>JAROYE020000001.1:72741187-74069044 GCA_029619315.2 Dynastes maya
CAGTAAAGCTTTCTAAAAATAATAGGTTTAAATATCAATAATAGCCTATCATAACGCAATGTAGTGACAAAAATAATATGTATATACTTACTAATTTTGTTTTTTTTTGGAATACATTAGCTAAATTTGAGTCTGATTGCTTTAGAAAGTTTAATGCCACATCTGGGGCTGATGTATCTGTATTGTCCGCAAGTGTTGTAACAAAAGGATATCGTATTCCAGCAGTGGTAGTTTTCAAAAAATGTGACGTAACCTCATTTAATGTTGGTGAACCTTTCAGTAAATTCGGCTAAAATATATTATAAGAAACATAAATAATGTATTACAATTACAATAACAATATGTAAAAAATATAATTACAAACACTGGGTACACCACGTGGGTCCCGCCAATACACCGGTGAGATTTTTGAAGTATTTAAAAGAGTAAAATAAATTTTAAATAAGAAAACGCACTCACCGGTTTTATTTTCTGTCGATATACATTTGCTAGACTAGAATCCTTTTCTTTTAAAAATTCAAACACGAGAGCGGAGACTAAAGCGTCCGTGTTGTCCGCCATTGTTACAGTAAAAGGGTATTGCAAACGCGTGCAATCGGGATCGTGCGAACTCCTGTGACAGCAGTTGAGCAGTGCACTGTAGTTGTATCACAGTAGTCACAGTGTAGTTCTACCTGAAATTCGTGCGTTCAGGGAGTTTTAGCGCCGCTAGCGCTAACCGGTGCTCGATCGAGCGGTGACCAGAACACAACCGCTAAGTGCAAGCGCTAGATCTAGCAGCCGCCACAAATAAATTTCGCTCGATGATCTAGCGGTGAGTGGGGATAGCAGCAAATAATCAAATACGAATTAATATAAATATACCCAACTGTGTTAAAATTGCCAAATATCATTAATTATACCTTTTTTGTTGTCTTGATGTATATAATTTGTGGACAGAGTAATTATACACTCCAAAATTGTATGGGTATAAGTTTTCCATGTTTAAGAGTATAGTTTAGAGAATTAAAAAAGGTTTGTTTGAACTAGCAGGCAGGTAACTTTATTATTAAGTAGAAATTTGTT
The DNA here is from genome assembly GCA_029619315.2 of Dynastes maya. Classification (NCBI taxonomy): domain Eukaryota; kingdom Metazoa; phylum Arthropoda; class Insecta; order Coleoptera; family Scarabaeidae; genus Dynastes; species Dynastes maya. The sequence goes on from JAROYE020000001.1 coordinate 72,742,253, forward strand.
GGGAATCCTTCCATATTAGTCACTTGATTTGTATACATAGGCTTACATGGCTTAATATTTCAAAACTTTAAATTTCTCTTAGGCGATTGTCTGATAAATGAGGTATTAGTCTTAATTGCGCGTTAGTCATTAGGTCCTTGAATATACTTAAGATTGTAACCCTTGACTTATCTCTGAATATCTGTACAAGTATTCAACAAATTATCATTAGTGGTAATTCATTTAGATAACCACATTCCATTCAGGATGTATTGACTATTCACTAATGTGGTAAGAATATATAAATAGGCTGTCGTTGCCTTTGTGGATAAATTCTGCTTAGGATCTCGAAGTAAGTGGTGTTTAAGTTAAAAACAACTTGTATGAAACAAATATAACCACCGTTAGAAGTTCGAACTTGGCATGCGCTAGAAAAAGCGTTTTGAATGTCGTTCCTCGGGTTCAAGCGCTTGCTGCTAGCGCTAGCGCTTACCGCTTCTAGCGCCAGAACTCCCTGAACGCACGGAATAGTGTGCAATTGTTCCGTCTCGATAAAAATAACAGACCCTGTTATTTTATTCTGTTACTGTTAAAATTGTACGATCACTACATTAGGGTTGCGTTCAGATTTTCACACCGTGTGCACACTGGGCTTCAATTCTCGTTCAGATTTCAAAGTTGTTTTGTCTGGGTAAGACCAGGTAAGACGTCCACGGCGTTCATATTTAACGCTCGGACGACAACCTTTCGCCCCGGTTGATAGCTGGACAAAAGTTAGGCGACTTGCGCACTAACTTCAAAACATACGAATAGCATATAAAAAGTAATTGAATATTTCACAAGCAACAAAAAAATGTTTTTCGTAGAATATGGCAAATGTAGAAAATATTATATGTATCGTTGATTCAGTTACAAAATTTTAATGAAAATTAAAAAAAAAAGGAGAATCAAAACAAGCACAGCTTAACGAAAAGCAACAAAATATGGCAAACTTTGTGGATACTTTAAATAAATTCTCCCATTCTTTAGATAAGTTTAGCAACAATATTGATAAATTTTCTAATGTTATGTCAACTAATACAAATTTGATGTAATATTATATTAATTATATATTTTCAGAATTTATTTGTTTTCTTTTTTAATTTAAAGCCAAATAAACTGCAATCAACTATCAATTTTTTATAGTTTATAGGTGGGTTATAGCAGGTCTGCAGGTTAAAATTGGAAAACAGCATGACATAAAAAGACCCCGGTCGTTCATAAATGAAGGATAATTTCTGATGACGTCATGTTACCCTCACACCAACAACATTCACTAAATCTGAACGCGCTGCAGTTAAAGCGCCATGCAACAGGAGTGTCTACATCAGTCTACATGCTGTCCTATGGAATGTCCAATGTAAATAACGAATCACGAATAACCGAATTAAGCATATTCACATCTTAAGCCCGAATTACATTATATTAGATTCGTATTTTTTCATGCTTATTTTAAGTAGCTAGAATTTAACCTTCAATATAATACGCGTGTTTAGTGCGCGTCGTCGTTTGTTGATTGGATGTAAACAAACGTGGAATATATGATAGATTGTATTGGAAGATATAAATTCAATTTTTTTTAAGATTTCCCAACAGATACAGTGCTGTTAGAAGTATGTAGTGTATAGGTATAATAATATTATGTAAATTTATTGCATATAGTTGTTAGGATTAAAATGTTTTATCTCGTGTTCATTTGAAATTGTAAACAACGTAACCTATTTGTGCTATACTTTAAAATTACCCAATAAGACTTAACCACTTTCGATAAACTTTTCTGTCTTTGGAAAACCTGTGGAATTTACATTGGTCCTTGACATTATTGTGGTTACATCCAGGAGCCCAACATGTAATAGCCATTTTTACAATACCTAACGTAAGACATACATATAAATACCTCTTCACACATAAACTATACATTAAAATATTAGAGGAAACCTATTTAATATATTCTATACTATATATATAGTATTATACTAACGTTACAAATCCTAAAATAATTTTTAATAGCGATTTAAAATAAAAATACCGTATGTCTACAAAAGTAATGGATGTTTAAGTTTGTTCGCATATGGTTTACATCCAACGAATGACGTAAATGGCGGATGTGACGTATTTACTAAACACGCGTTAGAGTGCAATGAAGATATCAGCAAGTCGCATTACATATACTTGGGCGCGTTCAGATTTAGGGAATGTTGGTGTGAGGGTTAAATGACGTCATCAGAAATTATTCTTCATTTATGAACGACTGGGGTGTTCAACTTTTTTTTAGATTGTGCTGCTTTCGAGTTTTAACCTGAAGAATTGATAGTTGATTGCAGCTTGTATTGTATTTGCCCTTAAATAATAATTAAAAAAAACAAAAATAAATTCTGAAAATAAATAATTAATACAAATAATCCATTAAATTTGTACTGGTTGACATAACATTAGCAAATTTATCAATACTGTGGCCAACTGTGGCTAAACTTATCTAAAGAATGGGATAATTTATAAAGCATCAACCAAGTTTGCCATATTTTGTTGCTTTTCGTTATGTTGCGCTTATTTTGATTCTTCTTTTTTAATTCCCATTAACATTTTGTGACTGAATCAACAATACATATAATATTTTCTACATTTGCATTATTCCGCGAAAAATATACAAGGTAATTTTGCTTGTGAAATATTCGATTATTTGGATTTTTTTGGCTATCCGTGTTTCTCAAGGCTGCGTTCAGATTTTCACACCGTGTGCACACTGGTGCACATTGGGCTTCAATTTTCGTTCAGATTTCAAAGTTGTTTTATCCGGTTAAGACATCCACAGCGTTCATATTTAACGCTCGGACGACAATCTTTCCCCCGGTTAATAGCCGAACGAAAGTTAGGCGACTTGCGCACTAACTTCAAAACATACGAATAGCCTATAAAAATCCAAGTAATTGAATACTTCACAAGCAAAAGAAAATTGTTTTGCATGTTTTTCGTTGAACAATGCAAATGTAGAAAATATTATGTTACAAAATGTTAATGGAGATTAAAAAAGAAGAATCAAAATAAGCGCAGCATAACGAAAAGCAACAAAATATGGCAAACTTTGTTGATGCTTTAATAAATTTTCCCATTCTTTACATAAGTTTAGCCACAGTATTGCTAAATTTGCTAATGTTATGTCAACCAATACAAATTTAATGTAATATTTATATTAATTATTTATTTTCAGAATTTATTTTTGTTTTTTTTTTATTTAAAAGCAAATACAATGCAAGCTGCAATGAAATATCAATTCTTTATAAGTGGTTTATTGCAGGTTTATAGGTTAAAACAGTATAACCTAAAAAAAGGTTGAACACCTCGGTCGTTCATAAATGGAAGATAATTTCTGATGACGTCATTTAACCCTCACACCAACAACATTCCCTAAATCTGAAAGCGCCCCAACCGGGGCGAAAGGTTGTTGTCCCAGCGCTAAATATGAACGCCGTGGATGTCTTACCCGGACAAAATAACTTTGAAATCTGAACGAAAATTGAAGCCCAGTGTGCACACGGTGTGTAAATCTGAACGCAGCCCAGAGGACTATTCATAACGTCTGCCAACACAAATAAATATAGATAAACACAGATGATGGATACAAACAAAGTAAGTATGTTAGTAGGCATGTTACTGGACACTTGTGCGCATGAATAGAACATGTTCTAGTTTTGAAACTAGTATAGTATGCTACCATACACCATGCTTTTTCCAACTTTTCTAGTTACTAGAAAAAAGCATGAAAAAAAGACAAATCTAGTATAATGTAATTCAGGCTTTAGTTAGCAGTTCCACTCCTATTTGCAGAGGGCGTAACTGTTACTAAACGCACATGTGCGGGTTAATATTTCCCTAGAAACCAGGTAATTAAAATTTTTGATATAATTTCCCTCAGGCTAATCTGTGTCCTCAATTTTGCTCACAGGTCATCTACGTAGGTGATCTGTGGTTTTGCTTTCGACTGTCAAACCTGCGTGTTATTTCTTTTATCGTCAAATAGTTTAAACTCAAATTTAAAATTAGGACTACAAACGGATTAAATTTAGCGTGGGGTTGCGATAAACCCCTGTATAGACGCACACAAATGTATTTTGCAATGAAGTAATATATCACAGTGTCAATACGGAATAACGAATGTTATAGGTACATTTTACTTTTTCTTAACGTATTTTATCCATAAGAGGTGATTCATTTGATATTTCCACTCTGATGTGTTGAAAATAACAAATTAAATGAAAATGTACTATACCTAATTATTTATTTAAATAAACTGCCACTACGAAATTAAAGGGCTATTTAGAACCTGAAATGCATGGGAAGATAGCTACAACAGTAAGAAATTATTTAGTATGTATTCATATTCGTACAAATGAAAAATAAATTCCTACCATTACCACTTACCCTTTCACTGTATCATCTTACAAATCCCAGGTGGCGCTCTTAAAAGTCCAAATTATAGCTGATGTATATATCGTAACACAAACATACATTTTTAAATCTTGGGATATGAGGATGAGTATTTCCTATTTTGGATTTTTTAAACTTAAATCTTAAGCTGGTATAAGCAACTGCATTTTGTATATTCTTTAAATAAAATCAAATGAATTTCTAAATTATGTGTATGTAGATAGTTGTATTTAAAGCAGTTTCGATTTAAATTACATCGTCTGTTACCACGTATTATACAGAATAGGTGTAACTATAAACACTAATAAATAGAGTATATTTGACTTAAACTTATATCTTTCTTAGTTTTTTCCCCGATTTCAACCAACATTTTATCAGAATTGTTCAGAAAGTTGTTAATGTTTTCTAATTTGAATAGATCGTTAGATTTAAGACCTTTGGACAATTCTGAATAACTTTTCACATTAAAATTTGGTATTATAGGCAGCTTTGCGTGTGAACGGATAAATAGTATTTAGCCGTAAATAGACCATAATATGTTCTATTTTTAAGGAAATTTTGTTTCGAATCGGTAAAATGCTAAACAATGGTATGAGGCTGAAATCCTTTTAAAGCTGAGTTCGGATATTTGATCGGAGCAGATCAAGAGTAAAGAGCACGTGGAGTGCCATACTCCTAAACGAACACAGAGTACTCTCTTTAGCAATGTCTATCACACCCGAACTTGAATGGACTCTACGACATTTCCGAACGTCAAAGAGCATGAGACTGAGTAGAGTACTTGGGGTAATTGGAGTTACTATGAACGAATATCCATACTCGCCTTAATTGGGAGCAACTAAAGGCATGTGCAATGAAATGCTTTATATAATATATTAGGGTATAAATTTTGTATCATTTGGTTGTTTCCTATATAATCTAGCGATAATTAATCCGTCAGTATTTATACCACAATAAATAAATACCAAGCAACAAATAAAAATAAAGATATATAAACAAAAGATCGCCATTATGGCTAATTGGTGGCGTCATTCACTTGAATCAGTAGTTGACAAAGCGTTAGATTGTTGCTTCATAATTTTCTTTTTCGATATCTTTAGATTTCTTTTGGTTTCACTATCTGAGTGCAGGTCACTGCGGCTTTCTTCGGATAATGCGTCATCATTTCTTCTATGTCCTTTGGTATGTTTGTCACTTCGGACTAGTTTTTGTTTGCCTCTTGTTTTAAAATGTTTAGAGCGGCTTTCGCTGTCGTTATCATCAGAACGATATTTTGACTCCACTTTGTTTGGTTTTCGAAGTTTTTCATTCAAATTTTTACGTGTGCTTCCTAAAGAGCTGCCGGTTGAGTAACCAGTATCTTTCCGGTTAGTTTTTGTTCTATAAAGAATAAATAAAGATGTGCGAAATTTGTGCAGAAAATAGATAATTGATGGGAAAATGTTCTAAAATTCCAGTTATTTTAAGCATATAGTTTCAAAAATATATATTTGGGAAAAAGGTCTTTTAGGGCACAAAAGATTCGAATAATAGAAAAACATTTCGAATTTTTTAATCATGCGTCTTCAAGATTTCAGGAAAATCTGCGGTGCTGGAATCTAGCTTTATACGAGGACGATATAAGAATTACCCGTGTTTGGCGACAGATGGCGCTTTGTGTCGAAATTTGCATTACCGACTGTGAGTACTATTCTTTAGTCTGTCAAAACTTGGGAGAGATTCATCGAGTAGGTAGTATTGTTTTGCGTGCCGTTGAAAGTGAACATATATTATGTCTTTGTGGAATCATGGAAAAAGAACAATACCGGTCAGTGGTTCGATTTCTTTTTTTGGATGAGAAAACGTGTACAGAAATCATAGACAAGTTGAATGCAATTTGTAAGGACTATGCACGTTCGAGGACTACCATCAGATACTGATTTAATGAATTTAAACGTGGCCGAACATCCGTCTTTGATGAGGAGCGGCCAGGTCGTCTCATTGAAATGACTATGTCTTTACGGACCATATGAATGATATCGTGTTAGCAGACCGCCGGGTGGAGATTAAAGAGATTGCTAATATGGTAAACATCTCAATTGAACATCATATGTAAAACATCCTTCACGAAAAATTGAGTATGAGAAAGCTATCGGCAAGATGGGTGCCATGTCTGCTTAACGATTGATTAAAAACGGAACCGCGTGATAACTTCAAATCAATGCGTGGACGTGTTTAAGCGCAATATTAGTGCCTTTCTGCGGCGTTGTGTGACTGTAGATGAGACAAACAAAAGGAAACAAAACTAAAATAATATTACACATACAAGATACCTTAGGAAGAAAGGAAAGTACTTGGAGAATATACTGAGACATTATTGAATTATTAATTATGTAGCTCGTTCTAGTCCAATTCCTCCTGAAACATCCAGCATACCTACGGAACTAGATGTAGGTACAAAAACATACCGAAATAAAATATACAACCGGTTTTCTAAATTTAAACGTTTTAAAAATCAACGTGACTGGCTCAAGGATTTCGATGAATTTCATTTGGGTACGAGGACTTGTATTGTATTACATGACGTGATGTGTAAAATAAGTGCAAATGTGTTGGATATACCTACGAATCAATAAGTTTGATCCTTCGACATTAATCGAAGATACCGGAACGAGTTTTGAAAATATATGAGGGTCATTCATATATAAACCGAAATATCGTAACACAGCTTTATTGGTGATACATATCAATACAGATGGAGTTCCTTATTTTTCTCCATCGGATAGGAAACTTTTTGATTCCTTCATGGAAGAAAGAAGTTAGCTGTCCCAATATTCAATTGCGCACGTACTTTTCGATCGCAGAGTCGTCTTCAAAACGTTCCCTTCCTAATGCCTTCTTCAGTGGACCAAGCATGTGGTAGTCACATGGGAACAAGACTGGACTGTAAGGTGGGTAAGAGGTTGCCGGTGTAGCTTGAGTATTGTCTTCATTGACGCTGGTCGCCGGACGCCGTTTATGACTTTGATTTTCCACATTATCACAACCATTTCGAAACTGCTGGGCGCCAATTGAACACTTGGGTTTTATTTAGAGTAGCATCACCGAACTGTGCTTGGAGTCTCTTCAACATTAATCCTGATGATCACTTGATTTCACACATTCGTTAGTGAGAAAACGAATAATAACGCATTGCGCAACAGACACTGGTACTTCCTGTTCACTCATAGCGACATTGAAATGGCGGACCTGAGTGCACGGCTATCCCCTCTCCTTTCTTCTGCTAGCGATTCCTCAGCGCGCCGCGCCGTTCATGTCACTACGCAAGTCAAATGAACAAAGTTCCGGTTTATATTTGAATGACCCTCGTATTTGTTGAAGAAAGTGAAATATACAATATTAATTTTTGAACATACCTCGTATGTTTGGCTTTGGTTTCATTTTCTGAATAATAATCATCTTCGTTGGATTTTTCAGATTCTGTGCTATCTCTTCTTCTGGATCTGCTCCCATGGCAACTTTGTCGCGAGGGTTCCTTCTTCTTACTGACGCGATTAGGCCGATATATGTCTCCTTTAGAAATTATAGATATGTTCTTCAATTCACAATTATCTTTTCGTTTCTTTTTATTCTTTTTACTTTCGCTGTAGACTACATGCAGTCGATATAGTTGAAGAACAATAACCAACGAATTTTTACACGTGAAGAAAATGTTCATATAGGAAATTATGTTGAAATGAGTTATTAGTAGAAGGCGAAATACTAGGAAAGGCGCATCTTGTAGGGTAATGTTAATAACTATTCCCCAAACATCGATACCGCAGCAGTAGTTGTTGGAACTGAAAAATAAATTTATGCAAATTGGACTGCGTGTGATTGAATTAAAATGAAAAAAAAATTATAGAAAATTATAATATAAAACTTTCCCCTTCAGAAGAGTTTATCATCATTATATATTCTTTGTTTGCTTTAATTAAATACAATGTGATCCATTTGAAATGGAAGCATCTCTGTAAAACCTGTATTTTGTATTAAAGTAAAACCAATTTTTTTTAATACAAAGTGGATCAAAAAGTCCACTTCCATACAAAATTTCAGAAGTTCATCTAAATTTTCAAGGTTCACTATGATTATTTTTTGAAGTCAAATCGCAAAATTTTGTTGTTCAGAAGCTCCTAAAATGTTAATCAAAATTTCATTCAAATATATTTATTAATAAAAAAGTTATGAGAGAATCATTTTTCAAACTTTATTGTAGTGGATTATTTCATAAATCCGCTTCTTACATCTACTGACCAAAATAGATAAAAAAATTATGGAAAAGACAACTAAAAAGTAAACAAATGCAATTTCTTATTCAGATTTACTTCAACAACTATCAAACCTAGTTTGCAATCACTCAACTATCAATGGAGTTTGATGCATAATTATGCAGTATCTGTCAATGTCACGGTCTGCTTTTGACTTAATTTATAAATTATTAATTTCGACGTCATGGCCTAGTTTGGATTTTACTTCAATTACTTGTATTTGATGAAATAATAATTACTATTAACAGTTGAATCATTTTTTAAGATACTGCAATATAAAAATGCACTAAATAAAAGTAAAGCGAGATTATTTAAAAAACCAATGCAGCTAGTAGATATGTATTTCTTTAAAATTTGTAATTTGGTAGAGGTAATAGAGTAATAGAGTTGTCATTTTTTAAATTTTGCAGATGATTTAAGTTAATAGTTCTGGCAATAAAGGACATATTCGCCAATTTCTTAACGTAATACAGACGAATATGTCCTTTATTGCCGGAACTACCAACTTAAATCATCCACTAAATTTAAAAAATGACAACTCTATTACGTTCACTCTTGTAATTATTACAGTTTGTTAGTAGGTACGTAATATACAATATTAGTGAAAAATAATGTTGTTACCTTTTCCTGTCGTCTTGATGTTCACTGTGGCAATTGGCAACCGCCCTGGTAAGCTGCGTAGAATTGCAACATCAGTAACGCTTCCATTGTCGATTCATTCAGCCGTGGACCGTGTTGTGAATACGTTGTCGTACACTTCGAAAATAATCGTTCGACATCCAGTGAAGTAAGATTTGCAAATGTCAGATATTCCTTTTCCTTATCTGGGCACTCTTGATTTTCAGTTATAGATTGAACCTTTTGTAAATCGTGATTTCTCGTTAAAATTGCACCAAATTTTTGAGCAACATCGACTCCTATAGTGTTCGTCAAGTTTTCTAGAGCGGCTTGTAAATTGTTTATGCAATTTAATGCGTCTCGTGCAGATTTTCTAATTGCTCAATAGCTTGTGCAACTTCAGAATAGTTCATGGAAATTTCATCTATTTGTTGTTGAACGTCCGAATTAGAAAAAAGTTGCTGACTATCTCGAACTGCTGCAAAATCATTTGAATCAAGTTTCAAGATGACATTTTTCACTTGTGAAAAATATTTCGATAGTAAGATACTGCCTGGAACCATGTTCCCCATCGCGTTATTACAAGCTGAGGTGATGGTGGTAATTTCGGACACAATTGTTTGAATACACGGATGTGTTTGGGACATTTGATGAACACTTTTTTGGTAGATGCTATTAACTTATCCACCATCGGATACTTCTTTCGAATGGTTTCTGCTACAAGGTGACATGCGTGTATGAGGCATGTTATGTGAAGAAGAGTCGGAAAGCATATTTTCAACATCCTACCAACTCTCAGCATTGTTGCGGCTCTGTCAGTAACGAACATTGTGACTTGGGTTCCTGTGATACAAAATTCTCTCAACGAATCTTTTATTATCTTGATAACGGTTTCTGCATTAGTTTTCTGAATTCTTTTACTGGATAACAAAAATGAAGCTGGTGGACTAGCACGTTTTAAAGGACGCACTACAACATGAATGACGCTGTGTTTCTGAACATCAGTTGTTTCATCCACACATAGGCAGATTTTCTTATTTCTCAACTCGTCTTTTATACATTCCTTTACTGTACCTTGCACACGTGGCAAATTATATCGTAATTGGATAGATATTGGCAGCTTCCATGAGGGAACGTACTTAGCCCAAAAAAGACGAAAGTGTTCATTAGATACTAGATGTGGGATGATGCACACATTTAACATAAAAATAAAATCATATAAAAATTGCCAGTATGGAATACTGTTTCCTAAATTCAATACATGACATTTACTTTTACAATGTTTTCTACATTCAAACCTATCGCGACTTAGCAATTCGCTATTGCATATTGTGCAATAAATATGCGGCCTTCTATATTCTAATCCAGGAAAATGTCTGAGATATTTATTCACATTCGAAGGTAACGTTACACCCTTTGGGCGTCCCATCTCCGCGTACTTATTTGGCGTGCAGCGTGCAACGTACTGTCGCTTTGAACTCTCTCACGGTACTGTCGAGTTCGACTACGAGTTGAAAATTACCCCTACCCACGCCGCTACCGCCACGCTACTGCCATCCGGTACCACTTTTTTAACAAACTAGTAATTATAGTTGGATTTTAAAAAAATCGTTATTTGCAATTTTGTGGCGTTTAATAGTGAGTTTAGTTACTTTGTTGTTGTTTTTTTAATAAATTTTGACCTACCTTGGTCAATAGTTGTTGTAAGAAGCGAATTTATAAAATAATGCGCGGTAAAATTCGAAAAATGTTTCTCTCGTAACCTTTTTTATTAACAAATTATTAACAATATTATACCTATCTAATGTGCACATCTGAAAAAATTCTGTAAACGTCGACTTAAAAAAAAACTAATAACTTTGAAACCCTTAGCTGTAAGACGAAAGTACCTTATTACCAGAGACGAAAGCCAGTTAGATTCGAGGCAGAACTGAGTGCGAAAAAGGAATACTTCAGCATTAGTAGGGGTAAAGAGGCGGCATCGCACATGCATTGCTAGGTCACGTACATCATTGTATCGTTATCTTAGATAAGGATAGAATGCATATGCGATACTGTCTCTCTACCCCCCTAACGCTGACGTATTCCTGTTTAAGCTCTCAGTTACGCCTCAATCCTAACTGATTTTCGTCTCTGCTAATTACGTTTTAACGAGGATTTAAAGAGAATTCCAAAAATGCATGTTCTATAAAAAAAAAAATTCAAATTTGGGTATCTAAAAAGTTATGAAACAATCTAGGTTTCAATATAATTTTAAACCATACCCACAATCAAACCTCATAATAAGAAAAAAACCGTTTGGAAAAATCGTTATTCACTAAGGCATAATCTTCCGAGCCTCCGAAGATGACTCACTCTGTATATTGTATATTAATATATTGTTATGTTACAAATAACAATTAAAAGATTTGAATTGGGGAGATAATCTGTTTTGTTTTTATTTTAAGTATTTACTTACAAAGGAAAAAATGAGTTTAATCTAATTAAAATTATTTAGTTATGTTGTGGTGTGCTTTTTATATGTGTGTGTGTGTGTAAAATCCTACTGGTTCCTTCTTCCTTCTACTTCGTGAAATCCTCTTATTTTTTGATTCCTTCTTCCCTCTGCTTCATAAAGTCCCCTTATTTGGAAGCCCTCTGATGGTTTTCTTCAATTAAATTTCTTCAAATGGTTCTTAAAATTTTGTGACTAATTAAATATCCTTAACAATCGTTGGATATCATTTATAGTTCATTTGAAATGTTTTTTATATATTTGCAGTGGTGACTTTCACGATGTTTTAACTTTTTTTGTCTCAATTTTCTCAAAGTCAATCGGAAAGATGTTGTTATCTGTCAGAATTGTTTTTCGCTGCTGACTTCTGTTTTTTCTCGTCGTCCCTAGCATTGCCAATCTAATGACTTGATATTTAAATTTTGATGTTTTGAACTTCCAACTCGGTGTCGTAGGTAGGGATTTTAACGGTCATTTCCAAATACAATGTGATTTTTGTGTGTGTATGTGTCATTTTTACAAATAATGTTTTTAATATATAAATAACTTAAAATAAGCTGAGATTTTGACTCTCCCCTGTAACATGTCAATTAACCGAGTCTTTTTTTTTTTAAGAAAAGATTGATAATATAAATAATCAAAAATGTCGGAACTCGAATATTAATCGAAAATAATTCAAGTTCCGCGTAAAATTCTATTAAAATCTAATCTCGGCGAATTTTGATATAATATTAATTATAATGAATTTAACATACGCTGTTCACGTTGAAACATCCCACTACAATATACTACACACTATTTAGCACCACTGCAAATGCTCGCATACCTTATGGAAGAAGCCGTTGTAAGTCTGGATTTTCTAGACTTTGTTGCTGTTAGTACTACAGTAAATTGCATAAGACTCCATGACCTACAAAATCCAATGTGGAAATAGTAGTAACGTTTCGTTAATAACAAAGAACAAAAATACATCAGATAATTAAATTTTTAAGAATTACGATTTTAAGAAGGAAGAAACATACCATATGCTCAATGTAAGCAATACTAGTATTGGATGGGAGGCAACTTTGTCGTCTTTAAACGAGTCAAAAAATTCGATTATATCAGCTGCTGTTCCTACAAAATAGTTTCAAGCAAAACATAAGAAGATCTAAGATTTGTCCGCATTTTACCGATATACACCAGGAGTAGTTGGCTCAACTGATCTCTTGTTAGTTCTCCTTTTGGTAACATCCATCTTCCTATTATCAATATTAACATCAGGAACTGTTCGATAACAGTTATCCAGGTTTCTGTACTTAAACTGATCTCGGGCAATTTTATTTCAACCTGAAAATGTAAATTCGGTTTTATTTGCTGGATTAAGGACTGTTTTAAACACTAATGTTGTTATACAAGTAAAGGAATAATTTTAAAAGAATTTGCAAAATTTAAGATTTTAGGTACAGCAATATTGGTTTGTAATATGGAAGAACGAGAGTGTTTGAAATAATTCTATTTTTCAATTAAATTTTTTTAGCATTTGCGACCCATTACTCCACATCAATTCTAATCGTGACCCTTTCAAACAATTTTATAAGAACTATACTAAAGTACTTGTAAATATCTATTGAAATCCATTTTGCTTTGCGGCCACAAATACGTCAGTAATTTTTTTATATTTTTATTATTCATATTGCAATACTGTAATATTTTACTTATTGACATTAGAAAGTACTTTACGTTATTGTTCTAGTTTCAATAAATAAGTTTTTGTAAACTTTTTTTCTACTTTCTTTGCATATTTCCAAATTTGTTGATAATCAAGTATGCAAATTAACATGTTCACTTTTATTGTTTTAGAATATCCTGTAAAAATAGAGTACATTAATTGCATACACAACATGATTACTTCGATAAATAAGGAATATACTTACTCCAATGAGGTCATTTAACTCCTTTAAATTATTCTTCGCTGTGGCAGTCAAATTGAAATTATCTTCTTTAGCTCTTACTCTTTTATCAATTTTTTCTAGTTCTAATATCCAAATAGAGGGGATTACACTTAATAAGTATAAAAACACCGACGGGCAAAACCTGAAATGGTATTATGTAATAATGATAGCAAGGACTGTGGGGTAGTATGGCAAACACCACAGGGTATCGGCACACTCCTCACCACACAAAATATTAATTAATTCGGAACAGCTGTTTCAAAGGCTAGCTGGACCTCCATTCTCAACTGGGTTACCGAATAAATCTGATCGAAAAACTAAAAATATATATAGTATGTATATAGTATATAGGCACAAATATCTCTAATGTGTATGTATCTGTATATATCTATTTACGAATACCTTCTTTTCTGTCGTTTAACTAAAGGTCCCTTGTAATTGCCTCGTCCCGCCTTCATAAAGTAAAGCAAGACAAACGATAGGTTTCTTCCCGCTAATTCTTCTGTCTACGCATTCTAAAAAATCTAACCCATTCAATATGTACATGACACGACGACCTGGTCTTTTGTCAAGTGTAGTACTTCAAACTGAAAATATTCTTTTACGTTAATAAATCGAACAGGCAAGAACAATGAAGGGGCGCATTCTCTTTGTTTAAAAGATTGAAATTTTTCTTTATATAGATGGTCTCAAATGCGTCCAATTCCCGAGGCGAAGTTACGCTTTTAATCAATTTCAAGTTTTCTAGTTTGATATTTTGTCCTGTATCGTTATGCTGAGCTACACTTGACGCTTCTAATCGGCCGAACCTGTAGCATCTCATGTGTTCATTGAATCTAGTACATATCGCTCGTTTTGTTTGTCCAATGTAGGCTTTATCACAGTCATTGCATGCAATTTTATAAATTCCCGACCTTTCTTTCATGTCCGGTTTATTTTTTGGATTACCAAGAAGGTTTTTAAGTGTATTACGTGAACTGAAACATACGTTCATATCTTGTCTCCTAAAAACCGATACCTTTCGATATTCTGTGGAAAGGGAGTTTCACAAATTTCTTGTCGCGAATTTCTACCGGGATCAAGATCGTGGAATTTCTTACATAATGCCTATGTTGGACTTTCCTAAGGATGCGATCGACATCTATAGAAGAGTAACCATTGTAAATAGCTACATTTTTTATTAATTTAAGCTCTGTGTTGTACCTATTTTCAAAGGAAATTTCACTAGTCTATTAATTAAGAAACTAATCGCGGCCATTTTATGTTGTCAGCAATGGTTCGAATCGGCCATAATGAATCTGTTAGTGCTTGTTTCTTTTCGACAGATGTCTATTTCTAGTTTTTTATTGTTTTTAATTACTGGGCTATCTAAGAATGGGAGTTGATTGTTCACTTCTTCTACTGTAAATTTAATGGATCCGAATTTTGAGTTGAGAGTCGCGAGAAAATCCGGAATTATACTTTTCTTAGTATCAAAAACCGCAAAAATATCATCTACATATCTAAGCCAAATTCTAGGGAAGTATACCATACAGCGTCCGTTTTCAAACACGTTTCAAATTTACTCATGAACAAGTTGGCTATAAAAGGGGACAGTGGATTGCCCATCGCCGTATCTTCTAATTGTTCATAGTATTTGCCCCCTATTTGAAAATGATTTGGGTTCATGCAAAGAGAAGTTAGGCTTTTGTACTTCGCGATTTTGACATCGTCAATTTTGTTAAGTTTTAAGAGTTCAATTAAATATTCTATGGTTTCTGGGATTGGTACGCTGGGGAAGAGTGAACAAACATCAAACGATACTAAAATTCTATAGATGTCGACCGCCCGGTTGAGAATGGAGGCCCAGCGAGACTTTGAAACAGCTGTTCCGAATTAATTAATATTTTGTGTGGTGAGGAGTGTGCCGATACTCTGCGTTGTTTGGTATTATGCATTAATTTAAAATTCTTTTACTCTTTCTAGCTTAGGGTTGCATGCATTGAACCATTTTGTTATATTGCACTTATATCACGATGGTACTCCACATGTATCACTTACACAAAAATGTACCAAATGCGTCTCATTGTTTTTCTAATTATTTTAATTAACTAGTGGTAGAAGGCCGCATCGGTGAACTCCACAGTATTTAAAATATAGGGGTTTGTTTATGTCAAGAACTAGTCTCTACGACGTGTTTTCATAGAAACAACTTTTTGTGTTTGTTACATAAGTTAAGATTATTTGAAACACCACTTTTCCATAGGATAGTGATAATTACTGTCTAGTAAGTAGTTTCTCACAAATATACCTTTATTATTCGCCTAAACTGTAACATGGTCGGATAATTTTTATTAATCCCGTATATGTACCACCATGCCACTTGGTCACTTCCACCATTTTTTTTTGTTTCCGTTACTCTTTTTCGTAGATATGGATCCATTATCATTCAAACTAGTTGATATGACACGAGATGAACTGCAAGAATTAAATGCAATTTTTGGCGACATTCCGTCTGATGGCGATTCAATTGACCATAACGAAGCTAGTGATCCAGAGGAAGAAAATCAAACGCAAGAAGTGATACAAGACATTTTTGCAGAAGATGATCCTTTAGAGAGTTACCTTGCTCTTTCCGAGATTGCCAATAGAATTAGAACGGACCAAATGCACAAGCCAACAGCAGTTTTTACCCTTCTCTCACCTGGAAGGCAAACGTCATTGAGGAACCTCAACCATTTTTAAAGATTTGTGCCTGATTTTATACGCCATATTTAGACTGTTTCTTTCTGATAGTTTAATAGAACTTACAAAATATCAGACTAACTTATATGCTTAACAGGAACCTTTAAAATCAGGAAAACAGTTCGTACCAATCACAAAGGAGGAATTGGAATCTTTTAGTGGATTAAATACTCTGATGGGAATTAAACGGCTCCCGAGTTACAAAGATCAGTTCATCATTCGACTTATGCTTCTTCTATCACTACTAAGATGTTTTTGAATAGATTTAGTTGGTTCTTGGGAAATATTCACTTGATCGACAATACAAGCATGCTTCCGAGAACTTATCCATGCTTAATAATTTTCAAAGCAACTTTCACTTTTCAGAAAGCATTGCTATTGACGAGTCGATGGTGAATTTTAAAGGCAGGAGATCGTTGAAACTGTACATGCCCAAAAAACCTGTGAAGAGAGGATACAAGATATAGGTTCTAGCTGATCAATCAGGATATTTTTTGAACTTGCAAATTTATACGGGCAAAGTTCAGAAGTCAAGTGGGAAATGTCTTGGTTCCCGAGTTGTTAAGTATCTCTGCAAGGACTTACATGGCAAATGCCATCGTTTATATTTCGATAACTTGTTTCAAATATCCCTCTCTTCGAGGATATCCTTGCAAATAAAATTTACTGTTGTGGAACAATTAATGTAAGTCGTAAATTTCTTCCAACGTTTCTCAGCGACAGTCGTATAAAACGCGGGGAGTATGATGCTCATATGCAAGAGAATTGTACCAGCAGCCTCTTCACAGCGAAAAAGTTACAGTATGGTGTGTTTTGTCGAAAGTTGGGATAATCGGACCTTATTTTTTTGAAAATGAAAGAGGGCAATCGGTGACGGTGAATTCAGAGCGACACGTCGCCATGCTTCGTGAATTTCTTATTCCCTACTTGGAGGAAAATGAATGGGACATTCACAACATCTGGTTTCAATAGGACGGAGCCACTGCTCATACCGCGAGAGTTTCAGTGGATCTCCTCCGTGAAATATTTCCGGAACATCTGATTTCCAGAAATGGTGACGTTCCGTTGCCACCTCGCTCACCTGACCTCACCCCCTGCGATTTCTTCTTATGGGGGTACCTGAAGTCAAAAGTGTACGTTGACAAACCACGCACTATTCCACATTTAAAAGACGCCATATGACGTGAAATCGCAGCAATACCGGTTGAACTGTTGGAGGATGTGATGAGGAACTTTAAAGGCCGTCTGCAGGAATGCGTCACCGAGGAAGGACGGCGTTTATCGGACATTCTTTTTCATAATTAATTTTTCTTCTGCATTACAATAAAACTTCCGTTCATTAGCTACAAATTGTGATTTTCTTCATCCCGATAATTAGAAAATGAAAGGTAAGGTCCATTTCAAATGTGGTCATTGGGTCTCCGCCACGCTGTACAAGGACAACAAAAGCGTGCATTTACTATCAAACTTCCATCAACCCCATAATATAATGCAAATTGAACGCAAACAAAGAAATTGAGATATAATAAAATTTCCATGTCCAGATTATAATGCCCATTTGAATGCGGTTTATATATTTGACCAGAAGAAAACTATAGACCGAAAAAGCAAAAAGGGGTGGGATCGAATTCTTTGGGTTTTCATTAATGCTAGTGTCGTTAATGCGTATATTATTTATTCCAAATTAGATCAACCAAAATTAAGAACGACAGATTTTAGAAGAGAAATTTGCAATGATTTACTTGTTGATACATCTGTACGGCAAAGAAACACGTAAACTGTACGTATTATGAATGCCAAAAAGCAACTCTTCGTGTGCCGCAAACAACATATGCGCGTATACATAAAGGTGTAGTGACGCAAGTTTTAAAAATTTATAATAAACTGCCGCATGAATTTAAGACATACACACTTAAAGATTTAAAAAAAAATCTTAAAGAACTTCTGATTCAAGAATGTTTGTACCATCCAAATGAGTTCTTTTTATGAACTCCATAATTTGATTAGTAATTTGTCAAGCATAGCTTTTGTTTTCTTTATCTATTTGTACTTAGCTGGTACCCATTGTTGTTGACATGTTTCATACTTATTGTATACTATGAAATAAAGGTTTATTATTATTATTATTATTAAACAGCATAAACCATTTGTTCCTACCAACATTCGTCTAAAAAACGCAGACCATAAACCTATTCGTGGTACAAGACGCGGCACAAAGGAACATCAAGTTCATAGTCAGTGGCAATGTGAGACTTTAGGGTGCCACTTTGAATAGTAAGAATAACTGTTTCTTTTTATTTCATTCCAAATAAAATTTATTCATTTATTCCAGAATAATATTTTTCACTATATGTATATTATTGTGTCACGGTGGTACCGCCCTCAAAAATAAATAATACCTTTTTCGTCTTTGAAAATTTCATGCCTAGTGTATTACCTAATCCATAAACAATGTTATTTTCACTATTGTTCATGAAATCACGCAAAAACAACATTCTGGGACACTTGGTCTAAATGCTATTTGAAATTCCTCTGCCGCAAAGAGTTAATAATAAACACATAAATATTCTGTTTTTATGATCTATCTTACCATGTACCAAAACAATAATTTTGTTTCCCTTCTAGAAACACAGCATTTACCAACATGAATAATCAAAAGTTAGAAATAAGTATATCTGAAGCTGCTATAGTATTTTCTAAAATTATTAAAGTAAAAACGACTATCAACGAGACAGAAAATGTGAATGTGTTTCGAGAATTTGTCAGAGAGAATCAGGTGAAGAAAATATAAGCAACATCTTCAAAGTTCTAAAAATGTACTCTCGGACAATATAAAAATATCAAATACTGAAGGCTGATGGTTTAAAATATGAGTTATAAAAGAAGAAATAAATGAATGGATGATGGTAAAAAAGGCTTTTGGTTGGTGAACCGAAAAGAGACGACTATTCAAAGAAGTATGATGTGATAGAGATGTGTCTGTAATCTTTTATTAAATTAGTGTTTGCAGATGATATTTGCTAAAATATTTTGGTAGAAACCCAAAAGAAGATATTTACACATTATAAAACTAGAAAAAAATCTTTTAATCTCTTCTAGAGTGCTTATTCCCTTCTAAAACACTTATTGCCAGAAATGGAAATAGGTTTTCCAGATAGCATTCCTATCAACTCTACAAAATTTGTTGTGAAAAGTAATAATTCCAGGTTGGGGGATTTTCCTTGTTAATTTAAACTTAGTACCTACTTATTTCATTATAAAACTGTACAGGTATATTCCTTTTTTCATTACTATTCTTTAACTTGTTTATAACACAAATTTTGTCAAATTTGAATCATTTTCCCTATGTTTAGCACACCTTGCGATGGAGCTCTGTTCATCATAGAAAGACGCTTGATCCCACAATAAAACAAGTTTCATGGAAAACCGTTACAACCGATACAAATGCGTTCGCATAAATCATCAAAATGTGAAGTAATTGAAGTACCTTTAGAAATTATTTTTTTTTTCATTTTTGACAAATATATGTAGCTAAAAAGCAAATGTCAAGCAGAATCAGTATATAGCTTCGGAATGTTTAAAGGGAGTTAGAAACAGAAGATAAAACATTAGAATAACACGAAATTTTATCTGCATACATTCTCCAAGAAGGAAAAATTTATTTGATGAAGCAAACTGAATAAAAAATTAAAATACATTTTTAGTAAGTAAGAAGAAAAGAAGTACAAAATGCCAAAAATAGATATAAACCCAAATCGAAGTTGATTTACAAAAACCAACATAAAATCGAACCAACCATTCAATGGTGATAGCTAAATAACTAAGGCCATAACCAAATAAAATGTTGCTGTAACAATAATTTAATCATAGTAATGGGTGGAACGAAAGCTTTGCAACTTTCTCAAAAACAAAATTTTACGCTTTAGAAAAATTTGAATTAACTCAGTTTTTTACACACTAATTAACAAGTTTGAATCTTCTTAAACGTAACCTAAATAGCTCTCAATAGTCCAAACTGTTTAATTTGACGTAATTTTGCTTGGACGCCTCGCATAAGGCGTTGGCAAGACTCAGCATTAATTTCTCTGAGTTTAGTTCGGATCCTTCTCTTTAACCCTAAAAAAGCCAAAAATGTTTCTCGGGTGTAATAACTTGAAGCTAAGTCTGGGCCAG
Source organism: Dynastes maya (assembly GCA_029619315.2). NCBI lineage: Eukaryota > Metazoa > Arthropoda > Insecta > Coleoptera > Scarabaeidae > Dynastes > Dynastes maya. The sequence goes on from JAROYE020000001.1 coordinate 72,762,928, forward strand.
AACATATGTAATTTCGTCATTTTGGCGATGCAAATTGATAAAGTCAACTAATTTCGGTAAACAACGTTCATAGTAAAGATTGGCGGTTACTGCTCTATCTAGGGTCTAGAGATGCCTCCCTACTAAATACCGCACCAGATTTTTTATGGGAATTTGATTTTTGTCTTGTATTTTGCTGAGGCGAGTATCTCACCTATATTTTTTGGTGTAAATATCAACATTACCAGGAATATAGCGTGGAAAAGTGGAAAATATTTTTCATCATCCATAATATTTTTGTTTCCAGCAAAACGAATATATCTTAAATATCGACAACATCGAGGAATTCTCTGAAGTTGAGCTTGGGTGCATTTTGAGCGCTTTTGTCTTTCCCTGTTTTACGTTGTTTCTTTTAATCTCTTGAAAATAGTGGTGTGGGAAATATGAAAACGACGTGCAAGTTTACGAGTAAAAGCTCTAACACAATTTTCAGCAAAGTATGAACAACTTTCTTGGGCCCTGGCTGCAGCTAACTGTTGTGGCCGACGGCACTTCTCGATAGGTTTTAACAAGGTATACTTTCCTTCCTCACATTCTCAAATTGTTCGATATATGGTAGTTCGCGAAACATTTTCGTTCACAAAACAAGCGTATACAATTTGCAAACTAAATTATAAATATTCTTGATAATTCTACTTTGTAAGACATTTGCAATAATTTGAAGAAAAAATTAGACATGACGTGAACAAACAAGGTAACCACGGTAACTCTTGGGTATAGTTCATTCTACAAAGTTATTTCTCAAATAGGTACCCAATAAAAAAATGTTATCCCAAAACTTCCGTTCCATCAAAACAGCTTTGAACCAATATAAAGTACGATAATAGTATTTTGAATCGGTTATTATAATTAAGCAAAGAAAATTTTGAACATTTTCCTCAATACAGAAACACTATCGGAATCAAATGGTTCTTAATATCATTTTTTTATCGGTATGGATGTAATTTCGGATAGATTTCGATGAAAAGATTAAGGATCAATAAAGCCTTTAAAATAATTTATTGGGAAATAGAAATAAACAAATCTATTAAATGTTCTTTTTTTTTAATTTGCTTCAACTTTCTATAACGACACAGGTAAATAATTATTGCAATTGCAATAAATTAAGATTAACAAAAAAATTGGCTTTAACTAGAAACGTATTTTGTAAATCTCAATTTGCTGTCTTAAATTAAGCATAGAAAAAGGAAAATTTATGACCTATTTACATAATAAAATCCAAATAAGGCGAAGCACTACATTTGCTATAACGAGCGGAAATGGGACGTCAAAACGAAAACGAGAGCTTTTTATCTAAATGAGAGAGCTTTTACCTTGCTACCACCAATTCAAGCTATTTATATCGTTCACAATAGATACAATTACGAAGTACTCATTTTTTAAAGTAGTTTTATTAAAATAGTGGATTATAGCAATAAAATAATCAGATAAGTAAATTATAATTAGATATTTTATTTAAAAAAAGCTCATGCACTTCTCTTTTAAGCTATTATTGTGACAATACATACCATTTCCATTCTTGATTTTCTTTTATTGCTAGCGTAAATATGCCTTCGAAAAATAATAATAATATAGGGGAGCTAAGGTACCAATAAAAATTATTGCTTTTAAACAAAGTTACTTGCCAAATTGCTATAAAACCATGAGCGGCAAATACCAATCTCGTTATGATTGCTTTAATAACTGCTAAAAAAGTTCCCATTGTAAAATGTATAGTAAAAATTTGAAAAATTATATTTATAAAAAATATCACAACTCAACTAACATCGCGCTTTTAATGCCGAATGGGAACCGATTCAAAGCCGAAGAAATTAAATTTTTATTCAAAGTTGTATCGTTGCGCCATCTACTGTAAGTTGCGTGCATTACCAAAAAAGAAATCTCAGTTGTCACTATCCTCTGCTCTAAAATTGCAAATAACCTTAAAATTACAACTATGACGTTTCTTATCACAATTACAAAAAAATAAAATACAATTTATCATGTGAAGCCCGAAGTCTTATTTATTGAAACTGGAAATACACATAACTGTGTGATTTCTGTGAAAGCACCTGCTAAACACTATGTAATCAAATAATATCATTCCAATAGCAAATAATTCTGTACATATGTGAGTAACTTGAAAAATACAAGTTGCTTCAAATATGGATAATGATACTATTGGTTGGATTGTGTTAATTTTTATTTTATTTTTAACAACATTTGGTGTTTACTGGTGTCTAACAGTATTTGCTAGTATTTTGATATTCATTATAGGGTATGTAAACTTGTTTGTTGAAATTAAATTTTACTATACAGAGTTTTAGATTGATAACATTATTATATATTCAAGAAGGAGATGTTGATAAGTTTTATAGGCATTGTGCTGGTAATCCTCTTACTAGTACCAGCATATCTGATGGTGGTTTAACGGAGGTAATATTTTGTCATTTAAATGCTTTGATTATTATTGAAGCACATTTTATATTTATAGGTAGTTAAGAAACTTGCAAATCCGAAGAAAGAACTTAAATATGATAACCGTGTAACTGGTAGTGATATAATTGATAGTTCCCTTCAAGAAATATTAGGCTACGTTATTAGAGATTATATTATCCCATGGTACAATTTAATATCCCTCGATAATGAGTTTCCGCAGAAAACAGTAAAGAAAACTGCACAAAGCTTAGCTATAAATATATCAAACAGGTAGATCATGTATAAATGAAATAATAACCTTATTCTTCATATAAGCCTTTCCTTGTAGGGTAAAAGATGTTGATTGGATACCATTTTTAACAACAAAATTGGTAGATGATGCTACAACACATTTAAAACTATTTAAACAAGCTAGAATAAAATTGAAGCAAGATGAGCCGCCTAAATCACCACGAAACTCACCAAGGAAAGAAATTAGAGCCTCACCGAAGAAAATGCACAAAAGGAATAAGAGCGAAACTGATGTAAATTGGTATTTTGGAAACAGAAACACTATAGAAAGTAGAGGTAATTATCTTTTCTTTTTCGTAATGTTACCATATCTATCTAGTTAAATATGGAATGGATTATAAAAATTGTAAGATATTAATTTTTTAATATGCAATGAAACTTTATTTAAAGATCATATATCAGATATTTTTTATTGCAACAATGAAATTGCATATAGATGTTTTATAGTTTCTCTATACATTCACTTTTAAGTCCTTGTATTCAAGCAGTTAATCTCTAATAGGATAAACCTAAGAAGCATATCCAATAATTGTATTGATTATTATTAAAATTGATGACATTACTCAAATTGGTATTCATAGTATGAAGGGTAAATGAATATAGATTCCATGTGGATTTTTTATTTTACTTTTGGCAATCGATTTCGACAAATGTCCATCAGGCTATTTAGTCATTGACGTTGTCGAGAAAAAATATACTGGGACATTCACGACGATGGCCTATTAAAAGTATTTCTGAAAATAATGAAACTATCTTTTTTAAATTTTGGTGGGCGATATTATAGTTAATGATGTATTTCCTAAAAATATTTCCAACTTCATGGCACCCTCGATTAAACCGGAAACGGATATCAACTTTCTTATTTCAAATGGTACACTCTGTATATTACGAAACCTTTAGACAGGCCTCTCAAAGACAAGTTTAATGATATGCAATATCTTGGATGTCGGATGTACCACCTTTGAGATATTACATTTTTTCTGAAAAACCTGACAAATGCAGAGCTTAACTGAAACATCAATATCTTCTAGTCGGTATTACCCATGTTAATCAGTTTCGTTAATTCTATTGGCAACATAAAATTGTCTTTATTGCTATAAATACGTATCAAAAATATTATACAGAGTGTTCTAAAAACCTAGTTCAAACACTAACATTTTCAATCAAAGAAAATTCAATTGTTTTAAATAACAACCCCTATTTTTCAGAATGTAAACATATTTTACTTCTTATAACTAAATTCGCTCGTTTCAGAGTTATTTAAAAAATCATGAAATCGATTATTTATTACCAAAAAACAACCAGAATTGAAGATTTTATTTAGGTTCGGTTGTTAAAGTAAAATAAATATTGAATTAAAGCTAAATATTTAATTGATTATTAGTAAATGATTAATTAGTAACAATAACATATACTGAAAAATGGGTGAAAAATATTTAAAATGATAAAAGACGTAAACACAAGCATTCAAAGAAACTATACAAATTAAAAACAAATATTATAAATGTTCAAAACAATCTCCATCTAACTGTAAACATAAGAGTATCCGACGGTGCACGGAATTTACTGCCTTTTGGATCTCTGCTCCGCTAAGGTTGGCAAAAGTTCTCCTTACCCTGTCCTCCAAGATTTCTCGAGTATAAATGGGACTGTCGTACACCATTGTTTTTATGCGATCCCAAATAGAGAAGTCAAGAGGGATTAGGTCAGGGGACCTGGCTGACCATGTCTAAGGTCCTAATTTCCTGATCCATCTATCATCAAACATTTCCGTCAATTGATCTGTAATCTCAGGTGTACAATGCGCTAGAGTTCCATCTAATTCAGTGATTCCCAAAGTGGTCCAGGTGGACCCCCAGGGGTCCACGGGAGACTCGACGAGGGTCTACATTGGCGTGAAAAAAAAATGAGGGTTCAGAAGCTGTAAGTGGGGGTCCACGAAAATTTATCTGGTTTCGATAGTAAAGAACAAAAATGTTGGCTTAGCTTGACCTATCAATGTAGGCAGATAATACACTACTCAAAAAAAAGGGAGCAAAAAAAAAGAGACCCACCGTGCACAGTATGTTCGCTTCAACGTCTCAAAGTAACGATGATGGCGTGCGGGCATCTTACAATATCTCATTGCTTATAACGAAATCTGGAAAACCGCACACCATCGGAGAACAGTTAATTTTACCCGCTGTTGAAGATGTTTTAAAAACTGTTCTGCACAAACCTCCATTTGACGTTCTCAAAAGAATTCCTTTGTGTAACAACACTATACAAAGACGTATTGATGATATGAACTCTGATATTGAAAGCTTCTTGTGTAATTATCTGCAAACAACTCATTTTTCTATTCAACTGGACGAGTCAACTTTACCTGGTAATGAAGCATTATTATTGGCATATATTCGATTTGTTATGGACGAAGAAATCCATGAAGAGCTGCTATTCGCGAAAACTTTGGAGACGGACACTAAAGACGAATCAATATTTAATGTCCTGAGTGATTTTTTTTAAGGAAAAATCGATTCCATTTACAAACATTATTTCGGTGGCAGCAGATGGAGCTCCTGCCATATTCGGGCGATATCGTGGGTTTATAAGCCATCTTAAAAGAATTATACCAGGAGTAACAGCAATTCACTGTGTCATCCATCGACAACACCTGGTAGCGAAAAATTTAAGTGATAGATTGCACCAATCGCTTCAATCTGTGATTAAAGCAGTTAACAAAATAAGAAGCAATGCGTTAAATACCCGTTTATTTGCACAATTGTGCGACGAGAATGATGAAGACTTCCAACGATTGCTCTTACATACTGAAGTACGCTGGTTGTCGAAAGGTGCATGTTTAACAAGATTTTACTCACTTTCTGAATCAGTTTTAAAGTTTCTGGAAAGTAAAGATCCAGATTTAAAGGAAAACCTGATCAAATTGAAAGCAGACATCGCGTATTTGACAATTTGTTAAAAAAATTTAATGAGATTAACTTGCAGTTAAAAGGGGACAGCCTAAATTTAATAAAAACAAAGGGTGTAATTTCGGCTTTTCTTGGAAAATTGAAATTTATGAAGCAAAATCTTAGTCGGCGCGAATTCTCCCAGTTTCCAAACTTGTCACAGGCAGAATGTCTTGATGAGGATATTCAGACATACGTTCAGCATTTAAATGCCGTGCGTGATGACTTCAAAAATAGATTTGAAGATATTCTGATGATGGAAATACCACCATGGATCATAAATCCATTTGATGAAACGGAAGTGGCGAATGTGGTATTACAAGAGGAGCTACTCGAACTTAGCACCAATGAGGAGCTGAAGGTGAAATTTAAAAAAAGGCTATCAATCATTTTTTCTGCAGGCAGAAATACCCGAAAAATATCCTGGGCTGTGGGAAATTGCGAGAAAACTTTTGATAGCGTTTCCCTTGTCATACCTTGTCGAAAAAAGTTTTATTGTCGTTACATACCTATTAACAAAAAAAAGGAGCAAATTGAACATCACGCGGTACCGCGCAGTAGCGTAGAGTCGACCAGGCCTCGCGTTCCACTAGAGTTATTCTGCTAATAGAGATGTTTGCTGCCGCAAATAATTTCGCTCATCTTTTAAATAAAAATTAAATAACAGGTGCTCAAACACTCACCAAGAGTCCTCCGTGAAATCACAAAGTGAATAATGTCTGTTAAATATCTGCAACATTAGATATGTTTCAACTATTGTTTCGGCAAAACTAGTACGGCATGAGGAAAAAATGCGTTTATATGCAGAGAACGAACGTTCTACATCTAGTGACGTAATATTTGCGTAAGTAAAATAATCTTTCACATAACTTAACGATTCTGTTGACGCACCTTCACAAATGTGTCTTAATGTGCCAAACTCAGAATTTTTTTCAAAAACACTTTCAAATTTTTCTAGAACAGAAACATTTTTTGCGTCTTCAATCGCGCATAGCTGTGCGTGAACATGTTGCACTATTTGTAGAGATTCTTCTAACGGCACCGCAGGATTTTGTAATCTTTCTATTGCATCTGCTAGCCCGAAGTAATTGTCGTGAATGATTTTTAAATCCATTTTAACCTGACTATCTTGAAATTTCGACTGGCTTTTCTGGATAGCGGCAGCTTCCTTTATATCGAATTGTAAAACCACGTTCTTAATATTGTCAAAATATTTATGATAATAAAACGCGGCCTGTAACCATGTTCCCCAACGAGTTAGAATAGGTTCTGGTGGCTCTGGTATACGGGGGCACAGTCTGTGAAATTCGCGAATACGTTTCGGTGATTTGACAAATACTGCTTTGGTATGCGCTATTAAAGCGTCTACCTCAGGATAACATTTTCTGATACTATCCGCCACAAGATTGAGAGCATGAATTTTACACGTAATGTGTAACAAATTGGCAGAATGCTTTTTAAGAGACCGGCCTACAGAAAGCATGTTTGCAGCGCCATCACTCACTAACATCAAGGGTTGGGTTGTTGAAAGTTCAAACTTGTCCAATCTATTTAACACTAACTTTGAAATTACTTCGACAGTACACTGTTGTATTCGTTTGGAGACTAATAGAATTGAAGGTGCCGATTGATGAGGTTCCAATTTGCGTGCCATTACATTAAGAACAGAACGTTTCTTCCGATCTGTTGTTTCGTCGACATATAACCACAATTTTTGATCTTTCAACCCCGATTTTATTTTTTGTTCAATATGTTCGCGCGCAGATGGCACAATTCTTCGTAACGATGTTCGACTTGGTAATTTGCACTCCGATTAGTTATTCCAAAAGCAGATAAATGGTTCCTTGTCTAGTAAATTAAACGGTATATTACATGCGATAAACGTAACGCATAAATTAAATATAAATTTTTCATTGTCTCGTGCGCAATTTCTTTTTGAGACATGCTTTTCACTATTTACGTGTCGTAGACAATGTTGTCTGGAGTAACACATTAACGGGATTTTACAGATTACACATTTAATTTTAGCACTTTCATATATTAAGTCTGGAATTTCTGCAATAAATTTTCGAAGTTTGTCCGACCGCGGTCGTTTTGCTGACGAAATGATAATTTTTCTAGGACAGATAAACAATTGCGCAAATGACCGGCAGCGAAAATGTCCGTACTGCTCCGCAGACGAAGTAATGCTACCGTTCCTCTCGGCCCGAACTGATTCTACGCCGATGCGCGGTACCGCTCGTGGCCAGCGTTACCTATGATATTGTATATCGTTGAACTTTGAAAGATCTGTCTAAAGGATCCTTAATATACAGTGTGTGCCATTAAAAATGAGTAAATTGATATCCGTTTCCGGCTTAATCAAGAGTACCATGAAGAATTTTTCTAAAAGATAAGTTTTTATAAGATTTTGTATCAGTATCTATAACATCGCCCGCCAAAATTTCAAAAATATAGTTTCATTATTTCCAGAGATACTTTTAATGGGCCATCGTCGTGAATGACCCTGTATATCACACTATCGTCAGAATATATTATATATATATATATATATATATATATATATATATATATATATTGAAATTTGAAACTTAAAGATATTTGTTAAAAATTTTTAAAAATTTTAAGTTTGGATGTGAAGTATTTGGAAATTCAAATTTGGAAATTCAAATTTGGAAAGTTTCTTATTAGGAGAAGAAAAAGGAAGAGGAAAATGGGACGGGAAGGGATTTCCAAAAAATTTAAATATCTTTAAATTTCAATTTCAATATATATGTATATTCTGACGATAATAGGTCTGTTTTTGCAGCGATTTAAAATCGTTTGAAATCGTTAGAGCATGCGTATTACAAAAATAGTGTTCGTGCAGTTAAAACGCCAAACTCTGACTACTAGTTTGACGTAATTTGGCGTTCGTGCAGAGCTCCAAATTAATTTCTAACCGTTTGTTGATAGTTGCTCCAGTTTGAAGATTATCATCCAGTGATTCATCAGACGCATGCGCATTGTTATATTGTGAAGTGAAAAATTGTGTTATAGGTTTTTTTGTATGTGTTCACACTTCACGCGTGTTTTATTCATGTCTCTGGTTTTGTTAGGAATTAACAGTTTCTTTAAGGTTGTAATAAATTTGTAATTCTCTTTAAACATTTCGCGTTTATTTCGGTTTCGCTTACCTCTTTTTGTAATATTTGAATGTAAGATAAATCTATTGTTTTCATCTGCATATTTGAGTATATTTTCTCTCTTAAATCTATTAAATACGCTTGTAACTTATACAGCGCTTGATAATTGCAAAAAAAGCGTTCGTGCAGTTAAATTGTTAAATCAGTTTCGAATCAGTTGTAGTTCGCGCATGCGTAGATTAATCCAAATTAACCTCTGATCAAACTATCATAAATCGGCTGCAGAAACAAACCTAATGTGATATATATTTTTTCTCAACGACGTCAATGACAATAGCCTGATGATGACATTTGTCGAAATCGATCGCTAAAAGTAAAATAAAAAATCCACTTGGTATTGAGCTGAATCTACTATATTCATTTACCCTTCTGATTATTATTCTACTATACCAGTTTTTTTTATAAGAAATGTATCTCTTTATATAATCACATATATATTTTAGAAGTAGAAAATAATTTAGCAAATAATAAACTTCATGCAAAGGAGTCTAATAAAAAGGTGACTAATTTGGAAGATTATTTTTTTGATTTGGAGTGCACAATGGACAAAAATAACGTGTGCCGTGACTTAATATGTATGGAAGTTGAGAGAGAAAAAGGTAAGCGTTATTTTTCAGATTTTCCACGAAATGTTTATTCTCACTTCATTACATTATAGAATTCCTATCTGAACTTGTGGAAATTCTTCTATATATTCTGCTACCAGATGAAGATTTTCATTGTAAACCATTACGATACATAGTTCGAGAGATATTTGTGAACTGCGTTATATTTCCTGTTTTTACCATGATATCTGATCCTGACTATATTAATCAAGCAGTAGTTTGGCTGGTAAGTGTAATTAATATTTTTCTTAAATGTAGGGTTGGGATCGAGGGAGTATACGTAGTATGTTTCCATTTTTGATAAATTAGGTGATCATTCTGTTTCTTTATGTTTAATGCTGTCCCAGTGTTGCCAGACTAGAAAATCGGAAATTCGTGAGCTTGATTGCGAAAAATCGTGGCGTACTATAAACGAATTTGATATTTATTACAGAAACTGCCAATTTAAATTGGCCGTGAATTTAAAAATATTCTTCTTGGGTTAATAACATGATCGCTTTCTATAATGTTGTTTTATTCGAATACGAAATCGGTATCAATGCCATCTTTTAACATACACACATGTGCATTACTTGACTATCAAAATTTGATAATATAGTAGTTTAGTAACCCCTTTTACTTATAAAGGCTATTTTACATGACATAATTATGTAGTAGTAGTAGTCTCAAATAGAGAAGTACACATTATGCGCAGGCAAAATTGCACCAATTGGGCTACGAATTGATCGACCACCCACCGTATTCGCCAGACCTAGCCCCCTGCGACTTTCTCCTGTTCCCAAACCTAAAAAAATAGCTCGGAGGACGCCGTTTTGCAACGAACGGTGAGGTCATGACCGAAACTTCACACTATTTTGAGAAGCTCGAGCAAAATTAGTTTTCGGGAGGGATAAAAAAGTTGGAAAACCGTTTTATCAAGTGTATTGAGGTAAAAGGAGACTATGTTGAAAAATAAACGAGAAAAAGAACAAAAATCGTGCGTTTTCTTACTTAGGCTAGATTAATGTCAAACTACCCTCGTATAACTAAACCGCTAACTTCGCAAAATTTTCTTTTATGAAAATCTTATTCGAAATTCATTATGTCACAAATTGTGTTTTGTTATACTTCTTACGTTTTTTCTAGTGCTTACGTGACGTTTCCTTACCTAGTGACATTTTCTTAACAACACTGCGACTTACTGATAATTGTGATGAACTAAAATATACCAAAGAAATGGTAGTTAAGGAGATGCAAGTGTTGGTAAGTTTTAACGTAGTAAGGTAAATACATTTTCCATCGATAATTATTCATATGCTTTTAGAGATCTAGAGATTCTGGCCGCGAAAGCGATTTGTCAATTAAGCAACAGTTAAGTAGCTTAATGTATGTGTTAAAGTTAATAGATAATCGTTTAACAAAAGTTAATGGTACTGAAATGGCAGGTATTCCATAACTTCATATCTTCTCTATACAAGAATTGTGTTTTGTTTCTCTCTGTTTTAGACAGTTTATGCACAACTGACTATCATTTGCGTTTGGAACACATCAAGGTGGATCTACCATTAGATGTTATTTTAGTGAATAATGTTGCCCTGTCCTACTTTATTGATTACGTTTCTAGTCATGGTATACATGCAAGCTTATTTTTCTACTTAAATATTGAAGGTAAATCATAAATCATATTTTAGTGCATATATTATTCAGAGTTAGTAAAAAGTATTAAGTATCTTTGCAGTGGTTTATTCTTTCTGAATAAAATTGGGGTTCTCATATAAGAAGACCCAAGGATTCCAAAAATTATATTTTTCTTAATTTTTCATTTCCTGTTTAATCGGTTAAGTGACGTACTACTTTAATGTTTTAAATAAGATACTCAGTATATTTTTAAATTTTATAATTCGCCGTAGAATTCAGGCTACGAGAGACGCCCCAAAAAAGGTTCAATGTTTTCAAAAATAACTAAAATAAACTCTCAATACTCAATACAAATAACAATGTCATTGAACAGATAAAACAAAAAAATTACAGATTAAAGTAAATGTTCAAAATGTAACTGCTAACTGACAGTGCCCTAAACGGTACTCGAATTCTCGCAAAGAATATTGTAAAAATTCGCCTGGCATCTGAGATTTAAGAAACATGTTACTTCGTTGCTCGGGCTGGCTTATGCAAAACTTAAGGTACTCTACGGTAGCAGGGAGTATCTGAGCCCTAGGCTGAAGAGAGTGCTGTGCGACGCATTGGTACTTTCTCATTTTAATTATTGTGACACTGTGTATGGCCCATGTTTAGACTCTATTGATACAAGATGAATACAGAAAGCGCAAAATGCTTGTCTTAGGTTCATACACGGAATAAGAAGACCTCATCCGATTTCACATACTCTAAAATATAATCAGTGGCTGAACATGGCGCATCGCAGATCGTTGCATTATGCAGTCCTTTCACATAAGATTATTCTCTCTCGATCACCGCAGTATTTGTATTCCAAAATATCTTATAGGACTGATGTTCATAATCTTAACCTGAGGTTTAGAAATTTACTCTCTCCCCCCATACATCGGACGGTTTTGTTTACTAGGTCCTTTTCATATAATATTGTTAAGATTTATAACGCTTTACCCAACCGGTTCAAGCGGCTGCCTATTCGAATGTTCAAAATCAGGGTAAAAACTTACTACTATGGGGGCCAGTGACTGCATCTGCTTTTGACTTGATTCTCTGCATTGCAACAGTTATTTTATTTCATTTTTCTTACTTATATTCTATATACTCATTCTATGTGCGCAAACCTACTACCTATAGATAGTGCTTGTTACCTACGCGTGTGTGTGGTTCTCTGTATGCGGGTCTAGGAGAAGATCAGTAAACTTATTGCTGACCTAGATCCTTTTGCTCCAGTATTGCATTTGTCCTTATCTAACTGATACAATTAACACTATTATATATTAAGATACGAGTCCAATGTTTTTGTACAATTTTCTACTTTATTTCTAATACTTATTATTATTATTTGAAATAATACATTTCTCATATGGATCTTCAGCTCATTTAAACTTGCAGGTGCTTTTGTAAACACTGTTTTTGAGATAACCCCACACGGAAAAATCTAAAGATGTGAGGTTAGGAGAACGTGCTGGCCATCCAATTGCATCTCTTCTCTATTCATCGCCTAGGAAAAATTTCATCCAAACATTTTCTTGCAATCCGGAATGATGTGCAGACGCACCGTCAAGTTGAAACCATATCTCCTCAGTAGGAATTAGCGGATTGTTTGGATGAAGAGCAACTAGCAATAGCAGTTACAATATTGTTTCTAAGGAAAGGACCAATCACATGGTTGTCTATCATAGTCGCTCATGTATTTATCTTCTGCGAATGCTGAGTACGTATTTGTCGGATCCAACGGGGATTACCTCTATACCAAATGCGATAATTTTGTCTGCTAACTTGACCGTTAAGGCAAAATGTAGCTTCATCTGAAAATATGATCTTACGGACAAGCTCTGGATTTGCAGTGCATCTATTGTGTATGTTTTCACAAAACTTTATCCTGTAGTCTGGATCATCTTCCGTCAACTCACAGCAGAAATTAATTTTATAGGGCTTCAGCTTTTCAGACTTCAAAATGTTTATAATTGATCTCTGGCATATGTTATGGTCAAGAGTATTTGCGTAGTTTTCTTCAGTGGATGTAACTTTTTATCATAATTTGTCGCAGATTTTGATCTTCGTGATTTAAATTGATGAACGTGATTGGTTTGTAGATAACGACTCACTAGGTTTTCACAATTGCAGATCTAGTAATTTGAATATCTTGGTTGAGTACATTGAATAAGCATAAAACTTCTGTATAAGAACGCTGCTCATCTCCCTAGTCCCGCAAAATCTATATTTGAATGCGTTTTGATTCACCCAGAAGCACCATAATGAACAAAACATAAAAATAAACAGCGAGAGAAAATAAAGTTACGACAATAGGCGTATTAGAAAACTGAAACGATCATTTCATAAGATTAAATTGGTGGTTAGAATATCTGTCTCTCTGTGATAGTATTAGTATGGGAATCTGTTTATGTATTTAAAATTCTACAAGGAATTTCAACATTCAAAAAAAATGTTCCGGTTAACCAGAAACAAAACAATAAATGTGGAATTATTTTCTGAATCCTTGAATTGTTTAACATCACCAGTTTCATTCCAAACTAATGGACCACCACAAAGATACCTGGGTGGTTCCATACTTTATACTAACTCTGTACACTGCGAGTCAAAAATAAGGAATAAATTCGAAAAAAGGGAAAAATTCCAATAACTGGTCAATTTTGTTTTTAAATTCCGCACTTTTTGACATAACATTCGCATATACAGGGTGATGCGTGTAAATTTAGTGACATCATCGGCATTTTTTTTTAATAGCAACCCTCATTTTTTTTTTATTTCATATTCGGATACACCATTCAATTGCCAACATGGTAATATAATAAGCTTATTATCTTACATAAGGAAATTGTTGCAAAAAATAATTATGAAGACAAATACAACGTTATTATCAAAGCAAATGCTCAAAATGTTCACCAGCAATTTTTTGACAATGAGTTAACCTATGCTGAAACTCCAATAAAACGTTAGAAATAGTTCCTGGAGTAACTGCTCTGATGATAGCTCATGTCCTCTCCTTTAGGTTTTCCAAATTGTCTGGTTTCTCTTTGTGTACATTCTTTACATAGACCCATAACAAGAAATCCAGTGGTGTAAAATCTGGAGATCTTGTAGGCGATTTCACTGCACCTCGTCGACCGATCTACCGCTTAGAAAAAGCATAGTTGAGGTACTCACGCACCGGTTGTGTATAATGTCGTAGTGCTCCGTTTTGCTGGTACCAAAAAGAATTATTTAGGATATCGGGATTATCACTGTTGGGAAAATATTGACCAATGCTGAAATTAACTAATTTTGCAAGAAATGGAGACAAACAATTCTCCTGTCAATGTGCCCTCAAAAAGTATGGTCCCATAATTTGATTGCCAACAATTCCTGCTGAAATATTGACTTTCTGAGGGTATTGTTATATTATTCTCGCGAAACCAGTGTGGATTTTATGGCACCCAGTACCTACATTTTGTCTGTTTACAGTGCCATCCAGATAAAATGTTGCTTCACCAGAAAATAGAATATTGTTCAGCAACACTCGATTACGTTTCAACATATACATCATTCCTTCAGAAATTTCTATTCGTCTATCAGGATCATCTTCATTTAAAGCTTGAAATAATGAAAGTTTGTAAGGATGCCATTTTAGTTTCTTCAGGTGTTTTACAGAACACTGACGTTGTGGTTCGCAGCGACAGCGCGGCTTTGTGTGTGCGGACTTTTTGTAAATCTAGTAAGGAATCCAGAGCCAGCAACTTTAATTTAAAATTTTTTTATTAGCACTAATAATTACACACAAAATACATTAAATGGATTATAGATAATCTCTTATTGACGCGCAAAAGGTCTATACCCATTTTGAATATTTTATTCCTGTCATGTACAAAAGTAATTACCGCTCGCAATCCGTCAACACCGATTCGAACTAATGATTGAATTGGAGTTTTTATTAATTTCTAAAAGGCATTGCTAATTCAACAGGTTTTCACATCACTGGAGAAAAGCATTAATTCATTATTATTATGCTACACTCATTATGGGATCAATTTTATTGTTTCAGGTTGGAAAATATCTGTAGAACAGCAATTGAGTGATATGCAAATAAACAAATTAAAAGGCCTTAACGAAAATATGTCAGCTGTATACGAGAGTATTCGATCTACAGCCACAAGTCTGTACGACCAATATTTAGGTGATAAAAGGGAACAAAAAATCGATATAAATCCTGCCTTAGTGCATAAACTTTATTTTAAAATTAAAAATTTATCTGAAACTCCTTCAGAGTTATGGTTTGACGAAATACAAATGGCATTATTTGACAAGCTAAAGGTAACGATTTCTTTCCTACAAATTATTAAATAAACGGTTATTCTTTACAGACCGGCGAAGAATATTTACTTGCTTTCAAACAAAGCCATACGTATTTGAAACTACTGGAAGAATTAGATCTGCTGCAACAACAAACAGAAGAGGATGCCATCAGCTTGAATAGTCTCGAGTGTACGGACGACGAAAATGTGAAAATTAAAGAAACTAATCAGTGTGAAAATTTTCCTCCAAATAAAACATTAAAGCCTATAGGCGGAGATAACTTCTTATCTATTGAGGCTGCAGATAAGAGTTTGAAACACGTGAGATCGTTCAGCGATGTAACAGATTTTTCTAGGAATAAATACGATATAATAGAAAGTAACAGAAACGTAAATGTGTGCAAAACCACGCAAAATAATTGCCGTGTTGTTGAGAAAAGCGAAGATAAGGAAAAGGAGCAAAAGACTGGAAACTATACATTAAACGTTGATATTATTCAGACAGGTTTGTTAAATTGAATGTACAGCATGCTTATTGATATTAGTAGCGTTAAGAATTGTGAGTTCCTAAAATGTAGGGCAACCCGTTCTCGATTCCAAACAAAAAGTAATATAAACATAAAAGAAATTGGTGAACAATAAGATAAACATATTTATTATTTTCACATACATTTAATTAAATTAGCGCCTCTTTAAGTAGATTGCAACTAAAGAAATTGGAGCATTACTAGCTGTAGCTTCACTGTATGCTAGGCTGAAGCCAACATAACGCCGATTTTGTACACAAATATGACCTTGCCATCACCGCTCAGTGGCGTATTGCCTTGCTATAAAATTATTGGATATTTCATAAGCGGCGCAACATGCTTAATAAATGCGAAGGTTCAAATTATGAAGAATTACGATTAGAAACGACAGTGTTCGATCTTGTTTTTATCCTTACTCTTGTAGGACTGAATGTAAATATTTTGGTTTTATGTTGGCTTCATTTTTTTCAATGTAAAATGCTTCTATTTTTCTAGGATCTTTGTTTGCAACAGAATATAATATTTATATACCACCCATGTTAGGAATTGTGTAATACCGACAATAAAACTGTAATGCTATCATGCGTTATCAGTGAAGACCACCATTCTAGGTTCCCTATCATAGGCGTGTACGAGCGAGAGGCTCGAGACATTGAGACCAGTACTCAGACCGATTTGTTGTACTTCGGCACACTTTGGCCTCTAGCCACCGCTTCCCGTGCCTAAGTATCTGCTGCACGAGCAGCTGTTGTTGTGTGAGATTGTTTATTGACTCATTTACGAATACGCGTACGGGTAATTCGGACCGAATGCATTGAAAATGTCGAAAATGCTAAAAAACGCATCAACTCTCCTGTTTGTCAATGCTGTAAATTTATGCCAATTCCCAGACTTAAAACATAATGGTAAAGAAGTGGTGTGTTTAGTTTGTGACAAAAGTTTATTCTGTTGGAAAACATAAATGTGTACGAAACATGTAAATAGCGCAACATACAAATTAATGAAAACCTGTGATGTTAAATGCCTGTAATATACCGGTTGAAAAAATCGGACTAAAAATATATCGTCAATTTAAAATACAATGCAACATGGAAATTACCAAGTCCGTTGACGCTACCAATGTATTTACCGTTAGTGGGCGAAAGAAATGCCTTATTTACTAGCCTTTGTACTGGCGAAGCAATTCGTAATGTGATAGTTAGAATACTATAAAACTTTGAAATTTTACCAGATCAAGTGGTAATTGTTACTGATGCTGGCTCAGTTATGCTTCGCGCGGGCCATTTATTCAAATACGTTTGTCCAGACTTGCTGTACATTACATGCCTGCTTCATGTTTTACGCCCCGCAGCAGTCACTATACGAAAGTGTTATCCCGATGTGGGTAAATTAATAGCGCAGACGAAAATAGTTTTTCTTAAATTTCCGGAACGTATTCGGCTTTTTCATTCACAGTGCCCTAACATACCAGAACTGCCACAGCCAATTTTTATACGATGGGGTCCATGATTAGAGGCTGTATTTTATTATTTTCAACATTTTGAAAAGACAAAGTTATTAATTAATATATTTTGGCTTCCGTCGGTGAATTATGAAAATCTGTAATTTCCGTGGAATTTTCGGCGTAATTAAATATTTGAATAAATTTCGTCCCGGTAAGGAATCGAACCTGATACCTCCCGCTTACCGGACGGGTGTACTAACCACTACACCATGGAGACTTGATGCCAGGAACGTTCACTTTTTAATACCTAGTTTTTATTTTCTTTGTAAATATATCATAATATTTCGACAGACAATTTTTAATTCTTACAACTTGACGCTAAAGAAGCAGCTGTAATAAAGCAAAGTCAAATGCAATTGCAAAATCATGAAATTGCAGCAGATGTAAAAATTATTTACGACAATTACGTTCCAGCAGTGGACGTATTAATGAAATTACAGAACACTTCGTTGTCCTTGCCAGAATCGTTAGAAATTGTCACTAACGTGGAAACGAACTTTAAATGAAAAAAGTGTTTGTGTCAGAGAAAAGTTTAATACTGTATTATGTAAGAATCTAGATTTTACTAGATTACGACAGATTTATAATAATGGTGCTCCGACAGATTCGTTCAACAAATTCAAAGACTACTTTAACTGCTCGAACATTACATCGTTAGATGTCGAACGTTCATTTTCTGCTTATAAACAGGTATTTACACCACAATCGATGAATCTCAAAGAAACAACTGCAGAGACATACGTAATGCTTTTTTTGTAGATATCTGTAAGTTGTTTACTATATTATACCTAGGTTTTCATAAATTCTATTATTATTATATTATTTTTATAAATTTCCCGCATTTTTATTTGAGTAAAGCCACCGCACTGACGCCACTGCCAGGGAAACCAAGTGGTGGTCTCTAGTTATGAATGAAGCGAGCCAGTTTGCCAGTTTTATTGCTTATGAGTCATTTCGTGTAGGCGTGACTTTTCAAAACGTTGTGCGACGTCTAATATCGTCTGATGATAGAAAACTGGATGGTCAGGAAACGAAAACACAAAATGTCCAATGACTTCTAGCGTACCTTCTTGAGATGAATAATACCATCTAATGATATTTATTTTCTCTCCATTGCTATAAATAAATTTCATGGTAAGTAAATGAAGGAGCAATTGCTAATGTCAGAATTGACAGATTGAAATTATTTAATGCTACCTTCTCCTATCAATATGATTTGGCATCGCTGTAATCATCTGGCGTATATATATATTATAATATAAACTATATGTACATAGAATTCTCTATAGCCAGACTACGCTCCGTTCAATGTGTATACCATAATTAATTAATTGCAATAAAGTTCAATAAGGGGCGCTCTATGTAAGACAAGAGAGTTGGCTTTATTTCCGGTGACACCAAAAATTGAATTAAGCTGTTGACAACACCAAGAGTTAGTATACAAAAAATCGGTGTGTTCTTTCTAAAAATGCCAACTTCAAGTTTTCAAAAAGTGAATGGAGAGGTGGACTACTTTAGGATCTCACTATATAACCATGAATTATGGGGTGTTCCTTTTTATTTTTAGGTGTAATTAATGAAAAGGGCAAAGCATTTGGTGTATACGCTTTACACGTAAGTAGGCAGTACGCAACTGGTTATTTAGAAGAATGGCACATTTATAGGCGGTACAGCGATTTCTACGATTTGCACAATAAAATAAAAGATAGGGTAAGTATGAAATCAATTAATTAGATAAGTGCCATTTATCCATAGCCTATTTTCAGTTTCCAGACCTGTCTAAGCTAACATTCCCTGGTAAAAAGACATTCCATAACACGGACCGAGCAGTGCTGGAACGACGAATGCGCATGCTTGGTTCTTATATGCACACATTATGTAAAGACAGTATTATTAATACTCATGGTGGCTTAAAAGAATTGCTTACAACCTTCTTAGAACAGGGCGAGTACGATCGTGCTAATTCAGGTGGTCCAATTTCCCATACGGTGGGTTTAATTTGTTTTTCCTCTTTTGTACAATGGTGTTTGAACGAAAGTTGAAATCGTTACTTTCTGCTATTGATATCTTTTAGACAGATTTTTAAAAGAGTTAAAAATAGGTATGGTTTATTTTAACAGATATCCAATAGGCTTTAGACTAGAATTGCAAGTATATAAGTGACATTAGGGCATTTCCATTGTCCGAAACGGTTAAAACCAACTGTTTCTATTCGGTTATGATTATGATGTCAGCGGTAGTGACTAAGAAACTAAGAACACCTAAGTATCCCAGTCGAATGTGCTTAGAGAGTCATGTTTGTTTGTGAAAGAGGGGCAAGTTAGAATGTCGTTTGTTTCTTGATCTAAACATAGCCTCAACATAGCGGTCATTAGTTCCAATCTGACTCCCACTAGGGTGTAAATCAATGAGCTTTTCGAATCTAAATACCATTTGTAAAGCCCTACTGTGACGATATTTTAGGTAAATAAATTGTGCACACGGCCGTTGTAAGAATTTTAATTTGTTTTCCTTATAATTTTATATTGGTATATACTGTGCCCGGCAAAATTATGGAATAAATTCATTAAACTTGAAGCAATTTATTTTTCCACGAAATGCTCGGACAGGTCAATTTTATTTTTAAAAATAAACATTTCCGCGTCAATTTTAAGTTTCTCCCATTTCCGGTTTTCAAATAATAACGTCATCGACAATTTTTTTTAAATGACAACTCCCGATTTTTTTATTTTGATAGATCATTTAATTGTCTTAATGGTACCATCAAAATTGTAACCTCATATAACAAAATTTTCGGATAAAAGTAATTTAGAAATTAATTCAACTGTTATTTCCACAAATTAGAAATGTTAACATTATTTTACGTCGTTCATCCATGGTTGCAAAACATAATAGGTTTGTTTCTGCAGCCGATTTGTGATAGTTTGATCAGAGTTTAATTTGGACTAATCTACGCATGCGCAAACTAAAACTGATTTGAAACTGATTTAACAATTTAACTGCACGAACGCTTTTTTTACAATTATCAGGCGATATATAAATCACAAACGTATTTAATAGACTTAAGAGAGACAATATACTCAAATATCCAGATGAAAACAATAGATTTACCTTACATTCAAATATTACAAAAAGAGGTAAGCGAAAACAGAAATAAACGTGAAAAGTTTAGACAGAATTATAACCTTAAAGGAACTGTTAATTCCTAACAAAACCACTGACATGAATAAAACACGTGTGAAGTGTGAAGATATACAAAAAAACCTATAACACAACTTTTCACCTCACAATATAACAATGCGCATGCGTCCGATGGATCACTGGACGATAGTCTTCAAACTGGAGCAACTATCAGCAAACGGTTAAAAATTAATTTGGAGATCTGCGCGAACGCTAAATTACGTCAAACTAGTAGTCAGAGTTTGGCGTTTTAACTGCACGAACACTATTTTTGTAATGCGCATGCTCTAACGATTTCAAACGATTTTAAATCGCTGCAGAAACAAACCTAATATAATGCAATCATACATAACGACTTTTATTTAAAGATGTTTTTAATCAATATTGTAAATAAGCACCCGCCGATTCTAAAACCTCAACGATGAAACCTACTGCAGTTACGTATCTCATTTGTATTTGCCGCTGTGTGTGAGGTATCCCGTAAAGCTTCCCATATTCAGAGCACCCGTGAAAGTTAGAAATACACCTGCTAAAAAATTACATTTCACGTGAAACTAAAAGTTAAAAAAAAGAAATTTAGTCGAAATGTAAATACATAAAGAAAATATATAACAACTTCAATTTGGTTGAATTTGCTTGATTACAAACATCTTGGGGGCTAAATTGGGTAACAAAACTGAGCAAAAGAATGCAAGAGTATTGTAAATTATTTTAAAATAAATTATTATATACATTGATTGAATCCCGAATGAAGTAAATAGATATCCTCCAAACAATTTTTTCTTGAATGTGCTTGGTATGTGTGATTGTGTATCTAACACGTTTATTTTTTTTCAGATTGACACCATAGTAAATCCTCTTAAATCTGGCATGAAAACTATTAAAAACATGCCTGAACAAATCATAAACACCGTGGATGAAGTTGTCGAAGGCCTCAATAAGGTGTTTCATAGTAAGCAAGGTGCAAAGTCATTAGAACCTACTAAAATCGGCACATCATTTGACCCAGAGGTTCAATTTTTAATTATATACTAACAATTTCCAACTCTTATTGTTTTTTTTTAGAGTGATGATAACATTCCACTACGCATTATGTTATTATTAATGGACGAAGTATTTGACTTAAAATCGAAAAATCAATGGCTGAGAAGGCGAATAGTCACTTTATTGAGGCAAATCGTAAGGACCATGTTTGGCGACATTGTTAATAGGAGAATTTTAGATTATGTGTCGTTCATAACAAGCCCCAAAAATGTAGCACAATATTTACATATATTCAAGTTAGTATTGCAACAGATATTTAAGTTAATTTAATTCATAATGCACATAGACAATGAAGGCAAGAGCTCTGTGTTTGCAGAATTTATTTTAAAGTAGGAAAAGACATTTGTGATAATTTATCTCGTGCTAGGTAATAACCAATGACAGTTAGGTACACTGATAGTCTGGGCAAACAGCGGTAACAGTCAGTGTAGTAGATATGTGGTGCGGAGTCGGCGATTATTTATTGCACGCGTTCACAGCGTCAGTACTAAATCGATGCTGTATGCGAGTAGTTCTGTGTATATGTAGGCTGTCGTAACTTATTTCGTAATTGTACGCTTATGTTTGCTTTAAAAATGTCGCAGTTAGGTACGTCGCGAAAACGACCAATGGCAGACACAGTTAAAAACTTTATAGTGGACATGCCGGACTTAATTTTTGATGGCGCTAAAATTCAATGTCTAGTTTGTAAAATCCCTTTAATGTGTTGGTCCAGAAGCCATTGTCAACGTCACATCGAAAGCAAACAGCATTCTTCTGCAAAAAGTGGCATACGAGACCAAGAAAAATTTACATTTGATTTATGTGTTACTCTTATTTTATGTGATCTATCGTTTCGTTTACTAGACAAAGAAGCATTTGACTCCTTCTGGAATAAATATGCGGACTGTAAATTACCTAGTCGGACATCGATACGAAATATAGTGCCATTTGCTCGTGAACATATAGAAAAAAGAATGAAAACGGAATTGAAAGATAAAAAACTGTGGTTGTGTGTGGACAAAACAACAGATCGTCAAAAACATTCTGTGGTTAATGTAATGGTACGTACAATGGAACCATATCGACCGTCATCCTCCTTACTTGCTTCCAAAAGAGTTATAAATTGTACTACCGATGAGATTTTAAAGGTGGTATTGTACTCATTGAACAAATTTGAAGTTTCAACTAAACAACTTTTAATGTTTATGAGTGATGGTGCCGTAAACATGCGTTCTTTGGGCCGATTTCTTAAGGAACAGAGTGGTAACTTCTTACATGTAACGTGTAAAATCCATACTCTAAATCTTGCGGCACAAACGATTCCTACATGTTTTCCACTAGTAAATGCATTGATTGGTAGTACAAAGGCAGTGTTTCTAAAGTCCCCGAAACGTACTCGACTATTTCACAAACTGTGTCCTGATTTACCTGAACCACCACAGCCGATTATTACACGTTGGGGAACATGGTTGCAGGCTGCGTTTTACTACAACAAATATTTTGATCAAGTAAAGAAGGTAGTTTTAAAATTCAATCCGACAGAAGCTGCAGCAATCAAGAAAAACCAGGAAATATTTCAAGATAGGTTAAAAGAGGTTTACAAACTATTCACAACAATTACTTCGGACTAGCGGAGGGAATAGAAAAAATACAAAATGTTTCGATGTCGCTAGTGGATTCTGTTCAAATTGTGAATGATGTTCACGCACAGTTATGCGCTGTAGAAGGCGAAACAAATTGGTGTGTAATACGAAAATTTGAGAGTGTTTTAGAGAAAGACTCCGATTTTCTTATATTAAGACAAATTTGTGAAGGTGCGTGTGAAGATGCATTAAGTCGTTTCAAAGATTATTTTAAAGATGCGAATATAACATCGCTAGATGTCGAACGGCCGTTTTCGGCATTAAAAAACATTTATTCCGCACGTCGTACTCACTTGACTGAAACATCTGTGAAAACATATCTAATGATTCAAATATTTAACAGATGTTACCCAGTTTGTGATTTCACGGAAGACTTTTAAAACGGTAAGTGTTTTAGCACGTTTTATAATTTATTTCTTACCTTCTATTTTATGTGTAAACTTTTATGCGCTCGCCACGGCTCTGACTGTTACCGCATATTTGCTCAGTTTACTGATAGTAGTGTATTGTGTCTTCCCCTTGCAATGATGTATCTATACTTTATACCGCACGCTATAAACTGTGTACTTCGACTATTTTCGGATTCGCAGATATGGTTTACATTTTGCAAATAAATAATGATAACGTCCTTCCCTGCTCTTCTTCTACCTGTGAAGCCGAGCTGAACTGAAGTACTCGGCCTAGCGTGCGGGAGATAGTATCGATATTTAGTTGTCACAAGGAGGAGACAATATAATACTGTCACTTTACACCAAGAAAAACGTTATCACATTTTTGTTTGGATATATTTATAAATATCCCATTGCTTATTTCATTTACTAGATTCATTTGTTTCGTTAAAAATTTTTCTCATAATTTCCAATCAACAATAAGTTGAATAAATTGTTCTTATTTATTATCGATAATTTACAATATTGAAAAAATTAATTGCTAAATACTATTATACAGTGAGGTCCTAAAGTACAATTTGTTGCACAACAATGGCAAATAAGATGATAATTGTTCCCAGATTTACATAATATTAAAATTGACCCAGCAATGGTTTGCGCCGAAGCCATTATAAAAGTAACAACACAAAAAACCTAAATAAGGAAGAAATATATTGTCTATCAAAAACTAACAAATTTAAACAAACTTACCATAATTAATTAATTGCAATAAAGTTCGATAAAGCAAAGAAATAACAACAATTAACAAAACAAGTTAAAATGGGAGAAAATAACGAGAACAAAGAAGGAACGTATGACAAATGCAGGATATAAGAATAAATAACAAAAATAATTTACGCTTTTGGAATTGAGATTTGACAGTTTGGCAATTGCTATGATTACTTTGCTTAGCAACGAGCTCTTTAGATCAGTCTGGCGTCTCAAGAAACAATTTGGCACTCTTTCTTAGCCAACTTTGTGAAACAACAAAAACAGATTACCAAAACCTTTATTGCTGCATGTCGTCATATTTTCTAAATTAAAGTATAACATATGTGGTATTGTCGGATTCGCCATTCGATTATCTTTCCAAAACCGTAAAAATATATAGGATGTTCCATTTAGAAAAAGAAAGTTGACGTCACTTCCGGTGAAACTGGAAATATGACCTATTTTTTTCTAAAAACGTTAGCTTCTGTCATTCAAAAGTTAGCAAGGAGGGGTACTTAAGGGCTTCACTTTATTATAAAAATGTTGAATCATGAATGTTCAAGGAAACTGCTTAATAGTATCTATTCGAAGGAAAACTAACACTTTTGCAAATTTCTTGTAGAACTATAAATTGATATTTTATTCATTTACCATTTATATTTTAGACAATCGTTTTGGCCTAATGGAGTGAAAGCAGAAAAGAAACCCGAACGTGATGAAGCGGTTAAATCTAGAACGAGAGTAGCAGCAAAAATTGCTCTACTGTCGTGTCAATCCGGTGAGTATAGATCTTACTTCAATGTTGGCTCGTAAATGTCTTTCTTAAAGCAACCCGCGTCCTAGCCCGTTTACTTTATACACAAGAAACGTATAATTAAAATAAAAGCTTAGTGTACAAGCAATTAGTAGACTACAGATCGATGACTTCCACTGTCGACTATGAATGACACAGCATCTCGTCTATGCCAAGATCTGGAGAAGGCAGAACACATTCTGTGTAAATGGGTTGCAATTAGTCATACTTGACATAAATACTTCTGTAGGCCGCTTCTTATACCTACTAAATTGAAGGAAGAAGATCCTAGAATAGTATTAAGGTGTATTAAAAGCCTCCAACTACTTTCAAACACAAAACGCCACTGTGTGCCATGGTCCATCCTTAATAATCATAGACAGGTAACAATCGGCGTAATAAAGCTACAACTAATATACAAAGGGGTAGATGCACTGTCACCATTCCAGGTAAAATATTTTCACGCGCAGCAAAGGGACACACAGACAGTATCAACCCTTCTTTAGATTATCTTCTTCCATTCTTTAGATTAAGAACCAGCGTCTTTGTGATGCGACATAGGAAGTCATTGATCCGCAGTATATAAATGAGATAAAATAGAAACGAACACGTGTTGCCAAATTTGATGGTAGAGTTTTGTGCTCTCATATGAACACGTTAGTATTACCGTTCCAAGTTTACGTGTAAAATTAAAATACATAGTTCTTTTTCTATGTTATGTTGCTTTACTGAAGACTGTCCAACATTGTAATTAACAATACATGTTAAATGCACTATATTACTTGTAGATGAATTAAAGCATATTATTGGATCAGAAACAACGCGAAAAGGTTTAATGACAGTTTTTGAAATATTTCAAAGGCCGATTCTAAATCGTAGACTATTATATATTTTATTGGAAGATATTTTAAGTACCCTATTTCCAGAGAAGAACGTCTCTGATATATTTTTAAAATTATACTCGAAGTCAAAACGCTATCAAGACAAACTAAAACAGAAAAATACTCATAAACACAGGTGATAACGTATTTATTTTGCCTTTCCTTAATTTTAGTGCCATTAGTTACATCTTCTGTAGGACAAAGTTATTTATTTATTATACAATTTTAATTTATTCCTTTCATCTCATAGTTATTACATGTAATACATGTTTAGTGGAACATTTGTATTTGCATCTGTTAAGTTACTTTTTATAAATAAAAATTGTTCACGTTGAATTATTTTTTTCTTTTTATTATAGGTATGACGAAAGGTATAAGTAAGGGTATTATAAATGGTGTCTTAGAAATGTACGAATCGTCATCATTGTCTGCTTGTTTGTTAATCAATTTAGGTAGCTTAAACCCTTCATAAACTTCTTGCGTATCTTGACGCAAGTTATCCTCTTCATTGTTACCTACGGAAACAAAAATTAAAAAAATTATGAAATATTTAATTCAAAGAAAACTATTTTTGTTAATCTAAAAAGTTTTGTAGAGAATAATTGATGAATTATAGCGTAACCTCCCGCTACTATAAAAGTGCCTTTACTGCTAGATGAAGTTGCAATTTGTAGTTCACAGCATTTCATTTCAATTTCTTATTGGCGGTTATGATGCAATTGCAAATTATCTATTACCGTACTAAATTTCGAAATGAACTAATGAACGCGAGTCCGTAAACCCAACTAATTACCAGCAATCTATGTGAATAGAATATAAAAATACAAAGCAAATTATTGTCCCATTTATTTTATAAGGTAATATTCTCCATAACTACTTTTTTCGAGTATAAATTACGAAGGGTACAACAATCGGTACTCTGCTCAGATAATACCAAAAGCTGCTTTCTTCATTCTCGTTTCCATTTAACAGTATTCTTGGACTAATTTTTTTATAATCTTCTTGCGAATTTTGAGAGCTTTTGTTGTCATCCTTGGTACCTGGAGTGTATAATGTATGTCTTGTTTAATTTATTTTTATTGTGCTTACCATCAATTTTGAAAATTTAGATAATAAAATGCGAAATGTCTGAATAATATCCTGAACTGATGTATTGTTTTGGGTTTGAATTGTCAGAGTGACATTTCTGACGGTGGACAATAGCATTGTCAAAATCATGTCAAAATAGGCTATTATTGCCTTTAAATAATTATAACTACGCTAGAAGAAATGTTTCACGAAAGAGCCTATAGTTTTTTAATTTATTCTAACATTCAAAATAAGAGTTTTAGGACTATCGAAAGCTTATTGAAGAGGTAAGTTATTTTTTTATTTTAATTTTATATAAAGATATATTTGAAGGCGATTTAACAAGAACGTTACCGGCTTATTACCTCGCTGTCTTTTCTTTTAATAGAGTTATTGGTTTAAGTAAGTTATTCACATAATATAATTTATTTCTGTACATTTAACTGAAAGATTTTCTATCGTGATTCACTAGAGAAAAGTACATTACGTCATTGAAACATAACTTCAAAGACGAACAAACACTAGCACTAACCTCAATACCGAATACAATTGACGGCCTTAGGATAAAAAGGGGTATAAGTGCATTTTTCTTTTGACTTAAAATATGAAAATTTAGTGTTAATATTTGTTTGGTGTAAAACAGATTCAAATGATATATTGACCTTAACTGCCATCTTTTGGCGTATGTAAATACTATATGAGGAGTCTTAAAAGTTTTGTCAGTGCAAAATAGGTATCTCAGAATAATTTAAAATGCACTTATAGCCTTTTTATTCTTTAGGTTACCATCACTTGCATAAAAATCTGGGAAACTATTATGGGCTGATTTTGCCGTTTTTCCAATCTTGTGACAATGACTTCTCCATTTACGATTGACACCGACAGACAATTTGACATATTTTTTCATAATTTACAAAAGACAGGTTTAAAATGATTTTCCCAGATCCCCGATTTTTATGCAAGTGATAGTAGAAACTGAAACCCAAATCTCTCCATGGCGCACATGACGTATATGTACTATCGCTTACATAAAACTCTGGGACAACTGCTATGAGCTCATTTTGACGTTTTTGACAACGACTTTAAAAATAACATTTTGTATTTAACCTAAAAGTTATGCGTTATATTCGCTTATTTTAAAAACTGCTTGCTTTTAGCAAAAAATATATAATTTTTTTTAAATATAAACATATTTATTGAAAACCATATTACATTGATTGTGTATTATTATTATACTTTAATAATAAAGTACCGCACAATACTTGTCGATTTACTATGGGCACTGACAGACAATTTGACATTAAGTTATTTAATGGTACTTCTTTCTAAAGCTTGTTTTATACGCGGCGATTTATTGGCCAATTAATTGAACAAGTTGATCTTGGATTTTGATTTTATTGCAATGTGTAAAACAGCAAAAATCGGTAGGATTTCTTGGACAATTTATCATTAATTATTGACAATTTATCATTAATTATTGACAATTTATCATTAATAATTGAATTGAAAAGAACATGCTCTATTTTTGCCACAATTTTCCGACGATTTTTCACTAACTTTGCTATTTTAATACCAACCCAGTAACAAAAATGTACATACGAATGTTGTTTAGTGTTTTTAAAGTAAAACGAGATTAAATTTCGAAAATTTACGGCGATTGATATAATGGATAATTTATCTACTTTTATACGGAGACGAAAATTTCCTATTTAATAATTCCTCCCGTTCAATTATTAACGAAACTAAACGATATGTATTCAGGATCGTTAAAAACTTCTTCAATTTATTGTAGAATGTAAAACGACATATTTCTACTGATTTCATGGTCAAGAATTTGTTCAATTGATCCAATAAATCATGTGTAAAACAGGCTTAACCAAATGTACGATACTTATACAATTCCTTAACCCATTTAACGTTTTTGCTACAAATAGCGGTGTTTGGCATACACACTATGAAAAAAAGAATAGAATATATTGTGGATTGTCACTCAAACAAATAAGTTTAGACCTGTACAAATATTAACGTATTACATTTTTGCATTTATTTCATGTAAACAGTTATATTTACATGAAATAAGCCATGTTAGAATTTTTTTTAGTACATAAAACACAAAGTGGTCGAACAGATTTATTGATTTTCAATGTTTTAAATGTCAAATTAAAAAACTTCATACATACATCCTCATTTTTTCATATACTATAGTCATATAAACATTTTCAAATATGGCATTTAATCCGTTGAGATTTTTAAAATACCGTTTAATTAGCAAAGGAGATTTTTTTGTATGGAAATGATAATTCATTTTATCTTTACATCCTCTTCACTTATTTCATCGTCGTGTTGATTTAACCATTCAGTGACCTTGGTTAGCGTCGAAGTTGATGGTAACAAATCTTTATCCTTCTGCCGTTCCTCTGAAAGCCAAATTGCTGCCATATCTACATCTTCCAATGTCAGATCGCTGATGAGATCTGATTGTTTTTTATTTGCCTGCGTATATCTGTCTAGAGTATTGCCTTTTTCTGGCTTGTCCAAAATATCCTTAATGTGGCTAAATTCGCGCACGTGCGATATCATCAATTCCTTTGGTTTGTTGGGTAGAGAGTTAATCCACGTATTTATATGTTGCAATGGTTCTATAGATGAGGAATTATCGCTGTGGAAAATAGTATTCTTGAAAACATCACCAACTAAATTACAGGTGTATAACTCTAAACCTAAGGAAAGAACATATTACAATTGATTTTTTTGTAATAAATTGACTGTGATGTTTGTTTAAGTGTTACTTCAATTTTGATAGACTGTGTATTTTAGGCGCAACTTCTCTAATATATACAGGATGTCTCACGATCGATATATGAAAGAGTATATATTGGAGACCTCTGAAAACTTGGTAATATGCTGAAACCTACATGTACTATTGAACTCAAATATTTTCAATTATTATCTAAGACTTCCGACTGTACCGGAAGTAGTTGACAACTTTGTTATTTTAAATAAAACATCCTATATATTATTACATTTTAAAATAGATATTTTTCAAGATATTTAGAAAAATTTGTATTGTAAAAATTTTCTTCCGAAATAAAGGGTAATACAATTGACGGCCTTAGAATAGAAGGTATATAAGTGCATTTTTTTTTTATTTAAGATCTGAAAATTTAATATTTGTTTGGTGCAAAACAGATTCGAGTGATATTTAGACCTTAACTGTCATCTTTTGGCGTATGTAAATACTATATGAGGATCCTAGAAGTTTCGTCGGTATCTCAGAATAATTTAAAATGCACTTATACCCCTCTTATTCTAAGGCCCTCAATTACAATGGCGATGAAGTTAGCGTACCTGTCGCTTAGCAAGAGAAACTCTGAACCCTAAATCTCTCCACGGCGCACACGACGTAAATCTACTTTTCTCTAAAGCCTGTTTTACACGCTGCGATGTATTGGCCAATTAATTGAACAAGTGGATCTTCGATTTTGATTTTATTGTAACGTGTAAAACAACAAAAATCGATACGATAGTTACCCACCAATGAGAATGTAGCTTATGAAGTTTTTCACAATGTCATCCCATTTTGGAGATATCCAAGTTAGTCACGACCGTTAGAAAACAATCCAGCATTACATAATGAAACGTTGAATTGTCAACTCTCCTGGAAGTTTTGCGTCCTAAATACGTTGGGGTTCGAATTGTTCCAGTAATGAGAATTATGCCGGTTAAGCAGACTATTTCTTGTGAATTTGGCTACATTCGTCCAGATAATGTTGTCCAAAAATAATTCGTGCTCTTGACACCATATTAAAATAAATTCGCAAAAACTGTGTTTGAATGTTTGCCTTGAACGATCCGAAGTTTTTCAAATTCTGTATTATTCGTTTAACTGTGTTCGGCTTCTGTCATTGTGGACATCGAGCGCATTTTCTTGATATCACTTTATTGCATTCTTCGTAAATAATAAACAAATTTAAATAATCTTCGTGACATGTTTTTCATCAACGCTGGATTGTTCCGTAATGGTTCTTAAACAACTTTGACATCTCCAAAGTCGGATGAAATTTTAAAAAAACTACATAAGCTACATCTTCATTGGTGGGTACCCGTAATGAGTATGATATATTTTTTATTTATGTTTTTTTTGTAAGAGCAATTTGACAAGAAAGAGAAAAATGGGTAGCTGCATTAAAAAAAATAGTTTTGACACTTTATTCCATTTCAAAACTTAATCGTAATTGTCGTATACGCTGTATAATGTTTTCGAAAAATTAAATCGGTTTCTAGTCCTACCTTATATGGTCAACAGTTCTGCAAAATTTAGATTTTACAAGTTAAACATTTTCACAATGATAAAAGCTGACATGCAGTCGTCCATCTGTCAAAAATTTTCAAAAAATGTAAATATTTCAAATATGGTTAGATATTTCGCTTATCAAACAAAACTTAAGATTGAATTAGGATGTCAAAAGTGTAATATATAAGGTGTTTTATTTAAAATAAAGTTGACAGCTACTTCCGGAATAACCGGAAGTCTTAGATAATTGAAAATATGTTAGTTCAGCAGTACATATAGGCTATAGTATATTACCAAGTTTCCAGAATTTTTCAATGTACATATATTATTTCATATATCGATCGATGTAGTTCCTCGTGAGACGGCCTGTATTTTTTAGAGCACTTATTACTTCAACTACTGTGAATGCAATAAGCTATTTTGTAGATGAATCTTATAATATACTGCATCTACATTCTTAATTTAACCACTTGGCTAACGTTGGAGACTATGAATACAGACGATAGCCTACTTCATTAGATATCATAAATATCCAAAATTTGGATATACAATTGTGGTGAAAATAATAGCAGTACCGGGAGAAGAACAAGATAGAACTCCGTTATTTCTAATTGTAGATCATCGTAATTTTAATCTTTGCCGATATCTAGTACTTAATACAGGGTATCGAATGTTTATGCTTCTAACCATGAAAACCTTGATATCGCATCTTGTGCATTTGACTGTATTCAGATTGTAAAAATGTGCAACATCTATAAAAAGCAATGAAGTACAAAAGAACTGCATTGTTTTCATTTGTTTGTATGTGATTTTATTAACATATCTCGCAATTTTCTAGCAAAAACGATATGCCAGTAAGTGGAAATGAAGTATTTGTGTCCATAATTGGCTCCTGTTGTGCATACAGTGGATAGTACATGATGCAAAATCTATGTGGAAATCATAATCTAGAAGGGCTTGTTTTATTAGGAAGAGAATATAACGTATGGTAAGTTTACGGAAAATTTTTAAATGGTTTGCAGTTGTACCAAACGGCGTTTAATTAAGTTGTCGCTGGAAATGAGATGTCACAATTACCTTGTTTTAATTATGACAGGCTAGTTTTTGCGATTTTGTTCAGCAAAATGTCTTACAAGCTAGATATTCGTAAAGGAATTTAAAATCTAGTTGGACGAATGCCCAAGTGTGATATAATAGGCATTTATCGAGAATAAAATATTTCTGTATTAACAATTTATCAAAACATAAAGGAATGTGAAGAGGGTATATCATACGCTAATGTATTAAAAGCGGTCGACTAAGAATTTTGAGCCAGGTGAAAGAACAAAGACTGATTATTGAAGCTGTTAAAGAGAGAGTTGGAGTTTCACAGCGAAAATTAGCTCCAAGGTTTCGCGTTTCAAAGACCATTGTTTTTCAATCAATTTCCCGACATAACGCGGTGTTTCGAAAACGAAAAAAGGCACCAACGTTTATGTCAATAAACTGATTGTTGTGGATGATGAGAAATATTTTACTTCGTGCCATTAAGGGATGAAGGGAAATGGCGGTTTCTATACCGACGACATAGAAAACATATCAGACAATGTCAAGTTCAAAGGTAGATTCAAATTTGAAGATAAAATTTAGTGTGCCATTTCTGATGCCGAATTTATTTCGCAGCCGTACATTAGCCGAGTTCGAGGAGAAGCCGTAACTGTAGAGCTTTATATTGAAAGATACCCCTGTAAACTGTTTCAGTTTTTAAATACACTTCATGTCAATTATGATATAATGTTTTGGCCTGACCTAGCTTCATGTCATTATGCAAGAGTAATTAGAGACTGGTATAACACAAACATAAACTTTGTGCCTAAATGAGACAATCCTTCCAATGTCGCTCAGGCTCGGATAATAGAAGACTGTTGGTCAATATTTGCCAGAAAAGTGTACGACAATGGATGGGGAGCTGCGAATGACCAACTAAAACGTCACATTTTTAAAAAATCGAGAAATCGACGCTGCTGTTGTCCAGAGGATGGGACAAGTCAGAAGAAAAGTGAGGATCATTGAAGATAATGGCCGACTATCAATAATTTGAGTGTTATTTTTTGTTATATTTGTTGTTAATTGTTGTAACAATTAGTTTAAAATGTAAAACAGTTTTGATTATCTAAATATTTTCCGAATACTTTGGGTCCATACGTTATCTCTAAAATAGGTAATAGTGGAGGATAATAACTCGAAATGCAGGATTTAATCTAAAATTCGTAACTAATAAGATTTTGTCAACTCACCTTCATAATTTTGAAACAAACTTATACCAATTGTACTACATTTCAGTCTCATTACATAATTATTAAATAAATTAAAATTGTATATTCTATTACATTTGTTCCAAGTGTCTATGTTATTTGGAACAATTTGAACTAAATTAGATCCTTCTTCGTTACTTAATAAAACGACTCTGTCCTTGTAACTGTGAGATGAGACAAATATCAATTCATTATTGTTGTAGTCTTCTATTTGCATCATTGCTGGTGGATAGGCAAGCATATGTGACCACATTTTCACAATATCTAATTGCCTCAAATCTAACTTTAAAATATTATGACGAGAAGACATAAATATGTAATTTGGATCTTTACTTAATCTAAATATGCATAGTTCATCACAGTTAAAACAGTTATTCTTGTATATATAAACTTTTTCTTCTTTAGATCGCTTGTCGAATATTCTCATTGAATTTCTATCTAAGGTAATGAGAGTATTGTCATCCTTATATTCTATTTGACCAAATAAATTAGATTCCGTTGTAGATTTTAAGGTGAATTCTTCACACTTTTTTTCTTCTAAGTATTCTATAGTTAGCTGGCGGTTAAGATCTAATGAAGATACTTCGCTGTTGTGATACTTGACGTCAATGAATGGTACTTTAGGACTCGTTTTTGATGTTAATACATTATAAGTTAATTCATCATCTATGGTATTCAATTGTATAGCATATATGTTATGTCTTTGTCGTAAACAAACAGTTGGATACCCGATGCGGTTTGTATTTATGTTAAAAATTGGGGATTCATCAATTGCATCGATCTTAACCGAGAACCCTTTACCAGTTGCATTTCTCATAGCTAAAAAAATATTAAAATAGACATATGATTACTTGGGGAGCATAGTGACAGAGGATGGAAAAATAAATACAGAAATAAGAAACAGAAGAAACAAATCAATGAGAATATATTACCCACTAAATAAGACAATACTACGACACAGGTACAAAAATAAAAGTAGATAATGCAATAGCAGTCCCAATAATAACCTATGCCTGTAAAAACTGGAAACTGAAGAGAGATGAAGCAAATAAATCCGATGAAGATGAATAAGAAGAATAGTGGGGAAAATAAAATGGGATAGGATTAAGAATGAAGATATTAGACAATTAACAAAACAAGAACGAATCAAAAATAAAAAAGGAAACAACTACATTGATATGGACATACAGGAAGAATGGAGACAGACCAAGAAGAAAATAAATAGACCAGATAAAGGAAATGGGAACAAAAAAGGGGAAACACTTCAGAAGAAATTAAAATAATGACAGGTAAAATAAAAGTGGGTACAAGAGGAATCAGAACCCACATCCGACACTTGAAAAGGTACAAGGAATTGAGAAGAAGATTATAGGCTGAAATGATTTACAAGTGATTAGAAAGTGAACCAGTTCAACTAAAACGGATAAATAAATGATTATGAGTTGAACTTGTTGAGTATCTTAGCAATTGCACCAAAACTGAATATTTGTAAATGGATCATTATTCAGCTCATTGCAGCATCAAAGTGATTATATGCTGATTCTGGTTCAGTTAATAGGATGAAAGAAGTATGATTTTTTAGTCATCATAAATATTTTTTATTCTGTCGTATTTTCAATAGTTCAAAGCACAAAAACGCCTAACCCTAATTATTATACTTACAAAGTAAGTTTTTGTGGTCAGCAAAAATCAGATATTCTTCACCGAGCATTTGACATTTGTCAAGAATACCTCCAGTATAATACCAATTATAATTGCCTTCGAAATAAATATCAGGATCTTTTATATTTTCCACAGCCAGGTCAAAAAGATATTTCGGAAGCGAACCATATTTGGTTTCTCTCACATATTTTTTTGTTACCTGTCTTTTATCTTTTTTATAACGAGATAGAAATGATTCGATTCTGCTGTTATATTTTTCTTTGTCTAGTACTGCTTTATTACAATTATCAATAATACTTTCAATTTCTCTTGGCTCACTTACAGGATACGGTAAGCTTATATTCAATGTTTGAACATCTGTGGTAAAATCGTTTAGAGTTGGATTTCCCTGCAAATTTTAAAACACTGCAAAACATGTATGAACGCAACAGTTAATGCATTAAGATACCTCCTTAATTTTCTGTGCTGTATTAAAAGTATTAATATATAAATCATGCCTAAATATTCGTTTTAATATATTTGCATAGAGAGTTTGATGTATATCTAACGCATTCTTGGAGGTCATTTTATCGAAACTTCTTAATTCTTAACACATTTTATGACTTAATTTCCTTGCATAAATCCATACTGTAGAAACTATATTGTGCTGTATGCATTTTCTTAAAACTTATTTATATTGCATATATTTACTATTTGGTCTATTTTTTTTTTGTTTGGTTTGATTAAATTTTGCTGTTGTGGTAATGCGGATTGTCGCTAATAGCACAGATTATACAGCCGCGAAACTCATTAACGCCATTGATTTTTGTGGTTTAAATTCTATAACCTTGAAGTAAAAGCGCCATGTTGTTAGTGGTGTGCGCGCGCGAAATTCAAATTTACAATATACATACGCAGCATATATTCCTTATTTTGGTTAAAGAATATATTTTAACTTACGTACGAAATCGATTAAACAAAAAAAACATACCTATAAAGCAGGCAATTCAAATGACACATTTCACAGGAATTTACACACACAAACACTTACTGCTCAAAACAATAAATTATCATGACATTGGGATAAGGTGTTTATCGAAACAAATTTAATGTGATTACAATTTATTTATTTACAAGTTTTAAGTTGAGATAGCAATCTCAACGTCTCGTCTCGTCTTGTGAAATTGAAATCTTGTTGCTAAATATATGCAAAATATGTATGTTAGAATTATATAATCAACACACAGGATTATTCAATTCCGTAGTCTTCAGTAGTAATTTTAAAGAAACTACTTGAGGTTTTGATAGCTAAGCTGTAGAAGTTTTTAAAAAGTATATTGTATGATGTAATAAACATATCATCAGGAACATTCAGATCACCGAACAATTCTTTTATTAAATGTTTTAAAATCGGTGTTTGAAAGTGGCATATCCAATTGTGTTGGCGTTTTATGTATTAAATATCCACAGTAAAATATTTTACCACATTCTAAAAAACTATAGTCGGCATCAAACCTTATAAATTTCAGATCAAAGTATTCGCTTAGGAGAATATAAATCTGTTATTTCAAAATTTATTTTGCCCACTTCTTTTAAAACATCGTCAAAATTATCGACACCATTTGCTTCCTCCATATATAAAACGAAATTTGATACAAAATAATTTTTTGAAAGCCCTTTGGAACTGAATTGGTATTCGATTTGTGTTTCCACGTTGTTGTCTCACACTTCCCAGAAAATTACCCACACAACCTTGATTTAGTCTTCTAGTGTAGATAATGGGTTTACCAAGATGTTCCTAAAAAATTAAGTCCTGCTATAGTAAATACTAATAACGTAAAATACTAAACTATCACATAAATAAAAGTCACTGATAATTTGATTGTTTTTATTATGAACACCACTAACAACATGGTGGCTTAAAGCATGAACCTAAAATATGGAATTCCACAGTTAAGGATAATCTGTGATTATAGTGAAGAATAAGGGCAACCAACTGAAACATGCTGCTAAATTAAAGCCCATTGAAATTTAATAATTTTTTTTATGTTCAATTTAAAATCTTAAACAGCTGAAAAATTCATGAATATGTTGATGATTTTTGTATTTAACCTAAAAAAGCGATTCGTGTGCAGAGAATATCAATAAATACATCATCAGTCTTGTAATTGGCTAGAGAATAGTTTTTTTAGAGCGATTTGGTTTTGCTCGGTTTAGCTGAATTCGCTAGTTTGTTTTGTCGAATTTTGAAAATAAGGTTATGTACAATATATTTTGAAAAATATATTTTGCAAAATGAAGAAGACTCCTGGGACAAGTATTATAATCGATAGATTACATAAAGGATTTGTTATAACATGTATAGCTGTAACGTTGTATGGGATGGGTCATCTTGGCATGCGTTGGTACAGATATTTTACAGTGTTAAGACCTGAAGCAAAAAGAAGGGAATTAATGGACAATAAAAATTTGTTGGCGGAAGGGTCATCAGAAATATTACAAGATTCTGCCCAAAATTTACAGACATAGAACTAGAACTGAAAGACGTGCAAAAATGAAATATATATGTAGCTATAAGTTAGTACACATGTATGTTTAGAAATTAAAGGCTAATGTTAGTACCTCCGTGTTTTATTTCGATGTATTCCTATATGGAATAAATAAAAAACATCCCTTTTTGTACGTAATAATACAAATAAAGTGAAGAATGTGCTTGAGGTCACGAACAAAAAGTTAAAAAAACAAGATGGCGTACTTCATCTTCGCGGTGTAAAATATAACATAACTGCATCAAGAGAAACTAACCACAAAAATGAGTTCCAGGAGGTAAAAATTTAAATAAAATTTTTATGTTAATCTATTAACAAATAAGCAGCATTCTAAAATTAGGATTTTTGTGGCAATATCATCTGAATTTCAACACAAATACTTTATGATCCTTTTGTATCTTTAAACAGATGGTTTTGGCCCAAAATAACGGGGATTGAAGCTGAAAAACTTCTACTTGAGCGAGGCAAGGATGGTAGTTTTTTAGCAAGACCTAGTTCTTCAAACCATGGTGATTTTACCTTATCAGTGCTGTAAGTAAGGTACCCTTTGTTGCTACGATAGCATCTAAATACAACATTCTATTTTGTAGTCGGAATGGTGAAGTTACACATATTAAAATTCAAAATTCGGGTGATTTTTATGATTTATATGGTGGTGAAAAGTTTGCCACACTTTCCGAGTTGGTGCAGTATTACATGGAAAATGAAGGTCAATTAAAGGAAAGAAATGGTGGAGTTATTGGTTTGAAATATCCTCTAAATTGTGCAGATCCTACAACAGAAAGGTAAGTTCAAATTTTTTTTTTATAATAAATTTATCGATGCTATATTAATAGAGCCAAGAATATGAAATTCACTATTTGACCAGAATCCTATGGGAATTGATGTTTAATTATTTAAAATTTTGTTTCTGTCAATGTGAACTAGGGGTTATAAAGAGCCTTATACATTATCAAATTTATCGTTTGAATCATCTGAACAGTTGCATTTGAGGTGATTATTTGAAGGTGTGTGGTTAAAAAATCATTACTATCTGTCATTTACCTCCGATTGAAGATCTCCTGAACTAAATGCATTTAAGTGTGCACTAAAAAAAGTCCTTAATTTCTAAAAGTTATTACTCTTACCGGGAATATTTTACTGACGATTCCGTTGGGCATTCCAAATTGTTTTGTTATTCTAAATGTGTCACATTGTGTTGTCCATTTTGATTACCTTTATTTTAATTTTAATTAAGCCTGACATTGCCGACACTTGTTGTGAAGACAATAAAACATTATTATTATTATAATGGTCTAAACCAGGGGTTCTCAACCTTTTTCTTACATCAAACCCCTTTACAAGAATGGTTTTCCTCTACAATATCCACCATACAACGTAATCATAATACAAATAACTTAAAGGTAACAATTTTATTGGACTAAGAGTACAAACAAAAATTTAGAAGAACATGGATTATTAGATTTATGTTTTATTATTTTTGTACTACTATAATCCTCAATTTTACAAATATAAATAAGTTTTCAGAAATAAAATCACAAATTATAATTGCACAAATGTTTGACTTTAATTAATGTGATGGCTGCACTTGATGT
Organism: Dynastes maya; assembly: GCA_029619315.2. Classification (NCBI taxonomy): domain Eukaryota; kingdom Metazoa; phylum Arthropoda; class Insecta; order Coleoptera; family Scarabaeidae; genus Dynastes; species Dynastes maya. Next base: position 72,802,493 of record JAROYE020000001.1, read on the forward strand.
ATTGACATTTTTAAAATATTTGACCCAAAATTGCTTAAATCACCCCGTTCAAAAATATTCAACTTGTTTCTTGTTTCCCATAGTAAGTTATTGACTTGATTAAAGCCTGTTTCCGTTCACTACTGATTACGGGCTTATTGACCACCAGTGTTTATTCGGCTATTGATCCCCAATCGATCGCTTGATCATTATTGACTCTTTTTAAAATTATATCAATTCCCAAGGGGTCGCTACCGACTCCGTTGGAAACTCCTGGATAACACCATCGATAGATCTGATCTCAAGTGTAACCATGATTTCATCTATATAGTTCGCTTCCTTTTATTCTTTTTCTTCTTAGCTAATAATATCACAGCGTAAAAGTTCCCTACCCGAAAATGAGCAACAAATCGCATGACAAGTTTTATGTGTGGCTTCAACACAATCCGATAAATCGCATCAGATTTATTGTATCCCATACATCTCACGACGAATTTGATAATGTACGATGTCTTTTAAGTATACGTTTCGCTACATCTGTAAGTTTATCAGTTTTATTATTGAAGGGAAAGTTACTACAGCTATATTTACATGCTTACCTTTTTTCCATAAAGTTTAATAAACACTGAGTGTATGGAAAATAGAGAAGGATCAAAGCTTTCAAACTTCCAAAAACCTTAATTAGAATGAAAGGTATTAGGTTTGATTGAATCCGACACCTCAGAATAGTTTGGAACGGTTCGAGAATTATAAATTCGTAGTAGTTGTATGCATGTCTATCAATTCCAATTCTAATATCGGAGGAGGTTCAAACGGGTTTGTAATAAAGAATTGTCTAACTATGGTGAAAAGCAAAATAACTAGATTCCAAGAATTATCTTTGTAACAACCAAGCTTTATTACATGTTTTTGTTGAATTTATAAATTAAATGAAGCTTACTTTACAACAAATACAGCGCATATGATTTGTATGACCTTTTCCTGCTTTGAAAATCTGTGAATCGAAACATTCATTAAAAGAATAACCTAAAAAATACCTTAATTTCGTAAATAAATTAGGTATGAAAACTAATTTGTATGGATAGTATATTTTTCTTATCGTAATAACGATTGCGCGTGCTCAAGTTCGGCGAGAATTACAAATACCTGCTCTACTGCAAGAACTGTTAAAACCCTTCGGAACGGAATTTAGATTACGAATTGTATATTGTGTAGGGTTCGAACAGCAAACCAACAGTCCTCAGAATTTGTAATTCTAGAACTGCACGGCTCGAACACTGCACTCGTAATACACATGCACGCTAATTCTAAAATTGCTCAGAACTGCGGGTTCGAACAAACCTACATATTGTATCTTTTGGGGACTAACCTAGCCCATTGTAGAGTCAGAGCAGCCACTTCACTAGGCTTCACCCGAAACATCAGATTTTTAGTGCCTTATTGTCCGCTTTGAATTTCGCAATAACTTCTCTATGTTCATTTGATGAAATTATGGTTTGCTAGACATTTATTCAAAAATAAGATTCAATTACAGTGAAACTTTTCTAAAACGGACATTCTTTGAAGCGGACATTGCTCTTCAGCGGAAAATTATTATTTGCAAATATAATTCTGCATGCACATTCCTTTTGCCCGGTTCAAATTTTTAGAACAAATGGTGTCTGTTTTAGGGAAATTCGTACGTTTGACGTACATAAAAAATTTGCGTATGCATTAGATATATCTGAAAATCTTCCAATATTCAACTCTCCAAAATGGTTAAAATAATGTTGCTAAAATAATCGCAAATAGTAATTTAAATTTATGTATTGATTTCTTATTTGTTTATTTATATAGCAACGAGATTTTTAAGACGTCCTCAAACAAAACTGTCTGCATTTTGTTTTCCTTTCCGAGTAACCAAATATTGCTTGTTATTGAAATTTTGGGACAGTTTGTATACAGCGCGTCCAAAGATGGACCTAACTATTGCTATAGACCTAGTATTTTTCATTTTTACAGAAAGAAATATTTCTAAATATGCAGCGTGTCCACCTATATAGTGCGTACGCGGAAGATAATTCTTTTCCCGAGCAATTAAAAAAAAAAAAATTCAAATTAAAAATATTCGGAGGCAAGTTTTGTTCAAGATACAATTATGTTCAACTATACAGACTGTCAAGTATACGCTGCGCATGATACAAGTTTATTTTTTTAAATAGAACATCTTGTGTATTATTACATTTTTAGATACCTTTCTGCAATTTATATCTTCACGCTACAGCGATGATTCATATTTTATTATTCCCTTGAGTATTTCTCCCAGTTGTCGGCAACACATCAAAGAATTTTTTATATTAACTAGATTCTATAAGACGGCCATCGATATCGTTGCCAGGTTTGATTTATGTTACTTAACTTTTTTTTTTAATGGAATGCCCTGCATATTTTAGAACTTTTTTAATGAAGGACAATTTGGCTAAATAGAAATGTTTATAAAAAACTTTCTGGATAAATTTCTTAAAGCAGTGTGTAATGTGGAATTTACCAATATTATCCCCGAAATGTTAATAAATGTTCTCTGTATTAAAAAAATTATATTAGTTTTGTCAATATTTAAATAAGTATATTGTCGTTAAACCCGTAAATTAGTTTTTTAAGAGCATTCCCACAATTCACAAGAAGTTGGTATTATCGGTGTATAAAGTAAAAAACCTGGTATATTATATGGTAGATCGTTAATAAAAATGACAAACAATAGCGGTCCCAATATAAGGCACCGCAATACACCGGATGCAACATTGACAAGATCAGAAACGTGGTGAGCTACAGAGCCTCCGCCAGCAATATACACATAATAATTAGTGTTGGGCATAATCGATATATTTCAATAATCTAATGAATCGAAATAATCGTTTAAAATAATCGAATGATCATTCGAAATCATCATTCGAAATTTGACAGAATCCGAGTGACGAGTGAATTATTTCGAAATTCGAAGTTTCGAATACAGATCTCGAATCGTAATCCGTTTGTGTGCTCCTGCGCAGTCGAAACGAATAATGAATGATTTTTGAACCGTAATCGAATGATCGATTATTCGGGTATAATCGATATATCTTGATTATATCATTCATAATCGCCAAACACTAATAATAATTAAAAGGCCTAGTGTTTCAGTATTCGCTTATCTTTATATAATTTTCAACAATGGAGAATAATATCAAAATTTGTGCCGTCTGTAAATTACTTATAAATAATTGGTTCTCTTGGTGTAACTTCCTGTTTTCTTAATTTTTATTCGTCCAGCTGATAATCACGAAGGAGTTTTGAAAATGAGCAAAATTCATTATAAGGAATGATGTTTTCTACAAAAATGAAACAAAAAATATAAATATATGTACATTGGCAAGCAGAAAAACCGATCCAATTTAATAATTCGATTTTATTTAATATTGAACACCTTATAACTGTTTAAAACTTAATAAAACCACTTTGTAATTAATTAATTTGTTAACAAATGAAACACTGGAAAGCCCATAATAATTAGAAGCATTGGTAAAAAAAAACAAAAATGTATGGTTATTAACAAACGTGGCAAAGTTAAATTGCAGTGACTAAAAATAAATAACAAAATTGAATATTAACAAATTAAAACACATTAATCGGGTATTTTAATAAGACGTGTTTCCTCCTCTTGCCTCATAACTTTTTGCGTAGATTCTTGAGTCATAGCTATCCACACTTCGTGAATGCAATTTTAAGTTCTCGGACGTTGGATGGAGGAGGATTTCGTGCTCGAACGTGTTGTTTAAGATCGTCCCAAATATGCTCGATCGGATTCAGATCGGGACTAAGGGGAGGCCACTCAGTCGTTGCTATTTGCACCTCCTGAAGATAGTCAGTAACTGTTTTTGCCACGTGGGGGCGAGCATTATTATGCACTAAAATAAATCCATCGCTAATGAATGGAGCAAAAGGTACAACATGTTGTTCTCGGATGTTTTCTACGTATCGGTCTGCTGTGATAGAGGTTCTATCGATAAAGACTAATTCTGTACACACTTCAAAAGAAATACCAGCCCAAAACAATTCTCCACCTCCTTGAAAACTCACACGATGGGAAAAGTTACATTGAGCATAACGCTCTCCTGGTCTCCTCCATACTCGATCCCGACCATCAGCACCAAATAAGCAAATTCTTGACTCTTCTGTAAACGCAACTCCATTGTTGTAAAGACTAGTTTCGATGAATTTGAGCAAATTCACGTTAGCGTACTGGATGATGTCGGAGAAGCAGCCAGTCGCTGGTCAGTATGGTTTCAAGTTGACTTCCTTCAACCATCTTCTTACCGTCCACTCACTTACATTGGTTTCACGTACCTCATGTCAGCAGTTACGAATTCTTACCGCAGTGATATGCCTGTTCCGTATGGCAGTAGATGCAATAAAATAATCGTCCTGTTGAGAAGTGGATATTTTACGTACTCATCCGGATCTTCGTTTATATAAACCAATCTCCTGATAACGTTTGTACACTCGTTGAAGTTTGGAACAACTAGTCCCGTCTTGTTGCAACATGTCGTTGGCTTCGTCGGTTTTCAATTAAAGTAACAATTTGAATTGCTTGAGTTTCATTCACATACATCTTAAGGATGTTCGAGTAATTTCAAATTTAAAATTGAACAAACACACAAAATCACTCTAACTGATTGAAATACTGAACACATTTGGAGAGAACAAAATGCATTTTGCACGTAATAACATCAAATAACATTTTACCAAATAACATTTACTAAGACTGCTACATTGTTATCAAACAGCTATAAATATAATTTTTAACATTTCTGAGAGAAAATTTAAAAAATATTAAAGTGACGCGAATTTTTTGCTCGCCAATGTAGTTAGGGCTATCCGTAAACATACCGTATATACTTTTTTATTATATTTGTCTATAATTATCCTAACGATATAATGATTTCTGCCAGTTTAATAGATTATTAAAAAAATATCTAGGATGTTATTATAAGTCTATGAAATTAGCGAACAAACTATGAGTAAATCTCTTCTCAAGATTCTTCTTTGGAAGTTATAACTATAAGAGACAATGACAAGCTAGTGAAAGCTTTATTATGAATTAAAATGTTTTGTTATCTAAAAATCTATTGTTTTTTTAAACGGTTAAATTACGGTATAATAGCTAAATTGTACAAGTTGTACTGCTATACATAATCTTATAAAATGTAATTAATTGATTCCATATTATAATTAAAGAGCTATGCAGGTATCTATTGTAGTAACATTTAATATTGTTTTAAATTAAAATGAGAAAATGCTCATTTATAAATAGATTCAGAGATAAAGCTGTGGAGTGGTGTGGTAATTATTGAACTGGAAATACTAAAAAACATTTCAAATTGTATTGAATTGCCCATGAGTTTTAGTGTACCTATATAAAAATTTCAATAGATTTTTTTTAAACGTGTATATTAAAATTGGAATAAGGTTCAAATCATTTCAAGTGATGTAATGTTGTATTTACTTTTTTAAAATGTTCAAATCAACGTTTAAATATTTGTTTGAATCAGAATAATCTTCAATGTTATACCGTGCGGTAAAAACCAATTTTTGTCGTGTGTTTAAGTGTTTGAAGTGAGGATATTTTAATTTATTAATAAAGCTTCTCAGTTCCATGATTGAAGTAGAAGATTTAAAATCGAGTTGAAAACAGCGTTTTAAGGCGCAATGTATTTACTGTTCGTATGGTTTGTACGTTAATACTTCTGATTTCTAGTGTCATTGGTAATTAGTAATTAGTTATTATCTAAATCCTCAAGTTCACTCATCAGTTATAAATCCTGCTCTTGGCGTTATCTAGTACCGGGGCATATGTCCTATTACTTTTTCTAGGTCATTGTTCCATTCCCGATATGTTTTCGTAATAGCATAAACATGATTGAAAAATTACACACGAGGGCGATTCGTAAAGTAAGCTCCGTATCCGCCTAGTTAGCAGAGGAGTGAGAATATCGGCGCGTTCACAGCGCTGCAGTGTAGTTTGGTTCTATGTGAGTCTGGCAGTGCTAGTGAGAGAATCGTTCGGATATTCTTTCGTGCTATTTTGGTCGTTTAAAATGGCCGCTACAATTGAAAATCTCGCCGACTGTGAACTGCATGCTGTTATCCGATTTCTGTGTGCAAAGAATATGAAGGCTGCTGAGATTCGTCGTGAACTTTGTTCCGTTTATGGTGAAAATATCATGAGCGACAGTGTGATTAGAAGATGGTGCCGTAGGTTTCGACAAGGACCAACTAATGTCTATGGTGAAGAACGGACTGAAGACCAACTTTTGTGACGGACGAACTTTTGGGTAATGTCGAAGAGAAAATTCGTGAAAATCGGCGATTCACAATCACAGAACTGAGTGCCTTTTTCCTTCAAATTTCACGTACAGTTTTGTATGAAGTTGTTACTGAACATTTAGGTTACCACAAATTTTGAGCAAGATGGGTGTCAAAACTTCTTACCGAAGACCATAAAACAAAGAGAATGGGATCGGCACTAACTTTTCTGTCACGCTACGATGTTGAAGGTGGAGATTTCCTCGGGCATATCATAACAGGTGATGAGACTATGTCAACGTTGAGACGAAAAGACAGTCAGTGTTGCGGGGTCGCTCTAACTCGCTTACGAGGAAAAGTCACGGTCACTGTCTTTGGGGACAACAAAGGCGTCCTTGTAGACTTTATGGTACGAGGGACCACAATAAACGTTGAAGTCTACTGCGGAACTTGGAAGAAGCTCAGAAGAGCTATTCAGAACAAGCGACGTGGATTATTGAGTTTGGGTATCGTTTTTCTTCATGACAACGCCCTCCCACATACCGCAGCTCGCACGGTAGGCCTACTGGTCAGTTTTAAGTGAGAAGTGTTTGAGCATCCTTCCTACAACCCAGGTTTGGCTCCTAGCGACGACCATCTTTTCCCTAACATGAAGAAATGGCTTGGATCACAACGGTTTGAGATCGACGAAGAGCTGCAGGACAGTATTACAGCATGACTTAATTCACAAGCGGCAGAGTTCTATGCAGAGGGCATTAAAAAACTTGTTCATCGCTATGACAAATGTCTCAATCTTAATAGCTTTAAGTTGTATATAATAAGAACCTCTCCATGTATTGGTGCTTTTTAAATAACTAAACGGAACTTTACGAATCGCCCTCGTAGATGGTGTGAATATATGATATATATTATAAAGGTATTAGCCTTGTGGTAAATCCAACTGTAGATAAAATTTTTTGTGGTATGAATTTGAATAGATTTGCGGGAACTCCTTCTTCGTGTAAGTTAATTTTTGAAATGTGTAACATGTGTTCGTAATACATTACGCTGATGAAGTCTATCCAAAACCTTAATGATTTATAATTTTTGTTCTCTGTCTCAATTTCCATCCCCAATTACTTGTATGTTTCTATTAAACATAATTAAGAATAAAATGGAAATAAACCGTATATTATTGTTATATATGAGGTAAATAAATTCTCGGCTTGACAGGTTCAAGCGTGTTCAAACTCCGTTGTCATAGTGGGTCACATGTGGGAGGCCTACGCTATATATATTAATAGTTTTTTTTAGCCAGCCAGACAACCTGAGTAGTGCATGCAAATGTCTCAGATAACGAAAATTTAGTACCGGGCGGTCATTAAATTTTTAACAAAAGAAGGGCATACACCTAATCACATTAAACAAATGTTTCCGTTTGGGGCAAGAGTCCCGTGAAGATAATGAGCGCCCTAGTCGGCTAATTGCACTGATAACAACTCAAAACATTTCAATTATTAATGAAATGGTATTAGCAGATCGCCATTTGAAAGTGATTGCAAGCAACTGCAATACAGCATCTTGAGTGAAAAACTAGATTATTTTTATAAGGGTATAGAATTATTAATTGATCGTTGTAATAAATGTATTGAAGCATGTGTTGAACATGTTTAACTACTAAGATTACGTTAAATGAAATGGCTTTATGTTACTTATCAAGAATTATTGTTTATTATTTACGTTGCGTTCATTACAAATTTTATGAAATTCCATGGTTTGAATAATGCATATCAACGAAAGGCAAATGGAGATCAAGAATTCGCATCAAATGGAAACAAATTGTTGGCAGAAATCGTTGGGGATATATTAATCACAAAATTGATTCGTCTTTGCATTTTTTAATTTATTAGTTTTGGATGTAACACACTGATGATCTTTGTAGTGATGGAATATCGCTACCGTGCAAACATGTCGCAAAAAAGAAAATACCACACGTGATAACCTATTGAAAAAAGTAGAAATTCTAAATAAATTAGGTGAAGGTGAATCGGCATCCCAATTATTTAAAATTTATAACGTCGGAAAGTGCCTTTTATACCTGGCTTTTACAACAGCGTGCTAGAGGTATACCGATTTCTGGAGACATGTTATGTGAAAAAGCTAGGTTTTTTTCTGTGAAGTTACGTATTAAGGACTTTAGCGTCAGTTGTGGGTGGTTGCAGAAGTTCAAAAAGAGATATGGAATTCGCCAATTAAGTGTCTCGGGAGAAAAGCTGTCTAGTGATTTTAGTGCAGTAGAACCCTTTAAATTAAAATTCTTAAAAATAATTGAGAGATTAGGCCTAACTTCTGATCAAATTTACAACGCGGGTGAGAGTGGAGTTTTTTGGAGGGTGTTGCCCAAAAAAACGTTGGTTAATAAACCTGAAGCATCGGCACCCGGAAGAAAATTAAGTAGAGAAAGTATAACTTTCATGCCATGTGCAAACGTATCAGAAAGTCACAAACTACCTTTATTTGTTTTGGGAAAGTCAAAAACGCCACGTGCTTTTCGTAACTGCCAGTTATAAGGGAGCAAAAGAAGCTTGAGTGGCAAAGGATCTGTTTAAAGACTGGTTTTATTCGCACTTTGTGCCGTCGGTAGAAAACAAAATGGAGGAATTGGGATTACCTAAGAAAGGTGTGTTATTTTTGGATAGTGCTCTTGGCCATCTCGATGCTTTAGAATTAATGAGTGATGATAAACAAATTTCCGTCATGTACCTTCCACCAAATTGTACATCGATTCTGCAGCCCATGGATCAACATGTGATTCAGGCTATTAAACTTAATTATCGCAAGAAACTTCTCCCACAAATTGTTGAATCTAATGATGACATTGCACAAATCTTAAAGGCAATACATTTAAAAGACGTTGTATTTTTGCTCGACGAAGCCTGGCAAAGAGTAAAAACTGAGCTGTTGAGAAACTCTTGGGAAAATATTTGTCTTAACTTAACTACTGAACAAAAAGATGTCGATTTAGCTATGAACAATGGCCAGACTGAAGAAGACTAGAATGATGGAGATGATTTACCTTTAAGCACATTCCTCCCATCTAATAAAATTCAAACTAACGAGCTAGCTGAAATCAAGGACATGTTTGGGAAAATTGGTGAAGCTGTGTAAGACCAGGATGTACAGGAATGGGTACAAGGGGAAAATGAAGATGGAGCATTTCTCACTGAAAAAGAAATAATTGATGAAGTCGCTTCTGATTCAGAAAATGAAGAACATGTTGATAAGCAAGAAAGCGATGAAGAAATGCCAACAGTTTCGCTTGTGGTGCTTGAAGAAGCTGTGTTTTGCCACGTGTTGAAAATGGGCTTATGAAAATAATTTAGCTCCTCAACAAGTAACATTGCTCCGCACACTGCAGTCGGAATGCATTGAAAAAGAAATTACTACCAAAAAAGAAACACGTATTACCGATTCCTTTTTTTGATCATCGAAATGTACATTTTAATTTATGTATTTTTTAATGTATTTTTCTTTTTTATTTTTAATAAATATCTTTCATGATAACTTTTTTGTTTTATTGTTAGCTTTTTTTTTTACTTCTCAGTAACACATAAAACCTAATATGTATTCACTATCCAATAATTCGAAAATATTGGCAATCCGAACTTCTGTTTAAACCCGTGTTTTAATTAGATCGAATTAAAGAGTTTGTACTGTATTAAAAAACACTGATTTTCATTTTAATATGTTTTAGATAGAAAGTTAAACCTTAAATAATTCACTTTGTTAAAACTTGTCCAGCTGGAGTGAAATATCAAATTTATTTAGAGATAATTTCCCAATTTTGCAAATTTTAAGAGATTCGCTATGGTATGTTAACAGAATGGCTAGGAAAGCAAAGTGGATTGATGTATTTATAAATCGAAATCAAGAATAAAAATCTGTCTTTGGCCAGAAATCAATAGTTTAGCGTCATTCAGCCTCCCGTCGTACTAAAACCATATATGATGTTCGTATATTTGTCTCATTGAAGCGCGTACTACAGTAAATTTTTATATGTATTTTAATACTGACATGTGTGAAAAAGCTGTTATCATGTAGATTTGAAATACTTGAAAAAATAAATTATTTATTGCATTGCATTCTATATCCATGTATGCAGAATCAATAGAAATTAATAATATAAAAATAACATCGATTTAAAATTCAAGTCGGTCCCTCGATGTGTATCAAGCAAGGTCCTCCTGCGTTTAATTTGATTATTAACCTTGGTCGCTACAATTTGGATGCGTTAAACATACATATGGGACCACATTACGTGCATATGCAAATTAGTAGTGGACAAGTAGCGCCCATGTGCCGTTTGACACGTTTGCGCTTTTGTTTTCCATTTAATATCAAAGCACGCTCGAGACTTGAAATTTATTTTTTCCAGTCACGATCGTAGCATTTGCTGTGCGTGCATACTGGAAAATTTGCAGTTTGTGTTTGTAATCTTCTTAATTGGCCTATAGTTTGTTTCGTGATTTTAGTCCGTGTTTGCCCGAACTGAAAATAAAAAAATGAAATAAGAAATCTGCGGGAATTTACGTTTTGGTTAGGCTCCACGATTCCGTGTAATTTTCTAGGAAGTGGGTATTGATTTGTTCCAATTTAAAAACCTCCCTCACTGTTGCAGAATGTTCTGTAATTGATCGAAATGATGGTTCACAGAAAATGTACATAACTTGTTTGTTTTTTTTTTTTTAAGAACAAGTTCAATGATATCTCTGATTAGAGATCGTTTGAAAAGATTCCTGGAAATATCAAAAAAATATTTTTATACTAGCAAAATAAGCGAATGGATTGAGTTGGAATAATACCTTGAAATGGTAGAGGAACTATTCTTTCGACCGTAGAGGAACTATTCTTTCGACCATAATCGCTGAACTTTTTAAAATGTCAAATGTAAATTTTTTTTGTTTTCTGACTACCTCTTACGGTTAAAGAGCTTGTGGTGTATATGCATAATACTTCTTATTTTGTGGATAGTGCCACTAGCACTTGGAATTTTTAATTTTTCGGATATCCCAATAACAAAGCATTAGTTTTTAATGTACCACTTCTGCAATCCGTTAATTTTTCATTCCGTACACATGTGAATCGATTTTTTTCCCAAATTTTATGGTAAAATTTTTCAGCTTCTCTTTACGCGCTGATTAACCATTGATGGAGAATTTTTGTTTTAACATTCTATTTTAAGAATCTTACCACGAATAATTTATTTTTAAATTTTGTCTTTGCTTTAAACGAAGAATTAGAAATATAAATTAGCAAAATGCCAAGATTCGAATATCGTTTTATATATTTTTTTCGATAATAATTTAAATTATCTTTAAGACTATGCAATACACTCCAAATTATGTTCTAAAAAATATACAGCGTGTCTGCTTAAGTTCGCTGCACATGGAAAACTGTATTATTATTAATTTTACGGAAAAAAGCGACTGTTTATAAAAAGTTCTCCTTTCTGAGAAAATAACATGAACACATTCAAATTTGAAGTAGTACGTACAGGGTAGTCAAAAATGAGTATGTCGCATTGGTACGTTGCCAAAAATTTTCAAATTTTGAAATTTGGCCGTAGATTCTTAAGGATCATAATAGTCCTTTAAAGTGGTTTTCGTTTTTCGATATGTCGAATAGTTTTCGAGATATTCGACTTCGGATTTCGGTCGGGAGGAAGATTCGGAGTTCGTATAGTTAAAAATTACAAAATCATTGAGTTCGCTTCGTTTATGAGCTTTTTGCAAATTTATAGTAATTTCAAGCCAATTTCTAAGATTTTTGTGCTTTTTTGCAAAGACCACTTTAGTCCCGAAATGAATTTTTTTTTTGTGTAAAAATGATAAATATTTGCATGCTTGAGGGTTTTATAGTAACATTTATAGAATTTTCTATGTACTCAACTGTAATGTCATGCAGCAATGCAACATTGGTTGCATATGTAAAAGAAATGCTGAGACAGATGGCAGCACAAGAAGACGATCCAGATCATGACGTTGATGAAAACAAAGAAAACAGTTTGGTTCAACTTATTAAATTTATGTTGTATGTTTAATTATCCATTATTACTTTAATCATTAGTAATGTGTTCAAAAATACCATACCAAGTTCTGATGGTCCGGAGTTGAGGTGCTTTAAAAACTAAGAAATTTGGCTACATTTTGCTATTCTATTGGGGATGTTCCAAGAAGCTAAGGAAATTTATCAGATTCTGCTTAAGTTTCAACAATTTTTTCAAGTGCTAAGCTTGTGGTGACCCAGAATTCTAGAGGGATTTTTAGGGGCATCTTAGTCCCCTCTTCTGGGGATTTTTCTATTAGCCGAATCACATAGGTCCAGAAATAAAAAATTATTTTGGATCCTACAAGAAAGATGTATTGAAATTTATTCATTACGTACTTAAGTGACAATCCAGAGATCGGCGTGCGCTTTTATAAACCGTATAACTTTTATAAAACCAGTAAATTTATTTTGATTTTGATACTTTTATGAGAATATGCCAATTATTATAGTATTTTATGGCGGGAGCACCGTCTTGCCTGGATTTATTGTGATATTTACCTCTTTTGAATACCATTATAATCATTTTCAGGGTCTAGCCGGTACACCCTAAATTTCAGGTATAATGTGTCTACTTTCAATAATTCTTATCTCATGCCCTATTTCAATCATATTTTCCAGTGTGCACAATTGTCCTGGTCCAGAAGTAAAATACCATTTTGGGGTACCTAGGAAACGGAGGATTTTTTTAGGGTTTTGAGACGTTTTTTGGTGATTTTTGAACATTTTTTTTCATATACCCAATTTTCAGTGGTCTATAGATATATGTACAAATTTTAAAGGATTTTAGGTCTTTTTAACGAATGTTTAATCATTTCGTTCATGTGTCGAAATGCTCTGGTCAAGAAATTAAAAGCCATTTCGAGATGTTTAAAAATTTTATAGAAATCTAGTCTCTCTTTTGGTCGTTGCATGATTTTTGCACGTGCTCAATGCCCTGCTCAAGAAGTAAAAAAAAAAACGTTTTGGAGTATCTAAAAACACGGGATTTTTTAGAGTTTTTTTATTGCGGTTTTTAATTACTTTCTTATGTGCCCAATTTTTGGTGGTCTATGCATTTTGCGGAATTTTTCGGGTGTCTAAAGATTAGGGTATTTTAAAGAGTTTTAGTCACTTTTTTGGTGATTTTTCTAGGATTGTCCTATATTCCTAGTTGATCTAGTCCAGAAATAACAGTTTGTTATCTGCTATTGCAAGAAATAATGCACGAAAAATGGAACTAGAATTTCCATGCCGCTTCAAAAAATTCACCAAATTTTGATGACGCATAGCAGTTGCAGCATGAACATAAAAATTGACATGACTGAGCTTTTTTCCATGAGATCATTATTGCAAAGTGTTACCTTTTAAATGGCATGTAGTGTAATACTTTTGATATTAATGAAGAACACAGCTCCATTCAATCATTTAATTGAAAACAAGCTCGATACGTTTAATAATGAATGTCACATTAAATTTTAATTTAAAACTATTATCAATCTTTTCTTTATTTTACTACAGTTTATTGATAACAACTTGTTTTCTGCTGCACTAGGTTTTCACTTAGAAGGCTAAAAGTTAGCAAATCGGAATACCTAACGTAATATATTATTGAAATAATAATAATTTTATAAATTGTCGGCGATTTGCTTGTTGTTGTTCGATTCATATATTTACTCATAATGTGTGACAATAAAAATATTTACGTCACAGATTCTCTTGGTATCCTTCTACTTTTAATAAAAGTAATTAATCCGATTAGATATCGTACTAATATAAAACCTTTTTAGGGCAGTATAGTAATATACTTTTTTGCATTCTAACAATTCATTAGCAAAATTGCTGTTTATCTGTTGACCTGATGCGGTCGGATTCATCTATATTTGACTGATTATTTGCGTATCCATAGGTGGATGGTGTCACGTGTAGTAGAGTTATGACGTGCACAATACTTATAATACACTTGTGTATTTTTAAAACTGATTGGATGTATTGACTTACTCTTTACTTATTTCGAAAACAATGGAAAAGTCATCGGTTTCAACGAATTGCCTCTGACTAGCATTGTAATGAGGGAGATACAATTCGTTGAATACATTTCTTTTACTGTATTAAGGGACTACCGAATTTCTAAGCGTATTAATAATAATGAAAGCTTCAATCGAGTTGTTATTGTGAAAACAAAAGCTAATCCTAACGTTTTGTTCGTTACTGAGAGAAACTTCAAGCGAAGAAAGTAGTATAACGTATGGACTGCATCAAATGCTTTTATACGTATGTTGATTTAATCTGTTTTTTTTTTTTGAATTTTAATAGCGAGAGTCTTAGGAGTCATTTCATAGGAGAAAGTTGACAAAGCTGTTTTGTGAACTTTTCCAGTATTAAAGCAATTGAAGAAACAGGGAATTTGAAAAATTGATAAAAGTTGTATTTTTTTTAATGGAATATCTTGAATATGATATAGAATTATACTCCCTCTGTCGCAAATTATGGTATACATTTACGCTTTTATTTTGTCCCAAATTATGGTATACAAATGAATTAATTTTTCTTCCATAAATTTTATTTAAACTCAACTTTAACTTAACTTTAACGAATTATTACATTATTTAAACAAATCTCCATTTGATAATCATAAACTTAAACTAGCGTCCTTCGTGACGAAGCTTTTCTTCGTATGCTCATATGTTTAATTTTGTAATTGTTGCCACCAGAAGCCATCATAGTTGACTCCACATACTTTTGAAGTGTCAAAAAGACATTCGATTAATTCGTCTATAGTTTTTGGCGACTCTGGGTGTTGAAGCGATTGAATCGATTTAAAAAAACCAAGATCTAAAACATTTAGATCTGGACTATTTGGTGGCTGTGATTTGAATTGAATGTTCCATCCATCTTTTGCTCCTTCAGTAAGCAGAACGACATCGTTTCAGAAGAATGCGGTTTGGCATTGTCTTGTTGAATATAGATGGGTTTTGTTTTATGTGCTGCTGGAAACTAATAGCTGGCAAATATTTTCAATGATCATTCTTTTACATTCGACGGCGTTGATAACTTGGATGGGTTTGGTTATTAATGTTCCTCTTTCTCGATTCTTACTGTTTCGTTTGTCAGATTCTTGGTAAACAAATGGCCAAAGTCATACCTTTCCGTCAAAGAATTGCTTTTTAGCAGAATCATACCTCGGTCTGGCTACTGCAGCCATGAACATAACCTTTGTAATAAAGCGCTTACTTTTACAAGATCGTTCAAGTTCTTGTGCATCAAGCAGAACATAATACGATCGTTTTATTTGAGTAATGTAAAACCATTTTTCGTCAATATGTACGTAATCATACATGTCATGAAAAAATCCATTTCCCATTACCTTCGACAAGCAAAATGATAGTCGAGCTAGTTTGTTTTCTTCTGTTAACATTGGTTTCACTGTTGAAGATATCCGCTTTAACTGTTTACCTTCTTTAAATATGCGGAAAATGGTTGATTTTGGAATTTCAGCTGCAAATGATTGTACCGCGACGATTAAACGGGATATCCCGGATCTTACTCAAAATTTCCGAGTAGTTTTTGCGTTTTCGACCACACTTTCCCTTTTCTTTAGCCGAGACATCGGCACAAAGAGTTCCTTTATCATATTGTTTTTTGACCCGGTGCCAAATTCGCGACACAGTTAATCGAGTAACGTCAAATTTGGTGGCAGCTTCTTTAACAGCACCGCGGCTCAATTTGTTTCCGGCTTTACGTTGCAGTAAGAATTGTAAAATGGCATTACGCTGGTTACAAGTCAATTGCTTAGTTTTTCGGTCTCTTATATACGCACCACTACTTTCTTCAAGTATACCTTCCATATTTTCGTCGCAACGGATGTAATTTTGATTTTCTGCTTTTTTTTACTTTTCACAACTGCCAAGTAAGAATGTCAAAGTTTTTTTGGCACAGCCAACTATACAATTATTAAGAATCAATTAATTTATCAACATAAAATGATTAAATACATAAAAATACATTAAATTTCTATAATTAGAGAATTTTTAAGAAATGTATACCATAATTTGGAACAGAGGGAGTATCCCATAAAAATATACACATATAGGCTTTGTTTTTTTCAACGGTTTAACTGATTTAGAACCGTTCAAAGCAGTCGCACTTGTAATTACTAGAGACTAATATTATATACAACTATACCATGATTTGCATTGGTGAACCATTTTGAACGGTTCAGGATCGGTTCAAATGTAGAAGAAAAATGAACCTATTATCTTAAAATTTGGAAGCAGATTTTAGTTCCTTCAAAACTAGAAAAGTATTATGGCATAGGGTAGTGCGAAATTAGTATAAGAATTTGAACCCTCAATTTATCTGTTGATGTTAACAATTTCTTTGAGATTGCACGGAATTACATAGAAACGTTATATGTTAGCGGTTTTTGCAGTAATCATGGTATACAAATTCAAAAGCAAATATAGAAAGTGTTGACGCAGCACTATGGTGGGGTGAATGTTTGACGTGTGTATAGTTTCGCGTTGCACTAATTTTGCACTACCCGCAGATTACCCCTCAGACGACACAGTACTTGCAAATTAGGATACCAAGTAATGCAAAGTTATGGGTTTAATGATTTCACAATATTGTTGCTTATAAACTATTTAGGAACGGGAATTGATTGTTCAGTTCTTCTAATGAGAAATAACAAAAAAACTAACTGGAAATAGACGTCTAATCACTGTGGACAACACAAAATGGCCACTACTTAATAGATTGGTGAAATTCCCTTTGAATAGAACACAATGAAGAGGTTAGATTCATAAAAAATGTGGCTATTTACAATAGTTACTCTTCTATAGATGTCGATCGCATCCTTAAGAAAGTCCAACATAGGCCTTATGTAAGAAATTCCACTATTTAATCCCGACAGGAACTCGCCATAAGAAATTTGTGAAACTTCTCTTCCACAGAATATCGAAAGGTGGTTTTAAGGGAAGATATGAACGTGTTTTCAGTTCGCGAAATACACTCGAAAACCTTCTTGGCAATCCAAAAGATAAACCGGATATGAAAGAAAGGTTTGGAATTTGTAAAATTGCATGTGATAAAGCCTACATTGGAGAAACGAATAGACCGCATGCTACCGATATGGAAAAATTGAATCAAGTGTAGGACAACACAAACGAAACCGGTCGTAATATTAGATTAGAAAACCTAAAATTAATTAAGAACGTAACTTTGCCACGGGAATTAATCGCTTATAAAACTATTTACATATATGAAAATGAATACAAATTTCTTGAATAAAGAGAAAGGGCAACTGGCCCACTGAACTCATATTGATTTATTATTGTAAAGCGGACACGTGTTACGTTTCGTGTTATAGAGGCAATAAACGTTTATTTTCCGTATATTTTGCATGTTTTAGTTTTAGGGTGTATAGGCGGTAAAAGTAGACACTTGTAAATATCTTCTTGAGAGCTTAAGAGTAGGAATAGAACAGGCATGTAGGAATTAAACATTTTTTCTCACATCATTCGGTCGTACGATTGACAATGGGAATCTATGAATTAGATTACTCCACATTCCTTGATATTATTATTTCTAAATAGAAGGTATGCAGGCTCAGACTAAGCAAAAAATTAAATAAGATGCACTAATTCTGTTGCAACACACATACATCTATGGTTCAGGGTCACCTTGATCAGAATTTCAAAAACTGATAACATAATCCTAATTAATAATATATTTGCTTTTAAATGAGAAATTTTTTAAGTGTTTTGGAATAAGTTCACAGCAAAAGTTGCATTTTTACTATTTTATATTCTTTGTGGTATAAAAAATTAAATCAAAAATAGAATTTATTTCAGAACTTTAATGTTACGATCAAGCATTTCTCTGTATTTTTTTTATTAAGAGTGTTATCTTTGCTAGAGGAAACATAAGCTTAAGTAATGTCTCTTTATCGACAAGGTATTGCATAACAAAATTACTTTTTAAGCTTTCAGTGATCCTTCAATATTTTAGTATCAAATTCTAAAGGACTAATACTAATCAAAGTGAATTGCTCTAAATATAGTAAGTTTTTTTTCATTTTACTAGTTTTTTGCAAATTACAAACATTCTAAAAATGTCTGCAACAACCCACGTATTGCATTAATGCAATAAAATTTTATTCATTGTATTCATTGTACATCTTAATATATATACTTGTATATGTATGTATTATAATAATTTAAGTACCGTACGGATGAAAAAATATTTACTACTAATGTAAACAGATAAGACCTTGATCATTGAGCATACTTTTATGGTAACATGAGAGCGTGCTAGGTCAAATGTAGGTGAGATTGTTCTTCATTCGGGAAAAAATCTCACCGTTCGTGGCCGTTGTTTATCCGAGGTAAAACGCAAATTACTCCGAGTCGTTTCGTTTTTCCGTGTAATTCGAATGATTACCAGAGTTATTATTGTGGCTATAAATGCAGATACTATTTATACGTTGTACATATATATTTTGTGATATTTTCCTATGGACTAGAAGAGTTAAAGGCTCGTGACGGTTAATATCACGATTCGCTTTGTATTATATGTTTATCTAATAAGTCGTCCAATAAGTGAATTTCTGAATGGCTAATATTTCCGACAGTCAAGGTTGGTCTAGAACGTGATAATTGGACTATTTGTCGGTGATTTTTCGCTAAAAGTTGTTTTTGTGGTAAGAATAATATGTCTTGTGAACTCCAGTTTACCTGTGATTTTACCATTCAATTATGTATCTATAAACTAAAAATAATATTATTATTTTTTTTTTTTAAACGTTTGCTTGTACATTTACCTATACAATGTGTCCACCTAATGTGTGGGCGGAAGATAATTCGTTTCCTGAGCAATTTAGAAAAAGTTAATAAAAATGGAGACAATTCCTGCATAACACAAAATTTTGTTCGAGTATGTAGGATGTTTAGTTTCCGCTACATACGATAAAAGTTTGGCGTTTTTAAATGGAAGGCTCTGTATATTTTTACGTTTCGCTTCAATTCATGTCAACTTCCTTCACCATTCTCTACATTTGCAAAAATTCAGAAATTCTGCATCATATTTTACCACCGTCTGACGTATTCAATGCTGTCAAAAAGGTTATTCAAAGCGACTGTAATGAGTAGAGCTCGGATTATATGCAAAATGCATATTTGGTATGAAAAGGTATATCAACAAAATTTTGAGGTTTTTGGATTAATTGAATGTTTTCTAATTAAAATAAGCCAATTAAAAAATGCATATAATGCATATTTTTCTAACTTAATGCATTTTTTAGCGAATGCTGCATATTTGTGCATATTTGTCTTAAATTGGAAGTTTAACCGAAAACTAGGTACCTCGAATTCCACTTAACAACTAAACCGAACCCCATTAAGCCGGATGCCGACAAAGCGCCCGGCTTATGTTTATACGATTATTCTGGGAAAACTCTAATTATCAAACGTTTAAAATGGTTTGCCTAAAACACATTTCCTTCATTTGATCTCTTTCATTCGTTGTGTCTGTTACATCCATATACCGTAAAACCTGCAATATGCCGAAAGTTGAAAGTTTAATGTATTCCTGGATAAAAAGTTACCCAGAGTTAGTGTTCGACCAGAGTTCACAAAATAAAGTATTTTGTACAGCATGTGGAAAAAACGTAAGTACCCTTACCGATATTTGTGTCATTTAATTATTTTTATGATTTTATAATTAACAGTTTCAAAAAATATGTTCATAATTCTATCAGTACCGAATTATATTCAATCATTTCTAACAGTATTTCTAATTAAATATTGTTTTTCTCTTTAAGGTGTCATGTGAGAAGAAATTTTTAATAACGCAGCACGTGGGTACCGCTCTACACCAGGACAAAGTGAAAAAACTTAAATCTGGCAATGGTTCTCAAAGTCGTCTTTTTGAATCATGGAAAAATATTCAGAAAAAGACGGCCCAACAAGAATTTTCCAAGGAGTTGTGCGAGGCATTCGTAAGCGCCAATATTCCACTAGCAAAATTAGGAAACCCGAAGTTAAAAAGTTTTCTTGAAAAATTTTGCCGGAAGCAAGTTCCCGATGAAAGTTCTTTAAGGAAGAATTACGTCGACCAAATTTACACCGAAATACGTGCTGAGATCCGGGCATTGATAGGTAACGAATTAATTTATTTTGAAGTGGATGAGACTACAGATTCTTGTGGTAGATACATTGCAAATTTGTTAATTGGCTGTTTAAATGCCGAAAAAGCTAGAAAATCATATTTAATAAGTTGTAAACAATTAGAGAAAACAAATAATTCTACAATAACTCGATTTATTCATGATGGATTAACAAATTTTTTCCTTCCTAATCCAATACCACAAGACAAAATAATTCTAATGTTGTCCGATGCTGCCCCTTATATGTGTAAAGCCTCGGTGAATCTCAAAATATTTTTCCCAAAATTAATTCATGCCACTTGTTTGGCTCATGGTATTAACAGAGTTGCAGAAGAAATCAGGAACCAATTCCCCCTTGTGAATGAATTAATTAGTAATGTAAAGAAAATTTTTCTAAAAGCACCATTACGAATTCAGCTTTACAAAGACTCATTCCCCGATTTGCCGTTGCCTCCACAACCAGTTGTCACTAGATGGGGAACATGGTTAAATGCCTCAATCTTTTATTCACAAAATTATCAAAAAATCAAAAATTTTGTTTTAGAATTGTCTGATGATTCAAATGCCATACAAGAAGCAAAAAAATCTTTCCAAAATAATGCAATACCAAATCAGTTAGCATTTATTGCTTGCAATTTTTCCGTAATAGTAGAAACAATTTTTAAATTAGAATCAAGAAAATCGCCTTTGACTGAATCTGTAAATTTAGTAAACAAATGCCATAAAGATTTGTCAGCTGTTAGAGGAACAGGTGAAATTATTTTTAAAAAGCTAAACTCAGTGTTAGAAAAAAATGAAGGATTCAAAATTCTATCCAAAGTTTCTAATATTTTAAACGGGGAATTTGTAGACGATATTGAATTAGACCCAGATATTGTAGCCAACTTAAAAAATGCCCCCATTACCTCCGTCGATGTTGAACGATCTTTTTCGATGTTTAAACACTTACTAGATGACAAACGTCATTCATTTAAGATGGAAAATTTAGAAAAACATCTGATAATCAATTTTTTTAATAATAATGAGTAGGTTATGGATACTTTAATAATTAATTAATTATTATCTGTACATAGTTAGGCTCATAGAATTATATTAAATGTTAACATTTTTGTAGCTAATACCTGGGTGTATTGTAAATATTATGTAATGTAATAGTCTAAGATGTAAAATAAATTTATTCTTCATAGAATCACTACACTTGTTTTTATTTTCGTTCTTAAAAACTGACATTTTGAGGCATATTTGCATATAATGGTGCATATTTGTTAAAAATTTGTGCATATTTTCTTCAAAATATATGCATATATATGTGCATATTTTACCGATTTTTCCATGCATATAATCCGAGCTCTAGTAATGAGTATTATACAAGTGCAACAACAGGAAACTTCTACAAAGAATTTGTAACTAAACCCCCAATAACACCATGGTTTCAGAAATGTTATATTCATAAACGTATGGTTCAAGACGTGTGCCGACTAAGGTCCAATCATGGTATATGCAATAGTTACCTTAAGAAGATTAAGTTGAAAGACAGTGAAACATGCGAATGTGGAGAAGAGGAAAGTCTAGAGCACATTATTATGAATTGTCCTAAATATTACATAAGTCGTCAACTGCTTTTTTCAAACGTTACCTTATTGGTGTAAAATCTATTCGACTACATCAACATTTTTCAATTTATATATTATTTTCTCCGCGAGAACAAAATAAGAGTGTAGTTTTTTGTTTGTTTCTTAAGGTATGACTGGTAGTGCGTTTGCATAGTGTAACTGCGTAATCCTTCTGTTTCTTCCTTTGTGGGTTTTCCTTTGTACCGTGGTTCTGTCATGTGTGTCAATTTATTAAATAATGCCCTGATGAACCCCCGGGCGAGAAGTGTGTAACCCAAGTTAGTCCTTTGTTTGAATCTTGAGCGAATGTGAGATGATGGCCATGGCAAGCGCTACAGCCATAAATTGACTAATCAATCAATCAATCAATCATTTTCTACATCTATCTAACTTACAAGAAAATATCCCGAAACCGAAAATTCAAAAAAAATTTGAAACTTTGTGAACAAGTAGTCCACACCCAAGGATGTTTGAAAGTATTTTCCTTATCGGCCCAATCTCGTTTTAAGAGGGTGAAGCTACCTCTGAAAGTTTAGTAGATTTTCGGTTTTCTTAAAATAACTCGGCAATGGCTGGAACAAATATATCATAACTATGTATCAAAATAATCGTCTCATCGAGCTCTATCACATATATGAAAATAGCACCCTAGTTCCATTTAAAAATTTATGGTGCCCTTCCCCACCCCTTCGATAAGGAGCGTATTCAAATCCCACGTTATGTATGTTTTGGAACAGTATAAAAATTATATTTTATTTTATGTAATATAGGTATAAAAAAAAGAAATAGGGAGAATTATGTTTTATACGTTAATATATAAGACTGAATGACATAAAATACATGTTACATGGCATACTTCCTAAAATATAACTTATGTATACATGAATGTATGTGCGTATATACAAATAATTATTTAATCTGTATGGTAATGTCCCTCTTCATAAAAGTGCTTAAAACATAAAAAACGGTTGCACCAGGAACACCGTATTATAACACGGCACATCGCGATGGAACTTGAAAATCTTCTGTGAAGGCAAAATGTACAAGATTATCGACATGATCTGGGTGGTTCTCAATATAACTAAGCATAAGCGAATAAATCATGATATTTTATAGAAGATAATTGGTTATGCAGTCAAGGTTGTAATTTAATAATGTTGTTATGTGAATGCAAATTAATATCACAATTGTGTAAGAGGAAAATGTCAAAATTTTTCCAAAAACGACATCCATAGACGTCCAATGGTTATATCATGCCAGTTACATAGATATTTGCTGCTTCGAATATTGATGCGGCCATTCGTGGTCCAAATGTACCACTCTGTTCTTTTAAAATCATAAATAGCGGTGATAACAAGCGTCCAGACGTGGATATTGTGGGAAGTATGGTTTAGCTGTGGGTTGTCGCGACTATAGACTGTACAATACTTTCAACTGTTTTCGATCCTTGTGGAGCTAACGTGCGACCAGAGTATAATTCTAGGTTCAATCCACATTCATCAGCATTGAATGTGTTACTAGGGCCCACTTTCGCAATATAGGGTTTTACTTCATGTATGAAATCCGACGAAATACGATTTAACTCTGCCGTGTTTGTACCATATGAACGGGTAACGAATTTGATAATTTTTCTGGAAACTATTCTGTGTACATATTTAAAATTTCATAACCAATGCGGAGATGCTTTGAAATATGTTAATCCTATTTCTTCAGTGGTCTCCAAAACCCATTTACGGAGATCAAGGTCGTGAATTATGGCGCCCACTTCGCCGTTAATGGCAAGATACATTTTTCAAACGGAACTAAGGTGCTATTTTCATATATGTGATAGAGCTCGATGAGACGATTATTTTGATATATAGTTGTGATGTATTTGTTCCAGCCATTGCCGAGTTATTTTAAGAAAACCGAAAATCTACTAAACTTCCAGGACACCCTCTTTAAACGGGATAGGGCCGATAAGGGAAATACTTTCGAACATCTTTGGGTGTGGACTACTTTTTCACAAAGTTTCCAATTTTTTTGAATATTCGACTTCGGGATGTTCCCTTGTTAGTTTTTGAGATAATTTGAGATTTTTGTGAAATGCTGTTGTTTCTTTAACGCAGCGAAAACTGAACATCCTCAGACTAGAATACTAAAAAAAAATGTATGAAATTTAAGGGGAGAGATATAATAGTGTAGGGATTATAGCGGGGAATGGGGAGCTGCAAGTAGGATAAGTGTTGTAGAGTCTTGTATGAATAACGCTATAATCTCTGGAATTTTTTTATTTTTGATTATTACGGCGGTAGTCGACATCGAGTCGGACGTTTATTATAGACATATTTTCTAAATAATTGTATGTATTGGAATTATCAAATGTAAAATAAAAGACCGATGTTGTATAAAAAAATTACTTATAAAAATTAAAAATAAAACCGTTATATGTATTATATAGCATTTAAGCACATAGATGTTCTCTCATTTCGAAGATTAACTAAGATTAAATATAAGAAAAATAACAGTAGAATCAGTCAAAATGGTGGAAATTA
The DNA here is from genome assembly GCA_029619315.2 of Dynastes maya. NCBI lineage: Eukaryota > Metazoa > Arthropoda > Insecta > Coleoptera > Scarabaeidae > Dynastes > Dynastes maya. The sequence continues at coordinate 72,827,170 of JAROYE020000001.1, forward strand.
AACGCTGCTGTAACAATGATTGCAGTGAATCTGATAGCGCAATAGTGAACAGTTTATCACTTAATTTATTTTAATCTATTAACCAGTTTATAATTTATCTGCAAAAAAACGCAATAAAATATTTATATTATAAAAAACTTCTGAATTTAAATTTTAGCGTGCTGCAAGATCAGCAGTTGCACATGTGCTATGTGGAATCACGATACGTTATCGTGTAGAACTGTAAACTACGAAATAACGCTAAACCTGTTATTTTGCAACCGTTATTTCAAAATAAGGATAACGGTTGAAACTGTTATTTTAAAATAACGTTTTTTCCCATCACTAGAGACAATAATAAAAAAAATTAACAAAATCCTAGAATTAAGGCTGAAGTAGGTGTTCAAATAAGCTATCATTCTCTCGTATGCACAATTTACAACGCTCGGCGACTGCCTCATATGATTGCCTGACTGTGTCTGGACCAATTCCATTTACTCCTGCTTCAACTTCCCGGCGTAGTTCTTCTACGGATCTCGAGTACATTAAATTTTTTAAATAGCCCCATAAAAAAAATCAAGAGGCCTAAGATCCGGCGATCTAGCAGGCTACCTTATTGGTGCTCGATTACAATCCACTTATCAAGATATTCGTTATTTAAAAAGTTTGTTACTATTTGAGGATCGTGTGCGGGTGCGCAGGTTTTGCTGGAAAAACATATTTTGCAAAGTAACAAAGTAGAAAGATTATAATTTCTAACAGACAATTTCTTTGATATGTAATTGGCCATTGTTTTGTATGTAACATAATGATTTTTGGTATTTTTTGATACTTACCTAGGCGTTTTAGATACCTAACACCCCATTTTGTTTAAATCGTCTGTTTATAAGTCTTCTTGTTTTTTGAATATTAGTGTACCAGGTTATTATATTGATGGACTTAAATTATTTAATAGCGAATTCGATTTATTGCATTAGCTCTGCACATACAACATTTGAGTGCAATTTGTGTGCTCCATTAATGATTATAATCAGAATGGGCGACTGCAATGAAACTTTCACGAAAGTGATTGTATCTATCGTTGATCTACTGTACATTAATTCATCTTCAGATGTTGAAGAACTCTGGTGATATAATTAATAAAAAAGAAGGAAGTCGGTAGCGAGAGACTGCAGCTGGACACCACAGTGCGTTTAGGCCGTGTCTTATTTTCTCCGCCGGACACATCGAGCCCTAGTGCTCAACTGGCTGCATACGCATGCATGTATATTTGACAGTTGACAGCTATAACGAGTTTCACGTCGTTTACATCATTTTGTGTTCAATTTAGGTGTATGTGGTCCAGCACCGTCTGCTTTTTCCCATTTGTATTAACAGAGTGTTTCTGGTTCCAAGTGCAAACAAATCGAGTTCGCTATAAATTGTCCACTCAAAATTTAGTTTATTAAAAATCTTCATTAAAACATCAAAAGACGATGGGCATATGTGTCATGAATCAGTGTCGACTTCTCTATTAGGTGCAGTTGGTTAATGACCTCCCAAAAATGTTTCCAAACACCTGACAAAATTTTGTAAGGTTTGCTTCTGCGTACTACAACAAACAGCTTCTCAAAAAAATTATATAAAATAATTATTTGTAATTTTCTTCTGCACATTACAAAGAAGTAAATAAATAACATTCCAATTTAATATTTCAGATAAAAATAATTAAACTTTTATCATTATAATAAGGCTGGGTACCATTGAATCATACAAAACAAAGAGAAGCACAATTTTTTTTTGTCAAGTCCTAGTGATCTTTTGAGCATCCCAAAAATCGGACAATGGCGAGTGATGAGTTCATTTCGTAGATTAAGGCTAATCAAGAAACAGGTGCTAAGCAACCTGCGGTATAAATGAGAGTAGCTTCTTTACTTTTACTCAATGAATTGTTAATACGTTGCACGACCCATTTGGAATGTCTACTAATTTTAGTGACCAAGTACGAGAGCGATATTTGCAAGTACATACGAGGTGTGGCAATTAAATAACCGGACTGGTGCTACAAAACATTTTATTGATCACCAATTACATTACAAAGTTTATCCCTTTCAATGTACTCCCCTTGCCGATCCCTACAACGCTCTATACGAATTTTCCACTGTTGAAAGCAGTGCGACGGTAGCGTAAGGACTTGAACGGACGATTGCTACAACGTGACTGAGCGACGTACAACCGTGCCCATCGAGCTCAGGGTGGCGGAAGCGTCTGCAAGCATAGACATGTTCAAACCTGCCGTGGCGTGCTCGCTGTTTGCCGATAGTGGCACCAGTCCGGTTATTTAATTGCCACACCTCGTATTCTAGAAATTAACATTTTTCTAAATCAAAAAAACAGTTGTTCATTTTAAGTAAAGTTGATCGACGTACCGAGTTTGAAGTTTCATCATTTAAATATCTTTGGATAAAATTACAGATTAGGAAGAAAAATAATGTGTGGATAACTAAAATAAACTGTATAATACATAGCTTGGGTATGACCAGTTCATATTATTAATCTAAATAAATTTGATTCGTAATTACTATTCCTTTATGGATTATAAGCTTGCGTACTAACCATATTTAGTACGCCCTCGAATTACACGTGTAAGGAATTTAAATTATTTATACATATTAGCCATATGCTATTATAGGTAATTGGACTCTTCTACGTTATATACGAGTAAGTTCCTCATGACTAGAGTAACCTAATATTGCGGACTCGCATAGGCGTCGGTATTACGGGTTAATATAAGAATACGAAAAATTCATAAATAAACTAAACCGGTAGAGAAGCAGGCATGTAGTGTCGACCTTGAATATAAATCATGTTAAACCGCGCTGAGAGAGATTTCGTTTTAGTACCGGTTGAGCTGTTGCAGAGATTAGTCGAACGGTCAAGGTTATGTACTTACGTATCGCTTTTGAAAATATAGCTGGTGTTTTTTGTTTTTTGTGCGTTGTAGTATTATACCAAGTACATAATAGTGTATCGTTTCATATAGAACTAATATTTACATACCTAAGAAAACAATGCCCCGTAATAGATTTGCTACTAATGTACATAAGTATGTGTCACTTTTTCCCCATTTAAAATATGACTGTAGTGCAGTTTTTTGCTTAATATGCAATGTTCGTTAATTATGTTTACCTCTTGTAATCTTCCGTTGTCGTTGGTGAGAAAAGCAGCTTTTAAAACGTTTTGGCGACAATACGTTCCAAAGTACCCATTACCCTCACAAACACAATTACAGAATCATTTGCCGCGAATGAAAGAGATGCTAGAAAATGTGTGTAAACGTGATTTGTGTTCTAAAAAAATATGGATTACCGTGGATGAGACGACCGATATAAAGAAAAACAGTATTGTGAATGTAATAGCTCGCGTTTTATCTAGCGAGAACACAGCATCTCGATATTTGTTAGCTTGCAAACGTGTTCAACAATGTACCGCGGAAAATATTCAAAAAGTGATAATGAACGCGTTGAAAAAATTTAAAATTGCCCAAGATCAAGTTGTGATGATTGTGACAGATAGTGCAGCAACGATGTTAAGTGTTGGGCGATCCTTAAAACATATATTTCCTAACTTAATACATATAACCTGCGTGCTGCATGCTTTGCATTTAGTTGGTGAAGTTGTTCGACAACATTACGGAAATGTTGATCGGATGATTGGAAGTACTAAAGCAGTGTTTCGTAAATCTCCTAAACGTTTAAAAGAATTTCGTAAATTTTGTCCAGGTATTCCAGAACCTCCTGAACCAATTTTAACGCGATGGGGTACTTGGCTAACAGCAGCTTCTTACTATTTGATCCATTTTCAACAAATTCAATCAGTTATAATGCGATTTAATCGGAATGAATCCAAAGCAATTAGAGGAAGTCAAAGAGAATTTCAAATTCCTCAACTTTTAGAAGATTTAACAACAATATGTACCAATTATACAGTATTACTAGATGCCATCAGAAAACTACAATGTACTGAATTGTCATTGCAGGAATCATTAGACATAGTGGAGAGCGTAAAAAATAAATTACACACATTAAATAATACGCCAGGATTATGCGCTAGTCAAAGGTTGGCAGATGTTTTGAGGAAAAATCCCGATTTTAATACTTTAGAGGCCGCTTATAATAAGTGTAAGAATAGTGAACTTTTAAGTGGTTTTGAAAAAACGGTTTCTACATGCAAATGTAACTTCCTTAGATGTGGAGAGATCGTTTTCTATGTATAAGAATATTTTTTCTTGTCGACGCACAAGGTTTAAAGAAGTAACTGTGGAAACATATGCAATGATGCAAGTTCACATTCTGATGCCTCTAATTTGTTGAATAATTAGCAAGTAAATTTATTTATGAATTTTTCGTATTCTTATATTAACCTGTAATACCGACGCCTATGCGAGTCCCCAGGTTTTGGTTACTCTACTCATGACGCCTACTTGATTTAACCATTAATTGCTAGAAGAATTGTTATTACTTCATATTGCTAGCGTGTAGGTGTTTCTATAAAGTGCATGCTTAAAAAAAAAACGTGACCATTGCTATTTGCAATTAAGTAATCTAAAAGTTTTAGAAATTTATAATTCAACATACATATCTTAAGTTGTTGCAGACCTAAGCTATTTATAAGATTAAGTTACATTGTGTATTTTTATCATGGCTTTCCTTTAAATAATCCTTCTCTGTTTTACATTTAATTAAAAATGTCTGCTTGAGTAGATAGATTAAACCACTAAGCAAACCCATGATTGTTGAAGGCCTCATGCTTCGTGTGCAAGGCACTGTTTCGTTGTTGTTAGTTTGTTAGTCTTTTGATGACATTGAGAGAATTCACGATATGAATTAATGTGGCTATGTCAATTCAATATAATTGATTCATACTGATTTATTGCTATAATAATGCATACTAATGAAAAAGGAATAAAGGTATATTTGCCTGCAGGTATCATTTATTTTCATTAGGTTTAGAAAAAGTGTATGGTATTTATTCGAATAATATAAATACATAATAAGAAATGTTTTATTTATCAAGATGTTAGAGATGTTAAGAATGAAAGTAAGCATATGGATTTTTTGAGTTAATATACTAAGAGCTTGTGAAGGAATTGATAATAACGAGTTTAAAAAAGTTCAATAACACATATATACATACATACGAGCTCGGGCTCATAATAGTTCGACCGGCACATATTTTAGGATAACTGCTTTAATATTCTGCGAAATGTATACAAATGGCGAAATATTTCAACAAAACAAATACAATAAAATATAGACTTTCAACTTATAAAAATTGAACATTATATTTAACTTACATAACGAATAATCTTTGTATAACAAGGAATGTGACTCAACTGATGAGCCATAATAGTTCGGCCAGATTTTAATATTGAGTAACGTTTCCTTTATTAGCAATAACCGCCTTAATTCTGCTAGGCATTGTGCCCATAAGTCTTCCATACTCGCCAGCACGCCACACGCCAGCCAGACAACGTAGCTAGTGCATGAAAATGTTTCAGATAACGAAAATTGAGTACCGCGCGGTCATTAAATTTTTAACAAAAGAAGGGCATACGCCTATTCACATTAAACAACGTTTACACGGCGTTTAAGGTGATTAATCTCCTTCATATTCTAGTGTGAAAAAGTGGGCAAAATGTTCTCGTTTGGGGCAAGAATCCTTTGAAGATGATAAACGCCCTGGTCGGCCAATTCGTAACGCTTCAAAACATTTCAGTTATTGAAGAAATGGTATTAGCAGATCCCTGTTTGAAAGTGAAAGAATTAACAGTGATGTCTAACATTTCTGAAAAAAGTATTCGCCGAATTCTCCATAACTATTTGGGTACAAATACGATTAGTGCAAGAAGGAGCGGTACCCCCTTCTTTCTGTTCTCCAATGTGAACGTCGGGCCGAATGTGCGCGCTCGTTTTTAATCATGTGTGGAGATGACCTGAAACCGATTTTGTCACAGTAGATTAAACAATGGTTCTGTATTTAATCCTCTATCCAAAAAGGAATCGATGGAATGGCGGCGACCCGATAAACCTCGTCCCAGGAAGGCGAAAGTCGCTCAATCAACGAAAAAAGTGATGACCACAATATTCTTAAAGAGCGCAATACATCTGTCAACAGCACATATTATGCGTTAATTACTATTCGTGCAAAACGTCGAGGAGAATTGACAAAAGGTGTTCCATTATTGCACGACAATGCACCCGTCCATACTGCCGCCATTCCACAAGCTGCCATCCGCGAATGCGGCTTTCAAGAATTGGAAAATCCACCGTATAGTCCGGACATGGCTCTAAGTGATTATTATTTATTTTCTCGTTTAAAGAAAGACCTTAGAGGACATCGTTTTAAGTACGGTAGTGAGTAGCAAGCAGCTGTAATACAACATTTTGAGGGAAGAATGTATTGAAGTTAAGGGAGATTATATTGAAAAATAAAAATTGTTATATTTCACCAAGTTTATTTTTTCTAAGGAGCTTGAGTAAGTTTGTACAGTTGAGTGCAGCTGTCATTAATTATTTACCTAACCTTTACTTCATATGATCATAACTGGGTTGTTCAAGGATGGTAAATGTTTTTTTTTATAGACAAATTGCCTCCTCATAATAATTTTTGATAGTTACTCTTTTTCTTTTACTGGAAATATGAACAACTTTCAATGCAAGTTCTATATCTTCATCGCTAGATCATGAACTTGATATCAATAGGATTTCATTATTCTGGTTAATGAATAATGATTTTTGTCATCTTGATTGCTACCATATTCCATCTTTGAGGTTATACACAAACGCCAATTTATACTATTCGCTTGTACCCATTTAGAGTGGTTCTGAGTAATCAGAATTATCATATGATCATAATCCTGCCACACTTTAGGACTAACGCGGGTAAAACAAACGAACAAACCTTACGTTAACTTTACACTTTTAAATTTTGAAAGTCACATAACTGTTTTCACATGCTTCCCGCCAAGCGAAATTTTTTCCTGAGTGAGTACGGATGTCTAGGAGATAAGAGCAATACTGAAAACCTAGCAAAATGTGCTAACGTCACCAGATCAGATAACAGAGAAATATTTATTTATTAAAAATGTTTTTAAATGTGGTTATGTGTTTTTGTTTTGATAGATATGCTTTGGTTTTTAATATTTTAAGCATCAGGTGTTGAAGGTAGTGTAAGAGTAATGACACTACATATTTAAATACAAAACCAGTGAGAACGGGGTAACTTTAGGTTTTGGTAATATCGCCATCGTAGCATGCAATATCAATGCGGCAGATTTGTACAAACATCCTATTTTGCGTTGTAGCCTTAAATATACAGTGAGGTCGCAAACTATGTTTCCTCTGCTAACTTTTGATAACAGCGGCTAGCGTTTCTAGAAAACATATTTTGATTTTATCTTTTGTATATTCAGTTTTGGTGTTGTCACCATTTCAATTCGATTTTCCCAGTGTCATTAGCCGTCATAGGAAATAATGCCAACTTTCTGATCTTAAATAAAATACTTTATATATTTCTACGTTTTTTGTAAAAAAATACCGATAGAATTTGTTCTTATTTTTATATAAAATTGTCTCCTGTGACACTAGGTTAATTGAAAGATTTCGTTGCTAGCCACATCAATTTACTTATTTATTTATATTTATATCGTTGCAATAACTGGACGAGCACAAATAACTGTGAAATTAAGAACATATGTCTACGACTGTATAAAAAAACATATAGGTAACATAGTAGTAAAGTTCTTTGAAGAGAGCCAAAAGCGAAAAATTGATTACAGGTTTATCGATGTTGGACAAATAAGCTCCGGGTAATTAGTATCTTAAACGTCCTCAACCTACAATGAAATGTATTAAGTGAATTGCAAATACATACCAAGTTGCTCGTTGTAGATTATGAGAGAATTATGAAAAGAATTTGTGTGGCATAAGGGCAGCTGAAATGAAACAAATATCGGGTATGATGAGAATTTGTACGGGCCTGATGGGCCGAGAATGTTTTATTAAATACATCGAATGAATATAACGTATGCAGTAAATGCTGTTTAGTCTTTACGCTATCGTTTGTATTAACAATTTTAATGTATGCAATGTTATTTCCAGATAATGTTTACTAATGAGCTTCGTGCTACAGGTTATATATACCGTACGAGCGAGCGTACTATCGATTTTACACGAACTCAGCGCATCTAAACGTGTGCTGTGTTGAATGTCACTGTGAAACGTCATTTGCTTGACAAAATTGTATAAACGCAAATTTATTTGTGCACCTTGCTCACGTTATAAACGGCGTATTCGTTCACGTACATGTGCAAGCCACAACTTCGCTCTTGGATTTCCGAAAACACCACATTATAAACAAACGGCATGTTAGTTCACGTACACGTGTAAGACACGACTTTGCTCTCGCATTTCCGAAAAATGCCGATTATGCTGGCTGATCATAGTACCGTGAAATGGGGTTATCTGGGACAAGTGGGGTTTTATGGGACAAATACAATTTTTTTGAAATTTCCGGTCATAACCCATTTGTCAGTGTCAGCAATGTAACACAATTATTTAGCGTTGGTGTTGGTGCTATTCGCACGGTTATGTGACTGACAGCGTAATTTTAATGTTTATCGTTTTTTCACAAAAAAGAATTTAAAGTAAATCTGTGATTTTGTGAAAATAGAAAACCTCAAGTTGTCTCCTTCGTACACAGGTTAGTTGGATAGGCATTTTAAACTGTTTTCAGAAACAAATTTGTCCCAAATTATCCCATTTGCACTTTGATTTGGAACAGTAACATTTTCAAATAATTATTGGAAAAAAAATTATAAATTAAAAAAGTAAGTAATAATTGTTGTCTGTTTTAGTGACTTATTTTTAAATAATTCACTGTCATTCAGTTATAGTCTTTAATTCCCGAGTAATTTGCAAAAACAAAAAAAAAGTGTCCCATATAACCCCATTGAAATATTTAATGCATAAAATTGGTATGTAGTACACATTTTTGTCTACAACACAGACAGATTAAGTGGTAAAGGAGGATAAAAGGCACGGACTGCTGTGAATGTTATACCTTTCATAACAATTTAAGAAAGACCTGCAGGCTGTTATGTCGTTATTCCATTTATTTTTTGTATATTACGTTTTCTTTTGGTTTCATACAATATAGTATACAAAAACAAACAAAATAAATGTTACATTCTATTCATTGTAATGTAGTGATTAAAAAATTTTAAGAAATAGACCACGGCCGGACCGGGCCGTGAAAAAAAAGGCCCGTGCAGTGCTCTAGTCTACGCTTATTCAAAGGTAGAACGCCAAAATTGTTAATCTGCCAATACCATCCATATTTCAATTCTTGAAGCGGGAATTATTCTTGTTATTAAATCCCGTGGGTTTCATATTTTCGTTTTTGATTCTCGTTATTAGTTTGCAAATTGATTTTGGTTGAATAGACAATACGCTAAGATTTGATTTTAAAGATACTATAGAATATTATCTTATTCATCGTCACCAAAAATGGTTTCAGAAATATAACTAAGCAAATGTTCTTAAGTTTAATTTACAAATTTGAGTACACATACGCATTATGTTAACTCTCAAAAAAATACACGTGGAAAGAATGCTGCTACATTGTTTTTGCCGGGAATGATTCCACCAATACCATGAGCTATATTAGCATTTAATTTTTGGTTATTGTTACTAGGCATTCTTTCCACGTGTATTTCTATACATCATGGTAAGCCCGAGGAACCATTTGCACGTATAGATGTCGCAGTGCCTAGGCACAAAGCCCCCTTGCGTTTGGCAGCACAGGAACTGCCCGATAGGTGGTGGACATCTACACTTCGGTTTGTCTTACTACCCTCTAGGACGGTGTGACTGTGTCTCTTGGCGATAAGTGTCGCCGAGAGACATATTCAGTGCTGTTTTGGAGATTAGCAGCATAAATCGAGAGGCAAAAGCAATTGTAGCAGCAAAAGATAGTGTTCAGAACCATGCTGAAGACGCCGGGTAGGCAGAAACATGTTCATGTGGTAGCGCTGTTTTCTCTGCTACATTGTTTTTGCCGGGAATGATTCCACCAATACCAAGAGCTATATTAGCATTTAATTTTTGCTCAAAAAAATATACAGGTTGTTATCAAGTCACTATTGGTAACCTTGTTATTATCGTAGCTACGAAGTCGGTTAAATTACCAGAGATGTAGTGATTTTTCCGTTGATTACAATTGTCTTAAAAAAAATAGTTGCATATCGTATTTCAGCGCCAACTTGAATTATTTATTTTTTTTTAATTGAACTTCCTGTGAATTTTTCAATTATTCAATAGGAAATGAAACTTTACGTAAAATATCGTTATAGTCCTTAAATGAAAAACAAAAGAGATATAATGAAATTTACATTGGCCAATTGAAGGTGTAATAATTTTGTTATTAAAGTAGCTATTGAGAGATAGTCCAAACATGAAAAATATGTAATTTAGTCCACCCAATAAAATGACGTAATAAAAAAATGTACATCGATTTTTAGCGTTTGGTGAAATAATTCACTTTTTAATGAAACATCCTGCATATTTTTTCACAAATGTGTGAAAGAAAATTGACATTTCAAATAAATTACTCTTATAACGCCCAAAAAAGAGAGAGAAAAGTGATATGAATGATTTTAAAATGAAAGAAGTAAAATAGCGTTGCTTTTTTAAAGACGCTATGATATTAATTTGACATTCTACAAATCTTGTTCGGCATTGCGATCAATTAGAGAATTTATTAGTGAGAATAATAATTGTTTTTTGGCTCGGGTTTATATTTATGTTTAATTTATGCGTTACGTTTATCGCATGTAATATAGCGTTTAATTTACTAGACAAGGAACCATTTATCTGCTTTTGGAATAACTATTCGGAGTGCAAATTACCAAGTCGAACATCGTTACGAAGAATTGTGCCATCTGCGCGCGAACATATTGAACAAAAAATAAAATCGGAATTGAAAGATCAAAAATTGTGGTTATGTGTCGACGAAACAACAGATCGGAAGAAACATTCTGTTCTTAATGTAATGGCACGCAAATTGGAACCCCATCAATCGGCACATTCAATTCTATTAGTCTCCAAACGAATACAACAGTGTACTGCCGAAGTAATTTCAAAGTTAGTGTTAAATACATTGGACAAGTTTGAACTTTCAACAAACCAACTCTTGATGTTAGTGAGTGATGGTTCTGCAAACATGCTTCCTGTAGGCCGGTCTCTTAAAAAGCATTCTGCTAATTTGTTACACATTACGTGTCAAATTCATGCTCTCAATCTTGTGGCGGATGGTATCAGAAAATGTTATCCTGAGGTAGACGCTTTAATAGCGCATACCAAAGCAGTATTTTTCAAATCACCGAAACGTATTCGCGAATTTCACAGACTGTGCTCCCGTATACCAGAGCCACCAGAACCTATTCTAACTCGTTGGGGAACATGGTTGCAAGCCGCGTTTTATTATCATAAATATTTGGACAATATTAAGAACGTGGTTTTACAATTCGATACAAAGGAAGCTGCCGCTATCCAGAAAAGCCAGTCGAAATTTCAAGATAGTCAGGTTAAAATGGATTTAGAAATCATTCACGACAATTACTTCGGGCTAGCAGATGCAATAGAAAAATTACAAAATCCTGCGGTGCCGTTAGAAGAATCTCTACAAATAGTGCAACATGTTCACACATAGCTATGCGCGATTGAAGACGCAAAAAATGTTTCTGTTCTAGAAAAATTTGAAAGTGTTTTTGAGAAAAATTCTGATTTTGGCACATTAAGACACATTTGTGAAGGTGCGTCAACAGAATCGTTAAGTTATTTGAAAGATTATTTTACTTACGCAAATATTACGTCACTAGATGTAGAACGTTCGTTCTCTGCATATAAACGCATTTTTTCCTCATGCCGTACTAGTTTTGCCGAAACAACAGTTGAAACATATCTAATGTTGCAGATATTTAACAGACATTATTCACTTTGTGATTTCACGGAGGACTCTTAAAATGGTAAGTGTTTGAGCACGTGTTATTTAATTTTTATTTAAAAGATGAGCGAAATTATTTGCGGCAGCTTTAGTTATTATTGTTACTGTAGTTATAGTTACTGTTATCGTTTATTTTATTTTTATTTCAATGCTTTTTAGTCATAGAGAGAAGTGTGACATACCTGAGCTATATTTTGCATGCAGTAGGAACTGCGAAAGAGCCCGTCTAAATACAATTCTATGGACTAATGAAATAAACTTTTCGAATTCCGGTATGTGTAATTTGGGAACCATGCATTACTGGATCATCGTAAACCCCCTTATTCCATAACCAAGTCACACTTATAGGAAAACGGTATATTGCGATTTTACGTGGTGTGCTAGATGAATTTTTAGATAATTTAAACCTGGAGCAGAGGGTTCTCTTCTTTTTCTAAGACAGTACTCCTGTCCATAACGCGTTGCAAACCGCAAAACCTGTATGGAGATAGATAAATGAACCTATGAACCTATGAATTTCTTAATTATCCGGTGCCCTCTTCCGACTCCCTGTATCTCTTCTTGTGGAGGTTCTTAAATATGGAGGAAATGCAGAACCCAATTAGAGAAATCATAGCAAATACAGACAGACGTGTTATAACGCAGTCTGTGAGAGTAGTAATTAAAAAATTTTGAAAATAGCTCAAAATGGTAATGTTTCTGAATGTTTGCTGTAAATAAATTTGTATAATTTTGTTTGTTATAATTTTTAATACATTTAATAAATGTAAATATCACCGTATCTCTTTTGTTTTTCATTTTAGGGCTGTATTACTATAAGGAAATTTTAAATATACGTAGGGTGTTTAATTAAAAAATTAACAATTCAAGTTAGCTATGAAATGCGTTGGTTTTTATGAACGTTTGAGAAACTTTCATTGAGTTCACTATTGTACTTTTATTTTGTTGCATACGGTTGCCATTTTGCGAGTCGAAATATTGTTGGTGGCCCTTCCCCCGAAATTTCCCTCACTTATTTTTGTATTTCAGTTTTAGACAATATTGTGAGAATGCCTTTACTTAAAAGAAAGAGAGTCTAGTCAACAACAAATATCGGGTAAATCAAAACTTACCATCGTCTAACATAATTAGATTGCTTTTCAGAAATTTATTAAATGCATTTGATGTTCGTGCTAGTACTTCTATTCACATACGTTGAAAATGTGAACCCACCACCTCTCCACCACACACAAATGCGTTTCGTCGTTTATTGCTCTTTAGTATGTCTTTGTGGAAGGTAATATCATTATTACCTAGTTCGTGTATATACAATAAATACTATGTGAAATGCAATTATCTTCCACAAAGGCACACATGAAGAGCCGTAGACGGGCGGAACAAGGCTGTGTATGGTGGGTAGTGGCTTCAATTTTCAATTAATTAGTACGTATATACACTCACAGTCAAAAATATTACATATTTTATTTTCGGCCATTATTATTTTTCTCTTTAAAACTTTTGTGAATTTTGTTGCTAAATTTTGTACACTAGAGTGTTTTACGTTATTGATAATTAAATAAATTACATATGGATGATTTAGCAAATTCGTCGAGGAATTATTAAAACAACTTGTTTTTCGCTAAAACGTTTAATTGAAAAAGGGAACATTAATTACCCATAAACTTAATAGCAACGCAACATAATAACACTTTAATACTTCCTCCTCTTGCTCTAACGATATCCTGCATTCTCCTTGGTATGCTGCGCAAAAGATGTTTGATGATTTCTTGCGGAATTCGATTCCATTCTTCCTGTGCAGCAATTCTTAATTCTGCAATTGAAGTAGGAGCTGGATTTCTGGTTCGTGTATTTCCTTTTAGAACGTCCTATAGATGTTCTATGGGATTTGCGTCAGGACTATTTGCTGGCTACTCAAACGACGCACCCCTGACATCCTCAAGATAGTGGATCACTATTCTTGCGGCATGGGCTCGGGCATTATTATGCATTAGCATAAAATTATCGCAACCAATAAAGCCGGCGTAAGATAAAACATGCTCTTCAAGGATGTTGTGTACGTACCAGTCAGCATTTATTCTTAAATTTACCTCAATGAGTTCCGTGCGACTCTTCCAACTAATGCCGCCTCATAACATAATGGAACCGCCACCAAAGCTAAGATTTTAAGCAAGATTACATTCTGCGAAACGTTCTCCTGACTGTTTTGGATTTAAGCTGGCCTCCTTACGTTACCTTATTATTGTTTTGACAGATACATTGACTTGTCTTGTATTCAATAATTCATTTCTAAGCTGCGGTGCTGTAAGTGCGCGATTTCGTAAAGATTGAAGTCTCAAATATTGGTCATTTCTTGGTGTTGTACATCTTTCACGCCCTTGACCACGCCGCCTTTTGTATTCTCCAGTCTCATTGTGTTGTCTTACTATACGAGAGACAGTCAATTGATGGACGTTTAATCTCCGTGTAATATCTTCTTGTCTGTACCCTTCATTGGCTAAACAAACAATTTTAATACAATTTATGACACTTAAATGGAGCATCTCGCTGACCGAAACTACATACTTGTGCACTAAAGTTCTAGAAATGTCATTCTAACAACATCAACTGAAGATCAATCATTGTTTTGGACTCCAAGACATTACGCTAATTTATACCGTTTCGTCGTTATCTTTTATTCACTTATAAAAGGCGACATTAAAACATTCTTTTTTCTGTAATAAATTGCAAAATACGTAGAACACTCCAGTGTAAAAGATTTAGCAATAGAAATCACAAAAGTTTTAAAGAAAACAATATTAAAGACTTAAAATAACATATGCAATATTTTTGTCTGTGAGTGTATATGCATTAAATACCATTAGCTTTCACAAAGGCACACTTAAGAGCCGTATACGATGAAACGCGTCTGTGTATCGTAGATAGGTGGTAAATTCACATTTTCAATGAACCCTTCGCTGGTGGTGCTTTCGTATTTTACATTAGTTGTGATGCTGAGTCTGACAGGCCCGTACATTAAGCAGCATTGGCAACAAGTTTTAAGTAATATTATTAAATCTATTGATTTATTATTGTATTTTACATACTTAATTAAGAAATCACAAGATAAAAATTGCATGAATTAAACATGGCAACAATTTCGATGGCGATTTTGTAGACGCTAGTTGATGCAAAGAATTCTTCGATGTATTGCCAAAAACTCCAAGAAATACTCAATCGAATAAAATTTGAATCGCTGCTGTAGCGGGTAAAACGTTTAAGATATTGGCCGTTATAGAAGCAATGGAATTTCGCAAAAATGTCAAATCATGTTAATTATCTTAAAAACCAAGATAGGTATAAGGGATATTGAAAAAAATTAACATGAATTGAAAAGAGAAATCCAAAAACGTAACAATATACAGATGATCTCATTGAAAAAAAAACACTTGTTTCGTGTGCTTATTTCCGAATATTTTTTATTTGAAAACTTTCTCTAAATTGCTCGGAAGAGGAATTATCTTCCGCCCACGCACTAGGTGGACATGCTGTATATAATTGGTAAAAGTTTCGAAATAGACGTTGAAACAGGTTTTGTTTGAAATTAGTTAAAAAGTCAGTCAATTAAAAAAATCAATTGAATTCATTGGTTTGGATGATTTTGTCATCTTTTAATCGATTTTTTGCAATAACTGTAACGGTTACTCATTACTGTTTATAATTGCTATGATCCTTAGTGGTTTTGCAACAATTCTCAACAATGTTCTGGCCTATTAGCTTTTTAGTCCATACTTTGTAATTTTCCAAAAATTTCACAGATTGGCAATTTAACGAAGTAGATCTCATACAAAAATCATTAGACAAAAATCTGCACGTTATAGGCTAACATTTATTAGTCACTGACTTACGATGACCAGTTTGACTTCTAAAGTTGCTCGAAGTGTATCCTTTATCCTTATACGAAGCTGTCTAAGTCTGATTAAAGGAAAGTATTGCAATACTTGCATAGACTATCTGTGATGTGTATATTCCACCATTTTTGGAAATGTTCAGTCATAATGCCTTCTAGTAGTTACTTTACATTTCTCTTCTTTTGTTAATCGTATAATGTAAAATATCTTATTTACTAAAACATTTTGCTTATCCCTTACGCTCTCAGAAATTTATTCAGGTTACTTTGAAGTGATTTTGATTTTTCACCGATAAAATTGGTTAAATGTATATAGAAAAATTAAAAAAAAATCTTAAGGACATCTGACAGTATTTACAGGACATGCACAATTGTGCCTTTGGGGAGTCAACAGATGCAGTAACAATTGTTATATAGTTCTTAGAAATTATACAAGTAAATAAAACCATTTTTTAATTTTTTATGAAACTCTAAAAAACAATTCTTATTTTTATTACAACACAGATAGAAATTGCATTTGGTGCATCGTATTCTAGACCGGTTATCACAATTAAAGGCCCGATATTGTAAAGGATGTTTTAAGTTGTCACTGCATTGCCAGTGATCAAACGCATCGTATCTTGCATCCTGGTAAGACATTGATGTGGGAAACTTTCTTTTTTTAATTCTTGGTTCATCATCTGCTTTAATTTCAGTAGTGTTTTTCGTTATCGCGTGTGCGCTTCTTTGATCCTGATACCAAGTATTCACCAAGATATAAACGAAAATCCAAGAGGTCCATAGGTTTGGTCTTTTTATTACTTTTCATGTTGTGTTTGTATTCAATCCAGTTATTTACAACTGCTAAATCGAATAAGTGTAAAATTACTTTCAGAGGCCATTTTTTAGTTTTAAAGAAGGTTCGGTAATATTCCATCATTTGATCACATGCATCTACACCTTCCATATTTTGATTGTAGGTATGTACAACATTAGGGCAGTTTACATCGACGTGCTCTTTTCTGTTCTTGTCCCATCTTTTGACTACAGTTTGTGGATTAATGCTATAGGCTGTAGACATCATTACAACCGATTTGCTGTCCATCCATTTTGTTATCACTTCTGACCAACTCTTCAGCCTCTCCACGGTGCATCTCTTTGTCTGATTTAAAATTTAGTCCCCGAAGTCTGTTATTCATAATTGTTGCAGTACCGTCAATGTTTAGCGAGGAGAGTTTTTCCATCAACGGTATAGTAGAAAAATATCTATAAAAAAATACCGAGCTTTCTTTTGGAAGCGTCTGTACAAGTCGAAGAATTACTGATGGGCGCTGACCAAGCTTTTCAGTGATGTTGTTTTACCTTGGTAAATTTCAAAGTCAAGTACAGTTCCTGTATGTGTAATCAGTAAGAAGTTTTTTGAGCCTACTGGTCTAGGTTTATTTCTCACAAATTGGCGGACAGGACATTTTCCGAGAAATGGTATCACCTGTTCATCAATCGAATAAGTTTTGGTAGTTCTTGGAATGGAACGGCATCTATTTCTAATTAAATCTATCATGGGTTGAACTTTCCACAGCCGGTTCACCTTAGTTTAGTCATTAACAGCAAGATTGTCGACAATATGAAAGTTTACACGTAGCATATAAAATCCCGTGGCATCACATCAGCAATGAGAAGAAATTTTAATTTGGCATTCCAGTACATATGAATTCTTGGAAATTTTATACAACCCATAATGGCATGTAGTCCAAATTTTTTTTTATTTCATCTACTGTGATTTTTACAGCATTTCCATTTTGCTGCCAATAATATCTTGCCGTCATTTCAGCCCCAAGTTTGTAAAAATCTGCATCTAAGCACCTTTCTAAATATTGAGCTGGAGTCAATATTTCGCTTTGATTAGTGTCGTCTTCAGTAGGAATATCTTTGCTTACAAACTCACATTTTTTCCAATGAGGTTTAACAAACGTACTTAACGGTAAGTTGTCATCACTGTCAGAGGTGTCATCTCTATCATCAATGTCATCATTCGTATTATCTTCAGCCTCGGTTCCGACATCGAAAGAAATTTCATCTTCCTCATTCTGGCTGTCTACCTCGAAATCCGACCCTATATCATCAGAAAACTTTGCAGGTCGATTAGCTCTTCTGTGAAGTTAAAAAGTAATCGTTAGTAAAGAATTCATTAAAAATTATTTACGATTTGATTTTGAAATATTGCATGCATAGACTCCCAGCACTCACAATTGTGAACAACAAATTAACTTGACTTTATTGTAATTAAATACAAAACATTATTAATTAGACCTCTGTTATTAAGTGTCAATGATTATATTTTCAAATACTAGTTTTTAAAACAAAAAATTAAGTACTTACTCTTAGACGTTATGGCAACGAATAATACGGTTCCCAGATCACGCATACACAGTCACTGTAAATGATAAAATGCGCGCCAAATGCAATCAGGCACTTCAGTAAGGTCTCCCACAATCGTGTGATGTAGAGGTAAATAAAGACCTCACAATTGTAACATCCTGGAGCGAAAGGGTTATAAGTGTTATAACAAAACACATGTGTTGTATATGCAAAATACATAACTTTAAGTATTTTTAAAATTAACATTCTTTTCGTCTTCCCACTACGTTCTTTATTGTGTGTGTAACTGATTCTTAAATTCTGAAGTTTTCTCGCTTGTTTGACACATCCGGTGTTGTACATTTATATGGCTTTTTTGGACCTGTTCAAAGAAAAGGTCGATAAATACTTATTTGGTGGAGGTCTTTTAGGAATTAGTCACTCGACTAATTTACATGTAACACACACCATTTTCCAGGAACTCCTTCCGAATAGCTCATACCAATTTGAAATGCGTATGAATTACCTTACGTAATTCGTCGTAAAGACGTGGAAGTGTCGGCGTATCCTACGGTGTTTTACAGTGAGGTATTTTCCCGTATATGGTCGCCTTTACTACACTTTATTTTTTTGTTGTCTACATATTTTAATGTAACTAGCACAAGGAATTTGGTTGAACAGAGATTAATTAATTAATAGAAAGCTGTTAAGGACTATTATTGTTAATTTTCTAGCAAAGAATTCATTACCCCAGAAGTTTAGTTTTTAATCCGCTTAAGCGTGCTCGTACTCCTTTTACCACTTGCACTTGTAGCAAGTATTGTGAGCAGTAATTGTAGAAATTTTGTAGTTTATTGGTACAACATCTAATTTGTTGTCTACAAGATGTCTTAAAAGGCAGTGAGGTGATACTCATCACTAATCACTTAAGATTCTTTCTAATTACGATAAAAGTTTGGAAATAATATTTCCAAATTATTAGCTATGAACAAATCAATTGAGAGAATTGTAAGCAGATGAAGAGATGCAGTGTGTGGGTTGAAGTATCTTTAGACTTCTAAAATAAAATGATAAGACAAGGAATAAGTTTTAAAGAATCACTTCTGTAAATATTATTGATGATTAAAATTCCAATTTTGGTTTATGAGGTAGCACCTACACACTGGCATTGGTTTTTTATAAGCTAATCATAAGTACTAATGTCATTTAGTAAAAAAAAAATAATCGAGTTAACTGCACGAGCGATGTTCCTATTTTTTTAAGCCATCCAAATAATAGAATTTGTCGAACTCTGCAAAATAGGCCTCTGTTTCGGCAATGACCTCTACATTTGACGTGAACAGCTTTCCGCCAAGTCATTTTTTCTTTGGAAAAATAAAGAAGTCACAGAGGGCCAAATTTGGTGAATGTGGTGGATGGAACACCAATTCGTATAGTAACAGTTTTACCAGAGAATTATTTTCTTCGCTAAGTGGGGCCTTCTTCTCTTCTGCGTTGAATCGGCCCAATAAATCAGCATAGTACTGTCCCGTGATCATCTTTCCCTTCTCCAAATCAATTACGATTATGTCTTACGAATCCCCAAAAATCGTCGCCATAACGCTTCCGGCTAATGGAAGCGTCTTCGCCTTCTTTGTTGCACGTTCGGGAAAAACCCATTTTGCCGATTGACCTTTGGTTTTTGGCGTGTAGTGATGTATCGATGTTTCATCTACAGTCACATAACGCACAGAAACTCACTCGTATTGCGCACATGTCCAAACATTGCTTTGAAGTTATCACGCGATTCCGTTTTTGATCAATCATCAGCAGACGCGGTACCCATCTCGTCGATAGCTTTCTTACGGGTACTCAATTTTTGACACGTTCAATTGAAATGTTACCATATTAGCGATCTTTCTAATCTTCACTCGGCGGTCTGCTAACACGATATCAGGAACATTATGGATCGTATCGTCTGTAGTCACCTCAATGAGATGATTTGGCCGCCCCTCGTCAAAGACGGATGTTCGGCCACGCTTAAATTCATTAAACCAGTATGATAGTAATCGAAGGTACATGGCCCTTATAAACTGCATCCAACTTCTTTTTGATTTCTGCACACGTTTCCCCATAAAAAAAAGAAAAAGAAATCGCTGACCGTATTGTTCTTTTTGCATGATTCCACAAATACATAAACTTGTTTACTTTTAACAGCCGAAATTTTGACAGACGTCGACTAAAGAATAGTACTCACAGTCGGTAATGCGGATTTTGACACAAAATGTCATTTGTCTCATACCTCGTATACTATATACCTAATTCTGCGAATATCTTTGCACGAAATTTTAAGAGCGAGTCGAACAATAAGTAAATTTATTTACGTGTATATCACGGATTGCCATACTACTGTATAAAAGCAAATATTTGTATAACAATTCAAATTGATCGCATAAAATGCATGCATGCATTAATGATATACAAGAAATGTGGGCGGATGCACCTGGAACATACGAAGAGGAAAGATTGTTAAAAATAAGAAAGCCGCTGTATAATTCATTACAAAAGAATGCCAGGAAACGGTATGCAATGGAAATCGTTTAGACAGACTATTGTGTGTTCATAATATAAATTCTTTACTAGGAATGCATAGAAATTAATATCCTTCTTTTATGTATTTAAAAATGTGCAAATTGTATTTTGTTTCAAGTTGAAGATTTGTGTGGAATAATAATTTCATTTTATACCATGATATTTGTCAAAGGTTATATAAAATATTAATACTTAATAAATCTGAAAAAGTAATCTACATTCAAGTTAAAGGTTTGATAAGTCAGCGATGTCACATTTTGTGTTAAAAAATATAATTTAATTAATGAAAAAAAAAAAATTGTTAATAATTATTTACATCCTTAATAAGTATCTCAAAGCTAATTTGCATTATTACAGTTGAAAGATAGCGGATAAATTGAATCTTGTAGTATTAAAAATTTTCAGAATAAATTAAATTTTTCAAATTTGGTATGTTCTATGTGTTGTACTAGTGAACACGCATTTAAAAGTTCTATTCGGAGCGTTAAAATAATGTATGAATAATTGTTTATATCATTTTTCTGTAGTTTTATATCATAAAAAACCGGAATACAACATATTTAGTGATACCTACATTAAGGAAATAGCTGTCAATTCTATACGAAGGCGAATTCGGAAAATTGAATTCCGAGCGCGACTTGTAAATATTGTTTAAATTGGCTAAAACGTTGTGACAACTGTTTTGAGAAATAATAGAATAAAGTTCAACCCAGCGCTGTACAATATATGTTAGGGGGAAAATGATAAAAACAATTATTCACACTTTATTTAAAAAACGAAAAATCATAGTCGGTCTCGTGTTAAAAGGCTTTTGCAAAACATTTCTGGTTGGGTGAGAATATTTGCGGCAGTTGTCTTGAACACTGGAAAAAGAAATAAAAATAAATATTTTATTAGTAATTAATAACCTTTGAAGGAAATGTAAAGATATAAAACAGTATAACGTGCAATAAAAATTGTTCCTCATCCTTCAAAGCTTTTTTGTTTACACCTTTCGACCAAGTTATTTATTACATTGCGTTGTCCCTCACTCACCCAGAGAAAAATGTATTGTTAAAGTAAAGGTAAATATTGTTTTTTTTTACAATATTTTCTAATACTATATGTGATAGCAAAACTATCTTATAACCACAAAAAAATTGTTGTTAAACCGTATATTTAAAATTAATATAATTTCTCTTTAATTCCTCTACAATATAATATATTATTGCTTAGTTTATATCGTTTGTTGCCACAACAACCTTAAAATCGTATAATAACAACTTTATGTTGTACGCAGTAGTAAGGTGTTTACTAAAACGTAGTAAAATTGGATTCGTGAAAGTATTAGACGGTATTTTTAAATTCAAAGGCGGGATGTGTACGAAGCGGGATGTGTAGGAGGCGGGATGTGTAGGAACAACAAAACGTGTTACTTTATATGAATTTATTGTTTTGTAAGCATAAATAATGTATATCATTTACGCTTGCAACACAATATTGTTAAAATAAATAATAGGTGTTTTCATATTGAAAACGGTAGTATTTACACCTAACAATATTATTCTTTAATTTTAAAAATAGTATAGTGCGTAGTTCCCAGAAAAGATGTACAATTTTAGAAATAACAGTATTATGTTTTTCTTATTTAGTTTACTTCTCGAACCTGTATCTGTACACTGAACAACGGGCAGTGGGGATGGCATAAGTCTATCAGCTATCGTAGTTCAATTAAAGCAGCTTTTCCATCTAATACGGTTAATGTTGAACTTGAGCTCGAAGAATTATTTACCTCTGGTACATTAGCATAAAATTATTTGATTGAATTGCATTTACAAAACCAGATTTTTCATCAACGTCTGTAAAATATTGAAAATCGTAAATCCTTTCGTTCTATCGACAAATAATCATGAAATTTTTTAAGCCAATTAATGAGTTTATGGAGTAGATTTTTTCCTTAGGCTATAAATCATGATTTATGTAAATTATGCATGTAATTGTGTATTCTCTAGTACTTTTACCCTTTGATTGGATATCTTCAGTATATGTATATTACTTAAAACATGCAGTAATAAGACTTTAAAAGTGGATCTAATATCGTGGCTAACAACTGTATAGTATAGATCTATTCAGGATTATAATCACATTGTTTCCATAATAGCTGTGTATACTTTGATTAATACAATATAAAATTAACCACTTTTGCTTCCAATATATACATATCTGTTATAAATTTAACTAATCATTTAATTTTGAATCTATTGGCGATAAACAATTGTTATTCCATTAAGTTATATGCTGCGTATGTGTATAGATCTATTAATGTATTGTTATGTTCAATATTTACATCGGAAATCAGCTGTCAACTTCTGACATATAGTCCAGATAACGACGATCGTAGTGTAACGCGGACAAATCCACTCTTCTTTTAATTCTCATAATCTTGCAAATCTTCAAAATAGTAGTAGTATAGCATATTAAAAGGTATTTCAAATATTATTTCGTACATTAAATATATTTCGTTAAGGTATCGTTAGTTCGTTTTTAGTAGTAAAATTCGTCAAATTTTTGTTGTCAGTGGTTCTTTTGAACATAGAATCGCATAATTCCAGTCATCTGGTAGCGTCACCACATGCATTCTCTCATGCTATTTCTGTAAATAACTTCATTTATCGACATTCGTCATAATATTACGTTTAGAAAGATTTCATCAAAATTTGCTGTGGAAAGAAACAATCGCTATCGCGATTAAATAAAGCGAAGAGGGACGCCAGTAAATTATTCAATTCTGGTTCAGCTTTAGTTGAATCAACTAGTGTTTTGCTTGCGGTCTTAGTTTAAACTGTACGTTATTGAAATTTAGAGTATAATTCCAAAGAAGAAGGGTTCGAGGTTAGACCAAGTGGATTTCCTGCAAACGTCATATAAACATTGTGTTTATATGAAATCAGCTTCAAAAAAAGAAATCAAGGTTTACGTTTTCAATTTTAATATTCGTTCATTTCCTTTTATTTACTATAAAATTTAAAATAATTACCAAAAGAGTATCAAGGCATACTCCCGATTCCACAAAGAGTTTAGAATTTTAATTAAATTGCAAAAATTCATAAATTTAAACAATTTTCCCTGGGAAAACATTTAAGTATATACTACTATTTGATGTAACCAACAAAATTGAATAAGAATCATATATATGTATTATACGGAATGACCCAGATTTTGTCTACGAAAATGTCACTGGCGATTTTTAGTTATTTTGAACAATTTGTTTTAATGAACATATGCCTTCGTAGCTTTAGTTTTCAAGATTGGATATTTTCGGAAAAAATAATGTTCTTTAAATATTTGAAAAAATGGCAAATTACGTTAATTCGAAATTTGTCACAGTTTCAATGCTAAATGAGCTCGATATTTTGGTACTACCAGTGATAGGTTATTTAATCCAGTGGCGGAAATCTGGGCCTAGTTTCCCTTTTTTTTTTAATATTTTCTACGCTACTTACTAAAATATAATTATTGGTTATTTTGCCAGATTCCTTGTTTAATTTAAACGAAAAAGTTCGCTTGCATTTTTTTCGTAGCATTCACTGTTTTCAGAGTATTCCACCATGAGTGAACAATCGACAATTTAATGTGTAAGTTTTGTTGTAATTGACGTTAGCTGGCCGTGGTCGCTTCTCACACATGGCATTGTTTTTATTATTACCTGTCAATCTTGTGTTAGTTAAATATTTAAAGAACATTATTTTTTCGCAAATATTCAATTCCCTGTATCTTGAAAACTAAAGCTCCGAAGGCATAAAAACTTCCTTGTCTAAGATTGCTTGAAAAAACGCCAATAACGTTTTCATAGATAAAATGTGGATCATCCTGTAAATAAACTGTATATCTTGAGACGTTGCAATTGATTCCGGAAACCCAGCTTTCACTAGCAAATCTTCCATTTTAAATATATTTTTTAAGAAAATAGAATTATTTGTCCGCAGTTGCTAACTCCAACAATTACGCGAGACAGGACGCCGATGATACTTTACAAATAGCAAAATAGGGGAAATCGTAACGCTTCATTATTATTGGTTACACAGGTTAAAAATAATCTATTGTAAAAATTACAATTCATAGTTATACTTATGTTTTAAGTTTTTTTTTTGTTTTAAATAGATATGTAATATTGGGCTAGCGTTACAACCTATCGTAATAACATTTAATAAACGACTTATTATATTAATAATATTATTCTTTATCACCTTTCACAGTAATTTTTTTATAATTACTAAATCAGTGTGTTATTTGTACAAGATATTCTATGCAACGTTGTTTTTATTGATCCCAGCGTTGGATATTTGTAAAGAGTATTCCACTGTCTTGTCTTCGGTTGGTGGTCCTTATATAAGAGGTCTCCGGTTAATCCGATCTTGGAGAAGGAGTTCTGTAGCTGGCAGTGTCTAGTCAGAATCTTTAAAACCATGTGGACATCCTTTCTGAACAATCTCTTCAAGACATTTTTATGTGTGATAGTTCTGATTCTTTCATGTCCGTCTCTCCGGTTCTTTGTTATCAAGATTGCCATTGTGGCACTTCAGTTATATTACATTGATGTTGTGTGTTTGAAACATTAAGCATAAAGTTCTATGGCAGTAGGTTCGGCGTTATTGGTCGTTGGTGCTTCTTGCTTGGTCTCAATAGATGGGTTGGTGTTTTTGCATGCAATTGAGAAGTTTAGAGTTAGCGCCGAGATTTCCGTCTGAAAAACGGTGGTTTCTAAACTTAGCAGCCATGATCAGGTGAAGCTCTTTCAAGTACACTTCTGAAACAGTTCACTAAAACCCTTACCACAACACAGTGTTGTGGTAAGGGTTTTAGTGAACTGTTTCAGTGTTCCAGTGCCACGGTTTTAGAGTACCCGTTTAAGTATACTTCTGCTCCCGTTCCTTTTGTTGGTTTTTGATCTGTCCAAGTTAAATTTTGTAGATATTCAAATTATTTTGCTTCAAACCATTGTTTTTTTATCTTAAAATTCTAACCTATACAGGAAGATACTCGTTTCAGAAAATCTAAAGAATTGGTGTTAAAAGTTGAGATGTTTAACTATCTTTGAATCGTCAATTTCACTTTCAATGTAAACGCAATTATTACCTTGGTTAATTCATATAACTGAAGAATGTTTCAATTTATTACTATAAATGCAGCAATAAATATTTCCTCAAAAAATTAAATGGTTTTTAAGTATAAGATTCATGTATATATTTAGAATGTTTGTATCTAGGTTACTTGAAGAAATATTAATTCATTATTTTATTCTTAGATTTATTACTAGTTTCAGAGAGTATTACTATATGTTAATATTTCCCGTGGTATTAACATGCATGAAGAGACTACGACGGCAGTTGTGCCACACACAGGTGCTGTTGTAATCGATTCCTTATATTTGAAATATCTAATAAGCGGAAGTTCCGGCACTTTGTTTCAACTGAATAGTCATCCGTTTGTTTCGTATGCAAGACAGGGTCGGGTCCGTCAAGGAAATTATCTTTTCCTCGAGGAAATGTGAATCACACCATACGATGTACTCCCTTGACACCCATCCGTTCCGATCGTACAGGCTTAAAACGGCGGATCGTACGTGTGACATTCCTTAAAGTCCGTGATTCACGCGAACTTGATCTCTTTACCAGAATGTCCTACAATTTATTACAACCAGTGCCTGTACTTATTAGCGGTACGAATGGACATCAGTTATAACTTGCAGTTATTTTTAAAATTAAAGTGGTACAGTGTGGATGAAAGTAATTGACAGGATAAAGTTATTAGACAGACAGACATGCATTCGTTAAAACTAACGATATGAATACAGCTTGTTGTGAAGTTCCTATTTCATTATAATCTTGCCCCCAATCGCTTAAATTTAGATATATCCATTTCATTAAAAAATTGCGAAATGCAAATACATTTTAGCGTAAATTTCAATGGGATTAAATTGCATACTTGCCTCTATCTAGAGATGGTGTTACAACGCTTTCGAAATGTCCGAGATGTTCAATATTGACCACCAAATGTTACCAAATTCAAACACCAGGAATGTATTTTTTTTTAATAGCACTATATATTTTTTGTATCTATCGTATTTTGTATTTTGTATAATGATGCACATATCTAACATGGAATGCAAACGAGTTATTTGCAGTTAAGCGCGGGTCATTTGGGTATTGTATCCAAGTGGTTTCAGGTTTAGTTTCCATGACAACGGTAAACAAGAGATACTATCATTGATGTTTTTAAGCTACTGATTCAAAATATTGATCCGAAGTAGCTACTTGCAATTGAAGGCAAGTCTTGTCCTTGGTTGCATCCAAATGGTTTCTGGTGTTATTTGGTTACCATGACAACAGTAAACAAAACATCCTGACATTGACGATCTTAAAGAAAGAAATTACGTGCTTCTGCTAGTAAGATGTTTAAGCTGCGTTATACTGACTGATTATGTCCGCAACCGAAAACATTTGTCTAATTAAATTAAAGATTTGATGCTACTGAAAACATTCATTTTATTGATGTTGAAATAAAAAAAACAGTTGTAATGCTAATGCAACTTCTTAGCTAAAGGCAATAAGGGAAACTATTTTAATAAAAGTTCATACAAGCTAACAATAGGTGATGTAAACATACATACGTCAGCATTAATTTAAGATCAAAACAAAAAAATAAAATGATCCCTAGTGATTCTGTGTGTTATTCATAATAAAGGAGAGAAGAAAGAAAAGAAGGTCTTGACTCACAAAATTCCGTTTAATATAATTAATACAGGCGACCGGTTTCGTGCAAGATGCACATCTTCGGGCCAAAATTCGATTGAAGTAAAAAGTCAAAACAATAAAATTAATTTCAGTTGTACATTAAAATAATATCGTAATGCAATACAATATTATTTTAAGCTGTAGATCTCCAGAAATCGCGGGGATCTCCAAATGCAGGACTGCGTTTAACTGTAAATATGGGTCATTTTCAGTAACTTTCTACTTTGATGATACTGGGATAAGGCAGAAATAAAAAACTGGCAAAACTTTAATTTTTTTTTTAATTTTTAAACAATTACATTCTCATTTCCGTCACGCGTAACTATGGCATATTTCAACGTTGCCATTTACTTTTTACTACTATAATTACTATCGATTACAGTAACACTTATTTTATCCTAATCTGTAATGTCTTGACTAAAATTGCTTAAATGTTAAAAAGTGCCAATGATGAATATTGTTAAAGCACGAATATTTCTTGTGCAACCACGATTTGCTATTATTTCCGCCACGCCTGGTTTAAATAGTGAAATTAGTCGTTAGTAGTGTTGGGCATAATCGATATATTTCAATAATCGAATGAATCGAAATAATCGTTTAAAATATTCGAAACATCATTCGAACATTCGATTATTATCCAGTGCGCATTATTTGACAGAATCCGAGTGACGAGTGAATTATTTCGAAACTCGAAACCTCGAAGTTTCGAATACAGATCTCGAATCGTAATCCGTTTGTGTGCTGCGCAGTCGAAACGAATAATGAATGATTTCTGAACCATAATCAAATGATCGATTATTCGGGTACAATCGATATATCTCGATTATATCATTCATAATCGCCCAACACTAGTCGTTAGATGGCGTTCGGAGCTCTTAGACAGAGTTTGGTTATGTTGCTTTACAGATAGCGTGTGTAAATTAGTTGATTTCTCCTGCAAAATATCGTGTTTTTTTGTGAAAGAAGGTAAGTTTTTCTCTCTCATCATTTTCGTACCGTAGGACAACTTTTTTAAAGCAATGATTAAAGGCTTATTAAATATTTAATAAAACAGTTAACGCTGTACGGTTTCTGATTTCCCAACCTTACTTTATCTTGTTTACATTTTGATATAAATCATTTTATTATTTACCAAAATCGCATTTCTGTCACGCTCGCAAAATAATAAAACATAACGGAAATGAGATTAGCATGACATTTATACAGTGTTTCCTTTACTGAAACTAAAAAATCTCTTAACTCAATACTTTTTAGCTGATGATACTGTTGTAGAGGATGTTGTGGTGGATGACATCTTAAAAAAAAGAAGAAGGTGATTGGGTGGCCGTGGCATTTGAGCTGTAACCTTACAATTTCATTCATGAGGAAATCAAAAGGTCTTTTTTTGTGGCCCCAAAAGGCCGATATTCAAATTATACCTAAAAACAAGATCCTCTGTGTTTTAAACGCACCAATAAATATATCACTTCGACTATTTAAATTTGAGAATATGAGTGAAGTAGATTTTTTATTGGAAGCGCTTCAATAATGTCTATTACTGTAAAGTTTTTTGTCTTGTTACAAATACTTAATAGTTAAGAATGGTAAGTTGCAATGTTACTAGTTAAGTAACTCTTAGGTTTTGTTTACTGGCAATTATAGAATTTTTTGGCGTTTTTTAAATAGTTTCTGTATTCACTTTAACTTTTCGGTCCTAATTTCTCATTTCCGTCCCCATTTCACATTTCCGTCACACTAGGTTGTTTTAAAAAAAGTAATTATATTAAAAGAATTATAAAAGGTGTTCAATGGTGCCTCGTTGCGAGTTGTTCATATTAAGAAGAAGGGTTGATAAAAAGGACCTTTTTATTAACTCTTCTTCCTAATAAGAATTATAAAAATTTTTGTTTGTTTTTAAATATAAGAAAACATGGTTCTACCAACTCCACTGATTTTCTTCATAAATATTTTGATTTGATATTTTGTTTTTTTTTTAATTTTTAGTAATTTGTTGTATTTTTCTCTACCAATTTCTTAAATGCGTTATTTCTATGGGGTGTAAAATCATTTTTGGGTAAAACGGAATTCAAAATAATTTAAAGGGAAATTTAATAAGGGACTCTTTTTCGTATTTTTTGTTGGTGGTTTTTTGTGTCTGACGGAAATGTTAAAATGTCTAAAACACAAATCCATGAATAAAAAATGTTTAAGGTTTATCTTTTCGATTTTCAAATTTGAACCATATTCTTCACCGCTGTAGAAATTTGCAAAAGTTTACAGAGCACTTAAATCTGCAGATCAGTTTTTTGGTACTGAGTCTGAAAGGTTAACACTCTCTTATAGAAAAAATATATGGTGCTACCTAAAATAATAACGTTTCTAGGGTTTGGATTTATGAATGTTTGGTGTTCAATACCGAACACTCTGTATATGTCGTAAATGTATCTAAATTTAGGCGATTGAGGACAAAACTGCAAATATCTCGAAATCTGTTAGGAATAGACATATGAAATCAATATTATGTTGGTTTATTTTGGGCCAAAGACACCAAATACGTAATAATATACGGGGTGTTCCAAGTAAAATAAAGTAAGTGTGGTTCGCTACTTATCGATCACTCTGTATATACGGAAATATTTTTGGAAGATACTCTATAATTTCTATTATGTCATTAGTCATTACACAGTAGGCGCAATTTTATAATTCCAGAAGGTTGGAACAGCCTGTATGTTATATTTCTTCCATAAATGCATTGGAACTTTTAATGTACATTATAAACCTTTTTAGCTTTCATGTTGCTATTTAATAAAAAAATCATTATTATTTTCTCAATTGACGGATATGTTAGGACTGAATTATGTATGTATGTTGTAAAACATTTAGTAGGTTAACATTATGTTCATTGGAATCGTGATTACCTCACGTGAAGAGGGATTTTTTTTTGCACATTCATGTTATTGAACGATAACTGAACGTGATTTATATCAGGCTTGGGGAAATCCAGTTTAATCCTAGCTTGTAACTGCTGAACAAACAATTTAAAGTTATAGTATGTAATTCTCTAGGCATAAAATTCATACGTAACAAGTACTACATATGCTGGAAGCAAATATATTTTGTTAGGAAATTAATAAAATTGCTATTACATTTTATTTATTGTTTTCTATTTATTGGGAATTACCTAGCAATTACTTTAAAGTTTATTGTGTTTTTGTTGGGGTAATTGAAATAATGAACTTTCTTGTCAGTTAGTGGTATACAATGATGGATTGATTACTATGAACTATCCTTAAAAATATTGTTTATAAATCTATTTTCCTGAAAATTTTCCGGTAAATAATGATCATTGATTTCATTACTGGTAATACTAGAAAACCTTGCTTCTGTTAACAAACTCTTCAGTGGAAGGTTTTCATATTGTTGTTGAAGTTTACGTACGCAAAAGTGCCCGGTGAATATTAAAATTGTCCTTTCTTGATTTAAAATTTCAAGCTAAATAAAGTTTAGCCTAGACTTTATGTTATTAAGAATTAACTAACGAATTTTAAATTATTAAGTTTTAATGGTCAATGAATTAAGAGTGAATATTATTTCTTAAACTGTTTACATGGGCATATATCGGATGTCCAGGATAACATGAAGTACATGGGTATATTGGAAACCGTTAAAGATACAAGGTCGGTTAAACGGGGAAAGAGTCGCACACTTACACGGCTAAGTACAATCCGGGATTACATTTTTAAATATCCATTCCGTTACTGAGATACAGGGTGAAAACCAAAAGTGTGCGTTTTCTAAAAATCTTAATATTTTCTTTATTATAAAAAATTAAGTCATCAAATTTTCAGCATAGGGGTAGTTAGTAATGAGGACTTAAAAAATGGCCTTAAAAAAATTCTAGGCTCACTGGGTTCTTTGCGCTTGTACCCAACTTTTGTTTTTCCTATGGGCGCCATATTGGATTTTTACATTTTTGAAGTGGTCATAAAAAATGCTTTTCAACCATGTATAATATCCCTATGTTCAATGAAGAAAAACTATGAAAAATTGCAAAATTACGATTTGACCGTAGTGGCTGTGATTTAACGTACAATGTGCTTGCTCAACAACTATAAGCGGTCGTACTGGCGTGAGATTTGGCGGTCTAACAGGCCATCTTACTAGTCCTAAGAAACATATTTTGCAAAGTAGCAAGCGGGAGGTCCGTAACTCGTTCCGCTACATTTGTTTGCAATAGGCTTAAATAAATCTAGCCGAGTTTAAGTTTTCATTATAAAAGATAGGGCCAACAATGTGGGTGCCAATAACACCTATTAATACATTAAACCCCCATTTCACTTGCTGCTCGACTCCACGCATTAGATGTGGATTTTCATTGGACCAAAAAACAGTGTTTTTACGATTAAATAATTCGCAGTTGGTGAAGCGACTCTCGTCCGCCCGTAGAATTTTCATAGTAAAATTTGGAATTTCATTGTTTTCTTGATAAAATTCCATTCTTCTCTTTTCATCAGCGTTTTTAAGCCCTTGGCAGGGTCGCTCGCGATAGGGATGGTATTTGTAACGTTTTAAAATGCTACTGACTGTTCATCGGGCAACGTCTATGGTATTTTCAATTTCGCGTAAAGTAGTACGGGTTTTCTCAACTACGGCCTGCAGAATCATATTTTCTTTATTTTCGTCTTTGTGTTTATTCCTTTTCGACTTAACGAAGCTTCGGTGATTTATCAAACTTTCACGTAATTACCGAAATATGCTTCTACCTGGCTCAAGTCTTTCTGGGTATTTATTGAAATACATTTCTGCGGCTATCTCATCATTTCTCCGACAGAGAATAACACACTCCAACATATCATATTTATCTCTGTTCGAAAAACGATCCATTTTAAAATCACAAATCACTGACTTTTTACACCACAAAGACTGTTTGACAGCTGGAAAATTCAGAGCTATTGCGATTGTTTAATAAATGTTGGATAGGTGCCAGCCCCTACTACAGTCAAATCATAATTTTGCTATTTTTCATCGTTTTTCGTCATTGAACATAGGGATGTTTTACGTGGTTGAAAAGCATTTTTTATGACCATTTCAAAAATGTAAAAATCCAATATGGCGTCCATAAGAAAACAAAAGTTGCGACAAGTGACAACAAGCGCAAAGAACCTAGTGAGCCTAGAATTTTTATAAGGTATTTTTTATAATAAAGAAATTATTGAAGTTTTTAGAAAACGTACACTTTTGGTTTTTATCCTGTATCTCAGTAACGGAATGGATTTTAAAAAATGTAATCCCGGATTGTACTTGGCCGTATAAGTGCGCAACTTTTTCCCCATTTAATCGACCTTGTATCTCTATCGACTTCCAATATACCCATGTACTTCATGTTGTCCTGGACAGCCGGTATATAGTCTGAGTACTGAACGTTAGCTAAGATAAAAGTATCCTTAGATATGTATGAAAGTATTAGCCATTATCATTATTATGATGGACCATAGCATTGATGGCTCTAGTCGCTGGGACCTAAATATATCTATTGTAACAGTACTCTAATATTACTGCAGGGTCTTTTCCCTTCAATTCAGTAGGTGTTAGGAATGGTCTATTGAAATGTTGAAGAGCTTTTCCTAGTTTATGTAAGTGATATTTCAGGGCAGCATGACCATGTCAATAAACCTGCCAGTATTATGGGATCCTGTTTACCAGCACTGTTATTGCTATTTTTGACGAACCTGATATGAATACCTATGTCTGATTTAACCCCGACAGGTTTTGCCAATACGAGGTCTTTTCGTTTTCCTAATTTCCTGTTTTAGGTCTGTCTTTTGTAGACCACATACCGTTCCGTTATTCGTACGCGAATGATTTTACTGTATTGTTGCATCTCTGAACCACTGAATACGAACATGTTGGCTGTCGTTGATTACTCTTTCAGTAGACCTTTTTTATTGTATACAGAGAGGATTTGCACATGTTTGAAATATACAAGAGGTGAAAGCTTGGGAGAGTTTTTGGGAACAGGCTTTAATTAAAATTGTCACATGACAATTTTAAGAGATGTCGTAAGGGAAAGTAACTGAAACTAGAAAATAGATATAGAAGCTCTTTCACAGTTAAGCAGCTGTGACATCAAGTTTGTATGGAGATAATAAAAATAAATGCTACATGTCTAATTCAAAATATACCAGCTTAGTATGCAGTGTTGATGACCAAAAATGTAACACTTTTCTTTGAATATATATATTTCTCCCTTGTCATATACAACATTTGGGTTCATTACAACTACGATAGTAAAGCCGCGTGAGTGGCTTAATTCACCCATCTGCATCGACTAACATAGTCTATTGTAGGCAGGCATTGTAATTTTAGACTTCGCTGAGTGGACCTATCCTGGCGAATTACATAAGTTCGCTGGGCGAAGTTTTTCTGACTCTCAGGCGTTACAAGAGCCCCACCAAACAGAGAGACAGTGGCAGAAAATATGCACAGCTGTTTCTTCCTCTTCCAAACATAGACGGCACTTCTCCATTCATTCTCTGTATGTATTTCCTCAATCGAGCACGGCGGTCGGTAAGGATTGCGGTTGGAGCTCTGGTAGACTTCCTGTCATGTTCTGTAGGCTTCCTGGCTCTGTCTCGGCAATAGAAATGCCCTCGTATGGGATAAACATATTGAGTTTTCCCAGGTTTGAATTCTTATTTGGTCCAATGGATAACATGCGTTTCGGCATTATTAAAAGATATGCCCAGCGGAGTGTAGGGGAAACCGGGGCTAATTGTCACAAGATTTCCTTTATTGCGATTATTCATTTTACATTTTATACTCTTACATGCTTTATGAATTATATTTACGAAGAAGTTTTGCAAAGCACTTTATAGATTGTGCATAACAAATTTCTTTTTATGTTAGCGCAAGGTGTGATAATACCCCGAATTGGGGCAAATTAGCAAGCGGCACAACTTGTCACTAATTAGACTAATGTCGTAATTAACATAACCATCAGAATTTTATAATGATTTTAATTTAAATCTTACTTATAAAACAAACACATCACTTATTTACAAGTCATCATCTGAGTTACATTTATGGCAAATATAAAAAGGATCTTTGCTACGTATTCTTCATGAGACCAATTCTACTACCAATATTACTGCTCTTGCAGCAGTTAGCAAAATATCCATCGGTGGTGAAGAGCGACCCGTTTTCTTCTTGTATGTTCTAACCATCTGTTGTTATAACACCAAAATGTAGATGTATTTACTTATACATTACCCAAGCACGGGGCAAATTCTCAAATAAAAATAGTGACAATTTGCCCCACCAACAATGTGGCACATAACCCCAAACTATATCTTTTTGTTTGAATTAATTTAACATTATTGCAATTTCCCAAAACAAGATAAGTCATATAAAACTATAACTACAAGTTGTATCTTCAACAATATGTAAAAGATATTTACCTTCAAATTAATATCAATTGATAAACTTTCACAAAATATAAGGCAAATTATTACTTACAAAGCGTGTGTTATTACGAATGTGACAATTTGCCCCTGTGACAATTAGCCCCGATCTCCCCTAATCAGCTCCTTT
Organism: Dynastes maya; assembly: GCA_029619315.2. NCBI lineage: Eukaryota > Metazoa > Arthropoda > Insecta > Coleoptera > Scarabaeidae > Dynastes > Dynastes maya. The sequence goes on from JAROYE020000001.1 coordinate 72,862,330, forward strand.
CCTAGCAAGGGCAACGGCCGCTTCATTGCCATCAATGCCATAGTGTATCCTGGTAGCCAGATTAGTAGCAATGTTGTTTCTACTCAGAATATTATTATTTCTGCAGTCATCTACGAGTCTGGAGGAAGTCTTTCTCCCCTCGAGAGCTCGCAGTGCAGCCTGGTTAACAGATAAATTTTTTATCAACCTTTGTCTGACACATCTATTCAAGAGTATCTCGAAACTCATATCGATAGCAGATATTTCGAGCCCAGATCGCATGCTCGTTCAATTAGAGGCTTAATTGCATAATTAATTTGGGTTCACATTAGAAACCTACAAATATAAAAAAAAAATTACATTGATGATGTGCTCAAAAAGTCTATTTTGCGTTGGGTGTGTTGAAAAAGCTACATGTTGTAAATCACGTTCGCATGGGCCGTTTCATTATATATTGTTACCTGAGGTTAATATAATTCGGACGTGAATTTATATATGCAATACTCGAAGAGTATTTTAATAAACGTGTGTATTAGTCACGCTAAACACATTTTGTCCAAAATTGTTTAGTTAATTTGATTTATTAGTGAATGTTTTTCGTCTGTATTGAATACGTTGTTTGATTCAAATTTGCTTTGTTAAATTAGGAATTCATAAATCGTAAAATTTTACAAACACTTTTCATTTTGTATTTTTTGCATTTCGATGTCTGTGATGTATGAAGTAGATGGGTCTGAGGACACCTTCCAAGTTTTAAAGAAAATACACATATTGATAAAAACTTTAATAGTTTATGTATATTTATGTAAAATATGAATTATACATATTTTCAAATAAACAATTTCTTTGAGTTTGCTATGTAAAAAGTACATTGTCATATTTACAAAATCAATTTGAATAAATAAACGGCGTGTAGAATAATTTGTGTAAACAGTGTTTAGTAGACTGTTTTGCATGCGTATGCTAATTGGACGTTGATATTAATTAACTAATAAATTAGTGGTGTGTTCATGAATATGTATGTTTACGGATTCTCCGGTAAACAGTTTAATATTGCAGTAAATCCTGAGCTGAAGTAACTGCAATGAGAAAATAGTATGAAGATAGAGGATATCATTTGCATTCATTAAAAAAACGGAATAACAACAATGAATTAGAATCGTTTGGCTCCTAGCAAGTACTTTGCTTACTTACTTAATCCTTATGCCTCTCTACCTCTTTAGAGATGTAAGGCGCGTGGAGTTGAGTTTCCTAAGTTGGTCTCTTCCATATTTCCTTCCATGATCTTCTGTCCTGTGTGGCCTGCCTTGCCCTCTCCCACGGTAGTCCTCTTTTGGTGATCGCACTTCTTATATCCTCCAACCATGTCTTCGCCTGGGGCGGCCTTTTTTCCTTTTCTTGCTTACCTTGGCTTCAAACTTTTGTTTAACCACCCTTGGCTCGGACATCCTTTCTATGTGTCCATACCATCTCAGTTGTGCTTCCTCAATTTTTTCAAGCTTCAAATTTTCTCTGAGCGTTACGTTTCTAATCTTGTCTATTCTTCTATTTTCCTAATAAACCCCATTTTTGTAGCTATCTTTCTTTGTCTCTTGGTCATTGTCCATGTTTCTCCTCCAAATAAGAGTATTGGCGTTGCTACCTTCTTAAATATCTGAGCTATAATATTTTTTGGAATTTCTTTATTCCCCAGAAAAGAATTTTTAATGCTGTCAAACAGTCTTCCTCCTGCAATCTTCCTGACAATATTCATCCCAGATATTAAAATTTTTGTAGATGTTCCACATAGGTTTTCTTTTTCTATTTTTATTGCAGGTTGTTTTTGGTTCCTTCCTATTGTCATAGTCTTCTATAATGATAACGAAAGTACTTTGATAATAACAAGTACCTATAATTTTGTATTCTAGATCGGAGTACAAACAGGTACACTCCCAAATTAAATACGAATTTAACGAATTACGATTGGTCAAATTTGTACAAATAGTTGCACACGCATCTGCTTTGGTGATTTAGTACAATAAATTATAGGTACTTGTTACTTGTCAAATGGCACTTTTCGTATTCATTGTGCCTTCAAATTTGTCCCGCTTATCAAAACTTCCAAGAAGATGGGGCAACACGTTATACAATCCAAGTTTTCGGGATAGTTTGAAGACGAATAATTCCTGAACGGTTGGCGTCGCAAAATGGTAATGCTCATTGGCCGACAAGATCGTCAGATTTGATTTGCGACAATTCTTTTCAAAATGGAACACATTTGTTATAATTTAAAAAATAAGCATACAAAAAAGTGTTTTAAAACTGAGGCTTATCATTAGAGCGAGGTAATCGTCTCTGCGATACATAGGCATTTCACGGGAATAGCGGGCCGTGTGCAAAAATCGATTCTCGCTTTGTTCGCTTGTTTATTTTTCATTCGGTTTAGGAAACGAGAGCGTGCGTTGTGTTTTCACGTGTTATTCGTTATAAATATATGATTGTTAATTTAAAATGTGTATGGGAACAAGGCTAAAAAACGACCCTTTGTTGGCACAGTAAATAAGGTTATCTGTGACTTTCCGAATCTATTCTACGACGGTGCTAAAATAGTTTGTAAACTGTGCGAGAAATATTTGATGTGCTGGGACAAGGCGGACTGTGACAAACATGTAAGTACCGAAGAACACAGAAAAAAGATAAAAGGGCGTGCCGACGAGAACTGCTTTTATTTTCGATTTCCTTGTCATGATGATAACCTCTAATCTGTCACTTCGCTTACTCGAAAAAGAATCGTTTCAGAACTTTTGGTATAAGTACAACCCCGAGTTGAAGTTGCCAACTACGAAAACATGTTTTGTTTATACGCAAAGACGTGGAAAAGAAAATCAAATCTAAACCAAAAAAATCAGTTGCTTTGGCTATGTGTTGACGAGACAACAGATTGCAAAAGAAATTCTATTCTAAATGTTATAGTACGTGTACTGGACCCCCATAAACCGACATTTTCACTGTTACCTAGCTAGCAAAGGACTGGGAAAATGTACAAGTGCAGCAATTGCGAAGGTGAGTGCGAGGGTTAGTACGTTACAAAACTTTGAAGTCTCACCACGTCAAGTGTTGATGTTTATGAACGATAATGTCGCGACAATGCGCTCGATAGGCCGTTCTCTTCTTGAACACGGTCGCAAGTGTTTACATGTTACGTGTAAAGCGCATGCTTTACATCTTGTGGCAGAAACTATTCAACAATATTCACCCGAGGTAGATGCATTAATAGCAAGTACAAAAAAAGTGTTTCTCAGATCTTCAAAACGTCTTCGATCATTTCACGCACAGTGTCCTGGTTATTAGTCAACCACCACACACGTTGAGGAACATGGTTGCAGGCAGCTCTTTATTATGCCGAATATTTCAAACAAGTAAAATCTGTTATTCTACAATTCAATCCCGCCGAGGCTGCAGCTATTAAGAACAGCCAGGCAAAATTTCAAGATATTTCCATTGAAACAGAGTTACAAACTATTCGTAACAACTATAAAGGATTACATGACATAATAGAGCATTGTCGTTAGTGGAGTCACTGCAAATAGTGGACGAAGTACATACACCGCTTCGCACTATATATGACGCAAAATATAATCGCGTTTTAGAAAACGAGGGTGTGTTAAAGAAAGATTCCGATTTTATCACATTAAAACAAATTTGTGATGGTATATCGACTAATCCATTAACTGAATTCAAAGAATGTTTTAATCATGCATGTATTACAACTGTAGATGTCGAACGATCTTTTTCAAAAAAATTTTTCACCACGGCGAACATTGTTCAACGAGACAACTGTGGAAACATATCTAATGTCAACTTTTGACGACTCTTATCCAGTCTGTGATAATGGTGCTTTTACTTTTAATGTTCGGTAATTCCGATACAGATCGCCAACGTGTTTGATAACGCTGCTTAAGGGGGTGAGTGTTTCACAACTTTTCAGATACTATAATTCTTGATTGGTTCTGTTATTATTATTCAATTTATTACTTATTTGTTGGTATTGTACTTACTGAAGGAATCGCACGCCTATACCGCGCAGAGACATTACCTCGTTTTATTTATCATAGAATGCCCCTTAATTAAGGGTGCGACTTATAGACTTTTACAAAGAATACTTTTTAGATAACCCATTCAAAGATTTTTTTAAGTTAAAACATTTTTTTTTGTAAAAGTGTTTTGTTAAATACATAATTACAGAATTTACATACACTTTCCAAAATAATTATGATCTACAAAGTTGTAAAATATATAAAAGTACCGACTCCATCTTTCTGTAATTCTTTATCACATTAATAGGGTGCGGCTTCTAATGGAAAAACAGGGTATTTGAAAACAGCATTGTGTATAGAATAAATATACACCTTTAATCCCTGTATTTTATTTATTAATTTGAATATAACTCATTAAAAACTGTCAATACTTACTGACCGATCCTGTATTGAGTGCGACAGTTACTTAGCACTTTTTAAAGTTTCTGTGAATTGTTTTGGGTTAACGTTTTCTTTTAGAATCGGATTAACTATTATGTTGTTATGGACAACGAGAGGATGAGATGGATTTCACAGCACCCATTATGCATCTTTTCTATACTGGAGAGCTCTTTAGGCCGTCAACCAATCCACTGTCTTGGCATAAGTTAGGGCGTTGTCTCGTCTTCAGACCCTGTTTGACAATGTCCAGTCAAAATTTCAACAACGATACGAAGGTGTCTTCTGGATAATTTCAGGTATCTTGATGCTGTTTGCCTGTTCGAATAAGTCAAAGTGTCTTTACCAGTGCTAATACTTTCATAAAGTGCAGATACAGGCAGTCGAATGGAGTAATGGGCCGTGAGCCTTCATGTCCGAAATCTTTCTAGACATTTTATTGATATTTGTCTTAGGCGTAGCGCAGATGACAAACTATTTTTCTGGCCGATAGTCGGGTCGGCAAAAAAGAGTACAGGTTTGATCTACTTTGTCGGTCCAACATTATTGTCGGTCGTGTGTTCACACGAATAGTGTAGATTGTGAGCGACAACATTGTCGTACACCGACTGTCTGTCATCTGCGCCTTACATATTAAGGATAGATTTCTGTGGCAGTCTAGTAGCAGGTTCGACATTAATGGAAAGTTAATGTTTCAGGGGCCCGATTCTCGAATCTTGATTAATGACTATCGCGTGCGAATCTGGCCAAATGTCGTTTAAAATGTATTCTTGAATATGGCGTGCTACAATTTTTAGTAGATTTCATCGAGTGAATAACAACCATTCCAGGGTTTCCAATCTCTAGTCGATCGCGGGATTGCATGTAAAAATCAGTAATTTGTTTCAGTTTTCATTAGGCATCTTTATTAGTGAGCGCATCTCTTTATCACTTACCATTGAAAGTGTGTTTTTGTTCATTACTTCAATGTTTTCCTTTTGCCAATCGCAGCTTAATTTTAAATAAAAAATATCATTGGGTTAAGTACGAGTAAGTTATGCCTGTTAGATATTTCGTCAATTGGTATAATAGATTAACGTTTATACATACTCAAGCGCTGTTGCCGCTGTATGCTCCGCGACAATTATCTCGAACGATCGTAATAGAGTCGATGACGATCCAAGAATCTTTTCAACCTCCTTCGACAATTACGTGCGATATTTCACATTCGAGAATCGGGCCCCAGAGCAGAGACTTCTGCCTGGAAAACGTTCCTAGAGGCCATGATTGCTTCAGGTGAAACTCCTCTGAGTGTACTCCTGCACCACTCCTTTTGGAAACTGCCCTCATCGCTGGTGGTCTGCTGGTATAGCAAGAATTTGTAGCGTTTATAGAAGACGAAAAGAAGTGGAATGTTGACCGTCTTGGTCTCTAGGGACGGCAATCTACCGCAAGCGTTCTCCCAGAGTTTGGGGTAAAATCCACCAGGGCTTACGACATCGTCTTTTTGTATACCATTATATAGCAACCGAATAAATTACACTTTAATATTCTGTAATAGAAATTTTAACAAAATCGATTAATTCAGACTCTTTCTTGATTATTATAAGCATTATAACATATGCTACCTCAAATATTCGATAAGATGATCTCTTAACATTTACCCAAATATTTGTATGTATAAATGTAATACGTATAAATATATTGAGGTGTTGTAAGGGGATATTTATGAAATAACAAGTCTAGTATAGAAAAAGACCTTTCAAAGGTGTCATGCGTGTGTATGTCTCATTTTTATGACTAATATTTACGTAATGTTTCGTGCTCTGTATTTTTCATTAGATCGTAATCATTGGAAATTTAATTACCCATTACACATTTATGGAATGGAAAATCGAACGATTTGTGGAATCATAAACATTTTGATTGTTGTGATTGGTCAGACTAGATGTAATAAATGTCGAACTTGTATATATTACAATTAATTTTTGAAATGTTATAAATATACATGTGCATATCCATTTATGTTTTATAATCTTGTGCATTTTTTGTTTTCTTGTTATTATTTAATTCTTGACTTCTTAGTCTTCTAAGGTCACGACTGATTTAACTCATAAAAAAGGAATGCACCGCTCGGCTCCGTACTGCGCCACGCGCATGTTTGTGCAATCAATGCACTTATATACAATTCTGTAAATATTAGCAAGCCTCTAAAAAGAAGAGAATTTAAAAAAAATTAGGGCGTGAGTTGGCAGAATCTTATCAACGAGAGCGAAAAGATGACTCTCATATTCCGCGAAAAATTAGACACCTTACTAGTTATTTTGCTGATGAAGAGGAAGCAGATAACCACCGCCGAATTTGGTAGAAAATACTAAAAAAGCTAAAAAGCGAACTATATCCCCAGTTACTCATTGGCGCCAAACGGCGCCACGCGACAACAAGCGTCACTGGATACACGCGACTACTTAAAGGTTAATAGTGGGCCGTGGGCAGCATTGTACGGAAGAGAAAATAAAAATAAATAAAAATCTATTTGCACAGAGTAAAACCTACAAAGAAATGCAAATTACTATCGGTTGTTCAGCTAAAATGATCGCAAATGCACTAAAATATGGAAATAAAATTAGAAACTCGAGGGCGCAAATTCACTATGTCGTCTCGGAGCGTGTCTCGTTTGGTGCGACACTCCTAATTGCACCCCATGATGCACGCTACAGAATTAAAAAAGGAATTAGATTTAGCTGCAAGTGTAGAAACAGTTAGAAGAAGACTAAGAGAAAATAATTTAAATGCACGGAGCCCACGAAGAGTGCCACTTAAGAAAAAAACACATCTTACACAGAGATTGAAATTTGCCATTGAACATTTGCAATGGCCTCACGAAAAATGGAGAAATATCCTCTGGTCGGATGAGAGTAAAATAGTACTTTTTGGAAGAAAAGGCACTAGACAATACGTAAGGCGTGGCCCCAACACTGAATATGACCCCCGGAACGCCATAACCACCGTTAAACACGGTGGTTCCAGCGTCATGGTTTGGGGCTGTTTTTCGTATTACGGTGTAGGTCCTATATATCGCATTAACGATATAATGGACGGTAAAAGGTATGTTTATATACTGGAAAGTACCATGTTGCCATATGCTACAGAAGAAATGCCGATTAAGTGGGTCTTCCAATAAGATAAGGAGCCAAAACATAGAAGCAAATTGGCAAAGCAGTGGTTTCGGGACAACAAGGTTGAGGTGATGCAGTGGCCAGCACAGTCCCCCGACCTCAACCCGATCGAGAATTTATGGCGAGATATCAAGAAAGCTGTTTGCTAATTTGGGATGCAAAACCTACCAATAATAATGATCTCTGGTCAGTAGTTGAGCGCGCATGGTACGCGATACCTAATGAGAAATGTCAAAGTCTCGTTAACTTGATACATCGCCCTTGTGCTGTTGTTATATCCAAGCGCGGATTTTCAACTAAATATTAAATGTACCCTATTATAACCATTATTCAGAACCTTTAATGAATTTTAACTTATTTTAGTTTTTTTCTCCCCAAACGTATTATAAAATTGTTCTAATGATGATGCACTGCTATTATTTTGACTGACCAACTTTTCAGTTATTTTCCTAAGAATGTAAAATATACTTTTAAACTTGAATTTATCTAAACTTTTTCTTAAATATAAAGATTTGTATAAATTTGCTTGGTTTAAAAATAAAGGCGTTCACAGATTCCCATGAAGAGTCTTCTGTTTTTAGGTTTGTTTTTCTTAGATGACCAACACTGCTATTATTTTGACTGCAGTTGTATATCTGCTCGGTTGTTGTTGTTATACAAGTGCGTATAGGTAGTAAAATAATTAAATTAATGGCGCGTACAATTCACAAGAAAGGTCCTATGTGTTTACTTAACATTTGTAATAATTATTTAAAAAAATTAAAAAAAACTTCGCATCTATCTACATTCTGCTTGCTAATTGCCCAATTAGAATTACATGGCTGATCGCATAACCCGCGCGCTATTATTATAACAAGTAAATAACAATGCCATTTCCATTTCAGTTCTGTTTAACCGCATAGCTAGAATACTTTGCGGAATAATTAAGTGCGGAATGACGCACGGCCGTGCAAAATGGATCTGTGAACGATTATTGTATTAAAAGATTGTTTCAATAGCGGTCGGAGTCCATCAATAGCCGCCTATTAAAAACGATTCGAATCTCGCGATTCTGAGCTTCCTAAAAGGAACAGGAAATTGTCTAATTAAGCGTTTTGTGTGTCTCTCTCGTCGCGACTCGTCTGTCCTGCGTATAATGATGACGAAGATATCCTCATGTATACTAACAGCCGGTGAACCGCCAACACGAGTCAAAAAGGTGATAGAATCGAAGCCGTGAGTCCAGTATCCGACAACCCTTGGTAGTATCCTGATGGTCTTTGTGAGCTCGTATAGCTTCTAACTTCTTCGATACGTGTTCTAAATTTTGCGTGTCGATTAGTGTTGCTCAGCGAGAGTCAAATGTTGCTTTTTTCGTAATAAATTCAATTATATCAGTCCCGGTAATGAGATGAACTAATAAAAGTGAGAAAAATAAGCATAGTATTGGTTATTTGTGCGCAAGTTTCTCGTTTTCGCGTACGTATTAATTTTTCGGCTCTTCTATTCGGTTTTCGAACTTGCCAGCAATTTGGTTGGATATTTTGGACAGACCACATTCCGAAGCGGCTGATGTTAGACGCGTGTAAGGCACCAGCAGTTTTTTTCGGAAGAGAAGAGTTTTGTGCGAATAAAATGAGTAGCAGTATGGACCTTGAAGTTTATCGCGGCAATTTTAAGATGGTCCTCGCATTCAAGGAATGCTGTAGATTAATTTCCAGGTATTTCGCTTCTTCTTTTTTGTTCTTTTTTCACATCATAATAATGCGCGTCTTATAGTAACATATTTTCTGCAAGTGCTTTTGCTGTACCTGTCCTTAATATATTTTTTAATAGATTAATTTTATCTAACCTTTGCATTTCATGGGATGCCAAGAGATTCAGTAATACTACAAATTATTTTTTGTAGCAGAAGAAAGAATTAAGAAGAATGAGTAGTAATAAATACTACTATTTAAATATATTTTATTAAAAGCTTAAAAGATTTCGTTATACAGTGTGTCCTTGGAGTAATGCATGGATAGGTAAAGCAGACAGGAAATTATTGAGTTGAATTTTCATCTTTTTGGGGTTCAGCTATAAGTACTAGCATAATTTATTACTCTGAACATTGTTTTTTAATAACCCTATTATTGAAGAAAATTCCTTTTTTGTAAATTTCTAAGATATACTTGATTTTTCGACAATAAAATCATGGCATAAATTACTTACTATTTCAGCATGGCTGAACCCCAAAAGATGAAATTTCAATATTAATTTTCTGTCTGCATGCGCTGGGGACATACTGCATATTAATTATTAATTTTCCAGTATTATGAAATATACAATCAGCAAAAAGAAAACATTTGAATATTGCTTTATGAAGAAAATTTGATTTTTAATCTTTTCTTCTAATGGAGCAGCCTCTACATTTTGCAGAAATTAAAAGATAATTTAACTTGTGATATAGAAGTTTTGGCAAAGTATGGTCCAAAACAAATAATAAAAAAAATAAGCTGCTGTGAAGGATACACCTTCCATATAAATTAACTTTCTATATTTTGAAGCAAAACAAATACTAACCATTCGAAAGTGTCGCAAATAAACTTAGTAAAGATTTTTCGCCGGTTTTGTTTCTTGAAAATGATTGATTTCCTGGATTTTTAAAAATAATTCAGAAGAATTTTAAAATTTGATCAATATCATGGATTTGCAACGGAATGCCATATCTGCTAAAATGACAGTTGCAAATGATAACGTTTGCAGTTTTCTCCCAGCTACTATTAGTTAGCGGGGTCAATCCTCCAGCCCCTAATTGTTTTCAAATGTAAACATTTTTATTTTCCAAAAAATGTAAAAAAATACGTTGCGAAATTTAGTTAGTTAAAATATAATTAAATTTTAACAAAGTTAAGAACCACTACTATTTTACTCTTAACGGTTGGGGTTTGCCTGTATTTTTTGGTGTAGAATATGAATGTAGATGTTGTCAAAAATATTATTAGAAAAAGAAGAATATTTGTTTGATTGAATATTTCCGTACTTGGGTATATTTTCGGCATATTTGGACTTAATTGAGGATTACAAATAGCTATGTACTGTCCTTAACCTTCATAAACCCGGAGTCAGAAGCTTGCATTAAATACCAGGTGGGGTGCAAACGTACCTCAAGGAATAAAATTCATCTAATAACGATAACTCGTTAGGATAAATAGCAGCTTATTGTATAAATAATCTTTATTCCTAAACTTGTTAATGATAATACAAAAAAAAAACAAAAAAAAGTATCTTTTTGATACTCATTTAAAAAAAAAATCTATCTTTTTAACATTAAAAATTGTATGTATTACAATTAAGGAGGATTGGGGAAATTGAATAAGGATACATATTTTAGAAAATATCCTAACAAATTGATGTTGCCCAGGTTTATGCAGGTTTACAAGAATTTTGGAAGTGATTTCCATCGCTTTTATTGAATGAATTAATTTTTCAGAAAAAAATTTTGAAAGTTGGTACGCCTTGGTTCAATGATATATAATATCGTTGTATTGATGTATGTGTCATTTAGAAGAGCTATACAAAAATGCATAATATACGGGATGTTCCGTTTGAAGTAAGAAAGTTCATACCTTTTTTTTGTTTTAATCAGGAGCGTCCTGAAGCTGAAAATATTTTGAGAAAACAGAATACTATCTACTACCCACCTAAATTGCAACGTGATATTGCGGTTACTTTTTGTGTTTTGCAATTTTAATCCTAAAATTGGGATTTACTATAACGAACATTTTGCATTGGCTATCCTTAATCTAAAGATAAACATTGTGAACGTCGGTATAGGATGCCATAAAATTCACAATAAATATTTAAGTTCCTATATTATGGAAGGCAACGAGAACTGGGAGTTATGTGCCAATGATTAAAGAAATTATACGAAATATTTCAAAGATGTTTTTGGGACTCACAATATACTGCTTAAGTTGCCACTTAAATCTCTGGTAAGCTAATGTTTGGGGCACTAGCTAGAAGTAGTGACTCCAAATATTTTGCCGAAACCTGAGAGAAACTACAGATTTTACAACAAATTTAAAGTAAATTATACATGTTATATAAGATCACTTATAACTAATATGGTTTATAGATTTAACTAAAATGTGTAGCAGAATGGTTAAACTAAGACTACGTACAACCGTACACTTGTATTTTTAATTAATCACAATAATTGCTGATCAAATAGAAAAAAATGTATGAGAGTCTCTGAAAATTGATTGGACATTGTTCACAAGCGAGTTAGCCTATTCTACTGATTAGTCATGCATGTTTAAGATATATATAGATTTTATTATGTGAATATTTCTTCATACCTTCTTCTATACCTCTATCTGGAAGTATAAATTACTATTTACTTCACAGCTGTAATCAATTTTCCAGTAGACAGAGATGATTATATTGGATTCAAGGATTAATCGTAAAATTTTGTGTGATAATTGCATTAACGCACACAGGTACCGTAAACACGGCCCCCTCGGGCAGTAGACATCCTACAGGCGAGTTGCAAATACGGCGGTGTTGTAATTAAATATCTTACTATGTACACAACTCTTTATCACCGTATTTAATTTGGTTAATATTCTGCTTGTATTAATTTACGTAGTCTGAGATACGTGCGGACATGTTATCTAAAATAAAAATAAACATAGCCAGAATGTATAAAATCTGCATTTTATGAAATGTATTCGAGTTTAGCTCATCATGACTGTTTTCTGCTTATTGTATAGTAGTCATCGTAGATTTCTAAGAAGTCACCTATCTGTTGGTTTTTATGACACTTCTAGTGTGATTGTTTGGTATATAACTAGGTGTATTTAATAATTTTGCATATTTCGCTATCTTTTACTGACTGTCGCTTATGTGTGAGTATATTTCTCGAAAGCATGGGCTCAAACAGGATGCTATAGTTACGCTTCCAAGTGACACCTGCTCGGTGTCGACAAACGATGGCCCGAGAGTTTTAGGACTTAAAGCAGCAAACGTAGGCAACTGTCCCCCTCCAATTTTGACAAAATTTTGCGGGAACGTAGTACACTGAAAAATATTAGACACGTATTTTTTAGCCGCTTTTTTCGGTTTAAGAGAGTGTGATTTACGTTCAAAGTTACCCCCTGAAAACACATTTCTTCTATCTCGGGAACAAAACGAGATGTCGAATTCATTTAAAAAAGGGAGCGTTCCCTCTTACTAGCACTACATTTCAGGTGTGAAATATCAGTGGCGCGCCCACGGGGCCATTAGGGGTTTAGAGAAATCTATTTTTTTTCGGCCCCGCCCACAGGCATCGCCAATTTATTTTTCCTCTTCATATCTCACAAAAAAATAAAAGTTACTTGTTTTTGGTTTTTTTCTGTAATTTTAATGCATCCCCCCGAAACCTATTTTTCTCTATATTTTTAGAATTAAATTTATATCATTTTATCCTATGGTTACTTACTTACTTACTTAATCCTTGGGCCTTGTACCTTTCGGTGTTGGCTGGTGGGAGTTGAGCCCCATTGGTTTCCTCCATATTTCTCTCCAGTTTATTCTACTCTGAGCTAATCTTGGAACGTCTTCCCACCTTACCCCTCCTTCTCTTCGCTTCCTCTTTTACTTCCTCTTTCCACGTTCTTCGCGGTCTTCTTGCTTCGAACACCTTTTTCACTAGCCTGTCTTGTCCCATTCTTTGCACATGTCTCATCCATCTCAGTTGTCCCTGTTGTATTGTTTCTTCCACTGGTATTATGTTCAACTGCTCCCTGTATTTCACATTCCTTATTTTATCTCTCCTTGTCTTTCCTAGTATTTTCCTCAGATATATCATTTCTGCAGCTGTCAGCTTATTCCTCTGCCTTTCTGTTGTCCAGTTTTCATAGGCGTAGGTGAGCATTGGTTTCACAACTTTTGTAACTACTTTGGCCTTTACCTCTCGGTATTTCCTCGGCATTTCTCTCTTGTTGAGGAATTTCGTTTTTATTATGTTGAAAAGTGTTCCCCCTTTCGCAATTCTCTCGCTAAGTTCGTCCTCCATGGTTCCCATCTCATTGATGATTGTTCCCAGGTAAGAGAATTTGTTAACTTGTTCTACAGCCTTTCCTCCAATTTCAATTTGGTGTCTTTCTTTAGCTGTTCCTATTACCATTGTTTTGGTTTTCTTTAGGTTTATTTTCATATTACTTTTTTGTAGCTCTTCATTCACGATATTTATATTGTGTTGTAAATCTGCTTCGTTTTTCCCGACTATTACCAGATCGTCTGCGTAACACATTTCTGTTATTCTTATATTTTCCATTTTCCAGTTTCCGATGTATGTCTTTAACCTATTTCTATATCTTTCCAATTTTTCATCTAATGTGACGTTAAACAGTAATGGGCTCAGTATACATCTTTGTTTCAGTCCCGCTCTACTTATAAATCTTTCAGAACATTCATTTCTAACTCGTACGTAGCTGCTCGTTTCCTCGTATAAGCTTTTTATACTTTCTAATAGTTCATGTTCTATTCCTGCCTTTTCCATATCTATGAAGCACACGTGTACCTGCTTGTTTGTTCGTATGCCCTTCTCATTATATTATTATTTGCCTCATTATAAAGATCTGGTCTTGAACTCTCTCTTTCTTTTCTAAACCCTGTTTGAGTTCCCCCCAATTGTTCTTCCACTTTTTCTCTCAGTCTTGTCTCCAGGATTCTTGCGTATACTTTCCTTACGGTGCTTGTTAGTGTGATACCTCTGTAGTTTCCACATTCCTTACTATTTTTATCGGAGACTTTAAACCAAAAACAAATTTAACAAGAAAGATATTTACATAAATCCCATTTGTAACTGAAGTGTTTGTTTCGAAAAATGTCTAATGTATGCTGTTATAGATAAAATCGTACATCTCTCTGACTAGAAAATATTATTTTTGTTATGGGTAATAGTCTACTTTCATATCAACGCATAAAATCCAGTTACAATTTTTTAATAAAATTTATTTGATGTGTTTCAATATTGTGTCACCCTCCTTAAACTGCAGGAATAGGGGATTGATATACAGTAGTGTCCCTTAAGGGACCGAGAAATTTAGTTCGTTATATGCGGTGTCCAGGATGTCTCCAATCCGTGCGACTTTCAGGCGGGGTGGTGGTCGATCTTGGGATACCTCTACAGTCCTGGCGAGGAGTGGATTCGATGAGTTCTTCGCCCTCTTTATTGTATTCGTCGCCAGTTCCCGAAGATACTCTCTGATGCTAGGCACTTGGAGTTCCTCTCGCAGTCTGATGTTTTTCATATACCTCGGCGCCCGAACGATTAGTCTTAGCATCTTGTTTTGGAGAACTTCCAACTTCTATGCAAGGGCCCCGTAGGTGAGGATAGGCCTCAAGCAGGACTTATACAGGAGCAGTTTTAGTTGGGGATCCAGCGGATTCTTGCTCTCCAGCAAGGACATTAGCATATTTCTCGCTATGGCGTTGATGTGCGTTTTCCACGTAAAACGCTGGTCAAGATAGATTCCCAAATATTTGACCGCAGCTCTCCAGGGGATAGGGTCGCCATCAATTTCCACTGTCGTGTGCTCTCGTCCTTTTCGTAAACCTTATGGCCACGCTTTTCTTCGCGTTGACTCTTAGCTTCCATCTCGTCATCCAACCCGTCAGTCCTTCAAGAACATCCTGCAGGCGTCTTACCAGCATGTCCTCGTTTCTGCAGGCGGCTTATATGGCGGTGTCATGCGCATAAATGGATAGTTGCACCAGGGGGTAGCGAGGAATATCCGCTGTGTATAGGATAAAAAGTTCCGGCACTTGTAAGGATCCCTGGGGTACGTCGGCCCTAATAGGTCTTCTGCTGGAGATCCCTTTAGCGGGAAGGTTGCCTCTTATACATGCTTTTTACAAGACGTGTGCAAGCTCCAATCAGAATTCGAGATATTCCGTACACCAATAACAATGCAGGAATAGATGTATTAGCTAAGACGTAAGCGGAATGTGCTTATAGAAACGGATTAATTGCTAATTACTGCGATTCGCTACGGCTAAAATTCAATTTAAATATGACCATATTGTAGTGCAAGACGAGTACTGTTATTGAACCAAGTATTGTTTAAAAACTAGAAAAAACAAAGAAATTCCAGGACTTAGAAAGGGTATGTGATGTGTTCGGTTACCGACAGAGGCATTATAATTAACGAAAGTTGTAATGAGTAATGAGGGTAATTCAAATTTATTGCTACAATATGCAAGAATGGTCCGTTACAAATGTATTTAGCTTTATTGAAAAATAAATATAGAAATGAAACTCAAATCTAGCGTAAAGAGACACACATTTGACCATTTAGAGGCGTGACTAGTGGTGTGTCATAACAAACGGGGGGAAATATCGAAGTTCGTTACATGATGATATTGGAGCGAAAAGAAATAACGCTGTTTGAAGCATTTTAAATGTAGATTCGACAGACTAATTAAGGTGTAACAAAGCATTAAATTCAAATATTGGTATTCTAATCAAGATCATCATCAACCCTTACGACGCATTGCCATTAGATTGGTATGATTGGCATCCTCATGGGTATATGTAAACAAATAGACAGACCGAAAACTATTTTGACACTATCAAAACGTTTGAAAACAAAATTATTTGAAAACTAAATAGAAAAAGCACCTTTAGTACGATTTTTCTTTGCGAATAATGACTCAGATTAAAATTGAAGCGGAACGGTTACCTTATATTTTATGAACAGATGAGGCCCATTTTTTTCTTAATGGCGGAGTCAATAGTCAAAACTGTCGAAAATAGTCAACAGAAAATCCACAGGAAAAAATGTCTATATTCAACTGCTCTTTGGATTCACAAAAGTTTTATTGAAGTACAGGAATAGCAAATTATAAATTACTAAGCTTGAAGCAAATTTTTTGAAATCTCATATTAAACCTTGTTTATGAGCTAAATCAAAAGTCAGTTCTATCGTTCCTACTATCAAGTCAATGAATATAACTCACATAATTCTTTATTCAATAAACGTCTAAATTTTTCTATCCTGAATGCTATGTTTACATATGTATACGAGACTACTAAATCGATAACTTATTTATGAATTAAATTCATATATGCAGGCGTTTTTTAAGTGCTATAATGGTTTTATGGATTTGTAGCGCCCATAATGTTTCATGAAATCGGGGCACTTAACTTTAATATCAAAAGGTGATAAAAATTGAAACACTTGCATATGATGGTGTTCTTTTATAGAAGCAGTCGTTATCTTTACAAATATAGGCTTTTACAAGTCCTTGAATACTTGTTTGCAACACTTTTTAATCTAGTAGGTAATGTAATGTTATAATTTATAACATCGAACGTAGCTGTCAATAGTGGCACGTATAGTGAGTTCAGTATGTCCACTCGTTCGTCAGAATTCCTCTGGCGGATATGAAAACTCTCTCTCACTAGCTTCAACTCCTTTTATGGTTTCCTATCGCTGGAGCGTGGTTGCTAGGAGATTATTTAAGTCCAATCAACGATGATCATGGTGGAACGGATAAATAAATTCATATCTTAAATCTTCAATGTTAATGAAATACTTTCCCACAGCTATTGACAACGTAAATTCAGTTGTATCTTTAGCATAATTTCGAAAATTAAAAATCGTTCGTCAAGTAATCGCCTTATTTGTCAGTAAATTTTAATATTGTACTGTTGTTGGTGGTGTTAAATGTCATAGAGTAGGATTCGGTCTTTCAGTTGCGTCCCTATATGGCATGCATTATGTTTTTTAAATAAGAATATTCGGTTGAAACTTGTTATCAAATTATATTTTGAGTTGTCCAAATTAGCCGTGATTAAACAATCGCAATCCTGACTGAAATGAAAGAGTGAAAGGACGCCAATCAATTTCTCATTTTTAGTCAAAATATTTATCCAGGTAACACGTTTTTGGCTGTGTTTCCATTTTCTAAGTGTTAAGTGTTTAAATCCTACCACAATGCGAAGTAAAAGTCAAGTTTGGTGGTTTAAGAATACGCAGGGTTCTAGTACGTAAGATATAAACATAGAGTTTATATTGGAAATTCCAGCTTCGTTTCCTCTTTTTAGGTTTTAATATTCGTAAAATTTCATTAATTAATATCTATGGTAGTTTAATTTTAATTGCCGCTAGAGTATCTAGGAACACTCCCGCCTACAGACCATACAATTAATTAATTTCGAAAATATATTTTTTTAAATTTTTCCTTTGTTTAAAACATTACAGTAGATATATCATGGAAAATGTTGATAGGATTTAGTCAAGATAATAAGTATAAAATTTATAATTGCAAATCCTCTCCACACAAACGCCTGCGTATCAAAAAACGTATGATTGTAATTAAAAGTCTCACCAAGGGACGGTATGAAAATAAAGATTCCAATCCAATAAAAGTTTATTGATTAAAATGTAGATGCTCACAAAAATATAATTTTTCAAAAATGCAAGAAAACAACTTTCGTCACATATTTTCTTTTTTACTTTTCGTGTTGCAACTTGCCCCACTTTTCAATGTGCTTTACAGTTTTCTTATAAATTTACTTAAGCTCACTTTCATTTAAGAACATGAATTTTTCCTAATTCCTATTAATAAAATGCTCATTTTATATATTAAATCTCATTATTAAAACAATAGTTCAATCAAAAGGATGAATACAATGTTTAGAGCAACACTTTATTCACACTGCTAATGACAACACGAATAAAGTAAAAAAATTAAAACTCGCACTACCTTTGAAATTTTTGTTGCTATGATGGCTTGTTTATAAAACATGTGACACTTCACGCAAATTCTTCAATTGTTTATTGCTTCTCATATGTAGTCAAGCAGCTACTGCTTGAACTTGTCATTGCTGTCCTATTATAGAAATGAAACAGTATTTTCATAATCCCGTGTGTACTTAATCCATTCATGCCAATGGGGTTCTTGGGCATTAACTTTTTCTTTGTACCATGTCGAAGCTATAATTATTTTATAACTTAAAGTTTTGATTAAAACAAAGCAGCATATATACATTTTTAATTTAGGGTTTGTTCCAAATGTATCTAATCTAGACGAAAACAATTAGTCATCTGCTATACTTTGTTTAAGAATTTATAGGAAGTGTAATGCATAAAAAAGGTATGCCATTATATTTGTTATTTGCTTGACGTTATACTTGCCGTGGATCAAATCGTTTACCTATAATTTAATTACCAATAAACGCGTACAATGTAAACTCATAATGCAGCATTTTCGTTAAAGATATAGGCAATAAAAATGATTGTTATGAGTGACACTTTGTAAAAATCCGGCTATTGCTCTAATGTAAATTGAAAACCTTTAATTTCTTTTTGCTTTGATATTTTATGAGGCATTAAAATTTTTATTTTCTAAACTTTTCTACGCTAGTGGTAGTTTACATTATCTTACATCCAAGGTTTTGAATAAAAGTTTTTCTGAATTCATCAACAATGACATACATGTGTTAGCTATAAAGTTTAAGATGACCGTAGCGCACCTTTATACGCGTATCTAGTCATAAATTGGTAGAGATAAACTATTTTGTGAATGTTATTGAAGATGTGGTTGGTGCTTTACGTTCAAAGGGTTATTCTAAGAAATACTATCTAAATAATCATATGTACGAAAAAATTATGGACAATTAGCAATTGTAGATGTGTATTGTAATGTTATAAATTTTGAATAGTTTTCTTAGTAAAAGTATCACCTCGTTTATGATAATAAATTGATGGAATAAAAAAAGCTAACCTCAAAATTTGACGTTTACGCGCCCTATCTATGTTAATGCGTCACGTAACAAAACCCTGTGATTTTTTTTGAATGACCAAACTTGAATAAATTTTGGTTTAAATAAATAAATTCAATATGTTGATTGTCTACTGTCGGCACTTGATGAAACATTATAAAATATACTTACTAAAAGTTTTGGTACCTGATGATGCCGCAAGGCGAAATGCATTAAGCATAATAAATATCAGTTGTGAAACAATACCAAATGTTGTTTTATTTGTTAATTTTTTTATATTGAAATAAATTATTATGACTACAATACTTGAATTTGTTTTGAAAATGAACCACTTAGCGAAGTACGTCTTCTCACAAAGGGTGACCTGAACTCTTCAATTACGATACACATTTCATGCAAACAATATTTTATATTCTTACAAATTAAATTTCAATCAACTTAAATTCTATTACAGCCTAAAATATGTCATTCGAGTTCGCGATTTAGTGTCTAACGACTAACGACTTGACATTAGCGAGTATTGGCAACCGCAAAATATGGACATTTTCTACCGAATTTGACTTATTATCAAGTAATATGTAATTTGCGAAAGGTTTGTAGAATAGGAAAAAGTTACATTAGAATCGAACATTAAGGACGTAAAGGAAATAGAACAAAGACGAGTAATATTGTCGCTTTCACCAGGATTATCGTTGGTTGGAGATGGATTTACCTAATAAAACCTCGGACCCAGAGAGAAGGGAGCCCCACGGTTAAAAAAAGCTGTTAGAGAATTGAAAATGTGCCTGAAAAAGGATTATTCTGGCATAGGTTGCCGGACGGCACGTGTGGCGCTAATGACAGCAATTTTACATGTTGTATTTGTAATATAAGAGTATATAAGACGCATCTCACTGCTTAGTGAATTGTCCAAGAATTCTGGAATGAAATTCAGATGCACAGCATCCTCCATAAGATACATGCTTACGTGGGCGAAAGTTTCGAGCGAATACCATACCGATAATAGAAGGCACATGGAAAATTGAAGCAACAATGCCTTTACTATAAATTTCTGCTTCACTTGATTATTGTGCTAAGCATATGCGACAATTTGTTGTTTGTTATCGGTGAATAACCTTTCTACATATGCTTAACATACATCGACTTGAGCGATATGGCACAGACAGAAAAAGGAAACAAATAGTGACAAGAAATTTCCGAACCGACGAGAAACGCGTAGGTAACTGTCGCCATTGAATTTATCATACTTCCTAGTAAACCGATCATGTAAAACAAGAGATATGGTAAATGGATAACGAGATAAAATTATATTATGTGAATCATCCATTCCACATGCTTCGAATAGAACAAACGATTCTAGAAAAGCACTAGAAGTATGAGAAAGAAAAGTATTAAGAAAAATCTACGACGGAAAGAAAAAAAAAGGTGAGGTGTTGGGAGAGAAGATCCAACCAAGAGTTAGTGGAGTTTTTTAAACAATCATCCATCACAAGTATAATTAGAGTGCAAAGAATCAGATGATTGTGCAATGTGTACAGGTACCAGCGGATAAAGCAGCGAGGCAAGTTCTTACGGGAGGCGTAACAGGAAGACGTGGAAGAGGCAGATCAAGAACAACATAGTTACAGGCAGTGGAGCTGGATCTGGTACTTGTGGGGGTTGTGGACTAGAGACACCAGGTGGAGAGAGGAATACATGGAGAGAAATATGTTTTGAAGCCATGAACCATCTGGTTCTGGAGATAATAATATACGAGGGTTGCGTTTTATATTTCAGGAATAGAAAACAAAAAAAAAGCACTTACACTTCTTTAAAATGCTTTAATAAAAATATTGAAAAAACTTGCAATTTTGCAAGCTTAATCCCACTCCTTCTACGCACAGTATAAATAATAGACTTTTTGAAAAAAGTTGAGTTGATCAGAGATCTTGGAGCTTTGTTTAACCCATCAATGAGTTTGTCCTCACATATAGTAATTTTTTTGCTTATCAACCTCTAACGTGTTAGGTTTTATTATACGCTCATCTAAGTCACCAGTAAGTTGGAACATGCATCACAAGTATGGTCTCCTCACTATGTTTACCTTCAGCTTTCTTTGGAAAAATGGTTTGGCATCATTGTCATCCCGACGTGAATGTCAAGGACTCCGCTTTGTATGGTAACTGGTCCATGGATGTATTGATAGTCCCTACCTCCTTTTCCCCTCTCAATTTTCATGTTCCTGGATCTTCCTCTCGCTTTTCCTCTTCCTCTTCCTTACCAATTTGTAGAACTAATATTTTGCGTGCCTCACCACTCGCTACAATATGCTGGTCAGCGGATTTTCATTATTTTAATATACTTTTTAATAACATAAACCAATTATTATCAATTAAAACTATACGCATTTATTTTTGTTTTTGTGCTATTATTAGTTGTAAAACTGTTGGACAATAAATTAATTTAATTTAAAAGAAATGATCTATCTTCGTATAACATCTAAGATTTATCAGATTTGTTTTAAAAATATTGTTGATTCTGTAGTTTTTATTTACGTAGAGAAACGTCTTTAATGTAAAATGTGTCTGTGGATCTAGATTGCGATGAATATTCTTAGTAGAACAGGTATTTACTGTAAACTTTTAGCAACGTTGCCCTTATTTGGCATCAGAAGAATCGAATGATCGACGAAACTTTCTTTAAGCGCTTTAGTTTCCGGACATAATTATTGCACGTTCGTACTTCAGGTAAATTCCTTGAAAATCGAGGGCCGCCACTGTCATTATTATTCGAATCGTTCGAGTTCCTCTACCCAAAAGAAAAGAAATCGCATTGAACGCGAGATATTATATCAGTAAGTGGAAGCAGCTGCCGCTTACGTTCATTCGAATTCCTGCATGGAGTGTGTGGCGAGATCAGGCGCCCCACTATTTCCCACCTATGCTGTACAGCAAGGCACCGCTCATTAGGCTCGCAGTGGGTGGAATTCTTACGACGGCATTCCTAAATGTGCTTGAAAGCTGGAATCTCGCTCATTTACTGGTGAAATTCCTTCTGGTCGAAGTGATCCAGAAACGAACCTTTCGTATACGTATTGCATCGACACGAAGCGATTGCCCGAATAAAACGAGTATACTTTACTCGAAGGAGATTCCTCGTGCTGTGCGTGTACCTTGTGTGTTGCTTTCTGGAATCCAAGCGATGTCTAAGGATCCGTTGCCAGTAGATGCTTCAATAATTGCTATACCGGCGGCGCAGATCATCATTTCGACGGCGCTACACGAGATCAGGAAAGCGTTGATCTTTTTCAAGTGAGGACGCATCAATTTATATTTATTGCATGTGCTCTGGTAATCGGCAAAAATTGGTGCTGGATTTGGCAACGTAAGAATTGCCGGATTTGTATAACAATTTTGTACAATTATTTTTATTTTAGTATATTTAACTAGTAAGTACTTAACTCTGTATTTTTTACATTTACTGAAACTTAATTGGTGTTGGACCGTTAAAAATATATTTGTTACATTTCCTCGAAATAACTATATGCTAATGGTTACTATATATGTAGTATTGCTACCAAGTATGTATATTGCGTATGTACAGTTACACGTTAGGAAATTACCTAGCCACGTTTTAAGAGTTTGCATTCTTGTAGAGATGAGTTCGCAAAATATTGAAACGAACGGAAAACTAAGCATTCCATTTCCTATCTTATCTCACAGCACTTAGGTTAATTACTATATAATTCAAGCACGTTGTTCTATTAATCGCACAAAAATACATTATTTGGCTTGTATTGTTTTTGAATAGTAAATACTACAAAGATATGTTATACGATTCTACGTGCAGTGCTACCTTATAAAATATTGCTTCTTCCTTTTTTTAAAATAATTTTCCAAAACATGATTTATTTGGAACAATATTTAATGTAAGACTTTTTAAGAAATGCCTACAATCTTCAAAACTAGTATCCTGAATATTATATTTTGTTTATGTGATTGTATAACTCAATTGAACTACATACACAGTCATATCTAATTATATTGTTCTAGCTGAAAAACCTAAACCTCAAGGGTTTGAGTGAGAAACAATTTTCGAGTACACGCATAGAGATACCTGCTACAGTTTACCCACCCCAGCAAATTTTCTAGATCTATAATCATAGGGATATCAGCTGCAGTTTACTCACTCCAGCAAATTTTCTAGATCTATACTTATAGGGATACCAGCTCCAGTTTACCCATCCCAGCAAATTTTCTTGATCTATAATCATAGGGATACCAGCTGCAGTTTACCCACCCCAGTAAATTTTCTAGGTCTATACTTATAGGGATACCAGCTGCAGTTTACCCACCTCAGCAAATTTTCTAGGATTATATCTAGGGCATAATTTATGACTTTTAATGAATTATATGAAATTAACAGTAGTAAATTTTAGTAGACATATATACAATAGGACGGCCATTTTATGTTTGACGTTAAAACTTAATTTTACTTGTAGTTCTATTGTGAATCGGTCTCACCGTTCTAACGTTAACAATCCAAAAGCTATGCAGATCTGGTTCAAAATTGGTTAGATTTCATCCTGTTCAATTTCGAGCATACTTTCCTTACCGAGCGGATAAATCGATTTTGTTCGGTTGAAATCGGACTGTTCGGTTCCATTCGACTACGATTCCATTCGGTGCTGTTCAATAATGCTCAGTTCCAATCGGCCCCGTTGACTATGTTTAATTTGGTTCGATTTTTTTCAATTACGTCCAGTTTTGTTCGGCATCAACCACAATAAAAATATCCTGCAAAAAACACTTTCAATGCTGCGTTTTACACTTGTCAAGATAAGTACAATGCGCATTGATTTTGCTCTGGCTTCTCTCGTGCGTTGTCTCGCCGGGAACCTACATGCAATATTCTACTCAAGGCAGCGACGATATCTTTATTTTGTCGATGATGAACTCTGTAGCTGTTATGTATTCTTCAACACCGTGACACCGTATGAAAAATCCTACAAATAGAAATTATAACGCTTTTGGTAATACAATTTTACTAATTTTACCTTCGTTTTAGTATCTTGAATATCATGTTTTGTATATGTGATTGTGTAACTCAATTGAATTACATACACAGTCATATCTAATTATATTTTAAGATCTCTGGGATTTGCCCAAAAGTCACCAACAAGCTTCTAAGTTACCTATGCTAGAGTAAAATACATTCGGATAAGTGCAGGCTAGTGGGCGTAGTCAACGCTGCATGTATATTATAATATCATAAATTACAACGTCGAAGGTAGTTATCTTTGGCGTCTTCTGGAGAGGCCTTCGCCCATTATGATCCGAGCATCTATACCTGAGCGATCCTTGTTGGTCGTTTATATAGTCTCGGGTCCACCTCTCCCTGTCCCTGGCATTTCATTAGCTAATGTTATCTCAATTCAAGATAATCCCGGGGGAACTGCAATAATTCACCTTTGTTCAATTTTCTTTACGTGGTAAATGTTTGTATTTATGATAATGTAATATTGCCCTACAAAAATGTACAGAATAAATTCAATTGTATCTTTATCATAATTTCTCAAATTAAATATCACTCGGTAATAAGTCGTCAAGTCATGTGGGAAATGAGTCGTCTATACGTTCTAAGGTTATAGTTACGCTTTGGAAGGCAAACTCCTATGAGATATGCAGTTTGTAATATAGCATTTTTAATTGATTTAAATTTAATTGAAATAATATAAAGTATTGCCTAAATATGTATCGTAATCAGCCGCGATTATGTCAAATGCTATCGGGAACAAAGCAGCGAAGGGACGCTACCGCAACCTTTCTGTTTAGTTCGAAGCAGCAACCCAAGCAAACCCAAACATTATAGTGTTTACATTTTATTTCGAGACTAAGGTAAATTCAACTGTTGATTATTCAAAAGTACGCGGGATTTCAGTGCGTGACGCGTTGCCATAGAGAGTTTGCGTAATGTCAAAGTTTGACGTTGGTTTTTCTTCTATCAATTTAATTTTTGGCAAAACGTTATTATTTGTCATTTATTTTTATATAAATTGCCGAAAGACTGTCTAGGCTAGGAGACACTTGCAGACCTACCGACCTTAAAAATTAATTAATCTAGTTAGAAAACAATTTCTGTGATTGTAATAATATTACGGTATATTGTTATTAAGTGATTTTTTGAAAACCGCTGAAACACGTCAATTTTATTTTTCTAAAAGGCACAGGTTATCGCAATTCTTTTTCTCATTTCCTGTTTTATCGCTATGGCGCCATCATGTTTTTTTTTCCGACAAAAATGAATTTTCTATTATTTTCCGAGTAATGACACCCCATCCTGTGACATGGCTGTAAAACAGGAAATAAAAAAAAATTAGTGCCCTTTATAAAAATAAGATTAACGTGTTCCATTTTGGCGAACTTGAGGCAAATAAACTGTAATGTACCATTTAGCATTAACAGGATGACGATCTTCCAGTGCTACCGTAGACACATTTCGTGTAATTTCAAAAGATGTGGCGACCATCTTTTTGCTTCGCCTTTTTTCACAAACAACTTTTGTTAGAGCTGATTCAAAGACTCAAACTGCCGAACTGTTGTTTACTTTGGGATCATAGCAGTATACCCACGTTTCATCACCTGTAATGATGTTGTACACCAAATAAGGCGATCTATTGTCAAAGCGTACTACCAAATGTTTTTGTAAAATTGTGTCAATTGCTTTCATACCAATCTTTAAAAGTTGCTCGAATATTCCTGGCAGTAACATGCTGGTTTCTTCATCATGTTTCGTAAAAAACCAATATACATTTTGGTAAGTGCCGTTTTTGGTTTAGGAGCTCGAAAATTGTCATTTAAGAAAAGTCGACCACGTTGAAATTCATTGTGCCACCGCTTTGCGGCAGCTAAAGAACACGATTTGTCATCAAACAATTGATGGCTTAAGCCGATAATGTTCTTTATTCAATTCCACGATTTCTTGGGGCAAGGGTTACTTTAAAATTATGTGTTTCAAAAAGCTTCAAGTATATTTGACAACTTTCACTATAATTAAAATTATAAACAACTATGTTAAAATGTTAAGCAAACTTTATTTCAGAATATCACAGCCTGCTAGATAGACTCATAGGAAAGAGGACAACCCTCGTATTTATAACTTATAACGACCTAGTAGTGTGCTGTACGCGTAATTACCATTTTGTACTATCCTTGAAGAAAATGTAAATGAGATTTACTGCACGTTTCACCTGTAAGCACAATCACCCATAGCAAGACGCAATAAAATATAGCAACCAATTTAATTACTATTTGTGCACCAGTAATGTATTAAACTTAAGGTTGGAATATATTAAGAGCTTTTTAGCATTTGAAAACATACTTCCTGCGTCAGGTGGAGCAAACAAAATAATTTTAATATTTACTATTTAATATTTGAAAATGTGTGACTTTGGACATTTTTGTTAATATAAGGAAGCACCTTGCCGCTAAAATTTTATGTATGCAAGAAATATAAAATTCGACATTCAACTTGTGCATACATAAGCAGATATATGTCAGGTATTGTGTAGTGTCGCAATAAACACTTAAAGTTGTTTTTTGTATTAATCATGCATTACGAATTTAAAACTAAAGAAGGCCAAGAAACAAATAAGTTGATACGAAGACCATGAACCAGAACCTTGCAATTGTTATATTTGACGACAACGACTTTATATGTACAACAATCAGAGTTAAGTGGGACAACTAGTTCTCATTTTGCCGTTTATTATGAAAAAATGCTGACTTATTACTTTGTATTGTTACAGCATTATAAGGTCATCGAGGAGAAGCAATAACGTCAAAGCAATTATAGCGTGTGGGAAATCGCGATTTACACGAAGATAAAAATCAGTAACGAATAATAAAATTGAGAAATATTTATATCTGGGTACATTTTGATATCAACTAGATCTTCATTTTGTTGAAACATTGTAGACTTGAAATAATAAATAATAAAAAAGTTTAGTGAAAAATACAATAACGCAATTTCATACAAACTTCAAACTTTTTATCGTATAATTAATTACGCGTTGAACCGTACTGCATTGCGTCAAAACATCTATAAAGCCGCACGTAAGTGCTACATATGCACATCTATGTATGCGTTAATTATTGGTTAATTTTCAATAGTGCAAGTCGTTTGTTTTATTAATTCAAGATAGAAAGAAAAAAGGATATAAAGGGTTATAGAAGTATTCGTAATACAGCTATTCACCAACCCCGAGGATAGACAGTGGGGTATTGACACCTTATTTCTGGCCATAAATATTTATCTAAATTTTTCAATTTATCTTAGGTTGATTAGTGTTCCAACTAAGCTAACGCACAAGCTATATTTGACAACAAATTAAACCAAAAAACGTACGTTATTGCAGTATTCATTTGTTAGAGTAATATTCGCTGAATTCTTCCTCTGACAACTCTTTAGGATCTAGTGGATGTTTTCGAGATAGAAGCATCTCTAGACATTCTTCGGAAAAACGTTTTCTGGAAGTTTTATGCAGAGATGTTAAGCTAGATAACAAAGAATCTGCTGATCTTGCAGCACGCTGAAATTTAAATTCAGAAGTTTTTTGTAATATAAATATTTTATTTTTTATAGTGGAATATGAAGGAGATAAATCATCATATACGCCGTCTAAACGTTGTTTAATGTGATTTGGCGTATGCCCTTCTTTTGTTAAAAATTTAATGACCGCGCGGTACTCAATTTTCATTACCTGAGACATTTTCATGCACTAATCCCGTAGTCTGGTTGGCTTCTAAAAACTACTACCGAGCCGTAATATAAATAGTGTGGGCCTCGTACATGTGCAACTATGACGCAACGGAGTTTGAACACGCTCGAACCTATATAAGCCTGTCAGGTCGAGAATTTATGGCGCCTCTTCTATACGCCTTTGAATCTTTTTGATTTTTAATAAATGCTCTTTGTGAACGAATAAAACAAATACGACAGTCATTATGTCTTTTTATTGCCATGTTAAATGTATTCAGAATATAGAAGTTTTGAACTCCATATTTAGAGCCAATAATCTGTTTTTAGAAAGTATGTATATCTTAGGCATGAGGGAAGGGCATGGCGTGGGTGCTAATATAAGGCCTGACAATATAAATGCCAGTGCACTATCTATAATTGAATGAGAATTTTTTTCACATACCCAGGGCAATTGAATTTATTTTGTATGTGCGTCACTACTGCGGATGTCCTTATGGATATATAAACTCGCCGTATACGAACACCTGACACGCAATTTCCACGAACATAAAACGAAATTATGTTGAAAACAATTCCAATTATGAAATTGCTTTTGTAATTCATGTTTATGCGGAAAAATAATGGATTTCGTTAGAGGTAATTGATTTACATTGTCAAAACATGTGGTTATTACATAAAATTCATTTGATAATTATATGGTAATAATAGACCAGTGGAATAATTTCACTTTTTTTGTTGCATATGTCATGATTTTACTGTACATACGTTTGTTATGTTTGGTATTGCTTTGCTAAAATCTTAGTAATTAGGTAAACACTTGTATTCCACCTTTCATTGATGTTTACCTAAATAAGATATAACTTCTCAATAAGTATAGAATTTTTGGTTTATAGGGTAATACTTTTGGCAAAATAATTACAGTATTTGTTAGTGATGTACACAAATTTTATCTGTTGCATGATGTTGCAACGTGTTTTTGTTATATAGCATTAATTCTTCTTCTCGTATATCCTTATGTCTTCTCAGGGCGTCGCAGTTGCATCCTCTAGCCTTCGACCCGTCTCCTCCAACTCTTCCGGTTACTCACCAAATCCTTCATCTCCCCCAGTGTCTTCCCCTTTATCCCTCCTGCCTGCGTCGCCTGCTCCGTCCATGTTTTTCTCGGCCTTCCGCGTTTTTTCTTTCCAATTTTGGCCTCCAATACGTTTTCACCAGTTTATCGTCGCTCATCCTCATTACATGACCATACCAATTCAACTTCCTTTTTGTTATTTTTTGTATTATTGCTTCCTGGCTTAATCCAGGATCACATCTGTATAGCAGCGTTGAGATAATTATTTTGTTGTACACTTGTAGTTTCACTTGTTGTCCAATCTTCTTCCTTCCAAGTGTTGTGTGTTAAACCGCAGTACATTTTTGTAGTTTTTCTTCTTCTGTTGGCTATCTCATGATCTAATTTTCGATCCTTTGAGAACAGGACACCAAGGTATTAATATGCTGTAACATTTTCAATCGGTTGATTCTTACAGTTTATTTTATTTTATTTTCTCTGGTTCCATACGTTTTTTGATTTATGATCATGTATTTGCTTTTTCCAATGTTTACTTCCATACCCATTTTTTTCTATTTCTTCCACCGATATAGTCATCAATGATTGTATCTTACTTTCTGTGTTTGCCATCAAAACATTGTCGTCTGCATACAGTAAATCATCGACTTTTACCGGTTTCAAGCATTTGTAATCCTTTTGTTCTTTCTCTTGTTGGTTTCATTATTCTATTCATTAGGATAATAAATAGTAGCGGACTGAGGTTGTCTCCTTGTTTAATTTCTGCTTCCATCTCGAAAACTTCCGATTCTTTCCCTCTCAGTATAACTACCATAGACATTGGCATATACACTTCTAACTATTCTAATAATCTTATCCGGTATTTCCATTTCCCTCATTACCCTTCTGACTTTAAATCTAGAAATGAAACAAGTAGCTCTTCTTCCGCTTTGTTTTTCTTTTCAATTAAACAGCGTTAATTAAAGATGAATATGTGGTTCACGTCATGTTTTTGAAGCACATAAGCAGCGGTTACATAGGATAGAAATTAGTGTAATGCGAAACTACACACACGTCAAACTTTAACATTTTTTGCGTTTGTTTTTGAATTTGTATGTCATGATTATTGCAGAAACTGCTAAATAATAAACATATCATGTAACGTTTCTGTGAAATTCCGCGCATTACAAAAACAATTGCTAATATCAACAGATAAATTTGGGTTAGGTTATGACAAAGAAAAAAATTGGTCTCAGTTGTCAAATCTTTACACTAATTTTGCGCTATCCTATGTGAACGCAGCCTAAATCGCATCCTTACCTCTATCATAAGATTACATTTAGAACTGATGTATATAATTAAAATGCAAGATTTCGGTGTAAAATTTCGCCACCGCTACATAAAACGACGTAAATTTATCTGTTGGTATTAATATTTTTTTTTGTAATGTATGAAATTACACATGGTATGTCTATCAGCATGACCTACAAATCCAAAAATAAGTGTAAGAAGTATTTATGCTTGATGCAGCGCCGTGGCAAGCATACGAATTCTTTGTAATGCTTTTTACTTCAATAAAATAAAGAATTGTCTCTTGGCACCACATTTTATCATTAATTGCAAGTATGGTTTCACCATCTGTAACTCCATGGTCTTCCACATCTTCAGTGCTAATATCGGACTGAACTGCAATAGTTGAAATTGCATTAAACTGTGCAAAGAAGTTATCTACAACAACTGCAATATACATACATGTGGTATGAATTTATTTACAAAACGATATACCGGCCGGTCGGAAACGACCTGAACGCTATGGTTGAATGCTGCACTGCGAGACTGCGACACGTAGCACTTTTCTTATCCAAATGTGAGAGAGTCATCATAAAGAAGGATTATTCAAACTAATGATTCATTGAATTAGAGTTTTTCTTGAATTCTAAAAGATATTGCTAATTTTTGTATTTATAAGTTATTTATTTCGAATGAGTAGAGCTGCTTGTTCATTGAAAGTGACGACGGATTAACTACAAAGCAAAAGCCCATATTGTACGTACCCGATTGACGATTTCCACAGGGTATGTATACCTTTAAAATCATGATATTCTTGTATATGTTTTATGATTTTCACTTTTGATGTGTTTGTTTGTTTACACATGTTGCATAAATATTGTCTAGAATGCCCCTTTTCCATGGCAAAATGTAATATATAGCAATTTGATTATTTGTTACGGTTGGTGTCGTTATGTTATATTAAACAAGTTGTCCTGAAAACAGGACGACTACTAAAAGGGTATATTGTGGTTACGTTCCATTAAATAAATTATAATGTTATCCGATGGCGCTTTTGCATCCGCTCCACATATCCTTTATGTGCACAGTCCCCAGCTCCGGAGTACATACAGCATACTTTATTCATTTTAAAAGAACTCTGAAAAATGAACCCTATTCATTTCAAATTGAATAAAAGAATGCAATTCACACCCGAAGGGTGCATCGAGTAAAAGGATTCGGGTAAACCAACTCGGCTTTACTACCCAATAATTTGGTGCTATATTTAGATTCATCTTACGAATAAATTGCGTATTCACTACATAAAAGAGTTAGTTAGTTCTCCGGGTCGAAATCAATAGAGACAATTTGTGATGTCTGACCTATGAGAAGCAGATCCTTTTCAATTTAATATTATATTGTAGTTATATTACGTCCAAATGTTTGGCCTGAAGTACTTTTCTATATCCTCTATTTGAAGTATTAAGGTACGGTTTATCTGCAGCGTTTAACCGCGGCGAGTAAACGTCGCGTCTATTGTGTCTGTGAAATATACGTATTTTTGGTCTGCGAGTTTTCGAAATTTGAAGCGCAAGATAGACCACACACATGCATATTTCTTAAACACAATAGACGCGACTTCTCGTAACGTTTACTCGCCGCGATTAAACACTGCAGATAGACCGTACCTTTAGCTAATAAATCTAACTCTGGAGTGATTTTTTAAATACTTGCATATTATTAGTTATTTATGTCATAAGGGACGTAAGTGCAGCTTTGCGATCTAGGATGTTTGCTGATCGAAGCGAAGCCGAAGTCTGCAATACATCTGAGACCGCAATAGCACTTACGGTCATGTCATATTATATTTTTCCTACTACCGGCACTCGGATGTATTGTAAAAAACATCCTCGGCCGCAAAGTGCACTTACGTCCCTTGTGACATAAAGAACTATTTCTTATTGAAAATATAATTAACTTACTCAATCTGGAACCAATTTACCAATCGGTGTAAGGTAGTGGATTTGAATTATTTATGGCACCGTTTTTCATATTTCTTGTCCATTGCAATTTAGGATTTTTATGACCAAATTGACCCATTAATGCCTAACGTATGATTTAATATACGCATAGAATTTCTAAGCATACAGTGTATCATTGCCTACCGTTTATCCTGTATTAAAAAATGTAGTGAAAATGCGAAAATATAAATAAAAAAGTTTCATTGGGACATATTAACATAGTATTCATAAACTAGGTTTTAAAAAATGTTTAATTTTGCAAAAAAAGTTATTTAGGCATTAATGGGTTAAACCTTTACCATGCACTACCTTCTTAGTACTGTTACGTTTTTCAGGGTCCTTTTTCTTCTTTTTTTAATTCTTTGTTGAAAATACGCATGAAAAGAATGCCTAGTAACAATAACCAAAAATTAATGCTAATATAGCTCATGGTATTGGTGGATTCGTTCCCGGCAAAAAAACAAAGCGAGGAAGGGGAAAGCGTAACCCACGGACATGTTTCTGCCTACCCGGGTCATCGGTGTGGTTCCGCTGTCCACTGTCCTCTCCTCGCCATTGTTTTTCACCTCTCGGGTTTATGTCATTATTCTCCACAAACAGCACCAAGATATATCTCCCCACGCTACCTAGCGTCGAGATACATAGTCATGCCGTCCAGAGAATAGCGACAACAACTCGGAATGCAGACTCCCACCACCTTTGTTGAAGTTTGATACACTTTCTTAACTGGTCGTTCCTCCTTAATTTTGCTGCAAATGAAAAGCATTTCAACTGGTTTTTCTCTACGGTTGCTTCGATAGATTCTGTTCTTCCCTACTCCCTTCATTTCAGATTTTCTCTTTTCTTGTTTTTCCTTTGATCTTCCTGAAAAGCCTCGTTTCAGTGTTTACCAGTTTCCTTTCCTGTTTTTTTTTTTTGCGTTCTTGATTCAAGTATTGGTTTAACAGTCTTCCTTGTTACTTCTGCTTTAGCTTTTTCCAGTATACATTTTTTTTTTACTCTTTTTTGAATTAAAGAGTTTTGGTATTTCATTTATGTATATTCTTTTTACAATTTACCACAACTTCTAGATATTTATATTTACTTGTTCCAGAGTTATTCCGTCCAATTCTATATTGTGCTGCGCAATTCGCTCCAATTGAAACTATAATTATATTTTCGCAGAATATTGCAATAACCATTTTTCGTAAATAAGTGTTAACGTGCTGGGTGTTTCTTTTAAAAACTCTATAATTTTACTGTTACTGGGCAAAACTCGAACTCTCGACTCCTCGATCCCTCAGAAGGGATCCATTGGACCACAGAGCCGTTTTAATAATTGTAATAATACTTATACAGGGTCCGTCAGAAAGAACGCATGAATTTTAAAATGATAATACGCTAAAAATAATTGCAAAAAAGAATTTTTTATGATGCCAAAATGTTCACAAAGAGTGGAAGTTTAAGTATACATGAAAAAAATTAGATTTTGAAAATCACTTCGGTCATATGGTGCCTTTGTGCCGAAATGCATGAGCCCAGGTGCTCCCGAAAAGAGTGTGACGCGTTGGCCAGCAGATCCGCTGGAACTTCTCGCACCACTCGTGTGGTATGTGACAAACTTGAATTTTGTAGGGGTGAAACGATAAATCCTTTTTCAAGATCCGACGCACCGTTGATTCATTAATTCCAAGGGAAGCGGGAGCGCCTGGACTCATGCAATTCGGTACAAGGTCGCCATATGGCCGAAGCGATTTTCAAAGCCCAATTTTTTTTCAGTATACTTAAACTTCCACTTTTTGCGAACATTTTGACATAATAAAAAAAATTCATGCGTTCTTTCTGATGGACCCTGTAGATACGTTAAAATGTGTCAGTTCAGTTCTCACTGATTCAAGTAAATTATCAAATTTTGTAATTCTCTAATTCATACATTTCCAGGATCGAATATTAGTTTCTTTTTGCAATTTATGCTTACCCTACATTGTGTCTTAATATATTATATGCATTAATTCACGAACATTTAAACGCATTTCCAAGGTAGGTGGATCAAAGTTCCATGTACGAGGATGGTATGAGAAGTACCCGTGTTTGGAAATCGAGTGTGAGTACTATTCTTTAGTCGACGTCTGTTAAAATTTCGAAGAGATTCATCCTGTAGTGTTGTATTGGGAACTGTTGAAAGTAAGAAAGTTTATGTATTTGCGGAATCATGGAAAAAGGTCAATACCGGTCAGTGGTTCGATTTCTGTTTTTGGATGGGAAAACTTGCGCAGACATCAAAGAGAAGTTCTATGCAATTTATAAGGTACCTTCGATGACTACCATCGGATATTGGTTTAATGAATTTAAGGATGGTCGAACATCCGTCTTTGATAAGAAGCGACCAGTTCGACCCATTGAGATGACTACGGACGATGTGATCAATAAAGTTAATGATATCGCCGGGTGAAGATTAGTGAGATTGTGAATATGGTAAACATCTCAATTGAACGTTCCTTCACATAAAATTGAGAGCTATCGGCGAGATGGGTGCCGTGTCTGCTAACGATTGATCAAAAACGGAATCGCGTGATAATTTTCAAGCAATGTTTAAGCGCAATACGTGTAAGTTTCTGTGGCGTTATGTGACTATAGATGAGACATTACTATACACGCCTGAAACCAAAGGTCAGTCGGCAAAATGGGTTTTTCCCAGCGAACGTGCACCAAAGAAGGCGAAGACGATTCCATCAGCCGAAAAAGTTATGATGACGATTTTTTGCGGTTCGCAAGGCATAATCTTAATGATTATTTGAAGAAGGAAAGAACAATCACGGGAGCGTACTATACTGATTTATTGGGTCGATTCGACGCTGAACTGGAAAAGGCACCACCTAACGAAGAAAAAAATTCCCTACCATTGCGATGACACCCCGCCCCACTCATTGGCAATTGCGACAGTAAAACAGTTACGGTATGAATTGGTGCTCCATCCACCATATTCGCTAGATTTGGCCCCCTGTGACTTTTCCAAACATAAAAAAATGGCTTGGCGGAAAGCGGTTCACGTCAAACGATTGGGTGGCTTAAAAAGTTGGAACATCGAGCTGGAAGGAGATTATGTTGAGAAATAAATTTGCTGAATGCAAAATAATTGCGTTGTTTTCCTTAACACAGGTATTTAGCATACCATCCTCATGCAGTACGTAGTACCGCATTGCGTGGAAACTTTCAGTGCCGTGCGAAGTTGAATTATGCTCTGCACTAATAAGATCGGAGAACGTTCAGAGTGAATTTTTATGCAAAGTACTGTAAGTCGCTATTTTTGACGCTATACCTATTTACTCTCATGACTTTGTGCTAATCTACATCTAGCTTAATTTGTATCATATCTTTAGCAAATCGTTGAATAATTCGAGGGCGCGCATGCAGCCGTGGTACACAGGTTTAATTAATTACGGTAATTAAGTTGCTGTCTTTCAACCCACTTCTGCTTCGAGCTCTATATAGGAAATTATCAGTCGCTAGTGTGCCGCGTCAGTGCGGTCATATCGTAAGTTAATATTTTCGCAATGTACTTACATTACGTGCAGTATTGATTTTGTTCCGTACTATTTATGTAAATATATAATTTATTCCTATTTTAGTATTAACGTAGATCACGTAATGTATATGTTATGTTTTACATGTAGGGTAGAATATAAGATTTAAACAAGGCTATTTTATGCTTTAATATGAATTATTTGTTAGAGTGTGAAGATACTTTATTTGAATTGGAAGGATACTGTGCATATTAACTCACCCTTCTCTTGTAACAGTACCGAATGTGTCGTAAATGTTGCAAACCTTAAACCGTAATTTTTCTAGTTTAAAAGTCATTTTTATACATCTTGGAGCAGACATTATATCATTATAACTGAATTGCTTAAATCAACACGTACATTTCATAATAGGTAATGAATCATTAGTTCTGTAGTAATTTTCTTCGCGATAGATTACATTTTAACTTTTATATTGGCGTTCTAGACAATTTTGAGGGCGAAACAATTTTTTAAATAAAGGTTAAATTTTCCCCCTTCGTTTGTAAGATGTCTTTTGGTAATTTCATTAAAAACATCAGAAAAATAACCTTGTCATAGATTTCAAGTGACAAAACAGTAGTTTAGTGATATTTTATGCATTGTAGAAAGGAAAAATTTCAAAATAAACGTATTAAATTTCGCAGAATATTAAAAAAATCTTGTATTAAAGTGATAAAGAAGGTGTATGATGGAATTATAAAAAAATGATATTTGTTTATTTTCTTTTTATTTAACGAAAAAAAGAAAAAAAACGAAAAAAGTAATATTTGATGCAAGGTGCTTTTCAGGAGAAATGTTTATCGATGGTAATTTATTTTTATTTAAATGACCTCTAAAAATCCTAATCCCCCTTGTTAATGAACTTCTTTTACAAAAATCTTATATAGTGACTGGTATAAATGTGGCAACGTATGGGAAATTCTTTAATTATTATTAAAATATTGTAAAATATCGATTGTTGAATAGGTTTAGCATATCTAAAAACCCCAAAATTTATTTTGGCACCACATTGCGTGATCACTAGTATGGCGGTAAATTTTAAAAATATGCTATAAATCGACCAAAAGTGAGTTTAGCCAACGAAATTGATCCCCCAACTATAACCTCAAAAGTTCTATCAAATTGTATAGGTAACGGAAGTCACGTGACACTTTTTATTTCACTAATCTTTTTCCAAGCACTTCTTATCGTTAGGATTTTTCGAAAAACTATATATTTTTTCCATTTGATTCCGACTTTTAGCGGTGACTGTATATTATTAAGAGTGCGACCTATTTGAAATAGAAGCACCCCTATAGAACCTATGTTTTACACTGAAATGAAACCAATCTTTTTGAATACATAGTAGATCAAAAAGTTTACTTCCATACAAAATTTCAAGGCAATAAATACTGTGATTATTTTTGTTCGAAAATGGCAAAGTTTTATTAGCGATTTTTTAATTAAAAATGTCACTTCATCACGTCCTATTATGGTTTTAGCCAAAATGTCATTAAAATATGTTAATACATAAAAAAGTTATGAGAGAATCATTTTTCACACTTTACCGGGCATTATTTTATAAATTCTCTTCTTACATCCACTGACCAAGGCCGATCAAAATTTATAAAGAAAAAACAACTAAAAAATAACTAGACTTGTTATTAAATTGCACAATTAAAAATTGCAAGTAATCATTTTCTTCTAAATTCAGTGGTGTATTCAGATTTTTATTTAAAATCACCAATAAAATGTTGCCGTTTTCGAACTCCAAAAATAATCATTGTATGCTTTGAAAATGTAGATAAACTTCTGGAATTTTGTCTGGAAGTAGACCTTTTCATCTATTATGTATTGAAAAAAATTGTTTTCATTTTGGTGTAAAATATAGATTCTATAGGAGTATTTCTACTCCAAATGGGTCGCGCTGTGTGATAATAAACTGGTTGTTACCAAACAAATGTCATAAATTAAATTTGGTCTCATGTAAGACTCTTTAAGTGATTTCGATACGTTTGATTTTTTCAAAAAAGTATTTTCTGAACTAAAATTAAATAGTTGGCAAGATAACTAATATTTAAAATATATGTTAATCAAATGTTTCAACATAAATTTCGAAACACCAAGAAGTATGGCGGTCGTTAGGAACTAATACGTGGTTTAAAACTGTCGGGATGACGACCAAGGTTTCAGAAAAAGTAACTCTTGAATTTCACCAAGCGAAATGTTGGTGAGATTCAAGAGTTACATCTTTCTGAAATTTTGGTCGTCATCCTGACAGTTTTCAACCACTCATAAATTTCAAAGCCTGTAATACTTGCATACAATATATGTCGGATTTATTCCATATTCCAATTGTAGTCATCATTAAAATATGTTTAGTTTATACAAAAATGACAAATAAACATATGTAATACAGATTTACAATTTTTTATCATATATTTGATTTAGTTCGCCTTTAATAACAAATTGCTGAAACATATTGAAATCATAGGAATTAAATTAAATTCTAAGTTAGCCAGTCTTAGGGTAACGTTTCTGAATTAACTGATTAACAATAAACGGATACTCTAAAACTGTGGCACTGGAACACTGAAATAGTTCACTAAAACCCTTACCACAACACTTAATTCGTACTGGACGCACGTTTCGATAGCCAAGGTATCATCATCAGCAGCAAGACTGTCTTGCTGCTGATGATGATAGCTTGGCTATCGAAACGTGCGTCCAGTACGAATTAAGTGTTGTGGTAAGGGTTTTAGTGAACTGTTTCAGTGATTAACAATAAGTTTATTGTTTTCAGATGGTTCCATGGACATTTATCAGGGAAGGAAGCGGAAAAGTTGATTTTAGACAAGGGCAAAAATGGAAGCTTTTTAGTTCGTGAAAGTCAGTCTAAACCTGGCGACTTCGTGCTTTCAGTGAGAACGGATGATAAAGTTACACACGTTATGATCCGTTGCACACAAGTAAGTGTTTTGATAACATTTTTAATGTAAAGTTCTAATTTATTACTCATAGGATAATCGTTACGACGTTGGCGGGGGCGAGCAATTCGATAGCTTAGCTGAACTTATCGAACATTATAAGAAGAATCCGATGGTTGAGACCACGGGTACGGTAGTTCACCTGAAACAACCGTTTAATGCAACACGGATAAATGCCTCGGGAATTCAAAACAGGGTGAAACAATTACAGGTAATTGTTGATACGACT
Source organism: Dynastes maya (assembly GCA_029619315.2). Classification (NCBI taxonomy): domain Eukaryota; kingdom Metazoa; phylum Arthropoda; class Insecta; order Coleoptera; family Scarabaeidae; genus Dynastes; species Dynastes maya. The sequence goes on from JAROYE020000001.1 coordinate 72,901,472, forward strand.
AATTGTACTACTACGTTATGTTATTGTGTAAATATAAAACCCATGCAGGGTTTCGTCTAAGAATCACCGACAGACATTTAAGGATGGTAGAGGATTATAAAATAAAGTTCTATTTCTAATGTTTTCCCAAAAATTTCTCAGCACTGGTTTTTTTATCTAAACTTCTTTAACTGTACTACTCTAAAGTCGCATAAGTTAATAAAGTTTCACAGGCAAACTTTTACTAATATCTTGATTTTAAAATTATTCAATTTCTAAATTTCATTAGATATTAGTAGTAAGTACAAATTAAGATGTTTGAATGAATTACTAGACCAATTAATTCTGTCGCTGACAACATGGATGCATTTCGATATGAGTACCCATCCGTGCAGCATCCATTGAAAATGTGAAAAATTAGATTATAATTATAGATTTACGATTTCTAAAACAGGAAAATACTGGTTTTGTTCGGGAAAACGATACTGAACATATTCGGGAATTATATGAATGTCCATGTTCAAACTCGTTTACTGTTGGGCTGTTTGAAGTGCCAGAAGTTGTAGAATAAAAAAAGTAAATAGAAAATTCAATTTACTTTTTACATTAATATTGCAAACTACGACATACCTAAAATATCTAAAATTTTGAACATCAAAATTCGCTAATTTTGTTTGTAACTAAGCCGGCATATTGTGTACTTTACATAAACGTTTCAGCGCGATTTAACACTTATGTTATTTATATAATTACAATTAAAAATTTAATTTTTATTACACCTGCTCCCCTAGTTTCATTTTATTAAAGAAAAAATTATTTTGAAAAGATTTTCATTTATTTCGCCGTGTATTTATTACCAACTACTTGGGTAGGTAAGGATTCATTTATAAGCGCTTTATAGCGAATAACGTTGCCGCTTGTGCTAGGAACGCCCTCTCCACTCTTCTGTCCCTATACAATCCCACACAGTCCCAAGTCAGTCGCTTAGCATACGTGCTTGACACAGATTTATGGAAATACGTAATACATCTTATTTGATTTTTATCATATTGATATACTTTAATCGTTGATTTTTTCGAAGTATGTACTTAAATGTAATATTGTCGCATATAAAACAAAGAAAACGTTCTTAATTTAAAAAGAAATGATGAATTCCAAAAATAAATAGAACCTCTCATTGTAAAACAACTAGATTACATTTTTGCATTTCCAAATATCCAATATATTAAATGTTTAAATGATAGTAAGTATATAACAAATACATATTCTTAAATGCAAATTCTAAAACAAAAACATGTTTTCTAAATCTAATTAACGAAATTTTATGTCAAAATGAATCGTATTTGTACGTGTAAAAATTCATTTGGACCTATTATTGTAATAGATGTTCAAATAAGCAGTCATGCCTCTAATGTGATACCATTTAATGATCTCTTAGTTTATAAGAATATAATTAAAAAGAAAACTATTGTACAGTGTAATTCCGAGACACAAACAACGCAAATCAAAAATAACCAAGGAGAAAAGATCGAGAAAGGCAAGGATGATCAATTAAAGAAATAAACTAGGGGTATACTGCATGACTTTAGTCTAGCGCTATGGTCCTCTGGCAGCGGTTAGATTGTTACTGATTATGATTCATTTCCGTTGCGCGACTCCACGCCCTTTTACTTCCACAGCGAACAAATGTTGTGACAGTGTCCATATATTTTAGCGGTTCACTTTACTACGGAACTTACTAACGCGGTATATTATCGGTGCCGCCAGTATTGTCCGTAAAGAATTGGTCGACGATTTGTCAGTAACTTCTAATAGTCATCCTCCCTTCTCCGAAGATATATTTTATGTGTTCCAGAACTCTAAAATCCCTTGGCTTTATTTTGGCAAACAGAAGAGAACATTTATTTAGTTCTTATTTTCTTAGCAAGAGTTTTTATATTATTTAAAGCTTAATTCTGTTATAAACCTGTTTCTGTTATTTTCTTTTACAACAGAATTTATTGTTTTTCGGCATTTTTCTCAGAAAGAATCTGTTGTTTATTTTCCTATCAAGAGTCGTTTCTATATGTTTTTAAGGCATAATTCTGACATAAACATACTTATCTTACTTTCCCCAAGAGAATCTTTTATGAATATCCTTTAGTTTCTTAACACAGGTCGTTTCTATTTAATTGTAAAACCTAATTGTGCTGCTACAAACTTTTTATACAATTGCATTATATTTAATTTTTTCTATAGAATTGCCATCAATCAAAAAATAAATTTAATACATATGACAATCAGCACTTCACTATAAGGACGAATATGCGTACAAAATCCTTGTATTGCCCCTGTTTGGGTGGTATAGGTATTGGACTACGTTTATGTGCGGTGAGTTCGTGTAAAATCGGGCGAACATAGGACGATCGCTCTTGCTGTATATCTAAAGAAATTGATTTGGAACAAGATCAACTCACCGCAATCGAAGGGGCAAGTGGCTGAAGGAGTTATGTTACAAAAAAACTGAATAAACTTGGTGTTAATACGGTTGGTTGGTATCTTTTATTGAATGATTATTTTCAAATGCAGTTTTTTAATTAGCAAGAAGGGGTTGTGGATTAATAATATATGGTCAAACATTTGAGTTTTCATGAAAGTTATTCATTATAGCAAAAAGATTTTACAAACATTCTTTGAATGATATTTTCGGCCGATGTTTCTGTTTCCATATTGTATGTTTATTATTGTTTTCTAAAGTATCACTCATATCTTAGTTTGTTAGTGTCTTGTTCTTCGATTATAGGGTCCGTTAGACAAATCTACACTTCATCAAAATTTAGTTTGTATACTCGTTACAATTTTGAAAAGTCGATGCCAATGCTTTGAAAGAAAACAATTGGAAAACACATTCTGGATAGAAAGTCTTCTTTTTTTAATCGTCTCTCTACTACTTTTAAAAGTTTGTCAGTAATTTCCAGACGGACGTGAGATATAGATCTGAAATGATTCCATCTACAACTGGTTTATATTTTATCTGCTGTACCGTAAATGAAAGTTACCCGATTAAATTGGCTATAGAAATATACGTTTTTGATAATCTATATAATTAATATTTCGTGTTTGCTAAACGTACTGTAAACAAATATATTTTATTATGAAGTGGGAATGGCGTCAGCAATCATACGGCTACAGTACTAACCGCATTAGTACTTTTACTTTTGGTCAATTTAATTAGCGTTTGTCGATATGGTGCCTGCCATTTATAATTCACCACTTTAATTTTTAATTAGCCCTTTGTTATTGACTATGAGCCGTCACAACATGATAAGTAACTGCTTATGTAAAAATATTGCTACTACATTATAAATGTAACTATTTCATAGCAAATGTACAGTAGTTGATTGTTTTCCTAACTACTTATCAATGAATTATTGAAATTTGTTGTATGTACGCATTTGAATTTCATTACAATGAATAATTGTAACAAAAAATGTAAATAAGGATGTTCAACCTTAAACAAGTGCAGTTTCTTTTTAATAATAAAGAGAATTGGCACTTTTGGGCTACACGCCAGGATCGTAGTAACTAACTATGCGTACCCACAAACAGAGAGCCGACTGGGCGAAGCGAATATTAACATCGACCGCCAATCGGAGATGCATGATGGATATACACTACCATTCATGGAAGTTCGGGCAAGCAAAAAAATGTACGGAGGTCAAAGAAAATAAGAGAAATATTAAATGGCCATGTATTTAATACTTACTTACATGATTTTACATATTTTCAAACACAAACTTATTAAAAAGAAAAAGTTAATGTAATACAAATAATTTAAATCCGATTTTCATCGAAAAATCCAGCTTTTGCCTTTAGGACTGCTGCCACATTCTCGGCATCCGATTCACTAATTTTGCTAACGTTTCATTGGGCAAGCTTGTCCATACCTCCTGGAGAATAGTCCACTAATGTTCCTTCGATTTTGGACACTTTTTCCTAACACATCGGTCTAATTCTTCCCATAAGAACTCTATCGGGTTCAGATCCGGGGACTGTGGCGGCCATAATTTTTAGGGTTCTTTCATTTTCTTCTTGCTGCAAGTAATTTGTGCACAATTTAGATTTATGTTTGGGGTCATTGTCCTTCATAAATTCAAATCCACGACCAATTAATCGGACTCCTGACGGTATAGCATTTTCATCCAGGATTTTCCGATATTCTTTTTTCATTATGCCCTCAATTTTGAGCAAGTCCCCTGTTCCGATTAAGGAAAAACAACCCCAAACCATTACAGATCCGCCTCCATGCTTCACCGTAGGAACTATACACTCCCGTAACATTCTTTCCCCTCTTGATCTGCGTACGAAAACTCTCCGTCTATTTCCAAAAACCTCAAACTTGGATTCGTCAGTCCACAAAATGTTTTTAAAATCGTCCACTGTCCAATCTTTATGAGCTTCTGCCCATTTCAGTCGTTTCAGCCTATTTCCCCTTCGGAGTAACGGTTTTCGACAAACCACTCGCCCATGCAACCCAGCCTCTTTCAGCTGACGTTTCATAGTACTCACAGAAACTTTGGAATCTCGCTCATTATTGAATTCTGCAGCAATTTCTGATGCTGTTAGTCTTCTATTACGCTTACTAATTATTTTTATTCGTAAATCTTCCACAGGAGTCGTTTTTCTTGACGGTCCTGGCCGATTACGATCTTGCACGTCACTGGTTGTCTTAAATCGAACTATAGTATTACGTACTGTAGATTTTTTTTATTTTTAATTTATCCGCAATCCGTCTTTCTGCGTACCCTTACTGATGCAATGTAATAATAGTAGATCGTTTTGAAACAGCTAGAGGCTTCCCACGGGGCATTTTAAGCAGTCAAACCGAAATTATTTTATTTTTCACTTGCACAGCCACAGATACTTTCACAATAACAATCTCTTCAGAACTACTGCGTTTACAAATGTTATAATACTTTATAAAGGGTATACGAATATTTCCAGTTAACACGAGTGAATCCGCTAACCCTCCTAGGGATTACTATAAAGCATTATTGTCACTGTAATTATTGGGGATTTCCAACATAATTATATATTTTATGATGACGGTCTTATAATAGACAAATACTACCTGGAAATTGGTAAAAGGCTTCCAGGAAAGGTTAGTTTTAATAATTCCTCACAGAAATGTATATTATATAATTTTAAAATTTTTTCCTAAACAGTTAATATAATTTGTCAGCTTACCCGAACTTCCATGAACGGTACTGTACATATTCATATATAGCACACATGTAGATATATGACAGTAAAGTAGCACTGTGCTCGGTACAATGACATGGTACAACACGAAATAATCCATATTATTTAAAAAACACAATAACATTTACAATAGAATTTCTTTTACAATCTGTCATCTCATCAACACATAATCACAGCTCTTTATTTCTCAATTCTGATGTGATCCTGCTTTCGATTGGTTCGCGTATAATTCGTAGATACTTCCGTAGCGTTGATCGACTTGGTAGCTTCCAGTCGAGATTGTATTTATTCCAGAAATGTCGAAATGGTTCTTTATGCAGTAAGTGAAGGGACAAATTACATTCAATCAGCATGAAAAGTAGATCGAACATAAAGTGAATTGTTGATGACCTACCATTTTTCTTATTTCTGTGTGTTATACTATTTACATGTACTTTTTTTTGCAATCGTATTTGCCCCGACTCATCAGAAGTATATCACAAACTTTACAAAATATTTTACCACCGTTATAAGATAAATCCGGAAAGTCAACACTAATAATAAACCAATTCCTATACAATAAATTAATAACTTCATGTCTACCTTATTTGTTACAGAAGGAGAATGGGCCTAACATTGTTGGAAAGGTGGGCTTCTGGGAAGAATTCGAATCGTTACAACAGCAGGAATTCAAGCACCTTTTGTCGCGCAATGAGGGCAACAAGGTGGAGAATAGAAATAAGAATCGTTATAAGAATATTTTACCATGTGAGTAAAACCATTTCAAGTTGATCGAATTCGTATTTGTAATACGTAGCCTTGTGCAGTTGACGAAACCCGCGTGAAGCTACAAAATGCTGATCCAAATGTTCCTGGATCAGATTACATTAATGCTAACTACATTAAGTGGAAGGCCGATGATCCCACGGCGAATTGTGATAGCGATACAAATACGAAAACGTATATCGCAACTCAAGGTATGCATGCATTCTATTTAAAAATCCATACACTACATATTTTGATTTTTATTTAAAAAACCATATACTCGTACATGCTCACCTGTAAAAAAATTATGAATTTGCTATTAGCAATTATTTTTAGGTTGTTTACCGTCTACAATTAGTGACTTTTGGCACATGGTTTGGCAAGAAAATTGTCGGGTTATAGTTATGACTACGAAAGAAACGGAAAGAGGGAAGGTAATACTTTACAGTGTAAACTCAAAGTAAATTATATTTGTTTATGTTTGATCTATTTGTAGATTAAATGCACTAGATATTGGCCTGACCTCGATACTACAAAAGAATGCGATAAACTAAAAATAACAAATTTGCAAGAATCATCAACTACCCATTATACTTTAAGAGAATTTCTAGTTACTATGGAAGGCTGTCCCGAGTCTAGAAAAGTGTACCATTACCACTTTCAAGTATGTTTATTTATATTTTATTTTCCTTCTAAATAAATTATTTTGAATACTAGGAATATTTTGAAATCGGAGATCTATATTAAAAGTACAAATTCATTTTCAGGCGTGGCCTGACCATGGCGTACCTGCTGATCCTGGTTGTGTATTAGATTTTTTGCACGAAGTCAATAAAAGGCAAAAATCGTTGGTAACTGAATTACCTAATAATCCGCCAGGAGCCATATTAGTTCACTGCTCTGCAGGTATAGGACGAACTGGTACCTTTATCGCTATTGATATGATCTTGGATCAGTTAGAAAAGCATGGTAAGTTATCCTAGATTTCGTATAATATTTGCGATTGATGCAAACAAACTCCATCGAAACGTTATGTTCACTTATTTTTGTTTGTATCAAATTAGGGTTTGTTTTTTGTGTACTGAATCTTACATGACTTAAACTAACTCCTGTAAAGTCTTAAACTAGTCAATGGGATATTTGTGAAGACATGGGCGTTTCCTTACAACCACGATGACTTCAAGTTAGAGTGTTTTATTAATTATACAAGCAAAATTAATTTAACTTGGCAGTTTTATATAACTTGCTGTTATTGTGGTATAATTTTTAATTTGCCGCCATGCCTTGCGGCATCTGGTGAGAGCGTGGTAAAATGATTATGAGAATGGCGGAATAGACCTTGCATTATTTCATCTATTCATTAGTTTGAATGCAGTTCAATTGGTGTTCTAAAACTTTTCAGTAAAATAAACGCGCGCAATTTTGCAATTACCATGAAAGTTATGAAAATATTTTTTAAACATGTTTTTTTTTTATTTAGCGAATAGTATATTTTACTAGAACAGTTACGTCAACTTTTGGCAGAGCCGCATAAAAAATGAATATGTGTTGCTAAACATAAATAAACAGTAAATTCACTAATTTGCGTAAAGTAGACAGGAGATGTGGATGATCTGGATGGAGAATGATTTTTGCGGTTTTTAAAGACAAAACTTTATTTTACATTCATTTTGAATTGTATGCCATTTTCAACTAACGCGTTTTGTTTTGCAATACCCCATTCTGCACCAAAAATGGAATTTTTTAAAAATCGGACACATGAAGATTGTTGAATATTTGAAAAAGTTACGTACTGCGCTTTTATGCAGTTTCGCACTATATCACCGTGAACATTTTGATTCTTTTATACTTAAAAATTCCCAGCAAGATACAGAATATACTTCATTTTCTTTTTTTAAAGCTTTTTACATGTATATTTGGGAATAGGCACATACTGTTAAAAAAGGGATCACGATGTACTACTACTCACTGTAAATCAAATAAATTTTAGAAATTAGCGCCCATAGCAACAACTTTCATACATTGTATTGCTTACCCTATATATACTATATGACATGGAAATTGCAACACCAAGAAGAGGTGCGATTTTTTTTTACCAAACTTGGCAGGCAGAAACGTATAAGTATTCAAAGGTAGTAATTGATTAAAATTTTAAAGAAAAAGAACAAAAGGTGAACACAATTTAATTTTATTTTTATTACTAATACAGGGTCCCCCCTCAATAAGTTTCACACTCCCTCACTCTTTGTGACATTGGTTCCAGTAGGTGGTCTTGGGGTATAGTATGAAAATTGAATATCGCGACGTTCCGCACGTCTTCGTCTGACCCTCATGCGGTCATCATGCATCCCTATACAAAATCGAGATTCATCACTGAACACTATGCCACTCCATATTTCAGTGAATTCGCAACTTACGCCACTCCAAACGTTGTTGTCGGTGTTGAGCCACAAGATGTGATTGATAGAACTGAAAGTTGATTCAGTGATAATCGTTTCCAAGGATCACATCTTCGTTACGTAACCATAGATCAGCAATTGACCTGGTACTGGAGAATCAGTGTCTTAGTGCCATTAGGTGAAGGTAGCGGTCCTGCACCTTGTTAGTTCATCTTCGGCCCCCGGTTCCTCTAGGCGACTTTCCTGATCCTCCCAAGTCCATGTTGATAACAGGCGATTTGCAATTTCCCTGAACGAAAAACCACCTTCGCGCAAGCCAACAATTCGACCTCTGTTGAATTTGCTCAACTGGCGATAATTTCCACGTTGCCGCACTCTAGGCATAATCAAACTCTCAAAACACGTTGAACAGAAGTATGACAAGGAAAACCGATGAAAATTGAATCAAAACTCGCAAGAAATACACCTGACATTAATGTCAGAAAAGACTGTATGATGTGTCAGAAATGCCATGATCACTTGATCTATCGCTATAACATTGCAATCAATTATTACCTTTAAGTAGTTATATGTTTGTGTCAAGTTTGGTCAAAAAATTCGCACCCTTTCTTGATGTTGCAATTTCCATGTCATGGAGCATATTTTCACTTGATAAAATGAGACAAAAACGTGCGAGTATGCTCTATATCAAACACTTTTTTTTTATTTTTTAAGTAACTAAGTAATTTTTTTTAAATTGCAGATGACTGTGAAATTGATATTCATCGTACAGTACAAATGGTTAGATCTCAAAGATCTGGTATGGTACAAACAGAGGCGCAGTATAAATTTGTGTATTTTGCTGTGCAGCACTATATTGAAACAAATAGGGAAAGGAAACGAGCGGATTTGGTATGTATTATAAACAATATATGGTAATAGCTTTTATCTGATTTAATTTTACAGAAATCATTACAAATGGGAAGAGAATATACTAACATTAGATATACAAGTGATATAAATAGTTTAAATTGTAATTCGTGTAGTGGAAGTGGTAGTTTTGTATCGAGTCGACCAAGTAGTATAAGTAGTATATCATCGTACAGCCCGCAAACGCCTGTGATGTTAAGGACTGAGGTCAAGAAAGCGCCGAGACCGATTTGTGATTTACCACTTCCTAGGTAAGTTTTCGTACGTTTACATTAGATTATATTTCAAAAAAGAAAAGAACGGTTCTAAAATTCAAACGATTAACAATCCATTAGACACTTAGATAGTACATTCAATTGTTGCCTGAAAAATAGATTTATATATAAAATTTCGTCTAAGCAATCTCTACTTGTACATCATTAATTCACTTAGTAATAAAACGCAAACATTGTTCGACCTATCGCGTACAGCTTCTCTGCAATGAATTCAGATTTGAGTATATAGAAATAAAAAACATATTTCTACTAAATGTTTGATATAAATGATGAATACTGCCCCATCTTTGACGTTGAAAAGATGTAAAATATGCACTATTTACCTTTCTCGCGTTATTGTTACATGTTATTCATTAATTGTAAGAAAAAACATGGACATATAATTTTAATATGTTTATTTTAATAATTTACATTATAAAAATGAAATTATATGTATGACATTAAAAAAGAGAAAAAAATATCTAATATTTTGTGTGGCCACTTTTAGCAGTGATGATCACGCTTCGTACTCTTCAGGACAGGCTCTCATCTAATTTATTGATTAAGTCCTGTGGAATTTTATTCCATTCTTTCTCCAAGACTCTAAACAATTCGTCTGCGTTCTTTGGATTTTTCTTGAACTTAGCTTTTTCCAAATAATTCCACACATACTGAACAATGTTGAAATCTGGGCTCAGCGGAGGCCAAACCATGGTTTCGGCAACATTTTCTTCACTTAATTTAAATTGTATCTAATGATTCGAACAGTGTACTTCGAAGTTATAAAATGAAACTCCCGCCGATAAGTCGCATTCCAGATGGTATTGCATACTCCAGCAAAATATCGCACGGTAATCAAATGTCCTTCAATTCCTAACAAAGGCCCGACTCCTACTGATGTTAGTAAGCCGCAAACAAGAACTGATCCTCCACCATATTTGATGGTAGCTCCTTACAAGTTGTCTTCTTCGTGTTCCGAATATTTCAAGCTTAGACTCATCTGTCCACAGTGCACGACACCGATCTTCTAAACTTGTTTTTGTGCATACCGAAGTCTTTTCTGATTACCTTTCCTTAATAAAGGTTTCTTACGAGCTACGCGGTCTCCAATGCCTTCTTTAAGATGTTCGCGTACTGTCGACAGATGCACTCTAATACCACTTGGATGCTTGGAGATGTTCGGCTAGTTCTGCCGAAAATTTAGTGCAGCTTCTTAATGAAGTAGGACGTAAGTAATTCCTTTTCCTTTCTCTTTTTTAGGCCTTGCGACACTCCTTTCGTTTTCAATTTGCCCAGTTTCCCCAAACTTTTTGAGGGTCTTGGCAGTTTTTGAACAACGATTGTTGAAGAAATTCAACAATCTCACGTTGATTCCGACCTTATTAAAAAAAACAAAAAAAAAACAATTTTATGACAATCCTGTATTGTTATTTTAGGCATTTCACTGAACATTTAACAGAATATTCTTACTTTTATTATTAAAAACTAAAAAAAGTGAACTTACCGATCATTGTCCAAGAATTAATGCGAACACTATTAAATTATAAAAACGGGTTAATATTAGAAAAGGGCACACACTACAAAACTCTAAAATAGACTGATCAAAAATCATAATAATATTTCTTGTCAAGGTCTGAAATCTCTTATCACAGCAATTCCCTTTTACTTGGTTTATTACTAGAGTTGCAACTTTTCGGCGGCGCGCCAGGATCGTAGAGGTATGTACGTACCCACAAACAGATAGCTGACTGGGCGAAGCGAATAATAACATTGACCACCGATCAGAGATGCATGATGGATATATACATACCATGTATACACTTTGGGAAAATGTGAAATTAGCTATATCTATATATGTACGGCGAGAGAGCGAGGAGGCGATTGAATGGAATCCGATCGATTCGATGCGAGTCGTTAGTACGCTTGTAGCAACGTTGGCATGTAGACCTACTGTGTGCAAGAGCGTGCGTAAAAATTTGAAGTCATGGTCGCCAGCAAATGAGGGTTTCGCATATTTATTTTGCTGTTGCTACGTAGCTTAGACGAAACTAATAAGAAATTTTAAAGATGAAAATAAAAACAGATTCTGATGAAAAGAAAAATAAATACTCTAGAAATTCTTACCAAGATCATCCGCACATAATGCAGTCTGCCTCGTAACCAACCACATCGGTAACCGTCGGGAGCCGTCGACTGCCGCTAACCCCTCCGCTTGTGGTGAATCACCCATTCCCGTTTACCGTTGTCGCATGTACGCTTTTTCATATAGCCAGACATTTTCTTTCCTTATGTGTATATCTACGCACAACAACGGATCCGGTCCTGTCGCGAGACCGAGAGTTGCAAATTATCACTATTGATAATAAAATTGTAACTATTGCTAATAAAATTGTAAGTAACACTAAAATAAAATTCACTGTCGTATTTAAATATAGAAAACTACGAATAAATTATTTGCAGCAATAATGAACAAAGCGTCAATCGCAGAGTGGTGCTTTACTACTTTACCTGACCTAACGGGCAAAATCTGTCAACAAAATAATGTAAAACGTTTTCTGCGCCGACTACGCGCAGAATTTACTAGAAAAATGGAGCAGGTTCTAAATTATTTTGAATGAATTATTGTATAATAAATTGCAACATACTTGTACACTTGCTACTGCAATTTTATGTTGAAAAATCGTTACAAGCGGGCTTTAAGTGCATGTTATTTTTTATCAACGACCTTTTATTCATCAATACAAAATAGGGATTTGTGACATACATGGATGCTTGATTTTTCAGTAGTTATATATAAAGGTGATCATCTATTATATTAAATATAAATTATATTTAACTGATTAGGTATTATTTAAAAGCTTTTTAGAGCGTACAAAATTATTTTAGCTTCAATTGTTTTTAAATATGCGCCTTGTTGGTTAATTATAATAGGTGTGTTTCAGCAGATATCACAATCTAGTTAGACACATTTTGATTGAAGAATTCGAAATTTCTGAGTTTTCTGGCCGATTTCACAGTATATGATTGCCTATGACCAATTTGTAACTTCTGCTGAAGCAAAACTGATTCAGTTTGATTAATTGTGATAACGTTTTAATGTTTTTTTCCCGTTTAGACCGCCAGAAGAATTACCGAAGTCTACGTTGTATGAAAACATTCCCAGTAAAGAGAAGAAAATTTCAGCTGGATTGACGATTCAAAGTGTAGCACCAATACCGCCGCCAAGAAAAACGTGACCCAAGCACTCCGCTTTTCAGATGCATACAGTACCTTCTGTTTTCGCTAAATATTGAATGTGACGTTTGAAAGGAACTATATTTTTATATTTCGCTTTATTTGTATAATTCCAATTATTTATGGATCGATTGATATTAAGCATGTTAGTCGGTGCAAAAATTGAGGGTACCGTTTGTCGCCTATACGCATAAATGTTGAAATATGTTTTGATTTGATTATACGATTTTACTTTAATTCAAAAAATATTTTTGCATCAGAGGTATATTAAACAATTAGTCTTATATATATCTACATATATATTTGTTACCAGTATATATATATTCTTCTAGTTAATGTATAATTTTATTGGCTGTGTCTTTGATCAATTTTTGTGATGTATAGAGAAAATTAAAATCTAGAAAAACAAAAGTTGAATCTCATTAATCAAACATTACATATAAAGTGTATCATTGTAACACATTGAAAAAATATTAGCTTAAGCAAAGTATATATTTAATCGAAATGTGACTTGTTGACTTTAAGCCAACATTACTATTGTATGTTTAAAATGATAGTATATTTGTTTCAAATATTGCATTTATTGACATTAAAGTTTATTAGACTGTATGTAAAAAATTATTTATAATAAAGGTCAATGTTAATATTTAATTTAAATATCTCGTTTGCATTATTTCCAAATTATTAAAACGTATTACAAGTTACTTTTCAATCCATTCCTTATATCATAATAGGTTTGTTTAATATCAAATATGGGCTAGGAAGATAGCATAGCATTTATTAAAAATAGCTGAAAAAGCAAACTGGCTGGGATTTTATCCCAGTATGTGTCGCGAAAGTATTGGGATTATCAACTACTTTATCTTCATTACAAGTAAATAACTACAATGTACACGTTATACGTTGAAATAGAGGTAAACTTTCATTATAAATTTGGTCATGCTTATTAGTTAAATCGAACATTCATTAAAAAACTACACACTTCAATAGAAATACACACAGTGTGTTTCACTTTACAACTTGACACCCCTGTAACCTTGTTATTGGTAGACCAATTGATTTCAACTTTGTATGAGGTGTAGAACTTTTTTAAGGAAATTGTTGTATGATTCTTTACTATTAACTATTAACCTACTACTATCAAAAATTAGGTGTAAAACGAAAAAACATAGTAGGCCTTGTTTAATCATAAAAGCAGTTATGAAAATCGTTTTAGGACCAGCTGAAAACCCTAAAACCCTCAAATTTTGGTTAAAAAATTTTGAGTAGCCATTGTTTTATGCAAAATTAAAGTTAAGTTAAAATTATTTCGTTTTTACATTTTATTTTACACGTTAGTACAGTGGTTTTGTCTAAAAGCAAGTATTGCAATTGCTCGAACACATGATTACAAAGATTCACTTTTATATCAAATTTCACTACAGTATTTTAGAAAAACCTGAAGAATATTGAAATTATTTGAGCAGCTATTTGCCTACAGAAGTTAGAATAAAATTGTCTTTTTACTTCTTTTTGTCGACCATAATGCAGTGTTCTTATCTAATATTTAACAAATCAGTATACAAATCCATCTACAGTATTGTGATGATGATGAATCAGCTCCATCAACGCCCGTAATAATAAGAAATATGTTAAATTACCCTTTTATCCAAGTTACACGAAAAAAATTTTTTCTAAAGTTGACCGCAAGATTGTTTTTTCTCCAAGCAATAACGTTAAAACCCTTTTAGGAAATTCCAAAGGCCTAGTAGATAACATGGATAAATCAGGAATTTACAAAATTTCACGTAAAGATTGTGATCAAGTGTATAATGGGGAGACAAAAAGATCAATCAAAATTAGGTACAAAGAATATTTGGCTCATCTCAAATTCAGAAGGTTTGATAAATCTAGCGTTGCCCTACATATGCTTGAAAATAACCATAATGTTGATAATATAAAGTTAATCAAAAACGTAAAGAGTATTGCTCAATTAAATTGTTATGAAGGCATGGAAATTAACAAAAACAAAAATCACTTAATCAATTCAGATTTAGAACCACTAAATTCCAGCCTTTATACTTTGTTACATCATGTTTAGTTAATTACAGCTGTAATTATCACCATGTGCAATGAACCGCTTCATTGGAAAACAAGGATTTTAACAACTCACGTCATCTTCACCTTTTACATTTTAATTTAGGGATTTATTACTTATCTTTAGATTTGCATTTTAGGCTTAATTATAATCCTGTACAATGAAGCGGCTCATCAAGAAACACTTAAAGTAGAAGGGTATATATATAATTAAGATATAATTAAAGATTACTATGCTTATTTTATTTACATTTTGCATAATTTATTTGCATTATAAGGTTAGTTTTTCACTTAGTTTGTTAATTCAGTTTTACTGTTGATGATGATAGCTTGGCTATCGAAACGTGCGTCCAGTACGAATTAAATTTTGTGGTAAGGGCTTTAGCGGACTGTTTCAATAATATATATTGTATAGAACAATTGCTACACAAAATTTTTTTGACCAAAATTTGATTTTAGGGTTTTCAGGCGGTCCTAAAACGATTTTCACAACTGCTTTTACGATTAAACAAGGCCTACTGTTTTTTCGATTTTTTGCATCTAATTTTTGATTGTAATAGGTTAGTGGTTAATAGTATGTCAATTTTCCAATTATACAATAATTTCGTTAGAACAGTTCTACACCTCATAAAAATTTGAAATCAATCAGTTTATCAATTACAAAGATACAGGAGTGTCAAGCTGTAAAGTGAAATACACTCTAGGTACTGTAAGATACAATAATTCCTTGTGATCTCTTGCGGTGCAACATTTCATGTTTTTAACATGCAAATAAATTGCTGTCACAACTATAACGGTATTTTCTATGTACTTATGGTTAGTGTCTCTAGTGTACACAATACATATTAAGCTTCCTTTCTTGTTCTAGTAACAGATTATGTTATAGGAGAGAAGTTCAATATGCTACTATCTAGTATTACTACAGGTAGATAAACTGTCTTTATCATTAACAAGGAACTGAAACTAAATTGTTATGCATCGACAATATGTTAGATTGTACATAGATTGTAAAGGATTCATGACTGATGTAACATTTTTACTCATTGGTATTTAATGCAATCATTTTTAAACACTGTCGAAAAGCTTTCAAGTGACATACATATTCTATGTCAAAGGTACCGAACATTATACAGTGCTTCGCTGTTTTGTTGAATTATCATGGACTTCGGCATAAGGGCAACATTTGCTTTTAATTTTGGACTACACTTAATAAGTTTGTATTAAATATTGCTACCAATATTTTCAATTATCTGTTAAATAAGAAAAGAATAATATTTGCACAAACCTATCAGCATAAGCCAAGAGGTGCGTAACATTTACTTACATTACAAATGATCCTCACAACGGCTAGTTTGACTACTCAAATAATTTTCTCTCTTCATTAAATTACACCACAATATTCTGACCTCATGCCTTGGGACAGGGAAAGGAATTTTATATGGCATAGATGAGAACGTAATATGTGCAACAAAGTATCTTCGTTAAATTAACAATATGATCTAAGCCTAACGTCCAAATTCTCCATTGAATTTGCTGGTATGAAATGTTGCGTATGCGGTTTGAATACAACCTCAAACTAAGTTTAGAATCGCTTCTAAATACTTTTGTTTCTAATGTTATGGACAGATTTAACTATTCCTAACGATACGTAATATTTTTATGACTAGGTACATTTTTGATTTCAAATTTAATATCGTAGAGATTTTACATAAAAGAAAACCATCAAGGTCTCTATTAAGTCAATTCGTATCCTAAAACTGAAAAAGGGCGCGAAATTTGAATAAGAAACGATTTTATTTAAATTGGAATAGAAATGTGTTATTAATTGTCGAGCAGATGAGGATAAAGCCCGTGTGACACTTTCTCTTTATTGGGTAGAATATAATATTCAACTTTGATATTAGATCCTAGCTTGTCTATAAAAGTGGTTGTAATCAAAATTAGCACTCTTTTTGATAAACATACATACTAGAGCTACCAACGCCTAGCTATTGTAATAAATACTTACATTTTGATAGAATATTTAGTTATAGAAACGAAATCCAACTAAAAATTATTGCCATTAAAAAGAGTGTTACAAGTATTTAAAGTACACGCACTATACAGTCAATTGTAAGAATCGAAATATGTTCAAATAAAAACACTGTTGGATATACTGCGCGCGCATTCGTATCATACTCGTATTGGCAATGCAGTCTGGAAAGAAGTTCGGTTCTATTTTGCCTCTATTTTTTAGTAGTAAAATTGGATAGAAGCTTTTTTGATTTACGCTAGTTTAGTCACTTGAATATTTTTCAGACAAAAGATGTGTTAGACGGGCATGAAACCAATCAATCAAAACCAACATAAGGAATATGTGGCAATTTCAAAAAGTCAAGTTTGTGCTTACACAAAAAAGAACTACAAAAACGGAATTGCAACAAAATACAAAGCACCCACATAAAAATTGCCAAAATATCCCATAATTGCTAAACACAAAATGTGTGTGGCAAAAAGGTCACTGATTGTGAGGTTGCCAAAATTGCGATAAAGCGCTAAAATTGGCAATCCTGATCATAGTGAAATGCATACACGTAGGCTTTGGTAGTTAAAAGAAGTTTACGGCAGACAATGATGTGTTTAGATCTAAAATGAATTAAATTAGTGAAAAGTTGAAAGAAAACAATAACAATCTTGTCCATTTATTACAAGGTTATAAACAATTTTTACTCAAATAAGTTACTAATGCTTGTTCTTATCAACGAGTGTAGCTATGGTAAAACTACTACTATAATATATAGTTGCTCGTTGTGTAATTTAATAATCATAGACACAATATGATAATAACCTATTTTTACGTGCTTGTTATACGTATTATGTAATTATAATATTACATTCTCACTAAAAATATATTAAATACATTATTTTTAGTTGTGTATTTTCAAATTCATTATTTTGTAGATTGTAATTTTATTATTTTCTGCAGCCTACAGCAGCATCTTTGACATTTTTAGGTTATATCACGCAATATAAACCACAACTATTATAGTGTCAAATAATAAGCTTTCCTAAAATTAATAATCATTTGCACTTTTGTCCCTATTAAATTAGGTATGTTTACTAACTGAAAGTGCAGTATTTAAAAAACGCAAGATTTTCTTAACTTGTAAGCGCAAGTAGCAGTTTTTACATTTTGAAGTGCTTATATTTAATCTGAATCGTCTGAATCTGTACTTTCTGAAAGTAGTTCTTGCGTCTTTCTGTTTTCGTCAATGGCGGATAATGTAGTATCGATTTCTTTGCGGAATTCATGGCGAATTTCTTCTATCGGCTTCATTAAAATAATTGGTACGTCATCATCTCGTCTCTGGTGCAGTAGAAAAAGTGTGAACAAGAAGAAATAAATGTTCTTTCTATTGGTTTAGTACATATTACGTATGTGTTAGTGAGCAAGTACGAACTACAAAACAAATGGTTGAGACACCGTTATCGCCAAACTTCAGTACCTACTCTCTTAGCTTGAACAACGAAAACAAAATCTTAACGCTAAAATACGCGTATACGGTCAAGATGTCAAATGTGTACCTCTCATTTGTTATGTAGTGTATGAACATTTGATATTGTATCAGTCACAATTTCAGTATATTGAAAAGTTTCAAGATTACACTGGTTTTACCTGGAAAAGACATTCTCCTTCAAAGTCTATGATTTTGTGTTTCCTAGTTCTTAGCAAGATTCCCAACAGTTTATTGGAAATAGTATTGTACATCTGTAAGTAAAATCATAAGCCATTTACTCTATTTGTAGTTTTTAGATGTAGTATATAGAAATTTCAAAGCTTTCATAAGATATTTGGCATAAACGGCGTATTAAAGGCGATTTCTTTCCTTTTTTGGCATAATGATGCGTATAAATGCGTAAAATTTGTAATTTGCTAATCATATTCAAGTAATAATGTTAAGAAAGTGACAAACTAATGATGAATTCTTGTCTCTTTTGGGCAGTTTGTTAAAAATTAGCCTATAAAAACGTCATTTTAATGCGATTTTTAATGTTAAATAATGTAACAATAATTATAAAACAACAAAGAATCATTCAAGTTACCATGAATGTCATTATTATGTCAATATAAAAGTACATGTTCATATACAGAAATGTCAAACGGATAAAGTACAGATCTTGTGTTTGAATAATGTGTGCATACTTACTGAAAATAAGTCTCCAAAACATATTACTTTTCGTGGATCGTCTTCAGAAATCGTTTCGCCATAATCGTCAATTATTTCACACAATTGCAGCATTTCCTTGTACACAAGTGCAGACGCTTTAAACCCTCTGGACTCCGTTAATGAACCTTTTACGGGCCTATAAGTTGATTCTTAACACGTCAACCTTGGATTGTTTTAAGAAATAAATTACCTGCCATATTCATCTCCGGAAAATTGTCGTTTTGTCATATCTTTGACACTATCGCTTGAGAAAGGATTTATAGATTGCTTTTTGACATGATCAACCGCTTTGGCGTTGAATTTGGCTATTTTATCACTCAACGACGAATGCATTTTGCCCTCTGTTTTGAATTGTGTTTCGAAGTTGAATTGCAATTTTACACTTTTTGCAAATAGAAATATTTTTAGTTGTTTTATGATTCTTTGGAATCTTGCCAAGTGCGTTCCGTATTAAGACAGCAAGTGTGATCAAAATACATCTTTGGGCGCGAAATTCGGTTATTTCGAATATAATAACCTTTCGAGATTAGATTAGCTGATCATGAAAAAATGTAAACATTGGATTTGTAATAGATGCAATCTAATGCATTCGTAGGTGCCTACTGGTACTGCTCGTAAATGTAAAAAAGTATTGACGATGTGTTTTAATAATGCAGTTACTTGTAATAGGCGGGTAACAAGAATAAAAGAAAAACAACGAGGTAAAAAGTAAACGTTTTGTTCAGAAGTTAAATAAAACCTTTGTTTTATTTATGTTTTGAAAATGCGTATGTACCGGATGAGTCAACGCTTTGTTATTATCTATGTTATCTGTAGCCTGTTATATAATTGTCGCGATTTGCCCTATTGACACCAAAGCAGTAAGTAAATAGGCAACAAATTAAAATATTAAATCAACACATAAATATTATCTGACCCTCTTCCCTAGTCTCATCGGGTGTATACGAATTCAGCCAATTTACCAGTTTAATCCCAAGGTAAGAAAAGGATTAGCCAATATATAACCCTCATTACAAACTCGTTTAATCGCTTGGTGGCGAAAATATTCATAGGATTAAAAATTAATAGTGGCCAAATTACCTGTGCTCCAGTAAAGAGAAGAAATAACAATGATTACATTACAACAGGTACAAATAAAAGAAAATGATAACGAGAACAAAGAACAAAAATATAAGTAATGCATCATATAATAATAGATAACAAGAATAATTTATGCTTTTACAATTGAGATTTGACAGTTTGGCAATTGCTATATTATGTTGCCTAGCAAATCAACCTATTTTTCTATAAACACTAGCTTATGTCGTTCAAAAATTAGCATACGGGGAACTTTAAGACCTCATTGTACAGCCTCGGCCATATGTTTGAAGCACCCCTGCGAAATTCCAAGATCTTAGAAACAAACAAATTTCCAGGTATACCGATTAAAACTATGTATATTTACATACACGAACATCGTCACGCTTGAATAGATATATATTATTGGGGTACTTTACATTTCTAATCATGGGATTAGAAACGAGAAATGTACTTTCTTATCAGTGTGTCCCTAAGGAAAGTTAGTATTTTTTAAATAATTTTAGTCATTTGAGCGTGGTTGCTTTAATTAATGTAACATGCTGAAAACACGTCAGTTGTCTGGTACTGAAAAAACCTGGTTTATCTCAAACGGCAATAGCAAAAAAAAACAAAGTGTTCACGTTGTGTTGTACGTTAAAACGTTTTCACGAGACTGGTTTGTATAAAAATAGGAAGAAGAGTGGACGCAGACGCATTACTACAGCAAGAGATGATAGGCATTTGGAAAGAACGGCTTTACGAGATCAAAGAAAGTCGGCAAAAGATTTATCTTAGTGAGTTTTGGGTGCATCATAAAATTCCAATTTCCTGAACTGTAAGAAGACGCCTTAAAGAAGTGAATTTAAGTGGCCGTGTAGTTCGTCGGAAGCCTTTTATGACGCGGGACCACAACAAAAAGCGTCTTCAACGGGCAAAAGGTATGCACTTTGGTCTACTGAAAATTGATCAAAAGTTATATGGTTCGACGAATCTAATATAGAGGCAAGTTTAAACACAGTTTCACTTGACAACGGCATAAAATTCAGCCACGCACTATGTTCGGTGCAGGAAAGAAACAGCACGTCACCCCTATTGTATCGAACCTACAATCAAACATAGCTGTAGAAGTGCTAAGATTTGGGGGTGTATATCAGTGTCCGGGATCGGAAAAGTTTATGCGAAGGTCGCATAAATAGCGTCCGCTATACAACGATGCTAAATGGAATCTATAATTTGAAAATGAGGATCTCGATTCCTACTTTTAACAAGACCTTGCCACTGTTACAAGGAGGCATTGCGTTGGTTTCGCGAAGATGGGATATACCTTTTAGAGTGGCTTGCGCGGTCCCTGAATCTGTCACCCATTGAATGCCTGTGGTTCACAATAAAGGGCAACATCGCAAAATACAAATGTGAGTCATTAGAAGTATTAAAAAAGAAAATTGCGGAAGAATGGGAAGCTGTAACAGCCGATACATGTAAAAAATTTAGTTTGACAATGCCCAATCGCAGTGAAGATGTTATTAAAGGGCCTGGTGGTGCCAAAATATTAAAATATATTAACAAATTGTTGTCTAGGATACGTATGTGCAAGCAGTTTTATTTAAACCATTGTAGTTTTGCACATATTGATAATAGATAGGGACACCTAAGACATATGGCCAAGGCTGTATATGTCTATATACGGCAAATTTTAAATCTGTCTTAAGCTTTGTTCCAACACTCAGAAAATCGTGAATTTACAGTCAAGTACCTGCACAATATGCTAATTGCATGTCTTTTTTTATATTGCGCATGTACTGGATAGTAAATTTACGGTTTCCTGAAGGTGTTGGAACAAGCCTTTAGTCTGGACTTTGCCGAATCGTTGATTCATTGTTCATATGAATGATATTTATGTGAATATATGGTAGGTATTTTCCCAAATATCAGGTTTTTGAGTATAGTAAAACTAGTTTCAAGTAGATATCATTTATAATTGTCATTGTTATAATAATAACAATTGTAATTAAAAATGATAAGTACAATTTTTGTATATAAACTAGGAAGATCATAGTATTAGAATATTATGGACCATCATCAACCAATGGACTATTTCGAACGGTTTTTAGTTTGCAACAAAAGTAATTTAAAACAAAAGGGTAACTATTTGAATTTGGAAAAAATTTATTTTAAACGATTTTATACAAATATAGATTATTCATAAAATGTACATATTTTTATTTAAAAATTTACACATATTTACAAATTTCATTCACGGAGAACTTAACTCTAATATTTGGCATTTATAAGTAATGGTCCATGGTATTTTTTCAGAAGGGTTTGATTCTTATCAGGCATCTAAAGTCCGTTCTTGACTGCGTCTGTTTTCATTTTCTTTGACAGCTAGTAACGCAGAATCAATTTTCTTTTGGAACTCCTCTCTAATTTCTTTTATAGGTTTTAAAAGGACAATAGGAACATGGTCATCCCTCCTCTGAAACGTGACAAGTTTTTAGTTATTCCTCAATACATTGCAACAGTATATTAGCATGCTTATTTGTTAATAGTATATACTTTACCTGAAACAAGCATTCTCCTTCAAAATGTACCAGTTTGTGTTTTCTTGCCCTTAAAAGCATTCCTACTAATTTATCTGATATGACTGTGTATAACTGCAAATGAAAGTAACATTATTCTTTAAAAAGTTCGCATTAATCTATGCCGCACTTACTGTGAATAGATCGCCAAAGTTTATTACTTTTCGAGGATCATTCGGACTTTCCGCTTCTGTGAACAATGGTTCGCCGTAATGATTGATCATTTCGCAAAGTTCCAGCATTTCTTTGCAGACTTGCGCTGTTGCTTTCAAACCTCTGCACTCCGAAAGTGATCCTTTTTCTGGTCTAAATGGTTAAAAAAGGTTAATCATATAATTTTCAGCGATTAACAACTACAGTATTACCTGCCATATTCGTCTTTGGAAAATTGTCTTTTGTCCATGTTCCTGATATCATTTGAGAACGGGTTAATTGTTTGTTTGCGTTGATGATCATTGGCATGAGCATTGAATAGAGCGATTTTGGAACTCAGAGGGGAATCCTGGAATTAAAGAAATTGTTTCAGAAAAAAAAGTAATTGCGAATTATTGAGTTCAAGGGGAAAAAGTAATAATAATAATAATAATAACCGTTATCGTCCAACAGCAATACCATTTACAGGACAAACGAATATAAATATAAAAAGATGTGTAAACAGTGATGGAAGGAAAGTAAAATATAAATGTTTCCAAAAGGAAAATAAAAGGGACACACAATAGATTAAACCATGAAGTTATAAAATGATATCTTATCAGAGAAATGGATCCGCGAAAAATTTATTGCAATTAGTCGTCATGCGATACAGTGGAGCCTTTACTAATGTACTGGTTCTTAACCTAGGGGTTAGGAAGGTGTCGAAAGGACGTGTTAAATGGATCCACGATAAATTTATTGCAATTAGTCGCCATGCGATATAAAGGAGCCTTTATTAACGTATTGGTTCTTGCCCTAGGGGTTAGGAAGGTGTCGAAAGACCGTGTTAAATGTGTCAGTACTACAAATTTTATTTGGGCTAGCAAAGAGGGAGAATCAATTTTATTATGGATCAGTTGCACTATAAATTTCGCACATTGTCTCTCTCTTCTGTTACCAAGTGAATCCAACGAATGTCGATCCAAGAGACTGTCGTAATCGATATTTCTCTCTGGGTATGAGCCATCACACTTAAATGATAAATACTTTAAAAATCGTCTCTGCACACGTTCTACGGAAAGCTGAAGGTGCATATAGTGTGGATACCATACAACGCTAGCGTATTCCAATTTACTTCTGACAAAAGCATAATATAGAGACTTCAACGCTGTAGAATTAGTAAGTTGCAGGACCTCATATGAAGACCAAAGCTTTATTGGTTGATGCGCAGATATCACGAATGTGGTCATTGAAATGTAATGAAGAGTTGAACAAAATACCCAGATCTCTAAATACTTCCACTCGAGGTATTAGGACTTCATTTATTGAGTAGGAGAAAGTAAGAAGTCTTGCGGTTCTCGAGTAGCTCACTATCGCATATCAATGTTTAGACCAATTCTATTACGTTCGCACCAGTTTTGTATGTTCTGGAGGTTCTCTATCAATTCTCTGCAATCATCTAGTGTCACTATCCTTGCAAAAATTTTGAGATCATCTGCGTATGCCAGAACTCTACAGCTCAAAGTTTTGAGTAGATCATTAAGATAAATATTGAATAAGAACGGACCGAGATTTGTTCCCTGTGCTAATCCAGAAGAAAGTGTGTAATGTCTCGAATTGTATCCGTTATAAGAAACGTAGCATAATCTATTGGTTAAGTATGATGATATAAGCTGCAAAAATATACCAGAGAAACCGAATGCATCCAATTTAGATATAAGTATGGAGTGATCTATAGAGTCAAAGGCTTTCGTGAGATCGGTGTAAATGACGTTGACTTGGCTCCTAGTGTCAATAGCCTCGTTAATATATTGTGTAATTTCTACTAGATTAGTCGTAGTAGACCGACCAGTAAGAAAACCATGCTGCTGCGGGGAAAACTGATGTTTGCATTTGTTGAACAGTTGATTATACAACGTACTCTCAAATACCTTGGAAAAGTTGCAAACTACATTAATTGGTCGATAATTCTGTATGTCAGCTGTCTCCCTTTTTAAAAACAGGCGTGACTCTACTAATTTTCCATATTTCAGGAAACAAGCCAATTCTTATAATCAAATTGAAGATGGTTGTTAACGGCTCACACAATCCTCTTGCACAATCCTTTACAAAGAAACCAGGAATAGCATCATGACCAGACGTGAAAGTAGATTTAAGCTTCGTTATGCTACAAAACACTTCTCGCTCGGAGAATTCTTGAAGTTTGATGTGTTATTGGAAGTGGAGGCAACCGGTGGCGAGGAGTGGAAGTAATTTGAGAAAACTTCCGCAAAGGCATCAACAATGTCTTGCGGTTTCGTAAATTCTTGATTGTTGCTTGACATGCAGCCGTGAATTCTAGTAGTATTTCTCCTACATGTCTGCAACGTATTTCCGGAACATCTGCGGGTGGCTAATAATTTTAGATTGCATTGCAGATTCATAATTTTTATAAGCAATCAACAAATATGGTGATTTCAAAATAGCACAGTGACTACGTGTATAAAATATATTCAACAAAGCTTAAAATCAATAAAATTTCACCGATTGAAGATAAGATAATAATAAAACAAAATATATACATACTGGGCAGCGATAACGTGGATATGATTTAGCGAATTTGTTGCTGGTGTCGCTGTCTTTTCATTACAATATATTATATATTTAATAGTTATCGAACTTCGTATAACTTTCTATGTCACAGCATTACAAACTAAAAAATAAATAAATTCTCGACTTCTAGAAAAATAATGAGGTATTTCTGAAAAATGATTTTTCATCTCTGACTCTTTGAGAATTTGGGTTAGTTTTATTCGAACTGGTTACAGAAACTTTGTCTATTTTAGGTTTAGACGCAAATCATCGATTTTGGTCCGTATGAATCAAATCAGTAATCCCTAGTCAACGAAGATATCGTGTACAATATGACCATCAAAAAACGTCATCGAGAGGGCCATGTTTCTTTGAATTATTTTTTTATGTTGGTTACATCAAGATTGAAACTTAAAATTACCTTTGACATAGTTGACGGTAATTATGCAAATAAGTTTTTGTTTAAAGCGTATATGGCTAATGTGATGCTCTAAGTCAATAATAATAATAGTAGGGTCAATAAAATTGGTCAATTACTCACAAAAATTAGTTTAATATTCTAAAACAGTGCTACCAGTTTCGAGCAATGCTCATCCTCAGGCACGAATTTTAGTTTTTCTTATCGAAAAATTCTTACTGTTTTTAAACTAAAATTCGTGAAAGAAATGTATAAGTGTCTTATACATTTCTTTTATCGACAAATTCTTACTGTTTTTAAACTAAAATTCGTGCCTGATGATGAGCATTGCTCGAAACTGGTAGCATTGTTTTAGAATATTAAACACATTTTTATGAGTAATTGATCAATTTTATTGACCCTACTATTATGATGAACTCACAACGAGTCACAATCGAATTCAATAACAATAAAACTTCGTCTGAGAGGAAGGATTTGTCAAGGATATTACCATCATTCATATGATTTTCAAACCAATTACAACAATATTGTACTCTCACTACGTGATCAATGGGCTTGAGTTTATATGGATATTTTTCGAGATTTTTTCTAATATGTTGACAAGTGCCATATGACGAACTAGTTTCATGTGAAAGCTATCTAATTAACTTTTTATATGAATTGATGATGATCTATTTGCCTCCTGATATCCGCAATAGTTTCAGCAGTTCTCTCTCTCTCTTCAGCAGTTCTCACTACCGGGTTTGCGACTTGGTGCACCAGTTTCACGAAATTTAGCAACGCAGCGAACAATTTGTTGATATATTTGTTTGGTGATCTGTAGTTTTTTGAATTGTCAAACTTGCTAATAAATGTTAAACGTAATTTGAAGTTTGAATCTTGGATTTAACTGTCAGATGTAGTTGTAACCAACATAAAAAAACATGGCCCTCACGATTACGTTTTTTATTACATTGATATATTGCATTGCAAGATTGGCGCGACTGTTATGTAATGTCAAAAGAGACTAGAAATCTATTATAATGTTCAGGTTAAGTACAGAAACTAAATACACATGCACGTTAAATGTAATTTTTGACATTTTTATGCAGGGGAAGACGGAGTATTTAAATGAACAATTGAAGTAGTTTCATTTGTCTATCACATTAATGAGAAGCTTGTCTAAGTTTTTGTCATTGAGACGAACATGAATTTTGCTTCCTCTTTATATATCAGTATAAGAGCAAAATAACTAGATTAATAGATTGCAATAGCTTGTCTCTGCTTGTGCGATTAAATAATGGGTTCCCAAAGATAAAATAGACGGACGCCTCTAAAATTACCTATCATAAAATCGGCCTAAACATTTGTTGCCATTAATGTGTTTTGAGCATGTTTAACTAATTCTTGTGAGATATTCGTAGTTAATATAGTTTTTGCAAACATTGACTGGTATTTTACTATTGTAAATAATACGTCACTTAAACGAATTAAGATCTATGAATGAAGCAGTTTAATAGCACGGGCTTTCTTGGCTGTTCACCAAAACTTCTATTTATCCGTGTCTAATAAATCACCACGTGCGTTTAGAAAAGATTTAGCAAGGCGTTAATTTCCCAATTTTCATTTTTCTAATTTTGAAGGATTTAATTTTGATTCAACTCCACTTAACGTACATTTAAAGTCAAAACACCAATTTTTGTCATAATTATGCATATATCTGTACTGTTTTTTAAATGTCTATTGGCATAGGTTTTATGAGATGCCAAATATCAAATCAGTTGATTTAAAATAATCAGAAAAAGCAAGAATTTGACATTTCAAAACGAGACGACCTTTCAAACTGAAAATGGAAAATAGAGCATGAGAAACAATTACTAATTGAGGATTTGGCACTTCATAGGAAGGCAAATTTTCTTGCCAAAAATAGAATTAAATTTTAGAAGCAATTGCTGATTCATAATTTATTTAACTATGTATTTTTACCTGAGGACGTAGGAGTAGGTTAGATGTGAGCAATTCATTTGTGAGGAAAATTTGGCTAGTTTGACTAATGACAAGAATGCTAACCGCGGTGAGTGTACAAGGAACCTAAACTACCAAGTTAGGCAAAGACCCACATAAGTTTGAAAATTCAGATGACTACGGCGTTTTAGTCAACAACCACAGTCGAGTAATATGTTGGCCGTGAATCCGCTGTAATTTTAATCAAACACGTAGAGATGAATAATTTATTGTTATGATATCAATTTGTAGGTATTAGTAGTAGTAAAAATAATCCGTGTAGAATACATTAAATTTAGATTTGCTAGTAATAATAGATGTTGAAACCCTTGCGGTATATGTTTTTATGGCCAACAATAGTTACTCAACAAAATTGGAATACATAAAAACAATTTATTTTAGATTAATATTCTAATTATCCAAAATTTGTTAACAGAAAATCTTTGCATTTCCACAATTGCATGGGTGGTTTTTATTATAGAAGCAATGAGGATCCTGAGTTGTAAAACCTTACTTGAACCCCATTTTATGAAATACCGAATATTTCTTATCGAATCTCCAATTTCGATAGGTCAATATATCAGTCAGCGTGGACGGGCGACGGTAATGCTAAATTATAAAATTGTAAATATCCAAAAGAAAACCAATAATACATGATGAAAGAAATGAAAGTCCGCAGTTCATTATACCTTTTGTTGATACAAAGCAAGAAAAAATTAGAAGAAATTTGAGAATTTTTTTACGAATTATAAGGGTTTGAGAGGAATGAACGTCTTCCAAATCAACAGAATTGGCGAGTATGTGCGCTTCAAAGAATTTGAATGTAATAAAGGGGTAAAAGAGGTCGATGGATTATCCGCAGCACTGTTCAATATAACACTAGAAGGAGTTATAAGAAACAATAATAATTGAAAAAAACAACACAAGTAATAGCATGTGCCGATGATATTGCATTAGTAACAAGAGATAGAAACAGCATAACGGTAACGAGGTCTTGAAGTAAATCAAAGTAAAACGAAATACGTGGAAATAACAAAAAGACATAGCAAGAAAATTTAAAAGGACGTTGTAGTAGGAAATTACAAATTTGAGAAGGTGGAAAATTTTAAGTATCTAGGCACCATATTGACTTGCGAAAACGAAAAACAAGATGAGATAGGTCAACGAATACAGATGGGATACAAGGCATATTATAAGTGCAAAATATATATGAAAAATAAGATTAGTTCAAACCTAAAAATGTACAAGACGACTTGTGATGTTGTATGTAGCTGAAACAATCAGTTTTTCGAAGAAATATGAAGAAGCCCTAACAGTATATGAAAGGAAAGTGATAAGGAAAATTTACTGACCAAAGAAAATAGATGAAGAGTATGGAGGACTAACGAACAACGAGATAAAAATACTATTAAGAAGTGAAGACATGGTAAGAGTAATGAAAGCTTCAAGAATACGATGGTACGAACATGTAAACAGAAGAGAGGAAACTCAGTCTTGAAACGAATTATGAAATGGAAACCAGATGAAATGCGATTAACAGGAAGACCAAAAATACGATGGGAAGATCAAGTGGTTGAAGATTTGAAGAAAATGGAAATAACGGGATGGGGATTGGATATTCAAGGTAGGAAGAAATGGAAAAAAGTAGTTGAAAATACAAAAACGCATAACGTAACATGCATAAATAAAGGAACAGCGGAGTGACGATTACCAGAAACCTCGAACTCCTAGGAGTGGTTTCAATTCCAAATATGGAGTATCAATATATCAATAATAAAGCATGGTGATGATTTTGGTTTCCCTTTGTAGTGCAACGCTTTTAATTAGTCAATTTCGTGATGATAACCCCTCATATGGCTTAGTCTATAACGGTCATTTAACCTCTCAAGGGGGCCAAATGCGTTACAGATTATATTGTAAATTGTAACTCCTTCTAATGGGATGTGTATATATACATGTACACTACCGCTCATAAGTATTTGGGCGTCCTTGGATTTTAGATTTCTGAATACAAAGAATGTATTTAGGAAATACAGTCCCGCATTATTGAATAGTATGCTAATAATCAGTAAGATTCACTTAAATTCATTAAATAATATCCGTATATTTACTTCTTTTATCTGTATCAGAGGTAATACAGTTATATATATGCGCAGGTAGTAGCGACAACAAAGAGCGTATTTCTTGAAATTGAATCATGAAGCTATAATAAAGCCATTTGAAGTAATATTTTTAAATTACGGTCAGTTATCGTTCCATGTTAGTAGCGACAACATCTCTTAATGAATAGCGTTTATAATTTCGTTTAAAATTTTAAAACATGCCGAAAAGGAAAGAAATTAGTGTTGAAACGCGTGCTCTGATAGTAGCACAACATAACTTAGGCATAAGCAATCGTCAAATTGCTAGAAAATTAAGTTTAAATCCATCTATTGTTCATTATAACATCAAAAAATACAGTGAAAGTGGCAGTTTTCTAAATAAAAACATCAGCTTAAGATATTGCGACCGTGGTGTCCAGCAAGCGAAATAGAAGAAAAACAACTCCACAAATCGTCGCAGAAATCAATACTGTACTTCCGAAGCCACGGTGTCCACGGTTAAATACCGTCTGCAAAAAGCTAGCCTTCACGGACGAATTGCGATGCGAGAGCTCTTGCTTCGCTAAATTAATAAGAAAAAGAGGTTTCAGTAGGCACGTGAACATCGAAATTGGACGATAGAAGATTGGAGCAAAGTATTGTGGACCGACGAATCCAAATTCGAGATTTTCGGTTCGCAAAGACGAGTGTTGAAAATCTGTTATGAGAATGTGCACTAGAGCAATGCACAGTCTCTACCGTCAAACACGGCGGTGGTTCGGTAATGATTTGGGGTTGTTTTGCTGGTACATCCGCTGGTGATTTCGTAAAAATTCAAGGCATAATGAGAAAAGAGCATTGCAAACGCATCTTAGAGGAAAATGCAATACCTTCTGGTGTAAGAATTTTGGGTCAGAATTTTGTATTCCTGCAAGACAATGACCCAAAACATACTTCATAATGATGCAAGCAATATTTAGAACAGTTGGAAGAGGAAGGGACACTAACAATCATGAAATAGCCACTCCAAAGCGCGGACTTGAATCCCATCGAGTTATTATGGGAAGAACTCGATCGGGAAGTAAGAAAAACTGCTCCAACTTTAGTAGATGACATGTGAAACAAACTACAGGCAGCATGGGCTCAAATAACTCCGGAAACATTGTTAAAATTAATTGCAAGAATGCCCCAATTATGCGACGCAATCGGAAAAGTATAGGAGGTCACATAGACGAATCTAAAATTTAGGTCAAATAAATAATTTTAATTGTTAAAGTTGTATATTTGTGTATACCTAAATATCAAATACATATTTTAATATTTCCATACAAATATTTAATGATTTACCCTGAAATTTGAGGTGCCCAAATACTTACGAGTGGTAGTGTATGTAGGTACGGTACATCTAACCGCTATTTCAGGAATACATAACTTACATATTACAGTCTTAATTCTTTTATACTGATATATTTAATATCGTGTTAAGCTGCATGAAATAAATTTTCAAATCTATTTTCAGATTGTACGGCTAATTAGACTGATGACACTGGATACTCTCGAAACGGTTACTTAATATAGGTATCCAAATTTAGATGAAGAATTTTCTGTAGGTACACTCCAAAATAGTAGAGGACTTACGTTCAAACTACGAAAAATAATTTTAACGCACTGCGTCTTTAGATAATTAGTTGTACTTATTTTGAAACTGAAAGCACGTTTGTTAGCCAAAAATTTGATGACGTACTAGCAATTGATTTCATTGAGTAATTTATATGGCATTGTTTATTATATTACACATGCGTATGCGTTAAGCTGGCAAGATCTTTTACGATTTTCCCTAGATTTTAGACAGAAAAGGACCGTGTTTTAACATTAATCTTTTATACTATAATAATTAGAGTTGCTCTCACTAGCGCCAACGGGCAGTGGCGGAGGTTCGATACAACCCTCAGTATAACTGCGAGTCCCAACCAAATCTGTTGTGTATACGTGTACGCTGCCGTAAATACTATTTCGAAGTTATACGTTTCTTTTAAAAATGTTGCCTACGTCGCGAAAACGACCAATGTTGGACAAAGTTACAGAATTTATAGCAGAAATGCCTGACCTAAATTATGATGGCGTTAAAATTCAATGTGTAGTTTGTAATATCCCTTTAATGTGTTGCTCCAAAAGCGATTGTCTACGTCACGTAAATAGTAAACAGCATTCTTAAAAAAAAAAAAATTGCACACGACACTATGACAAATTTAAATTTAATTTATGTGTTACCTTTATTGCATGTAATCTACCGTTTAATTTACTAGGTAAGGAAGCATATGTCTTTTTTTTGAATAAATATTCGGACTGCAAATTACCAAGTCGGGCATCGTTACAAAGATTGTGCCATCTGCTCGTGAACATGTTGAAAAAAGAATTAAATCGGAGTTGAAAGATAAAAAACTGTGGTTATGTGTGGACGAAACAACAGATCGTAAAAAAGCATTCTGTGGTTAATATAATGAGTCGTACAATGGAACCACATTAATCGTCACCTTCAATTCTATTAGCTTCCAGACGAGTACAACAATGTACTGCCGAGGTAATTTCAAAGTTAATGGTAAATACATTGGAAAAGTTTTCAACAAATTAACTGTTGATGTTTATGCGTGATGGTGCCGCAAACATGCTTTCTGTAGGCCGGAAAATTCATGCTTTCAGTCATGTGGCAGATAGTATTAGAAAATGTTATCCTGAGGTAGAGGCTTTAATAGCGCATACAAAAGCAGTGTTTGTCAAATCCCCAAAACGTATTCGCAAATTTCACAGACTGTGCCCCCGTATGTCTGAGGCACCGGAACCTATTCTTACACGTTGGGGAACATGGTTACAGGCCGCGTTTTATTATCATAAATATTTTGAGAATGTTAAGAACGTGGTTTTATAATTCGATCCAAAGGAAGCTGCGGCTATCAAGGAAAGCCAGTCGAAATTCAGAACAATTACTTCGGACTAGTGGAAGCAATAGAAAAATTACAAAATCCTTCGGTGTCGTTAGTGGAATCTCTGCAAATAGTGCAACATGTTCACGCACAGCTATGCGCGGTAGAAGACGCAAAAAATGTTTGTGTTCTAGAAAGGTTTGAAAGTGTTTTAGAGAAAGATTCTGATTTTGGCACATTAAGACAAATTTGTGAAGGTGCGTCAACAGAACCGTTAAGTTGTTCCAAAGATTATTTTAATTACGCAAATATAACGTCACTAGATGTAGAACGTTCGTTTTCTGCATATAAACACACTTTTTCCTCACGCCGCACTCGGTTTGCCGAAACAACTGTGGAAACATATCTAACGTTGCAGATATTTAACAGACATTATTCACTTTGTGATTTCACGGAAGACTCTTAAGACGGTAAGTGTTTGAGCACGTATTATATTTTATTTCTGACCATTTATTTTGTGTAAACTTTTATCCGCCCGCCACTGGCTGTTGGCGCAAATTGAGCAACTCTAATAATAATTCATAACTTAAAAGTATTCACTTTAGCTATAGGGACTGCTATATACAACGTGTCCACCTAGTGCGTGGGTGGAAGATGATTCATTCCTTGAGTAATTTGGAGAAAATGTTTTCAAACAAAAAATACTAGCACTGCATAACATAAAATATATTCAAGTATACAGGGTGTTCAGTTTTCGCAGCGCACGATAGAAGTCCTGTTTTTTAAACGGAACATCCGATATATTATTACGATTTTAGATGTCTCTCTTCAATCCACGTCAATTTTCTTAACATTCTCTATACCTATCTATCCTTAATTTTTTAGATAATTAACATAATTTGAGATTCTTGCAAAGTGCCACTGTTTCTTTAACAGTCGATATCTAAAACACCTTACGCCGAAGAGTGATGATTCAAATTTTATTCGATTGAATATTTCTTGGAGTTTGCGGCAAAATAATCAACATTTTTTTATATCAATTGCCGTCTACAACATGGCTATCGAAATCGTTGCCATGTTTGATTCATGCTATTTCCGGTTTTTTTAATGAACATCCTGTGTATATTTTGCCAAAGCTAATAGAGAAGCTCTTCTTATAAACATTTCCTTTAGTAGATTAAATATGCTATTTAGATAAGTTTTTTTGCTAAAATGCAGAGTGCTGCGACGAAATATGATTTAAAAGTATGTTTTTCTAAAGAAATTAATTAAAAACAAACTGTTAAAATTTAATTTTTATATACAATTTCAACATCTATTCGAAGTGACCATACAAGCTGTCATGTGATTGTATTTTGCTGAAAATTTGCAATTAACTTGAAAATTTAATCTTGATTTTAGCGGCTTTGCTGATATAAATTTTTTTCAAGGGTTCATAGAAATAAAAATAACATTTTATTTTTATTTCTATGAACCCTTGCAAAAAAAATTATATCAATAAAGCCACTAAAACCAAGATTAAATAAATAACTGTAGGCTTTCACGGCCGGAGTCTGAATTTGTACTAGCAGTACGTCTTTCCGGGCTTGTAGGCCAGCCACAGTGTTTGGCGAAACGTCGACTTACACCACTTCAAGACCACGGCCTACAAGCCCGGGAAGACGTACTGTTAGTACAAATTCAAGATTGAATTTTCAAATTAATTACAAGAACGGCTGAGAAATAAATTACATTATTTTATTATTTTGTGTAATATCCACATTGTGTGTTACCTTAAAAAATTCATCCAGAAAGTTTTTTCATAAACATTTCTGTTTAGCTAAATTGCCGACATTTTAAAATAATTTTCAGTGTTCTTATAAAATCTTTTGCTGCTGAAAAAACTTAGCGTGGGATGTTTTAAATAGATCTATACGTTTTGTATTGAACTCTAATCAACATTTGTCTATTTTCGCTATTTATTATTTATACGTACTGGTTAATTTACTAGCCAATGTATTAGGAAAATGACGGTTACTTCGAGTAGATGAAGGAATTGTACCAAAAAAATAACTTTTACATATTTGCGTCAATGAATATCTTTAGCGAAACAAAAGCTTATAGTATTTCATCACAGCACTCGTATAAATCTGGTTGGTATAAAAAAATCTTCGATATCTCGACGAAAGGTTTAAGGAATACACAAAAATATCACCACCCTAGTGTGTAAGGCGTTTAAGATATCGGTGTTTCAATTTAAATCTCAAATTATGTGAATTATCTCAAAGACTAAGATACGTATAGGGAATATTCAAGAGAGTTGACATGAATTGAGGAGATGTACCCGAGGACGTAATAATATACTGGGCGTTCCATTTAATAGACCAAACTTGTACCCTGCGCAACGGTAACTTATGAAAACTTTTTTTCTAAATTGTTCAGGAAAGCAATTATCTTCCGTCCACGCACTAGGTGGACACGCTGTATAATCGAAAGGGTTTTTTAATCTATATTAATTGGCATAGAAATATACAGGTGTTTAATTTGAAAAAGAAAAAGGTTTGTGAACGAAGATGTTAAGAGGGTAAATTACTCAATTTGAAGCGTTGTTACAACGATATTCAAGAATTGTTGTGAAATAATTGCTAAATAAGAGGAATATTGATTTTCTAAAGTAAAAAATCGTTTGCTTTCAGGATAGGGTACATCCATTATGTAAATTTATTAAATAAAACTAAATTTGCTTTATGTTGCATGAAGGAATTTAAAATTGCAAAAATAAACAAACGATCAATTTAAAGTGAAGTTACATAATGTTTTTGCAATATAGACTTCTTGATCCTGAATAACTTACTTAACATATTTTTCAATAAAGGTAAGCTAAAATTTATCGATCCCAGATAGATTAATAAAAAAAAAACCTGATTCCCAAACATGGTGCAATAATCAATTTTTTGGATTTATCTTAAAAGGTTAAACAAAAAAAATCCTGATAAACATTAGTAATACATAGGTGTCATATTAGAAGCAATTACTTACCACAAACACTCTTCTTTCAACACAAGACATGGTGATAATTATTGAACGTAGGTATTGTATTGGTTACAGAAGCTACTGTTACAATTTGTTGAGCACCGGAACTGACTTCCGCACTTGCTTTCACTGAAATGACGGCTCTTCCTCGGCGTTCGTTTCCTTTATATCGACGTCGCGACGTACGCGATAGTAAATAGATAACTGACCGACGCTAAGCATCGTCGGATCGACGTCACCATCGCGAGTAATTTCGAAACGCTTTCGGCTTATTCAGAGCTGAAATATTTACATTTTATTTTGGATCGGTGTTTAATCTCTGGGCTGCCCTTGCTCATTCATTCATTTATATCAAGCCAGAATTCCTTGGAACAGGATGTTGATGCTTTGATCGTTTATTTATCTACGGATCATTTAAATCAAAACTCGGATCCTCTTGGGAAGATATTTCAGAGATTAATAAGAAGTTGGGAAAACATAGACGGAGCTTTACGATAAACAAGAAAATTTCATGGGAATGTTAATTCCAGCATTAAATTATTAGGAAATTCTTTATGCACTATGCATATACATACATACTTACGAAGGTATTCCAATAATAACCGTTTCGTTTATTCTTGCTTGCATTGAAATAAATTGATCGTACATTTCGGAATAATTCCTTTTTATCGTAATCAGGTTTCTTTCGTAGCTGCAAGAGATGCTCCGAGGGCTAGCTTTTAAGTTTTAACAAAAACAATGAAAGAAAATATTTTTTTTGTGCAAATCCTTTTATTGCTTTTCAAAATATTGCTTGCGTTTGAATCAATTCTCGATACATTTTTTCCACCCTGAAAGTAGTAACTTCAAAATATGGTTTTTGAAGGTTTCTTGCTTCTTGAGATGATAAAAATCACTATCAACATTTTTGTTTGACATTTGGGAACAAAAAGAAGACGTTAGACGATAAATGAGGTGAATACTGGCAATGAAGCAGTAATTCGATGGTTTTCTTCTTCAGATAATCAATTGTTTGACGTGCTGTGTGAGAGCTGGCATTGCCATGATGAAGGATGATTCGACATTGTCGATTGTTTTTCTTGATTTCATCGATGACTTCTGGCAAACAAATTGTTGTATACCATTCAGCATTAACTGTTCTTCGTGAACGAACAATTTTGGTTGGATTCGGTTCATCTGGGAACTGAGAACATTCAAACAGTTGATTGTTATGTAGTTTCCGGCTCCTACGAATATATTTAAGTTTCGTCACCTGTTACGGAACGGATTTTAAAGTTCCTCTGTCGAAGTTTTTGAACATTTCCTTACTCCAATTGACACGATCCTCTTTTTGTGCTTAGGTTCAATTATGCGGAATCCATCAGGAACAGGATGCCTCTATCTCACGGTAAGTCACATGTTTTTTGGAACAACAACCGATTTTGGGCTACCTTTACGAAATTCATCACTGACGGAAGCACGACTACGACGAAACTCTGTAAACCAGTTGTAAACCTTTCTGATGGTGTTTCATTACCAAAAGTTGAACGAGGCGATTCTAGACATTGTAGTTGTGTTAGGTCTTTACTAAAATCGTAAAAAAACATCAAAAAATCATCACGCGAAATTTGCATTTTTTTACAAAATCGTTCTTTTTAAAGGCTCACTGTAAACATATTACTTGGCCGATTTCTGTACTGTCACTGCTTCAATAGCGCCATCTAGTGGTCGTTTGTGTTATAATTAATTATTACAATATGCTTTATTGCTACACCAAAATAACATTAAATCAAGTTGATTATTTATTTATTCTTAAGTCTACCTATATTTTTAAGCGTATAAGACGTCGGAAAGAATTGCAATTGTCATCTTGCCTTAAAATTCCCTCAATTTTTTCCTATTCTGGGTGCGCTACAGCACTATTTCTAATTTCTTCCCTCTATTCCTCCCAGTTTTCCTCACGTATTTCTGCCACAATTTTAAGGCCTTCCTCTTTGTTTTGTTTCGTGTACCTTGCCTGCTATCCTTTTCTCTTTCATCTTCTTTAGATCTTCAAACAAATCACCTCAATTGGGCTTCTCCCATTATTTGTTCTGTGGGTTTTGGTGAAGAGTTCCTTATAAGGCCTACAAACCTTTGCCCTATATTTTCGGTAAAAACTTATTTTCTCATTTCAACCGGTTGCATTTGCTTCTGCGTTTTTTCAAGATAGTCCGTGGTTCTGATATATGCATTAGAGGAGGAACGACAACTGTTTTGACGATCTAAGCTTGTACTTGTTTTGGTATTTCTTTATTCCCTAGATTTTCTTAATGTGATTGAAGAATTTTCTCTCTCTTTATCTTTCGCAACTATTGCCCTGTTGTCTACGTTGTTGCTATATTCATTTTTCCTTTATTTAACCTTATGCCCTTTCGTTTTTCATCCATTACTATTGAAAAGAATAGTGGACTTCAATTATATTCTAGCTTTATACTTTTGTTTATCCCAAACAACTTTGATGTCTCGTATTTTACTCTATAATAGATTTTACTAAAGCTGCATAAACTTTTAAAGATATTTACTAAAATAACTAGCTAAAATGTTTTTGTATATTTTGAAAGGAACTGAATTATGAAGAAATACTTCACTTTCATAAAGTATTAGTGGCACCGATGGCTTTAAGTAAGACAAGGTAGTTTTGTAATTGTTTTACGTATGGTGACAGCTCGTTGAAACACGGTTATCATAAAGTAAGGGATATATTTCAACTTATTATGCAGTTTCAACAAACTAAGCCAGCAACAAATATCAATACAATCTGAATTATTTGAAATATAGGATTTCTTATGTCCAATACTGTTTACCTCCTCCATTTTGGGATAATGACTTAGCATTTGAATTTACATTAAGATCAGTTTCATTTTGAAAATAAATCACTAAATTGCAATCGCTTTGTTTTGACACTTGTGACAGTAGTTGTTATGACTAAAGCTGGCCACGCGCGGTACTGCGCAGTAGCGTAGAGTCGACCAGGCCTCGCGTTCCACTAGAGTTATTCTGCTAATAGAGATGTTTGCTGCCGCAAATAATTTCGCTCATCTTTTAAATAAAAATTAAATAACACGTGCTCAAACACTTACCATTTTAAGAGTCCTCCGTGAAATCACAAAGTGAATAATGTCTGTTAAATATCTGCAACATTAGATATGTTTCAACTGTTGTTTCGGCAAAACTAGTACGGCATGAGGAAAAAATGCGTTTATATGCAGAGAACGAACGTTTTACATCTAGTGACGTAATATTTGCGTAAGTAAAATAATCTTTCAAATAACTTAACGATTCTGTTGACGCACTTTCACAAATGTGTCTTAATGTGCCAAAATCAGAATTTTTCTCAAAAACACTTTCAAATTTTTCTAGAACAGAAACATTTTTTGCGTCTTCAATCGCGCATAGCTGTGCGTGAACATGTTGCACTATTTGTAGAGATTCTTCTAACGGCACCGCAGGATTTTGTAATTTTTCTATTGCATCTGCTAGCCCGAAGTAATTGTCGTGAATGATTTTTAAATCCATTTTGACCTGACTATCTTGAAATTTCGACTGGCTTTTCTGGACAGCGGCAGCTTCCTTTGTATCGAATTGTAAAACCACGTTCTTAATATTGTCAAAATATTTATGATAATAAAACGCGGCCTGCAACCATGTTCCCCAACGAGTTAGAATAGGTTCTGGTGGCTCTGGTATACGGGGGCACAGTCTGTGAAATTCGCGAATACGTTTCGGTGATTTGACAAATACTGCTTTGGTATGCGCTATTAAAGCGTCTACCTCAGGATAACATTTTCTGATACTATCCGCCACAAGATTGAGAGCATGAATTTTACACGTAATGTGTAACAAATTAGCAGAATGCTTTTTAAGAGACCGGCCTATAGAAAGCATGTTTGCAACACCATCACTCACTAACATCAAGAGTTGGTTTGTTGAAAGTTCAAACTTGTCCAATGTATTTAACACTAACTTTGAAATTACTTCGGCAGTACACTGTTGTATTGGTTTGGAGACTAATAGAATTGAAGGTGCTGATTGATGAGGTTCCAATTTGCGTGCCATTACATTAAGAACAGAATGTTTCTTCCGATCTGTTGTTTCGTCGACACATAACCACAATTTTTGATCTTTCAAGTCCGATTTTATTTTTGTTCAATATGTTCGCGCGCAGATGGCACAATTCTTCGTAACGATGTTGGACTTGGTAATTTGCACTCCGAATAGTTATTCCAAAAGCAGATAAATGGTTCCTTGTCTAGTAAATTAAACGGTATATTACATGCGATAAACGTAACGCATAAATTAAATATAAATTTTTCATTGTCTCGTGCGCAATTTCTTTTTGAGACATGCTTTTCACTATTTACGTGTCGTAGACAATGTTGTCTGGACCAACACATTAACGGGATTTTACAGATTACACATTTAATTTTAGCACCTTCATATATTAAGTCTGGAATTTCTGCAATAAATTTTCGAAGTTTGTCCGACCGCGGTCGTTTTGCTGACGAAATCATATTTTTTCTAGGACAGATAAACAATTGCGCAAATGACCGGCAGCGAAAGTGTCCGTACTGCTCCGCAGACGAAGTAATACTACCGTTCCTCTCGGTCCGAACTGATTCTACGCCGATGCGCGGTACCGCTCGTGGCCAGCGTTAGTTATGACGAAACTTGCTTCACATACGAGGTAGGCGCCATAAATTCTCGGCCTGATATAGAAAAAAAAAACCTGGTAAAATATAATAATTTTTATTTTTCAATATAATCTCCCCTAACTTTAATACATTTATTACAACGATCAATTTATAATTCTATACCCTTGTAAAAATAATCAATATTTTAGATTATTTTTACAAAATGTTGTATTACAGCTGCTTGCAACTCACTATCGTCCTTAAAACAACGTCCCCTAAGATTTTTCTTTAAATGAGAAAATAAATAAGAACAATTGTTTCATCTCCGGTGATAATGGACTCCAAAATCGGTTTCGGGTCGTACGTTTCCACGCATGTTTAAAAACGAGCGCGCACATTTGACCCAAAGTTCACGTTGGAGAGCAGAAAGAAGATCTTATTCGTACCCAAATGGTTACGGAGAATTCGGCGAATACTTGTTTCAGAAATGTTAGACATCACTGCTAATTTCTTCACTTTCAAACGGCGATCTGCTAATACCATTTCTTCAATAATTGAAATGTTTTGAAGCGTTATCAGTTCAATTGGCCCACCAGGGCCCTCATCATCTTCAAGGAATTCTTGCCCCAAACGGAAACATTTTGCCCACTTTTTACAGTGGAATATGAAGGGGATAAATCCCTATAAGTGCCCTTCTTTTGTTAAAAATTTAATGACCGCGCGGTACTCAATCGTCTTTACTTGAGATATTTTCATGCAGTTTAAGATCAAAGCAGTATAATGATAATAAATCATTGGTTATGATATTCAACAAATATTTGTGTGCCTATAACCAGAACAGGAAACGTTGCATTCTTAACGGTTACAATATATCGCAAATATATTTGGCAATAGCTGAAGGTGTTTGAAAGTTAAATACCGGAAACAGATCTAGAATAAAATTTATTTTTTAATTACCAGTAGATACTGGTAGCTTTTGGCAATCATTAGATGACACGTGCGGTGTGTGCGCTGTCGTTCACAAATCTATATATACACTTGTCGAAGCTTGGTTTATCTTGCGGAATTGAAAATTAGAGAAAAAACTGTAACTTTGGTATTAGAACCGACGGAATTTGAATTTTGTTTTTATTTAATATTTTTCTTACTATTGTAGCTTTTAATTATACTGGTCTTATTAAAAACCACACTAAAGATAAAGGTTGTAGACCTTTTTCCTTAAAAAGACAGCGTATCGAGTATTTATTTCTAAATATTAACAACTATTGCGCAATTTTTCCTTTTTAAGAATAGATAACCATAGACCTTCTAATGAATTGAATTTTATAGGGGAAGTCTAAGTAAGTAGATTCACTTTTGGCAGCGCTACAGTTGTAGCATTATAGTAACTAAGTGGAATTTTCCGTGAATTAAAATGAAAGGAGTAAAGATTAAGAAAAGTACCCTGTTTATTTATTTGTACGTATGTTGATATTAACTTGTGAAGTGTTTCTAAGAATTACGATGACGTAGATATCCATAATCTGCGAGGAGTAGATTTTAATGAATTAAAACATGCCCATGAGTTTAAAGCCACATAACAATAATAATCTACGGCATCGCTACACAGAGAAAAAAAATTCTAGACTCAAACAAATATGCATTCAGTCAATCAAAACGTAATTTTAAATGGCGGCAAAGGTATACCTATTTTCTTAATTTAAAGAAATAGTTTTTTTGACACCATTATTTGAAATATGTGATTTCTTGAAACAAATAACCTCAAACAGTTCACTAAAACCCTTACCACAATACTTAACTCGTACTGGACGCACGTTTCGATACCTAAGCTATCATCATCAGCAGTAAAACTGAATTCAGTTTTACTGCTGATGATTATTATGGGGTATTACGACAAAAAGGGTAGGAGCTGGAGCAGCAGGTACCTCAACGGACTTATACATGCAAGCATGTCTTATCACTTGCCTTTGCTAAAATACCTGTTATATCAAAAAAACGAGGAAATATACTGATAATTAGTTACAAAGTATGAAAACGGAAAAATCAAAGTATTGTTAAAAGTGTGGTGGGTTGACTCGTAATTAACTTAAATTGCTAACATTGGTGTTACTGGCCTTGAAAACGATATCGGCGAAATTTTTGTAATTTTCACTAATCCGTAATACAAACAGGAATTCTGATATTCACTAATCTGTGGCAACTATTTTATTATTTTTTTGTACAGAAAGTTTAACGTTAGTTATCCAATGGTAAAAATATAAAAATCCAGTATCCTACTTACCTATTATTTTTTTCACTTACATCTTACCGCTTACGAACCACCATCTCACCTAAACTAGAACTACGATTGCGATTGCCTGTGTTCAAGCAACGGAAATTGCCGACGACGTGCGAAGCGCAGGATTCTAATATATTTGTTTGACTCAACAAAATTATATCAAATAAAAACGTTTCTACATTCAAACAAATTCAATCTGTTGTTCTTAAAAAATGTGCTTTCACTCAAATAAACCTTTGTTGAGTTAAATAAATAATTTCAAAGGTATATACTTGTTTGATCCAAGAACTTTTTTTCTCTGTGTACG
The DNA here is from genome assembly GCA_029619315.2 of Dynastes maya. NCBI lineage: Eukaryota > Metazoa > Arthropoda > Insecta > Coleoptera > Scarabaeidae > Dynastes > Dynastes maya. Next base: position 72,944,509 of record JAROYE020000001.1, read on the forward strand.
CTGGAGCCGCTCCAGCGGCAAGAATGGGAGCATACATATTGAAAACTTCCGGCAACAGGAGAATCAACAACAGCTTGGGATATGCCAGAAAAGGAACGATAGTACCAAACCTTATCTTTGATGATCTTATCTTCCAAGATCTCCTTTGCCTCAAAGTTGCTTTGGATTGGGAGGAATGGAGAAATGGGAAGAAAACCGAAAACATAATGCAAGTTACGAACGGGTTCTAGTTCTAGCGCTACATATGAAGAAGGGGGACCTTGATGCCAGGCACGTTCACTTTTTTTAATACCCAGTTGTTATTGTAATTCAAATATATTATAACATTTCGACAAACAATTTTTAATTCTTACATGCCAAGTACACTAATTAACTAATATATTCTGGCTTCCGTTGGTGAATTATGAAACTCTGTAATTTCCTTGGAATTTCCGACGTAATTAAATTATTGAGAAAAAAAGCGAATGTGCCTGGCATCAAGGTCCCCGTGATGTAGTGGTTAGCACCCCGTTCGGCAAGCGGGAGGTGTTAGGTTCGATTCCTTACCGGGACGAGATTTTTTCATGTATTTAATTACGTAGGAAATTCCGAGGAAATTACAGATATATAACAATAATTTAAATAATATTTCCCAAAGCATTACTATCGTCGATTCATCTTCTAGCCCGTTTACAAATTGTTTGGGTATAGCATATTTAATTTAAGGATCATTATTCTTTATAGTAGCTACATGCATCATTAAAAATGCAACCTAGTGTTTCCGCTGTTTTGTATTTCTGAATATCCTCGAAATATTTCCGTTTCTCCCTAAAAGATCCTGTCTGCGCAATATTGCTTTAGTTGTTTGTTTTTTTATTTGTAAAAATTCGGCCTTCGATTTCGAAACTCGTTTTTTAAAATACTGAAATTCGAAAATTGGTTTCCTAAGAAGTGGATTATGTATGATTTAGATTATAATAGGAATCTACCGCGCCCCTCAAGGAAATTAAATTTAAAACCTTTGCTTCCTAACGCTTGGAATTCGTCGCATTCCTTCTGACTCAGCCGCCTCGATACTGCATTTTCAATACAGTCATCGATAATCTAAATATAGGCCTCTAAATTATTAAATATGAATACATGTACAAAGGTTACAAGCATTGTTTTGTACAATTCAATTAATAATGCAAAATGTAATGGGGCAGAACACAGTGTTACAATTACAAATATGCAGATACAAATCTAATAAATTTGTTATTTACTTTGCCATTATCCCTGTTATTTAATAATGGGATTAGTTTAATTTACAAATTATATTTGATTATGAAATTATTACTTCTTAATTGACGTAAGCTTTCCCGTGTTATCCGTACGGTTGCTTGTATCGTTTTACAATTAGAAATTCATGGTAAAAAGTGAAAAGAAAGATTGTGTGACTGTATCATTACAGTTACTTTTACTAGAAAAGCCAACTATCATCGTCAATTTTTCTTCCCACCAACTTGCAGAAAAGTTTATTATTAATTGTGTGATTTGGACCGTGTAACTGGTGAATTATCTCACGCAAGATCCTCTAACTTGAAATAACATAAATTCTACGAACTGCTCCCACCTGATTCTTACGCTAGCTTTTGTTCATTCACTGCGTACGCCGACGTTTACTACATATGTTCATGGAAAAGCGCGTATCTGAGTTCTGGAATGTAGGATTTTTACGAGCCAACACACTTGTAGAGAGGCTAATTATATTTTACACAGAACGCCATTTAAAAATAGCGTAAGTGCTTCAGATAGGTAGAATGATCAAGTACACCATACTGATTTACTAATAGATTTAAATATAGTTTGTTTTAAAACGCAAGTTTGAAGTAGTAGAAATGGTATTTGCTGATACGCTGGTACTTAAATACAGTTGACTCATGCTTATTTATTAGCTCTTTGTTGGCATCATCAACTAATATGGTAATGAAAATGAAAGAACGCGCCGAAACGGACCAAAGTGTGGTAGTAATATTTTGGGCGTGAAATGATGCATTTGATAAATTACTACTACTACTACTCAAAACATAAGACTCACGAGTTTCTACAGAATCTAGTCTAACGTTATTAGTCAAAGATGGTATGATACTGGCTACATTAAGAAGCATATGCTCTCACAAATTATGAGACTTTCTTTTAATCATGGCATAAAATAAATTTAGCTGTCAATGAGTTATGCGATAGCCGCAACGAAATAGGAGACATGAATCACATCATACTAGGATGCAAAAAACGCAGACAGACTGGTAACAGAACTTATAAATATGGGACTACCGTTGAACGTTAATCATATTTTAGATTAATAAAGTTTTGAAGTAAATTTGTGTCTTTTTACATTTTTAAGTAGAGAAAAAATTATGATATAGCTTTTGATACTCCTATGTGTTTTCATCCCTTACGAGTTTTCCTTTTGCCCTGTAGGGCCTACCTGTGTTGTTTTTATTGTGAGTCACCCGAGCGGCCCCGGTTTTGAAGTGTGTCTTGTGTTTTGATAGGCAGGGCATAAATGCGCCACTAGTACCTGCTGTAATCCCCAGAATTATAAGGGATGGTTAATCCGTAGGCACCGGTGCGCCATCGGTCAAATTCAATTAGCGCGACGGGGATGCTACCTCTTATCTTCTTCCCATAAACGTAAATGCATTACGATTACACTTGGGCTTTCCAAATGTAATTGTAATTGATCAATGAGGTTTTGAGGTTATTCAAAATTGTTTCCTATAAATTTGTTAGCAAATCGTCACACTTTTGGTCGTTAAAAATTTCACAATGGAGACCATCCTTAGCCGAAAAAGAAAAGTTTTAATTGTGAAAAATAATTTTAAATTTCGAAAGTGCGGTAGTGTTACCAAATCAGGTGTTAAGTGGAGGTGCACTAATAAAAATTGTTCCGCGAAGATACACATGGATAAAGCGAACACTGCAATCTTGGATGAAAACATTGACCATAATCATGAAGCTGATGCCACTCTGCACAGACAAGCTGTTAGCAATAGTTTAAAAAGAAAAGCATCCACTGATCTGTATGAGAAACCGGTTAAGAAAATTTATCAAGAATTGAAAGACCGCCCACCTACCGATTTGGACAAATATACGACCCAAGACGTATACAACATCCGGAAGTGCCTGTATCGAAAGCAACGACAATCCCTGCCAGCGTTGCCAAAAACTATTGCGGAAGTACATATTGCACTGAGTAAGGATCAAATCACCACATTCAATAAAAGTGAGCCATTTTTGTTAGTTAGCAATTCAGATGATAACATTTTAATATTTTCTTGTAAGACAAATTTGATTTTTTTGTCAATTATGTAGATGGTACATTTGATTACGCACCCAAGTTTTTTACTCAGTTGTTTACGGTACATGGAGTTAAAAATGGCCATTATATTCCACAGGTATTTTGTGCGTCTGATAAATTGCATGTAACATATGTTAAATGTTTTCAATTAATAATTAAGAAATGTCTTAAATTAGGGATTCAGATTAAACCTATGAAGGTTATTGCCGATTTTGAAGATTCAATTCATAAAGCTGTTAGGATGGTATGGAAACACATTGAAATTGTCGGATGTAGATTTCATTTGGCTCAGTCATGGATACGTAAAATTCAGCAGAGAGGTTTAATAAATGAATACAAGAATATACAATCCAAAATTGGAATATTTTTGCACTGGATTTTTGGTCTAATGTTTTTAAAACCTGAAATGGTAGGCGATAGTTTTGTTTTTGACTTTGCGGCAATTAGATTACTTAGTCGAAAATTACGCTTCAGCGTCGAATGAAAGAACCACAAATTGTTGTGAATCGTTTCATTTCGATTGTAATAAATCTTTTTATAGTACGCATTCCAATATTTTTAAATGTATAGATGTTTTAAAACAATTTCAAATAAAAACTTATTTGAAAATTAACAGTGTACATTTACCAGTTAAAATAACAAATAAAAATTATAGAGATCGCCTTAACCATTTACAAAAAATGGTTACGCCCTTGTTCTGTTACGAAATGAATAACTGAAATAACACTTAATTTTTGAAAGACCATCTTCATGGTTGGAAAAAATATGTTGTACTGAGGCTTAAAGAAAGAAATATGTGTAAAGGCGATTTAGTGAATGTGGAATAATTTTAATACTTTAGATATTTTGTAAATAAAAACATAAATCATTATTCGTTACGTTTCTGGGTCCTTTTCCAATGGCAAGACCAATGCTTTCCTTGAAGAAAATTCCTACAATGTTTAAAGTTAACAGTATATATACAGAAAATCTAGACAATGCTTTCAGATTTGCATTGAGATACCAATGCCACATATACAGTGAGGTCTTAAAGTGCCTTCCCCCCTAACTAACTTTTGAACGATAGAAGTTAGCGTTTTTAGAAAAAATAGGTCGGTTTTCATTTTTATGAACTAACTTCCGTCGTTATCTGCAGTTCATTTGTGTTTCCAGTATCACCGGAAGTGACGTCAACTATCTTATTTTAAATAGGACATCCTGTATATTTTTACGTTTTTGGAAAGGTAATCGAAAGGCGAATCCAACGATACCACACATGTTATACTTTAACTTAAGAAATATGACGATATGCAGCAATGTTTTGGTAATCTGTTTTTGTTGTTACGCAAAGTTGCCTAGGAAAGAGCGCAAATTGTTTCTTGTGACACCAGAGTGGTCTAAAAAGCTCGTTGCTAAGCAAAGTAATTATAACAATTGCCAAACTGTTGAATCTTAATTCCAAAAGCGTAAATTATTCTTGTTGTCTATTGTTATTGTATCCTGCATTTGTCATACGTTCCTTCTTTGTTCTCGTTATTATTTTCTCTCATTTTAACTTGTTTTGTTAATTGTTGTTATTTCCTTATTTTACCGAATTTTATTGCAATTAATTAATTATGGTAAGTTTGTTTGTGTGTTAGTTTTTGATAGACACCATTTTTTTTGTTTTGTTTTTTGTGTTGTTATTTTTATGATGGCTTCTTAAGATTTCAAAAAGATTTGATGCTGATATAGGTCATTGAATAATTTGTCAGTCTTTGATACCCATCAATCCGTGTATATGGCAAAAATTTTGAATATATATAAATTATAACCATGAAGTAAGCTTAAAGGATATCAATGAAAATTTAGCCTTTTTATTTTGTTATTCATCTACAACTACTTCTGAACTTCATTGTGTTTAGTTATAACGCTTTAGAATTCTTTTATTGCAAAAGAACATTTGACAGAGACATTTGCAGTAATTTTGATACTACACTATAGCATTTCGATGTACAGAATCTTTACATGCTCTATTTCATATCGAAATATTAAGTATGCTGTCCATGACAAATGTTTCTAAAAGTTAAATGGATTACAAGTGAATAATGCTTTTGAACTACAAAAAAAAACATCTTGCGACTACCATTTCTTTTATTGAAATTAATATTTTCTTCAAACTAAAAGTTAAACCTTAACCCTATTTTAAACTGAACGTATTACGATGCGAATATGGTCTAAATATTATACAGCTTTTGTTTGTGTTTGTTCTTAACGTACCACAATACTTAATCATCCTTGTTTTGAAAATCTTTGTTTACTTATATTATGCGATGGTTATTAGTTTATTTACATAGAATTGTTCCGAAAATAAAAGATATAAATTATTGTATTATGTGTTAAACGCACTAAAGCAGTGATTTACAAACTTTTCTGTTTATAGTTCTCTTGGTCTTTCTACAAGAGTCTCAGCGAGCTAGTTTATGAGTTGCACAAGTATAAATATTCTTTGTTATTAATGGAACTTAATGGTGTATTTTGTTCTGAAGGAACCAAGTTAATACATTGTATTATTATTGAACTATTATTACTTCGAATACCTCTATCTATAACTGTGTGATTAATTAAGGTTTACATTCATAGTCGGTAAGAAACATTTTCATTAAAAAAAAAGTGTGCCCAAACAAACAAAGGAACTTATTAATCTTACAAAAATGTCAAATTAGGAGCGACGCAGTTTTACTCTTTATTTACAAAAATTAGAAAGATCAAGTTATAATGTAAAGTGTTCTGTCATATCTTATTTTGATAAATATGGGGCGAGAATAATTTATTAAAAGAGGTGCGGTAATCAACGACGACTTCGATTGCAATGACCTCGTCTGATTAGAAGATGGGTTACAAAGTATCGCTAGAGGGGATCAGTAGAAGATTTGAAACCACAACAGAGGACAAAACGAGCAAGAAGGGAAAAGAACATCTTCCATGTTAGAAGTGCAATTGAAGAATATTCCAGTGAATCTTTTCGCCACTTGTCGCAACAAGTGGGAATTTCTCATGAGTCCTTACGAGCGATATAAAAAAAGACTTGCACTAGCATCTTTACAAGTGGCAAAAAACTCAAAAGCTCCTTATAGAAGACCATAATGCACGCTTACAGTTTTGCCGTTGAATTTTGGAAGGAGACCAGGACTTAATTAACAACATGGTTATGAGCGACGAGTTCCACTTCCAACGCTATAGCGAAAGGAACAAGGAGAATGCTGTATTGGTCTGCTGAAAATCCACACACTGTATTCGAGAAACCACAGTATTCTCAAAAGGAAACTGTTTCGTGCGGTATTTGTTCAGCTGGAATCCTGGGTCCATATTTTTTTGAGGATGAAAGAGAAAAAACGAAATGCTGTTTCTGTTACTAGTGAAAGATATATACTTCCCCTACATGAGATGTTTCCAGGTCATCTGGTATCTCAGCGTGGAAAAAATAAAATTTGAACATTTATGGATAAAAATGTGAAAACTGTTTTCACCTATGTGTAATTAATGATTCAAATTGGGTCACTCATAATTTGACACCCTTTATATCAAATAGTTTGAATTATGCAAGCAGAAAATTAGAAAATTAAAAATTATCACATGCTAGTTTTGTAACATTTTATTCACGGGGAAATAACTGAAGAATACATTCTTAGAGGTGTTTGACACGCTGCATGATCCTGTACAGAATTTCATACTTTTTTCATGTACATTTTCAAATAGGACATGTTCTGTTTCCATACATGATTCTGTACATAAAACACGCTTGCTATGCGCTATTGTGATTATCTTCTTCTTGACAGTTCAATTTTGAACGAGAAAAGGTTGTTTTATGTACTAAAAATGACCTTGAGAACTTGTACATGATTCTGCACAGAATCATGCACCGTGTCAAACGGTCTTTAGTCAAAGAATATCCAATAGAAACTCCAATATTCGCTAGTGTTATCTTTGTTAAAGAGAATAATCAGAACATTGCTTTGGATTTCGAAATTGAAATAAGAAATATCTAAGAAGATCATTTGAGACGTTTATTACAAAAATTATAGTTGATATCTAAGTTTATCATTTCAGGTAAGAAAAGGGGATAATTCACACGTAGAGTAGATATTTGCGAGGTAAATATTGGAATTTTTCCAGCAATTTAACCCCAAATTTTAAATATAAACTGATTGGTTAAATTTGTGTGGAGGGAGGGGATATTATAGGCTAATACTCTGCGAAGCAATTGATAAGAGATATGTAAAAGCCTTCCCTTGAACATTAAGGTTGTGTACTTACTTGACCCAGTGATTTTGTTTAGTGTTAATTATTATACAATTGTGAAAGCTTCTAATTCTTTGAAGGTATGTTTTTCTGCATAAATTCTTTTGTGCTAGTAACTTTATAGATGTATCTTTACACATTTTGAAGCTCGAGAAGATTTTTATTATTGCCTATCATACCTATGACTAGTAAAACCAGTAAAAATTCAGTTCAACAACAAAATCAGTGTTCAAGCATTTCTTTATGTTTTGGACCATTTTCCCATTGGATAATCCCAACACAATAATTTAATACTTACGTTAGATTTTTCTGAGATTAGAAAGTTAAATAACTTGAATAACCTCATACGTATTTAGCGATAATTTTATACTATTTGCAGACTATTCTTATTTAATAATAATAATAATAATAATAATAATAAAAATAATGATAATAGTAAACCTTATTTCTGTTGCTTTACACACTACAAGCAATATAGGAAAAATACAGAAACTGATGTTAGAAAGAGATTTGAATCCATTACACTGACGAACTCGAGTAATCATTGTGGCAAAATTATTATTGAAAATAATGTATAAAATAAAAATGAATTATCTTATTATCACAGTAACGATAGCAACACTTAATAATAAAATAAAAATTGTTTAAAATTGCCATGGTTCTGTGGTACACATAGATAAAGCTTTTTGTTAACAAATTGTGATTTACATTATTGTATTTAACTCGACAACAGCTTGCCTTATTCTATTATATAAATTTGACGGATAGAAAGGACATAACCGTTGTCTCACTCGCTTTTTATTTTTATTAGGGTGGGATGGCCACATGTCTTGCGTTTCGTGGTGACAAGACCCTTTTTCGCCTTTTCGTCTTATTTTAACTTGCTTTTTAGTCTAAGGGGCAAAGGTAGGTACTTGTATATATATATTTTTTTTGAAGAGTATGGACAGAGCGGGTTCGTTAGATTTAATATATGTTCTCTCGTATCAATTGGTACTGAAGACGGCTGAAGATGAAGACCCACGTGTCTTCGAAGCGGCTTTTCCGACTTAATTAATAATTTGTGTGGTGCGGAGTGGGTTGACAATATTGTCGTTTGCCATACTATCCCACAATTTTTGCTATCATTATTGCCTTATTCTGTTTTTTAATTCATCGAGAGTGGCAATAGACGTTACAAAAACTTTACTTTTTATAGCACCCCACAGAAGAAAAATCTAGTGGGGATAGATCAGGAGATCTTGCAGGTCACCTTGAAGGACCTCTGCCGCCAATCCAAGAATTTGGAAATTCTTGACTCAAATATTCAGTTACATCTATCAAATTATGTGGAGGTGCTGAAATACCATTCCGCGTCTACCAGCTAATGGTATATCATTCAAGTAATTTTGAAATTCTTTTTTCAAGATGAATCCAAAATAGTACTATTTATGATTCCACATCATTGATCGAACAACATGTTTGGAAATTCGTATTAAATATTTCGCGTGGATTTATCCTTATCTCTTCTTTGCCAATAATGTGTATTGTGTCTATTTGGTGTACCATTATTAGAAAAATTGAATTCATACGACTATAAAATTTTATTTCAAGAATTTGGATTTGCAATATTAAATAATTGCAAAATTGTACTTTTCTCACAGCATCGCCAGAATGAAGATTATGAATTTTGTGTATTTTATAGACTCTGTAATTGTTTTTTCAAAATCATATGTATAGTTTATTTCAAATTATAAGAATATAACTGTGAACGGCTTAAATGCTGTTATTGCACCACCTGCGGTAATAACTACCTGGATACGCAAACAAACTGCTGAGGACCGTAATGACAAAATTTAAGCGAATTGAATAGAAATGGAATTATGATTTACGATATGCGTAACTACCTGTTTGTACATTTAAATCTCATTTAATATGTAAATTCTTTAATTACTTGTAACATCGAATTGCTTACTATGTAAATTTATACTGTTTGTAAAATATATAACATGAACATAACAATTATCTTATAGGGCCGTAATTTATAGTCAATACGGCCCCTAGATTCAATATGCATTGCCAGGTTATTATCGTCACAGAAGGTGCAATAAAAGTATTAAAGGCCTTGTAAGTCTACAGTTATATTCTTATAATTTGAAATAAACTATACCTTTGTATGTGGTGTATTTAATTCCAGTGCAGTTTTTCTAATTGAATTTCTAGGGTAAATATCGAAATATGCAAATACATCAACTTCCATATTTTCAAGTATTCATGAGGTTCGTGTATTCTCGACAGGAATTCAGTTCTACGCAATTTGTCTTCTTATTTCAAAAAACACGAATAGTTTGGATGAAAGCGATCCGGATATTGTTGTCGGTATAAGTGCCTTGAACTATTATTTGATAAATAATAACATTTTATCATATCTACCTTCTCATTAATTGAATAATCTGCCATTATTGACACAAATTAACAATATATTTAGACCATACAAATTTTATTGTACCGCAAAAACAATAGAAAATAACAAAACTCTTGTACTTTTTTAAAGCAAAAGTTATTTTTTATTAACTGGTGTAAAAGTATACAGGATGTACAGTTTCAAACAAGTATAAAACTAGTATCTACGAAAATTTATTTCTTTTTTTACCAGATTTGTACAGACGTATAAAGCTTACTAGGCATACTAAAAACACTTTGTGTCTATAATAATTTCGGAGAAAAGCGGTGTTTCCAATTCTTATTTCTACCCATATGTTTAATGAGAGTATACATTCATAGATGATAAGAAACATTTTCATTTCTTAAAAAAAATGTTTGCCCAAACAAAGCAACTTATTCTTATATGCACGTTGGTCCACATTTCACCGAGGTGCGAAAAATGCTGTACGTAGCGCGATTTGGCATACTTGCATTTATCCCCGCCGACCAGCTTCGCCGCGCGCAACTACTGTGGCCTATCTGACGCACTCTTTGTTTTTCTGTGCGCTCGTAAAGTTCTAACAAGAGATCGTGGATTTTCAATACATTATGTACAACCGCAGAGATAGTACAGATCATTAAATGGTATTTTGCGAATTGCTATAAATGCCAACAAATAGACGAACGGTTTCAAATCCCTCTAACGCATCCCGAACGGGAGGGGAGAGAAGTGAGGGTTTGTTCGTTAGTTGAAATGGGCGAACCTTGCTTTAGCCGGCAAATTTTGAAACGCAAGAAATACAAAAGTTACAAAATTCAATATTGCCTGGAGATTTTTCCCTTTAGTAACATTGTTAGAATTTCAATTTATTTTGTATAATTATCGAAATTATTTTTTTTTTGAATTTTATAAGAACCGTTGTTTATTTTCCTACTTAGAATAACTTTTTCGTTCTCCTACATCGTATAGCAGCAACAAAATGAATATAAGAAACTGTACTTTCTAACATAATCTGAGAATACAGTAATTCTGTATTAGTGCATTTGGTCAGAAGGCGTTGATAATATTACGTGATTGAGCGGACAAGCGTGCGTACCGCTGCTCGCGTTATGATATACTGCGATTGGATGCGATCTATCAGTGACACTCGAATGCTCTGTTGCCATTCACAAAAGCAGTATCCCGTTCGTGTCTGGACTGACGTGTATATAAAATTATTTGAATTATGCAAGAAGAAGATTAGAAAATTCAAAATTATTGCAGGCTAGATATATAAAATTTTATTCACGGGGATATTTGATGCTTTAATGACATTCATTCTATGTTCATAAAAATAACTGAAGAATACAGTCTTAGGGTCGTCGACATACGATGCATGATTTTGTACAGGATTTCATACTTTTTTATGTACGTACATACATGGTTTTATGTATTACAGCATGCAGAAATGTACGTAACAATGTACACTTTTATTAATTAATAGGACATGTTCTATTTCCATGCAAGATTCTGCACAGAAAACACGCTTGACATGCGCTGTTGTGATTACCTTCTTTTTGACAGTTCGTTTTTTAACGAGAAAAGGTTGTTTTACGTACTAAAACATGACCTTAAGAATTTATACATGAACATGTGCTCCAATATTCGCTAGTGTTATTTTTGTTAAAGAGAATAATTAGAAGATTTGTTTTTGGTTTCTAAACTAAAACAAGAAATATCTAATACTAATGGAGTTATTTATTACAGCAATTACAGATGATAATCTATAAAATTATAATTTCAGGTAAGAAATGGGATAATCCACACGTAAAGTACTTGCAAGGTAAATATTGGAATTTTTCTAGAAATTTAACCCCAAATTTTAAATATTAGCTGATTGGTTAAATTTGTGTGGCGGGAGGGGGTATTATAGGCTATCTTATGGAACAATTGATAAGGGATATGTATGTAAACGTCTTCCCTCCTTGAACATTGAGCGTGTATACTTACTTCACCCAGCGAATTCGCTTTTGTGTATAATTGTAAAGTGAGAGCTTCTAATTCTTTGAAGGTATGTTCTCTGCGTAAATTCTTTTGTGGTGTATTTTTATAAATTTTGAAGCTAGAGGAAATTTTTATCGTTGCTTAACATACCTATGAGTATCAATGTAATGTCAGTGTCCATGCCTTTCTTTATGTTTTGGACCACTTTTGCACTGAATAGTCAAAATACAATAAATTTATATTTGTGTTAGATATTTTTGAGATTAGACTTGCCTGCGTACATATTTGTGATTTCCAACTAAATAAATAGTATAATCTTTTTGCGAATTTGTGTAAATCCCAATGATAATTTTATACTATTTGAAGACGTACTATTTTATTTAAAAATAATAGTAAACGTTATTTCTATTGCAAGCAATATAAAGAAACTAACGTCAGAAAGAGATTGATTCCAGATAGTATATGACTCTACATCACAACTATATCTAAATATAGTTGTTTTAAATTTATTGAAATGTCTCTCTTCTTTTATCCAAGCTGGCAATTTTTTTTTAAATTTTGGACTATTGTAATTGTTTTTTGCGTGTGTTTGTAATATGGCATATGATAATCATTTTTAAATGGGGAGTATATAATTGCACGACAAAATTGGTGTATCGAACGACAAATATGGTACGACGAAAATGAGATACTTCGCAACAAAATTAGTGTGTCAAACGACAAACATAGTGCGACAAAAATAGGGAAATTCACAACAAATCATAGTATTTGCACGACAAAAAATATATGCACTATGTGGACTGTACATTTTGTTCGCTGTACCTAATGTATATATTACATATATGTGTTTGCTGGAATTTTATATCTAAATCATGTTTTTATATTAAATGAAGGGACGTAATGTATAAAAACTATGTTCAAAAAAATTAGAGGTAAATGTATGCTTAAATATATTGATTTATATCACAAAAATCATAAAACGCAATAGATGTTAAACCATTATATAAACTCCATGTAAGAACATAAAATATAATAACATAAAACTAAAAAAATTAATGAATTGCTATATTTAATTTTGAGCAAGTAACGTCTTTTTAGTCTTTGTAGGGCTGCCCTTTTGCGTTTTATTCCCAATTGAATGCTCTTCGCCTCTGTTTACATTTTCGGGTACAATTGAATAATACAGTTAAATAATAAGTACTATATGTGTTCTTCAAATTCCGAAACGAAAGATATTACCATGGAATTTCTTCCCAAATTTCTTGAAAAACGCTGGAAAACGTTTGATGAATTTAAACAAATGCAGTTAACTTTTGCCGTTATCGGCATTTCAACTGTATTTCCGGTTTTACCGGAAGTGACGTCAACTTTCTTATTTTAAACAGAACAGCTTGTATATTTTTGACTTTTTGACAATCGAAAGGCGAATCCAACGATACCACCTATGTTATACTTTAACTTAAGAAATTTGACGATATGCAGCTATAAAGGTAGAGCTTGCTGCTAAGCAAAGTAACCATAACAATTGCCAAACTGTCAAGTCTCAATTCCAAAAGCGTAAATTATTCTTATTATTATTTATTGTTATTATAACCTTGATTTTGACAGGGAATGTACTTAACAAGGTGATAGTTGTTGCCAGATTTCCTTAATATTCAAATTGAGGCAGCAATTTTGCATGGTTCGTGCCTAAGCCATCATAAAAGTAACAACACAAATAGCCTAAAAAACAGACATATTCTCTGTCAAAAACTAACATATTTAAACAAACTTACCATAATTAATTGATTGCAATAAAGTTAGATAAAGTAAAGCAGAAACAACAATTAACAAAACAAGTTAAAATGAGAGAAAACAACGAGAACAAAGAAGGAACGTATGACAAATGCAGGATATAATAATAATAAACAAGTATAATTTACGCTTTTGGAATTGAGATTTGACAGTTTGGCAATTATTATGATTATTTTGCTTAGCAACGAGCTCTCTAGATCAGTTTGGCGTCACAAGAAACAATTTGACTCTCTTTTCTAGCCAATTTAGCGTAACAACAAAAACAGATTACCAAAACATCTATTGCTGCATATCGTCATATTTCTTAAGTTAAAGTATAATACGAGGGATGATCATAAAATAAGGTTCCCAAAGCCCTACAGCAGCAATAAGACGTGTTAGGCGAAATCCGACAACATTGGCGTGCGCAGCAGCTCTCCCACTCTATATACGTACCACTCCCGTCTCGCTACGCCGCTCAGTGTTGGTTAAGCAGCCGTCCGAGATGGAACTCCCGATCGCCGCTACCGCCAGGTGCGACATTTGCGCTGTGATACGTTTTTTAAACGCGAAAGGAGTTTCACCTACAGGCATTCATCGTCAATTAACCGAAGTTTGTGGAGAAAAGTGTATAGCTGTTCAACATGTCCGCAAATGGTGTAGGGAATTCACTGGAGGTGGGACGGAAATTCACGATGAAGAGCGGAGCGGAAGACCATCAGTTTCAGACACCACAATTGAAAAGATTTTGACCGAAAAACTGGGATACCGCAAGGTGTGTGCGCGGTGGATACCGCGAATGCTCACGGAAGACCGTAAGCAGAAACGCTGCAAGTGTGCCCAGGCGTTTCTTCAACAATGTCAAGATAACAAGAAGGAACTTTTGTACTCCATTGTTACGGGCGACGAAACGTGGGTGTTTCATTTCACTCCCGAAAACAAGCGAAAATGATGCGAATGGCGCCACTCAACTTCGCTGAAGCCAAATAAATTTAAACAAACGCAGTCTGCTGGCAAAGTCATGGCAACCGTCTTTTGGGACAGGAAAGGGCTATTGCTGGTCGACTTTTTGCCTCCTGGGACGACAATAAACGCAAACAGGTATTGCGATACACTGACCAAACTCAGACGGGCGATCCAGAACCGCCGGAAAGGAAGACTGACTGCAGATGTAACGCTTCTTCACGACAACGCTCGGCCCCACGTCTCTCGTTAAACTCAGGAACTGCTGACAAAATTTGGCTGGAGTGTCATGCCCCACCCCCCCCTACAGTCCGGACCTAGCTTCAAGCGATTACCACTTGTTTCCAAAATTAAAGGAACACTTGGGTGGCGTACGCTTCGGGACCGACGATGAAGTCAAAGAAGAGGTTATTCGATTCTTGAAAGGACTGGCGGCAGAATTTTACGACATGAGAATGCAGAAGTTGGAGCACCGTCTGCAAAAATGCTTGGATTGAAATGGCGATTATGTCGAAAAATAGTTTAAGTTTTTACCTTTAAAACGATGTGTAATGTTAAGGAAATAAAGAATGTTGTCTATTTTTAAAAAATATGGGAACCTTATTTTACGATCATCCCTCGTATATGTGGTATTGTTGGATTTGCTTTTCGATTGCCTTTCCAAAAACGTAAAAATATACAGGGCGTTCTGTTTAAAATGAGAAAGTCGGGGTCACTTCCGGTGAAACCGGAAATACAATGGAAATGCCGATAACGGCAGAAGTTAGCTAACAAAAAATAGAAATCGACCTATTTTTTCTAAAAACGCTAGCTTCTGTCATTCAAAAGTTTGGGGGGGGACTCTTTAGGACCGCACTGTGTTTGGTTTCAACAGTTTGTTTAAATTCATCAATGTTTTCCAGCCTTATTCAAGAAATTCCATGGTAATATCTTTCGTTTCAGAAGTTTAAGAATACGTATAGTACTTATTGACTAACTCTATTATTTTTTTATTTAATTGTACCCAATGGTATGCTTCAGTAAGGTCTTTTAGACAAACAGTCTCTTTTAAGCAACATTCTTTATAGTTTGGTGATGTATGATTTCGATCTTTTAACCATTTCAGTAAAAGATGATTAAGTTTGTTTAGAAACTGTCCTACTGGCAGTCGGTTTCTTATTGATTATTGCGTTTGTTGACTCAATACCATTATTGGTACTAGCATAACTAAGAACGGCACATTCATACCACCTTTTTTCAACCATTCTTCACTGAAATATTAAAAAATTCATTGACATTGGGATCTTCTCTCAAATACCACTTTTCTAGAAGCATTTCTGAACCTTGATTACAAATATCATTACTGTCACAAACTTGTAACGAATTAATATCACTTTATTTCAGCACCATACTTTATGGATTTCAGTCTTTTCTCAATAGATTGTAATACATGAAAGTAACACATTAATCGAGTATTGGGTTTTCCAAAAATCTACTATATCCATTAGTAATAGTAGCACTTCCATCTGCCGATATTACTGTGGGTTTCCAGATAATACTGTACTTTTGCAATGTAGAAAATAAAGAAAAATCACTTTCATTCTGATTTTGACAAACTGATAATGGCAACGGACGAAGCACTTTATTTTTATCACTAGTTCCAGCAAGTGTCAAAGGATAGCCTTGCCAAATAAGTTTGTATGTAGCATCAACTTGTATCATACTTGATTTTTCTAAATTTTCTAGCAATCTTTTCGTTGACATAACTATCTTCAAATCTAGGTTTTCTTCATTATAAGAATCGCATTCAATTTCGTAAGCTAATACAAATAAACTGTCCATGTCTTCTGGAATGATAGTTCTTCCGGTGCACCATTCAAGTAAGTCATTACTTGAAATTGTCATGGTTTCACAGTTTGTAGAAAGTTATTTAATTGTGATTTAGGCGGTTGTAATAGATTTATAACTCTAAATGCAGTGATAATCGTGTTAGGTTTATCAATACCATTTTTAAATAAATTAGTAACAAACTCTTTACCATCATTGAGTAGGCTTAATGTTGTGATGAATGTGTTCACTTTCTGTGGAATATAGTGTAACCTTTATATCAGATGAATGATATAGCGAATAAATGGCTGCCGGACATTTATTTTAACGATCATAACTTTGCTTCCTGGACGTTTTACTCCATACACCTTCATTTTTCCCATATAATTCAGCTTCAGACGTTTCTTTAAATACCTTTATTTTGGTCCAGTTTCGTGCCTTGCTTTTTTGTTATTGTTTTCGGTTACGTTACCATTTGAATCAAATTCCAGTCTTCAACAAATTGCTGCTTGTTCCATAGTACTGTGAGGGTGAATTATTAAGTTTAACACATATGATTATTTTAGTAATAGATTTTACTTAATGTCTGTAACTACTACAGAACCAAACAGAACATATCAGATCATGTATTCAACATAACCTTAATAGTTTACAGGCACAGCGCCGGCCCGTGTTTAAACGTTCACTTGTATTTTGGAACCATTTATGTAACTTACATTTATTGTAAATTTCGTGGTTACGTCGTGCATTACATTTTCCTATCGTTAAGAATACTAATTTTGTCGTGAATTACATCAATTTTGTCGGGCCGAAAAATAGCACATTTTTTTAATTTTGTTGTATAAATGCGACTTCTCATTACCTTTAAAGAGATGTATTTTTAAAAATAACATTTATCATAGAATATATCAATCCTTCGCAATTATTCAAAATTCAATCGAAATATCAAGTAATGCTTGTCTGTTTACAGATGAATTATCACGTTTATATTAATCTCAACATAGATTTTTGTACTGAATGCATCCTACTTTCTTTGTGGTTGCTTTGGAAAGTCTCAAATTTTAAAAAACTCTTATAGAAGTTGTAAATGGGGAAAACGTAATAAACACGTTATTTTTATATGAAAACCGTATATGCAGTTGTTTTATTAGACAAATTTTATAGTATTTTTATAGTTTAAATTACCAAGGTCACTAGATATACACATAATTCTTATTTATACTCTTACATTAGTCATGCTTAGTTTATGCTAAATTAGAATAATATTAATAATAACAATATAGGTATGTGCATGCTTTAAATGTAGAGGAATTGTTTATAATTTTTTGAAAGCGAGCTAAGTTGATTATCTAATCTCTGAATTTAGAATTAATTTTTACTTATAAATGTCATACGGTTTAGTTACAGTATTGGTTTTCGTCCAGTAGAGATTGGAGCTGTGAAATTTCTCAAAAAAATGTGTTGAGTGAATTGCAGTCGGAAAATAATGTTGTTTGGGTAATATAAATTGCAAGATACTTCGTCTTACTTAATCTTACGAAATATTAAACACATTAAACGAACATTCAAGTCTGAACTCATCATTTATAGATAAAATATTTATGTGTATATGTATACGTTATTCATTATATACATACATACGTACACATGGTCTAATAGATGTAATAAGGTAATAACATAACCTCTTCACTTTAAAGTAGAATCATCAGATAGTTTTTAATTTTCGCGGTCTAAACAGAAGTTATTTTGTGGAAGAACAGGTGCTTATGTACTTATTATCTACAAACATGATATAGATATTAGATAAAATTATACAGGAAATACTTTATTATGGGTAGCAAAAAGTTTTATAAGGCGTAATATAAATGCTTTATTCTTCCCTAATTAATTTAGCGTTATTTTCCTTTTCAAATGGCTTTCTTTAATTATTGTAGTAAAGGTTATGTAAGTATTTCAAAACGTTTTAATCGAACATATTTAGATAAAAGTTGTAATTTTTAATGTAAATACTCGAAAAATACATGCATAAGAAGCATGTAACACTACTCATGGTCTCGCATTTCGTATTAAAGCAAAATATTACATATTTATCCAAATATAAGGACAGAGCAAATAATGTTGAAATTTTTTTTATGAAAAAGAATACTGGTTTATTTTAGGGCAATATATTATTTTTTCGTGAATATTAGTAATCTTCGATGATAGAATTTTTATATATAGTGTGTCCCTGGATTAACGCATGGATAGGTAAGGCAGACAGGAAATTATTAAGTTGAATTTTAATTTTTTGGGGGTTCGGCCACGCTTACACACTAAGCACTAGCATAATTTATTACTCTGAACATTGTTTTTTGATAACCCTATTATCGTATCTCCTATAAAAAATACATTTTACTTATTAGAAAAATTCCTTTTTTGTAAATTTCCAAGATATACTTGATTTTTCGGCAATCAAATTATGGCATAAATTACTTGCTATTCAAGCATGGCTGAACCCCAAAAGATGAAATTTCAACTCATTAATTTTCTGTCTGCCTTACCTATCTATGCGTTAATCCGGGGACACGCTGTATAGGACGAATCATCGCGGACTCGGAAGATTCTGCCTTTGTGAATAAGCATTTTTTTCAAAATAATTTTCTTCTTGTTATGAGGTCCGATTGGGGATATGTTTAAAATTATATTGAAACATATAGGTTTTCTCATAAGTTCATAGCTACCCAAAATTGTGTTTTTTTTTAAGTGGAATGTGCATGCCTCGAATCAGTGGTAATAAAATTGTACTAAAATTAAAGGTTTCACACGCTGAGAAACGTTTACTTGTATCAAAGCTGTCCGCCTTAATTCAAGACAATTACTATTTCAATTATCCGCAATACAATAATTGTTTTAAATCAAAGGAAATATTTTCTTAGCGTTTCTTTTTTCGCTTAAGAGAAGTATGCACTTGTAATGAAATAATTGTACTTCTTTGTTTAAGACATTTGTTAACTTGATTCTTTAATAATCGGGCACTCTAAATCTGTGGCACTGGAACACTGAAACAGTTCACTAAAACCCTTACCACGATACTTAACTTATACAGGACGCACGTTTCGATAGCCAAGCTGAATTGTGCAATTCAGTTTTACTGCTGATGATGATAACTTGGCTATCGAAACGTGCGTCCAGTACGAGTTAAGTATTGTGGTAAGAGTTTTAGTGAACTGTTTCATTGATTCTTGAAAATCTTGCAGAAAATTTGAAAAAAGCGATTCATAGTATAAGTAAATGGTCATTATAACATACAACAATGTTTTCTTAAGGAGAGTAAATAGTTTTCTTAATTCCAGAAAGCGTTTAAGTATTGTTCATAAACCAATAATTTCATTTCGTTAAAATAAAGCATTTTTTACTTTCTTAGAATTCTTGAAATGCATATTATTTATATGCACATTATTAATTGCGCTTGCTATGCTTAATACAGTACGACATATCCGTTCATAATGCAGTAAATTATTCACATTGCTTGTGATTTTAAAAACGCTAAGAGTAGAGGTTATCTACAGAATAATGTTCAAACAAAAGTTAATGTAGAAGTACACATAAAAAAAGTGCCTGGAAACAATAACCAAGATAGATAATGCTAAGAAATAGCTTCTAGTATTGATGGAATCACTACCGGCAGAATCAATATGAGAAGAGAAAAAGCATTAAAGCTTCTTACTCTTGGCCACATTGCTTTTACATCTCTTAGTTTATGCCACTAACTTTCAAAAACAGCACCTGAAATATTTCCTGGCGCCGTAGTGCCGGTAGTTCTAGTCATACCGTAATAGAGAGTAGCGAATATAGAAACCGGAATATAGATGGCGTACTTACCCATGCAATGATATAATCTTTAACGTACAACGTTTCATAAACATTTTCAAAAGATACCGGTTAATGTAATTTTTTTTCTTTTTATTACTATTTACCATGTGTAATAATTTAACCATAGCTTTTGTAAATATGTAATAAATAATAATAATAAAAAAAGAATAAATAAACTTAAATATTAACTCATTAATTATTAAACTACATAGAAACAATCCCTATTTAATTACATTATTAAAGAAATAATTTAATCATACTGTACCTTATAAAAAAAACGTTTTCATTAGTTCATTCACATGCTCCTAATTTTAATTATTAACTTTATGTTTTTTTTCTGTTATTGTAATTTTTCTTTTATTGGATATCCTTGCAGCTAGCCTGATGATTAGAGTAACCTAAACTTGCGGACTCGCATAGGCGTCGGTATTACGGGTTAATATAAGAATACGAAAAATTCATAAATAAACTAAACCGGTAGAGAAGCAGGCATGTAGTGTCGACCTTGAATATAAATCATGTTAAACCGCGCTGAGAGAGATTTCGTTTTAGTGCCGGTTGAGCTGTTGCAGAGATTAGTCGATCGGTCAAGGTTATGTACTCACGTGTCGCTTTTGAAAATATAGCTGGTGTTTTTTGTATGTTGTAGTATTATATCAAGTACATAATTAGTGTATCGTTTCATATAGAACTAATATCTACATACTTAAGAAAACAATGCCTCGTAATAGATTTGCTACTAATGTACATAAGTATGTGTCACTTTTTCCCCATTTAAAATATGACGGTAGTGCAGTTTTTTGCTTAATATGCAATGTTCGTTTGGCTGCATTGGACAGAACTGATTGCCAGAGGCATGTCAATGGTATTAAGCATATGAGAAATGCAAGAACTGAAATACCTTATACACTATTCCTCATACATTTATTAATTATGTTTACCTCTTGTAATCTTCCGTTGTCGTTGGTGAGAAAAGCAGCTTTTAAAACGTTTTGGCGACAATACGTTCCAAAGTACCCATTACCCTCACAAACACAATTACAGAATCATTTGCCGCGAATGAAAGAGATGCTAGAAAATGTGTGTAAACGTGATTTGTGTTCCAAAAAAATATGGATTACCGTGGATGAGACGACCGATATAAAGAAAAACAGTATTGTGAATGTAATAGCTCGCGTTTTATCTAGCGAGAGCACAGCATCTCGATATTTGTTAGCTTGCAAACGTGTTCAACAATGTACCGCGGAAAATATTCAAAAAGTGATAATGAACGCTTTGAAAAAATTGAAAATTACCCAAGATCAAGTTGTGATGATTGTGACAGATAGTGCAGCAACGATGTTAAGTGTAGGGCGATCCTGAAAACATATATTTCCTAACTTAATACATATAACCTGCGTGCTACATGCTTTGCATTTAGTTGGTGAAGTTGTTCGACAACATTACGGAAACGTTGATCGGATGATTGGAAGTACTAAAGCAGTACTAAAGCAGAATTTCGTAAATTTTGTCCAGGTATTCCAGAACCTCCTGAACCAATTTTAACGCGATGGGGTACTTGGTTAACAGCAACTTCTTACTATTTGATCCATTTTCAACAAATTCAATCAGTTATAATGCGATTTAATCGGAATGAATCCAAAACAATTAAAGAAAGTCAAAGAGAATTTCAAATTCCTCAACTTTTAGAAGATTTAACAACAATATGTACCAATTATACAGTATTACTAGATGCCATCAGAAAACTACAATGTACTGAATTGTCATTGCAGGAATCATTAGACATAGTGTAGAGTGTAAAAAATAAATTACACACATTAAATGATACGCTAGGATTATGCGCTAGTCAAAAGTTGGCAGATGTTTTAAGGAAAAATCCCGATTTTAATACTTTAGAGGCCGTTTATAATAAGTGTAAGAATAGTGAACTTTTAAGTGATTTTGAAAAACAGTTTCTACATGCAAATGTAACTTCCTTAGATGTGGAGAGATCGTTTTCTATGTATAAGAATATTTTTTCTTGTCGACGCACAAGGTTTAAAGAAGTAACTGTGGAAACATATGCAATGATGCAAGTTTACAGTAGTTCACATCCTGATGCCTCTAATTTGTTGAATAATTAGCAAGTAAGTTTATTTATGAATTTTTCGTATTCTTATATTAACCCGTAATATCGACGCCTATGCGAGTCCGCAAGTTTTGGTTACTCTACTGATGATGTGTTTTTTGAACACGAAACCGATCGCCTAATTTCTCAATAGAACTTTGTTAGATCTGGACCATTTTTTTCATTCCTACCTTATTTTCTTACATTATACATTTTTATTGTCTTCAAATAAAAATATTTTCTTAAATAGATACTAATTTTTTCAAGAGAATCTATATTCTTGATGCAAGAAACAATTTCTCTGTGTTCAGAGTGACGAAGTGGGTTTTTACAGAAATCGTGTTTAGAATAAAGAGCATGTAAACAAATGGAGGTTAATTGATCCAATGCAGCTCTGTGTGAGGAATACATCATGAAGTTGGAGGAAAAGAAAAGTCCACTTTCTCACAATAACTCAAAATTTAATAAGAAAATTATTAATTTGACAATTTCCTTACTACTACTTTTAACTTGAGCCTGATGATGGGACGTTAGTCCCGAAACCGGTCGCTCTTTTCTTATTAAATTTTGAGTTATCGTGAGAAAGTGGATTTTTCTTTTCCTCCAACTTCAAAATGGAGGTTGACTGAAGGTCAACTCCATACTAAAGCACTAATAGGTAATGGGGATCCTAAGTTCTCTGTTAACGTAATTAGACCCAGCAAAAAAGAAGTCAAGACCATTATCGGGTCGGTAATTGGACACTGCCTCCTGAAAAAGCATCTATACAACATAGGTCGAGTAAACGAATCTTGGTGTAAAAGATGTGAACTACAAGAGGAAACGAGTTTGCATGTAATTTGCACACGTGAAGAACTAAAAACACTCAGGCAGAAACATTTCGGAGAGGATCTAATGAAGCGCTCGAAGTATCAAAATGTCCCCTGGGCGAAATAACGGCCTTTATAGATGACACTAAGCTACTTGAGTGGAAGTGAGAGATTTATTGGGGATGGTATAAAGAGCATTGAGCTCAAGTGCCTGGACTACTGGTGATCAACCCAAACAGTATGAATGAAATGAGTGAAAACCGAATTTTCTCCGGAAGTGTACATTAGACAGATATGATTTTTGGTATCTAGATTAGGCCTGAAAGGAAGTAATACATGTGTTTATGTGCCACCAAATTACTAACGAGATGGCCCTAGTATTGCATTAAGTTGGATTGATATATTTTTTTGTAAAAAATCACTTTTTTTAATGGAATATTATTTTAATTTCGAATTTTTTGTAAAATTCTAGATAAAAAATTACTAAGTTGTTGGTAGTCTAAAACTGATAGAGTTAGGTAAGTGATAATTGTCCACAACAGAACTACGCGTCTTCTGTAACTCGTTCCTCGGAAATACTTTAAGTCAATAATAAGAAATGAAGTTATCGGATAAAGAAGAACTGATAGAAATGGTTTTTGTGTTGGCGGAGTGTAGTAAGAGTTATCGCTATCCGAGAGGAAGTCCTAACCCAGCAGCTTTTAGGGGATTGCTGGAAAACTTTACAGTTACGGGTAATTAGAAACCAATTAAATAGAGACTATTGACACCTAGTAATTTTTTATGTAGTGTTTTGCAAAAAAAAATTAAATTCTAACATTTAAAAAAACTCCAATGACTCTGAAACCCTTAATTTTTGTACAATAGTACCATATTACTTTCTGCCTCAGAATTTAACGAGGGTTTCAAAAATGCGTGTTTCATTTAAAGAGAAACAACTTTGGGTAACTACGAAGTTATGAGACACCTGTAAGTTTCAATCTTAAACCATGTCTTCAACCGGATTTCATAACAAGAAGAAAAAACAGTTTCGGAAAACCTCTATTCAGAAGCCCTCTAAACTGCAAAATATAATGGAACCACAAAGATTAATCACTTAAAGCTTCATATTAAATAAATAGTACCTAAATTGAGTGAATTTGTTTATAATCAATTTTTTGAGTATCTCCGACTAATTTTTCCTAAAAATGGTTGCCCAATTTAGTTTAATATTTTGCGGAACTGATAATCTATTTTATTATCATCTGATACTTTATCGATAAACTACTGTAATAACGAAGGGCTTTTCGTGTTATTAAATTTAGATGAAAAATAAAAATAAACAAATCAAAATTTCGCAAAATTCACAAAATACAGCACCTACATGTTATGGCCATTTTCTGCAATAAAAATGTGTCACACACGAGCCGATTTTAGAATACGCAATACAGTTATTTTTAATCATTATTAGTTTTTGTTTTTGTAAGCTACATAAAGTTTATCTACATCAGACAATCTGTCTTTTATTTGTGTATATTTCTCTAATAGTAATAACAAAGAATACGGTGTATGAGATCCAATCGAAAAGGACAATAATAAACTAAAAGCTGCTGCTTATGCTTCCTTTAAAATTTTGTTCGCAATGCACGCGTGGCTTTTCATGCGCGTGGAATGATTTCAACGAAAACTTTTGGCTCGTTTAATTATTCACTTTAATGGGCTGACATGTTAAATTAATCGCTGGTTTGAAGGTATTAATGACTCTTTTCTTATGACATCATCATAGGTGTTTTTTTAGACTTGGTTAGTCCATTATAAGGTGATTAATTTTTTGATTTTCATATTTCGTAGGAAGGCTAGCAATTGTTTTTTGTTGGAATGTGTTTTGATGAAAATAAATAGACCTATTTTATTTTCTAAGTGAGTTTTCTCGCACGAACTTTGACATTTTATGAATACTAAACAAAACCAAAAAGGTTCTTAGTAGTTATAAAATTTCAAAGTTTTCAAGCTTCTTCAGAGCTTATTTGAATAAATACTTTGCATTAAAATTAGGAAATTAGTTCCCCCACATATGTTAATGGTATCTAAAAATTACACTGTTCTTCGGCCTAAAATTCATGTGCGTAACGATATGCGCAGTGAACCACTTCACTAATATCTTTACCACAACACTTCACTAAAATTGAAAATACTTTCTGATATCTGATATTGAAAACACCTTCTGATATATATGTATAATATCCGTTATCATTTTCAGCAGTAATATTAAGCTAAGAAAATACGCTATAACTACACTAATTTATACAATCACGGTAGACTGACCATGGACATGCGTGCCACAAAGAGTATAACAGCTGGAACTTAAAGACCCTAAATTTGCCTTCATAACAATTTAATTGTACTTTCTGAATTAATTTTTTATATCATCTACCTTATGGTTCTCTTTAAGCATCTGTAGGGCTCGTATCGAACTTTGATTGATTTTGATTTGTCCATCTACTTGGTGACAATCTTTACATAAGTGTACCAATATTAAGAAATACATTTTATTGACAACTACTATCGCCACCAATAGCTACGAAAAAGAATCAATGAACCACGAAAAAGAAACCATGTCTTTGTCGTTGAAAATTCATTTCTAATCAAACTGATGATAGTTGAAAAAAGTCTAGCTAATCGCAACCGTTCAATTTACTAAGCAATTAAAATGGTTCCAAGTAAAGATTCATTTCAAGCTCACTTTTTATGATAGATTTTTAAAAAAACTTCCTACTTACAATTCTTAAACGATTTTCTTTTGTTTACAGGAAAGTTGCATAAACTTATGGAGGATCAAAAACATTACATCATAGTAGACAACGAAACGTACGAACTTTATGACGGTAACGGTAGTTTCTACGTGGCAAAAGCTCCAACAGATTCATTTCCATTACCAAACACATTCTGTCCAATGAAGGAAACGCAGAATAGTTTTTTAGATAATCTTTCTCCGCCAGTGACTACCACAAATTCCAATATAAGCTGCCAAGTCGGTCGATCTTTAGAACCAATTATCATAGATAATTATAACAACATGAACTACTTCACCCAGGCAGCGTCTGACGTTACTATTTACCTAAATTCGAATAATCAAAATAACTTCATGGACGGTGCAAATCGCCAAGGCAGTTATTTCGTGGATTCTGAAGGAGTTATTGACTTGACGTCAAGTTCGCGTCAAAGGACTGCTAGTTCTTCTATAATTCCGAACCCAGAACCATCTTCAGATCTGAATAGAACTTTACATAACATATATACCGAGGAACTAGATGCTCCGGAATTTATAGATATAAGTAAATTAAAATTGTCGTACGTAAATACAAAGTTAACCAAAGAAGTAGATATATTACCAGTTATTAAGAAATCCAAAATCAGCATTGACTCGCCAACGCAAAGTAACGCAGAATCTGACGGAAGCGATGAAGTTATATTCGTGAAGGAGTTTAAAGCCAACGAAAGAAACGCTAATAAGCCACTTGATCTGCGAAGAAAGAACGTGAATGTGACGCAAGAGAAGATTTTACCAGAACCAAGAAGAAATCCAAAACGACAAGTGCAATTATTGAAGGAATCTTTCGATTTGGCTCTTAAGTTGTCCGACGAAGAGATTTACTATGGAAGGACGAGGAAGTCATCCTATAAGGATATTTGTATGGTAAGTTTGCATGAGTTATTTTCCTATGTCATAATTTTTGCTGATACCAAAATTAAGATTTGTGCTATTTAGATGATAGATTTAGAATCCAAAATACAAACCGTGTATATACTTAGTCTTTGAACGTAAACCACAATATTGAATGTAGATTCTCTCTTGCTATCACAAATTATTTATATAATCTTCCATTCATTTACGCAATTTATTATGTTTTTTGCAAATAGTGACCATAATAAAATGTGCTTAATATTTGTTTCATCAATTCTAAGTAATAATTGGCTTAAATGCAATTTTTGTTTTACTATCTGTCTAGCACATAATTGTTAATAAGTATTGATTGAAATTCATTTAAAAAGGGTGTAAAACATTTATGAAAGAATGTTCAAAGCTGGTCATTGTGAAATATGTGGAAATAAAATTCATAATCCCAATATAAATATAACTTGTGGTCGTCCATTTAGTTCGATATATGCAAATAATAAAGGTAATCCATTTTACATATGGTAAAATGTATTACACCAAAGTTGTAATGTAGGGATGTAACTAATTACCACATGACCATCAAACCTTTTTCTTTCAAGTGGAATCTACTATCTTTTTAATAAAATCTTTAACATTTTTTGAGTAATGGCAAAATCGATTTACGAGGGTGGTACCTGTGTTAAGAAAGACAACGTAATTGTTTTGCATTTAGTAAATTTATTTCTCGACATAATCTCCTTGTAGCTCTATACTCTTAATCCAGCGATGTTCCAACTTTTGAAGCCATCCAAATAATAGGATGTGTCGAACTCTGCAAAATAGGCACTTGTTTCGGCAATGACCTCTTCATTTGACGTGAACCGCATTCCTCCAAGTCATTTTTTCAAGTTTGGTAAAAAAAGGAAGTGACAGATGGTTAAATGGCGAATATGGTGGATGGGGCACCAGTTCGTACCGTAACTGGACTTTTCTGTCGCAATTGCCGATGAGTGGGCCGGGGCGTTATCATGGTGGTAGAAAAATTGTGTCTTCGCTAGGTGGGGCCTTTTCTTCTTTAGTTTGGCGTCGAATCGGTCCGATAAAGCTGCATAGTACTGTCCCGTGATTATCCTTCCCTTCTCCAAATAATCAATTAAGATTATGCCTTGCGATTCCCAAAAAATCGTTGCCATAACTTTCCCGGCTGATGGAATCGTGTTCGCCTTCTTTGGTACACGTTCGCCAGGGAAAATTTATTTTGCCGACTGATTTTTGGTTTTTGGTGTGTAGTGATGGATTTATGTCTCATCTATAGTCACATAACGCCACAGAAACTCACTCATATTGCGCGTAAACGTGTCCAAACATTGCTTTGAAGTTATCACGCGATTTCGTTTTTGATCAATCATCAGCAGATGCGGCACCCATCTCGTCGATAGCTTTCTCATACTCAATTTTTTGTGAAGGATGCTTTGCACGCGTTTAATTGAGATGTTTACTATATTAGAAATCTCTCTAATCTTCATCCGGCCGTCTGCTAACACGATATCATGAACTTTATTGATCACATCGTCCGTAGTCATCTCGATGGGACGACTTGGCCGCTTCTCATCAAAAACGGATGTTCGACCACGCTTAAATTCATTAAACCAGTATCTGATGGTAGTCATCGAAGCTGCATGGCCCTTATAAACTGCACCCAACTTCTCTTTGATTTCTGCACACCTTTATCCATCCAGAAAAAGAAATCGAATAACAGATCAGTATTGTTCTTTTTTCGTGATTGACGATACATAAACTTGTGCACTTTCACTAGTTCCCAAAACAACATTACTCGATGAATCTGTCCGAAATTTTGACAGACGTCGACTGAAGAATAGTACTTGCGGTTGGTAATGCAGATTTTGATACAAAGCGCCATCTGTTTCCAAACACGGATGCTTCTCATACCATCCTCATATATAAATGTTTTAGTAATTGCACCAGTGGTATCAGATGGGGCAAATGAGCAGGCCAAGAAGCAAGTACTTCGTGACTTGGGTACTCCTATATTTCGCGAGCTACAATTATAATCTGAGCGATAATCATAGTGTTACCACATAGACAGTCGTTATTCTTAAGCAACAATGAAAAGTGTTTGTAACTCATGTAATCAAAAAAGCTTTTGTTCTTGCTCTTATTTAACAAAAGGAGGAAATGCAAGTTCACTTGATGATCATAAATAGTCTAGTAATAAGAAAGTCCTCGAACGTATCAAATTGGGATAATTTGCTTAAGAAGTTAACCATTAATTTTATTTCTCTAAGAGTTAATATCAAATAGTAATACGTTTGTATCAAACTTTTTATTATAGAGTAATTTTTAAGATATTTGGGTGTGCCAAGATAAGCGAGCCACCCAGTATATGCCTACGTTTGCATTATGATGACTAACAGTGTATTTGCTCGACGTTTACGCTAACGATAAACCAACAATCTTGCCAGCAACCAGATACGCATCTGTACTACTTACAGATTAATTTGCAAACTTCCTTTCCTTATGGACGTAGGTAGACATAGATAGATTTCAAAAATTTTTTTCAAGAAGTTCATCTCACTTTATATACATTTCTTTAGTTTATTGCTTCATCAATCATTTGAAGTAATTATTGCGAAAAACCTCACATTTGTACCAATGTTTTATCGCATTATGTTTTAGTTGTTCTCGAAAGGTACTTCATTCATTTTGTTGTAAACGTTTCAAACCACAAAATGTATACTTGATAAGATACTACAGAGACTAACTATTACAAGTGCGGTGTACATCGTATACGATCAACCTTTGTTTAGTATCTCGATATTCTACTAGTGTCATATGACGTGTGACTTAGGTATCGCAATTTTGTGCCTGATGAATTATAAATTATAGCTGTAGCATTGGATATACAAACGCTATAGATATAAATATGTAGTTTATTTTGATTGCGTGACAGTGAAAATCCTGAGGTGAGAATTTTTGTTATTGTTACTGGTAAATAGAGACATGAGTTCAAATCTTATAAACCATTTGATATACTGATATAGATATTTGATTTTGGCAATCAAACAATAGTGTTGGCGAAGTATTTCCAATGCTTGACCCCTAAGCACCTTTTAGATAATTTTGGCTGTGGCAATTACTAACTTTACCGTAGCAGAAGGTTCGTTTCAGTATTGGATGTAGGGAATGCACTGCAATGTGTTTACGGTACTACTTTCCAGTACTTACCGCTATTCTAGGTGTTTTTTTGTCTTACATCGTTATTTATAGCAAAACATAACTAATTTATTCTCATAACGAGTTACAAATTATATCTGCAGCCTCATTTTATTAATCTGTTGACACTTTGACAAAATACTTTTGACGTCTTCTTACTATATTAATTTTGAAAAGATTTTGATTTAGTGAATTTCGCTGCATATAATGAGCATTTAAACAAATTCAGAGTGGTTGTTTTTATGATTGCAGTCTGCTTTCAGCTGATTATCAGGATGGCTTTCCAAACTTAAGTTTTAGTTTTTTTTTCCGAAGTAACGGAGTACTACATAACTATTAAAAAAAGTTGACGGCGTTAGTTTTTAATACTTAAGTTTTACTTTAGCTGAAATTGAACTAAAATATAACATGCAGCAAAAAATAAAATAAATAATGTTCACAAATTACTCCATACACAGACTAACATAAATATAACAATTTAAATAAGTTTTTGATGAGTAAAATCTATGTTAAAAGAAAAGTGAGTTTGTGAAGAGTTAGTTCTGCTTATTGAAGGAATTTCAATAACGTAGGTATCCACATCATTACTGTTTGAGTTAGGAATATACGTTTTCCCAAAACAAAATTATGGGATAAGTTAGAGATGTGGATGCATAAAGAAATTCATTGTTACAGTTCTTAAAAAAGCTTGGCAAGGTGTTGCAATCGTTACTGGTGACTGAAATACAAATAATGTTTTCTATTGATATTTTCCCGTTAAAATAATCTGTAAATGTTAACGTACAGAGGATTTAGTAGTTATGAAGAACATTCTGGAGGAGATAATGTCTCTAGTTGCTGTAATTTGTTCATAAAAATGTCTCATGCCTTGATAGAATTTCATAACTTTTAGTTTTTTGGATAAGTTTGGCGTTGAATAAGGTGAGCATAAAATTATATGTATGTTTATGCTAGTTGAATGAAAATGTTTTTCCACCGTCCTAGCTAGATTCTCACAAAAAGTATCGTTAGATTTAAGGTAATTTTTCAAAAAGCACCGACATACTACTGGACCTTTGTGCCTCATACCTTAAGGTAGAAACGCCCACGTTATTTTGCATATAGGTAATTCGAAAGTAAAAACGAAACTGCAACTGGATTCTAGATCAAATTCAAATAGAACCTTCTTCTGTTGCTGTAATGTAACGTGCTAGTAAAATTATCTTCTTTATCTTCCACCCTTGCATACTCTCCACATCCGCAACAGGAGAAGGCTAGATTCTCCTCCTTTTGATTTACAAAATTTGCTAGATCAATAGATGCAAACAATCACCTTGAGTTCTATCCTCTTCACTATTTGACAAGACCAACGCGCAACGGTGGATCTGCATGCCTCAAGTGTATACATTAAGCTTGTGGCGAATGTAAAATGAAGCTTTTTAGTTTTACCCAATTGTGTTTGTAAATCTATTGAATAACTAACTAGATAGGTGAATACTTTGCAAATATTAGATCACCTGCTGCTAAAAAACAGTCAATTCATACGTGGAGCATTGATACTTGTTTTGTGTTGCAAATGGTACTTATAAATTAAGTGTCGTTGCAATATGTTTTGAAAATAGACTGGTTCTTCATTCCTCATGGAACGTTTGTGCTTTATTTACATATTTAATAACTGATACGTTCTTATTCTCTGATTTTTTTTGCTTAACAAAATCGTATTGATATTTTATCCAATCCTTCTCAAAGTTGTACTCTCATTTATCTGTACGAAGCAGAATTTATTTTATTGTTACTATTCTCACCTGAAAACTCACTTAAACATTACATTTATTTTCAGGACACTTCCAGAAGATCAAGTAGAAACACCGGCGCTGTATTGAGTCCTCCTGGCGCTCTAACCGACAAAGATTATAAAGAGTGGCCGACAGAGGGCTTGCATGAAAGGCCTGTTTATAACATGGCAACAAAGAAGATTGACAAAATCGATTTCAAACCAGTTGATGATAAACGAAAATCTCCATTGAAACGAAATGACACTAGTGCAGTAAAAGCCGTCAAAGGAAAGAAGCCGGGCAAAAAGGGAAAACGGAAAACTCCAAATAGATCTAAGAAAGTAAAGAACGAATCTCCAGAGAGAGGTATTAGTAAAGAATTTGCATCTTTGACTCACGAAACGCTTCAAGAGGTTATCAAGTATGTTTCGCAAGTCAAAGAATTTAATGACATTAGAAGAGGAAGACTTAATGACACACCGCCTCAAGCGGAAACGGATAGTTTAATTGAAGATGCGCAGTCGTTGATGAACGTAGTACGTTCTAGTACTATGGAAGAAAATCTCAATCATGCTGTGGATCTATTGACTGATAGTTGTATTCTCTATAGTTTGGCAAATGATGTATGCCAGGCATCTGTTGCAAAGTATTTAAACAGTGTACGGGATGGGTAAAAGATTTGATCTGTATGAATCACATTAAGAGTGTCTGTAATAATTTATAAGACTGAAATGTTCCCTAGATTACTATAAATTTTTACAATGTTGCGTTGTGCTACGCACTTTTCTATTTTAAACAATGTTATAATAGATCAATGAATAAAGTATTGTTTTTAATCGGATTTGTTTTATTTCACAAAGAGTAAGTAGAAAATTAGGTTTATCTATTTTTTTTTTTATACACACAAAAGAATTATTTATTTGCTGTTGGCAAATACTAAAGCATGGGCACACTCCTCATTACACAAGTTATTTGATTAATTCGGAGCAATTGTTTCGAGAATTCGTGGATTCCAATTCTCAAGCGTACGACCGAATGATGCCAGAAAAAGATTTTAATTCCAACAGGCCTTGTTTTGTCCCTACTCTAAAAGATTAACAAGTACCTACTTTTACCGCCTATATACTCTAAAACGTGCGAAATACATATACATATGAAACTAAAAGGAAAGATTTTTGCCTGTAGCCGGAAACGTAAACATGTGTCCGTGTTTACGTCAATAAATCCAATAAAACTGAGTGGCTAAGTGGACCCTTTTCCCTGTTTAAAAGATTTGCATTCTTTTTCATATAAAGGGTCTCCTAAGCGTCTAATTTTCGCGGCGAAGTAACGTTTCAAATTAATTTTAGGTTTTCTAACTTAATATTATGTCCGGTTTCGCTTATGTGTTGTGCTACACTTGACGATTCAGTTCTAATCGTAGCTTCTTAAGTAATAGTCTAGTAGTCGGGTACGAAGTTGGGGTTGGGCGACACAATCTATTGAAAACTTTAGAAACATCGAAATTGTGGAATTCTATTGGAGAAGGTTTGTTGTGATATACCAGCAGAAAGTATTTAGTAAGTGCAATGACTTGACATTGTTAAGTGGTAATTGAAAATAAAGGTAACACTAAAATATATTAATATTTGGCTTTTTCAAGTGAAAATTGGATTCATAGCTATTATTTTACTCATGCTAAAAATTGCATACATTGCATTACTTTTTAGATATCAATTTTCAAAGGAAGTAAATAAAGTACGAGATGTAGGAACAAAAATTAACAAGAGTATTTCTGTTGTAATTTATAACTATTAATAAGTGACACTAATACAATTCAATTTTTCATGACAAGTAAATAAAAGGATCTCTTTAACGAGCTTAACTAACGAAGGAAAACAGATCTAAACATTTTTGCCCATTCGCCTCAAGACATTCTATACTTTAGATTCACGTTTAATACACGGAAAAAAATCACTTGATAGAATGTACTACAATATTGTAGGAAAAATATTGAGGTAGTCATTAACACAATTATGTAACTTGACCGCAGATTTTTGTCAATTATTACATGTCACAGATAACACTTCAAAGTTATGGTCAAATTTCTATTGTATTGTTTCACATAAATGTATCATTTTTCCAACAATCTTTGTGTTGAGACGTGCAGGACAAGATTGTGGAAATTTTTGACATAAAACTTCCTAATTTTTTCACCATAAATAATAGAAAGTGAGCGAGTTTATAAATAAATCATCACTTCACGGTATAGACGATTTTATTATCGAAGTCTATCTAAATGCATGAACCAAATGTTTCCTGCCTTAGGAATAGACCTAGATAGTATTGGTTATTTACCAATAGATGTCGCAACGAAAACTTAATTTTTTTCTAATAAATTATCTGGTTTTATATAGTTAAATCACTTGCATCGGGTTCACAATTCTTTCGGAATAAAGTCTTCCGTAGTTTATCTTTTCACACCAAATTTATCGAATGTTTAGAGGGATGGACGTTAGTAACATTCTGTTGGCTGACTAATGCTACCTACAAATTGGGAAACTGTTGAAGATACGAAAATAAGAATGGTGGAACCATAATAATTATTATTATAAGATCACCGCATACATATTGCATTATGCAATATAATGTTTAAAACAATATTGTTGCTTTTTTTTGTGTTTTTTTGTGTGTAACTAAAACTTGTACACTCTTGTAGCAACCTTTGTAATAGATTATTTACTACATTTTTACAACAGTATTGTATTTAATAGAAATACAATCCGTTAACAACAATCGAGCAGTAGGGATTTGCGCAAGTCGTACATTCTCAAACAAATTGTAGTAAATTGTTCTGCAATTGTTTGATTCTTTGAATTGTAACATGAAACTGATAATATGTAGATAAATTTGTATATAAATTTAATCTACATCCGCTTACTGTGGTTTGTTATGACATTTGCAAATTCACCAAAAAATAGGAAAATTATAAGAAAATAGCATACAGCTTAATGCTATTAGGGAGGTACATTGCAAAACGGTTTTTGAGTTGTGGGTTTTTCTACAAACAGCATACATTAACTGCACGTGTCTTATGTAAATGCTATATATTTTGTAGATGCTATTGCGTTGTGTAAGATGGGTGATTTTCAAAAACATTGCACGTTTTTTTAATTTACCAGGAGTACCATAAAGAAATAAATCTTGCGAATTATGTAAAAAGAAATGCGTCTTGTAATGTCCCATTTGTTTTCACCAACGTATATACCGTAAGGGTCAAGCATATGTAATTAATTCACTTTCATTATAAACTTCACGCAATTATTATGGCTTTTAACTAATTAAATACAAGGTCATTTACGTCTACGACGTGTATCTCTAAAGGTAATAAAAATCCTTTTTTTTTTAATTTTGTGGCGATATTATGGATACAAGTCTATTTTCTAATTCTATTTTCAATTTAATGGCACTCTTGATTAAATTTGGAACAAATACTCTTATCAACTTTCTAAAGTGTTAGGCTAGATTCACATTATATTGTACATTAAAAGTTTAAATTATATTAAGAGCGTCGTTTACGGCTTAAAAATCTACAACCGTTGTGCAGAAAGATCTTATTATCACATAACCATATCATTATAACACCAAATCTGTTGATTTTATAAAATTAGCTCACCATATGTTTATTGGCTATTTACTTTCATTACAAAAACATTTTTGGTTTTTTGATTTTCAGTACATATACCGTATTTTGCAAGCAACTCTCGCAGATACGCTACTAGACCGACAGAGAATGAAGAAAGTCTAGAGAGTGACGTAGTGAGTCAGCGAGAACACGTTGAAGGATGGATGCCGTACATGATATGGTATATTGCTCTTTTTGTAGCATCACGCTGCTAGTCTTGTACGCAAGATATGGTATATGAGGTGTAATCAGAGATACACAATTTATTTAAATAGATAAATATATTATATCAATAGATTAACCAGCTATCGAAGATATCGCCAATTCCGGTATTCCGCCTTTGATAATTCGAAATCCATTAAAATCTGCAATGTAATTTACACTTTGCAAACGACCATCGGGGCTTGTATAATAATAACGTCCTCGTACTACCATACCATTTGAATTTGGACCAATGTATCCGTTTTCGCGTTGGTGTATTCCGTTACTTGTGGTAAACCTGCGAAAAATATAAATTTTATGAAAGATTTGTGGTCTTTGGTTGTTTTCTTTTAGGTTTCATTAATAATTGTCCATGTAGTAACTGGAGAATCCTTGACTCAAAATATGATTATTTAACCTAAAACAATGAGGTAAAATATTCCTCCTAACCGAGATACAGGATGTTTTATTTAACAATTTAAAAATGATTTTTGCCCATTATTATAATACCTTCTAATATGTTTGGCCCACACTTAGCAAACAGCTTATGAACGTTAAGATACTTTAAGTTATGGTAGAAGATAGTTTCTCCAATGGGGTAATAACCAGAGACGTACGGTAGTGATAGAGACTTGCTTTCTCCCCTCTACATTCTACGCCACTGTTACAATCGTCATAGTAGCATGTTTTTTTGCTATCTCATTATTTCCTCTTGTCTCATTGCGATAGAGTCAGTAGTTTTCCTAAATAATTTAATTTTATCGCTTACTTGCATCTCATATAAGTTTGGTCGATTTCTTCTCTGATTTAAAGACATTTGTTTATCAGCGTATTTGTCTACCACGTGATACGAGGTGCGGTTCACATATTAATAATATATATAGTAATAATAATAATTTGGCAGTTTATAGCCACTGTTGTTAAGTGAAACAATCGGTTGTTGAGCGGTGCATGGCAAATTGTGGTAAATTCAAAATGTCCAAAGTTGAACATCGTATAGTGATAAAATTTCTCACCTTGGAAGGAAAGACAGTCCAAAATCAAAGAGCGAATGGACAGGGTTCCACGTGAAAGAGGGCCCGTTACCGTAGTAACATCAGGAAACGTTAAACTGGCTGAGGGAGTTGTATTGAGTGATTAACGGCTGAAGGCTAAGGAGGCAAACAGGGATTTCAAAAACTAATAGTTTAAAGTTCCTGCACTCAATAAACAGTAGTGTGTATACAATGAAATATAGAAACAAACAAAATAAGGGAAAGTAAAATACAGTTAAGTACATATTAACTAACAATAAGTTTTGTACAATACTGCATAAATCTTCGTACCTTTCCAGCTTGCCATAAAAAGTCCAAAATAATGCCATTATTGATTGAAGAAATATCTTGAAAAGAGCAATTTCTTTAACTTCGGCTAGTACGGATTTAGACGTGGTAAAAGCACAACAAAAGCGTTAGCTGATTTATATATTTTTATAACGGATGAGTTGGAGAAAGGAAATTTGGTTGTTGGTGGTTTTCTGGACTTAACTAGAGCCTTCGACTGCGTTTAGCACGGTATATTGCTCAATAAGCTGGAGTCGTACGAGGTCAGGGGTCCTGCTTTGTTCTTGGAAAATTCCAGGATTATGGAAGAAAAGCTCATTGAGATCTCAAAAGGTGTAAGAGAAGATTTGGAAGATTAAATCTTAGAAAATTCTAGAAATATGGAAGAAAAGCTTTCTAGAAATATCGAAGAGAGGCTTATGGAAAATTCCAGAAATATGGAAGAGAAGCTCTTGGAAAACTCCAGAAGTTTGGACGAACGCCTGAAGATACTAGAAAGAGGATTACCCCGTGCGAATACAGCAGGAGCTAAAGGTACAGGCGACTGGGGAGAAATACGAAACGAATAGAGGGATATAAGTAGGGTTGCACTAGTTACACGTCACGGGCGAGGCGAACTGTCTACATTCCATGGTAAAACACCGTTAGAAAAATACCTAACCTTACTTGAGACAGCTGCTATGGTAAGCAGTTGGGCAGTGGCTACTAAAGCATCCGTGTTGTCTTTGGTTCTACGCGGTGATGCTCTGAGAGTAGGTACTTCAATCTATTCCTCTAGCAGAACGACAAAATTACCAAGAACTCGTTAAGCAACCGAAGATGCGCTTCGGAAATAAACATATGGAGCAGGTTTATCGCTCGCAGTTGAAAAACCGATTTCAGAAACCAGCTGAAAACTTACAGAAGTTTGAAGCCGATATAGTCCGTTTGGTCAGGAGCGCATACCACACAGTACCGGATGATATCTATGAAAGCCTAACAGTAGAGAAATTTCTTGATGGGCTCCAGGAAACCGAAACACAACTGGTGGTAAAGTTAGCTCGTCCATGGACGTTAAACGATGCTCTGTCACAAGCTCTTGAATTCAAAACATCCAAAAAACTAATAACTGAAACCATGACGAACAAATGAAACTAACTTTAACTGTCTAATTGAGATGACCGTGTTCTCACACCTTCTTTACGGTGCAGTTGCCTGTAGCGCTAATAACAGTATTTTAACATCTAGGTATCAAGCTGTGCAAACCAGCGTCGAAATCACCAAATTAAAACATATTAAATATGGGGTACCACATATTTATATTCATTATTTAACTTAATGATATCAACAAATATGTTGACTGTAAGACAGGTAAATACTTGGATGGGTTGGGCGATGTCTGTGCGGGTCATTTTCCCTGGCCGAAAACATTTTAACAATATAAGATTAACTTTAAACATTGATAAATCTCAGGTATTAATGTTTTCCCTCAATCCACATATAAAGTTGAATGATAACTAGAGTTCTTCACTAGCGCCAACGGACAGTGGCGGAGGTTCGACACAACCCGAACTGTTGTGTATACATACTATTTCGTAGTTCTACGTTTGTTTCAAAAATGTTGCCTACGTCGCGAAAACGACCAATGTTAGACAAAGTTACAGAATTTATAGCAGAAATGTCTGACCTAAATTATGATGGCGTTAAAATTCAATGTGTAGTTTGTAATATTAATTCAATGTGTTGGTCCAAAAGGGATTGTCTACGTCACGTAAATAGTAAACAGCATTCTTCAAAAAAAAATTGCACACGACACTATGACAAATTTAAATTTAATTTGTGTGTTACCTTTATTGCATGTAATCTACCGTTTAATTTACTAGACAAGGAAGCATATGTCTTCTTTTGGAATAAATATTCGGACTGCAAATTACCAAATCGGGCATCGTTACAAAGAATTGTCCCATCTGCTCGTGAACATGTTGAAAAAAGAATTAAATCGGAGTTGAAAAATAAAAAACTGTGGTTATGTGTGGTCGAAACAATGTAATGGTACGTACAATGGAACCACATCAATCGTCACCTTCAATTCTATTAGCTTCCAGACGAGTACCACAATGTACTGGCGAAGTAATTTCAAAGTTAGTGTTAAATACATTGGAAAAGTTTGAACTTTCAACAAACCAACTATTGATGTTTATGAGTGATGGTGCCGCAAACATGCTTTCTGTAGGCGAGTCTCTTAAAAAACTAACTTGTTACATATTACGTGTAAAATTCATGCTTTCAGTCACGTGGCAGATAGTATTAGAAAATGTTATCCTGAGGTAGACGCTTTAATAGCGCATACAAAAGCAGTGTTTGTCAAATCCCTAAAACGTATTCGCAAATTTCACAGACTCTTCCCCCGTATGCCTGAGCCACCAGAACCTATTCTTACACGTTGGGGAACATGGTTACAGCCCGCGTTCTATTATCATAAATATTTTAAGAATATTAAGAACGTGGTTTTACAATTCGATCCAAAGGAAGCTGCGGCTATCAAGCAAAGCTAGTCGAAATTTCAAGATAGTCAGGTAAAAAAGGATCCAAAAACTATTCAGAACAATTACTTCGGACTAGTGGAGGTAATAGAAAAATTACAAAATCTTTCGGTGTCGTTAGTGAAATCTCTGCAAACAGTGCAACATGTTCACGCACAGCTATGCGCGGTATAAGACGCAAAAAATGTTTGTGTTCTAGAAAGGTTTGAAAGTGTTTTAGAGAAAGATTCTGATTTTGGCACATTAAGACAAATTTGTGAAGGTGCGTCAACAGAACCGTTAAGTTGTTCCAAAGATTATTTTAATTACGCACGTCACTAGATGTAGAACGTTCGTTTTCTGCATATAAACACACTTTTTCCTCACGCCGCACTCGGTTTGGCGAAACAACTGTGGAAACACATCTAATGTTGCAGATATTTAACAGACATTATTCACTTTGTGATTTCACGGAAAACTCTTAAGACGGTAAGTGTTTGAACACGTATTATATTTTATTTCCGACCATTTACTTTGTGTAAACTTTTATGCGCTCGCCACTGGCTGTTGGCGCAAATTCAGCAACTCTACGTATCATGGCATGTCTTATGTGTGTCTTATATTGTATTTTTTTCACATGTGTGTGCAAGTTAGACTTGCCTAACACGAAATATGCTATTATTATTATGATCTACATCGGAATATCTTTGCGTTTTCTTCTTATCTATAAATTTTTAATATTTTAATTCATTTTGTTGTTTCTAGTAATTGTGTTAATTCTGTAATGTAGTGTAATGTTATGCATGTATTTTATAACTTCACACGCCATTGGTAGTAGAAATAAACGTCTATCTATCTATTAGCAGTGATAAACTTTTGTAAGTACATAGCATATAAAGTGGACAGTTCTCTTACCTTCAACAATCACTTTAAATGAAATAACACTTCTGATTACCCTCTACAAGCTGTTAGAAGCAGAATTTTGTAATAAAGAATTTCGTAATATCTACTTTACCATAAAATATATACTTACGAATAAGAGTATCTTTGTACTCTATCTTTAGCTTCTTGCAATGGTACAAATTCTTGCTGTATTATTTCATAATTGGGATTTTGCGGATAACACTGCACACCAACAATAAGCGCAAAAAATACATATAAACGCATAGTCGATAATTTAGATGTTGAACAGCGAAGAAGTGGATATAAAGACTAAAATATTCTTCAAGGCAATTTATGTTTTATCGGTACATTGTAAACAATTAACATATTTTCATAGTTTTCCTTAATTATAATAAACACCGGTGAAGAAGCAGGATGATATTAGGCAGCCGCCCTTGAAGCGGTGAAGAACGCCATACCCAGATTTCACGAATAATACACACTCATTTGTATAAATACGCAATCGAACGTTATTAAATGGAGTTGAGTTTTGTATAGCTATCACAATAAAGAACTAATTTGGAGAACTATAAAATACCTGGCTATTTTAATTTATACATATACCAAATACCGGGTCAAAGTCAAATTATTATTATTAGAGCTACAAAATTGATTGAAATAGTGAAGTGGTGGGATTATTTTTCTGTTTTGGCGTAAACAGAAAAATATTTTGATGTTTTGCATAGAGGATATATACAAAAATAATGTTTTTTAAAGTCGAGGACAATACAGGGCGTCATCTCAACGGGCTCGGAAAATCACGCCTCTGTGAATAGAGACTTTTCAAAACGGTTTTTTTTTTCTTGTTATAAGGTCTGATTGTGGGCATGGTCTAAAACAATGTTGAAACCTACACTAATAAAATAAATATTAACAGTCGTTCAGTTTTAAAAATTGCTATATCGAGAAAATAGTTGCTTTTAGACTAGTAATATGTCGGTAATTTTTTGTCTAGAATTTTGCCAAAATTTCAGAACTAAAATAATATGTAGGGGGTTATACCAAATAACACTAAAGTATTGGCATACTCCGCACCACACAAGTTACTATTCGATCAATTTGCAAGAGCTGTTTTGAGAATTCATGGATTCCCATTGTCAACCATACAACCGAATGATTTAAGAAAAATGTTTTAAATAATGATAGCAACGACTGTGGGGTAGTATGGCAACAGCAATATTCTCGGCACACTCCGCACCACACAAATCATTACTTAACTCGGAAAGGCCGTTTCGAAGTCACATGGGTCTTCATCTTCAACCGCGTGCCGATTGATGTGAGAGAACATGTATTAAATCTAACGAACCCGCTCTATCCCTACACTTAAAGTAAAATACGAGGGATGATCGTAAAATAAGGTTCCCGAAGCCCTACAGCAACAATATAACATTGGCGTGTGCAGCAGCTCTCCCATTCTATATACGTACCACTCCCGTCTCGCTACGCCGCTCAGTGTTAGCTAAGCATCCGTCCGAGATGGAACTCGCGATCGCCGCTACCGCCAGGTGCGAAATTCGCGCTGTGATACGTTTTTTAAACGCGAAAGAGGTTTCACCTAAAAAGTATATAGCTGTTTAACACGTCCTCAAATGGTGTAGGGAATTCACTGGAGGTCGGACGGAAATTCACGATAAAGAGCGGAGCGGAAGACCATGAGTTTCAGAGGAAATCGATGAAAAGGTCGAGAGCATACTGCTTGAAGATCGGAGGGTCACCATTCGTCAACTCGTTCTTCGGATTCTTGAGATTTCCAACACCACAATTGAGGTTATTCTATTCTTGAAAGGACTGGCGGCAGAATTTTACGACATGGGGATACAGAACTTGGAGCACCGTCTGCAAAAATGGATAGAAATAGCGATTACGTCGAAAAATAGCTTAAGCTTTTACCTTTAAAACGATGTGTAATTTAAGGAAATAAAGAATGTTGTCTATGCAAAAGTAGGTACTTGTATATATTTTACTTTAAGAGTAGGGATAGAGCGGGTTCGTTAGATTGAATACATGTTCTCTCATATCAATCCTTTTCTCCCCACTCTAAAGATACTTGTAAGTACCTACTTTTGCCGCGTACACCCACTAAAACTAAGACATGCGAAATATACGGAAAAATAGACGAAAACATGTGTCTGCTTTACTTCAATAACACACAGAGCAATTTCAGTACATTTATGTATTTGAATCGTTTGTACGCTATATAGGTCATTTTATTAAATGGTATCTTGTGAATTGCCGTAAATGCCAACAAATAGACGAACAGCCTTAAATCCCTCTAATGCATCCCCAGCGGGAGGAGAGAGAAGTGAGAGTATGTTCGTTAGTTGAAATGGGCGAACTTTGCTTTAGCCGGTAAATTTCAGACAAAATCGGTATTAGTAGAAGTACTGTGAAACGTATTTTGAAACGCAACAAATACAAACGTTACAAAGTTCAATATTGCCAGGAGATTTTTCCCCTTAATAAAGTAACATTGTTAGAATTTGTATAATTATCGGATTTATTTTTCTTTAGTTTAATTTTATAAGAATGGTTGTTTATTTTCCTACTTAGAATTACTTTTTAGTTCTCCTACATCGTATAGCAGCAACAAAATGAATATAAGAAACTGTACTTTCTAACATAATTTGAGAATACAGTAATTCTGTATTAGTACATTTTGTCAGAAGGCGATGTTGAATTATAATATTACGTGATTGAGCGGACAAGCGTGCGTACCGCTCCTCGCTTTATGATATACTGCGATTGGCTGAGATCTATCAGCGAGACTCGAATGCTCTGTTACCATTCTCAAAGGCAATATCCCGTTCGTATCTGGACCGACGTGTATAAATAAAGTTATTCATTTAACTTCTATTAAATTTGGTATATCTGTAATTTTAAGGATTGGTAAATAATTACTAAAAAGAGAGAGAAATATAGAGAAATAGCAAAAATAAAGTAAATCAAAGTTAATACATTGTATTCGTGTATATCCTGGGTTTAAAATATCAAACATACAAAAATTAACATACCCATGCTCAGAAAATGGTTTTTTTTTATTTATAGATAAAACAAATTATTGTTGGTACAAGGCATTCACGTTTTTCATTGTCGATTAGTAATTAAGGATTAATATTAAAAGAAAAACTGAATTTATGCAGTCATCGTTATGAAGTGAATCATTCTATATCATATTGAATTGCAAACATAAAATAACAATGTTCTAGAAACGTTATGAATAAAGAAAGAATTTGCAGTGTGTTGAGTCGTGCTGTCTCGAGGCCATTTTCTGCAGTTCCGGATCAAAAATTTATGCACACAAAAGTAAATAACAAGTAACATTAAATCAAATCTCTGAATTGAAGATTGTTATTATTTTATATGATTTGTAAGATGACAGTAATAATCTGAAAGCCTTGGTAACCTAATGAAGTTTGTAGATTATCAGATATAAACGTTTTAGCAGTGGCGGCGCGTAGTTATTAACTTTGGGGGGTTCTTAACAAATGCAAATAGTAAGTAAAGAAATTAAAAGAAACTCAATTCCATTGAGAATGTTATCAATAGAGGAGGTAAAAAATTTAAGCATAAAATAATAAACACATAAAAATGTTAAACAGAAAAAGAACAAAATAAAACGTGCATGATATAATAACAATTATTGATTGTATTTTTTTGAAAAGTCAAAATTATTGATACTGTGAATTAAATGAGTTTTATTTGACATCAGTGAAAACAGCATTGAGGCATTCCTTGTTGGGTTTTTAAAAAATGTTTTTATACGCTGAAAAAACCGCGTTCTGGTTTGCACACAAAACACAGAAAAGCACAAATCTATTGAAATTTGTAATAAATTCAATTCGAAAAATTAAAAGTACGGGTTGCGGACCTTGTTCTGTTGTGTAAATTTTAACACCGGCGTAGGCTACGATGTCATACGTAAAAACCAACAAACACATTTTTTTCTTGCATAACCCAAAATAATTTTAGAATTTCTCCAAATAATAGATGAACTACTGGTCTTGCTAAACAATGCTAGCTACTATGCACAGGGATATGCTGATGACTAGAGTTGCTCAATTTACGCCAACAGCCAGTGGCGGGCGCATAAAGTTTATACAAAATAAATGGTCAGAAATAAAGTATAATACGTGCTCAAACACTTACCGTCTTAAGAGTCTTCCGTGAAATCGCAAAGTGAATAATGTCTGTTAAATATCTGCAACAGTTGTTTCGGTAAACCGAGTGCGGCGTGAGGAAAAAGTGTGTTTATATGCAGAAACGGAACGTTCTACATCTAGTGACGTTATATTTGCGTAATTAAAATAATCTTTGGATCAACTTATCGGTTCTGTTAACGCACCTTTACAAATTTGTCTTAATGTGCCAAAATCAGAATC
The DNA here is from genome assembly GCA_029619315.2 of Dynastes maya. Classification (NCBI taxonomy): domain Eukaryota; kingdom Metazoa; phylum Arthropoda; class Insecta; order Coleoptera; family Scarabaeidae; genus Dynastes; species Dynastes maya. The sequence goes on from JAROYE020000001.1 coordinate 72,989,419, forward strand.
TTTCTCTAAAACACTTTCAAACCTTTCTAGAACACAAACAGTTTTTGTGTTTTCTACCGCGCATAACTGTGCGTGAATATGTTGCACTATTTGCAGAGATTCCACTAACGACACCGAAGGATTTTGTAATTTTTCTATTGCCTCCACTATTCCGAAGTAATTGTTCTGAATAGTTTTTAAATCCGTTTTAACCTGACTATCTTGAAATTTCGACTGACTTTCCTTGATAGCCGCAGCTTCCTTTGGACCGAATTGTAAAATCACGTTCTTAATATTCTTAAAATATTTATGATAATAGAACGCGGGCTGTAACCATGTTCCCCAACGTGTAAGAATAGGTTCTGGTGGCTCAGACATACGGGGGCACCGTCTGTGAAATTTGTGAATACGTTTTGGGGATTTGACAAACACTGCTTTTGTATGCGCCATTAAAGCATCTACCTCAGGATAACATTTTCTAATACTATCTGCCACATGACTGAAAGCATGAATTTTACACGTAATATGTAACAAGTTAGTTTTTTAAGAGACCCGCCTACAGAAAGCATGTTTGCGGCACCATCACTCATAAACATCAATAGTTGCTTTGTTGAAAGTTCAAACTTTTCCATTGTATTTAACACTAACTTTGAAATTACTTCGGCAGTACATTGTTGTACACGTCTGGAAGCTAATAGAATTGAAGGTGACGATTGATGTGGTTCCATTGTACGTACCATTACATTAACCACAGAATGTTTTTTACGATTTGTTGTTTCGTCGACACATAACCACAATTTTTGATCTTTCAACTCCGATTTTATTTTTTGTTCAATATGTTCGCGCGCAGATGGCACAATTCTTCGTAACGATGTTCGACTTGGAAATTTGCACTCCGAATAGTTATTCCAAAAGCAGATAAATGGTTCCTTGTCTAGTAAATTAAACGGTGTATTACATGCGATAAACGTAACGCATAAATTAAATATAAATTTTTCATTGTCTCGTGCGCAATTTCTTTTGAGACATGCTTTTCACTATTTACGTGTCGTAGACAATGTTGTCTGGACCAACACATTAACGGGATTTTACAGATTACACATTTAATTTTAGCACCTTCATATATTAAGTCTGGAATTTCTGCAATAAATTTTCGAAGTTTGTCCGACCGCGGTCGTTTTGCTGACGAAATCATAATTTTTCTAGGACAGATAAACAATTGCGCAAATGACCGGCAGCGAAAATGTCCGTACTGCTCCGCAGACGAAGTAATACTACCGTTCCTCTCGGTCCGAACTGATTCTACGCCGATGCGCGGTACCGCTCGTGGCCAGCGTTGGTTATTAAGTTTCTGGCTTCTTTTATGCTTGTTAAAGAAGAAGTTGCAAAGGAGTAGAATATTTAACTAAATAGCAACATATTTATTTTGAGAATTGCATTTAATAGACATTACAGCTTATATACTTGGTCAATAGTTGTATCTTCTTTTTTGTATTTCTTCTAACACATTTCATTTATCTAGTTTGTGGTAATCCAACCACAGTCCGCCTTTGGCCAATAGCAGGAAGTGGGTGGGATCAATTTCAAGTGGTTGTTTGGTCTTTTTGTTTACACGAATGTCGAAAGTTTGCACGATTGAAATGATGGCGATTTTTACTTGCAGTATTGCAAACTTCATACCTACAAATGAGATCAAATTAAAGCAAAACACTGGCGCAAGGGGAGGTTTTTAGAAATTTTGAAAATGTTTACCAATGCACACACGAGCACCATCTCCAAAGGGTAAATAAGATCCTTTTACTATAGTACTGGTATCGGAGAAGCGCTGTGGATCAAATACTTCCGGATTTGGGAAATATTTAGGATCATTATGTAGGCCGTATAGGGGGATTACAATTGGAGTATTCGCTTCAAGTTCCACTTCTTTTCCGGATTCATGACATGGTGGTAGATGATAGTCGGTTGTACACACTTTGGATAGAAAAAGTCCGGGAGGATGCATTCTCAACGATTCTACAATTACTTATTTGTGTTAGGGCTGTGAGAAGGTTGCTTTGCAAACAAAGAAGTGGCCAAATTATTTTATGTGAAACTGAAATTTGGTCTGACATTATTCGTATAAAATAAAACATACCAGATAAAATGCAATCTAAATAAGTCATGCTTTGTACAGTTTCATAGGTTAAATTCTCGTCGTTGCTTTTTACAGCATTGTTAATTTCCTCTCTTAATTTTTCTTGCACATTTAGATTCGCCGCTAGACTGTATAAAGTAAAACTCAATGCCACCGAACTAGTTTCGAAACCATCGCCAAAGAAACTTATTGCATGAGCAGTAATGTCGTCTTCATCTAGAGGGAGATCACCAGATTTGAATTTCATTTGAGTTACAACGTCCAGAAAGTCGTTTCTTACTATTTTATTCTCTTTTCTATACTTTAATGTGGCTTTAATAATATTTTTGAAATAGTCTGCAACATCTTGAGGAATAAATCTGTAATTTTTTTTTAAATCAGCTTGTTCTTTACAGTAACGGACTGTTATTGACAATTTACCTTATTTTCAACAATTTAGCACATTCTGGAAATAAGGTCATTACTAACATTTTTATATTAAGGCTTAAGGATGGCTGAAGAATTCGTCTGCCAACAGTTCGAAACTCAGAATTGGGATCTTCAAAAGATTTTCCATCCATACCAAATGCACAAGTAGCAACATTATCCGATGTAAATTTCCCAGCAAGTTCTTTCGTCTCAATTGGGTTTCCTCCAAGTTTGACTTCATTTTCGATGTACTTAACCATATTTTGGGAGATGGCGTGCATAAGGGGAAACATATGCTTCATCTGTAAATTGTACTAATTAAATCTGATTTAAAAAGAATGAACAATTTTGAGTGTTCACAAAATTGCTATTGGAAGAGGCTGTTAGGCTTAATAACATATAGGAAATGTAAATTAAATAAATATACACGTACGAGGTAGGCGCCATAAATTCTCGGCTTGATACAAAAAAAAAAAACTTGGTAAAATATAACAATTCTTATTTTTCAATACAATCTTCCCCAACTTCAACATATTTATTACAACGTTCAATTAATAATTCTATATCCTTGTAAAAACTTTTTGCTTCAAAATGTTGTATTACAGCTGCTTGCAACTCACTATCGTCCTTAAAACGATGTTCCCTAAGGTCTTTCTTTAAATGAGAAAATAAGTAATAATCACTTGGAGCCATGTCCGAACTATACGATGGATGTTCCAATTCTTGAAAGTCACATTCGCGGATGGCAGCTTGTGAAATGGTGGCAGTATGGATGGAATAATAAAATACCTTTTGTCAATTTTCCTCGACGTTTTGCACGAATATTGTCCCTCAGTTTATGCAGCAAAGACGAATAATACGTGTTGTTGACAGCGCATACCATTTCTTCAATAATTGAAATGCTTTGAGGTGTTATCAGTTCAATTGGCCGACCGAGACGCTCATCACCTTCTGAGATTCTTGCTCCAAACGGAAACATTTTGAACTTTTGTACAGTAGAATAAGAAGGAGATAAATCACCATAAACGCCATCTAAATGTTGTTTAATGTGATTAGGCGTGTGCCCTATTTTTGTTAAAAATTTATTAACCGCGCAGTACTCAATTTTCGTTAGCTGAGACATTTTCATGCACTAGTCACGCTGTCTGGCTGGCTACTAAAAACTACTATTCTACGAGCCGTAGTATATATGTATAGCGTAGGCCTCGCACATGTACAACTATGACACAACGGAGTTTAAACACGTTAGAACCTGTATAAGCTTGTCACGCCGAGGACTTATGGCGCCTACCTCTCGTACATATAATGGCAATCCATGTAGAAATGTTGAAAACAAAGAAATTGGATACACCATGCACAAGGAATAAATGCAGGTTTGACACATAATGCTTTGTAAAACAGAGGCTCTCAGGATTTTCAAAATCTGTGGGCCGTTCATTGATGTACCTATTTTATACCAAGCATATTTAGATATATTGGTTGAAAGACTATGGCGATAACAATTAACTCATCAATCATTCAATTACAATCTTTAACGCATGATTGTAAATGAATGATGCCGTTTCTTTGGTGTAGATTTATATCGTGATTCATAAGTAATACTTCATTTGGATGTTTTCTCACAAATCTTTTCCATATTTTAAATCCGTAAACATCTAAAGGCTGTCCCATTCAAGATCTCTTCTTTGGAATTGTCAAAATATTAGTTTTTTGTTCATTAGTACACTTGGACAACGTCCGTTCCAGGAATCCAATAACAAAACACTTTCGGATCCAGTATTTGGTGAGAAAGCATCTGTTAACCAATCTTCGAAACATTGTGGGTGCACTGTCGTTTAGTACATACAAAACAGTTAACATCTTGTTTTTAACTTTTTTTGATATCTCGAAAATGAAATTTAGGCACCACTTTGGGTAAGAGAAGGATGTCACACGGGGCCAGATCTGGTAAATTTTGGCATATTTAAGAACTGGAATACACTTAGCCATAAAGTTCTTCATAGAAATAACATTGTGAACTGGTGCGTTGTCCTGATGTCAGATATTCTGGGTATTGTTATGATTGAATGGGTACCTACTTAACCAACACTATTGCATTGAGGTTTTGGAGAGACTCAGAGAACGAGTGAGGAAGAAGCGGCCAGATATTGGCCTGGAAAAACAACACTTGGATTCTGTATCAGTATATCTCATCAGCTCATAAATCTGTGAAGAACTTTTTGGCCGATAAACGAATTTCAGTTCTTGAACATCCCGCATATTTACCAGATCTGACTCCGTGTGACTTCTTTCTCTACCCCAAAGTGAAAAAGTGTGTTGAAGGGAACTTATTTTCAATCCGTGAAAGAGCTAAAAGCAAAAAGGGCGAAGGTACTGAGTCCGTTGACAGTTAATGACCAACAGTATTGTTATGGACAGTGGAAGATTCGTATGCAAAGGTATATAGCTAGAGAAAGGGCAGTACTTTGAAGGTGATTAAGTTAAGTTGTAAGATCCTTAAAATAAATCATATGATAATAACCCTGTTTATTAATAGCTACACCTAGTAGGCACAAGAAGAGGCTAATTGTCTTGTTCCCTGCAGCTTGATTACAAAATGATGACAAACCAGTTGACGTAGGACTTTTTAAAGGATAGTAAGTTCTTATTGGGACTTATACAGTCAGTCACAAAAGTGTTTGTACACCTGCCTCATGTTAAAGAGTATCAAATTTAAACATTCCATTATGATGCAGTACTTTTATTTCTTTTTAATAAAGATCAGTAGTTTACGAAGACTTTGGTGACATTCCATTTTATAATATGTATTATATTCTGTCAGTTTTAAACAATAATTGCTTTCATGTTGTAATTAGTGTTTTCTAACTTTATTAAAAAGAAATAAAAATGCATCATAATGAAATATTTAGATTTGATGTTCTTTAACATTAGGTAGATGTATGAACAGTTTTGCGACTGACTGTATGTAGGTATCCCGCTAAATTTAATGGCAAATGTAGATGTATCCCTACTGAAAAAATCTACAAACTTTGTCTCCTTGTTTTATTTCGATTAAAAGTAGTATATCTTCGTTTTGTACCTATGTCATGGTCTCCTATCTACCGTCACCTCTAAACTTTCTATAGCTCAATTTTGACAGTACTTTCTGATTTTACGAAGTTGATTTCTGTATCATGAGGTTACTTATGAGGGTGAGATATATTCTTTCTTAAATGAAAATTGGGGGGGCATTGGTAAAATTTTCTTAATAGCTGTGAACTAACTCTAACTCAGTGTTTCAAAACTAGATCAATAAGCGTTAAAGAGATCAGTGTATAAATTTAGTAGTAGTAGTCCTTTCTACCGAAGAAAACATATTATTGCATTATTCCGAAAATAGTGTTAATTTCTTTCAGGAGATTTACGCTGAGATGACGTAACTTCTTTCAATCTAATTAATTTTCCTACCTTTCCCGAGGTAAAACAGTAACTCAACTGACTTCGACTGGTTTTCCAGCGCTCACCGTGTTGCGTAAATGGATTTCTAGACAATATAGGGTCAACATTTTCATCAACGAATATATCATTTTTCTCAAAACTATGAAAATCTTTAATAAAAATATTTTTAATGATTTCAGTATCTCTGATTAGAAGACCAGGCTTTCGCATCTTAAAAATACCAACGTATGGAGCATTCGGATAGGAACTGTAACGATGTAAATAATTAATTTACCTTTCAATGTAATGTCGATTAAACTTACTTATAAATTTCCGTATATATTTGTCCCAAAGATCTTTTCATTGTAATCGAATCTCTTAGGTTACCAAAAAAGGTAACGGGAGGATGAAAAGGGACATTGCGTTTTTTCCAATAATCAAAGTTATGGTTAACATATCTGTAGAGAACTGCTAGTATAAAAACAATAACAAGTAGCGCGTAGAACATGTTTGATATTGATGCGTTCTGTTAAATTGCGCTTTATAAGACTCATTGGGGCAGATAACGAGGTCAATATAGTGATAGGTAATTTTTATATTAAGCCATGCCGTGAATTAGTATTTCGTTTAAAGGCCAATTGTATACGGTGTTTATCTACTATACAGGATGGTAAAAAAAGCAATAAAACTTGTTTCATAATGGCAACAAGCTTGTGTGTCTTTAATATTTTACATAAAAGAATAAAAAGTAACCGAATCTTACATCATTAGACAAGGAAAAATTAGACTAGAATTGAATTAAACACACTTATAAATGAAACAATGTGCATTCTTTATCCCACCATAGTAGTATACTTCTTTTAGGAGAAAAAATGGCTGCTTCTTTTGGAAAATGTGATTCGCAGATTCAAAACACATTTTATGAAGGGTAAACACGGGCGAGATAGTAATATGGATTAAATGGTGATAGGCCATTAGTTCTAAGATGTACCATTAAATGGTGTTGAAATCAGTTTTATGTGTTTTACTTATGAAAGATATTCTTGGATATTCAATTGACCGCAGACGTCTAAATAGCGTTGGTTTTTTTAACGTAATGTATGATTATCAATATTTTCTGTTCATACCGATAGTGTAAAAGCTGATTTATATGTTTTTGGTATCTAATCTGGGATTCTAACCTCAAATCGAAATAAATTGTTTTACGGTTTCTAAAATACGTATATCACCATTTGCCCCTACAAAAAGGGACAGATGGTGAATCATAGTAGGAGAGAGATGACGATAAGATGAAAGTTAGAAAGTTGGTTTAGATTGACTACATTTATTTTTGAGCCGGAATTCTGAAGTAAATCGGAGGGCGCATCCCAAGCACGAGTTCACAATATGAGTTGAGAAATAGTTACAACCTATTTTGACCTGCCACAGGACATTCTTGTACCAAACAATTTAGTTAATAAACCAGGCAGCAAATACAAGGTCGATGACAAAGGACTCCAATTAAATAACAAGCCAGAACAAGTAATTGCTGTAAAAGAATCAAAATCAGTCCCATGGATAACTACTAGAAGAAAGGGTGAAACCATCCGTTATTGAAAAAATGTAAAATCCGAATATAGAGATAGAATGCCTAATGGGTTGAAGGTGTTTATGTCAACAAGTAAAACGCAATAACAATAACTATTCTTATGTTTTCGTATTTCCAACAGTTTCCCAATTTACAGATAGCATTAGACAGCCACGAGAGTGTTACCAACACCTGTGCTGTTTCGCAGGTATATGATAGCATCCCTCCAAATATTTGATAAACATGGAGTAAAAAGATAGACGAAAGAGACTACGGAAAACTTTATTCCGAAAGAATTGACAGCCCGATGAAAATGATTTGTCTATATAAAACCAGATGATTTATTAGAAAAAAAAAATAAGTTTCCGTTACGACATCTTTTGGTGAATAACCAATACTATCTGGGTCTAATCTTAAGGCAGGAAATATTTGGTTCGTGCATTTAGGTAGGTTTCGATAATAAAACCCTCTGAACAGAGAAGTGATGGTTTATTTATAAACTCAAAAATTAACAATAATAATAATAATATCTTTTTATTCAATATTTCACATAAATATGTCTTGAATATGTCATTCATGTACAGTGCATGTGTACATAAATAAACAAACATAACAAAGAAAAAAGAAGCATCGCACAACAAACATTGATATAAAATAGCAAAAGTACAAAGCTAGGTACCGTATGTAGGTACCGTAATAGTTGTAGTCAAAACAGAATAAAATAAAATAAAACGTAAAAAGTATGGTACAAAATGCTTTTTGTAGTTTGAATTGGGACAAGATAAGCGTTTTTAATTCCGCGGGTTTCATAGCAGTGTCGGAGTTGTTTCTCTACAAAAAGCACGTTGTTCAACTTCAAAAATATCACACATTCTATTATATACGAAGTGTGGCAATTAAATAACCGGACTGGTGCTACAAAACATTTTATTGATCACCAATTACATTACAAAGTTTATTCACTTCAATATACTCTCCTTGCCGATCCCTACAACGCTCCATACGAATTTTCCACTGTCAAAAGCAGTGCTGGAACTCCGTTTCTGTCAGCTTGTTGAGAACCTCCGTCGCTTTCGCTTTCACCGCTTCCACACTGTTAAATCTTGTACCCTTAAGCTCCGATTTTACCTTAGGAAATGAAAAAAGTCACAGGGGGCGAGGTCGGGGGAGTACGGTGGGTGGTCCAACACGGTGATGCCGGATTTCGCACAGACAAGGCGGAATGGGCTGGCGCATTCTCTTGTTAGAGCATCCAGGATTTGCTTTTCCACAAATCCGGTCTTCGTCTTCTCACTCGTTCACGAAGGGTAGTTAGAACCTCGTGTTTCACAAGAAACTTGAGGTTAACTCGTTGCTCGATCTGAACACTCTGCATTTTCCGACGCGATGCTAGCGTAAGGACTTGAACGGACGATTGCTACAGCGAGACTGAGCGACGTATAACCGTGCCCATCGAGCTCAGGTTGGAGGAAGCATCTACAAGCACAGACATGTTCAAACCTGCCGTGGCGTGCTCGATATTTGCCGATAGTAGCACCAGTCCGGTTATTTAATTGCAACACCTCGTATATGGATGTAGGCGTAAGTAAACTTTTATTTTTGAACACTTCCCTACATGAGTCTGTTCTTTTCAGATCGAAAATGCTCCGCACACAAGACTTTTGCAATAAGAAGATCCTGGATACGTCTGGAGAGGCACCTCAGAAGATAACACCGTAACGCATTCGAGATTCAACATACGCATAGTATGCTGAGGGGCTTGCTTGTTCGTTTACTGTTTGATATTACGCGCAACGCATAGTCAAACGAAGATGTTTTAGCGGCCAGACTCCACATGGTGCTTCCAGTTCAGCTGACCAACTACCCATAATCAAAGAAATTTTACTTTGCTTTCACTGATCAAGTTGTAACTATCATAGGAGATACTGATTGGATTCGTCTTGAAGTAACCAAAATGCAACAGGTGAGTTTTTTCAATATTTAGTTTTAAGTTATTTTCATCATACCATGCGCTTAAGTTTGTCAACGCCTCTGTTAGATCATTATCAAGCATTTTTTTAGAAGTTTTTACAATTACTAATGTATCATTAACAAATAGAACTGTTTTATGCTGCATTAATTTTGGTAAATCGTTCACATAAATTGGGAACAAAAGAAGACCCAGTACAGATCCTTGCGGGACTCCTCTCTTTACACTTTTCCAGCCAAACCTGTTTTCACTATATGCATCCATAACAATCTGCTTTATCTCAGTCAAATACGATTTGACTAATTGTAATGCAAGGGCTCTAATGCCCCCTAATGCCTTAAAGTTTTATGTCAAAAATTGCCACAATCTTGCACGTCTCAACACAAAGGTTGTTGGAAAAAAATGATACATTTATGTGAAATAATACAATAGAAACTTGACCAAAACCTTGAAGTATTATCTGTGACAACAAGCTATAATTAACAAAAATTTGCGGTCGGGTTACATAATTGTGTTAATGACTTCTACAATATTTTTCCTACGGCATTGTAATACATTCTATCAATTGTTTCTTTCCGCGTGTACTATGAAAAAATTAATAAGTATGTGTTTCATTAAATTTTATTTGATTTTGTTTTTGTCTTAAAATTGATTTTTCTAGAAAATTTTGTAGTGATATTAAAAAAATTCTGCAACTAAATGCAATGGAAAACGAAAGAAAAACGAATCAGTTGTCATTGCAACTAAGTAATTGCAGAAAAGATAATCAAACTAAAGAATAGGAAATAAAATACCAAATAATTTTAGTGAAAGACATTTTTTATGTATGTATGTATATGATATTGAACTAAATGTAAACGTCTTCGACTGATTTTTCGTTACTCTGTATATAAGTAACATTAACTATGATTTTTATTACTTACTTTTTTGTCCTATTTAAGTATAATACGAACACAATCTTCTGCATGCAATAATGACATTAGATCACATTTTGTTATTATACAGTATAGACACATACAATCAATTGTTATATCTTTCCTTGTAGCCTTATTTTTTCAGAGAATACGTCACTTGTAAAAAGTAGAAACTATTTTTTACTTGCCGAAGTATTAGCAACCTATATTCATATAACCTATACAGGCTGAGTCAGAAAAAATGCCAACTTCTTTATTTTAAATAGAACATCCTGTATATTTCTGAAAATTTTAATACTCCTTTGAAAGATAAATCCAACGATATAGGGTTTAATGTATTTACCTGTTAAAATGGTAGATTTATGTAAAAAAAAATTAAAATTGATCATATTAACATTTTGAAAACGTTTGAAATCTGCTTGATATTGACATATGACAAATAGACAATTATACAGCAATCAAACCTTTATTCCCTTTATTCATAAGTAATTAAAGACTAAGAATTAGGATGCCCAAACTGAATGAGAAAAAATAAGATGCTAATGATGGTTGGATGTGGTAACCGCCAGAGAATACAACAGGAAGTATATCATATTCAATCGAACCTATCCTAATCGGTCCGCAATAAATCAGTCTTGTGTGGTTTTATGTAACCAAACTCCCAAAAAATTCAATGAAACGCAGGAATTGTGAAAGATAGGCGCAGATCAGGCAGATCAAAAGTAGCTACTGGTCGTGATAAGACTCTGGATATTCTAATTAACCTACAAGACAAATCGATCACTTGGCCAGTTTGGGCTAGACCAGAATATGTGTTACCAGTGAGTTGCAAATTTATTAAAAAACAAAAAGATTCCTCCTTTTAAAATTTCGCCTTGTTTAAGAACTGACAGAAGATGACTTCAACCGACGAACAGAGTTTTGCAGAATTTTGATGGACAGGTGCAATGCTGATCGGGATTTTGTTCATAATAATCTTTTTGTTGCTACCTTTGTGCATAATGGATATTGGTCTGCAGTTAATATCCGGTGGATGGCCGAAGTACATACGGAAAGGCCAGAAAAGGTGATTGTTTGGGTGGGTATCGAGACCGTAACATAGGTAAGCCATTTTTTATTAATGAGAACCTTACTTGGAGTTATTATGCGAACACGTTATTCCATAGATCGAAAACCTTTATTCAGACCGAAGAAATATCTGATTAAAATAGACACTCCTGCTCATTGGGAGTATGTTCATTTTTGAGCAGAATGTTTCTAAATCAATGGATAAGAAGGAGAGATGAAATTTTGTATATAAGGGATTCCCTAAGCGTGCGAAAATCCTAGGAAGGGCTGCTTTTTGTTTTTAGTTTACGGATTCCTTTTTCAAATAGTTGTCAATACTCAGCGTGAATCACAATTGAGCAATGACGTCATCGACATTGTTTTTGATAAAACATCCCACATACTTTTCAATTTTTTAAATTTTCCATCAATAACTGATTGCAGAAAGAGACAATGTATCGTATGTAATTTATGTAGGATAGTAGATAGCAAATAACTTTATTAGCTACTTTTATAATCTTCATATGGTAATAATAACAGCATAACTTTCTTCGATTTCATAGTTCTGTAACCTAATATATTTCCCATAACGTTAGTGATGACAAAATTCCTTGGTTAGTGTTCAGTGCGCAGGATGTTTAATAATGAGGTATGTTTAATGGTTTCAGATTTGTCTATTTTCTTCTAAGCCAACAAAAACCTACTATGATGCCGATACTTGATAATTTTAAAACAATAAGGTAATACAAAATTTGATTTATTAAAATCAATATTGTCAAGAACAAATACATTTGAACAGTTGATTATTACATGGAGTTGTTTGCAGCAGATGCTGAGATATCGGTAATAATTCTTGAATGCGGTTAGTTATTTAGTTTATGGAAATCTAACCATAATCCGCCTTTTGCCAAGAGTAGAAATGAATTTGGATCTATTTCTAACGGTTCCTTGGTTTTCTGGTTAACATGAACATCGAAATTTCGAATTATTGCCACTGCAGCTGCTTTCACTTGCAAGATTGCGAACTTCATACCTAAAAAAATACCATGATTAAATTTCTGTCTCTTAGCATGTTTTACAAATGTGTACGTAAAAAAAATCCGCTGTATTCCTGAAATTGAGTTATTTGAAGTTTACTGTACGAGGTAGGCGCCAGGGTCTAGCGTATTCAAACTCCGTTGTGTCTTAGTGGCACATGTGCGAGGTCTACACTATACATATTATGGCTCGAAGAGTAGCAGTTCTTAGTAGCCAGCCAGACAACGTGACTAGTGCATGAAAACGTCTCAGGTAACAAAAATTGAGTACCGCGCGGCTATTAAATTTTTAACAAAAGAAGGGCATACGCCTAATCACATTAAACAATTAGCAATTATTGTGATTTATCTCCTTCATATTCTACTGTAAAAAAGTGGGCAAAATGTTTCCGTTTGGGGTAAGAATCCCTTCATGATGATGAGCGCCCCGGGCGGCCAATTGAACTGATAACGCCTGAAATCATTTCAATTATTGAAGAAACGGTATTAACAGACTGCCGTTTGAAAGTAAAGGAATTAGCACTGAAACAAATATTCGCCAAATTCTCCATAACCGTTTGGGTATGAATAAGATTAGTGCAAGATGGGTACCGCATCTTGTTTCTGCTCTCCTACGTGAACGTCGGGTCGAATGTGCGCTCTCGTTTTTAAACATGCGTAGAGACGACCCGAAACCGGTTTTAAAGTACATTTTTACAGGAGATGAAACAATGGTTCTGCATTATGATCCTCTATCCAAAAAGGAATCGTTTTAATTATGACAGTGAGTTGCAAGCAGCTGTAATACAACATTTTGAGGGAAAAGCTTTTTACAAGGGTGTAGAATTATTAATTGATCGATGTAATAAATGTATTAAAGTTAGGGGAGCATATATTGAAAAATAAAAATTGTTATATTTTACCAAGTTTATTTTTTCTACATCAGGCCGAGAATTTATAGCGCCTATTTCGTATATATTAGTGCCAAGTCTTAAATAATAAATTTTGCAAAATGAATGACATTACATGAATTTATTGTACAAGAATCACTTTGAGAATTGCAGGCACAGTTATAGCGAATAAATTTGGATGTGCAGAAAATCCATGCGTGGCATGATATCTATCACATCACCGCTGTTGCTTTTTGCTATACCGCAGCATGTTTATTTTAACGATCGGTCATTCTTGAATACTTTTTTCTGATGTAAACCTGAATACCTGCATTCCATACCCAACGATTTCCTCCATGGTTCACACCATCAATTTAAATAAAATGAAATCGTATTAATATCAGACATTAAATGGGAAAGAGTACTTTGGGCTCGAATTTTGACGTCTATGTAGGTGTGTAAAAGGGGATATATACGAACTATATTGGACGAATGCAACACAACAAGCTAATGATCTTAGCTTGTTCTGAAACTTTATAAAATCCACCAAGCGCAATTATTTATCTAGAACATCGGGAAGAGTTCGTCATAATGTACTTATCACTGTTGAACACTCCCAGGGTCCAAGTCGACGCAGTTCTGAAATTCTTGAAGAAACTGAAGAATTCCTTTACTTCTGGACACGACAACATTCCCAGCTTCATAGCCTGTGACCTTGCCCCTGTACTTGCGAACCCACTATGTAGAATATTTAATTTATCTCTACAAACATCTGTTTTTACTGATATCTGGAAGATTATCAGAATATGCTCAATACACAAGAAGGGTGATGTTGCTGATGCTGTCAATTATAGACCGATCAGAATTTTAGCTAATTTTGCAAAAGTTTTTGAAGGTATAATGTATGATTGAATACGTAATGGTATTGGATCATGCCATTCGATCAAACCACACGTCTTTATCCGTAAAAGATCCACGGTCACCAACCTGGCGATTTTTAAGATCTGTGCGACCCATAACGACCCGGTCACATGATCCGTGCTTCTGACGAATCTTGGACCACGGACTGTGTGACATATGCAGTTTTGCCGTGGCCCACCGTTCGTCGTATCGTATGTTATATAGTCCGTGGTCCGAGGTTCGTCAGACCAGGTTCGTCGAACCACGGATTGTGTAACTGGGCCTTTAGACGACGGCAAACAAGTCGACGTCATCTAGATAGATTTTCCCGAGCGTTTGATATAGTTGATCCTGTTATGCTACTAACAAAAGTAAACGCATTTGGTTTTAGTCAGTCACTGCTGACCTTCACGCATTCTTATTTGCTAAATAGAACTAAATTTGTCTGCTATAAAATGGGTTTAATCAGCAACGTTTATATCATCCTTCGGCATATTCCAAGGATCCAATCTTGAACCCCTGCTTAACATCTTTGTTGGCGACTTAACAACTTCGTTACGTTGTCCTGTGCTTGAATATGTCCACGATTTGAAGATATATAATATTGTTAGATGCGAGCTTATTGCAAGAGAATCCAAACATAATTATGGGTTGGTGCATTCAGAACAAAAAATTGAATATCGACAGGTGCTGCTGTTTTTTTTTTTACTAGGAAGCTAACAAAAATTATTAGCCTTTCTTGTCTTAGTGATACCGAAATAGCACATAAATCACAGATTAAAGATCTTGGAGTCAAAGTTTTGGGACATCCTGTGGAATGGAAATATATACTGGGTGTCTCCAAAATGTTGGGATATAGCTTAACTACAGACTCCTGGGATTAAAATAAGAAGATTTAACCCAACTTACCTATATCCAAAGTCGCCTCGTTAAGTTGGTACAAGACGTGAAAGTTGTTTGAAAAAAAAATAATTTTGCGTATAAAAATAGGAGGCTTTGATCGATTGTTATAATTTTTGGTATGGAGTATTTTGTGCCTATAAGTCACGTTTCGAGATGGTTTTGGTCTTCATCGGTAGGTTGTAAGTGTATTAAATTAAAATGTCGCAACACAAATTTGGTGATAACTTTCAAGTGCTTAGGCTGAGAACTTTCAATTGTTTGTTATAAAAAGATATTTTCTTTAGGAACATTTTTTGTATCTTTATAATTTTTGATAACTATTACGGTTTCTCCGAAAAAAAAGTAAAATCTGATCTGATGATATGCTTTTTTTGATATTAATAATCTAGCAATAATCTAGTTAACCGGAATACTATCTTTTAACGACAAATGAGTATCATTTGTTTGCTAACAAAACAATTAAAAATAATCGACAAATGCTGCAGAACGTACAGATAAATTTTTTGCGTAGGATCAATTTATGCATTCAAGAAAAGGGGGGCCATGTTGAACAATTTCTATAACTTAAAACTATGTAGTTGCCACTAATAAAAGAATGCATTACATGCCATGCCATACATTTTGTATTTTTTTGTTTATAATGTATTTAAGATTTTTTTCCGGAGAAACAACTTTCACGTCTTGTACCAACTCAACGAGGCTACTTTGGATATAGGTAAGTTGGGTTAAATCTTCTTATTTTAATCCCAGGAGTCTATAGTTAAGCTATGTCCCAACATTTTGGAGACACCCTGTATATACAATAAGATCTCAAAGTAAAGGAAAAGAAAAATGGTGTAAAATCTGTTAAATAAACAAGAAATTGAAAAAAAAATAGAAGTGAAAATTTGTAAATTTTAAACTTGATATTTCGGCATTAAGAAAGAAATATTCATCGCCATAAAGCTACACTTTGCCAAGTAATTTTAGCTTCTAAGAAGTACTATACTAATACAATAACTATTAAACTGTATAAATAAATTGGTGCCTACTTACCTATACATAGGCGAGGGCCTTCACCAAACGGTAAATATGAACCCTTCACTATATTCGCTTTGTTACTATCCAAAAATCTATCCGGATCAAATTCTTCTGGGTTTGGAAAATATTTGGCATCGTGATGTAAACTGTATGTGGGAATTATTACTGGCGTATTTTTTTCAACTGTTACTTCTTTGCTAATCGCATCACTGGGCGGTAAATCAAAATTATATGTGCAGGTTTTAGAAAGGAATGGGGCAGGTGGATGTAGTCTCAGAGTTTCTATAACGTTAATTAATATTAATATTCTAGGGTTGCAGTAAGTAGGGTTAGCGGATCATCATACCTGACAAAGCTCTATCTAAGTAGTTCATCTCTTGGATAGCTTCGTAAGTTATAGTACCCCCTTGATTCTTTATAACTTCATTTATTTCATCTCGTAATTTTTGTTGTGAATGACGATTAGTTGCCATTTCATATAGGAAGAAACTTAATGCAATTGAGCTAGTTTCAAAGCCATCACCAAAGAAACTCACAGCATGTGCGACTATATCATCAGTAGTCAAGTGGGGCTCGTCTGGTTTAAATTTCATTTGTGTTACCGAATCCAAGAAATCATTTCTGACAACATTGTTTTCTTTTCTATACTGCAAGGTGGCCTTTACAATACTTTTGAAATATTCTGCAGCATCTTCAGGAACAAATCTAGAATAAATCTAATAAAATAATTTGTAATGAAAATCTTTTTCTATTGACGCCTTACCGAACCCTAAGTAATTTGATACAACTTGGAAATAAGAATATTACCAACAATTTTAGGCTAAGAATGAAAGACGGATTTAAAACTTTTCTTCCAACATTCCAAAATTCTGCATTTGGATCTTGGAAAGCTTTCCCATCAATTCCAAAAGCGCAAGTGGCCACACTGTCGGAGGTAAACCTGGATGATAGTTGCTTCGCATCAAAGGGATTTCCTCTTAATTTGATCTCATTTTCAATGTATTTAACCATATCATCTGTCACTGCTACTATTAAAGGAAACATATGTTTCATCTGCAAAATATGACTTTTTGTCAGTGTAAATGCAATTTCGATAGAAATTAATCGGAGATGATGAGATTGATGAGCCAATTGAACTGATAACGCCTCAAAACATTTTAATTATTAAAGAAGTGGTATTAGCAGATCGCCGTTTGAAAGCAAAGGAAGTAGCAGTTACGTCCAACATTTCTGAAACAAGTATTTGCTGAATTCTCTATAACCATTAGTGCAAGATGGGTACCGCATTTTCTTTCTGCTCCCCAGTGCGCACTCGTTTTTAAACATGTGTGGAGTCGACCCGAAACCGATTTTGGCGTCCATTGTTCTAGGAAATGAAACAATGGTTCTGTATTATGATCCTCTATCCAAAGAAATAGATGAACGTGCAAGCAGCTGTCATATTTTGAGGGAAAAACTTTAGATTATTTTTACAAAGGCATAGACTTATTAATTGATCGTTGTAACAAATGGACCAAGTTAATTTTTTCTATATCAGGCCAAAAATTTATAGCGCCTACCTCGTAACTTAGTGATAGGAGAAATGTACAAAAATCAGAGAGCAAAAGTCAAGGAATTGGCGAGAAGAGCAATGCAATAAACCTGGCAAGAATTTTGGGAGTAAATGGACGAAGATAGCAAGGTTGTTTTACGGAGTCCTAAAAACTCTACGAAAAGATAAACAGGACAGAAGCATGTTTATATAGTCGATGGGTTTCATGTACATGCTGTGATAGATCAATACAGACCGTTGTCCATGAACTAT
The DNA here is from genome assembly GCA_029619315.2 of Dynastes maya. Taxonomy (NCBI): domain Eukaryota; kingdom Metazoa; phylum Arthropoda; class Insecta; order Coleoptera; family Scarabaeidae; genus Dynastes; species Dynastes maya. The sequence continues at coordinate 73,007,387 of JAROYE020000001.1, forward strand.
GCCACTGTACAGGACCAGCAAAAATATGATTCTTAGACATGGGCTCAGAGTATTCGAAAACCAAAAGGATCGCAGTGGAACAAGACAAACACCACCTCTAATTTAATCTAATCTAATCTAAGCGTACCTTCCCTGAAGAAAAACAGTAACTCAGTTGACTTCTGCTAGTTCTCCAGCGTTGACCATATTGAAAGAACGGATTTTTTGATGCTATGGGGTCGACATTTTCATCTACAACTACATCGTTTTTCTCAAAGCTATGGAAATCCTTCATTAAGATATCTTTAATAATCTCTGGGTTGCGCATTAGTAGTCCAGGTTTTCGGATCTTGTAGTAGCCAACGTATGAAGCATCTTCATAGGAACTATTATAAAAGAAAGTAACTTATAAAGGCTTTAGATGCTATATGGACAATGTTGATAAAAAACTTACGTGTATATTTCGTTATATACTTGACTAAGGGACTTCTTCATTAGAACAGTGTCTCTAAGGTTTCCAAAGAACGTAACCGGGGGATGGAACGGCACATTTCGTCTTTTCCAGTAGTCATAAGTACTATTAAAGTACACTCGTAGAAAATATAGCACACACGCGACCGTTACCAGTACGTAAAACATCCTTTTTTAAAGTGATAGCGTTCCTTGGTGTATTAAATTTATCTGTTGCCTAAACAAGGTCAGTGCAGTTGAACCGGTTTTATCTCAAAATTTTATGATAAATAAATGAATGATGCATCAATGTGTTAACTATAGGAGGAAAATTGTGTCTTTATGATGTAGAGGTTTTCTGTTGACTTGTTACTTCTTGTCATTATTGATACGTTACTGCACCTGAATCAAGTGTATATAGTATGGTATATCCGTTGTCCTAAAATGGATCAAATTGAAATGAGAGCTGTGAAAATTTTGTGGCTGTTCACTTTTTCTTTATAATCATGAAGTATTTGAATACAAGAAAATTATAATGATGCAATCAATGATGATTATTAATTAAAAAACATGACATTTGGGGCACAAAGGAATTTTTGAATCACTTCTACAATTGTAGCAAATGCCACTAGGATCCGTGACGCGGGCAATTTGTAGCAATTAGTGAAACAATATTGTATGAAACAAGAGTGACCCAAAACCTGCAACGCTTACTACAATAAACTTGTATATGTTTCAACAATTGTGCAAGTGTATCCAGTGAACTCCTAAAGTGTCCCCCCTCCACATGCTAACTTCTGAACGACAAAAGCTAGCGTTTCTAGAATAAATAGGTTGATTTCTATGTTTTGTGAACCAACTTGCGCCGTTATCGACAATTCAAATGTATTTCCGGTGTCACCGGAAGTGACGTCAACTTTTTTATTTTAAATAGAACATCCTTTATATTTTTACGTTTTTGGCAAGGTAATCGAAAGGCGAATCCAATGATACCACATATGTTATACTTTAACTTAAGAAATATGACGATATGCAGCAATAAAGGTTTTGATAATCTGTTTTTGTTGTTACGCAAAGTTGGCTAGGAAGGAGACATTAAATTACACAGATTGCAACAATTATTGAAATAATTAAAACATTCTATATTAAACTGCCACCAATTATGCAGTGTTTTTACAATCATAATGGTTGAAAGAACAAGTAAACGAAATAACATTAGCTATTCCATGTTTTCGTCCTCCAACAGCTTCACCACTTACAGGGAAGCATTGGCCGGCGATAAGAATATTACACACCTAATGCTCGTAAATGTGTGATCAATCTTCCATGCATTCGACAAATTTGGTAAACTACGGAAGACCTTACTCTTGGAAAGTTACGCGCTCGATCCGAGACTGTTAACTTGGCGAACTGAACATCACGTTACCTGTGCCACTAACGATAACAGTGATTCGAGTATATAAGCAGATCTTTTATTAGAAAAGAATGAAGTTTTTAGTTGCGACATCTGTTGACGACTAACCAATACTGTCTGGGTCTAGCCGTTATCTACAATACACATAAGGCCTGAGCCCTTTGATGTCAGCAGGCTGTGACGTATATTAAAGTAGGTCATCGATCATTCACACGTTTAGATCGTCTCTTGCGTTTCGAATTGGTTTATCCAAATTATATTGGTTTTATTTTAAATAAATACTGTCTAGTGATATTTCCGTACTTTGTTAGTGATACCTGTAATGTTGTTTTTCTAGTGTTGTATAAGCGATAAAACCTCTTCTGAAACGAGGTAACCTAACCTAACATGGCGTCGGCTGTTTTGTTTGTGAGTTACATTTTGTAAAAGAAGATATTTATTTTTCAACAGCTACAGATTCAAGACCGGGGAAATTATAACCGTAAATTGAAAAAATCCTAGGTTTAAAAAAATGCTATTCCAACTCAATTCCCTAACTGTCTGTTGTATTTGACAAAAAAACGTGAAGATTTTAATGTTCAAATAGTTTTATATTCTTACGTTATATTTAACAAAATTAACACGAAGAGATGTTTTTAAATGTGTGTAATAAACGTTCTGTTTTAATACAATATATTATATTATATCACCGAACGTAGCCATTTGGATACTGATATATGTCAATGTCATATTCACAGCAGTGAACGTATTGCAACAATTATAATAACTTCTTCTACAAATACCCTTCTTAAAAATGATTGTGGTAAAATAATAATAATAATTAGTCGATTAAATATCAACCACAAATACATCTTTCACGAAAACGGTGCTCGGTTACGAAGAAGGGTTCAGTTGACGACTGGCATCCTCTTTAAACCGGAGACCCTTCAAAATTTAAAAAAGAAATGCAAGAAAAACGATTCCTTTACCGCTTAGGCTAATATCGTGCATGGCGATACATCCCCTAAACAGCGTGACGTCATTGAAGAGCTGTGAGGCCTTCTATTATCGCACAACTATTGTACACTATCGCACAAACTTGGCGATACAGAAAAAAGATTTTCGGATTTTGTTGTTAATTATTCAACCAATATTGGGAAGTTAAAATTATGCCCAGGCTAATTTTTTGGCTCACAGAGGTTATATTTTAGTAAATACAATGCACAACCCTAGCTTCTAAATTCTTGAAAGGCTTCCCTATTCTCAAGATCTATCCTCTAACGATTGTTTATTCCTTAAGCGAAAGAGGGTATTTACGGGAAACCCGTCTATCGACGATATACCGAATCTTTTAGGAAATGAAAAAATTAAGTTGTTCCAAACGTGTTGATGATTGCGTAACAGAATGAGTAGCAACAATTTTATTTAAAGCAATTCATATTGAGTTGAGTCACTAATCTTGTGGTGTAAACTGATTGAGTTATCGTGTGTTTACAATTAAAAACATATTTATAACTTACGCTATCTATTTGTTACAAAATATCTGATAATTTTGGAAATATTTTTGTTTGGTGTAAAAGGTAATATGTAATATGTTGTAGATGTTTATAAATATAGACTGTTTATTTCTGTTTTGGAACGTTGCTTAGATTTGTTCCTTTCCTTGTTAATTCATAGCTTAAAGTGAGATACAACTCCATAGCATTATCAATCGAGTTTGATATGAAAACAAACAAATGGATACGGTGACAGTTTCTATGTAGAGTCACTTAAAGGAATTGGAGTTTATAAGAGTCTCGCCGAATCCGGAATGTGAAGTTTGATGGTACATTAAAAGAATTGAAGGGTGGAAAGATTTCAATATTGCGGTATTAATATGGAGATTATAATTCTGTATTCTGTACCTTTGGACAAGTTCAACAAAACTATAAGAGTCACCAAAACGATATATGATGAAGCTATACGAAGTTTACCCAATATAACGCACAAGACTAGAATTTTATATACTGTGCGCCTCGTCAGTTTAAGAAAACTCACTAATTTGAATATGCTGAAATACACAATAATAGGATTCCACTCTTCGATATGTTAGTAATAAGTAATAAGAAATAGAAATAAGTTAGAAATAGGCGTATGTAGAAAACCTAGTAGGAATAATAGATTCATCTTACAGGATTCTAATTACTCGTGCGAACACAAACTTTCGGCTATTAATTTTTTGGTACATCGTTTGTTCAATTTCACTTTTACCAAAGACAGGTAACAAAACGAATTTAAAGAAATCATCAACATTGCTAACCTTCACGAATTGTCGGAAGATAATAATAATAAATGGCTTAGACACCCCTCCTGGGGATTTGATAATGTCGTATACATGTTGCAGCACCTCCTTTACGCGTCCTGAAAAGTTAATATTTCATTTGGAATATGCTCATTTGATGTCTACTTTCACATGTCCAATGGAAAGCTGTGATAGAAGCTTTTGCCCAAGTATATCTCCGTTATTTTTTTTTTGTGTATACATATGTACATAAGCTACCTATATATGTCATATGTCGTTTACTGTTTTTATATTAATACATGTTTCTAAGAATTTTTTAACTCTTTTATTTCACCTGTGACAGCAACTACATTATGTATTGCATGGCTTAAAATTACGTAATTTTATTGTTTGTTATTTACACAATTGATTTACTGTTCGCTTTTTCAAATAATTGTAAGTATATTTTCGGTACAAGTTTCAAGCTTCTCAAGGGTTCTCAACTAAATAATTTACTAAGAAACAGATTATAAGTTTTTTCGAACCCACGGTTCTAAGACATTCTAGAACTGATACACATGTGTTTTAACAAGAAGGTAACCTTTCAACCTAATTTAAAATACTATTAATATTGTGTGCGCATTAGTTCCAGAATTTCTTGAACTAAAAGTTCGCGAAAACCTTATGTGAAGCCTTTATATATTTACCTACTACAAATATACGTAGATATTTGGATCAAAGCTGCAAAATGTTTTAGGCAAGTAACTTACCTCATTGATTTAAAGCAATATATACTACTTACTTTCTTGAATATAATGTGTGCATATTCATATTAAAACAACAAACTTCTTGTTTAAAAGATTTAAGAGATCATGGCAAGAATGATAATTATTGAATCAAGTATTTTAATTCTTGATTATAATAAGCTTAATACTAATAATAAGGAAATAGCTGCTAGAGTTAAGAAGATATTTATTTGATTTTGCAAGAATTTTTTTTATTTCAAACAAGTAAATATTTTCTTGCGTATATAGAAACCAACCATTTGCTTGATTCAAGGCAGATTTACTTGACCCAAAAAAGTACTTCTCTGTGTGTAGCGGGTGTTCAGCTTCTGCAGCGCACGATGCAAGTTTGGTTTTCAAAAATGAACGCTCTATATATTATTACGCCATATACTAGGCAGGCTGATATGTCTAATTGATATACAGGTCTGGTAGAATTCTTGTGCGACTCGTGCACATGCCAGAATGAAATAGTTGTATGTAACGTAACGTGATTGTTTGGATGATTAGCGCCCAACTACTTCACCGCTTCGCGTCTGATATTAACTCACATTTTTTCATATTTTCGTAAAATCAATTTCTTTTTCAAAACATGAAGTTGAAAGTTCTATAATAATAGATATCTGATAAAACCTTAAATCTTTCAATGGAAGGTCAATATATGTGATAAAAAGCCATTGAATGTATCATTCTCTCATTAGTAGTCCGGATTTTTAGACACCAAAAATATGGAAAAAAAGCACAATAAATTATACTACTGAAGAAACTTTTTTACATTGGCTTCGTAGTTGTATATTAATAGTTTTTCTAGATTAGAGGGCAAAAGTTACTGTCTCCTGTCAGATAACATTTTTTTGTACACGGAAAACGTTCGGTCGATGTCACATGATGTGAGTGGAGCATATTTTAAAGCGCATATTTAACTGACAGTTAGCTTAATGTTAGCTGAACCATTTTGAAATTTAATCGCCAGTTTTATCCAATCTCCGAGAACATTCCGGAAAGTTATTTTTACTCTGTTTAACTTTTCTAAAGATTCAACACAATGTTGGTACTACTTTTTTCCAATTTCTTTATTTCATCCGGCATGTCACCAAAATTTGAGAGGATAGAAGTCAAACCGTTTTCAACTTCTTTGTCATTGAAAGCATTTTGAGATTTCTGAATGCTCAGAATTATTTGCTTCAAAACTGTTAAGAATTTGAAAGATATTTATAAATATAATAATATTGTTTTTTAATAAAAATACAATAGTTGCCTTGATTTATTTCTAACATTTTTCAAATGTATGCTTCACGTCAAATGTTGAATGACGTGATTCTTTTTTGTTGCATTAATTTGTAAGACATATACATTATTTAGTAGGATAACAAGGAAGTATAAATTAATTAATATACATAGTAGATTAGTCTTTATAGTTTTTAAACAAGTGTTACAAAATAAAGAATCATTATCAACTTCGAAACTTTTATCTAGTTTTGCCCACTCATATAAATTGTTTTTCTTAACTGGTGACATGTTAAAATTTCTTAATACTAACACTTAAACTGCAACTAAACTAAAACACCCTTCTCATGTATGAGAATCACTTTAAATTGTTGACACCCTGTTTATGTTCCTCACTTTGCTCTTTTCTATTTGGATACTAAGAGAAATTAAAATGTTTTAGAAACGACAATATTTAATCCTATTAGTTGAATATGAACATTCTACATTGCTAGGACAAATAAAACGTTATTATTGCTACTATAATAGAGGACAATTTTACAGTAACATTTGTTTAAATAAACTTATTTTAAAATAGGGAAAATTTTATTAGAAATTTGTTTATATTATATAAACTTTACATAATAACCGAATACAAGAAAAGCATGGAAAATTGCAAAATTTAAACGAAAAGGCAGCTTTTTCTTTTCTGAAAAGGCCCCTTTAAACAAAAAAGGCAAAAATCTTGGATAATACTAAAAAAGGCAAGAAAGGCAGGCAACAGGCATTTGCTTAAATATCCGGGCTCTACTCATTAGCTTTTCTGCCTTACAACAAGCCAGCCTCTTTAGTTTACACACAGTTTATGGCTGTCGCAAGCATTATCCAGCATATCTGTATACTACAATAAATGCTGTAGCAATTGAAGTTCGCGAACCAGTTAATGTTCGTGTTAACGAACGAGGTAATAATAAATTGTTTACTCGTAGGCGATCACTGCTGTGGTAGTTCTTATTTTTAGCATGAGTGAAAGATAAGTTGCATATCTTACATTAGATTTAGTGTTTTTAGGTATTTACAAAAGAAAAGATATTAACTACAGTATTTATTGTAATGAATAATTTATTGAGAGGTATAAACAGAAGACGATAAGGTTTAGTTTGAAAACTGGGCGAAAATTTAAGTATATTTTCAACTAACAATAATGAAAGAATTTAGAATTGTATAACATTAGTTTCGAGAGACTCCGTGGTAGGCGTTAACTATATTAACGGTTTCAAGCAACAGATTTGTAGTATAAATTATTGAAAGTGGTGTAAACTTTATTTCCTGGTATAGTTTGTGTAGAAATATTTAAGTCAACCGCTTACGTGGACTTTTATAATTGTATTACCTTCAGATTTTGCACACTGGCGAGCTTCTACTCTTCTTTTATATAAATATGGACTCATATATCTACGCTTGCTATCAACGTCAAGCATAACATAGTTCGCACGTAAATTATAACTTTTTGTGCAAAATTCAAAATTCCGAATTAGGGGAGGGTGGGCCACCATGAGAGATTTTTAACCTTTAACTAAGTCAAACTAAAGACAGAATATTCAATAGATATTCAGTCTAGTGATTTTATAAGGAAATGCTTCAATGTTTAATTTTTTGTCTCATAGTGGGCCACAATGAGACACGATTTGTATAGAAAAAGACGAAGAGAAAGATTAACAATTTTGTAAGAAAAATTATGTATTAAACAAATTTTTTACTTCAGCGGATGTTTAGGTTATTAAACTGTATTTCAAATTTATGGTATTCTTGAAGCCTTTTGGTTTTTCCCAGTTGAGTTGGCGGTGGTAACATCATCTTTATGCATCTTTATTGTAATATCAGGTTCTACTGGAAATATGAAATCCTACGTAGAATGTATCATTTTTTGCTTTAAACTCCACCAACACGAAATCATCAGGTTCGGGATCTCGATTTAGTTCCTCAAATGTTGAAGGTTCACCTTCTGGAATCCAGTCCGTTGCATCATCGTCGGAGTCAGCCAATGATAATTCATCATCCTCTTCGTCAAAAGATGTCTTTTGAAAGAGGTTTACTTTTTTTACGAAACAAATTCCGGGTGGCAGCTTCTTTTTGTCTCTTGGTTTCCTTTTTGCTTTTTCTTTTTCAATTTTTTCCATATATTTTCTCTCAATCATTTTTTTCTTAGGGGTATCGGTAGGAATAAAACTTGCAACTTTTTTACGTTGACTACTATTAATCCTCCTTTTGCCTGCTTTCGCATATCCTTTGAATACTTCGGGACTTACAAACAATTTTACTGGATTTTCATCAGATCGATTGTTTGGCAAATGAGGTATTTCAGAGGATGCTGCATTGTGGTCGTCGCGAGTGGATAAAACTGACATTGTGGTAGTATTCACGGTTCCTGATGTTTTAGGACCTATCATGGAACTTACAAATGGTGGATTTTCATCAAGTGCATTGTTCGCCAAATGTGTTTTTTCGGATGATGTTATTGCAATTTGATCGTCGGTAATCGATGAATCTGGCGTTATTGCAGCATTGAAAATATCTCTATCAGTAACTGAACTGCTTAAAAAATCATCAGCTGTAAACACATTCCTATCAAATGGATATATTCCGGATTTTTTAAAGCGTGCTTTAATATTAGGTAGAGTCATGGAACGTACAAATGCTGCAGCAACGCAAGCCGCAATATCATAAATAGATAACGGAGTCCCTGGGTGATGTAAGAGCCATGAGTCAACAGCAGCATTATAGTTCGCCTTAAATGAGGTAAAGACCGATATATCTAGTGGCTGTAGCTTATGGCTGCAGTGGGGAGGTAGAGGGATAATTATGACTCCATTTTCCTTGGCTATATTGAGAGTTTCAATGGTAAGCTGGCTCTCATGGTTATCGAATATCAAAATTGTTGGGTTTTCTTTAGGCGATGCACTGTGTTGAACGAAATGTTTCAATACGGATGGAACGAGATCCCCGTTCGTCCAGCCTGAAGGTGATACGAGACCTAATGTACCAGACGGCGCGCCATTTAGCATGAGATGTTTGAATTTTTTCCTGGGGAACACCATGACTGGGGGAAGTGTATTTCCAGTAGCACTGTTTATGCAACAAGTTGTTACCAAAGCACCACGTTCTCCACTGGTACATTGATTAACTTGCTTGGTTCCTTTTGATGACAAAACCGTTTTTGGCTTTTGAACGGTACTCGTGCCTGTTTCGTCTATATTATAAATCTGGGTACCATCCGTTAACTTTTCGGAGTGACTATATGCCTTTTCAAGGTTATATGCCTTTTCAAGGTTCAAAAAATAGATTGACGTTATGTTCGTTAAAAGAGGTTGCCCTTGAGAGACTACATCGCTCGGGTTGGTGTATACTTAACTCTTTGCTGTGTCTTTTCAGGATACCCTGCAACCAGTCGATACTAGCTGACTGACTTTTCTCCCAGCTTAAAGGAATTTTTTTGTTATTTATTTTGGCCATTTCATAGGCTAGCGAAAGAGTATCTTTTGTTTTTCCGTAGCACCTTTGTGAACATTTAATAACATAGCGAACTAATTCCTTTTCTTCCTCTTCCCGAAAAATTAGACGATGTTTATAATTGCTTTTCATTGGAATCACTTCATCAGGATTTGTCTGCTTGCTTTTTAACGTACCTTTACAGTGTTTGAAAATATACGCCGTTTTCTTTTGCTGCATTTCGAAGTCACTACTTTACTCCATTTTCTCCCACTAAAACTTGTTGAACAGCTATCTTCTGAAAATGTGCCCTTTCGGCTCTTTCTTGTATGACCTCTAGACATCCGAAGAAATAACAAAATATTCTAACATAATTGCGAATTGTGGGCCACCATGAGACACTGTATCAAGGTGGCCCTGAAAACATGTCTCATGGTAGCCATTTGTAAATGGGTAGAATGTTGTTGCAATAGTCTAGCGAAAATTAAGATTTTATGAATGCATTAGGTATTAAAGAAAGCCTATTAATTCAACTTAAACCTAGTATTAATACCATACCTTTAAAATTCAGATCTACCTTAGAACACAAATCACAAAAAAGCACGCGGAGAAAATTGACCGTTATTAATAACCACTTTTCGCAAAATTTCAACGGCAACTGTTCAACCGGCGCTGTAAATTTTAGTAACGAATCAGCATAACGAGTGGAGTTTCTCAGATGACCAATAGATAGCCATAGCATAAATTAACGGAATTATTACGATGTCTCATGGTGGCCCACCTTACCCTATAGTAAAGAAAAGCTATGAATACTACGAGGATGCAGTAAAACAACAGCAGAAAACAAGTAACTTACTGAACTCATTTAATCGGCTCGTTTTATGTATACAATGGTGTGTTGACAAATTCAGAGATATGCTATGTTAGCTACATTAACTAACTATATTAACGTAAATCTAAGAAATATTTATGGTGTGTAGCTAGTTGGTCCGTTTCTGGAAATCTAACCATAACCCACCTTTCGCCAGAAGCATAAAGTACTCAGGATTTATTTCGATTGGCTCCTTTGTTTTCTTGTTGACACGAATATCAAAGTTTTGGACTACTAATACTGTGGCAATTTTCACTTGCAGCAAAGCGAATTTCATACCTACAAATTAACAAAGGAAGTAATTGTTAAACAATGGAAGCATATAATTTATTGAATGATTAAATTGAACGCATTTAAAAGAAACCAAGGAAATAAGCCCCAAGAAAATACTTCACCACTAACATTTTTTAAAAATATTCGGAGATAATAACTTTTAATCTACTAACTATCTTACAAGTAGGCATTGGACTTCCTCTGACATTTCAAGCACGTGCTGCTTTGTTTTAAAATTACAAACGTCAATTAGTCACGTTTGACCACAGTTGATTTAAAATTCGCTCAGAAACTGCTAATTAAGACGAGTTATTAAGCTAACTTTTCACATACATGTTTTAAAGCCCATCTACCCGTGTTTTAAAGTAGACGAGGGATACTCGATGCGTTATGTTGCCAGTGTGTTAAGAACAAATCATTCCAGCATAAGTCGCATAGTTAGACGATTTAATGAAACAAGATCTCACACTCGAAGGCCAGGGCAAGGGCGAAAACAATGTACCAATCAAAGGGACGAGACAATCCGCTCTTAGAAACCGGAGAATCACTAGTAATGTGTTAAAAAAATGAATTATCAGCGGTTCGAAATGTTGTAATATTGTCTCGAACAATCAGAAGATGTTCAAATGAAGTCGAATTAAGGAGCAGAGGACCGGCAAAAAAAACCATTACTTACCAGAGAGCACAAAATTCAAAGATTGCGTTTTGCCATAAATCATCAACATTGGTCTGTTAATGATTTGAAAAGGTTCTATTCTTCGACGGGACGAGGGTTAGCTTAAAATCTCCTGATGGGCGTGAGCGTGTCTGGCGAAGGGAAGTAGAGAGATTTGTAAGTTGCAAGTGTGGGGCTCTATAATGTTTTTTTTTGGGGGGGGATCTACTTCGGCGCTCGTACAGAGTTGGTTCGTATATCTGTGAGGTCTATGAATGCGCAGCTGGCCACCTAACAGTCCCGACCTCAATTCCATTGAACATTTATGGGATCATCACTAAAAAAAGGTCCGAGATCGTAGACCCCACCTGCCAACCACAATCAGCTGGTGCTATGTGGTAATTAGGAGTACAAAGGATCCTATAAGGTACTAACGCCACATTGCATCCATTAATTCTATTACTTTCGATTTTTCAAATGTAAAATGAAAAACATTTGAAAAATCGAAAAACCGTTGCATGTAGATAGAGCGAATCTTACATAAGCTTGGCTTAAAATTTTATTGAAAAATGCATCAATATACAGATACTTCTAGTTGAAATAAACAAGTTGGTACCTACCGACTTTCACTACAACCGAAAGCACCAAAGGTGTTAAAATATTTAACTCACTAACATACTGGTGTTAGTAATCTTCCAAATTTGTCAGATATGTATGCTCAATGCATACGTTTGCAGATACCTATGATTATACACATGAAAAGAATGCCTAGTACAATAACCAAAAATTAATGCTAATGTAGCTCATGGTATTGGTGGAATCATTCCTTTTATGTGTATTTTTAATACATCATGGCAAGCCTGAGGAATCGATTAGACGTGTAGACATGCGGCGCTTAAGCGCCACGCCATCTTGCGTTAAGCAGCGCAGGAGCTGCTCGATAGATGGTGGGAGTTTGCATTCCGAGTTGTCGCTATTCTCTAGACGGCATGACTATGTTTCTCCACGTTAGGTGGCGTGGGGACATCTATCTTGGTGCTGTTTGTGGAGATTAGCGACATAAACTCGAGAGGTGAAAAATAATATCGAGAGAGGACGCTGTACGAAATGGCGTTGATGCCGGGTTGGCAGAAACATGTCCGTGGTTTACGCTTTTCTTTTCCTCTGCTTTGTTTTTTGCCGGGAATAATTTCCACCAATACCATGAGCTATATTAACATTAATTTTGGGTTATCTATGATTATAGTTTTCAGAAGGATAACCTGTGTATTAAAGTACTGCTTACCTATACATATACGAGGACCTTCGCCAAAAGGTAAATACGAACCCTTGGCTATATTCACTTTATTGCTGTCCAAAAATCTATCCGGATCAAATTTTTCTGGGTTTGGAAAATACTTAGGGTCGTGATGTAAACTGTATACGGGGATTATGATTGGCGTATTTTCTTCAATCGTCACTTTTTTACCGGACTCATTGCAGGGCGGTAGTACATAATTACTTGTACACGATTTGGATAAAAATAGAACAGGCGGATGCAGTCTCATCGACTCTAGAATAGTAATATTTAAGATCGTAAATAAAACCGCTTGATTATCGCACCTAACAAGCTTCGATCTAGGTAGCTCATATCTTGAATAGCTTCGTAACTTAAAGTACCACCGTGATTTTTTGTGACGCCATTTATTTCATCTCGTAATTTTTGCTGGACATTTAGGTTCGCTGCCATATCATACAAGAAGAAACTTAGCGTTATTGAGCTGGTCTCGAAGCCATCGCCAAAGAAACTTACAGCATGTGTAACAATATCATCTGTGGTTATGAGAGGTTCATCTGGTTTGGCTTTTATTTGAGTTATGGCGTCCAAAAAATCATTTCTCATAATATTATTCTCTTTTCTATACTGCAATGTAGTTTTAACAATAGTTTTAAAATAAACACCAGCATCTTCAGGAATAAATCTGTAAATAATTGCAATTTAATGCAAATAAATTAGGATTGGTTTTAAGTTATACTTGATGCTGAATAGTTTGCTACAGCTCGGGAATAAAAATATTAATAACATTTTTAAAGTAACTGCTAGGGATGGCTGTATGACTTTTTTAGCAACTCTCTTAAATTCTGAATTCGGATCTTCGAAAGAAAGCCCTTCCATTCCAAAAGCGCAAATTGCAACATTATCGGATGTGTATTTAGAGGCTAATTCCTTTGCGTCAAATGGATTTCCTCCGAGTTTTAGTTCTTTGTCTATATATTTAACCATGTTTTGTGCTACTGCATGTATAAAGGAAAATAGATGTTTCATCTACAAAACAAGTAAGTTGAATACATTAGAATGGCATTTGATTAAATTTTAGGGTATCGCAGGAATGACACCTCGTACTAAAGTTCAAAATAGGTGGGGCGGTTAGTATAAATACGGCACTACTTCTGCGAACCAGTTCAGTTCCTAAATAACAATCGAAGAGTAAACATAAAAATAAAGGGTTTTAAGACGCTCGTTACTAGAGGAGCGCCTGCTTTGTTTCAGTGTGCCGCTTTGTGTTTTCGTAATGTCGTAGGAAAACGGAAAGATTTTTATTAAATACGCAAGTCGACAATTCAAGTGAGAGTGATCAAACATGGACAAGTGGTGGGGTAGCAAAGAAACGGAAATATCGTAAGTACGATGATACCTATTTGAATTTTGAATGAAGAGAGACCGCAGTGTGTGCTCTGTTTAAAAGTTCTAGCGACCGAGTGTATGCTCCCAAGTAAGCTAAAGCGACGTCTCGACACCAATCACTCCAATACGGTTGAAAAATCTCGCGAATTCTCTAATAGCAAATTGCAAGATTTACAAAAGCAAAAAAGTGTATTTATTAAACAAGCTTCAGTACCAAGCAACGCTCTACTAGCATCTTTTAAGGTTGTATACAAACTGGCGAAGTGCAAAAAACCTCACACCATCGCAGAAGAGCTTATTCTACCGACTGCTTTTGACATGGTTAATATTATGCTGGGAGAATCGGCGGGAAAATTCATTTCAGAGGTATCTTTGTCCAACAACGCTATTAGTACAAGAATCCATCATATAGCTCTGGATCTCAATGATCAATTAACAAAGAAAATGAAGGGCACGGAATTTGGTCTGCAACTTGATGAGGCAACTGGCAGTAACAAAAGCGTACACCTTATTCCTTATGTACGCTTCCTGGATGATAATATTATCGTTGAAGAACTTCTGTTCTGTAAAAGCATCGTTGGAAGCGCAAAGGCTCAAGACTTATTTGAGATGGTTGACAAGAGTATAACCGAATATGATTTGGATTGGGAAAAGTGCATCGGCATGCGTACTTAGGGATCAATGTGCGGTCGCTATGGAGGACTGCAATCCTCCATAGCGACCGTACATTGATCGAGCTCCATCAGTACAGCGATTATTCGCAGCAAAGCACCGCATGCTATGTGGATTAAGGAGATTCAATGGTTTACTAAGTATCAGAGGAGTCTTTTGAAGAATTATTTAGTGCGATATATTTCTATTGCTTGTAAATAAATAATTATACCTCCTAAGTAACAATAAATAAATAATTTTCTAAAATCCAAGCAAAAATGTAGGTGGACAAATAATTATGGCCGTTAGTATATGTTTCATCTAGATAAACGATCAAGTTTCCGTTTTCGCAAAAACTTTGCATAAAACCGACGTTTTTTAAAAACATCGGTTCCATCCTAACTCATATTTCATTTTCACACATAAAACTGACATGCTTACACGACATTCTTTCGTGCCCTGGAAGTTATACATTATATCCCGAACATTTCTAATTTCATGTTTCGCTTAATTAGGTTACTGAACTTATTCGTTGTCGTTTTTTTTTTCAGGACTACAAAATTTCCTGTTATTGTTGTTGTATTACCGTTAAACTATTACTAATTTAAAATCGCATTTCCATGAGACACTCCCTTTATTCATTGCAGGAGTTTGACTGTAGCTTGATTACTACTAAAGGTAAAGCTAATGTTGTATCTGGATAATATTTCTAAAATAACTTTTACAAATAATATTTAGGTGGCAGGTTTTTGCCGGTGAGTGTATATTTGAAATATGATGGGTGTTTCTCGCAAACATTTTGGAGAACTTGAGGCAAACAAACTGTAGTGCACCGTTCAGCATTGACAGCACGACGATCCTCAAATGCTACAGTGGAAATATGTCCTGTAATTCCAAACAATGTGGTAATCATCTGTTTGCGTCGACTTTTGTCGCGAGCAACTTTTGCCGAAGCCCATTCGTTACTATTATTATTATTACTTTCTTTCGGGATCATCACAGTATACTCATGTTTCATCACCTGTAATAATGTATACTAAATGAGATGATCCATTGTCAAAGCGATCCAGTCTAGATCTATACCACGCCACACGGTTTTCTTTTTGACCTAAAGTCAAACTGTGTGGGGAATCCAACGGGCGCAAAGCATACGTACTATCAAATGTTTTGTGTAAAATGGTGTCAATTGCTTTCACACCAATCTTTAAAGTTGCTGGAATGCCCCTGGCAGTGTGACGGTTCTCTTTAATCATGTTTCGTACAAGGCCAATATTCTTTTCAGTAGCTGGCGTTTTTAGCTTAGGAACTCGAAAGTTGTCATTTAAAGAAAGAAAAGCTAAGAAACACGACTTGTTACCAAATATCCGACTGATTTACTCAAAACACTCTTTACGGGTTAAACCACGCTTGAAATTGTAAAAAATTACAGCTCGATAAGTCTCTTTAATCAATTCTATGATTTCTTGGAGAAAGGGTTACTTTAAAATTATATAACTATGTTAAAATGCCAAGCAAAATTTGTTTAACGTTATCGGTGACAGACCAATGACAACTCTATGCGAACCTATCTACCGCTTCTAGCCAAATTCACAGCTTTCCTATTTATATGGTTGGTCGAACGGTACACTAAACTTAGTGGAATCTTTTTGCGTTATAATAAAATTATTAGCTCTATTGATATATTCATTTTAACATTTACTATTAAATCGACTACATCTAGAACTTAAACTTACTGTACATATTGATTCTACCGAAGCTAATCATCGACTCCTCCTTTCTTTTCCCAAAATCCAAATCCCTTTTTGAATCTCCATCCATAGTGTTCCACAAAAATGGTCAAGACAGTTCATATCATTTTGTAATTGTTTTTGTGTTGCGAAGAGTTATCGCGGAAGTGCTTATTCTTAACGACCCCAAAATACAATTTCTTAAACTGACACAGTTTAATTGCTAACTATCGCAACACTGAAATGCATTTTTAAAGCTACCAAATAATTAAACAGGAGTTAGGATTGCAATATGAACTGACATTTAACACAGCCTTCTAGATAGGCTCAGCGGAAAGAGCACAGCTCTCGTGGATTATTCTTTTAGTACACATTTAGAATTGTATTTTCATCAAATTAAGTAATTAAAAATAAAATAAATACATGAACACTTAATGGTTAAGTTTAGTGCATTTTAATTAACCAAATAACTACACATATCTGATTTCATAGGTTCCTTCCAACAAAATAAAATGTGCACAGAATAAATATATTACTCCAGGTGGTCCCAAACTTTATCAGTCCGCAGCGCACTTACAGGTTTAGTATTTTGTTCCGGCGCCCCTTTTAAAATATATGTAGAATGACATAAATCAAGCACAGAAATGAAAACAACTCTTAAGATAAACCTCACAATGTGAAGCTCACATTTATTAAATTTGAATCACAAGAACCATTAAACTAAAATATGAAAATACAAAAAAATATGAAATAATTGGCAAAAACCTTCAACGACAAGTAAGTAAATGTGACGGGTGAGCTTGTTGATCGCCATACATTTTTTTCAAAACGCGGAATAAGATTTGACACTGCCACTCTCATTTATCGCTCCACATCAACTTTTGAGCGATATTTGCTTTTTATTACAGCTACAGCTGAAAATCCAGCTTCGCATAAATAGGTTGTCGCAAAGGGAATGAGTATCCTTATAGGTTTTGAACTCAGAGTTGGATATTCATTTTTTATTGATACCCAAAACTCTAGTAAATCAGAAAAAGCAAATTTTGTTTTCAGATAGTTTTTGCAAGAGAGTTCAATTAGACTCTCTTCTTCCTGCGAAGTGAATTCTGGTGGAGCTTGAGCACAGAAAGGATCTTGGATCCACGCAAATTTCTCGACTGTTTTCCTCAAAGTATTTTGCAAACTAGTCAGTGAGCTTTGAGAGGTGTTCCTTGAAAAGGGACAGCAAGTCTTTCGAAACAACAACTTTATTACAGGTCACGTATTTGTGCAATTTAGAGATTCAAGCAACTTTAAAGATTGGTGTGAAAGCAATTGACACCATTTTACACAAAACATTTGATAGTACGTATGCTTTGCGCCCGTTGGATTCCCCTCATAGTTTGACTCTAGGTCAAAAAGAAAACCGTGTGGCGTGGTACAGATCTAGACTGGATCGCTTTGACAATTGATCATCTCATTTGGTGTACAACATCATTACAGGTGATGAAACATTAATATACTGTTATGATCCCGAAAGAAAGTAATAGTTGGCAGTTTGGGTTTTTGAGAACGAATCGGCTCCGTCAAAAGTTGTTCGCGAAAAAGTCGACGCAAACAGATGATTACCACATTGCTTGGAATTACAGGGCATATTTCCACTGTAGCATTTGAGGATCGTCATGCTGTTAATGCTGAACGATGCACTACAGTTTGTTTGCTTCAAGTTCTCTAAAATGTTTGCGAGAAACACCCAATCATGTTTCAAATATACACTCACCGGCAAAAAACTGCCACCTAAAAATTGTTTGCAAAAGTTATGCCCCATGAATCGCATACGTTGATCTCTTAATAAATGTTATTTTAGAAATATTATGCAGATATAACATTAGTTTTACCATTAATAGTAATCAAGCTATAGTCAATGAATAAAGGGAGTGTTTCATGGAAATGCGAGTTTAAATTAGTAACAGTTTAATGGAAGAATGTCGTGTAAACATGCCAGTTTTACGTGTGAAAATGAAATACGAGTTAGGATGGTACCGATGTTTTTAAAAAACATCGGTTTAGACAAAGTTTTCGCGAAAACGGAAACCCGATCGTTTATCTAGATGAAACATACACTAACGGCCATAACTATTTGCCCACCTACACTTTTGCTTGGATTTTAGAAAATTATTTATTTATTGTTATTTAGGGGGTATAATTATTTGCCTGTAAGCAATAGAAATATATGATGATACTGATTATTAAGTATTGAATCTCCTTAATCCGATAATTAGGGGTCCAGGTAGGGGGATCTAAAGACCCAAAATGTAATACAATTATACTTCGCAAATAAATATTTAATGTAGTGCAGGTAAAGATGACAATTCCCTATTTACCCGAACTAGAACTATGCATTTACATTTATGTTGTTGTTCTTTTAAACAATGAATATCCTTAATAAAATTATCTAAAATTAGTGTTAAAATGCCGAAAACAAGAGAGTTGCCTTTAAAAATCCGCACAAAGATTGTTGCTTTACATAATCTTGGCTGAAGTAACAGAGGTATCGCAAGAAAATTGAAATGAGGTCGCCAAATTGTTGACTATAACGTTAAAAAATATCAATAGGCTAGTACATTATTAAATAATAAACGAACAGGACGACGGAAAGTGACAGCACCAGGTCGTCGAATAATCAAGACGAGTAAACGGAATAAATGAAAAACTGCACCTGAAATTAATTTAACCACCGTGAAAAGAAGGTTAAGAGAGGGTGGTTTATTTGGCCAAATAGCGTTGTGTAAAACACTTTTACGCAAGCAAAATAAAATAAAACGGTTACAATGGGCTACAGAGCATCAACATTGGATAGTTGATGAGTGGATAAATGTTTTATAGAACGACGAGTCCAAATTTGAATTCTTCGGTTCCAAGAGAAGAACGTTGGTTCGAAGGATGAAAGGGGAACGAGCAGCAGAATCATGTGTAGTACCTACAGTCAAGCATGGGGACGGATTGGTAATAGTTTGGGCTTGTTTTGGCGCCGCATCCGTAGAAGACTTGGTTAAAATAGATGGAATTTTAAGAAAAGAGCGCTACCAGGAAAATTTAGAAACAAATGCTATACCATCTGGAATGAGTAATCGGTGACTATTTTATATTTCACCATGATAATGATTCGAAACACACTTCTAAACTGCGTCGCGAATATTTAGAATCGGTGGAACGCGAAGCCATATCAAAATAATGAAATAGCATCCTCAAAGCCTAAATGCTAATCCCATCGAGCTTTTGTAGGAGGAACTCGATAGCCAGATGAAAATAAATCCTTCAACTTGCAATGAATCGTTGTGGAAACAGCTACAAGAAGTCTGGCTTAAAATAGAGCACGCTACTCTGAAGAAACTGATAGAGAGAAAGCCGCGAGTGTGTGCCGCAATTATTAATAGTCGAGGTGGACATTTCGACGAAGCCATGATTTAATTCAATTTCTTTGTTTTAAGAGCATTTTATTGAATGCAAAACCACAATTTTTTTTCAGTTAAAGTTTCTTTGGTTTTGCGTATTTCTTTGTGTGGGCAAATAATTATGGCCGGTAGTGTATATCCACAGCGGCCATACATCTTCGAAAGATTGGAGTGACGACAGTACAAAAGTTTTGTTAAAGGGTATATCTAAAGGGCAGAGGTACATTGTAGTGCATGCAGGGTGAAGTATGGGTTTTATACTAAAGTCTTTGTTAATGTATAAATCAGACACTAAAACTGGAAATTATCATGATGATATGAATGCAGAAAATTATAGAAAGTGGTTGGAACAAAAACTTCTACCAAATCTACCCAAAAATGATGAACTTTATGAGGGTTCTTCTTTTATTGTGGAAACAAGACACTATATATGTATCTGTTAACATTATGTATTTGTTATACACAAAATAGTAAAAATGGTTAAACGAGACAACGCGTGGTTTTTTAACTGTCACACCTTCTTTTTTTTCTTTTTAGCGTTGCCACCTACCTCTTTCTTTCTTAATTACAAACCTCTTACTATAAAAATAACTAAATTGATAGCTTCTCAAACATTTTAAAATTGAAGGGCACATAATTTTAAGATTACCTCCATACCGCCTTGATTTAAATCTAACAGAAAAGGGGGTACTGTAAAAAATAATGCTGCTGCTAGGAATGTGGCTTTTAAAATGAATGATGTGAGCGTGTTAGTGAAGGAAGAATTTGATCAAATTTCTGTTGAAGATGGGCAAAAGTGATGTCATTATGTTATAGAAACTGAGATAAATGCTTAGAAAACGAAATTTTAGTTGACATTCTTACAGAAACTTAATTATGATAGTGACAGCGATAATTTCTACGAATTATCGAATGAAGAGATGCAGTAATTGGTATTTTACTGATGTAAAGGCAGTACTTTTAATTTGATTATAAACGTTTCGCGCTTCAATTACATTTTTAGACTATAATTTAATTACATATTAACATAGTCCCTAATAAAATCATTTATCAGTAAACGTACTTTTATAATAGGATTGTATTCAAGAAGCTGGTGGTTAATATTAATTAAAGAAATATGTGAAATAGAATTTTCTCGACGTTATTGATAATCAGGAGTATATTCCAGAACCAATCGCTAGCGTACGTTAGCTGTATGTCGTCACTGAGCGGTAGACTGCGATGAGGTACTCGGATAACCAGTCATTCTGCTTATAGGCGAGTGTACAATCAATACACACCATTTGCGACGTTTACAAAACTAAAGTGTGAAAGAATTAGACATTTATACAATTCGATCTCCATTTGTTATATGATAATGAGTAAGGACAATTAAATATTATTGATTGTTGCCATACTTCTGATATCGATCTTTTCAATACCTAGGTATTAGGAAAACAGTATACCAACCTTTCCAGTAGTAAAGCAGTAACTCAACTGACTTCTGCTGGTCTTCCATCGTGGCCCATATTGGAAAAATGGATTTCCCGATGCTATAGGATCTGCTTTTTCATCTACGAAAACATCATTCTTTTCAAAACTGTGGAAATCCTTTATTAGAATATCTTTGACAATTTCGGCATCACGTATTAGAATTCCCGGTTTCCGAATCTTATAATAACCAACGTAGCGTGCATTTTTATCTGTACTGCAAGATAGGTTAAAGTAGGTAAATCATAGCCTATACCATGCAGATCAGCTGAATTTACTTATATATTTCATTGTACACCTCTCCAATAGATTTTTTCAGTACGACAGAATCTCGTAAATTACCAAAAAATGTAACTGGTGGTCGAAATGGAACATTTTTCTTTTTCCAGTAATCATACGTGGTGTTCATATACCTATATAGAAGGTATAGTATACATGTTATTGCAAGCAGGAGCAAGAACATCGTTTTAAGACTGATTACCCTCCTGGATGTGCCGAATTTATATGTATGATAACGAGATAACAAGGTCAATGCAATCAGAGCAAATTTTATTTAAGAAGGCAATTTAAATGATTATAGTAATATGTAGTCAACAGCGTATGAGACACTTTTGTCGACTGACATATAGGCACCAATAACATTTAAAATATTTAGACTCCAATACGTAAGCATGAACAATAATTAGAGATTATCGTTTACGGTTCCTTCGGATTCTAAATTTCATTTATTATAAATTGGTGTGAAATACACAAAGATTTAGCTATTTAGAAATCAAATTCACTTGTGATATTTCATTCCGTATTGCAGGTGCATTAAATGTGCGTTGCCTATGAAGTTATTTGAGGTTGATTCCAAATACGACATTTGTCATACAGGTTAGGTTGGTCGTTATTCCTCGCTAAGCAGAATATTGTTTACTACTTTTTCTTCCTGAATACCCATGGTGTCTGTAGTCGGGTGTCAGTTTGGTTTAGGTATTTCATTTATCCATGTCTTCCATTTGCTCTGGTCTTGCGCACATTCTTTCATTTCTTCAATCGTTTTGGCTAATCTAAGTAGTTCTTTGCCTGGGCTTCTTTCATTTTTTTTTTGTCTTGGTTTGATAACATTTTTTGGTAGTCCTTCAGTTCACATTCCGTTGAGATGTGCAAACGATTCCAATTGCTTCTTTTCTTATATCTTCATTTTTTATACGGTTTCTCTAATTCCTCTAACCATGTATTTAGGAGTTTTTGCATTTTCGGCTCAATATTAGTAGACATTTATAAGGGGTATATGTTCTTGTATTCTATTATGGTTTCCACGCCTTTATTTCTCTTTCTCACATTCTTTAGAATTCTGTACGAGGGTCACGCTATATATTTTGAGATACAAGAAAACTACAAGTCTTTTTACGAAAATGATTTTATTTATGTTCAAAATAATCTCCTCCTGCATCAATGCACTTTGATAACCGAAGTTTCCACAACGTAAAAGCGTGAAGCCAGTCATCTCTTGGAATGCTCTCAAAAAATATATGAATTGCTTCATCTATCTCATCCTCCGTCGTGAAACGTCGACCATGTAAATGTTTCTTTAGGTTGAAGAGCAACCAGAAATCACACATGGCCAAATCAGGCGAATAGGGTAGATGTTCAATGACTTTTATTATTTTCACGTAAAAATTCAACTGTCTGCTGTGCATTGTGTGACGATGCATTGCCGTAATGCAACATTAACCCGCGAATGTTGGCTGTCTCAAGAACCGCAGGTAAACATTTTGTGGTGTACCAGTTTGCTGTGACTGTACGTTGATTTCCAGCTTCATTACTTTTACTAATCCGGTACTACGGAAGCAAACTGCGTACATAACTTTCTTGACAGCCCTTTGCCTTTTGGCCATTGTTGGTGTTGGTGCATCTTCGTGGATCCACACGCGGCTCTCCTGGCGGGTAGGAATATCGTAAGATGGGATGTAAGTTTTATCACCTGTTACTATTTTTGATAGAATGCGATGTCCACCATTATTTAACATTTCCAATGTTTCCCGAGCGATTCTTACTCGCTCTGTTTTTTGGAAATCGGTAAGCGTGTGTGGCACCCAACGAGTAACAATTTTTTTCATCCGAAGATGATCATGTAAAATTGAATTTACTCTTGCGGATCCAACACTAAGAGTTGCCTCAATCACTTGATAGGTGCATCTTGGATCTTCGACGAACATACGTCTCACACTCTCAATGTTTCCAACAGTAACTGAAGAACAGGGCCTACCGGTACGTTCCTCATCACCAAGCGATATTCGTCCTCTTTTAAATTCGCTATACCAGCGAAACACAGTTGCACGTGAAGGCCTTTCCTCACCAAATGCGAGTTGCAATCGTTCAAGACTTTGTTGTTCACTTAAACCGACCTTAAAATCGTAGTAAATCATTGCGCGTACATGTTCTCTTGACAAGTCCATGTTTCGATGACAAGTCGTACCTACCACGTTTACTTTATGACAGCAGCGTCTCAACTGACAGTCAGAGTTTACTACCTAAGTATGGTGGTATTTAGATATGCAGTGTTGCCAGCTCTAACTTCTTTACTTTTGTGGCATCTCAAAATATATAGCGTGTCCCTTGTATATGTCTATGAAAAATAAAAGCGGACTCAAGGGGTAGCTCCTAGTGTAATTTCGATTTTTAGTCGTTTGATATGTTACCATTTACTTGTATTTTTTGCTTTGGCATTGTTATACATTAAGTGGATCATGTTTGTCAGTTTTTTAGGAGTTCATCTAAACACTCTTTTATTATCGACCTCTTTAAAATATCGAACGCAACTTCTGAGGCGATGTTGAAAATCGTTTTTCTGTTTGTTCCGAAAGCTGCTTTGTTCTTTCCCTTAATTAATGCTGTAATTTTTTATTCTATAATTGTAGTATATGTCTTGAATGCAACTGATGATAAGTAAATTTCTCGGCAGCTTTCACAGTTCGTTTTGTCGTCCTTTTGATGGGCAAGGAGCATTAAGTTGTTCCAATCTTCGGATATTTTATTTGACTTTTCTACATCTGTATAAAGTTTGACCATCTCTGATTCTATATTAACTCCCCCACATGCTTTTGGTCATTTCAATACATTGAATATGTATTTCGAATTAGAGTACCTGATGAAAAGCACTTATTTGTTTGCTTGATAACAACGAAAATGGGTTATTTTAGGGTGGCAGTATACCATCTATGGGGATGGCACTATTAGCCACGTTGTCGGTTCGCCGTAGGGCCAGTTCCGACCTGATTCGTCGGCCCGATACTCCGCACTATGGGTCCAATCAACTAATATCGTCTCAAAAAGCTATAACTTTCTTATTTATTAATCTAAATTTGTGAAATTTGGTGTGTATGTCAAGGGAGGTTTGCTCTGTAAGATTGCCTGTTAAAATTTAGAAAATATAATTCACGTCTATATTTATTAACTAACAAAGGTAAACAAAAATTGAAGTCAACTCTTTTGTATATGCTTTCACATGAAAGTTTAAGTGGATTGACTTATCGCAACTTTTTAGCTTAACGAATCTTATAAAGAAGGATATTAAAACTTTTTATACCATATTTACTATTGTTGCTGTTTTTTTATAATTATCTTCAAAGCAATTGAGGAGTGGTAAAAGTAAAGCATTGGTGAGAATATCAATAGCTTCGTCCATATTTGCAATGGACGCAAACGCCAAAGAAGTTAGCTTCCTGGCCTTCAAAGCAAATTATAGATCGTTAGTATGTTCCGTATACAGAAAAAAACACTTATTACTAGAGTTGGCCACGCGCGCCAACGGGCAGCGACGTTGTTTCGATTAGGCCTCGGGTTCCACTAGAGCTATTGTGTGTAGATGTTTACTGTCGTAAATACTTTCGCGTAGTTGTTAAATAAAAATTAAATAATGCGTGCTCAAACACTTACCATTTTAAGAGTCCTCCGTGAAATCGCAAAGTGAATAATGTCTGTTAAATATCTGCAACATTAGATATGTTTCAACAGTTGTTTCGACAGATCGAGGGCGGCGCGAGGAAAAAATGTGTTTATATGCAGAGAATGAACGTATTACATCTAGTGACGTTATATTTGCGTAATTAAAATATTCTTTGAAACAACTTAACGGTTCTGTTGACGCACCTTCACAAATGTATCTTAATGTGCCAAAATCAGAATCTTTCTCTAAAACACTTTCAAATTTTTCTAGAACACAAACATTTTTTCCGTCTTCTATCGCGCATAGCTGTGCCTGAACATGTTGCACTATTTGCACAGATTCCACTAACGACACCGAAGGATCTTGTAACTTTTCTATTGCCTCCGCTAGTCCGAAGTAATTGTTGTGAATAATTTTTAAATCCGTTTTAACCCGACTATCTTGAAATTTCGACTGGCTTTTCTTGATAGCGGCAGCTTCCTTTGAATCGAATTATAAAACCACGTTCTTAATATTCTCATAATATTTATGATAATAAAACGCAGCATTTAACCAAGTTCCCCAACGTGTAAGAATAGGTTCTGGTGGCTCAGGTATACGGGGGCACGTGGCGCGTGGCCAACTCTACTTATTACCACTGCCTTTGAAGATATCTTCTAAATAATGAATAAGATCTTGTCTACTAAGGATCCATAAAGCTTCTACAATTAGTGGTCACAATACCTACTACAATTGTAAGTAATAGAAGGAGTATGGCATATCAAAAACTGCATGGAGAATTCTATGACAAATGACAGACTATCGAACAGTGCATAGAAAATAAATTATTAAGAGAAATATCTAATGACTACACATTTAAAGAAAATATCATAGACGTTTTATCTTAGATTGCCATTTTTAGTCTCCCCAGCATTATTTACACGCTTCGCCACTGCAAACAGGGATTAAGGGGTTTATTAGGGCTGATCGTTACTTAGTTTAGACGTGCAAAATAAATATATACTTATTTTGAAGTTGTTATTGTTAGCATTGAAGTTGTAATAAATTTTGTTGTAATATCTGTTAAATCACAGTTGCAACAATTCTCTTGTATATTAACTTCTTTCAAATATTAATATTTTATTGCATCACAATAGATAGAAGTAATTAATAGGTCAACTGGCAATAAATTTTACCACAACTTACACGGATACTAATATATCTATGTACTTAAAGTAGTAAGAAACACGTAATATATTTAAAAAACTAAACGATAATCTTACAAAACGTAATAAGTTAAAGGTTCAGTTACTCATAGATATTAATTTAATGTCACAGTGAATAAAAATACAAAGAAAAAGAACGAAGAACTTCAATTCACACACCTTAATGTTAAATTTAATTGATGAAAGAAATGATGAGTCGACTTCGACTAATAAGTAATAACATTTAATATTAGAATTATGATTTCACAACGTCTCTCTTGCTACGAGCTGTACTTGACGTGTTTTCAGAATTTACGTTTCTTGAAAGAACGATAATGACGGGTTACTAATAAAAAGAATACCTGTTTCATATTGAAAATGACTGTAAGTGGTATAGAGGATCTGATATGTCTTAATGGTAATAATTCCTTATTAGTAGTTATACCATTATACAACGGCTTTATTACTTACTATTCTGTTTTAAGCTGTTTGGTAAACAGTTGTCTTGTATCTTTCAATTTACTTTTCGGATAAGTCTCGCATTATTGCTTCCCAATAAATCACTTTTCTAACGTGAAAGTAAATTTTGAAAGAACTTATCAATAGTTTTGTAAACATGTAAATTATAAGAAGGTAAGAAAACAAAATGCAGAGTGAAGTCTTTAACTTGACAGCTATGAGGTAGGCGCCATAAATTTTCGGCCTGACAGGCTTATATAGGTTCAAGCGTGTTCAAACTCCGTTGCGTCATAGTTGCACATGTGCGAGGCCTGCACTGTATATATTACGGCTCGACGAGTAGTAGTTTTTATTAGCCAGCCATACAACGTAGCTAGTGCATGAAAATGTCTCAGATAACGAAAATTGAGTACTGCGCGGTCATTAAATTATTAACAATAGAAAGGCGTACGTCTAATCACATTACACAACGTTTAGACGGCGTTTATGGTAATTTATTTCTTTCATATTCCACTATAGAAAAGTGGGCAAAATGTTTCCGTTTGGGACAAGAATCCCTTAAAGATGATGAGCGTCCCTGTAGTTCAATTGAACTGATAACGCCTCAAAACATTTCAATTTCTGAGATAAGTATTCGCCGAATTCTCCATAACCACTTGGGTATAATAATAAGATTAGTGCAAGATGAATACCGCATCTTCTTTCTGCTTCCCAACGTGAACGTCAGGTCGAATGTGCGCGCTCGTTTCTAAACATGAATAGAGACGAGCCGAAACCGATTTTGGAGTCTACTGTCATAGAAGATGAAACAATGGTTCTTATCTATTTTCTCATTTAAAGAAAGACCATAAGGGACGTCTTTTTAAGGACGTGGTTCATTTCTTGAAGAAGCGAATTGGGTTCAGATATGGAAGTGGTCCTTTCGATTCGAGCGTTTTTTGGGCGGAATGATGGTGTGGGTGGCCATTGAGATATCTATCCGTGTGCACGGGTTTTCGGTAAATAGAATGTCCCAGCGTACCGGCAGATCATCGGTGTACGAGAACATCTAGGAATGGAAGGCAACCATCCGGTTCGACCTTCATGGGAAAGCGTATGGAATCACGTTGGGAATTCAGAAAATATAGGAAATTGTTTAAAGATTCGTGTCCACGAGGCCAGATAACAGAAGTGTCATCAACGTATCTGTACCAACATTTTGGCTTAAGGTTGTAAGATAATAGGGCTTATTGTTCGAAGGCTTCCATAGAGACGTTGGCGACGACAGGAGACGGAGGAGATCCCATAGTTGCGCCTGAGACTTGCTCGTAGTATTTACCATGAAATTGGAAATAGGTAAAAGAAAGACAAGCTTCAACCAAGTTAGCCAGGTCATCTAGTTGGTCACTGGAGATGAGGAACTTTGTAATAATGGATATTGTATCTGATATGGGAACTTTGGTTAGTAAGGATTCGACATCAAAGCTGACAAGTAAACCACCAGGATCTACCGTCAACTCTTTCAGTCATTTAACGAAATGATGGGAATTTTGAATGAAAGAGTCGCTGTGTTCAGAGTAAAGCCTTAGAAGGTTAGAAAGATACTTCGATAATTTGTAGGTAGGGCTATTGATAGTGCTGGCAATAGGACAATAGGGTGTAAGGGGATATTGTAAATTTTAGGGAGACCGTGTAATTTAGGAGCTGAAAAGTCACTAAAGGGAAATCACCTCTAGGTATCGGTAGAGATAGATGACGTTTTATTGGAGCTAATGACGAAACGCTTAATTCGGGAAGTAGAATCACGTTTAAGAAGTTGATAGGTACCGTCTTACAGTAAGGAAAAAACTGTTTTTTCATATTCTTCACTGTCCAGGATTACCGTAACATTTCCTTGATCAGCTCTTAGTACAGCAATTTCAGAGTCGTAATTAAGATTTCTTGAGGCCAGTGTTTTTGATTTAGCAAGGTTTGATTTCGGAGGTTTGGCACGTACAAGGATTTTGGGGCTTTCAAAACGAATGGGATTAGCGGTTTCAGATGGAAGACCGACAAGAGCAGACCTTATGCCAGTAATGATGTCTTCAGCAGGGATCTGTTTAGGCATAGGGGCAGAGTTAGGGCCTTTGGAGAATACAGCAACCTCATCAGAAGACAGGGGTCAACTGGAAAGATTTATGACAGAGTTTGCTATGACTGTTGAATTCTGGGATGGTTTAGGGATTAGGGAATCGAATTTGCGGGTTTGTCGTGCGGTAATGAGTGAATGGGTTTCTTTCGGCTTGATGATAAGTAATGTGATCTATGGTATTTCAATCAGATGGGGTTAAGATGAATTATAGCTCTAAGTGTAAATGAAAAAGTTTGATGTTTGATAACAAGAAACTTGGAAATAACATAATTATCTCTGCATCTAACAAGGGAACATCCCGAACCCGTAAATTCCAAAAAAATTGAAACTTTGTGGACAAGTAGCCCTCACCCCAAGATATTCGAAGCCAGTTTCCTTATCGGCCCAATTTCGTTTTAAGAGGGTGAAACCACCCCTGAAATTTTACTTGATTTTCAGTTTTTTGAAAATAATTCGATAACGGTCAGACCAAATATATCAAAGTTATATATCAAAATAATTGTCTCTTTGAGCTCTATTACATATGTGAAAATAGTATAGTATTTCTATTTAAAAATTTGGTGGTGCCTTCCCCCACCCCTTCACGAATGAACCTATTCAAATGCCATATTGTGGATGTTATACAGCACTTCAAGCAATTTCAAAAACGTACTTCACTTTTTGTAAAACAGTTATTAAAAAAATGAGAAGAATGATATTTAATATGTCGTCATTAGAGACTGTGAAGGAATGTAACATAAATTTTGAGGTTTTTAGGTAGATATGTTTTAGAAAACAGAAATATAGATAAAAATGAATTGATATAATAATACTGCATGCCTTTAGGATGTCGATATTACAATTCATAGTGGTAGAAAAATTTATTCAAACCAACATATAAAATACATATTATGACATATTTATAATATATGGCTTATGTATACATGTGTATATATAATATATACGCTAATAATTACTTAATTTGTATGATAATGCAGGAACACCGTATTATAGCACGCGCTCCCACATATGGAATATCGCGATGGAATTTGAAAATCTTCTGTGAAGGCAAAAGTGACAGGATTATCGAAACGATTTGACCGGTCCGCAATATAACCACTTTTGTACCATGCATAACCAAATAAATTATAATATTTTGAAGAAGATAATTAGTTGTGCACTAAAGACTGTAATTTAATAATGTTGTTATGCGCATGCAGATTAATATCGTAGCTGTATAAGAGTATATTATCAGATAATTTCCTAACAAAATTTTTTCAAACACAAAATCCATAGACGTCTAGGGATTGTATCATACCAGTGGTTTTCTTTGGTATTGTGAAGATGTTCACATTCTTGTCGGCCGATATATGGTCTTTTAAGTTAGATGGACAATGACCAGTCCACGAGTCTAGCAATAAAACTGTTTGAGATCCTGTATTTGGAAGATATGCCTTTGTGAACCATTCCGTGAATAATGCTGTTGTTAGTTTTCCGGATGATGAAGCAGTTACATAAATATTTTCTGCGTAGAACATCGATTCTGCTACTCGTGGTCCAAATGTACCACTTTGTTCTTTCAAAGCCATGAATAGGGGCGACAACAAGCGTCCAGACGCGGATACTGTAGGAAGTATGGTATAGCTGTGTGTTGTAGCGAATATAGATTGCACAATACTTTCAGCTGCTTTCGATACCTGTGGAGCTAACGTGCGACCAGAGTGTAATTCCAAATTGAATCCACATTTTCCGGTTTTACTTCTTGTACGAAAGCCGACGAAATTTAATTTATCTCTGCCGTGTCTGTACCATATGAACGGGTTATAAATTTGGTAATTTTTCTAGAAACTAACCTGTATACTTTCGTGAAGTTTCATAACCAATATGGGGATGCTCTGAAATTTGTTAATCCGATTTCTTCATTGGCTTTCATAGCCCATTTACGAAGATCTAGGTCGTGAATTATAGCATGCGCTTCGCTGGTAGTAACAAATTTATTAAAAAGATATTCCGAAATTTGTAATAATTTCTCTCTTCGTGTTCCTCCTTTTTGTATTGATACCTCCCATCTAAAAAGCAAAAAAATTATGAATACAAAAATGTTTTAAAATTGGCCTGCAATTTCTTACCTATATAATTTTTGTAAAGACTTTATTCTCTTAAATCTATGTTTTACAGCTTCAAATGAACGTCGTTTTTTCCCAGATTTCCAGAAGGTAACAAAGCATATTCTAAATCGACAATATCTCCTTCTTCTGGTGTACATTCTTCTTCTTGAAATTGTATAACTTCTAAGACTTCTTCCCGTGAAGGTGGATATCTATCATCAACAAATTCTACAGAATGTGGCCTAAATTCTTGCAAGAATTCTAGCGTTACGTCGTTATCTACTTCAAAGGTTGTATCGTCCCGGGATCTAATTAATATATTCTTCAATACGTCGTGCATTTCACTTTCTTCGTTGTTGAAAACTATTGGACGATTATCATTTGCGACATTAAATGTCAGTATTAGTAATCGAACTACATTTACTGGATTTACTACCATTGTTGAACCAGTACTCTAATTCTCACAGTCAGATGCAGTATTAAAAAGTTACAAAAGTGACTTTTTCTTATATACTTATTTTTATCCAAACAAATCAACTATTCTAAACTATTACATATTAACTATTACTCACATTAAAGATTATTGTACTTATTATAAGTATAAGTCATACTTTATCATTGTTACCATATGTATGTACAGCTGTCGTCGCACTATATCTGCCTTCATAAGTATCATTACCAATATACAAATTCATATATCGAATTTTAAAGAATTAATAAACTCATCGTACAAATTATTCTATCACATTGATTGTGAGTCGGTAATAGAAATATCCGAAATACGTGTACACATCGAAGATAATACATTATTCACACAATATCTGAGGATTACCTTTAACATATCTTTATTTTGCACAGGCATTGACAATTACATAAAGCGACGTATCGTGAGGCAAGTTTTATCCTTTTCTAATAATTATTTTACAAAAAGTGAAGCACTACCAAATTTTTAAATAGAAATACTATGCTAATTTCACAGATGTAATAGAGCTCAAAGATACGATTATTTTGATATATAACTTTGATGTATTTGGTTCAACCGTTATCGAATTATTTTCAAAAAAGGAAAATGGCTTCGAACATCTTGGGGTGAGGACTACTTGTCCACAAAGTTTCAATTTTTTTGGAATTTACGGGTTCAGGATGTTCCTTTGTAAGTAAAAAGGATAAAGGATAGATAAGTCTTACCAGTCTTTGTCGTAGTTCACCAAGTTCTCTCGTCTTCTTCTTGTTATCCTCTCCGTAAAGGTTCTGGAATCCGAAATGAATGGTCCCCAGTCAGTGTTCATTTTGACCACACCTAGTAGTTTCCTTTATTATTTAAACGCTCAATAAGAGAGTTCTCTTATTAATATCTCGAGCAATACATTCTCCGAATGTATTGTTTCAACATTTGCGTACATAAATCCATTTATTATTACACATATGTACACCTTTTTGCATTTATTATTATTATATTAATTTTAGATCGCAAGTGTGATGTATTTTTAAAAACAGCTGTTAATGCAGAATACAAAAATAATAAAATATATAATAATATACATATAATCTATGACATCATATCGGCTACAGAGATGACCATAGTTAAAAAGAATAAGGAATAATATGTATGTTATACACAGGTTGGTTGTTCCTAAAAATGCTGGACAAAATTCGTACGTCTAAAAATCTAAAATTAATTAAACATGGTGGCTTTCCGTTGGAATTTTGTACGGGCATATCAAAGCTAATTTTTTTTGAAAAGAAAGTAATGTTTCTACAGTAAGATTATTTTGAAATGGTTACAGTAGTAGTAATTTTTATTGATTCAAAGAATCAGATATGTAGATACTAAAATCTATAAACAACAAAAGAAAACTTAAAAGTTTACGTTAATTTTTAGCAAAATTGTCAGTTTATTTTAATTATACTACTTTAAATTTAATTTCAAACTAAAAATATTATGTTCAATTGTGTATAGTATCAAGTAAGTTATGAACAATCGAGAGGATGACAATAAACAATCAACCTTTTCAATAAACAATCAGTTGCTGTCATTCTCTTGACATTCCGATTAGGATTTTGATTGAGCGTATATAATGCCACTTTGTATATACAACAGTAGAAGGTAATACGGGATTATTTCAATAAACAAAATCATCTTAGGCAATTTCGTTAGGCGTTATTTAGTGAGTTTTATGTCACCTGACCTTTACTGTGAGCCATGAGGTAATAGGTCATATCGTCTGCCTTTCCCCTGCACCACTGTATTCTTCTTCCAAGTAGTGGAATGAATTTACAACTTCGCGGTACTATTACATAAAGGAGTATTCAGAAACGAAGACGAAGAAAGTCATCAGCGGCATCTTGTATTACTCACATGTTAAATGACGTGATTCCTATTTTCATTTACTTCTAGCAGGTTAGTAAGTATTGTTCGCTAAAATAGAGGTTGCATTTTGAATTCTGTAAGAAAGACGGTTTACACAATGATTTTAATTTGCAATAATAGATATAATAAACGTGATAAATTTAAATAACGTAAAATTTGTAATTCTTCGTGCATTCGGAGTCGTTTTAACACCTTGGTTGATGAAAATTGCTGAAAAGACAACGCTATTTGGAGCAACCAAATCGGTCATTCCGAATTTGCGTGGTAATTTGGGGATCTTGGTTATCATAGAAGTTAGGGTACAGGTTTACATTTAGTAAAAGTGCTTTTAGTTTTGACAAATATTTAAATCAACTGGAATATCTAATATCAGCAAAATCTATTGAGTTACGTCTCGAAAATTGAAAATCGTATTTACAATTTTGACTTACAGTGGGCCCTGCTTAACACTAGAACCGCCGCACCGGTCAATTTGACCGTCTTTCAATTTTAGAGTTTTTTTTTCAAGGAATTAATTTTGATATGATCTTGAAATCATGTGACAAAATTTTGAATATTTTGCAGAACTCTAAGCGGTGTTCTGGGAAGTTTTAACTTAAACGGCCGCCCCGGTCAAATTGACCGGTACGTTAAAAAAATGTGTTGACAAACTTTATTTGTCAATTCTTTTTCTTGGTTGCAACATTTGAAAGAACTAAACATTGCATGTACCGCATGTAAATATATACATAATTTCAAACATTTATTACATATAAAACAAGGCATATAATTGCATCAACCGATCAGAGTTTGTTCCTATTTGTTAGTACTTGTTTCGACATGTTTAGCCTTGCCCTCGACAAAGAATCTGTTTTACTCGTGCTCTTTTTCGTGTCTTAATTTGACTTAATTTGGCGCATGCGTACAAAATATTTTGCAAGTTTCAACCTGCACTTTTGTGAACATATAAAAAGATCGGTAGTACTCTGAAAGTGCATTCGTCCTGTTTAGTTGGACTGAACAGTATGTGGTCCAGTAAAGGCCTCTCGGCTGCACAAACTTTAGCGTATTTAGACGAACTGGAAAATCTTTCACCGGGAAATTCGAAGAATGATTCTAAATCAGTTAGTACGGACAGTGAGAACGAAATTCGTTCTCGAGTTGTTGCGAGTGAGGAACAAAATAGTGATGAATCTGACAATGACACGGTTGAAGTGACTAGTGCCATTTCCAGTGACTTATCAGGTAATGAAAACGTCTGTTCGTTCTAATCGCCAGCAAAAGAAACCAACAGAAAAAGGGTTTTCCTTCAATCTTAGTGCAGTTTGCAAATCAAAAGACAATTCCCAATGGCAAGTAATTTCTGCGAGTCAGGGACATTCAGGAACAATCCAAGGTCAACAGGCTATGTAAAACAAAAGGTAACTGCAGAAAATGTGAGTAGTTTCTGGAGGTTATTTACCGATAACTCGATGCTGGTACACATAAAACAGTGCGCCGAGGCTGAAGCTAGAAGATAACTAGATAGTCAAGACTGGCAATTATCCTTAGGAGATCTAGAATCCTTCATTGCCATTCTATACGCACGTGGTGCTCAGAGTTCCAGTCACTTAGAATTAGATTCCTTGTGGTCTAAAAGGTGGGGAATATCGTTTTTTAGTCAAACGATGTCTAGAAAGAAAGATTGGAACATGACAAGTTTGCTTTAGTTTCTGAAATATGGCAAAAATTTGCTTACAATTGCAAAATTTGTCATGTGCCCGGAGGAAACATAACAATAGACGAACAACTTTTTCCTACAAAAGCAAGATGTCGATTTATGCAATATATGTCCAATAAATCAGATAAGTTTGGCATTCAATTTTGGCTTGCTGTTGACACTGAAGTTTAATATGTGTTGAATGCCTTCTCATATTTAGGAAAAGATGATTCGAGACCAAAAGGACAATCACTTGGTGAATACGTCGTTATAAAAGTATTAGAGCCTTACACCAACAAAGGAAGAAATATGACAACGGACAATTTTTTTACCAGTTTGGAACTTGCAAAGAAATTAGCAAAACTAAACACCACAATTGTTGGAACTGTTAACAGGTCGAGAAAAGAAATTCCCGAAGTAATCAAAAAAAGCAAAGGATTGCACTTTGACAGTGCATCAAGTCAAAATAAACAAAAATGTTCTCCTTCCAAGTACCCAACATCCAACAGTTTCGATTGACGCTGGTACAAAGAAAAAGCCAGAAACCGTTTTACACCATAATAGTACAAAATATGGCGTTGACGTAGTAGATCAAATGGCCCGAAAATACAGCGTGAAGGCGCCCTCAAGAAGATGGCCAGTCCATGTTTTTTGTAGTATGTTGGATCTTGCTGCAATCAATGCGTTTGCTGTATACAAAGACACAAAAACACACTGGCAAAAAAATAAAACGTCGCGATTTCATTCTGCAATTAGTAGAAGAACTCTCGCAACAATCCAATAACAACGAAGAAGATCCTCAGGAGGGAACATCGAATCAAAAATGCAAGAAGAACTTACAGGCTGAATCAAAGACAGATAAGCAATCTCGCAAAAGACGTCCATGTCAAGAAAAGAAATGTGAAAATAAGGCTTACGATAGATGTAAGAACTGTAACAAGAACATATGTGGAAAATGTGGATTTAAAGTAACTTATTGCAAAAATTGTAACGATATTTAAAATACCAAAATTAAGTTAGATATTATTTTTATATTTTTTGAATAAATATACACTTTTATGCAAACAAATTATATTAATTAATAAAAACAGTCGAAACAAAATTGAGCTTGATATAGAACGGCGGGAATTTCAAATTGTATTTTGTCCGGATTTTGGCGCTGCACCCTGTATAAACAATGAATTAATAATAGGTACTACTTAATGTATTGGGTGGTTCATTTATCTTGAAACGACTGAATAACTCCAAAACCATTTATTTATTCGAAAAAAATTTAGATAAAAATTTTATCATATGAAGGGGGAATGTATATTGTAAGGTCCACGTTTAATTTTAGAAGCGCCATTATTTCTTTCGAGTGCTAAGTTGTTTTTTTCAAATAGAACCCTATATTTTTGATAAGTATGTTATTGTTCACGAAAAAACAAATAACTTTTATCTAAAACTTTTATTATTTAACAACTATTTACGGATGCAAACATTAATAAACTAATTAAAACAAACAGAAGAAAACAAGTAGTAGTAGAGTAAAGCAAGTGACAGAACTTAGTGAACGACTAAGTATTATCAGTTCTATTTTCCCACCATAAAAATAAATAAAATAAATACAACAATTATGAAATTTGTTCCATACGTTATCATTAACGCTGGCCACGAGCGGTACCACGCATCGGCGTAGAATCAGTTCGGACCGAGAGGAACGGTAGTATTACTTCGTCTGCGGAGCAGTACGGACATTTTCGCTGCCGGTCATTTGCGCAATTGTTTATCTGACCTAGAAAAATTATGATTTCGTCAGCAAAACGACCGCGGTCGGACAAACTTCGAAAATTTATTGCAGAAATTCCAGACTTAACATATGAAGGTGCTAAAATGAAATGTGTAATCTGTAAAATCCCGTTAATGTGTTGGTCCAGACAACATTGTCTACGACACGTAAATAGTGAAAAGCATGTCTCGAAAAGAAATTGCGCACGAGACAATGAAAAATGTATATTTAATTTATGCGTTACGTTTATCGCATGTAATATACCGTTTAATTTACTAGACAAGGAACGATTTATCTGCTTTTGGAATAACTATTCGGAGTGCAAATTACCAAGTCGAACATCGTTACGAAGAATTGTGCCATCTGCGCGCGAACATATTGAACAAAAAATAAAATCGGAGTTGAAAGATCAAAAATTGTGGTTATGTGTCGACGAAACAACAGATCGGAAGAAACATTCTGTTCTTAATGTAATGGCACGCAAATTGGAACCTCATCAATCGGCACCTTCAATTCTATGACTGGACAAGTTTGAACTTTCAACAAACCAACTCTTGATGTTAGTGAGTGATGGTGCTGCAAACATGCTTTCTGTAGGCCAGTCTCTTAAAAAGCATTCTGCTAATCTGTTACACATTACGTGTAAAATTCATGCTCTCAATCTTGTGGCGGATAGTATCAGAAAATGTTATCCTGAGGTAGACGCTTTAATAGCGCATACCAAAGCAGTATTTGTCAAATCACCGAAACGTATTCGCGAATTTCACAGACAGTGCCCCCGTATACTAGAGCCACCAGAACCTGTTCTAACTCGTTGGGGAACATGGTTACAGGCCGCGTTTTATTATCATAAATATTTTGACAGTATTAAGAACGTGGTTTTACAATTCGATACAAAGGAAGCTGCCGCTATCCAGAAAAGCCAGTCGAAATTTCAAGATAGTCAGGTTAAAATGGATTTAAAAATCGTTCACGACAATTACTTCGGGCTAGCAGATGCAATAGAAAAATTACAAAATCCTGCGGTGCCGTTAGAAGAATCTCTACAAATAGTGCAACATGTTCTCGCACAGCTATGCGCGATTGAAGACGAAAAAAATGTTTCTGTTCTAGAAAAATTTGAAAGTGAAAAAAATTCTGATTTTGGCACATTAAGACACATTTGTGAAGGTGCGTCAACAGAATCGTTAAGTTATTTGAAAGATTATTTTACTTACGCAAATATTACGTCACTAGATGTAGAACGTTCGTTCTCTGCATATAAACGCATTTTTTCCTCATGCCGTACTAGTTTTGCCGAAACAACAGTTGAAACATATCTAATGTTGCAGATATTTAACAGACATTATTCACTTTGTGATTTCACGGGGGACTCTTAAAATGGTAAGTGTTTGAGCACGTGTTATTTAGTTTTTATTTAAAAGATGAGCGAAATTATTTGCGGCAGCAAACTTCTCTATTAGCAGAATAACTCTAGTGGAACGCGAGGCCTGGTCGACTCTACGCTACTGCGCGGTACCGCTCGTGGCCAGCTTTAGTTGTCATCATTCTGTATGTATGTACAATGATGATGACTGATGATTGATTCACAAATCGCATGGAAGGATTACCTAGGCAAAAACAAATTAAAACATTAAACTAATCGTCTGTAAGTTCTAAATTTTAAATATCAAGGAAAAATGGTATTTTTCGTACTATAGTAACGTTTGTTTAGAAATGACGTAACATATTTTTCAGCGGTATTTTAGAACGAAAGTTTTTCTGATCTATTAAAAACCGCTTTGATAGTCTTAGCAGTTACGCAACTCCTTGCAATTCCATCTATTTCCAGTTCTGTACACGTAATATACTTTGCATTAATGTGTTTTATCTTAAAATTAAACTTCGTTAGGTTACGTAAACAATTTGGAATTTCTATAAACGGTTGTACTTCAAGGTTACGATGTAGTTACAATCCCCTTTTTTCTGTTTGTTATTATGAGTATTTGTAAATGTGTTCAAATACGCTTAACTGTGATTTGAGAATTTTTTTACCGTTTATTGACTAATAGTACGTAAATGGTAATATGCGATACATCATAATTAAGTAAGAAAGATTGATTTATATTTGATTGTTTAAAATTGCTGTAGCTAATGTATGTGGTAAATGGAAATAGGTATACGAGGTGTGGCAATTAAATAACTGGACTGGCGCTACAAAACATTTTATTGATGACCAATTACATTACAAAGTTTATCCTCTTCAATATACTCTCCTTGCCGATCCCTACAACCCCCCATACGAATTTTCCACTGTCGAAAGCAGTGCTGGAAGTCCGTTTCTGTCAGCTTGTTGAGAACCCCCGTCGCTTTCGCTTTCACCGCTTCCACACTGTCAAATCTTGTCTTCTTAAGCTCCGACTTTACCGGATTTTGCAAAGAACTCCTTCACAGACAAGGTGGAATGGGCTGGTGCATTGTTTCGGTGAAGCATCCAGGATTTGCTCTTCCACAAATCGTCTTTCCCAGTTTCACAAGAAACTTGAGGTTAACTTGTTGTCCGGTCTGAACACTCTGCATTTTTCCGACGCGACGCTCGCGTAAGGACTTGAACGGACGATTGCTACAGCGAGACTGAGCGACGTACAACCGTGCCCATCGAGCTCAGGATGGGGGAAGCATCTACAGGATGACCACGAGGAATAGGGCGTTTAAAAAAAATAATACTCGGTTAATGTTGAAGTTAAGAATTATTTATTGACATAAGAATGTAGTAAAATGTATGTCATTGAAGTTATGTTTGGAAAATAATGTATGTTTTCTTCAAACAGTTGCAACATCTGCACAGCAAATTCTTCACGCTTTTCATGGTCCGGTTCATTCAATTGCTGCACGAACATGATTTTGAATGGGTAAAAGTGTAACTGTGTTTTTTAAATTTTCCTGACCGATTCACGTCCCATGCGCAAAGCAAACGAATGCCAACGAGCAGATCGACTTGGACTCTGTAACAGCGCTGCTTCTACCCTTTCCACATTTTCTAGCGTCCTTACTGTCCGAGCGGACCCAGGTGGTTTTCTTTTCATCGACGATCCTATTCTTCTTAAGTTGTCGACCCATCTCAATATCGTTTTCCGGTTGGGGACCGCACCGTGTCGCTTAATATTGAAATGACGCCGGAAAAGACGTTGGGTTGCTGTCACTGACTCACCGGTTTTCACAAAACTATCGTACGCAAAATACGCGGTGTTGTAGCGTACACTGCTCTATTGTGACTGAAACTGCATTCTTTTACGAGCTCAGGGCCGTCAACCCCGTCTCCCTCCCACTTCCCACTGTCGAGTACAGTCCCAACCAAAAACGCCCTGTTTCTTGTGGTCATCCTGTACAAGCACAGACATGTTCGAACCTGCCGTGGCATGCTCGCTATTTACCGATAGTAGCACCAGTCCGGTTATTTAATTGCCTCACCTCGTATGTCATTTATTGCTGAAACTACCAATTTAAATTATCCGCTCTAGTTATAACTTTGTTTATGTAATTTAGTACTCGAAATCAGATCAACTTATCTGTTATAGTTATTAAGTTACTACACGATAATCTAATATCTATCTGCATACAATTCTAAAATATGTACTTATTGTAATGTATATTTCAGTAGAGAAAGGTGGCATACATTGTGAATTATGATTCTAGATTCATTTGTAGTGCACTAATCAAACCGAAAGTGAACAACTAGTAGCTGTTACCTAATAACACATTTTCTTTAACCCCTTTATTTTACTTTCATAACACACATTATGTCATGTCGTGGAATCATTACAGTTATTCGCGCGTACAAACATAATGGATACGTCTATAATTTAATGCTAATAATAATACAGGCTTATTATTCAGCAAAATAACAGGATAGTACAATATGATCATAAAAAATGTAGTCGAGGGGGCCATGTTTTTTTTAAGAATGAGAACGGATGGGCAGGCATCAGACAAGTTTCTAACATCACAAGGGTTGAGGCAAGGGGAAGTTCTTAGTCCACTGTTCTTTGTGCTATATATGGATGACATAATTAGCATAAATAGCAGCAACTACAAGACTTTTCCATGCCATCAAGAACGAATTCCTGAATAGAAAAGAGATAAGTGTCCACACTAAGCCATCGGTATATAAAACAGTATACTTACCAACGTTGCTGTATGGGAGCGGTGAAAATACGAAGCAGACGAAGAAGGAGGCCTAGAACAACTTGGGACAGTGAAATGGCAGACTGAATGAAAAGGGATTGACGTGGAGGCAAGCAGTTGCACTATCAAACAATAGGAGGAATTAGAGGAAGGTGGTGAACGAGAGCAGTGTATGATTTCGATAAATCAGAGGTATGATTTCGATAAATCGCTCGAAATTTCCTGTTCATCAGATGAGATTCGAAAAGGCATAGTAAGGCTTTCGAAAATCCAAACGAATTTTCCTAGAAGTACGTAGTGGTCTATTTGGTCAAATGCCTTTTGGAAGTCTAGATAGATTACATCAACTTGGCCTCCATTATCAATTATTTTTGACACGTATTGAGTAAAACAAGATAGGTATATTACTATGCAATGTTGACGCATGAATCCGTGTTGGTAGGAGGAAATGTAACTTTTGACCACTGAATAGAGACAAGTACACATTTGTTCAAACACTTTCAAGAAATTACAGAGGAGTGCAATTAGTCAGTAATTAATAACTTGAGCAATCGCCTTTTTTCAGTACCAGACAAATGTGTGCCACTCTCCAAAACGATGGAAACATAGAGTGCCTTAGAATTAGATTGAATATGTAGCGGGTTCGCTAATATACCGGCACAATCCTTCACTAGAAAGCCAGGAATACCATCTGAACCTGATGCGAACGAATTTTTCATTCTCTTTAGTGCCGTTTCTGTTTCTTCACACGTAATGGATATCGATGTGTTTGACATCTCATTGAAATCTGGCAGATGGCTACTTTGCAATGTAACGAATATAAAAGATTCAGATACAAATAATTAGACTGGGTGCGGAGTCGGCGATTATTTATTTCACGCGTTCACAGCGTCAGTACTAAATCGATGCTGTATGCGAGTAATTCTGTGTATATGTAGGCTGTCGTAACTTATTTCGTAATTGTACGCTTATGTTTGCTTTAAAAATGTCGCAGTTAGGTACGTCGCGAAAACGACCAATGGCAGACACAGTTAAAAACTTTATAGTGGACATGCCGGACTTAATTTTTGATGGCGCTAAAATTCAATGTCTAGTTTGTAAAATCCCTTTAATGTGTTGGTCCAGAAGCCATTGTCAACGTCACATCGAAAGCAAACATCATTCTTCTGCAAAAAGGGGCATACGAGACCAAGAAAAATTTACATTTGATTTCTGTGTTACTTTTATTTTATGTAATCTATCGTTTCGTTTACTAGATAAAGAAGCATTTGTCTCCTTCTGGAATAAATATGTGGACTGTAAATTACCTAGTCGGACATCGATACGAAATGTAGTGCCATTTGCTCGTGAACATATAGAAAAAAGGATGAAAACGGAATTGAAAGATAAAAAAACTGTGTTATGTGTGGACGAAACAACAGATCGTCAAAAACATTCTATGGTTAATATAATGGTACGTACAATGGAACCACATCGACCGTCATCCTCCTTCTTACTTGCTTCCAAAAGAGTTATAAATTGTACTGCCGATGAGATTTTAAAGGTGGTGTTGAACTCGTTGAACAAATTTGAAGTTTCAACTAAGCAACTTTTAATATTTATGAGTGATGGTGCCGCAAACATGCGTTCTTTGGGCCGATCTCTTAAAGAACACAGTGGTAACTTCTTACATGTAACTTGTAAAATCCATACTCTAAATCTTGCGGCACAAGCGATTCCTACATGTTTTCCACTAGTAAATGCATTGATTGCTAGTACAAAGGCAGTGTTTCTAAAGTCCCCGAAATGTACCCGACTATTTCATAAACTGTGTCCTGATTTACCTGAACCACCACAGTCGATTGTTACACGTTGGGGAACATGGTTGCAGGCTGCGTTTTACTACAACAAATATTTTGAACAAGTATAGAAGGTAGTTTTAAAATTCAATCCGACAGAAGCTGCAGCAGTCAAGAAAAGCCAGGAAATATTTCGAGATAGTCAGGTTGAAAGAGATTTACAAACTATTCGCAACAATTACTCCGGACTAGCGGAGGGAATAGAAACATTACAAAATGTTTCGATGTCGCTAGCGGATTCTGTCCAAATTGTGAATGATGTTCACGAACAGTTATGCGCTGTAGAAGGCGAAACAAATTGGTGTGTAATACGAAAATTTGAAAGTGTTTTAGAGAAAGACCGATTTTCTTATATTAAGACAAATTTGTGAAGGTGGGTGTGAAGATGCATTAAGTTGTTTCAAACATTATTTTAAATATGCAAATATAACATCGCTAGATGTCGAACGGTCGTTTTCGGCATTAAAAAACATTTATTCCGCACGTCGTACTCACTTGACTGAAACAGCTGTGGAAACATATCTAATGACTCAAATATTTAACAGATGCTACCCAATTTGTGATTTCACGGAAGACTTTT
Source organism: Dynastes maya (assembly GCA_029619315.2). Classification (NCBI taxonomy): domain Eukaryota; kingdom Metazoa; phylum Arthropoda; class Insecta; order Coleoptera; family Scarabaeidae; genus Dynastes; species Dynastes maya. The sequence goes on from JAROYE020000001.1 coordinate 73,050,868, forward strand.
AAAACGGTAAGTGTTTCAGCACGTGTTATAATTTATTTCTTACCTTCTATTTTATGTGTAAACTTTTATGCGCTTGCCACTCCTCTGGCTGTTACCGCATATTTGCCCAGGTTACAGATAATCATGGATTTGTCAAGGCATGTGTACGATGGGACAAAAGTAAACTTGGACGACTGGCACTTCCGCATAGGTTTACTAGGTTTATTTTTGTACCATTGTACATATATGTATGTTCACAGAGTGATTGATTGAAACCATTCATTGAAGGTATTATGGATTGTAGAAAGCTCCTTTGTTGAAAATTTGGAATTAAGCTATTTGAATCGTGGCCAAGTCGATAAAAATTTTTCAAGATGGTTGCTTTTCATGTTATTTATTTATTTATTTATTTATTTATTTATTTATTTATTTATTGAACTATTTGACATATACAGGTGTATATAATTAAGTCAAAAAAGCAGCAAGAAAGGAAAAAAGTCAATAACACAAGAAATAATAATAATAAGTAAAGAAAAATCAAAGCAGGGTACACAATAGTGTTATGTAAATTGTAAAATGAAAATTGCATACAAGGTGTTACATTAAGCAGCAAAGCATTCGTCAATCGAATAGGACGTATTGTCTACTAAATAACATTTCCGGTTTTTGCGGAATGATTTGAATGTCAATGCACTTTTAATGGAAACAGGTAGGTGATTGAATATTCTTATTCCCAAATGATAGGCACTACGAGTCGCAACACAAAGCGTGCTTACAGGTAAGTGTAAATCGCCCTTACTTTTAGTGTTATAGCTGTGGAAATCCATGTTTGTAGGTATAGCTTGTTTTTCCTTGAAAGTATAGCAGCCACACTCCAATATATATAAATAGGCCAAAGGCAGTATACCAAGTCTTTTAAAGATAGGTCTGCATGATTCAGCGTATCTAGCACCGATGAAAGAACGTACAATTACTTTTTGCGATAGAAGGACTTGTTGTGTGCCAGATGATGAATCCCACAATAGTATACCGTATTGTAGCCTTGTCTGTATTTCAGCATAGTACAAAGACCTCATGCAAAAAGCCGAAATCTCGGAGCGTAAGGTTTTAAATAAACAGGCTATACTGTGCATTCTGGAGGTAAGTTCAAGTTGTTACGATGCTCAGTCCATCCTAACGTTGCCTCAAGCGACATACCTAAAAACTTTTCACTTTGTGAACCAGTTAACGGATGATTATCTAAATGCATATTTAGCGGTGTAATAAGTTTCCGACCATTATGGAAAACGATGTAATTTGTTTTTTCGAGGATAAGAGCAAGTTTCTTCTACGAGAGCCAGGTACTCAAGACAACCATTAGTCTGTTGCACAGGTCTTCAATGTTGCAGTCAGTTACAGGAGGTACAACGAGAAAAGAAATATCATATGCGTATAGAGTTACATAGAATTCTGATATAAACAAAACAATGTCATTAATATATAGACTAAAAAGCATCAAGCCCAGGACAGATCCTTGAGGAACGCCGTGCAGCACTGGAAGATAGGAAGATTTTATGATTTTTGTCTCGGTCATTTTTAAAAAGTAAATATCGGTACTTACACTGTTTTTAGAAAAACTATTAAGAATTGCAACGATGTATTTATTATAGTTCAATTATGTACAGGATGGTTTAAGTCAAACTTCAATTTAGCGCAAATTCAAAGCATCTAAAGTTGAATTTCTTAAATGCAATGACTCATTTCTTATTTCATATTATGATGCAGAATTAAATTTTGCATCGATCTGTATTAGCATTCCCTATACCTATTTTAAATATTTTTTTGTTATTTCACCCTTTTTCGAGTTGACAGTGGTTTAATTAGGTTAAGTCAAAATTTTTTAAAAAAGGGCTTCCTACAAGCCATAATACTTTTAACGAATGGTTTCAATCAACCAGCCTGTGTATAAACATTTTAAAGCTAAACTTTCGTCTTTAACAGGTAATTGCAAATTGAGTACGGTAATTTAATTAAAGTTTCAAATAATTAACAGTTTTATTCAAGCAATATCTAAATATCATCATGCAAATCCATTTGTATACATCGTAAATTGAAAATGCCGCAACATAAAAGTGTTCCCTCTGAGAAAGTCATCGTTCTGGTAGCTTTTACTAAATGTTAGATGCAGCGATTCGTTTACGCAACGGGCAGGTAGATGTTATTAAGCTCTCCATAGCTCGTTTCTATCTACATACTTATAACTTCATTGTTAAGTGACGACTTTGAAGACATTGTAATCTTTTGGTATCTTTACATAGTATATAAAGTGCAATGTTGCCTTGTATAATCACATGTTTCAAGAACATAAATAGCCTTATTTGTAAAATAGACAACTGAAATGGATATTATTGCAAATATATCGTAAATCTAAATCCAATTTATAGGCTTCAACGATGGTATTCTCGTATTTATGGATAACCTTAACCTTTAACGACTGGTGTAGTCAAGCGAAAATAACAAATGAAGACAAGCACGACAAATAGGCCGCATTTTTACCGAAGTTGCTTAAATATGTATGGCACATTGTTGCAAAATCCTTGGACGGTTGAATTGCTCATTTACTTGTTCTAAATTTGTATGAGTACTGTTATACATAAGTAGTTAATAATTTGTTAACAAAAACAATATACCGTGAAGTCCTGAAGTATCGCTCCCCTATATTAACTTTTGAACGACAGGAGCTAGTATTTTTAGAAAAAATAGATCGATTTCCGTCTTCTGTGAATTAATTTTTGCCGTTTATCGAAAGTTGAATGGTATTTCCGGTGTCACGAGAAATGACGTCAACTTTCTTATTTTAAATAGAACAGCCTGTATATTTTGACGTTTTTGGAAAGGTAATCGAAAGGCGAATCCAACGATATCACATGTGTTACAATTTAATTTAAGAAAAATAACGGTATGCAGCAATAAAGGTTTTAGTAATCTGTTTTAGTTGTTACGCAAAGTTGGCTAGGAAAGAGCGCCAAATTGTTTCTTTTGACGGCTGATTGATCCAAAGAATGCGTTGCTAAGCAAAGAATTCATAGCACTTGCTAAACTGCCAATTTAACTTCCAAAAGCATATATAATTCTTGTTGTATCTCGCATTTGTCCTACTTTCGTTCTTTTTCTCGTTATTATTTTCTTTCACTTTTACTTGTTTTGTTAATTGTCGTTACTTCTTTACTTTATCGAACTTTATTGCAATTAATTAATTATGGTAGATTTGTTTAAATTTGTTAGATTTTGACAGACAATATGTCTGTTTTTTAGGTTTCTCGAGTTGTTTACTTTTATGATGGTTTTGGTACGAACCATGCAAAATTGCTGAATCAACTTTAATATTTTGTAATTCTGGCAACAATTATCACCTTATTTGCTGTGGTTGCACAACAAATTGTACCGTAATTTAAATCATATGCGTTAAAGCAGTTCGCTCTGTAGATTTTATCCTATTTATCCTGACTTAGTTAGCGCAAAATTCAGGTATTTCCCGCTGTACAAGGGCAGGGTTAATTATTTTCCATTTCATGGTAATTGTTGCCAAATTCACCGAATATTAAAATTAGGTACCTACTTGAAGTTTATCTCACGCGGTCCATGCGGAGGCCATTGTAAAATCAACATAAAAACTAAAACTTAAGCACATTGTTTATCAAAACCTAACAAATTTAATCAAACCTTACATAATTAATTAATTACAATAAGGTTCAATAAAGTAAAGAAGAAACAACAATTAACAAAACAAGTTAAAATGAGAGAAAACAATAACAAGAACAAAGAGCGAAAGTATGACAAATGCAGGATATAATAATAATCAATAACAAGAATAATTTATGCTTTTCAAATTGAGATTTGACAGTTTGGCAATTGTTATGATTACTTTGCTTAACAACGAGTTCTTTGGGTCAATCTGGCGTCACAGGAAACAATTTAGTGTTCTTTCCTAGCCAATTTTGGGTAACAACAAAAATAGATTACCAAAACCTTTAGTGCTGCATACGGTCATATTTCTTAAGTTAAAGTATAACATATGTGGTATTCTTGGATTCGCCTTTCGATTTCCAAAAACGTAAAAATATATAGGGCGTTCGCTATAAACCCAGAACAGCGGGAATGCAATTGAACTGATGATAACGCCGAAAGTTTTTCCATAAAAAACGGAAAACGATCTATTTTTCTAAAAACGCTAGCTTCTGTCGTTCAAAAATTGTTAGTATGGTTAAGACTTCACTGTATAATGGTATGTATTCATTTCCAATATATTGTTGTATATAGTGCATACTAAGGAACATTCTAGCGGCATGTTATTTAACTTTACAACTGCTTTTACTGAGGGACCAAATTTAACGTTTCCCGTACATAATGGGTACTTGCCTGTCAAATAGCTTACAATGCAGGGTGTCATCTATTTTAAAACATATTTGCACGAAAACCCATGGAGCGAGAAGATTGCTGCAATATAATTGAGACGATATAGACAATCTTATTATTATAAGACTCCCCACATGAATAGCCCCTTGCCATGCTCCCATACTCAATTTTTTCAAATTGTACCTCATTTTGTTTTCGAAAGTTTTCGGTAGCTACTAGTGTTATATACAGGTCTTGTAAAGTGAATGCGTACAGCAAAAAATGTGGACGTTAGTCCGAGCAAGTAAGATCTCCAATCGCTGCGAGGGAGCGGGTGACTCCCTACTTTTTGCTGTACGTATTCGCTTTACACGGTCATATGTAATAATTTGAAATATTCTCAAAATTATTACACAAAAGTTCGTGAAAAGAAGAAAAGGCTGTATAACATCCATTTTATTTCCGGAAATGAAAAAAATATACTTTGCGATTTGATATTTCATTCTTTACAAATAATGTATTCATATTTGAAAGGATCTCTGTTAATGCATTCTTCTTATAATGAGTCTGATGGAAAACAAAGCTGGTGAACAAGAATGTCACTTAATTGGTCCTCGCTTCTAATTCGGTTCCTATGAAATCATGTGTTACTCATAGTTGCTCATCGGTTACTAACTGATGAGTAGATATGACATATGTAAGCCGAAACACAATGAGACAAGGTAGTGAGGTTTTTAGGAATTCCATATTCTTTGCTCTTGTAAGGGTACCTTGGTAGAAATAAAGGTCCAATTAAACGACCGTTGAGGAAGCCTGACACCAAACACTGACACCCCATATGAGAATATATCAAACTTCTCAATTACGCTTGGAATTGGATCCATTAATCACAAAGATGCATAGGCAAAAAGTTAAAAGGCTGCCTTAATTTAATTTTTTATTGTTTTATTTTCGACGTTGAATAAAGTCTTCATCAGTGCGTCTACAGAAAACAACAAATTGAAGTTATCTGGTCCGTAGGCTTCCGCGGTCGTCAATAATATTATACTCTTGGTTTCCGGGTTGGAACCGCGTCATTGTCGTAGTTTTTGCCGACGTTCGTCCACACTCTTATGAGACATCTTCAGGGCTGTTACTGCACGCTGGCTTGGGATTATTCATTCCGGAAGGGTTTATATAGGGCTTGTTTTGGATCAATGGAGCGGAAATGTTATGCATCGATGAAGCGGAAATGTTATGCATCGATGAAGTGGAATTGTTATCCATCAATGAAACGTGGCGATTGCTAGGAGGTTTAATTAGTAAGGGGTAGCCATCTTCGCGATTTGAATTGTTGCGATGTTTGAAAATCTCTATTGATTCACGGATTTTTTTACTATAATAGTAAGAATTGCAAGATAAGATGCAGGTAGAGTCAAATTGGATTTAGTGGCCAATTTCCAGTCTATGTTCAATCAGTGCGGTCCCGGCTACACGTAACAACCGCATATAAGGCTCGTGCACAGTAACACTTGTGCTAACTGATCGCTTTGTTTCACCGATGTACACACTACCGCATGAACATGGAATCTGGTAGACACCAGGGGTTTCCAAACGATTGCGGTCTTTGATGGGAAAGTAGTCTGAGAGCTTGAAATTGGGTTTGAAGATGATTTTTATGTTGTTGCTGAAGAGAATCTTGCTGATGCGATCTGTACCAGGGTACCAGGGTACCCGGTAGGGTGGATACGCTTGCTTACGGAAATTAGGGTTAGATGAGGGGAGTTGCTGTAGAGAAGGGTTGGTGTAGCGGTTAATGGTAGTTTGAATATCTTTCTTAGAATAACTATTGCGGATCAAAGTTTCAGTGATGTGCTTCAATTCTTGAGGAAGCGAATTGGGTTCAGATATGGAAATGGTTCTTTGGATAAGAAAATTGCGTTTTTGGGCTGGATGATGGTGTGAGAGGCCGTTGAGATATCCATCCGTGTGCGTGGGTTTTTTGTAAACGGAATGCCCCACCGCACGGTCAGGACGCCGATGTACGAGAACATCTAGGAAAGGAAGGCAACCGTCCGTTTCGATCTCCATGGTGAAGCGTATACAATCATGTTGGGAATTCAAAAACGATAGGAAATTGTTTAAAGATTCGCGCCCATGGGGCATTTTTTGAGAAAAATTTTGAAAAGCTTTTGTTTTTAATGAAAGTTTGAATTTCGCTTATCTAACGCTTCTGAACAACTTTTATTAACAAGATTTTTTTGATAAAAAGTCCCTAATACGACTTCTTGAATGTTGCTGTTTATTTTAAATCAGAGTAGTCTAACATTTTACCGCGAAGAGAAGGTAACATACCCCAAAAGTACAGTTTAGTGAGGGGTGTAGTCAGAAAAAGGAAAATTTTAAATCGATAATATATAAAAATATACTGGGGTGGTGCCGTCTAAAGTGAGACATACTGTATATAATTTACCTCTTTTAGACATACAAGTATAATTTCTAAGGGATACTAATAGCTTCATCAAGGATAATAGATTTATTAATTTTAATTGTAATATGAACGCCCCAAGTCTGTGTACGTTAACACTAGGCACCGAAAAGAAATTTAAAAGTGCTCAAATTCGTTCCAGGTTTTTATGTGTATGGTTATAGATATTTTATACCTAAATTCTTCGAATACTGTGAAGGACACAGAATAAAAATTCCAGTCTAGGGATATTTAATATTTATTGGACTAATTTTGCTTGCTGTCCAATTTGTTGTTTGTCGTAATCTTTCAACAATATTCTCAGGTTAAATGTCACAGATTGTATATCTCTTTGTAATTGATAAGTACATATGTGTACGCAGTGAGAACTACGAATGTCTAAAACATTATTACATGTTTTATACCATTTCTATATAAAGAAGTAGTATTGTTAATGTATAAAAGGTAACTTGCTACGTGCTTAATTGATGTTGGCCTTCGTTGCAACGAACTGTACTCAAACGCAAATGGAGGAATATGTGAGAATAGCGGATAAAAAAGGCTCAGCGCATGAACTCTCGTTGGTGTAGTCGGTCAGTAGGTGTCCTTGCCGCTGGCCTGAGATGTACAAATGTCAGGTCTGGGTTGTGCGCCGGGAAAAACGGAGGCCTTGAAAGGAAAACCGCTTCTTTAGCTTTTCAAGAACATCTCCGGCGCGATTACAACAGATAACGACGCGCGGACAAAAGTGAAAGTGTACATAAAAGTTACCGGAGTACTAAGAATGGAAATATGGCGACTTTTAAATTTAATTATAATTGTAAAGCTGGAGATTTACATGAGGATATATTTCATAATTTTTTAGTAAATATTACGTTATGCTAAAGACGATGCTTGATTACATACACACCTACACGTTCGATCCACAACATTAGTAACAGTTCCGGTTTTTTCTTGTGCTTAATTGGTTGTCGTCACATCTATTTAAATAATGCTATGTTTACCATTCTTGATTGGTAATACATCCATAAATGTTGAAGAGTTATTAGTTTTTTTTTTATATTGTTTATTCAACAAAATTATAATAAGAGTTACAAATTTACAAACAAACGCAGTTGCTATTATCAGATTCTATAGTAGTTTTGTACGTCAGAACCGATAAGGAACCACAATTCTTGTGGATTCTTCAATAGCAAATTCTTAATTGTGCCGTTGGATGTCGGCATGTTATCATGTTGTTACGTGACTTTGTACTTAATGCACTGCGTTCTGAATCCGTTCTGCAAACAGAAAAAAGCAAGGATATTTCGGAGTATCACACACTTCCATTTAAGGTGGGAAGTTAATGCAGAAGGATTATTAAGATTCATAGATTTGGTACCTCCAAATACATTAGTTGTTTTATAGTTATGAGTAGAGCCTGGTAACAGGGAGCCGTGCCATAGCCGTACCTGCCTAATATACAAAAACAATGGTAAAAAAATAGAAAAAAAAATAACGGAACTAATACATAATTATAATATGTGAAAAGTAGTGAAACACTTACCCTTTTAAGTAGCCTTGGCTACGGAACAGTAAAACTAGAAGCACCATTATCAGTATTAACATCATATGGATAAAAGTGGCAAAAAGTTGACACCATGAGATGTGTTTCCACAGTTGTCTCGGTGAGCGATGTTCGCCGTGGTGAGGAAATGAGTTTATATTTTGAAAAAGAGCGTTTAACATCTACCGATGTTATACATGCATGATTAAAATACTCTTTGTACTTAGTCAGATTATTCGATACACCATCACAAATTTGTTTTAGTGTGCATAAATCGGAATCTTTCTGTAGCACACTCTCGAACTTTTCTAAAACGCGATTATATTTTGTGTCATGTATAGTCAGTAGCTGTGTATGCACTCCGTCCATAATTTGCAGAGACTCCAATAATGATAACGATCTATTTTGTAATTGGTCTATTGCGTCAGCTAATCCTTTATAGTAGCTACGAATATTTTTTAAATCTGTTTCAACGGAAATATCTTGAAATTTTGACTGGTTCTCCTTAATAGCTGCAGCTTCGGCAGGATTGAATTGTGCAACAACAGCTTTTACTATTTTGAAATGTTCAACATAATAAAAAGCTGCCTGCAACCATGTTCCCCAACGTGTAAGAATTGGCTCCGGTGGTTGACGAATACCAGGACACTCTGCGTGAAATGATCGTAGGCGTTTGGGAGATTTCAAAAATACTTTTTTTTTGTGCTTGTTATTAATGCATTTGCCTCTGGAGAGTATTATCGAATGGTTTCTGCCACAAGATGTAAAGCATGCATTTTACACGTAACATGTAAATACTTGCAACCATGTTCAAGAAGAGAACGGCCTACCGAACGCATTATCGCTGTGCCATCGCTCATAAACATCAACACTTTATCTTTTGAAATTTGAAATTTTTCCAACGTACTAAGTACAACCTTTGTAATTGCTGCAGCAGTACTCTTGTAGTATTCAGCTAGCTAGTAACAGTGGTAATGTAGGTTTACTAGGGTCTAGTATGTGTACCATAATATTTACAAGAGTATTTTTTTTACAGTCTGTTGTCTCGTCAACACATAACCAAAGAAACTGTTTTTTCAATATGCGTTTCATTTTCTTTTCCACGTCATCGCGTACAAATGCAACATGCTTACGTGCCGTTTTCTCCGCTGGCAACCGCAACTCAGGATTGTATTTGTCCCAAAAGTCCTTAAACGGTTGTTTATCGAGTAAGCTTAGTGGCAAATTACAGTTTATCAACATAAGAATTACATAAAAAAATGCACTTCTCGGTGGCATGCCCAATTTTCGTTTTCTATACTGTGCGAAACTTACGTGTCTTGTACAGTTCCACTTCTTATTTGACATCAAATGTATTTTGCACACTTTACAAACTATCTTACTCCCGTTGTAAAACAAATCGGGAAAGTCAGAAATAAACTTATTTACTATGTCTTTAAAGGGTCGTATTTTAGCCTACGACATGCTCACTAAAACTACAATTAATAACTACGCCTGTATCGATAAAATCAAAATGCATTACACTAAATAATAACTACAATTAATAACTACGTCTATATCAATAAAATCAACACTCCCTATCTGCTATCCAATGCTAAACTGAACTGAGTGATGATGATTTGTCGTGTCGTGTCATAATCGACCAGCCCTCCCCGCCCACCTAAGCACAGCCACACCGCCGCTGCGATTGCTCTCCAGTTACCGGGCTCTAGTTATGAGTAAGCCTGGCATAATCAGTCTTCGCGACAGAATAGGATCAATCGCCGCGTGTTATAAATAAAGATGTATGTGTGACTCACACCCAACAGAAGTGAAGTTCAGAAATCAATACCCTACGGTAAAAAATAAAAACTGACGCAATAAAAATGGTTGGTAAATAAAGTGAATATATGCACGCTTTGAAGTGTTTTTATTATTATTATATTCACCGACAGATACGGATTTTCATAATGCACCGACGGAAACCAAAATGTATTGATTAATTAGTGTGCTTGGCATGTAAGAATTACAAATTGTCTGCCAAAATATGATTGTTTGCAATAGAAATAATAACCAAGTATTAAAAAGTCAAGGTTCCTCGCATCAAGGTCCCCGTAGTGTAGTGGTTAGCTCGCCTGTCCGGCAAGCGGGAGGTGTCAGGTTCAATTCCTTACTGGGACGAAGTATTTAGTTACATCGAAAATTCCAAGGAAAATTATAGATTTTCATAATTCACCTATGGAAGCCAAAATATAAGTAACAAAGTAATTTCTTCAAAAATCTGTTGTATTTAATACAGTAAATGTATGAGTAACTATAGGTATGTAGTAAAAAGCACTCTTGTTTTTCAGAAATAACGAATATATGTATTTATACTGATCACTTTTTAAAATTAAGGTTATGTTAATTTTAATACGCCACATAAAAAGCCTGACTTCAATAAATAGTATAATATAATAAATAAATGTAACTTCTTAACAGCGTGGATAAGATTGGTGACAAATTTGCATCAGGTTTGTTTTCACATTTTTCTCGGTGAAGGATGTTCGCTGTGTGAACTTTACACAATACTTTAGCTCCATTATAATCTAAACCCGAAAATTCGCGGTCGTTTATTTTCCTTGCGTACGTTAGGCATACTTACATATATATTTATCTTTATAATTATGTGTAACGATGTGAAAGGTTGAGGAGAGACTGTTGCAATACATCAATAATTTCATTCGCTGAGGTAGCTCATGCTGATTCGTATACAAATGAATGGGCAAAACGTCCCGTCGTGGGCCACACAATCTTTCTTCTTACCTGGGGCGAAGCGCTCTACTGCATGTCTTTCTTTAGTATCCGCTGCGGTATTTCTAATACGTCGAATTAGTTCATCCCGAGTGTCGACTCGTAAACTTCATTTTTGAGCCAGCTCCATAAACAATAGTCTCGAAAGGATTGATTCAGAGAGCTGGTACGTCATATGTGAAAAACTTTTAATGTCCAACGTACCTGACTTTTTGTTTCACATGGGTAGTCAATACATTTGTCATTTACGCTAAACTTGACAACAAATGAAAATCTAATAAGAACATAAACAGGTTTTTTAGTTTTTTTACATTATTTTGACGGGTACAATACACTCCTGGGGTTTGGTCCGTTTCTCCCGACGCACCCTGTATAAATATTAGTATATGAAAAGTAATTACATGTACCTAAAAACCATGATTAAAAAAGATCATATAATAACGTAATATTTAAGTCACAATTATTGCTGCCATATTTCGAATAAATAACTTTTTTTTAAGTAATATTCTTTCTAGTTACATTTCCAAAACTACTAAACAAACATTAAGCAGCATAATTACTTTGTGTGATGATTAAATACCACTTTTTGAGTAAAAGAATTTAAAATATCTATCCCTTTATTTACCGATTATCTTCAATGTTAATGATAAAAGATTCATTAACAGCATCCAAGGCGAGGTAACTAAAGGTGGCTCACAGAGAGGGGTGCTTTCACCACTACTGTGGAATCTAGTAATAGATACCTTGATCTGCCGCCTGGACGCGTAGGGCTTGCGCACGGCTACCTACTGACGACTCGGCAATATCTGTAAGTGGTAAATATGAAAGCATACTCTGTGAACGTACGTAAGTGGCACTATCAGTAAGAGGCGTTGAATCCTTGTGCAAGCATCTGTCAATCCAGCTAAGACGAAGACGGTCCTATTCACAATAAAGATAAACAAGGTCAAATACCTTGGCATCTGCTACGAGAAGCTGTCGTGGATCCTACATATTGACCATAAGGTCAACAAAGCTAATATTGCGTTCCCAGAGTAATAATGTGGATTTACATACACTGCAGTTATCACACCAATGTTAACGTATAGCGCGGCTACTTAGTGGCTTAGCGTAGAAAACGTGGGCGTAACCAAAAAATTAATGCAGGTACAAAGGGCTGCTTGCCTAAGTAGCATAGGTGTATTAAAATCTACACCAACAGCGGCAATGAAAGTCGAAGAGGTGGCGCTGGCTAACATGTTCCAGCTGCTATGCACTTATATAAAACAGAACAAAGTCGTAAGACATAGTGAACTGCACCGCAAGCTCTGGAAGAACGCCTGCAATAGATTGCTGATTCTGGAAGCTGAGACGAACAACATTCCACCTCTCCCTGTCAATGAAGACAACTTATGTCTTTTCATACACGGATCAAAAACTAGTAAAGAACTGGGACATGCGTATTTTTTGAGGATTTCCACTTAAAGCAACTTGTTTACTGTCAGTAAGCGCGTAGTAACAGCATTGGACCGACCAACGTTGAATCTGGTACTAGACTGCCACAAACAAACAATATCAAGGTAACATGGTTGAAGGGCCACAATGGAAATCCTGGTAATGAAGAAGCGGATAGGCTGGCCAGAAGAAATCTAGCTATTTGGTTTTTGACTTGACATTGCCGGCGAAAAAAATACTTCTACAAGTTGGAATTAGTCGCAGACCAGTTATGCAAGGGCTACCACACTGAACACGAAGCTGTGGAACACTTCCTCTGCAAATGTTCTGCACTGACGTCAGTTAGAAGGACCATGCTAGGCGACGAGCGGCTACATCTTGCTGCCATCAGGGCGATTCCTCTGGGCGCCGCCTTAACGTATGCCAAGGCAGTGGGCATCCTAGAGTATAATGGACCTACTGTGGCCTAAATGCTGTGGGATCCATCTCACCCTTCCGTTGTCCATAATCTAACCCTACTCAAAGTATTAATGAAACCATGGTGCATTCCATTCTGATATCCACTTTCGTATAGTTTCCACAAATCTACACAGGAAATCCACTTTACTTAATTTTACAAGAACTAAAATTTTTTAATCCAACGTTGCTTCTTGTTTGTATGTAAATGGTGTTAGTGTACATAAAAATAGAGAAAATGTTATGTTGTGAAATAATAGAGCAACCACTGTTAGTTGCTTATTAATTTTCTTATAAATCGTTTTATAAACAATCTTTATAATAATTACAAACTCCCACTACACCGCTTACGGCCGTTTTTGGACAAATTTTCGCAATATTCTAATGCAACTAACACGCGAAATCTCAGCAAGAGACTTATTGTACCATTTTTACCAAAGAGGTTTGTAAAATGGACACTATTAATGGACATTTGTTTGTTGGCAGACCCAACGAACATAAATAACGTAGATTTTGTTATGCAATTACAATATATCTACCTATTTTTGCTTAATACCTAGTACTTCAAGCGATAGAACTCAGCATTCTGCATACGATTTCATTTTTAACTCGACTGCTTCTCATATGACTATTGTATGAATATTGAGTTATGTCAAACTAGGACCGTTGCCATTCTTCGAAATTAGAATTTGTCATATAATCTTACTAATTTTTTTTTCTCCAAGACCTTGGTGCACTCTAAGACAATCTGGATTCTCAATATGAGAGAAAATCTTTAAATCATCTGCGTAAAGCAAATACTTGGAAAATTTTAAGCGAGTATTAATGTTATCAATATAAACAAAAAAAGAGGGGGCCCAAGTGGAATCCTTTGGACACTCCCGACATTGTAGCATACGGAGATGAGACATGTTCCTATACACTCATCATTTGCAGCCGATTGGAAATGTAGGATGATATCCATCTTGTTGTTAGCACGTCACCGTGTACACTAACCCCAGCCAGCGTTGCTAAAGTCAGTATATACAAAATCTACCTGAATCTGGGCGTCCATAGCAGACAATATATGTATACTTAGAGTATATGAGTGAATTAAATTCTCTGGATCCCCGGAAAATATAATAATATAATAATGCTTTATTGTCTTTCATAACAAGTATTGACAACGTTAGGCTTAATTAAAATTAAAATAAAGGTAAACCAAATGGACAACACAATATAAAACACATTTAGAACAGCAAAACAATTAGCAATGCCCAGCGTAATCGTTAGTAAAATATTCCTGGTAAGAGTAATAACTTTTAGAAATTAAGAACTGTTTTACTGCGTTCTTGAATGCATTTAGTTCAGGAATATTTTTCAAAATAACGGGCAGCGCAGAGTACATGTTTGCAAATGAATGCAAATGATGGTAATGTTGTTTGGAAATAATGCTAGTTTTTAAACAGTTCATAAGCCTTGAATGAACAAGATGTTACTGAACCTTCCCAAAAATACTGAGCTTGCATGTAGATCTGCAATTGCTTACTAAACTTTTGCCACCATTCTCATAGATTGGAACCACATATGAAACTTTCCACTTATCTGGAAAAATGCATTAACAGTAATTAATTGTTCTACCGTCCTTTCCTTTCCGCGTGTATGTTTCATAATCAATAAATCTCTTATGCAAATGTGCAAATAAAATAATCATCAAGTATTTAGTAGGTTTAAGTATCAAAGGCTCCAAAAAAGTTATGGAAAGAATGCGGTGAATGTATACAACTATACCTTAAGCTAATATTTTAAAACAAACAAAAACATAAGACAAAAAAACAAACGTAAACCATAAAAAGTTCAAAATATAAACTTTTTCAATAAAATTTTATAATAATAGAAAATGAATTAATATCTCAAGGTTGAATGATGCACAATTGATAGCTGCTACTGTTGCTACTCCTAACTCAAGCCCAATGCGACTCTGTTAAAAATTGCGTCATCTCTATCGCTCTGTCTAACATTAGTAGTAAGTTACAGAATCATTTTTGGTAACAGAACATGTGGATGTAAACACGTAGATAGATGTCAGGTTTACTAATAGATTTCTTAACACATATTAATAATTTATAAAATATGCTCTACAAGTGGAAAAATACACGATTTCGAAAAACTTTAGATTTGGTTATTTTTAACAAACATGAATTTTGTAATATATGCAGATTAGTTACTTCTTTACATGTATGTATATGCGTCTATATTTTTAAAAACATATGGAAATTATTATTTAACTGGAAACAAATATTCTAGCAACATTAGAAAAAGCTTAGTAGTATATCTTTCCAAGAAATATCACTTAAAATGTCGATGTATATCTATAAAATTATGAAAAATTTCTTAATCACACAAACATTCAAAGAATCACTTTTTACATAATGCAATTACCTTCCACTTAATCGTTGACCTAGAATATATCTTATTAAAAAAGAGCTTGTAATATTAGAGAAAGATATTGATGTCATAGTTTAAATAAAAAGCTATATTGTTTAAGGCAAGCTGCGAAAGTGTTTGTCTATATTTTATTTGCGATTCTTTTGTTAGGGCAGATTTCATTGTTTACAATTACATAACATTAAATCTCGTTAGACTCTAGTTGTCGAGAAATGTAGGCGTAACATCCTTACTACTTTATTGACTAATGAAACTTTCTCCTAATTTCAAATCTTTGCGAGGTCAATTATCGTAATCGTTTTATAACAGCGAAATGCGGCTATCAAAGTTCGACTACATAATTTAGCACTGCTGACATATTTTGAGACAACATATTGTAGTATTGGTCCACAATTATCGTATTTACTTTCAAGACAAGACAATTACTGTTTCAATTTTCCGCAATACAATAACTGTTTTAAATTAAAAGAAATATTTTCTTAGCGTTTCTTTCTCCGCTTAGGAGAAGTATATACGTACAACAATTATAATAAACTGTTCTACAAATACCCTACTAAAAAATGATTGTGGGAAAAGTAATGATAGATTAGGTAAAATACCACATAATCTAAGGAAATCTAAGACTCTGGTTAAATAGCATGTCTCTAAATGTTCTCGTGAAATTGAACAAAATTTCGAATAAATTACTGTATCATTTCAAACTTAGTTTCGTCCAAATACATGTACAATTACAAATAATAATAATTAGTCGATTAAATATCGACCACAAATACATCTTTCACGAAAACGGTGCTCGGTTACGCGTTTGGTTTTTTGCATTGAAAGTTTTTCCAAAATAAAATCGAATGGGATGCGAAGAAGAGCTCAGTTGACGACTGGCATCCTCTTTAAACCGGAAGCCCTTCAAAATTTAAAAAAAAGCAAAAAAGAAACGATTCTTTTACTGCTTAGGCTAACATCGTGCATGGCGGTACATCGCCGTACAGCGTGACGTCATCGACGAGCTATGAGGCCTAATATATCGGTGGTAACGGTAAGATCCATTTCAGAGAGTCTTCATTTTCTTTTGCTGACCGTTTGTCAATTATTTCAACAATAGTTTCTTCATGTATTTTTCGAGGATTATATGAAAGAATCATAAGCAGCGTCAGGATTTGGAATTGAACATGAACATGATCATGATGGATTTTCTTCAAGAATTCTAAATATGGACCCTTGTAGAGTAAATCTGTTACTTGGATAGTTACCCCGATAACATGTAAAAAGGCTTGTACTTCTTCTGGCAATAAAAATACAATCGATATTTAACACTGCACATCAACGGTATCAACGTTTAAAATATTCAATGTTGAATACATACATACAGTTAAAACTATCAATTAAAATTTATAATATTAAGGACAAAATAAAAGATAAAATGACAGTACACGAGCAGCGTGCTCCAATCTCTCTGATTTTAACGTCGTCGTTTGGCAAGTTAACCAAGTCACCAAAGACGTTTAGATCCATGATTTCACTATTTTCACGTGGTTGAAACTGTCGGGATGATGACCAATGTTTTAGAAAAAAATGTAATTCTTTTAAATTTCACTAGTATTTCGCTTTTATTTTTAAAGCTTCACCAGTGTCACCAGTTACAGTTATAGTACCGCCTACAATGAAATAGTTTGCCCAACTACTAGAGGGGGTAAAATTCAAGTTTAAAATTAATACACAAAGATTCCTATTTGCTCTATAATGGTATTTTCCATTGTAGATTGTGGGCTCAATTTTGAAGAGCTCACTGACTTATTAATTATATTTTTTACCAAATTAAATATTTTTTGCCACGCACAGCACGAGATTTTGGTAGGGAAGACAACTGTCACAGCATCCTTGGGATTCTTGCAGTTCATCTACAGACAGCTCGACCAAGGCAAATATGGGCGGGTGTTTTTCCTGATTTACCTCAGGCTTTCGCTATATTACCTTAAAGTAAAGCTCTATGTGGTTGGAATAAGAGGTTATTTGTTAGATTGGGCTACGTCATTTGTAAGAAATAGATCTCTTTGTGTTGTAACTCCCAATGGTTGTTCGAATCAGAGTAACATTGCCTTGAGCATGTTGCAGGGATCCTAAATATATGTGCTTTCCGATATCTTATAATCAGAGAACGGGAAAATTGTGTGGGATGACGTCAGCCACAGCAGAGGCGTATGCAGAGCATGTGATGTACGCGGTGATTATTTCAAGATCAAGGAATCAGTGAATGGTAGGCAGTCATAGTATTCGCATCGAGCTCTTTCCTCAAATAATTCTACGTATATTTACTGTATCTATTCTCTATTTCGTTATTAGAAGAAGTGTTTAGCAGAAACGCCGATTTAAATACATTAAACCAATTGTCAGGAGAAATACAAAAATTGAATACAACGGTACCTCGGTTTACGGAATTAATTGGTTCCAAAAACATTTCGTCATCCGAAATAACCAAAAAAATAATCACAAATTATTTGAACATATAGAAAATAAAGTTACGTACAAAAATCAATAAAAACTCTTAAGAAATTAAAAAGAAATAACTTCACTTACATACACTACTTTCAATAAGAACTCTTTCTGGCGTATGGAAGACAGTGGGGGTGAGGTGGCTTTTTCATACATATTACAAAATTAGCGACGCGACAGACAAAAAATTATTTGACCATAGAACTTTCGGCTTTGTTCTTTGAAAAAGATTTTACACAAAGATAAAAGGATTTTCGGATAAAGTAAGAATGATATTAATTATTAATTCAAGTCAGCTGCGAGGCAGTGGAATAGTGGGAAGTCAACCACACAAACCATCGCATTACATTGTATATAACTATCTCTTTCTAGCATGTACACGAGTCGCGCGGAAATTCTACCGAATCTATAAAAGTTCTAAGCTGCGTTTCGTATCAGGGAGTACCTTTCGGTTTTGGAAACAAAAATTCATCAAAACTTTCTTTCGTTTTCTCCCGAAAATTCCGTAATAAGATACTATCGTAAATCAAGGTACCACTGTAAATGTATAAAATATCTCTCTAAAATTACATTTTACTTTTGCTCCGCATACAAGTTGTGAAGTTGAAAGAACGTTTTCGATGCCGGAACTTCAAAAATAAGCCGTTTTACTGCAGAAAATATAGAAAAGTCTCTTGTACCAATGGCTAATTCATTTCTCTTATTTCCCACTTGACACAAATTTATTACATATGATATTTATTACATAAGATATATGCATATCTTCTATTTTCAATTTATAATTAATATATGAATTTCGTTTAAATACATTTATAAAAACTTAGCGTCTGAAATATGCAACATACACTTAGTGCGTCCCTGTACCTTGTTCACGATTCCCGGCTCTGAGTCATACCTCTTACGATTTTGCCGTTCACTGCTTATAATTTCACTGCGAAATATGTAAAAGAGTATGTTTAAATATAGCATTACAAATTACATTCAGTGGCATGTTTATTTGCTAGTGGAGATGGCTGTGGGGCTTGAGCTCTTGAGTCTCTTAAGAAAAGCCGCCGCTGCCATATTCATAATAATGCATCTGACGACAAGGTATAAAATACCTATAACGAATTCCTGGAAGATAACCTTATAATATTTTGATGTTGGCAATTTTTCAGCAATCTTGTTTCTTATTTTTGAAAGAAGTCATTTATAATGAGGTCGTTTAGAGCGTTGGACTGGTTATAGCGTTGATGATTTAAGCAAATGTACTAAGAATTTTTGATGCTATATATTGGTAGGAATTATCTTAATTATTTAGAATTTCTGCAGCACAAGGTAATGTAATTATTGTTGCTTAGTAAAATTATATGAAATCTTGAATAACGATACTTCTTTTGTCAGATTTAACAGTCCACTAGAATATTTGTTTTTCCCCCAAAATAACAAAGCCATATATTATTAGTTATGATAAAATAAAATTGACATTTGTAAATACATACATATTTGATCAGTATAATTTGAATATTATTGTCTAGTTAGCTTCCTGCGCTATAAAAGGTAATGAGACGATAATAGAATAGAATGTGCTATTTTCGCTATGTAACTTCGTGCAAAAGGAGTCGTCACATCTGCTTATTTAAACGGAGGCGTGCAATAAAGACTCAACAGCGAACATACCGATGTTGTATAGTTCGTTAGTGAGTCTAACATTTAGACGGCCCATTGTGTGAATTGGAAATAATTATCTAAATGTTACTTGCTATTAGAAGAAAGCTTTAAAGTTGGCGAGGTTTTTGTGTCTGACGAATAAGAGAAGAAAGCCTTCGTGCAGGAAAATCAACGGTTCGAAATAACGTCGAAAGTAAACAAGGTTCTTCAAATACCAGCCGCATTGGCAAATTGTTTTTCGCAATGCAATTCGTTATTACGCAGCTGTTTTATTATCTTCTTTCGCTGTAGGTTTTATGTGACATATACGTTTTCATACGTATGGGAATTATTAGTATCGTTTGATTTGTGTTTTATGTTTATGACTTAATGAAATTTATCCATTTAAAGCGAATAATGCTAAAATGGAGGAGATGGCATTTGAGTTTTTAAGTAACAAAGATGTGCTTGGAAAGACGGTGAAGCATGTATTATTGTTACTGCGTTATTGACATTTTCAAGCAAATATAATAATAATAATAATAAATATTAATAATAATAATAATAATAATAATAATAATAATAATAATAATAATAATAATAATAATAATAATAATAATAATAATAATAATAATAATAATAATAACAATAACAATAGAAACAATAATGTATTCATGTTATTTCTTCTAACATAATTGCAAAATTTGTACCTATTCGTGCGAGTTTGATAACCACTGATTTGATTTTGATTTTTGATAACCACTACTACGCATTTCATATACCCGGTGACTGACAAAAAACGCCCCAAGTCATAACTCCATTATTTACTATTCGATTTTAAAAAACGAGATATCAAATGAAATGGTTAAATAAATACAGCAGTATATAGCGCTACGATCGGCGTCCATATTACACCGAGGAAATATACCGGCTAGGAAAACAGCGGTGAATTCGAATTGTTAATTGACAGCGTCGTAAGCGTTAAAAGTTTGGTTATCAACATTTTGTAGTAAATAGCAAAGTGTAATATCGCATGAAATTATAGTTCGTCGTATTTTATGTGCGATATGTTATGGTTATATTATGACGTGATAAAATAAAACAAGTGAACACATCTCTGAAATCAATTTCAATATAAATACATCTAATCGGGTACTCGGGTAAATACATCTTTCGGTTGTTTGATTTGATGGAATAATTGGAGCTTGTTTAATTGTATTAGTAAATAAATGGGATTACATTTGGCGTTAATTGAATAAACTTTTGCACGTATTACAAATTTATATAGTTTTCTCCCCTTAATATTGGAATTAACATTAATAAATAAAAGATTTGTTTAGTTTCAGCATTTTATTTATAAAATAACTGATGTATACATAAAATAAATATATAAATGTGATAGTATGAACAAGATGAACAGATAATTTCAATTTATTATGCAAATGTGATTAACTTAATACACATACGAATGATTATTCAGATTCTGATGACAGGTCTGACGATGATGATGATGATGTATTTGCTGTTATGATAAATTCTTCAATCATATCTTCAATGATATTATCCAGTTGATACATCTTATTCTCTTCTTCGATAACATGTTTGATACAATTTCTCCATGCATCACTATCCACAATGTTTAGCCCCTCAATTAGCAACGTTTTGACCTCGGATAATTTAAAAGTTTTGTTATTAGCAGCGACATGATGTTTCACTTGTGCCCATATAAGCTCAATGGGGTTTAGGTTGCAGTGATATGGAGGCAATCTTAAAATTGTACGACCACTGTCTAATACCATTTGATCGATAGCATATGTAATAGGATTATCAACAATATATTTTTTTGCAAGTTCAAGTAATTCAACCTTTAGTAAAGTATTGTCAGCGCCAATTTCTTTCGCAAGAAGCCATTCGATCAATTCTTGCTTCTTCCAGGCAGAGGTAGGCAATTTTTCGGTTCTGACTGAGTGGCAAGGAGCATTGTCCATGACAATAACAGAGTTTGGTTCAAGAAAAGGTAGTATATTTCTCATCCACTCAGTGAACACTTCGCTGTTCATGTCATCATGGTAATCTCCTGTTTTCTTCGATTCGAAAAAGAGGAGACCATTTTCAACGAAACCATCATCGCTACCAATATGCAATATAATTAAACGTTTCCCTTTTCCTGCAGGATTCTTCAGTCCCGTGGTAACCCCTTTCACAAATGCTTGGCTTGCTGTAAGTACTGTGGTATCTTCCCATATTTTTCGTTTTGTATGACCTGCGTTGACCCAAGTTTCGTCTAAGTAATGTATCTTTCTACCATCTGCACGAAATTTCCTGATGCTGGTTAAATATCGACGTCTCCATAATACAATATCTTGCCGTTCCATTAAAACACTGTTTCGACTTCGCTTCATCCACTTAAACCCCAACTTCTTCAAGATCTTCCATAATGTTGTTTTTTTCAATATGGGCAAAGTATCGTCTGCATTAACAACCTATAAGATTTAGTAAGGTGATATAAGTGTAAGATAAATGTATACATTATATTTACACTCAATATTTTTGTGCATCTTGGTAATTCGTTCTTCAAGAAAAAGGAATGCACGTGTCTTCTAATTATTGACTTTTGCGTTTCATCCAAAGAATCATATATTGTATGACGAAGTCGTTTTTTGGGGGGTGAACTAACAAGCCCCGTGATATCCATTTCTTTTACAATATCCCACATTGTTCTTTCACCTAGCCCAAGCTGCTTTGCAGCCAGTTTAACAGCTGCTGAATTGTCCTGCTTAAGGTCCAGATACAAATTATAAGCCATAAACCTTTGTTTACTGCTAACATGCCTTCCTGGAGGATTTTTTGATGACCCTGCTGGTGGGTTAAATACCTCTTTATCAGCCATACCAAAACTGTTGTAACAAATACTGTGTTATCAGTATCATTTTATATAATTATTACAAGAATACCTTCAAATGTTCATCAGTAGCAAGTAGAGCTCTAAAAAGAACTATTTTGCGACAATTCGCTTATAAAAACAGACCGAACGACAATAAAAAGCAATAAATACAAAACCAAAGCCAACAAAGATGTTTGACAAATGACATTAGATATCGGTGATATTTCGTTTTATCCAACTTAATTTAATTTACTGAATACCACTGAATAAAATGTTTTTTTGTGTATGTGAATTTGCCTCGTCTATTAGCCAATCACAAGCCAGGAATTTTTCGCCTATCTATTTTATCGCTGCAGTCTTACAATGAATGAAGTATAGGAACAAAAAGTTTCGACATGTGATAGTCATTTTTTTTTAATGTTTCGGATAAAGATTTTTTGCTGAATTTAATGCTGTATAAAGTTGAGTTTTTTTAAGTTTTTAAAAACAAGGGATTGTGTTAAAATGGATCGGATTAACATATGATATACAGTTGTTAACAGTTCAACACTGAAACTACTTTTAATTTGTAATAGGACAAAGTAATTTTTATTTATTTTTTTTTTGCATAACATGCGATTATTCCCAAGAATTTTGCATTAGAAGTAAATTCAATGTTATGTACAGAGAACATGGATTTATATTGATTAAAATGAACAATAACCGTCCTCTCTTGGTTTAAAATCGGGCGATGAATAGCACACCACAATGAAAACTTTATCACCAAATCAAGGTACGTCCCGAGATTATCAGTAGAGTGCTGATGTTCGCGTACTTCACAAATTTTTCCGAACGAAAAAATCGGTAGGTCGTTAACCTATGTACACTAAAAATATAAATGGGCCCAAAATAGACCCTTGCAGTACGCCCAAGGTAATGTTACTCTGATTCGAGTTGGAAGTTACAACACAAGGAGATGTACGAGGTGTGGCAATTAAATAACCGGACTGGTGCTACAAAACATTTTATTGATTACCAATTACATTACAAAGTTTATCCCCTTCAATGTACTCTCCTTGCCGATCCCTACAACGCTCCATACGAATTTTCCACTGTCGAAAGCAGTGCTGGAAGTCCGTATCTATCAGCTTGTTAAGAACCTCCGCCACTTTCGCTTTCACCGCTTCCACACTGTCAAAACTTGTCCTTTTAAGCTCCGATTTTACTTTAGGAAACAAAAAAAAGTCACAGGGAGCCAGGTCGGGCGAGTGCGGTGGGTAGTCCAACACGGTGATGCCAGATTTCGCAAAGAACGCCTTCACAGACAAGGCAGAATGGGCATTGTCTTGATGGAGCATCCTGGATTTGCTCTTCCACAAATCGGGTCTTCGTCTTCTCACTCGTTCACGAAGGGTAGTTAGAACCTTGACGTAATAATGTTGATTGACTGTCTGACCTTCGGGGGCCCATTTTTGATGTTGGAGGTCGTCCAGGCCGCGGATCGTCTTCGGTCGTTTCACGTCCCTCCCTAAACCTTTTACACCACTCAAAAACGTGTGTGCGCGATAAACACTCACTTCCGTACACTTCCTTTAACATGGTATGAGCTTCTGTAGCAGTTTTTCCCAGTTTCATAAGAAACTTGAGGTTAACTCGTTGCCCGATTTGAACACTCTCCATTTTTCCGATGCGACGCTAGCGTAAGAACTTGAACGGACAATTGCTACAACGAGACTGAGCGATGTACAACCGTGCCCATCGAGCTCAGGGCGGGGGAAACATCTACAAGCACAGACATGTTCAAACCTGCCGTGGCGTGCTCGCTGTTTGCCGATAGTAGCACCAGTCCGGTTATTTAATTGCCACACCTCGTATACAATGCTAAACATAAAAGACAATAAATAAGAGCTAATGGAAGCAATAGGTAAATTAAGTTAGGTAAAGCTCCTGGGAAGGACGAAGTAACATCAGAGGAACGGAAGAACTCCGGCTAATTATGAATACTGCAGTTGTATCCAAGATTATTCCCATGGTCTGGAAAACAGGAATAATCCTGCCATTTTATAAAAACGGACACAAAAGACAATGCAGCAATTATAGGAACATAACACTATCTCGCATACCATGTAAGATATTAGCCAGAATAATAGAAAAAGACTGAGAGATAAATTAGATAGAAAATTAGAAGAAACGCAATATGGATTTAGAAAGGAAAGAGGTACTTAAGATCTAATATTCATATTAAGACAACTTAGTGAAAAAATTATAGAAAAAAACAGGGAAGTACATGTATGCTATATAGATTTGGAAAAGGCATTTAATAAAATAAAAAGAGAAAACATCTGGAACACCTTAAACAAATAGGCATAGATAAGGAAACAATAGAAGTTTTAAGAGAAATATATAGAAATAATATAAATTATGCCAGAACTAATAACGAGGAATCAAAAGGATTCAAAACGGAAATAGGAGTTAAACAAGGATGTGTCCTCAGTCCACTTTTGTTCGCAATAGTAATAGATGATGCTATAAAGAAAGCGAAAGAAAGGATGAAAAAATTTAATATAGGATTTTTGATGTTGAAAGAGATAAGTTTAATAGAACTGATGTATGCGGATGATATAATAATTCTGGCACTTAGAAAAAAACTTGCAGTTAGTTAGACCAGTGTTACTGTATGGTAGTGAATCATGGACAATGACCGAAAAACACAAATCGAGCATAAGAGCTGTAGAAATGAGGTTCCTGAGGAAAATACAAGATAAAACAAGAAAGGACAAAATACGAAACGAGGTATTTAGGCAACAGCTAAAAATTGGACCGATACAAGAAATTTAGGGGAAGGATAATTAAGGTGGTATGGGCATGTTAGCCGCATGAAAGAAGATAAACTCACAAAGGTAGTCTATGAAACAAAAGTGCAAGGGCGAAAGATAAGAGGAAGACCGATAAAAACATTGACTGAGGGAATTAGAGAAGAACTAGAGAGAAGAGGAATAAAATGGGAAGAAGTAAAAGAAAAAACGGAAGACAGAAAAGAATGGAGAAAAATATGCAGAACGGTGAAATGAATAACTTAACTCATAGCCTTACACTTCACGGTAAAAGGCGTAAGATTAAGAAGAAGAAGTTAGGGAAGATTATATTAATCACTAATAATAAAAATTGTCATATTTTACCAAGTTTATTTTTTCTATATCAGGCCGAGAATTTATGCCTACCTCGTATACCCAGTATTAAACTGAATCTTATAATAACTTTATGTGGGCTGCATTATGTTGTAGTAAAGAGAATTGAAAAGGCAACACTATCTAAATGTCATCCTATAATTTTGATACCAATCACAATAGCCATGACCTAATAGTTTTATTATTTTCCAGAAAAAAGAGTATGGGACATTCTGATCAGATTTTTGATATCTGTTGTAATTTCCCAGATATCCTACAGAACATCGAAAATGGGGCACCTTGTACAAAGAGAAATCAATTTCATTTTGCAGGCGCATCCACCAAAATAGTTTAGAAACTTGAAAGGGTGTCAATGTTCCATAATTGTTATTAATTAAATTGTATTTAATGAGCAATAAGAACTAGAATAAATATTAATATAAAAAGTGCTAACAATAAGTACACATATGATATTATTATTATTAATTGTTACGGTTAGTTAAATGTACTAAATAACATATTCCACTTATACAAACTCCATAAGTACAATGCAACACAACACTAACTGCTACTTATTGAAAAAAAATAGTGGGTCGATATGGTAATGCGATTAAAATGAATGACATATTTTACGGTGGTATTACGCTGCTTTATATGTTACCGCATATTTACATAATATTCATCTGCAACCTACACTAATTTAAATTCCAACGCCAATCATTATCCTAACAGCGATCGTTTTAGGCAATAAAATAGTGAATGAACGTTGTATAAACACACCTACACAACAGATGTGTAGCATAAATGGATTGGAAAACTGTAATAAGTAAATGTAGTGTATGTTAATGAACTTGACCGACTCATGCTTGAAGCGGTACAGTTTAAGTTGCAGCAATTTCAATTCGTTGGCTCTCGAAATGCGGTTATAACAGGCAGTGCCGTCTATTTCAAAGTCCATTATGCATCCTTAAAACATTTTAAATAATAAATAACATAAGAAAAACTATTTAAGATGATTTATAAATAAATTATTAAAGTAAAATTTTGAAACTGCGAAGTGAAATGGATAGCGAAAGCATTTAAATAACTCAACAACCTGAATAAACTTAATAAATTCCGAATAATACTTTTTGAATGAATTCCCCAAAAAAGGTTATACGAACTACATTCGCACATTTCTTTTTAACAGTACAACAGTAGAGTAAAAGGTGCAAATACGGAATACCATATTGTTTTATGAATACAGTAACTGTTTTAAATCAAAAGAAATATTTTGTCTATTATTTCTTTTGTATGTAGTATTTTGCTGACTAACACTTGTTGATGTATTATGCTGTGATAGCTCAAAAAACTTGAAAATTCGTAATTATTTTGTAGTCACAATCGACTTCTTGGCCATTCTTGCCCTATGCTACAGTTGTCTACCGCCGGATCCAGTGTTGTATACCGAATAAAAACACTTTCGCCTTAATATATTAAAAAGTTTTAGAAGTGAGAAATTGTTGAAAAAAATTAAATTTTCGAAAACTAATTGATTAATAATATAAACTGAGGGTTCGGAAGTGTTCTAAAACACGTTTTCGTCAATTTAGATGAACTTTAAGATCAACTAATTTAAAACTGAAAATTAAAACTAGCCCGGATTTTATGACGATATCAATATAAACTCTATGTTTATATTACATTTACAGGAAAACTGACTATTCTTAACCACCAACTTTCAGTTCTAACTTGAGTTTATAATACAATTTGAAATACACTCGAAACAGGGAGCGCAGTCAAAATACGAGTTACCTCGACGGAAATTTGTCTCAAAGTGAGAAAATCAACTGACGTCCCTCCACTTTAATCACGATGGCGATTGTTTCATCCACGGCAAATTTTGATAGTTCCTTTCCAAATACAATTTAATGATGAATTTTCGATGAATAAACCTAGTTATAAATGTGGCATAATGAAATAGATGTAGTGACGCGACTAGATGACTCAAAATATATTGTTCTATGCTACAAAATTCCACTGATAGCCCAATAATAATAAAACTTACTAATGTTCTTGACAAAAACATGACGAAACATGAAACTATGCTCGAAGTATCTCTGAATTTACGCTGTTACTTGTTATACGACGATATTCCATTGATTTTGAAATTAAGCAAGGAAATCAAGAAAAGAAAACAAGAATATGAACTGAAGAGGAGTTTCTTCCCCGTTACTCCACGTTTGTCGTTGGCTAGACTTATATTAAGTCACTGGTATCTAGTACCCTCGCTCCAAAGATCGGAGGCTCGTGTAGGAGTAGAGGCTACCGAAACAGAACTAATAGCCGCTAGAGGGCATTTCATATTGAACACACTATACATGCTGGAATGACAGCTACGTTCGACGATGTAAAATTTACAACACTTCAATATATTTATTATAAATATATAAGTATAACTGCCAGCAGAATGGAAATCTGGGCTGATTGTCCCAATATATAAAAAGGGAGACCCAAAAGATTGCGCCAACTACATGGGAATTACATTACTTAACACTTGTTATAAGGTGCTAACAACGATGATTCATGGAAGAATGAAAACCTTTACTGAAAAATCAGTTGGAAAATATCAGAATGGATTTAGAAGTGGACGATCGGCAATTGATGCAATCCATTCGGTGAAACAAATAGTAGAGAAATGTTACGAAAGCAATATTGAAGCTCACATAGTCTTTGTTCACGTTAAACAGGCATTTGACTCGCAGAAAAGAGATGAATTAATACAAGACATGAAAGAGATAGGGATACCAAACAAATTGATATAGCTAACGAAAATGAGGGACTCAACAGCTGCAGCATTAACAACAGAGGGAACAATGCAAGAGTTTCGAATTGAAAAAGGAGTAAGACAGGATGGATTGTCGGCAGTATTGTTGAATATAGCCATAGAAGGAGTGGTGAGAGTCAGCGGGATAAAAGGAACGTTAAGAGACAGAGCGAGCCAATTAGTGGCATACGTAGACGACGAGCCATAATAGCAAAGAATAAGAGAGTACTTTTACAAGCAATGCAAAAAATCTCATCGGAGGCACAGAAAAGAGGATTACATATAAATCAAAATAAGACAAAGTATATGAAGGTTAGTAGGAAGCAACAACGAACACAGGACAGAGAAATAAGAATAGGAGAATTTAAATTGGAGGAGGTGGAGAACTTTAAGTATTTAGGAAGCATGATAAACAGAACAAACCACAAAAAAGCAAAAGTAGAACAAAAAATACAAGCTGGACATCAAGCGTTTAACAGATACAAAGTATTTATGAAAAATAGAAAAATATCTGGCGCCGTAAAAATAAACGAAGAGGAATACAGAAAATTATATAATAAAGAAATTCAAGAAATGTTGAAGAAACAAACAATAATCAAAATGATGAAAGCAGCAAGAATAATAGGATGATTCGGGCACGTAAACAGAAGGCAAGATGGCACAACAATCAAAACTATCAGGGAATGGAAACCCACAGGAGGTAGACAGAGAGGCAGACCCAAGAATAGGTGGGAGGACCAAGTGATGGAGGACCTTGGGGGGATGGGAGTGGAAGGATGGAAGAATAAAATAAAGAACAGAAAGGAATGGAAGAAAATAGTAAAAGCGACCGAATCACACAATAACCTATAGGAATGATACTGAAGGAAATGGAATGACTTACCATCATAAATGAGTTTCCAGAACTTCTTTTAAAAGGAGTGGTTGCAATTCCGACAGGAATGTATAGCCTTGCATATATATTGAAATATCTTTCTCGGGAGTTTTACTCAAATTTTGTTAAATTTTCTAATTTAACTCTAATAAATGATTCTTGTAGGTTCGGGGGTATCCCTAGATACCCTTACGGCAATTTTATAATGAATATCCAACTCAGTAAAATCAAATTAACGAATTTTAAGATTTGAAAATTAACTAACCTTTAAACTTTCGAACGATGCCACTATATATAAACCCTCTGTTTATATACCCACTACGGGAACTGCCTGCTCTTGATATTCAACCCTTTTCTCTTTTCTAATAAAGACTTTGAATACACAACGAACACTTATTTTTGGATTGGATTTTAGACAAACTTTGATTCAACCAAGGCCGAACAAAGATTGATGAAAATTTATGGCGTCGTTCATCCTTCTTTTATTTTAAATCGCGAAAGACCGGCGATTGTTTTCTTTCACAGCCAATTTTGATAATTTAACCCAAATAGAAACTAACTTTTCGATGACTTTCAATCAAGTGATTTTAGCATACGAGGAAGAATTCAGTGACTTAACCAGGAGGTTGTATGTTGATGATTCTGTGGTACAAACTGTCACCAACAAGCTTTAAAAGAGAAAATCCACTGCTAATTTATAGAAACCTTTCAGATAAAGATTTAATTGATGAAATATTATCAACAACGTTGAACATAACATAACAATATATATACACATAACAACTATATATATAAGTATAACAACTATGGCTGCTTAATATAAGAATTGTGAATAGAATTTGGGGGTTAGGATTACTAATGATGATATCCATATTCTTCCTGAGTTTATATTGTCTTCATTATCAAAAATTAAACATCTTTCACTTTATGATACCAACTTTGATCTGTGATTATGGCCGAAAGCTACTAATTGAAGTGTAAAAACAAGACAACAAATTCTGCAAATATGAGCCACCATATATGGTATATCTAATTTCCGCCAATGATGTGTATGTACATATTTACGGAAGTTGGAACCGAATGTAGACAATATATCCCTAATTGAGTAATTACACAAATATTACAATAAGATAATGTGAATGATGAACAAAATTACCGAGTAACATAATAAATAACATAATAAAATAATATATGACACCAGTCTGTAATCAACGCTGATGCGAAATAGAAGGAACTCTAATATTTGCAAATTTTTCGAATTATTTTTCAAACTATGTATTTGATTATTATCATTATTAACAAACAAAATTAAACTACTAGATTATGATGTATTTCTAGTGAAAAATATTTATAATGTAATGTGAAATATAATTTCATCTTTGTTTGAAGAATAAATTTACTTTCCCAAATCGTTGACCGATACGTGTATGTAATTCCCTTGCATTCTCAATTACACAAAATCTTTTAAACAGTTTTTATTAGATGTGATGTTTATTCTTGGGTTTTATTTTGATATTTGTTCTTCACCATTTCAATAGTTGGGTGAAAATTTATGAAACATTTTATATTTTATTTTGCGCCTCATTAGAGTAATCGAATAAATTAGCGCTGATTAGTATATGAGTTAATTAAAAAATTTTGTTGTGAAAAAAATTTTGAATATGTTTATTTATAACTACTTAATAAAACAATTTTTAACTAATAATTAAGCCCCTCTTGCTACGTGATAATTTGTTCGAATTTGTGAGAAATGTGTTTATAAAATTTTCATGATTATCCTATTTGGATTGCAACATAAATGCTATAAATTTATTCAAATTATAATTGATACACTAATTTTTATTGCAGTAATTAAATGAGAACTATTATATACATAAAATAATTTTTTAATGAGGATATAATTTGAATATAATAAAAATTTCATTTATTGTTGCTTGAAGATTTTTACTTTACAATAGTATATCTCTCAGTTAACATATACTTACTTAACTATTACATAAGCTGCGCTCTCATAATATTGTATGTATGTATTTCTCATTTTTCTTTCACAATAGATGACAAGGAAACGTAAGCACAAGAATATTTTCTACATACTTTAGTATACATACATATATACTAAATATTCCTAACTCTATACCAGTAATAAATTGTGCTACCTTGACAATTTTCTGTTCTGCTTATGTAAATTGTGCTATAAGAAACTTCCAAAAACAACAACTACTTACGAAAATGCTAATATTACCGCTTATCTAATACATTCTGGTCTTTCAACTAATTTTCAATTGTTTATTACTACATCTACCGGTTCTTTTGTGGAGACGATTAAGTCCGTTTATAAATAAAATTCCTATTGTTACTATTTACTGCTTTTTATTGTCAATATAAGTAATTTTCTGAAAATAAATATTACCGGTAAACCGGCAATGAAAAAATTTTTTACCGAATTACCGGTATTGAAAAAAGTCGGTAAATTTGCAATCCCTAGTATTGTCTCATTTTGACTCTGTTTTGTATGTTTTTTTAGCTTCTGATGAAGACAACTATCTTGTCGAAACGTTGTTTACTAATTTATTCTCGATAAAGTCGATATTGCCGAAAATACCTTCACTTTTTATTGACATTTCATGACTAGAAAAAACTCAAATTTCCTCAGTTAGTGTTATTAATAAAGCCCGGATGTTTGGTAAAATGCCATAAAATGCCATAAATGTCCTATTCCACGTAATTCTGCCTATATTCAAGACTAAAGGCCATAAACGCCTATTCACGTAATTTTGCCTATATTCTAGACTAAAGACAATTCTAAGAAATATTAAATATATAATCCCACAATTACCGTTATTCTATTCAATGTTATTTAGAACTATAAATTATAATTCTAAGTAACATTAAATAGAATAACGGTCATTTTGCTTGTGTTTATTAGTTTTTATAAGAAATATTAAATAAATAATAATTCCCCATAATTGTTCCTAATTAGAAAAATTACAAAATGTTTCGATGTCGCTAGTGGATTCTGTTCAAACTGTGAATGATGTTCACGCACAGTTATGCGCTGTAGAAGGCGAAACAAATTGGTGCGTAATACGAAAATTTGAAAGTGTTTTAGAGAAAGACTCCGATTTTCTTATATTAAGACAAATTTGTGAAGGTGCGTGTGAAGATGCATTAAGTTGTTTCAAACATTATTTTAAATATGCAAATATAACATCGCTAGATGTTGAACGGTTATTTTCAGCATTAAAAAACATTTATTCTGCACGCCGTACTCACTTGACTGAAACAGCTGTGGAAACATATCTAATGATTCAAATATTTAACAGGTGTTACCCAGTTTGTGATTTCACGAAAGACTTTTAAAACGGTAAGTGTTTCAGCACGTTTTATAATTTATTTCTTACCTTCTATTTTATGTGTAAACTTTTATGCGCTCGCCACGCCTCTGGCTGTTACCGCATATTTTCCCAGGTTAGTAATAACTAACAGCCTAATAACTGTAATAAGTGTAACAAATAATAAATAACTAATAAATGCCTATCTTTTGCGCCTTTTTTTGTCTTTTTGCCGCCTATTTCTGTAATGGTATTGTGCCATAAGTCCGGGCTTTAGTTATTAGTGATAGTATTCGGTAATAAGAATGTATTCATTTTAATGCGTTTAATGACGAAACATTAAAAGGAAATTTAAAATGGGTACCTTGCAATCGAAGATGTGTAGATACCTTTGATGTCATAATAAATAAAACTTAAGTGGTTGTAAAACTATTGTACATTTTAATAGGAAAATATAATCCATTTGTAGAAGCTTTTAAATATGAAAATTTACATTATTCAGATCCGGCTATCTATGAGAAAAAAGTGCGACCATTAATGTACGTAAGTTGTTTCTTAATTGCTGTTCGATACTATTACGATGAGTACATCGCCGTAATTGTTCGTAACGTCGTGCGAAACGTCTATCAAATCCCGAAAATCCATGGTCAAAAATTTAACAAAAAGAAATATAAACACAAATATGTTCGTTTTATGAAATGTCAAAATATGCCCGAGGCCTCTACATACAGGCAACGGGCAATAATAAATTGTCCCTAATATGTAAATTAGTGAAGATGCGCAAACATAATAGCCTACCCGCCGTATGAACATATAAAAGAGAGCCCAATAAGAAACCACTGCATTCTGTTCTTGCATCTCAGATAATCATCATGAAAACGGTGAGTGGTTTCTTTAAGTTTTCCTTAGCATCATATATACGGTGGCGTTACATAACATGTATACATATACACATGTGTATGCGCTACTCATCATAGAACTACTCATACATAATTATTGTTAAGTGGTGGCGCGCTATTGTCATATACTAACGCTTACATAATAACTTCTTCGTTTTCAAGAGAAAAAAACTAACAAACCTGAATTTTTGTGAAGTGTTGTGCAACGGAATACTGACGACGTTTCGCAAATACGGTGCTTGCTTGTGTAATTAATATTGTACAAGGAAGCCTTGCTCATTAGAGGTATTGGGAAAAGCGTTTACTTTGTTGATCTACTTAGTTGCTAAAGTTGATTTCTTGATCTCATCATATTATTCAGCTCCAGTTGGATTTACATTTTCATTTGAAACGGCTAGATGTTTGGGTTAACTATATTTACAATTCTTACTTTCATCCGGAATGATCTATTTATCAAAATTTAATAAACGATCGTCCAAATTTTAATTCCAAATTAGAAGTTTTTCAAAAACATCAATGCTACTGCATGTCATTATTTTATTACTATTTTTATTTGTTCGAGATTACAAAAACAATAATTCTTAGTTGCGATACGATATGCATGCTACATAAGTATTGTGCGATCATGAATACTGTAGTGAAACATAAAATTTATTATATGTTCGAACCGTCTATAAAACATGGTAATGGCTTAATCTGCGTTGAATGTAAATTCTAATTTAGTTCTGGTAGATTAGTTCAGCATATAACTAACATTCCAGCAGACTGTTTCCTTTCTGTTCTTTAAAATTTCTAGAAACGTGTAAAAACTGAGACTATAAAAAGTAGTTTTTGTTATTTCTACCCTGAAAATATGGTTCCTGTTTGTAACTCTTACTGAAAATTGTTATTTGAGTAACAGCTAGCGTTGTAAACTTGTAAACGTTTTATTCAAATAGAGGACAAGCGGTGGAAATGTATACTAAAATACCTTCTAAAGAATTTTATTTTATTTCTATTACCTTACAGCAAACTCCTATTGTAAATAACTAACGCATTTTCCTTTAATAGTTTTTTAAAGTTATTTTACTACTTGCTTCTTAGTAATAATTTTCCTTTTCTAAATCTTTAGGTATTTATTGTATGATAATTAAAAAAAAAATTCTTGATTTTCGCGGCTTAATTGCTAAATACAAATATATTATCGTTTAAGTTAATTAAGACATAACATTTTACGTTTCGACAAATTTTATTGTCTTCTTCAGAATGTATATGTCATATGTATACATTCTGAAGAAGACAATAAAATTTGTCGAAACGTAAAATGTTATGTCTTAATTAACTTAAACGATAATATATTTGTATTTAGCAATTAAGCCGCGAAAATCAAGAAATTTTTTTTTTAATTATTAAACAAGAACGGCTAAGAAACGAAATATACTTTTTTATTGTATGTATGGCTCTTGCTATTTTAACATAGTAACGGAGTTGGTTGATTGGAATCCTTTTATTTTCAAAATTGCTGGATCAGAACAGTAGAATCTGTTAATTAACAATTCAAGACATTGCTACAGCTAAGGAAACGATCAATTAAGTAATGCAAATAAATAGTTTGCTTCTGTTTTGTTGGGATGTTGAAATGGTTAACAGAGTTTGAAGATGAACTTGTGTTTGATTTTCATTTTTAAGCTAAATACATTTAATTCTTCTTAATGATTTTACTGACAAATTTCGGTTGATCTTATTTATGTTCTCAAATCTCAATTTATGACAACAACAACGGACGTTTTGGAATTTTACATTAGGTTTCAAAATGACGTGTACATCATAACAACAAAAGAAATATCGTTCATTAGTGCCCTTAAATGTATACACAATTACTGAAGGTTGGCAACCATTTCAGAAGACCATTTTCATATTTATAAATTTATGTTTTTAAAATTTTAGAATACAGGGAAAAAAAAATAAATTATAAAGAATCAAACAATTGTAGAACAATTTACTACAATTTGTTTGTGAATACACGACTGGCTACAACTTGCGTAAATTTCTACTACTCGATTGTGTTCAACGGATTATATTTCTATTAAATACATTATTGTTGCAAACATTTGGTCAATGATTTGTTACAAAGGTTGCTACAATAATGTACAAGTTTTAGTTACACACATTGTAAAAAAAATGTAACAATATTGTTTTAAAGATTGCTAAATTTGTATAAGGAAAATCAGAAATTGTGTCTATAATTACCCCCCCTTTGACAAAATTTGACATTATTGTTTGACAAATGTAGTAAGGAGTCTTAGCGAACCTCAAATATGTTTAATGAGTGCACGAATATGCAAAGTAAACTGACTAAACGGTTTTAGCTGTTAAAATTTGATCGTATTAAAACGCAATAACTTCCAATGAAGGCTGGAGAAAATGAGTGAACCCACAGTAATCTATAGAAAATACCTACGTGCCCCCGTAGTTAGTTCTTAGGCGCCCTAATTTGCCATTGATGTATTTAGATGAGATGATTTTTTAGAACCAAAATGTCGAAAAATTTAGGAAGTTTTGTGTCAGAAATTGCCACAATCTAGTATTGGAAAAAAGTTTACATTTACTGTAACAATACAATAGAAAGTTGACCACAACACTCAAATATTGTCTGCCACAACATGTAATAATTAACAAAATCTGCGGTCGGGTTACATGACTGCTACAATATTTCTCCTCCCAATATTGTCTTACATTCTATTAAGTGATTTTCTTTCGTGTATTTTAGTAGCTTTAGAATATAAAGGTATTTGATAAGAAAGGTTTTATTCACTTCTTTCATTTTTTTTACTACAGTAGAATATCAATACTGACATAACCTGTAACAATTATTTTAATGAATGGGTTTTTAATTTGATGCTTATGTTAGTTCTATAATCTTGTCAGTTTAACATTTTCTATGAAAATACCTCTCATTTTCAGTTCGTAGCTTTACTCCCCCTAGTAGCCGTCAGTTTAGCCGCCCGCAAGGAGGTGGTGACCAAGCTGCCACGATCCTAAGGTTGGATAACGACAATATTGCGTTGATGGTTACAAATTGGCTACGAAACCAGCAAGGGCATCTCACACGACGAAGAGGGCCAATGGCCAACGCCGGTTCTGAAAATGAAGCAATGCAATCCCGCGGCAGTTTCAAATTTAAAAGGGATCCAGCCAGTGGGAAGACAGTCCAGTTACATACACCGCTGACGAGAACGGATATAGGCCGCAGGTGTCGATGCCTAATGGTTAATCAAAATACAAATGTAAATAAGTCCCAAATCTCGCGCCGCCAGGCAATTATCGTAATTTTTTTTTTATCACGCGATTTGTGGAAATGTAAAGATGGAAAAATACACAAGTTGTATAAGAAATGTACATAATAAAAGCCTTTTTCGAAGCCTTAGTGGTTTATTGTGTCAAAATATGCATGTTGATTACTAAAGTGGTAGCAACTATGGATATATTACGACAGGTATAAATTTGGATTACCAAAACGAGCCCAGGCTCATAATAGTTCGGCTGGCAACATTTTGGATAAATGCTTTAATACAACGCGAAATCTATACAAATGGTGAAAAATTTCAACAAAACTATTCCAACTACAAAAAATATAGACTTTCGATTTATAAAAAAATTTAAAATTGTATTTAATTTACATAACGGATAATCTTTGTATAAAAAAAGGAATGTGACGCAACTGGGTTGTAATAGTTCGGTCACTCATCGTAATTACTAACCTGGGCAAAATATGCGGCAAAAAGCCAGAGGCGTGGCGAGCTCATAAAAAGTTTACACATAAATAGAAGGTAAGAAATAAATTTAAAAACGTGCTGAAACACTTACCGTTTTAAAAGTCTTCCGTGAAAAACACAAACTGGGTAACATCTGTTAAAATTTGAATCATTTTATATGTTTCCACAGCTGTTTCAGTCAAGTGAGTCGGCGTGCAGAATAAATGTTTTTTAATGCCGAAAACGACCGTTCGACATCCTTCGGTTTATTTGCATATTTAAAATAATGTTTGAAACAACTTTAAAGCATCTTCACACGCACCTCACAAATTTGTTTAATATAAGAAAAAATTTGGGGTCTTTCTCTAAACACTTTCAAATTTTCGTTATTACACACCAATTTGTTTCGCCTTCCACAGCGCATAACTGTGCGTGAACATCATTCACAATTTGAACAGAATCCACTAGCGACATCGAAAACATTTTGTAATTTTTCTATCCCTCCGCTAGTCCGAAGTAATTGTTGTGAACAGTTTGTAAAATCTCTTTAACTTGACTATCTTGAAATATTTCCTGGCTTTTCTTGATTACTGCAGCTTCTGTCGGATTGAATTTTAAAACTACCTTCTTACTTGATCAAAATATCTGTTGGAGTAAAACGCAGCCTGCAAACATGTTCCCCAACGTGTAACAATCGGTTGTGGTGGTTCAGGTAAATCAGGACACAGTTTGTGAAATAGTCGGGTACGTTTCGGGGATTTTGGAAACACTGCCTTTGTACTAGCAATCAAGCATTTACTAGTGGATAACATGTAGGAATCGCTTGTGTCGCAAGATTTAGAGTATGGATTCTACACGTTACATGTAAGAAGTTACCACTGTGTTCTCTAAGAGATCGGCCCAAAGAACGCAAGTTTGCGGCACCATCACTCATACACATTAAAAGTTGCTTAGTTGAAACTTCAAATTTGTTCAATGAGTTCAACACCACTTTTGAAATCTCATCGGCGGTACAATTATAATTCCTTTGGAAGCAAGTAAGAAGGAGGATGACGGTCGATGTGGCTCGATTGTACGTACCATTGTATTAACCACAGAATGTTTTTGACGATCTGTTGTTTCGTCCACACACAAGCACAGTTTTTTATCTTTCAATTCCGTTTCATTCTTTTTTCTATATGTTCACAGGCAAAGGGCACTACATTTCGTATCGATGTCCGACTAGGTAATTTACAGTCCGCATATTTATTCTAGTAAACAAAACGATAGATTACATAAAATAAGAGTAACACATAAAACAAATGTACATTTTTCTGGTCTCGTATGCCACTTTTGCAGAAGAATGCTGTTTGCTTTCGATGTGACGTTGACAATGGCTTCTGGACCAACACATTAAAGGGATTTTACAAGCTAGACATGAATTTTAGCGCCATCAAAAATTAAGTCCGGCATGTCCACTATAAAGTTTTAACTGTGTCTGCCATTGGTCGTTTTCGCGACGTACCTAACTGCGACGTTCTTGAAGCAAACATAAGCGTACAATTACGAAATAAGTTACGACAGCCTACATATACACAGAACTACTCGCATACAGCATCGATTCAGTACTGACGCTGTGAACGCGTGAAATAAATAATCGCGACTCCGCACCACATATCTACTACACTGACTGTTACCGCTGTTTGCCCATACTAGTAATACCATGAATCGAGTCCGTTAGTAAAAACAAAACACTTATTGAACAAATCAACAAAGCAGCTGTCAGTATTAGTTATTATTTTTTTTAAAGCATAATGTAAGCCATTAAGTAACGATTTGCGCTTGTCAATCAATGCATATAAAAACAGCATTTCAGCACGTCGCATTTCGGTTTCGCATCAGTACCACGTTCTACTGTTCTAGATATCAATTTGTATAAACCAACCGGTGTAGTTAACCTAAAAACCAAAATCGGCCGACAGCTACAATTAGAAATAGAATTGTAAAAATAAATCGACGGTCCAATACTAAAGAAATAACTGTTTTGTGGAGGCAAAGTATATGCAAAGACATTCCGTTGTCTACAACAAAGAGAGCTAACAGAAGAATAGGATACAAATTCTATAAGGTAACAATTTTCCTTTTTTTAGGTGAAATTTGTTGATGTATATTTATTGTTGAAATTTTTAATGCAGTATGCCCACTCAAAAAACACTATGGCTGTAGGTGCTGATGGATCCCACAAAGCTAGTAAATACTGCGCGATGTATTATGTCAACCATTGTCGTGTATCATCAATCTGTGTTTTACAACTGGTAAATTTCCGGAACTCCTAAAAAACTACTATTATTAAACCAATTTATAAAGCCGGAGACAAAAACGTTATAGAGAATTACAGACCAATTGTTTTAACATCTATTATAGCAAAAGTAGTTGAGAAAGTAAGTCTGAAAAGACTAGTACAATTTGCTGCGGATAGTAATATACTTACAGAGCGGCAAAATGCGTACATGGAGGGACGTTCAACCATGCGAGCAATATATATGGCACTATGCAAAGTAAATGAAGCACTTTCTCGAAAAGAGCACGCAGTGGGTGTTTTCTTAGATCTTTCAAAAGCATTTGACCGTGTTGACCATTCAATTCTACTGACAAAACTGTGGCTTATGGGATTCAGAGGAAAGATACATGACCTCTTGAAATCATATCTAACAGGTCGGTTGCAAGCTGTAAGGGCAGCCGACAATGGTGAGTTTATTCACCGCAGGGTTCCATTTTAGGGCCATTCCTTTTTCTCTTATACACGAATGACTTACCAAACGTAACGCAGCACAGTGTCAATATGTTTGCAGATGGCACCTCGATAGTCATAACGAAGAACACAAACATTGAGGAAGAGGTAATTAACGTATTACGCTCAATGGAAGATTGGTTTAGTGCTAATAACTTCAAATTAAATATAGAAAAAACAAATATATTGACATTTGGGCTTAGAGAATCTGAAAACATAACACTAAAATATGAGAATGCGCAAGTTGCATCTGTATCGCACGTAAAGTTTTTAGGCTTACAATTGGACAGCACACAAAACTGGAAAGAACATGTCAATGTACTTACCAAAAAAGATTGCTGGAATGATATACGCTCTTAGGGTGATCTCTTCTGAGGTCCATATTTTGGAGGAATTCTGTAGACGTCAAACGCATTTTTACTCTTCAAAAATCGTGTTTAAGAGGCATGTTCCATCTGAAGAAAAGAGAAACATGCACAGGAATTTCCGAAACATTCCACATACCTTGCCTAGTATTTATATATATGAATGCGCATGTTATGCTAAAAAGCACTACAATGACTTAATAAGATCATACGAGACTAATCACGGATACAGCATCCGCGAGTGTTTAAAAGGAAGTCTTCGAATTCCGCAAACAAGTTTCGCGACAGTGTACAAAAGTGCGATTACCAAACTTAAAAATATACAAATCACCTTTCTCAGTACTATAAAACTCAAAAACTTAAAGACGTTTAAGTATAATTTGAAATTATATTTAATCAAAAAAGTTTATACGATATAAGAGACTTTATTATTATTTTATTATTATTATTATTATTATTATTACTATTATTACTATTACTATACTATTACTATTATTACTACTATTACTATTATTACTACTATAGCATAAATAGAAATGCTCCTATATCGAACCCTGCAAGATGCCTGTTGATTTGTAGCCATTGCGACTGATATTTTCTCCGTTATTAGTTCACTTGTACGTATTGCTTCTATTGTTAAGTAGGATTTCAGTAGGGTGTGAACTATCCCTCTAAAAACCCATTCTTTCTAGCTTTTCGAGTAAGATGTTATGATCTACGCTGTCAAATGCTTTTGCTAAATCTAGGAAAACTCCGGCTACTCCTTTCTTTTCCGATATTGCTTGTGTTATTTTAGTGATTGCCATGTAAGTGGCTCTGATAGTTGATCTTCCTTGTATATAAGCATTTTGGAATGGCGTTAAAAGATTGCAGGATTCAGTGAACGTTATTAATCTCGACAAAATGGCTTTTCCACTACTTTTGCTATAATAGATATTAGTGCAATGGGCCTATAATTCCCAATATCTGTTTCATCGCCACTTTTGTAGATAGGTGTTATAGTAGCTATTTTTAAATTGTCGGGATATATACCAGTTTCGAAGGAAAGGTTAATCATGTTTGCGATTGGAGTACAAAGTAAATCTGCACAACTCTTTATTAATTTCGTTGGTAATCCATCAGGTCCTACGGATGACCTATCTTGAGGGAAGTTATTATATTAAGAATTTCAACAGGATCAACGTTGTATAGTACCATAGACCTATCATCATGGATACATCGCCTGTGTTTCTAGTACCTTGGGTATTATTACCCATACTTATGTAATATGAATTGAAGCTATTCACCATTTCATTAGCGGTATATTATGATATTCACATATTTTGCCAATATCAATATTTTTCCGGGTATTTCGTCCAGTTATCTGTCAACTAACTTCCAAGTTGCTCTAATTTTGTTTTGAGATTGTAAAATATAATTGTGTTGCATTCTTTTTCTTTTGAAGTATCACCGATTTTAGATATGTACAGTAATCCTGGTAGTAATTTTTTGTAATCCTTTTATTTATCATAGCTTCATACAACTGTCGTTGATACGACATTTATTTTTAATCTCATCATTTAACCAATATGCGTTTACCTCTTTGGTTGTTTAAACTTAACTTTTCTGGACACACAGTTTCATAAATCTGTTTCAGCGTAGATATCAGTAAGTAGGCGAACTTGTTTGGGTGTTGTTGTATAGGAATAGATCCCAATCAACTTGTTGTAACGTGCTCGTATTATAAGAATTTCATTATTTTGATAAGACTCTCAAAGATAGTTTTCCGTCTTCGGTTGTTCTAGCAATAGTTCAAAATGTGTTTCTTGCCCATAGTGATCTGACAAGCTAGTTTTGTTTACTAGACTCTCAAAATTTATGTTTGTGTTTATAAATATGTTATCTATAAGAGTAGCACCAGTTTCACAAACTCTGGTAGGATCTGTAATAGTTTGTCGTAGGCCAAATGAAATAAGCAAATCCGGAAACGTTTTGACTTTCTTATATTCTCCTTCATAAGATTTATATTGAAATCTCCAAAACAATACTATGGTGTATTTACCCGTATTGTGTTTAAATTCAGTAGAATATCTTCAAGACTATAAAAAAAACTGTCTAAATCAGCATATGGCTGGAATATTACTATTATTAGTATTATAGTATTATTAGTATTATTAGTATTATTAGTATTATTATTATTATATTATTATTAGTATATTACTATTATTATTATTATTATTTTTATTATTATTATGATGATGATGATGATGATGATTATTATTATTATTATTATTTATTATTATTATTATTATATACATAAGACTTAAAATATTACAAAACATCACAAAAGGTTTTATAACTCTTCCCTGCATTTTCTAATTACTTCTTTCGATATTCTTCTATCCTGTGCTTGTTTCTCCAATCCTCCACCTTTATACTTTTGAGGTCTTCTAGCACATTGTTTCTCCATCTTTGTCGTGACCTCCCTTTTCTTCTTTTCTGTACTACATTTCTAGTTCCTCGTTTGTTCTTCTTCTCCATCCTATTTCTGTACTAATACCTCCGTAAATGATCTTAGAATTTTTCGTTCCCAAATTTGTTGGTAACTTATGCTGTTTTTCTGACAGGGAAAAGAAAAGCCATTATTGACGACATTACAAAAAACGTAATATACTGAAATGGGCTAAGCAACACCAAACATTGAACTCAAAGACAATGGAGAAGAATAATTTGGAGTGATGGAGCCCAAATTTGATGTTTGAGGAGGTTCTGGAAGAAAACTTCTTACCATCGATTGTACAATGTGCAACGAATGACAGTGACTTTACGTTCCAACAGGACGGTGCACCGTGCCATACGGCAAAAAATTATTCGTACGTGGTTCCAGGACCATAC
The DNA here is from genome assembly GCA_029619315.2 of Dynastes maya. Lineage (NCBI taxonomy): Eukaryota > Metazoa > Arthropoda > Insecta > Coleoptera > Scarabaeidae > Dynastes > Dynastes maya. The sequence continues at coordinate 73,094,102 of JAROYE020000001.1, forward strand.
CATTCCAATGCTAAAATGGACATCTTCTAGTCCAGACTTATCTCCAATCGAGACACCTTAACATAACATGAAGAAGCAACTACGGAAAAATCCAGCACGCACAGTACCTGTACTAGGACCTACCTTGCAGAAACATATGGGATAATATTTTACCAGAAGAGTGTGCAAGACTTGTAGACACAATGCCTAGCAGAATTAAGGCGGTAATTGCTAATAAAAATGACATATCCAATATTAAACTCTGGCCGAACTATTATAACTCATCAATTGAGTCACATTCCTTGTTATACAAAAGATTATCCGTTATGTAAATTAAACACAATTTTCAATTTTTATATGTTGAAAGTCTATATTTTATTGTAGTTGTAATAGTTTTGTTGAAATTTTCATCATTTGTAAGATTCGCAATATATTGAAGCATTTATCAAAAAATATGTGCCGGCCGAACTATTATAAGCCTGGGCTCGTAAAGCTGAACTTTTACGTAGATTGTCTTCTAACAGCTTTATGGTGTTAAAGTGCACATATGTAAATTCTGTATTTACTACGTATTGTTGCAGAGCTACTCTATTATTTAACCTGTTTTGCATTTCATTGGTTTAAATTTGACATTTCCTTCCTTTGCACAAATTGTTTGTAAAATTATAACAAGCAATATTTTTTGGGAAATTAATTTTGTGATGATGTTATTTTTTGTCTATAGTGAATGTTTTATTAGCAAAGTAAATTACTTTGTAAGGAAAAATGAAAGCTGCATGCAATGAATGCTGCATAACTGAACCTCCACTGATTTGAATAGTAAACGAATTGCAGGCTGCCTAAGTACCTAGGCAATATTCCGTATCTTATAGTACTATTTCGAAGTCTTTACAATTATACGGAGCTAATTTATTCTCTACTTACCAGCGTTGTGGTTTCCTTCCATAATTTCCTATTTTTAGCTTTACTTTCCAGTTATTCATATTATCTTTTTAAGGTCCCCCAACACTGCTTCTTGTCACCTTTTTTCTTGGTCTATCCCTCTTGTTATTACAGTTTAGTTTTTCTCCAAGTATTTTTTTAAACCCTCCTATTCTTTGCAATCCTCTTAAGTGTTCCTTTCGGTGTATAACGGAGTTAATCTTGGTTCCTTGCAAAAATTTAATTTAATTATTGTCTTGCTTTGGATCATAAAATCTGCCGGATAAATATATGTTATTATTATTACAAAAACCCACATGTTTCTTCGTTTTTTTTCTTATATACCATCCTGGGTTTTCTTTCCTTCTACTATTCTTCATATTATTTTCTTTTCCCATATTCTTGATGCTTTTTGTATATTCTTTGTTTACACCCATGCTTAGCAAGCATGCGATGCCTTTGGGTTTAATTATTGTCTTGCACATTCTTTTTCTGTATTTTGGTCTTATAGCCTCATCTCATATGCCACATGTGTAATTTTTCTTGAAACTCCATTCATTTCCTTCTCATTTTTAGCTATATGGATCTTCTGTATACATCCCCAGTTGATGACTTTTATTCATTATATGCCTCACTCTATTCCAATACGATATGAGTAGCAGTATTGAACGGGGGTCTTTTGCCCAAATCCTGTCGTAATAAATAAAATCTTTCGATGTGCGCCTTTTACGCTTACTTGCTTATTGTTTTGTTTGGTGTGATATCCAGCAATTTTACTAGCTTAAAAAGCATGTTAAATTGTTCCATTACCTTGTTTAATCTGGAACTTTTACCGAATCATAATATTTTTAAAATCTGTAGTTTCTATTGCAGGTTACCAAAACATTTTTCGCTGCATATCGTCATATTTTTTATGGGTTTAAAAATAACATATGCGGTATTGTTGGGTTTGGGTTTTCGATTATCTTTTAAAAAAAGTAAAAAAATTTAAATATCGATAACGCAAAAATTAGTTCATAAGAAATGGAATCGACCTATTTTTTCTAAAAACGCTAGCTTGTGTCGTTCAAAAGTTAGCATGGTGGGGGGGACACTAGAACCGCACTGTATAATCTTCTTGGATTAGTTAATATCATATTTAGGCAAATTAGGCATCAAAAAAAATTAATCTCTTACTCCAACGGAATATCCACACGCTTGAAAAAATTAGAAATGACATTTAGGTAAATTGCACATCGAAGAAATTAATGTTATGGTGATACAAAAAAACTCCAATGCATCAGAACACATTTTTATGTTTGAAATGTCGACATTCCCGGCGTTACAACTATAACACGTCATCTTGTTAATGATTAGATTTTCGAATGATGAATTGAAATTTTGCCAATATAATTAAATGTCATAGTTAACACTGGCGAAGGGGTGTTGTGTAACTGAAGGCATCGTATGCATACATATTACATGGGAAATTATAATTGCTATCAGATAAACAGATACTCGTGTTTCTATAGTTTTTACTATACAAAGAAGGAAACAAATTTCTTGCATTGTAATAATACATAATACGGTGTAGTAGGAGATGCAAGGCATTGTAGGGTAAATAATGGAATAAACAATAGGAATACATAACAACTCTAATAATTATGTGATGGGAAAATTAATTATTATAATTCTAGGCTGCACTAACGTCTAATGTCGTTACTCATCGCATTTTTCGACAGTAAACACAGGTGTAGCCACGATTTAACGCGCTAATTTGTTATCATAATTATTAATGGTGTTAGACGTTGGGCGATAGCTCAAGGGCAGTCTTTTTGACACATCAAAGCGATTTAACGCGTCATTCATTCCGTTGTTTTGGCTACACTATAGCATTGTGTATTGCGAATGCAACAGGTTGTTACGTATTTTTACTTAATCATGCTAGTAAAAAAACAAGATAACTGTTAGTCATTTTTTAAGGTTGCACGTGTTCGGCTGTGTCTGTGTAAAAACTGCTGTATAATATTATATTATATTTGCATCATTACTAGAGACGGGATTTTAGGCAAAATGCCTCTTTGTTAGATTCAAGGCACATTAAAAAAAATTTAAAAAATCTATATGTTTCTCGACAAATCAAAGCGATCTAGCTATGTTTTATTTTGCCTAGTTGCCTATTTGGATTTTTAACAGCCTAAATTGGGGTTTTTTTTCGCCTATTTTGTCCTAAAATCATATTTATTTGGTCTAAACGTTTTTTTTGTAAATTTTAAATAAATATGGTTTTTACACAGCTGCATCTTTTTTAAATGTAAATTTTAGTTTAAAAACTAAAATGCTATAAAACTAATACAACGATGGGTTTTCCCATCTATTGTGTGAGGGGCAAAGTTTGGATTTTCTGCCGAAAAATTTTATATTATACCTATTGAAGATATATCCTCAATTATCGGCTTATCGCTCTCGGTTTCTTTTACCTGCACCCACGTTTTTTTTTTACGGGAATCCCTATCGGCTTGTTTACGCCCTGTAATTTAAACCATATAAGCAAATTTCTTCCCCTGTTAACGTGATTAATGAATACACGATGCCCATTCATAGTTTATATAATGGACATTTTGATATTGCAGTTTAGATTTTTATTTTTTTATCTTAATAATTTAACTATTGACGAATCAGTATATAGTAAAAGGGACGTACTTTAAAATTTTTCATTTATATCGTAGCTTGCAACGAATATTTTTCGGTAGTTTTCTGTCGGTTTGTGCTTGTTTATCTACTCAGTGTATTGTGTATTTCCATCTAAAAACAATCCCAAAAAATCCAAGGAATCACATAGCGATAAAGTTCAAAAATGGCTGAAGGAAATTTGGAGGCACTACGTTTTTCAGCTGAATCCAAGCAACAGTGAAAAATTGTTTTGTAAAGCGTGCGGAAAAATGGTAAAGGACGTTTTTGTTTTTTTTTCTTAACTTGCTTCAAAAATTTTATTGTAGTTAACTTGCAAAAAGAAAAATCATTTAGAGCAACATGCTACTGCTCCTGGACATCAGGCAAAATCTTAGGAAACCGTTGAGGAAAAAAATGTTAATAGACACCAAAAATTCAAGAGAATCGACGTTTTAATCGAGATTTATGCGACGCTTTTATGTCTCCCAAATATTCCTCTGGACAGATTAAACTATTCAAAACGCGAAAGTTTCTCACTAAATACTGCAACAAGAATGTGGCAAGCGTGAAAACCTTAAGAACAACATAGTAACAAAATGTTACAATGAGGTTTAATTAATATAATAAATAATAATTTAAAAATGTATTTTCATACTTGAGTGTCTTTAAAGGGTTTTGTTTACACCTATAATTTTTTAAATTTTTTTAAGACTATTAATCTATTCGCGAAGAAGTTGGTAACAACGATATTTGGATATCTATAGATGGGGACGATGACTCTAAAGGTCGTATTATGGCAAATATGATTGTGGGTAAGCTTTGTTCTGAAACACCGGGAAAACCGTATTTACTGGCTACAAAGCAACTTGAAAGAACAAATTGCAATACAATGGCAAGATTCGTGAACCAAGCTTTAGGTTAAGATTATTATGCAAAAAATTACTTTTAAAAAATATTGTAAATTTAATGCTAGATATTTAAGTTAAAAGGCAACTCTCGTATTTTAGGTATTTTGTGGCCAACAGATGGAATTTAAGTACGAAAAAAATCAAGCTTTTTGTCACGGATGGTACTTCTTATATGCTCAAAGTGGTACAAATTTGAAGATTTTTTATAAAAATCTTAATCATTTAACATGTTTTGCACATGGACTCAATTGGTGTGTGAATGTCTAAGAAATCAATATGCTAATGTTAATGGTTTAATTTCAAATACCAAGAGAGTTTTTTAAAAGCTCCACTGCGTGTGGTAGTGTATAAAGAAAGTCTGCCAGATCTCCCTTTGCCTCCCGAACCTGTCTTAACACGTTGGGAACTTGGTTAGAGGCGGTAGTTTTTTATGCTAATAATTTCGAAGCAATAAAATCAGTAAGTACTTTTTTAGCAAAATTTTAAATAAGATTTTTTTATTTAACGCTTTATGTTTTAGGTTGTAATATCGTTTTTACAAAGATTCAGGTAACTGTATTTAGCAAGCGCAAGAATTTCTTTTCCCAAACAAAATGTCAAAAACGATCTTTTTACATCAAGGACGCATTATAAATTTCTCATTGATAACATCAAAAAAATTAGGAACATTCGGCCTTCCCTTACAGATTCTGTTGCAGTAATTAATAATGCGGAAGCAGCTCCCAAGAATGCCCCAGGAAAAGTTGGCAAAATAATTTTATCAAAGTTTAACCCCAAATTTATTTCGAAAAAATCCAGGTTTCAAAACGGTTAAAGAGTTTGCTGAGCTGCTCAGTGGCGAAGCAGTTGAAGCTACCCCTCATACCCCCAGCGAACTGGTCCATATTTAAATTTTGTCCTACAACCTCGTGTGACGTAGAACGTTCATTTTCTTCGTACAAAACTGCTGTTTTTCCGACCCAAGAACAAATGTTACTAACGACAACTTGGAAAAAAAATCTTGTGTGCTACGCAAACGCGGGAAAATTTGAGGACATGTTACACGGCGATTAATTAATTTATTTATTATTTCAAACCAAATGAATCTACATATTTTAGTGTTAGTTTAAAAATTTTTAAAGTTTTATTCTTTTATGGCTGAAATGTACCTAAAAATTACATTTAAATATCGTCTTCTTATTTATGTTTTTTTAAAATAAAATGATTTTTGTGTTTATCGTTTTTTTTTTCAGTATTTGCCTAACATGCCTAAATCACAGTTTTTCGTTCCTAAATACATAGCTTTAAGGCCTAAAAAAAGGGGCCCTTTTTTGCTGTTTTTTACATCCTAAAATCCCGTCTTAATTCATTACTGTTAAATATGTCAAACCCTAATTTTAAGTTTCCAAACATGACATAATTTAAGCAAGGTTTAACTGTCAGATGTAAATTGTAACCAACATAAAAATAATAAAAAAAACATAGCGCTGTCGATTACTTTTTTATGATCATATGTACTTTCTTTCTTTTAGATAAAGTTTGGTGATAATTCCACTATTGCAAAGAGAATTTTGGATAGTTTCTTTATCAACAGCGTTAGAAAGGAATTATACTTTTCTCTTGGAGTGAAATTATTATTTTTTTAACGGTCTCCTTTGTAGGTAATTTAATTAAAAAAAGGTAACAATAACACTAAGTTTCGAGAAAAACTTTAACCATGATATAAAAAGCTATTCAGAGAACAATAATTTATCCAAAATTTTTTTTTGGGCATGTTCATCAACAAACAAATTTTTTGTTTGATAGTATCTACTTTGTAAGGACTATAAGTTATGCATAAACCAAGAAATTCCTTAGTTACAAATTTACTTTTTTAGTAAATTCGTAACTGTAAATTTGAGTAATCTTCAATGCTTTAAAGGGCCCTTATGAATTTCCACATCCACATATTTCTTAGTGCAGGGAAGTAAGAAAATTATACGGAAACACTTCTTAGATTCTATTAACAATCATAAACTTTCTAGGTTTTGTCCCCAAGTATAAACCTTGCCTACAAATTAATTCCAGCCCCACACTGTATTGAATATCAATTAAGAAGTTTAAGTAAAAAGCTTTTTGAAACATTTTACTCTTAAATGTGATCTGAAATTCATTTTTGAAAATGTTAATTGCCTAGTTTAATTTTTCATTGCATGAATGAATTTGTATTGAATTTGCTCATACTGGTGAATTCTTTAATTTTCTTAGTCATTGCTCGTATACTAATAAGACCCTACTAGACAAAATAATGGCTCCATCTAATGTTTAAATGCACGATGAGATGAAACGTGACCAGCGGACCTTGCGTTCTAGAGAAAATTGTTTTACCGTGTAAAAAAAACCCATCCGTAGCAAAGCTGATTCGAAAAAAGGAATAGATGGGGTGTATGTATTGTTTCAAAAAATTTTAGTTATTAAGAAAAGGTTTTTAAAAATTTTCAGTTCCCCAATTGCTAAAAGAATGTAAATATTGTGTGTAATTTGCGATTCGCTCTAGTAGCACGTAAATTTTATTCTCAAATCGGAGAATTTTGCGAATAGCAAGAAGGAAAATTTAAATTTGCCGACCTTCTACATTTTAATTTTTACGCATTCTTTTCGCATTCGCAAATAGATTTGTAAAAATAGGCAGATACGTGCGTAATGTATCAGTTCCGAATACCAAACATTTTATCCGATAATTTGAAATTAAAATCATTCTATTTTGAAAACAAAGTTGAGGTTATTTTGCCACATTCCATATATGTAGAATAGCAAATAGGTTTAAATTCTTACGCAGCAAAATTTCACCTTTTAGAAAAATAAAGTGTGGAAATTGTCATTGCTGTTGTTGCCCCTGTTTTGTTCATGGAGAATAAGCACCACTCGAACAAAGATAACAATTTTGGTTGCATTGTTTGTATACACCACATGATATGATATATATTTTTCGATTTTTCGATTTTTCGATTTTTCGATTTTTCGATTTTTCGATTTTTCGATTTTTCGATTTTTCGATTTTTCGATTTTTCGATTTTTCGATTTTTCGATTTTTCGATTTTTCGATTTTTCGATTTTTCGATTTTTCGATTTTTCGATTTTTCGATTTTTCGATTTTTCGATTTTTTCGATTTTTCGATTTTTCGATTTTTCGATTTTTCGATTTTTCGATTTTTCGATATCATATATTATATATAATCTAATATAAAAAAACCGAAATATCGAAAAATCGAAAAATCGAAATATCGAAAAATCGAAAAATCGGAAAATCGAAAAATCGAAAAATCGGAAAATCGAAAAATCGAAAAATCGAAAGCAACTTGCTTATTTAGAAATTCAATAAAAAAAAAAGTAATGCATATATATATATTTAATTCTTTGAACAGCATCAAGTACAACATTTAAATTTTATGTATTCCCAGTTTTAAAGATAATATCAGGCACATATCAGGCGACCATTAATAATAATAATAATAATAATAATAATAATATCGTTTTATTCGCAATCAAGCTACTACAAACATTGTCATATAATATATTTAGTATAAAAGTGCACTTTGTTAAAATCAATAAAAATCAATATAAATAATTAAAAACAGTATAAATAAAATAAAATAATGTATAAATAAAAAGAAATAAAAGAAATGTATAAATAAAATTAATGTATAAATAAAATAATGTAAAGATAAAAACACACAAAGTAAAAAGTATAAAAGTAACGCAAAAAAGAAATGCGAAGCGCCCGGAACATAACGTACATATATACATGTATACAATATCTAATTATAGTTTGAGACAAATTCATCTGTACTATAACACTCCAGTTCTTTTAGTGTCCGTTTCATTGCAATTTTAAAACGATTTGGGGATAATGTTTTCATATCGGATGGTATCATATTATATAGTTTTAGTCCCCAGTAGTTAACCGATCTCTGTGTGGTGGTCATTCGATGGAGTGGAACTCTTAGTTGTTCTCGATTTCTGGTGGAATAGTTATGATTATAGCCGTTTAGCCAGAAATTATCCATGTTGCAGTGTACATACAACAGCGCGTTGAGAATATAAATGCATGGCAACGTAAATATGCCTTCCCTTCTGAAATACGTTCTGCAACTCTCACTGTATTGTAGCCTACACAATATTCTGATCGCTTTCTTTTGCAGAATGAAGATCTTGTACACATCATTGGAGGAGCCCCAGAATAGCACACCATTATTCTCAATACACTGCGTTAATCGAACTCGGAAGTTTCGTTCAACTCTTTCCAGTATATCGAAGGGTATGTTGGCGACAGCTTGACGAATGTTGTTCTTCGGGTGAGCCAGGGTCCTAGGACGATCGTTGTAAACAAGTGATTTTAGACAGCCCCATAAAAAATAGTCGCAGGGGGCTAAATCAGGCGACCGTGCTGACCAGTGCAGATCGCCCCTCAAAGAGATGAGGCGACCTGGGAAGTGTTGCCGCAAAACAGTTATTGACGCACGTGCTGTGTGTGCCGTGGCACCGTCCTGCTGGAACCATACATCTCCCACATCCATCTCGTTGAGTGTTGGCAGGAAAAACTCCTGAATCACGTGAACATAACGGTCAGAAGTCACCGAAACTGCCCGTTCGTTTTCTTCAAAAAACCATAGTCCTAACTAAACTAAGCGGAGCTGCAACTTAACGCCCCGCCCTCTCGAATGTGCCTACTCCCACCCTCCTCGGAGCAACCATCGCTTCAGAGCGCCAAATTCAAATAAGCAAGTTGCTCTACCCTACCCTGTATAATTTATACATATACATAATTAAATAATTTTTAAAATTTCACGCTGTTTTATAATGAAACGCGTTTTCCAATTGGAACTTAGTAGTAAAATTCTATTGAAGTTTTTATTCTATAAAAAAGAAATACTTTTGCTAACCACAACATACAAATATGTACACATTTTTTGTATTTTGAACTTGGTATACCAACATATTGTATTAAATCATAAGTATAACGACACCTTTACTTCAGATAGTACGAAGACGTTCGATTCTATTATAAATAAATGTTCTATTGTGTTTGATTTCAGGTCAATGCTTCGGTTGAAACTGAAAGTGCATACGTCTAAAGGAAACGACGTCAAAGCAATACCCGAACAACAAAGCAGCGCCGGAAATATAAAGATGCCATAATTCGGTGCAATACTCCATTAAATGTAGGAAATTCGTACATTGTTCAGAAGAAATCTGTCAAGGTTAAGTAAAAAGAAGTGAAATGTCGTAGGTTGGAAAGTGCTATTCTCGTTAATGGTGTCAATCAGTAATTATGATGACATCTTGCACGTTCGGAAAGATTATAAAAATATTTAATCTGTTAGGAATGTAATCGTTGCTTAATATAAGCGACTTTGTCAATGATATTTGATTAAGAGAAGCTCTCTGGATATTAGATCTAATGTAACCTGAGAAGTAGGTTAAATTAGAACATAGAATGGAATGTTTTCTTGGAAAATTTAGATCTAGGTACATATATATTATAATGATACTCTGAATAAAATAAATTAATAAATCAAGGTCAACGTTTTCGTAAATTACGTGATGTGTGGGATCTACTTATTTTGTTTTGCTAATCGAAAAGAATAGAAAATTGTATTCAAGAGATACAGTATTTTATTATGAATTAAAAAAAAATATATTCCTTTTGACAAAGTTTTGAATTTTTAGACAAGAACCTAGCGCAATCCCTAACCGATAGCTGCATTAAAATTTTTATTTGAGTTTTTGAAATTAAAAAAAAAGTTAATTACACTTAATTTTCTCGTTTATTTGGCTAAGTCGTAAATTTTGGTACCTGCACACTGACGTTCTTTTTTAGAATTGAGGTACTTCTTGACATTTTGGGCTCGAAGCAGCACCCGATTCAAAACTAAATATTTCTTTCTTCAAATCTTGTTCTGTGGTTGGTGTTAAAAGGTCAACATAGATTTACTACTACATAAAAGTTTTTAAATTTCATATTAACTTGAAACTGGACTTTGAAAAATAGGTCTTGATGTTTCTGAAATTATTATTAAAGTATTTAACCCTTTATAGGGTGCTGGTCAATATATATTCAACCGGTGAAAAATTTTGTAGTACCTCAAGGTATTCCGGTTTAATTTTTAGCCAGAATACGCTTCGGAACTTCAGTTGACGGTTTGTGGGCTGTATTTTGACCAGATCTTAGCTATTGCGCAAATACAAAATTTGTGGTTGAATTTTGGACCAGTGTACTGTTCGATACACGCCGTTCCAGGAATAGTAATTTGATTTGTGGTGTTTTTCTGGCTTATTCTTCAGTTTCTCGGAACAACGGTTATACAGGTATGTAGCAAATGTTCTGTAGTTTAAAACTTAGTTATAAGTACATCAGCTACTATTTGCGCTAGGATGTTATTTTGTGTTTTCTGTAACATAACCTGCAACCGTACTCATATATCCCCTCTATAACACTGAAAAAAGGTACGTTTACTACTTTTACTTCCTGAATAAAGTAAAAAGTTGGTGTTTGGCTTTGTTAGTATTGCATTGCAGTTAGTATTGAACTACAGTTCAAATTTATAGAAGGGATACCAGATGAGTGGGCGAAAAATTTCAATATTGGCGGCAATTCTGATGCGGACAATTATATTGAATCTGAATTAGTTACGGACGTGCCGAGACCTTCTCGCAAGCGGCCACTTTCTTCGAATAAAAATGTAGATGAAAGAGATTTAGATATAGATGACATAGTTGAAGGTCCTTCTGAATGGGATGGCTTCGATTGATCCGATGATGATGAAGTACCGCTACAAGATGTTGTTCAAGGACTATCTTAAAAAAATACAAAAGTTGCACCCATCAAGTGGTCTAAGCGAAATGCAGACAATGGCTACGCTAGATCCCCGTTTACTGAAAATCTGGGTCCCAGCATTCCTGTAAACATTGAGTCACCATTAGAAATATTTTAAAGTCTGTTTGATGAAAATATTCTGAAAACTATCGTCACAGAGTCAAACCGATATGCCAGGCAAAAAAAAATGGTCATTGGACGAATTGAAAGCTTTTTTTGGAATGTTGATCATCCAACAAACTTCCTAGCCTACGCCTTTATTGGTCGACTGACGTTAATTTTCAATCAAATAGGATTTCGGAAATCACGTCACTAAAACGTTTTCTAAATGTTTTGGGTTTCGTTCATTTGAATGATAATGAAAGGATGCCAAAGCGGGGAGAGGATGGTTATAATAAATTATTCAAAGTAAGATCTTTGACAACTGCCTTGCAAGGAGGCTTCCAAAACGCCTATACTCCAGGAAGGAATATGGCTGTGGATGAAAGCATGATTGCTTTCAAAGGGAGATCAACCGTAAAACAGTACGTGCCGGTCAAGCCGATAAAACGGGGAATAAAGGTGTGGTCTATCTCCTGTGCGGAAACAGGTTTCTTAGCTAATTTCGCTATCTACGAAGGCAAGAACAAGGATGAAGCCGGAGAGAAAGAACTACTTGGGCTTGGCGAGAGAGTGGTTTTGCAAATGGACACTCCTTTTATGGATGCGAAACGGTGCTTTTACTTTGACAAGTTTTTTACTACCATCAGTCTCTTTACAAAGTTGTTAGATCAGAAAACGTTTGCTTGTGGAATATTTAGATCTAATCGCCAAAATTTTCCCGAAATGGATTTACTCCCTGATAAGCAGCTGAAAGCGGGTGAGTTTGATAGCGCCCAGACAAATGGTATTACTTTCAGTAAATGAAGAGATCGCGGAAATAAATGTGTTGTCGCAAGTTCAATACTTACTGTGTCTGAGACATGGACAGTTCAAAGAACAGATAAAAAGGGTGACAAAGTTACGGTCCCTTGTCCAAGAAGCATTGCGGATTACAAACATGGGGGCATACATTATCGACTGGAAATTCCGAAGGTAGTGGTTGAAAATATTCTATTACCTTTTGGATGCAGCCATTGTCAATGCATATTTACTGTATAAAACAGAATTGAGAAAACATCATCTACGTGATAAACCGATAACCCACCTCAAATTTAGAAGCACATTATCTAATCAACTCATTTGCGAGTTTTCTAGCCGAAACGCGCGAGGATCTGGCGTCATTATAGGTAGAAATAAAATGAAAAAATGTTGTAATCGGGCTGTTTCAATAGAAAACACGATTAGACTGGCAAACGTTGGAGATCCAACATAATGTGTTGGATCTGTATTCTTGTTTTTTTTCCGACTTATTTCAAACTTTGGTCATTGAAATAAAGTTTATTATTATTTGTTTTCCTAGTTTCTTCTTACAGCGTAGATATCTGGTTCAAATTTTGACCCAGCATCCAAATACAAGTGCCGAGGGTGTTAATTGGACACTGGTCGATATTTCAACCACCCACCTAAAAAAACAAAAAAGGCACAAAAAATTATTTGTGGCCAAATTACATTTTACCTTAATGTATTAAGAGTAGTTGAAACGAAAACAGCGTATTTTATTGGATTAATCAATTTGCCCTATAAAGGGTTAAGTTCCTTCGTGACAGGATATTATCTATGACAACGTACCTACGATGCTTAATCTTAAAAAGCGTTAACATTGTATTCAAAAGTGATCAATCTATAATCTCTCTGAAAGTTACTTCAATCCTTTGTACGCACAGAGAAATGGTTTCTTGCATCAAGAAAACAGATTTTCTTACAAAAATCGGTCTCTATTCAAGAAAATATTTTTATTTCAAGACTATAAAAATGAATAATATAAGAAAATAATTTTCTTGAAATTTTATTTAGATTAAATACATTTTTTCTTAGGGTTAGAAAATCAAGAAAATCCAAGACAAAGAAATGCTTTTTCCAAGTGAATCATTTAGTTTTAAGTAAAAAAAAATATTCATATTAAAGGTAGAAACGAAAAAATGGACCAGGTCTCACTTGAGAAGTTAGGTGACCTGTTTCATATTTAAAAAACACATCATCAGGTCACTTACAAGGATATCCAATAAAAGAAAAATTACAATAATGGGAAAAAAAAACTAAAGTTAATAATTAAAATTAGGAGCAAGTCAATGAGCTAATGAAAAAGTTTTCTTTTTATAAGTTACACTCTAATTAAATTATTTCTTTAATAATGTCATTAAATAGTGATTATTTTTATGTAGTTGAATAATTAATGAGTTAATATTGAAGTTTATTTGTCCCTTTTATTATTATTATTTATTATATATACTAAAAAAAAAAACTATAGTTAAATTAGTACACGTGGTAAATAGTAATAAAAAGAAAGAAGATATTACATTAACCGGTATCTTTTGAAAATGTTTATGAAACGTAGTACGTTAAAGGTTGTATCATTCTATGGGTAACTATGGCATCTGTATTTTGGTTTCGTTGCTACTACCTAGGCATGACTATAACTACTGGAATTAGGTGGCGCCAGGAAATATTTCAGTTGTTGTTTTTTAAGATTAGTGGCATAAATTTAGAGATGTAAGAGCAATGTCGCCGGGAGTAAGAAACTTTAATGCTTCTCTCTTCTCATATTGTTCTTGTCGAAAGTGATTCAATACCAGGAGCTATTTATATTAGTATTATCTTGGTTATTGTTTCTGGACACTTTTTTCATGTGTACTTCTACATAAAGTTCACTTTTGTTTGAACATTATGTACGGATGTATCGTACTGTTTTAAACAATATAAGCGCAATTAATAATATGCATTTCATGAATTTTAACTAAAAATGCTTTATTTTAAGAAAATGAAACTATTGATTTATGAACAATACCTAAACGCTTTCTGGAATTGAGAAAACTATTTAATATCCTTAAGAAAGTATTGTTTTGTTTTATAATGGCCATTTACTTCTACTATGAATCCCTTTCTTCAAATTTTCTGCAAGATTTTCTTGAACCAACAAATGTCTTGAACAAAGAAATAGAATTATTTCATTACAAGTATATACTTCTCTTAAGCGGAGAAAGAAACGCTAAGGAAATATTCCTTTTGATTTTAAAACAGTTATTGTATTGCGGATAATTGAAACAGTAATTGTCTTGATTTAAGGCGGACAGCTTTGATACAAGTAAACGTTTCTCTGCGTGTGTCTACAAATGTTGGACAATAAAGATGATTATGATTATGAATTTAGTCTTTTTCGAAATCACAGACTTTTGCTTAAATTTATGCATTTTGAAAGGAAAAAGTCAAATCATAGGTTAAACTGTAAAATGGAAGTGTGTCTGATGTAATCAAGTCACTTTCCGCATTTCTTAACTAAGCAAATTATTAATTCCGATTTTGCCATAAATTATAACCTGAAACAGTTAAGTACTTCCTAAAGTTAATTTTTGTTCCGGATTCTAGTAGCAAGTCTTAACAACTTTTGCATAAGATCACATTTTCGATATATTTAATTTCACAATAGGTGAAATTGTTTCAGACACAACAAGTAAAACGTGGCTGCGTTTCAAAGAATCAAATGTCAAAATTTATTATTATGTTAAGCATTTAGAGATTTTGTAGAATTCCCAAGGTATTGGAGAAGAAATAATCTAACCACATTGTTGTCCAGACTCTGTAATAACATTGACCTTAGGTTTACTTTTTGTTTCTACGACATAGACTCGCTCTCGTTGGCTGTCTGTGATCAATGAGTAAATAAATTCCTATTGCGGTAAACCGAAAGTGAAATTACCAATACGAACGCGAGTGTGAATGAAAAATATTCCCATTACCTATTTAAATTACAAATTCGATTAGAGGTACCAGATATGGTTTTCTTATTACTAAAATAAAACTATTTTAATACCTGCAGGATGTTATTCATGTAAACCATTGCTATAATTTGATACGTAATAAATGTGTAAGAATTATCACTGCTTTGTTACATTTGAATATAGTTTATTGACTTAAACAATGGAAACAATTCGTATCAGTATAAATCAGTCTAAATAATCCAACACTCAGATTTCAAATTTGATAGTAAATATGATAATAATAGTAATAATAATAGGTTCGTATTTCTTGTACATTTGAACCAGTCCTGAACCGTTCAAAATAGTTCACCAATGCAAATCATGGTATAGCTGAATACGATATTAAAGTCTGTAGTAGTTACAATTGCGACTGGTTTGAACGGTTCTGAATCGGTTCAACCATGGAAGAAAAACAAAGATATTACATGACCGAAACGTGCTATTAATCCACTTTTTTATGCTGATTTCAGAGCTGTTCTCAGTTTTGATCTGTCACGTATAGTTTTTCCACAATGTGGCCAAATTGATTCAAGTGCGTATTGTACCTGACGGTAGGTAATGAATATTGTTACCACGATATTTGATTGTAAGTTTTTATGTTGGCACAACTGCTACTATTGATTTACACTTGTCTGATGTTGACTAAGTTAATTTTTATATTCTGCTGTTCTTCTGTTTTTCTTAAAATGCGCAAATGCAAGAACAATCCTAATGTATTCTGTTACATCTTAACAGACTTTGTTAAAAAGGCTTATTATGCTTATTTTAATGTAAAATTTAGAGACAAGAGAACACGCAATGGGTGCCAAAAAGGGTTTGTCACTATTATGTCGAGAGGTTAAGGTTGTCGACCAAAGGCAAATAATCGCGTATACCATTTGCAGTCCCTATGGTGTGGAGGGAGCCTAAAAACCACCTGCATAACTGTTAGGTACTTTTGTTTACTTGACGTTACGGGATGCAACTCAAAACAAAGCAGAAGATTATGTGGGAAGTGATGAACCAGAAGCCGAATATGATGAATACAAACCTGCTGACGACTTTACGCCCCAGCAATTTTCTCAACCTGAGCTTAACGTTGTAGTTCGAGATCTGAATTTGCCTAAGGAATCTGCAGAATTACTTGGCTTGCAATTTAAAAGTAAGAATCTTCTGGCACCAAGAACACATTTTTCATGGTACAGACGCAGAGAACAAGAATACTTCCTTTATTTTTACATAACGGTTCCTTAGTTTAACGCACCGGCATAGACAAGATTTGAACATGATCCTACTCAATGGAGGCTTTTTATTGATTCTTCCAAAAGGAGTCTTCTTCTTCTTCTTTTCCGTATTCCTTGTGCCCTTTAGAGCGCGGATTGAATTGCATTTTACTCGTTTCCCTTATCCATGCTTTCCGTCCCTTCCGGTCCCTTGCACATATTTTCATCTCACTCGGGGTTTTTTCGCGTCTTGCACCTATTTCTTTTATTCCTTCAATCCATGTCTTTCTAGGCCTGCCTCGCTTTCTCCTTCCCATCCTTCCTGCCTCAATCACCCTTCGCGCCAGTTTATCTTGTTCCATTCTTGTTATGTGGCCAAACCAATTTAATTGTTTATTTTCTAGTTTGATTCTAACTGGTTGCTTTGCCATCTGTCTTGTTTGTATGTTCCTCATTCTGTCGAATTTTGTTTTTTTGGCTATCCTTCTGAGGTATTTCATTTCCATAGTATTTATTTGTTGGTGGTGTCTTTCCAGGGGTACCAAGTCTCACTTGCATACAGCACTTATTGATTGCAGAGCGATGGTATTGTATATCTTAGTTTTTATGTTTATGTCTATTTCCTTTTTAGGGAGTGTTGTTTTATTCAATGCTTGGTATATATTTGTAATCTTCTGTATTCTTTTTGCTATTTCCAGATCAAGTTTTCCATCATTTGAGATGACGCTGTCTAAGTATTCATAGACCGTTACTACCTCTAGTTTTTGTTGATTGCATGTTATTGTTCTTTCTTTTTCTGTTAATGTTGTATCGTTTATTATCATTATTTTAATTTTTTTAATATTTACTTCCATATTCAGTTGTTCTAATTCATTTGTCCATATGTCTATTATCGACTGTATTTTTCATTAACTATCAGCAATCAGTATTATGTCATCGGCGTACATCAGACCATCCAGATTTATGAAAGTAAGGTTTCTGTATCCAATTGTGGTTTTTTCAGTTTTTCTTTTAGTATTTTTCATTATTCTATTCATCAATATGATAAATAATAGTGGGTACATGCTGTCCATTTGCTCCACTTCTCTGTCCATTTGGAAAGTTACCGATCTTAGCCCCCCCAATATGCACTTTTCCATTCACTTTCTGGCAGGTACTTCGTATTATATTTCTTAATTTGTTATTTACTTGCAACCCATGTAAGCATCTCCAAACTAATTTTCTCTCTACCATATCAAAAGCTGCCTTTAGGTCAATGAAAGCCAGGTAAAGTCGTTTCCCATTGTCTATAGCTCTTTCAATTATATTTCTTGTAATACTTATATTGTCATTTGTTTGTTTGTACTAAATGCAGCTTGTCGTCCTCAAGTTTTCCTTCTACATTTTTCGTTAATTTTTTCTCTAAAATTCGGGTATAAATGTTAAATCCTACCGAAGATAGACAGATCGCTCTCAAATTCTCACATTGTGTCGAATCTCCTTTTTTATGTATAGAAAGGATTTGATTATTTTCCCAATCTTCGTTTCTTGTCTTTGTTTAAGTTTGTGGACATCTTCCGGATCTATGGAAGGAAGAATGCAATGTGAGAAGGCGCAGAGTAGCAGCGGTGGGATCCTTACGTCATCCTGGAAAATAATACAAAAAGGAGTTGGACCTGTACTGTTTCTATTCTACTTGAACCGAATGGCGAATACACAACAACATTTTGTAGCACTTTTGTCAGTTCTGAGAGCCGCAGACCTGGAGACACTGAGAAATAAAATTATACAAGCTCTAGATATAAATAAAAGCTGGTTTGAACATTATAAATTAAAATCAAACATAAAAAAGACTAACGTAATTAAATTTACAACAACACAAACACATAAACTCACCATAAAATACAAAGACGAACAACTCACTTCAAGCGACAGGACTACGTTCCTCGGGTTAAAAATTAACAACCATCTGGATTGGAAGACGCACGTGGATTACATCGCTGCCAGAATCGCTCCGTTCAGCTACGCTTTGTCAGTGACTGATTATTTGTTGTCCAAAAACGTTGTATTCAAAGCATATTCAATCTAAAATGTAGAAACACTTGGAAATACATTTTTATTAGCCAAAAGATGCACACATTTTCCGGTTTATATGTCATTGAGTGTGCAATGTTTGTTCGCAAGAACTAGGACACTTTTTTTAGTTAATTTGAACTTGCTCATATATATGAGAAGTACCCATTTTTGGAGATAGATGACGCTTTGTGTCAAAATCTGCATCACCAACTGTGAGTACTATTCCTTAGTCGACGTTTGTCAACATTTCGGAGAGAGTTAGCAAGTTTATGTGTTTGTGGAATCATGGAAAATTACTGGCCGGTATTGTTTACCGGCCAGTAATTCGATTTCTTTTTTGGATGAGAAAACGTGTGTCGAATCATACACCTTCGATGACTACCATCAGATACTGGTTTAATGAATTTAAGCGTGAACGTACATCCGTCTTTGATGAAAAGCGACCAGCGTCGCATTGACGTGACGACGGACGATATAATCAATTAAGTTCATGATATCATGCTAGCAGACCGCTGGGTGAAGATTAGAGAGATAATTAATATGGCAAACATCTCAATTGAACGTGTGCAAAACATCCTTCACGAAAAACTGAGTATGAGAAAGCTGTCGGCGAGATGGGTGCCGCGTTTGCTGGCGATTGATCAAAAACGGAACCGCGTGATAACTTCAAAGCAATGTTTGGACAAGCGCGATACGAGTAAGTTTCTGGGGCGTTATATAACTGTAGATAAAACATAGATACATCACTACACGTCAGAAGCCAAAGGTCAGTCGGCAAAATGGGGTTTTTTCCGGCGAACATGCTCCAAAGAAGGCAAAGACGATTCTGTCTGCCGGAAAAGTTATGGCGACGAATTTTTGGGATTCGCAAGGCATAAATCTTAATTGATTGTTTGGAGCAAGGGCGGACAATACTATGATGATTTATTGGACCGATTCGACACTGAACAAAAGAGAAAAAGGCCCCATCCAGCAAAGAAAACAATTCTCTGCCTTCACTCAACGGCAATTGCGACAAAACTACTACGGTACGAATTAGTGACCTATCCACCATATTCTCTAGATTTGTCCCCCTGTGACTTCTGAATTTGAAAAAATGGCTTGGCGGAAACCGTCTCACGTCAAATGAAGAGGTCATTGCCGAAACAGAGGCCTATTTGCAGAGTTCGATAAATCGTATTATTTGGATGGCTTAAAAAATTGGAGCATCGCTGGACTAAGTATGTAGAACAAGAGGATTATGTCACGAAATAAACTTACTAAATGCAAAACAATTGCGTTGTTTTCCTTAACACGTGTATTTATCATACTATCCTCGTACTTATATATTGGGACCAAGACCAATAGTTCAGAAAAATTTTATTTTACAATTAAATAAGACCTATAGTATATATTCGCAGAATTACGCCCTTTGAATGATCAACGATTTAAGTACAAACTAGAATTAATATTATACCAACATTCTTTTTATAGTTTAAGACTTTTTCTATTGCAAGATGTTACTGGAGCAGCTCTGTATTGTTTTAACATCCTTTTAATTTTGTGTTGTGGTGCATATGTATTCTTTTTTTGTATTTATTGACGTGTTCTATACTATTTAATATCACGAGAACGAACAAAGAACTAAACTAAACTAAAACTATAGTATAAACGAATTACAATATGTTGATTTTTTTTGTACATTATTAATTTTAACTACATTTCTGCTTACTAATGTTCACGTGTTTTTAAACTATTATATGTACTTGTAAGATGCAGGTTTGGGAATAAAGATCACTTATTATTAAAGCTGGCCACGAGCGGTACCGCGCAGTAGCGTAGAGTCGACCAGGCCTCGCGTTCCACTAGAGTTATTCCGCTAATAGAGATGTTTGCTGCCGCAAATAATTTCGCTCATCTTTTAAATAAAATTAAATAACACGTGCTCAAACACTTACCATTTTAAGGGTCCTCCGTGAAATCACAAAGTGAATAATGTCTGTTAAATATCTGCAACATTAGATATGTTTCAACTGTTGTTTCGGCAAAACTAGTACGGCATGAGGAAAAAATGCGTTTATATGCAGAGAACGAACGTTCTACATCTAGTGACGTAATATTTGCGTAAGTAAAATAATCTTTTAAATAACTTAACGATCCTGTTGACGCACCTTCACAAATGTGTCTTAATGTGCCAAAATCAGAATTTTTCTCAAAAACACTTTCAAATTTTCCTAGAACGGAAACATTTTTTGCGTCTTCAATCGCGCATAGCTGTGCGTGAACATGTTGCACTATTTGTAGAGATTCTTCTAACGGCACCGCAGGATTTTGTAATTTTTCTATTGCGTCTGCTAGCCCGAAGAAATTGTCGTGAATGATTTTTAAATCCATTTTAACCTGACTATCTTGAAATTTCGACTGGCTTTTCTGGATAGCGGCAGCTTCCTTTGTATCGAATTGTAAAACCACGTTCTTAATATTGTCAAAATATTTATGATAATAAAACGCGGCCTCCAACCATGTTCCCCAACGAGTTAGAATAGGTTCTGGTGGCTCTGGTATACGGGGGCACAGTCTGTGAAATTCGCGAATACGTTTCGGTGATTTGACAAGTACTGCTTTGGTATGCGCTATTAAAGCGTCTACCTCAGGATAACATTTTCTGATAGTATCCGCCACAAGATTGAGAGCATGAATTTTACACGTAATGTGTAACAAATTAGCAGAATGCTTTTTAAGAGACCGGCCTACAGAAAGCATGTTTGCAGCACCATCACTCACCAACATCAAGAGTTGGTTTGTTGAAAGTTCTAACTTGTCCAATGTATTTAACACTAACTTTGAAATTACTTCGGCAGTACACTGTTGTATTCGTTTGTAGACTAATAAAATTGAAGGTGCCGATTGATGAGGTTCCAATTTGCGTGCAATTACATTAAGAACAGAATGTTTCTTCCGATCTGTTGTTTCGTCGACACATAACCACAATTTTTGATCTTTCAACTCCGATTTTACTTTTTGTTCAATATGTTCGCGCGCAGATGGCACAATTCTTTGTAACGATGTTCGACTTGGTAATTTGCACTCCGAATAGTTATTCCAAAAGCAGATAAATGGTTCCTTGTCTAGTAAATTAAACGGTATATTACATGCGATAAACGTAACGCAGAAATTAAATATAAATTTTTCATTGTCTCGTGCGCAATTTCTTTTTGAGACATGCTTTTCACTATTTACGTGTCGTAGATAATGTTGTCCGGACCAACACATTAACGGTATTTTACAGATTACACATTTAATTTTAGCACCTTCATATATTAAGTCTGGAATTTCTGCAATAAATTTTCGAAGTTTGTCCGACCGCGGTCGTGTTGCTGACGAAATCATAATTTTTCTAGGACAGATAAACAATTGCGCAAATGACCGGCAGCGAAAATGTCCGTACTGCTCCGCAGACGAAGTAATACTACCGTTCCTCTCGGTCCAAACTGATTCTACACCGATGCGCGGTACCGCTCGTGGCCAGCGCTACTTATTATTATTAATTTCTATAAAGAGAAAAATAGCAGAAGCAGGAAATAATATGTTTACTCCCGAGTTTATCGCGGTTGTTGTAATAACTTTGTTAAATTAATTTTTATATCCATTGCAAATTGCAAGGAAAAGATTAACTTTATGCAACTAAATGGAAGAATGGAAAATAATTTGAAAAATTTCAAATTAATGTGTGAATCAATATTGCGCGAATGTAGGACAAAGAAAATATTCTACTATTGTCATTGTCTTACGTCATCTCTTGTAGAACCACTATAAAACTATAAAATATAGTGCAAGATAATTACTGCAACAGATTGTGATTGTTATTGTATCCCCCTCGCTAGTTTACTATTAATTCTTATTGAAAATCAAATCAAATCTGTCGCTTTTATAGAAAAAAAATGTGTTCTTTTAATCGAGCAACCGTTCTACATATTGCAGTATTATCATTTTGTATACAAAAAAAGCTACACCTACATACATATGTGGAATAAGATATTGATTAGCTTGACAAATTGCAGAAGTATCAACGGCGAATCAACGAATAAAATATTTTATTGTCTGACGATAATAACCAAACTGAATTAGTTATTAAGAGTTAGCGATAGAATCGCTGTTCAACAGAGATCGCTTATGTACTTACATACTATAAATTTGATTTCAAGGTTTTCTTAATAACCTTTCACTATCCGGATGGCATAACGATCGTAAAAATAGAAGACACAGTTATTGAAAAATGCGTGGTGTACTTTTTCTATTCTCATCGTCTGATGTTATTCTTCGTATTAGCGAGCCGCAGAATGCGGCCTCTTCGACCTTGTCGCGTCGACATAGAAGATGATCATTTCAACAATCGTATTTAAAAATGAGTAATTTCAGGTTATGGGAATGCGCGTATATTCTTTATTACATGAAAGTATAGTTTTCTGGGGTTCGTTTAATCGGTCTACACGTCGTTGTGCGTGTAATATGAAAATTAAAATAGTTTCACCATGTAACCTAAGAGTCTATCTGAAATATCTTCGTAATGAAGTAGAAAGTCTTTGAAATCTGTAATACTCCAGAAAAGGTTTACTTCTTTCATCAATTTTAGTACCCTGTGCAATAAATCTTTCTCCTGTAACATTTGCGCTGGTTTAACGCTACGCATTCGAATAATAATATCTGTGGCTGTTTCTTCCTTTGAATTACAAAGCCTTCATAAGGAAGTCGTTTTTATAGACCACTGTCTTGTGAATATATCCTTAGAGTCAGTCATAATCTGTCAGTGGGTTTGTTGCTAATCTAAGTTGCGTCATATTTAATGCACGTATGTCTCGAATTAAGTATTAGGAAGGTCTTCTTATCATTTGTTTGTCATGCCTCTGCCCAACTGTATGGTTTCAATAAAGTTGTTGATGTGGTTGTATATACACTTAGCAAACCGCCATTTTTCGGGTCCGCGACCGGCGCAAGATCGGACATCCTTGGTATAAATCACCAAGGAGTATGGCGGTCACTAGGAACTAACACGACCAAGGTTTCAAAAAAGTAACTCTTAAATTTTCACCAATATTTCAGATTCATCAATCACCACTTCTCAAATGTACATCGTAAAAGAAAGAATTTTAGTTCGCAAGTTAGGTCTACTCAACTCATTTATTGACTCTGATGAAGCTTTAAATAAAGCTTTAAATAAAAGCGAAATATTGGTGAAAATTTAAAAGAGTTACATTTCTTGAAACATTGGTCGTCATCCCGACAGTTTAGAACCCCATACTGATGCACATTGGGATGATTCCTTTCATCAAATTTAGCACCCGTTAGTTTAGTAACATCTGCGCTGGCTTAACGTTACGCCTTCGAAAATAATATATGTGGCAGTTTCTTCCTTTGAATTACAAGGCCTCCATAAGGAGCTCGTTTATATAGACCACTATTTCGTGCATATACCCTTAGAGATAGCCATGACTTGACAGTAGGTTTGTCGCTACTGCAAGTTGCGTCATGGAAAGGCTCCAGGACCCGATTCCATCTCAAATCGGAACCTAAAGAACCTTCCTCTCCAGGGTATTATCATAATTACTGATTGTAATTAAGTCAATACTCTGCGTAGCATACTATCTAAAGATATAGAAACACACAGATGTTGTGGTGTTTAACAAGGCCAATAAGAACCCCATATTTCCACAAAATTACAGGCCGATCAGCCTCTCTTCAGCCTCTCGAAGATCGTAGAAGCAGTCATACTAAACCGCCCGAGAGATTTGAAAAAGATCCAATACTACCAGAGCAGTTCGGCTTCAGAGCCGGACTGTCTATCGAACTGCAACTTTTGAGGTTCACAGACTACATCCAAGATGCACTGGAGAGAAGGGAGACGGTACAGGCAATATTTCTGGATGTACATAAAGCTTTTGATTCGATCTGGCACATGGGGCTTCTTTTCAAGCTTATAAGAATGGGCATTAATATAAACATGGCCAGATTAATATAAAGCTGTGTGCTAGGAGGAACTTTTTTCATTAATCCATTAATACTGGTGGTACAAGATCGTCTTCTAAACCAATTGCTGCAGGAGTGCCTCAGGGATCATTATTAGTCCCTGAATTATATATAATATATACTCAGGACATCCTCAAGCAACAAGCTGTCGAAATGAGAATATACGTTGATGACACGGTCATTCTTTTTCCCGGGACGAACACATGACGTCAGATCGACTGACCCAGTGGTTCTCCAAGTGGAACTGCATATTAATGATGAAAACTGTATTGCCGTGCGATTTACTTACCTCTTCATAGATCCGCCGATGAATGTCAGGGTTGGGCGGACGGATTTGCCATTGTCCACTTCTGTCAAATACTTAGGATTAATTATTGACAAACGACTTACATGGAACGGACATATCGCTGAAATTAAAAAGAAATTTAACGCACGCTTCCTGATCCCATTACTGTGGTATAAGAGCGAACTGGATATTAAAAGCAAACTCCTCATATATACATAAACCCTTCATCCTTTATTAACGTAGGCAGCTATAGCCTGGTTAACCGCGGCAGAAGAGAAGATCAAGCAGTTAGAAGTTGAATAAGCAAGATTTTACGTCAAATAACTAGAGTTCCACAGATACGTTCGAAATGACCTACTGATTCCAACAATTGAATCCTACTTGCAAGGCTTCGGGAGAGGGATTGCGAAAGGGCAATGATATCAAGCCATCCTCTAGTGTGAGAAACAGTGCAACCGCCCATGGTGAGGATTATCGGGGTTCGGGAAAAGGCAGCGCTGAATGCAGAAAATACCCCTGGATTAAGTTTAAATGAAGAGAAATATGCGAACAGAAGATAATGAGAACAAACCCAATTTTGAGAGAGAAACAAAGAAAATAAGAGGGTCCAAAGGCCAATGGTCTCGCCCTGGACAAGATTGAGGATGTCGAGGAATAAAGTTGTTAATTGCTCCAAATGCTGCTATTTAAGTCATATTTAAACTCAGTTCGGGTCCTGCAGAGATCATTTCAGAATCTTTTCTCGCTAGTTTGTCTGTAATTTCATTGCCCAGCATGCCCTTGTGCCCTGGGATCTATACCAATGTAATTTTCTTGTGCTTAAACAGAGTTGCTAGGTTTTGCAGACATTCCCATACTAACTTAGAGGTATTGGGCTAGAATGCTCAAAATTATATAGTATGTCAACCTTAGTCACCTAGAAAACCATCGCAACGGCTGGTTTTCTTCACTGCAACTGTGTTTGTCATCCAATTTTAAAGTGTATATTGTTTTGTCCATTATTTCAATGTTCAACAATAATTTTAAGTTGATGACTGTACTAATTGTTTCTTGAACTTGTTGTATTAAAGAAAGCATTATGCTTGAGAAAGGTAGGACGATGGATTCAATAGTCCAACAATAAAAACTGCTCAAGGACTATCTGTTGTTTATTCTTTTAAAACCAATTACAAGAGCGACTTTCAAACAAAAAAATACTGGATAAACGTTGTTTTTGGTTTCTTGAGAATGCAAATAGGTTAGGTTAAACATATGTCATTTTTCTTAATTCGATTCGGGAAATTTATGTTTGTGCTAGAAGTGTTTATATTGTTTTCCGTCCAGACCTAGGTAAATACAGAAAGCTCGTTTTGCAAGTATTAATGAAAAATATCATGCTCTGCATTTAAGATTTTGTTTTCAAGACCTAGAGTTTGGTACAATATATCTTTATAAATGACCCTAGAGATAAAAATCTGGACCACTCAATGCGTCCTCGTCTACCTATTAATCCTCTTGGAAAATTTTCATTCAAGTAATTTCTGACACGAACACCAACATGCGGTGGTGCCCTATCTTGAAATCAGACGTTGCCTTCTAATACCTGGTAAATTCCTTCATCAGGAAATAAATTAGTGGGCTATAATCCATTTGCTAAGTAGGTCCAAGTAGGAATTAGCCGTCAAATTTTCGCGTAGGATGAAAAGTCCTATAATATTGTTTGTGGATATTGCGTATTATGTTCCATAATCCAATGGGGATTATGTTCAGATCAATACCTGCAGTTGTGTGTTGACGATGTCATAAACGTGGTCTCATCGGTGAATATGGCTGTACGTCAATACAATCCATTACATCTTGACAGCATTGCATACGCCGATCTGGGTCATCATCTGATAGCTCCTGAAGCAAGCTGAGCTTGTACGGACGCATTGTATTGCTTTTAAGAATCCTTCTAACTAACCTTTCGCTGTTATTGTGTAGTACGGCGCACGGCCCATTTTTTTTCAAATATTTTATAGTACCTATATGCTCGAAATTGTGAAAAATTCCAAAGATTGTTGATTTAGAAGTAGGATCTCATCTTTTATGTTTCCTTCACTGTTAATAACTATTCCTGGATATTTGTACACTCGTACTTGCTCCAATCTTGTGTTTTTCTATCTTTATCTCAAGTTTTGTGTGTTTTAGTCTTATTACCATAGTCTTTGTTTTTTACTTACTATTGATCGTGTTATTTTTTAAAATTCCTCATTCAGTTTTTGCACACTATACTGCAGATCTTGTTTTGTTTCTCTTATAATTACCATACCGTCTACATAGCACGTTTCCGTGATTTTCACCGGGTTTAATCTCCAGTTTCTTACTTTGTATGTCCATAAATCTTCCCTACAGTTTTTCAGTACCTCATCAAGAAATATGTTTAACAGTATGGGGCTCAGAATGCACCCCTGTTTTAATTCAGCTGTATAAGGAAATATTTCGTATTGGTCGTTCCTTGTCTTCACATAACTCTCAGTATCTCTGTATAGACTTTTAATATTTTCTATTAGGCCCTTACGGACTCTTCTCTTGTTTAAAACTTTTCCATGGGCCCTACCTCTTTATCTTATCAAACGCCTTTTCCAAGTCTATGAGGCAAATGTGTGTATCCCGTTTACTTTTATGGCTTTCTCACTTAGTTGTTGAATGCAGAATTTGTGATCTTTGGATCACACATTGGATTTTCTTTCATGTCATCTTCAAGTAAGGATAGACCGCATGGAACTTCAAGACCAGTAACACAATTTAGGAGATATCAAAGGTTTACCAAGAATTACTTTTCTGGGAAATGAAAGCATGCACAAAATCCAGCGGGAAACTATAAAGAAAATTTACCCAAACTTCTCAAAAATAGAAAAGATGAAGGCTACAACTAATCCTATTATTTCACTGTTTACAGTTGTTATTTCATCATGTGGATTGTTAAGCATTACTAAATAAACAAAATACAGGATTTTTAAGGATGTGCTGTATGCTTGGGTATATTGTGTTGTGCTTAAATAGAAATAATGACATGTTTAAAACACTGTGTATTTTTAACTGTAATAATTTAGACTGCTTATAGAATCTGTTCAAACATTGCTTTGTGAAAAGAGTCCGCTTTATTCTACTATATTGAACAGCATCGTAAGGAAATATTAAAATACGCGTGTGTTATAAATGTTACAAAAAAGTATGCAATCCTATCTATTTGTTAGCATTTTACAGAAAATTATCACTAACACTTGAATTAGGTTTTCTAATTTTATTTGATTGTTAAAAAGTTGTTGTAAATATTCTGAGAAATTTTATATCATGCATTTACATGATCAGTGATGTGACTGTTTACCTCATACACCCTTAATTTAATTAAAAAGAAATTGTTTGAAGGAAAAGATACCCGTATAGTTTACAAATGGCGTAATGGTTCAACGGAGAAGCAAATTATGCAGCACATGTCAAGGTTGCGAATTTGATTACGTAAAGATACACCTTATAGATGCGCGCTTATGCAATCAAAAGCGAAGTACGAACATATATATATATATATATATATATAGACACATTTTATGTGTTATAAATATAGAAATCTGATATGCCATGTAATTACAGAAGGCAAATGCTTATAACCGGTAGTAATACCAGTTAAGATAATAACAATTACTAATTCTATTACTTCTTGGGCTAAAATTGAAGAATTCACTTATTATAGAAATAGCGATATTAAACAACATTTCGCTATTCGGAACAGACTTCTATAGTTTTTGCACCTTACATGTGAATTGAATTCTCAATACATATGCTACTTGCTTTCTAATTGGAAGACAACCAAATTATGTTTATGCTTACATTCAAAATTTTTTTAATTATTAAATTATTAATTATTTTTATAAAACATTTATCTGTAGCGTCTGTAATACATTAAAAGTTTGTATTTATATTACCCATCTACAGTACAGAAGATTTCAATGAAGGTATATAGTGAAATGTTTTATCTCAGGGATTTTGATAAAAAAAATGGGGGGGGGGGCAAGGATTGTGGCTTTCGAAAAATAGCTTTTATCCGCCAGACAGAATTTCATATTTATCGGGTGGCTATACTCAATACCCTATACGTTCTAAAGCGACAGCTAATATTTCCGATGTAAATATTTAACATAACAGCAGATACAGGGCCCCAATCTTCTCAAATTATACATATACACGAAAAAAATGTAGAACAATTGACTACAATTTGTTTGAAAATATACGATTGGCTACAACTTGCGCAAATCCCTGCTACTCGATTGTGGTTAACGGATTATATTTCTGTTAAATACACTATTGTTGTAAAAATTTAGTCAATAATCCGCTACAAAGGTTGCTACAACAGTGAACAAGTTTTACTTACACACGTTGTAAAAAGAACGCAACAATATTGTTCTAAAGATTGTACTGCATGATACAATATGTATGTTCTTATAATTATGATGGTTGAAAGAACAAGTAAAACACAATAACAATTGCTATTCTTGTTTTCGTATCTTCAACAGCTTCCCAATCTGCAGGTAGCATTGGTCAGCCAGGAGAGTGTTTCCAACACTTGTGCTATTTCACAGGTACGAGGGTAAGTCAAATATTATCTACACTTTCGCTATAAGAAGCTTTGAAGGTTATCGTAATGGCGGCTACTTGCGCATGCGTTGAGTTGGCGCCTCTGTGGTCATGTGTGCGGAATTTTATCACGATCGCGTCATTTTTTCTGCTAGCTACAATAGCATAAGTATGTCAGCTCCGCTATTAGTTTGCACCAAAGAGGAACAACGAGCAGTGATCCGATTTTTGTGGTCAGAGGGTGTGAAAGGTGCTGAAATTCACCGGAGACTTTTGTCGCAATACGGAGACAGTGCTTTACCTCGTAAAAGCGTTTTTTTGTGGATCGAAATGTTTCAAAGTGGCCGCACGAGCGTAACACAAAAAGAGGGAGCTGGACGGCCGTCAACCTCGACCACCGACGACAACATTCAGCAAGCTCGAGAGATGGTTACAGCAAATAGCCGAGTTAAAGTCAAAGCTTGTTATGGCGAAAGTGTAGATAATATTTGACTTACCCTCGTACATTAATGTGATTACCATCCCCCAAATATTCGACAAATTTAGATAATAAAATCGTCTGTATAGATAAGTGATGATTTACATATAAGCTATATTTTGAAAAAGTTTTATGTTAAAAATTGCCACGATCTTCTCCTGCACATCTTGATACAAATATTATTGGAAAAAATTTTACATTTATGTGAAACAATACAATAGAAACTTGACCACACTTTGAAGTATTATCTGTGATAACAACATGTAGTAATTAACAAAAATCTTGGGTCGTGTTAATAAACCTCACGCAAATTAACATTACAACATCTTGCAAATACTTTTCATGTAATGTATCTTCTCACTGCTTGACTCATACTGTTCTAAATTCACACCAGCCACCTATCGCATTTACATGTATGACCGAATTGAATTAAATAGACTTCAGCTCTATAGAATTGCAAGTATTAGGTGTACCACAATTGAAGCATAATAATCACTTATAGACTTATTTTAATACCGGCATCGCATTTGTTCAAATCAATCTCTTATTTCCTTTGTTAGTGTTGACAATCGGCATACGAGATACAAACGACCTCAAGAGGTCGTTCCGTATGGTGTATATAGCACAAGAATAATTGAACATAATAATCTGGAGCGTTAGACGAAAGAATTTTTCCAATTGCGTTGAGATGAATTATAATTCTGTGTGATGCCAAAATGATTTGAGGTGGTGGTAAATGTCAGAAGAAGATCCTATTGTGATGCATGCGAACGAAGTCGTATAAAAGAAGGCGGTATTTGTTTTATACGTCAGTAGGTTACATACAAACATTACCGGTATAACTAAAAAGTACTTACATCAGTGCACGGCTAGTTGACTACCTTTAAAGGAGAATCATGAAACTGGTAAGGCAATTACAACTTATTTACCGACGCAATTTTAATGCGATACCTTGACTTTAAGATTATTTTCACCGCTGCCTTCGTTGCGATAGCATTAGCTGCTCCTCAAGGAAATCCTGATAAAGATGCTGTTGTTGTAAAGAGCGATTTTGATAATATTGGGGTTGGAGGATACAAATATGGGTAGGTCTATTTCACACCCGTGTATGGAACATAAATAGTCTTATTAATGACAATTTCGTTTTAGTTATGAAACTAGTAATGGTATCTCAGCTGAGGAAGAAGGAAATCTTCTGAATGAAGGATCAGAAAATGAATCTATGGCAGTTCGAGGTCGATTCTCCTTTGTTATAGACGGCGTTACGTATACCGTTGAGTACGTAGCCGACGAAAACGGCTTCCAACCAAAAGGCGCTCACATTCCAGCGTAAATTGCCATTCACCAATCTTAAGGAACTGTTTTGCGTACGGGTGTCGCTGGCCGACGGTTTTTATAAAACTGCCATTTCGTACATTATTCATGTAAATAATATTAAAGTAGTTATATTTTTTAATAAACAAGTGATACAAATACCAGGAGTCGATTAATCCTAATATAAATATCCCTACATTTAACTTGCCAATTGTATATACAAAAATTGTCGATAATCTACCGTATCCACCTTAACCTTGACATTAAACTGAAGTCAATACTAGTGGAAGCGTACATAATCGAATGAGGCAATATTAATTAATAAATTGAAGACGAACATTGTATTTACAATTAGTATCTTACAAACAAGAAGAAATATGCAATAGCCATTGCTTAGCCATAGCTGTAAGCTAGAACCTCTCTCAAGTTGTCTTATCATTATTCATAGATTTCTCGGAAATATATGTTAGATACTGGTTTTACAAACTATATATAAGCAAATATCTATAAGTGTACACAAATGATGTAGAAGCGGATTCGGATTTGAATTTTTAATTGTATGAAAAGGAATATACATATGTCGGTTCAAGGGAATCTTAGTTAATCAACTTCAACGTAATAAAAATAGATTGAAAGATATTTTGGTACCCGTTAAGTCACCCATCATTGCAAATACAAGAGGATATCAAGTAAATAGGGTAATAACCTTAAATGATACTAAAAGTAAATTTGAATTTGAAGGTTATTCAAGAAGAGCAATAAAACTATGAACATGACATGACAATGGAAATTGTTGGTTACTATTGATATATTAAGCGGGCATATTGCGATTTGGAAGCAATGCTCAATTATCATTATTCATTATAAAAAATGCATAGTGTGAAAATGCAGTTGGTTGTACTGATAAACGTAGAGTATAGGGATTTTACTAAACAACAAATTTGTTCTTCCTCTTCAGAACTGCTGCTAGGCACGGCCTTCTTATTTCTCACCGTCCTCTGCTTCTTTGCTGTGCTTCCCCATTTTAGATTCAAATCGATTTATTTTTTATTCTGCGCCGCTAACATCTCCAGTTGCTCAGGTGTGTCTGACATAATAGCTGCTTTCCCTCTAATTCTTCGCCCTCTCCTAGATTTTTACATTTCTACTTTGGGCAGAATGGTCTTATAACCTCTAGTGTTAAATTTTGCGAAGTTAAAGTAGAGGGTGCTTGAACCGTTTCATCTGTTGTGCGACTGTTTTGGTCCATGTTTGTAGTTGATGTATGTTCTCTTTCCGCCACGCCACCCGCGTCAGCCAAGTTTTCTCTCTCGTTCGTATTCAATGGTTTCTGTGGTGACAGTCGATGGTGCGAAGTCAGCGTCGCTGAATATTTCTTTGTTGAATGGCCAAATACCAGTGGATTGAAATCCAACAAGGATATTTCGAGGTGTAGATGCTAGAGGCGCTTTCCTGGATGAGTTTTACATGCTGAGGTTTACTAAACCGATAAGGGAAAGTTAAATGCATGAATAATAAAATAAACTAAAATAATAGCAGGTGTCAATTGTAACATGTTACAATTGACACCGGTGGTTGTGTTACAATCGACACCAAGGAGACATTTTTAGTTTAACGTGGTTTGTGCGCTACTGCATCTATAACCTCAAAAAATTAAGCTCCGAAATAGATAGCGAAATGTACATGTTATAGCTCACTTTCATCAGATTTTGAGTAAAAGCAATGACCTATGTCGCAAACTAAAAGGTATAAGGTAGTAGATACTTACGTTTTGTTGCACAATTCACTTTTTACGGAATAATGCCGGCATGGTCCGACATACACAAATGAACAGGTCGTTGGTAAAGCATGGCTCTTTTATGAACGTTGCTATGTATACCTGATCATATTTTCTTCAAAGGTGACGCTGGAACTAACCTTGTTACATTTGACACCAGTTACAATTGGCACCAGTCTCCCCTACCTAACATGTGTCATTCTTTAATGAATTAAATATGAAGCTATGCAGATAAGTTTTTTGCTAAAATGCATAGAGTGCTCTGAGAATATACTATCAATTTTTAATTTTCTAAAGATATTAATTAAAAATACACTGCAAAATTTATTTCATGCATACGATTTCACATCTATTCGAATTCAACACCAATTTCCTTCACACTGACTGTAATGCTATTCCTTGTGTTTTATTGAACGTTTACTAACATTTCGGGAGTATTATTTTGTGTAATGTCTTAAGAAATTCATCCAAGAAGTTTTTTCATAAATATTTCTATTTCATTTGAAGTTTAAAACCTCAGTTCTACAAAGCGTACTTGTACCTGTATCACGACATTGTTTATATGCATGGCACTTCAAAATGGTCCTTCAAGTAAATTATGAGAATTAAATAAGTAGTAGCATATGTCATCAGTTCTTGCGGAGAAATAGAAAACTGAAAACTATAGACGGATTAGTAAGAAAAAATAAAAGCCTAAATTTTCTTACAGTTGAGACCAGTCTCCCCTGAAATGTTTATAAAAAAAATCTATTATAGTGTCTCTATTAGATCGCGCAAAAATATACAAGGTGGTACATTTAAAAAAATTGAAATATCATGAATCAAACATGGCTACGATTTCAATGGCCATCTTGTAGACTCCGATTAATATAAAAAACTTTTCGATGCATTATCTGAAACTCCAAAAAATATTCAATACAGCGACATTTCGCAAAAATCTCAAAATATGTCAATTATCTCAAAAACCAATATTGATAGGTATAGGGAATATTGATGAAGGTTGACATGAAAATCGTAATAATATGCAGGCTGTTCTATTTAAAAAACTAAACTTGTATCATGCGCAGCGGAAGCTGAACATCCTGTAAACTTGGATTTAATTTTACGTCACGCAGCATTTGACTCCGAATATTTTTTTATTGAAAACCTTTTCTAAATTGCTCAGGAAGGGAATTATCGTCGTCCACCCCCTGGGTAGACACGCTGTATATCGGCTGCTACATTCCGTGCGGAATAAAGCCACTCCTAGGGGAGCTCTTGAATTTAGTTTTAATATGGTGATTTACACTGTTTTATTCTTATTTTCTTCTTATGAATTGATGTTCTTTATTTTGTCGACGACCTTTCTCCATCTTTCTCTGTTCTTGATAACTGTTTCATGTTCCCTATACCTAATCTCTTTACACCTCTCTTACTTAATCCTCCCTGTCTTGCTTTCGGTCTACCTTTTAGGCTATTTCCAGTCCGTTATTCTTTTGATTACCGATTCTTCTCTCTTCCTTTCTACACTATTTCTTCTTCTGTGAGGTCTTTCAATTCCTGGTTCCATGGCATACGATATTCCTCGTCATTAACTTTTTTTGGGCCTAAAATTCTTCACAGAAACTTCTTGTCGAAGATTCTGAGATCTTCTTCATCTTTTAAAGTGAGACACGTGGTTTCAGCGCTGTACATTACGATAGGTCTAATTATTGTTTTGTATATCTGTAGCTTAGTTGTTCTGCTAATCCTTTTGTCCTTAAGTAGTCTGTGATAGTTCTAATATGTTCTTAATAGAATGAGGGCACTAAAATTAGGGATTCTATAAGGCATCTCAAAATTCTTGAAGGCCCCAACTGAAATTATTTGGTGTATATTGCAAAAGACGATGCAGTATAATTTTGGTGGTTATTAGAATCTATACTAAATGGATAGCAGGAGGACCTTAATTTAAAAGAGGAATTTCTGGAATTAGATTATTTGAAAGTGGAAGGAGTCGGTGTAGGTAAAGGCGTCAGTGTATTCAGAGATTTTTGCTTAAAACTTGTATATCAAAAAGAAAGGGATACATACATATTTTCACAGATAGTCAGGCAACAGGAAAGGTTCTTAAGTCTGACCTGACCCATGAATTCGTACAGAATGTAAAGCAGTTGGGACGTAAAATACACGTTATGTAGTAGGTACCAAGCCACCAAGGGAGCCAAAGGAGCAGTGAATATATGTATATTTTACTGCCCCAAATCCTCACAGTGGTCTACAAATATAATACAGGAAATTAGGAAATGGAACGAAACATCATGGCGAAACATATTAAGACAAAATGATTAAAGCATTCATATTCATATACTCATTAAGGATAATTCTATATTTCAGCAAAGGAGATTTCAAAATAGTGGCAGGTTTAATAGCAGGTCATGTGGCCCTAAAACATTAAATATACTTATTAAAGAAGCTGAAGATAAATTCTGTAATTTATCCAAAAACATCTGGTTTAACACATTATTTGATAAAGTTGTTGCAGTCAGTCATAAATGACAACAACACTCCCAATGTTGTTCCATTTTTATGAGCATATTTTCAACATTGTTTAGGGAGAAAGGTAGAGATTGATACTGTTTGTGAGCTGTTCCCATAAATGTTATATTCGACTGACATATAAAACGTATGTTGATTAACATATGTGTCTTGTTACTGCTATATTTCCATTAATAACGAAGATAATGTGATTTAAAATAATTAATATGGTTTAGAAATTTACGGAAAATATCGAACTATAGTCTGGTTCCAGTAAATACCCCCGCTAGCATTATACAGAGTGCTAAACATTTTCAAAGGCTTATCTTTTAAGTGAAATTTGAATATAAATTTTTACCATAGTTTAGTTGCTGAGGAGCTAATCTATAAATTTATCAAAAAAACTATCGAAATCGGGTTAGTAGCCCGCGAAGATGCCAAACCTTGAGACTGACCAATTTTCAATGAAGCCTATATTTTGCATATTTTACACTAATGGACGACATAAATTGGTTTCAACGTTTTTATTAAAAACAGAAATGTTAATTATTGTCATAAATACCAAAAATGTCTCAAGAATGTATAATAATTTTTTTTTTAATAGCAACTTCCGTTTTTCTATGAATTCTCAAACAAAATTAAAGGTTTTATCTCTGAAATCGACTAATTTACAAGTAATCTTGAGAATCATGAAATGATTATTTACCAGTAAGCCAAGGAACTTGATCTAGAAATCTAGATTTCAATTTGTCTAAACTAATGATAATAATGATGATATTTAGTTTTCATGTGAGGGTTAATTATTTGTTTTAATTATGATAGAATATAAAAACGAATTTGCTATACATTTGGCAAGTTGCGACCAATGTGTTCTACTTTATTATATTTTAAGTTTCAGAAGTCAATTACATTTTCTAGCGAATACAAGATATACTTATTTACTCTAACTTCTACAATGTCAGTTAAAAATAGGAAAGTTATTTCAAAAAACAGATTCGCACATGTTGCAAAATACAAGTTTTGTTCTAAACTTTGTAGTTACAGATTTACCTAGGAAGTACTTGTATTGAATACAATATTTCTTTTGTATAATTTTGCAAATATTTAGAACTCTACGTTCACGTGCAAACCTATGTGGAAGTAAAATTTGCAGTGTGTAACTAAGTATAACCATTTGGTTAATTGAATACTTCTCCAGTCCATAATTCACAACGACATAATGCAAGTCAAAAGAAGATGCTTGGATAAAGTATAATTATGATTGATTATGAAACGAATAGTTATTTAAATTAGCCAATCTGAGAGGAATTTTTATATAATTGGTAGATACTATGCATGCATGCACGCAGTTTGTGTAGTTAAGGTCTAGGCAAATGTTAAGACGTACATACTTCCATAAATACAAGTGTTAGCTTGTTAATACCTGTACGTAATGAAATATTACCTTATATTGGAGGTCATAAAGTTGATATGAAAAACTAACTCTTACAAATGACATTTAGATTATGTAGGTATCCAACAGTCCTCCATTTCGGCATATGTTATTCAAAGGTCATTTGTCTATCATTGGAAAGCTTTCCTTACCTGGGAAGATTTTATTTTGCAGCAATTTGCAATAGCTCATTTAATATAATTATAATATACATGTATTGAAATCTGCAGTCATTTGTATATCCTTCTTAAATTTTCAAATGTAGCGAATGCTGAGGGTGTATATCTTAAGATTTTCCATAGGTGCAGGCGAATAATAACTCATGGTCGGCCGATGCCCCCTGTAAATGGCGAAAGCTGTTGAGGAATGCAAAGGCATGGATTATTACTGTGTCCGTAATCAAAAACCAACTGTCTGGGCCAGGATATGAACCCGCGCCGTTCAGATCGAAAGGCAAGTATGCTAACCGTTCGATCACCGAGACGGTCATTATTATTGCTATTATTAATAATATTACTAAAAGAAATTGAACCAGGTTTTCAAATCACTGTCATGTATCAACGACATTTTATTGCTTTTTTAAGTATTTTGGTGAAATTGTTGATTCGGTTGCAGTAATAACAATATGGCAACCAAAATAGTAAAAGCAGTGAACTTTAACAATCACAACAAAAGTAATAAAGTTTAGTGCAAATTTCTCCATCGCAATCGAATTTCGAGCATCTAAAGAAACATAATATAAAACTTTATTTCTCCTAAAAATCTCTTAATGGATTGAAAGAAATGATATTCTGGTCGTATGCCCAACGTGTGCTTCATATTCCAATTAGCAATAGCATTAGCCGATGCCTTTGCGGAGAGGAGCTAAGTACACTCCCGCTAAGACCAAGCAAAACCTCTAGCTAGCATCCCATTTAACGCTAAAATGCATATTACATGTTGAACCAAACAGGAGGTTCATTTTCGGACCTGAGATCTACAGGCCTATTTCATACGAAAGTATTTACTGGCCTAGCCGCAACAGAGCCAGCAAGCTTATATTGGGAGAAAATCTTTCAGACCACAATTATTAGCATTAAGTTTATTTGTGATAAGTAGCGATAAATTTCGTTGTTACTGTACATGCTAGAATTTAAAAAAATTGCGTCATAGTTCCGCAGGTACATCACTAACAAAAAAAATTAGCTTTCTAGCTGCATCTCCTGATGGTATGTACTTGTGAAGTGCATTATTTAAAGAGAATATGCTTACGTTCTTTAGAATTCTTTGAAAACCATATGCCAAATTTAATCTCCAGTGGTATCTTTAATAAAGTTTTCACGACAAACTTCTAAATATGTACATTAATAATAATATTACGGACGATCCTGTTGAAATTTGTTGTACAGTTTCGCGAGGTCATGGGTTTGGCCGGACACGTCTTGAAAAATACTCAGCATAAAAGTCGCTAATCTTTCTAGTATTTTTATTACATACAATAAAAGCTTTTAACAAATCACACCTTTCAAATATGAAAATATAATAATACAATAAGTTAAAACTAAGATCCAAATGTAATTAAAAGAAAATATGTAAAAGAAGTATTTGAGGTTCTCTATAATACGAGCTTGCTCACTGCAGACACAAATTACTTCGACGCAATGTTCTTTTCTAAAATGTCCTTCAATCGTAAGCCGTAATAAGTGTATGATTGCGCTTATTACGCCATTTTAATGTATTTACATTTTGTCTCAAATTAAAACGGAACACATTATACTTATTGTTTTCATATTACTAATAAGTAAAGCGTGACGAACGGTTGCACCCGCAGGGACGCTTGTACCGGGGGGGGGGGGGGGGGGGTTACGCATGTGGATGCAGAGTTCAGTAATGTGGTGGACATTGAGGAGTTTGGCCGTACGGTTATTTATCGGATTCTCATTGTGTTTTTTCGAAAACATGGGACGTATGTGAAGAAATATATTTGGCGTTTCCCTGATTTAGAATTTACAGGTTCGCACATTCGTTGCAAATTTTGTGGTATAGGGTTGTTAGGTCGCACGACATTTGAATGTAGAAGTCATATTAAAAGTAAACGTCATGTATTGAATTTAAGAAACAATATTCCGTACTGGCAATTTTTGTATGACCTTATTTTCATGTTAAGCACGTGCAACATCCCACAACACCTAGTAGATAATGAAAACATTGGTCTTCTTTGGGATAAATGTGGTCCATCATGGAAGCTACCAACAAAAAGACAATTGCGGTAAAATTTATCACATGTGCAAAGTACAGTAAAAGACTATATAAAAGACGAGTTGAGAAATCAAAAAATCTGGCTCACTGTGGACGAAACTACTGATGCTCAGAAACACAGCGTCATTTATATTGTGATGCGTCCTTTAAAACGTAATGGTCCAGCAGCTTCCTTGTTGTTAGCCAGTAAAAGGATTGAAAGAACTAGATGCCAAAACCGTTGTTAACATAATAAAAAATATATTAAGAGAATTTTGTATCGTAGGAGCCCAAATCACAATGTTAGTTTCTGACGGAGCCGCAACAATGCTGAAAGCTGGTAGGATGTTAAAAGTATGCTTTCCAACTCTCCTTCACATAACATGCCTCATACACGCATGTCATCTCGTAGCAGAAACAATTCGGAGCAAGTATCCTAGGGTGAATGATTTAATTTCATCTATCAAAAAAGTGTTCGTGAAATCTCCCAGACATATTCGCGTATTCAAGCAATTGTATCCGCAAATTCCGCTACCACTTAAACCTGTATTGATGCGATGGAGAACATGGATCGAGGCAGTACCTTACTATCGCAAATATTATTTCCAAGTGAAAGATGTCATTTTCAAACTTAATTCTTCTAATTCTCAAGCGGTTCGCGAGAGTCAACAACTTTTTTCTGATTCGGACGTTCAAAAAGAAATAGATGACATTTCCATAAACTATTCTGTAGTGACACAAACTATTTCGCAGTTAGAAAATACTCACTTATCTATATAAGACTTGTTAAATAACATCAACAATTTAGCAGCCGCTCTAGAAAGCTTAACGGATCCTATAGGACTAGATGTCGGGCAAAAATAAAAATCCGGATTTAGAAAAGGTTCGATCTATATTAGGAATTCAAGACTGCACAGAAGAGATACAGAAGTATTTGAATTTCGCAAATCTTACTTTATTGGATGCTGAACGATCATTTGCAAAGTATACGAGAACGTTTTCAGACCGTCGTCGAGACCTGACCGAATCGACAATGGAAGCATTGCTTGTGTTGCAGTACTACGCGGCGTACCATGGCAGTCGCACATTACCGCAGTGGTCATCGATACGTCAATAAAAGGTAACAATCTATTATTTTTTTATTAATACTGTGTCTACTTTTGTGCGGTACGCCCCGGACGGTTCCACTAGTTTCTTGAACATTATAAATAGTACACGCACGTCGATCAACCGATAATAACCGAACGTCCCCTCGATTCCTTGTATGTACATAGTAAACACAGCTCTATTCACAGCGCCTTTGAGGGCGCAACCGTTTGTCACACTTTACTAATAAGTATACGAAATAAGTTACTATTGTAAATAAAACTAAAGTATTCGCATACCCCGCACCGCACAAGTTAATATTTGATTAACTCGGAGCTGTTTCGAGAATTCATGGATTCTTATTGTCAACTGTAAAACCGAAGTTACTGTTGTTAATTTTTCTTCTATTTTGTAGCATTCTGTGTACCTCACATTTTTGACAGTTCGAGATGGTCCTGGTTACCATTTATCTAGAAATAACGACTGAAATAAAGTAATATTTAGAGACGAATCAACATTTAACGCATGTGCTGGCGAGAAAAACCCGAAAAACTGTTTATTCCAAGGGCACTGCAATTACGATTGTACAACTGATATGACGACTAGTGTATCGAATCACATATTTAATATTGTCATGGTTATGGGAAAATGTACATACTTCTAGGGTGAATTCAAAAAAAGGAATGGATATGTCTTGTTTTACGTGAATGCAAGTGATATGTCTGGTTTTGTTTGAACATATAATTTACATGGACCTGATTCTATCTATTATTATCTTTTGAAGAAGAAAGATTAGAAAATTGGTACTCTGGAATATTTTTATTGAAAAAAAGAACTGATACAAACAATACAAATGAACAATGCTACGAAAACGTAAATATGTATGGCATGGTCATCTTCCAAACAGTCACAGATAAGTTCAGTTTCTTCATTGTACTGTGTTTCTTTGTATTCTTCTTCTTCTTACGTACGTGGGCTATCCGTCATAAGAATTTCATTGTAAAAGCTGGGTGCTGGGAGGTCTTGCCACTGAG
The DNA here is from genome assembly GCA_029619315.2 of Dynastes maya. Taxonomy (NCBI): domain Eukaryota; kingdom Metazoa; phylum Arthropoda; class Insecta; order Coleoptera; family Scarabaeidae; genus Dynastes; species Dynastes maya. The sequence continues at coordinate 73,135,266 of JAROYE020000001.1, forward strand.
TATTGTCGTCATTAAATTGCTTTTCCAACAGATATTTCACATTAGCTTTCTTTTCAGCAGATATAGAATTGTCTAAGGGTAGAACCATTATGTTGCAGTTTCTCCCACTGCGACCCTCTTTAACAATAGAAACGTAAAACTGATTTTTACCTAACTAAAAAAAAGAACTTGCTCTAAATTTTACTGTCTTTTCATTTTTAGAAATAAACTTTTTCAAGTAAATTAGGTTTAAATCATTGCTTCCAGTTATTTTATTATAAGTTGTAGACAGGTTTTCAATATCATATAATTGTCAGTCTGTATCTAACGTACGAACCTCCCCAACTTTCTGGTAAAATCTCTTACATTCTTCAGCGTTAACGATGACATATTGTTTCTCCAATATCTTTTCTGCACGGCCAAAAACGCGATCGGCTGGTAGGAATGTAGGAAGTAGGAATGGGCTCTTATAGGAAAATGCAAAACTAGATTATTGACAGAAGCTGGGCCTTCGGTTCCAAGCCAAAATGTTGTCAGCGTGGGCATTCTCATTTTGTCTTCCACAGCCTTCACAAGATAAACGTACTGACTCTACATTTGCTAGATTTAGAGATCTAAGGTGGGGCAACAAAGCTGATCCAATTTCTATAGAGCCACGACCAGCCTGGTTTTCGGTCCAGGTGTAAAAAACGTTTTTTTTTTTAATCAAACAGGACACCATACCATAATATGAGTGGATATGTCCTGTTTTGACAAATTTAATTTTCAAAGATGGACATATCTGATTTTCACTGAACTGTCGATATTCAGGCCCAAATTACAATGGATTAGCACTGACTTTGAACATTTCTGAGCACTGTAGGCGATAGAAACGGTCAACACTGCGAAACCGTATCAAACTAAATTTTGACCAAAAGTGGACATGTCTGGTTTTGCATAAACGCTGTTCAACTATTCAAGTAATAATTGATTATAATTTCATGCCGAAGAGCTTCCAATGTTTGCGGAGGATTCCCTAAGTTCCTCAGTTTTTTTACCATAATGTCCCACACGTGTTCGATTGACGAGAGGTCGGGAGATCTCTTTGAACCGGTTTAGTGAAGTTCTCGTTACGTGGGGACGCGCATTATGCTGCCGAGAAAGTGGGTCTTCGAGCTGCTAAAGATATTGAAGAGTATGAGGTTCCACCACATCATCAACGTAATGCTGGGCGTTCATGGTGCGTTGGATGACCACCAACTGAGACTTGCTCCCGTATGTTGTTTCGGCCCCGGTTTCTCTTCGGAAACTTTCCTGACCCTCTCTAGTCCAACAAATCACACCTTTCAAATATGAAAATATAATAATACAATAAGTTAAAACTAAGATCCAAATGTAATTAAAAGAAAATATGTAAAAGAAGTATTTGAGGTTCTCTATAATACGAGCTTGCTCACTGCAGACACAAATTACTTCGACGCAATGTTCTTTTCTAAAATGTCCTTCAATCGTAAGCCGTAATAAGTGTATGATTGCGCTTATTATGCCATTTTAATGTATTTACATTTTGTCTCAAATTAAAACGGAACACATTATACTTATTGTTTTCATATTACTAATAAGTAAAGCGTGACGAACGGTTGCACCCGCAGGGACGCTTGTACCGGGGGGGGGGGGGGGGGGTTACGCATGTGGATGCAGAGTTCAGTAATGTGGTGGACATTGAGGAGTTTGGCCGTACGGTTATTTATCGGATTCTCATTGTGTTTTTTCGAAAACATGGGACGTATGTGAAGAAATATATTTGGCGTTTCCCTGATTTAGAATTTACAGGTTCGCACATTCGTTGCAAATTTTGTGGTATAGGGTTGTTAGGTCGCACGACATTTGAATGTAGAAGTCATATTAAAAGTAAACGTCATGTATTGAATTTAAGAAACAATATTCCGTACTGGCAATTTTTGTATGACCTTATTTTCATGTTAAGCACGTGCAACATCCCACAACACCTAGTAGATAATGAAAACATTGGTCTTCTTTGGGATAAATGTGGTCCATCATGGAAGCTACCAACAAAAAGACAATTGCGGTAAAATTTATCACATGTGTAAAGTACAGTAAAAGACTATATAAAAGACGAGTTGAGAAATCAAAAAATCTGGCTCACTGTGGACGAAACTACTGATGCTCAGAAACACAGCGTCATTTATATTGTGATGCGTCCTTTAAAACGTAATGGTCCAGCAGCTTCCTTGTTGTTAGCCAGTAAAAGGATTGAAAGAACTAGATGCCAAAACCGTTGTTAACATAATAAAAAATATATTAAGAGAATTTTGTATCGTAGGAGCCCAAATCACAATGTTAGTTTCTGACGGAGCCGCAACAATGCTGAAAGCTGGTAGGATGTTAAAAGTATGCTTTCCAACTCTCCTTCACATAACATGCCTCATACACGCATGTCATCTCGTAGCAGAAACAATTCGGAGCAAGTATCCTAGGGTGAATGATTTAATTTCATCTATCAAAAAAGTGTTCGTGAAATCTCCCAGACATATTCGCGTATTCAAGCAATTGTATCCGCAAATTCCGCTACCACTTAAACCTGTATTGATGCGATGGAGAACATGGATCGAGGCAGTACCTTACTATCGCAAATATTATTTCCAAGTGAAAGATGTCATTTTCAAACTTAATTCTTCTAATTCTCAAGCGGTTCGCGAGAGTCAACAACTTTTTTCTGATTCGGACGTTCAAAAAGAAATAGATGACATTTCCATAAACTATTCTGTAGTGACACAAACTATTTCGCAGTTAGAAAATACTCACTTATCTATATAAGACTTGTTAAATAACATCAACAATTTAGCAGCCGCTCTAGAAAGCTTAACGGATCCTATAGGACTAGATGTCGGGCAAAAATAAAAATCCGGATTTAGAAAAGGTTCGATCTATATTAGGAATTCAAGACTGCACAGAAGAGATACAGAAGTATTTGAATTTCGCAAATCTTACTTTATTGGATGCTGAACGATCATTTGCAAAGTATACGAGAACGTTTTCAGACCGTCGTCGAGACCTGACCGAATCGACAATGGAAGCATTGCTTGTGTTGCAGTACTACGCGGCGTACCATGGCAGTCGCACATTACCGCAGTGGTCATCGATACGTCAATAAAAGGTAACAATCTATTATTTTTTTATTAATACTGTGTCTACTTTTGTGCGGTACGCCCCGGACGGTTCCACTAGTTTCTTGAACATTATAAATAGTACACGCACGTCGATCAACCGATAATAACCGAACGTCCCCTCGATTCCTTGTATGTACATAGTAAACACAGCTCTATTCACAGCGCCTTTGAGGGCGCAACCGTTTGTCACACTTTACTAATAAGTATACGAAATAAGTTACTATTGTAAATAAAACTAAAGTATTCGCATACCCCGCACCGCACAAGTTAATATTTGATTAACTCGGAGCTGTTTCGAGAATTCATGGATTCTTATTGTCAACTGTAAAACCGAAGTTACTGTTGTTAATTTTTCTTCTATTTTGTAGCATTCTGTGTACCTCACATTTTTGACAGTTCGAGATGGTCCTGGTTACCATTTATCTAGAAATAACGACTGAAATAAAGTAATATTTAGAGACGAATCAACATTTAACGCATGTGCTGGCGACCATTTCAAGCGTGATAAAACAGAAGCATTCCTTAAAGATTGTATTAAAAAGACCGTTAAGATTTCACAAAGTATTATAGTCTGGAGATGCACATCAGCAATTGGATTGGGGATTTTAACTTTTGTAGATGTCAGTGTAAATGCTCAGAAGTATATACAAGTTCTTGAAGAACCACTGCTGACAAAAGAAAATTGTACCCTAGAGGAGACTATTTATTTCACACTGCTAAATTCACGAAAAGATTGGTTTGGAAAGAATGATGACAAGATGCTGTATCATCCATCTAAGGGTCCTGATTTGAATGTCATTGAGACTTTATGGCGTAAAATGGAGCTACACTTAAGAAATAATCCACAAGGAACCATTCCAGAATTAGTGAATAAATTACAAGAAATTTGGAACGATTTCACTCCAGAATTTTGCAAATCTTTTGTGGACACTGTCTCTCTCGAATTAAAGCGCCGACATATACTTTGTCCAGGGCGGCTAATAAACGTGACTTATTTAAGTAAAACATGTAAAAATTTACTCTTTATTTTTTTTTCATGTATTGCATTGTGTTTTTATTTTGTGTATATACTTACCTACATTTCTCCTGTTATTGGGCAATATGCTGTTGGTAAAAATAAATGTTTATTATTATTATTATTATTATTATTATTATTATTATTATTATTATTATTATTATTATTATTATTATTATTATTATTATTAAAGCGGTCATTAAGGCTAAAGGAGATCTACTTTCTTCTTAGCTGTGGTTATATGTAATTGTCCCAAGATTTTGTTATCAGCAGTTTTGATTATTAAAAATATAATGGTTTTTGTCTCAAAAGTATTGTTTTAAATGTTCTCAAAACACTTTCATATAATGTCTTTAAAATAAAGAGAAGTTACCTTTTAAATTGTTTCATCAAACCAGTTTGTTTTATCAAAATATATGATTTGTTCCAATATATAGTTGTTAGGGTCCGTAATGTAATTTTCTTGTAATTAACATTATAATCACACAATCTAATATTTTGCCCAATTTTTATACTTTTAGCTCAGCACTCGTCAATGTAAATATGTATGTCTGTATGTACTTAAGTAGTAGTTTAAAATAAAGAAACGCATGACTACACAATCTTGAACATAGTAAAGAAAATACCGCCGTTGCCTAATAGCTGTACGAAAAATTATATAATGTTAAACATGAAAACCTGTTAGATATCTGATGTCATGCATCTGCGCTTATGAAATAGATATTTATATACAGTGCGGCAGGAATCATTTGAGAGTTTTATGTAATTCTGTATTTTGTATTATGCACTATTTACCTCAATGAAGAACTATTGTTTTTGAATTTAGTAATTATACTGCATGACATGGAAACTACAACACCAAGAAGGGGTACGAATTTTTTTACCAAACTTGGTAGAAACGTATATGAGGAACATTCATGTAAAATCCGACATTCCCACATAAAGTAGTTTCGAGAAAAACCCGAAAAACTGTTTATTCCAAGGGCACTGCAATTACGATTGTACAACTGATATGACGACTAGTGTATCGAATCACATATTTAATATTGTCATGGTTATGGGAAAATGTACATACTTCTAGGGTGAATTCAAAAAAAGGAATGGATATGTCTTGTTTTACGTGAATGCAAGTGATATGTCTGGTTTTGTTTGAACATATAATTTACATGGACCTGATTCTATCTATTATTATCTTTTGAAGAAGAAAGATTAGAAAATTGGTACTCTGGAATATTTTTATTGAAAAAAAGAACTGATACAAACAATACAAATGAACAATGCTACGAAAACGTAAATATGTATGGCATGGTCATCTTCCAAACAGTCACAGATAAGTTCAGTTTCTTCATTGTACTGTGTTTCTTTGTATTCTTCTTCTTCTTACGTACGTGGGCTATCCGTCATAAGAATTTCATTGTAAAAGCTGGGTGCTGGGAGGTCTTGCCACTGAGTATTGTCGTCATTAAATTGCTTTTCCAACAGATATTTCACATTAGCTTTCTTTTCAGCAGATATAGAATTGTCTAAGGGTAGAACCATTATGTTGCAGTTTCTCCCACTGCGACCCTCTTTAACAATAGAAACGTAAAACTGATTTTTACCTAACTAAAAAAAAGAACTTGCTCTAAATTTTACTGTCTTTTCATTTTTAGAAATAAACTTTTTCAAGTAAATTAGGTTTAAATCATTGCTTCCAGTTATTTTATTATAAGTTGTAGACAGGTTTTCAATATCATATAATTGTCAGTCTGTATCTAACGTACGAACCTCCCCAACTTTCTGGTAAAATCTCTTACATTCTTCAGCGTTAACGATGACATATTGTTTCTCCAATATCTTTTCTGCACGGCCAAAAACGCGATCGGCTGGTAGGAATGTAGGAAGTAGGAATGGGCTCTTATAGGAAAATGCAAAACTAGATTATTGACAGAAGCTGGGCCTTCGGTTCCAAGCCAAAATGTTGTCAGCGTGGGCATTCTCATTTTGTCTTCCACAGCCTTCACAAGATAAACGTACTGACTCTACATTTGCTAGATTTAGAGATCTAAGGTGGGGCAACAAAGCTGATCCAATTTCTATAGAGCCACGACCAGCCTGGTTTTCGGTCCAGGTGTAAAAAACGTTTTTTTTTTAATCAAACAGGACACCATACCATAATATGAGTGGATATGTCCTGTTTTGACAAATTTAATTTTCAAAGATGGACATATCTGATTTTCACTGAACTGTCGATATTCAGGCCCAAATTACAATGGATTAGCACTGACTTTGAACATTTCTGAGCACTGTAGGCGATAGAAACGGTCAACACTGCGAAACCGTATCAAACTAAATTTTGACCAAAAGTGGACATGTCTGGTTTTGCATAAACGCTGTTCAACTATTCAAGTAATAATTGATTATAATTTCATGCCGAAGAGCTTCCAATGTTTGCGGAGGATTCCCTAAGTTCCTCAGTTTTTTTACCATAATGTCCCACACGTGTTCGATTGACGAGAGGTCGGGAGATCTCTTTGAACCGGTTTAGTGAAGTTCTCGTTACGTGGGGACGCGCATTATGCTGCCGAGAAAGTGGGTCTTCGAGCTGCTAAAGATATTGAAGAGTATGAGGTTCCACCACATCATCAACGTAATGCTGGGCGTTCATGGTGCGTTGGATGACCACCAACTGAGACTTGCTCCCGTATGTTGTTTCGGCCCCGGTTTCTCTTCGGAAACTTTCCTGACCCTCTCTAGTCCATGACTGATAACAGCGCATAATGGTGGATTGGTTCCGGTTAAAGCGGTTTGCAATCTCCTTGGACTAGAAATCACCTTCGCGCAAGTCAACAATTCGATGTCTGTCGAATTCGCTCAACGGGCGATAATTTCCACGCCACCGCACTGTAGACATAATCAAACCCTCAAAGCACGTTAAACAAAAGTATGACAAGAGAAAATGGTGAAAATTGAATCAAAACATTATTGTCAGAAAAGACTGCATGAAGTGCCAGATATGCCATGAACACTTAATCCATCGCAACAAAATTATAATCAATTATTTCCTTTTAACAGTTATACGTTTCTCCCAAGTTTAATTAAAAAAGTCGCACCCCTTTTTGGTGTTGCAATTTCCATGTTATGTAGCATATTTATTTGTAATAGTTTATTCGTTTACGTAAGAAAATTCAGAAATAAAGTAGGGAATATGTGAAACAGAAAAACGTTATTTAACAAATGCTCCTTATATACATTGTCTATTATCGTATATGTAACTGCTTACACATGAGTACGTAAGATACTCATATAAGAAATACACAGGCTCATCATCATAAATGGATGCGCGAAACTAATAAGGAAAATACTCTCCTTGTGTAAACTTCCTCATTCTGCCGCTGAAGATGCAATAATGAGAATTAGTAACGTACACCAAGGAAAGGTCCCACAAGCATTTCTTTGATTAAAACACTTTCTCGCAACATCGCGAGCAGGTTACGTAAAATTACCTTGAAATGTTTACAAATACTATTGAAGAACTAACATTAAATACGAATATATCTCTTGCAAATTACTTGTTATTCCTTATTTAAGTTTCTTATATACACCAAGACCGATTAATATGTTTACGTATTTATACAGGGTACGGCATTTTGAGCTTAGGGCAAAAGTACATATTTCAAGAAGTAGAATAGAAAATCAACATTTTGCCAGATATTCAATTATACAAAGATTATTTAAAATATGTTTGAAGACATATAACTAAAGCTGGCCACGAACAATACCGCGCAGTAGCGTAGAGTCGACCAGGCCTCGCGTTCCACTAGAATTATTCTGCTAACAGAGATGTTTGCTGCCGCAAATAATTTCGCTCATCTTTTAAATAAAAATTAAATAACACGTGCTCAAACACTTACCATTTTAAGAGTCCTCCGTGAAATCACAAAGTGAATAATGTCTGTTAAATATCTGCAACATTAGATATGTTTCAACTGTTGTTTCGGCAAAACTAGTACGGCATGAGGAAAAAATGCGTGTATATGCAGAGAACGAACGTTCTACATCTAGTGACGTAATATTTGCGTAAGTAAAATAATCTTTCAAATAACTTAACGATTCTGTTGACGCACCTTCACAAATGTGTCTTAATGTGCCAAAATCAGAATTTTTCTCAAAAACACTTCCAAATTTTTCTAGAACAGAAACATTTTTTGCGTCTTCAATCGCGCATAGCTGTGCGTGAACATGTTGCACTATTTGTAGAGATTCTTCTAACGGCACCGCGGGATTTTGTAATTTTTCTATTGCATCTGCTAGCCCGAAGTAATTGTCGTGAATGATTTTTAAATCCATTTTAACCTGACTATCTTGAAATTTCGACTGGCTTTTCTGGATAGCGGCAGCTTCCTTTGTATCTAATTGTAAAACCACGTTCTTAATATTGTCAAAATATTTATGATAATAAAACGCGGCCTGCAACCATGTTCCCCAATGAGTTAGAATAGGTTCTGGTGGCTCTGGTATACGGGAGCACAGTCTGTGAAATTCGCGAATACAGCACCATCACTCACTAACAGCAAGAGTTGGTCTGTTGAAAGTTCAAACTTGTCCAATGTATTTAACACTAACTTTGAAATTACTTCGGCAGTACACTGTTGTATTCGTTTGGAGACTAATAGAATTGAAGGTGCCGATTGATGAGGTTCCAATTTGCGTGCCATTACATTAAGAATAGAATGTTTTTTCCGATCTGTTGTTTCGTCGACACATAACCACAATTTTTGATCTTTCAACTCCGATTTTATTTTTTGTTCAATATGTTCGCGCGCAGATGGCACAATTCTTCGTAACGATGTTCGACTTGGTGAAGCGATTCGTTTAAGAATAAGCGAAGTGGCAAATTACAGGTTATCATCATGACGAGTAAATCAGAAATAAAGACAGTTTTCGTTAGCACGCCCTTTTTTCTATTTCAAATCCGGAAAATCACCTATTTACTGTGTCAGCAAAGGACCGTTTTTTAGCCTTGTTCACATCACACATTTTATATTAATAATGATATATTTATAACGAATAACACGTAACACAAAACACAACAAACGCTCTCGTTTCCTAAACTGAACGAAAAATAAACAAGCGGACGCTGACAAAGCGAAAATCGATTTTTTCGCACAGCCCGCTACTCCGGTGAAACGCCTATGTATCGCAGAGACGATTAACTCGCTCTAATTATATCACAGTTACGCCACATTTCACATCGACACTGAATATTGTATATAAAGTATATACGAATTTTTCTATAGAATTGAAAATTACACTTACTTGAAAACATCGACTTTTGCTAATTTTATCGATTCCAAATTTGATCCAAAAAATTAAACACCCTGTATAGTATTTTTAATCTATTAACACAGCTATTAATAATATGGACCTTCTAGATTAGTTTAACGAAACAACTCTTCCATAACCAGCATAGTTTATACTTCTACAATAAACAGGTAATTAAGTTAATAGTGCAACTGTATTTTTTTTTTTTTAAGTCGGTTTTCTTACAAAATGGTAAAATTTAGGAAGTAATATGTCTTCAAAAATATTTTAAATAATCTTTGTATAATCGAATATCTATGTTCGCAACATTTTGATTCCCTTCTTGAAATACTTTTTACTTAAGCTCAAAACGCCGTAGCCAGTATATATGGAGTCGTTTACAAAATACGGGAATTTTAGAATGTATAACGAAGTCAGTTATTTTGTTGTCAAAAGTATGGTTCTATTATGTATCAAAATCTCATTAAAATATTCAAATTTAAATGTACACCTCACTTCTTTTGAAATTCGACAGTAAATATTGGGTATTTCCAAGTGTGATGTATTTTTAAAAGTATGATTGGAGAATACTAAACTTAAATGATGTGATTTGATTTAATGGTATAATCAGTACAAAACATTCATTCGCTATGTGATAGAAAATCCAAACAGTTCTTTATTAGATATTACCGCTTTCTCTGTCATTAATATTGGTCTTATGAAAATGTATGAAGAAATAAAATATCAAGGTTAGAATAAAAATTTTAGAAATATGGGGAGATTTATCGTTGACATCACATACATATCTTAATAATAGTGAACCAAGTAAAAAATTAACAATATAGAAAAAACCAAATTTACAGTTAGATTTAACTTATTCATCTCGTAGATTTGCAAAATTTCCATGATGTTTACGTCAAATCCTATTGATAATACATGAATTATTAAATTTCTTCAAAACAATTTTCACTGTTAGGACCACGAAAAATCTCATTTTGCGGAAATTTATTTATATTTATGGTTCTAATTTTTTTTATTAAATTTATTATAAAAAAATGTTTACATTGTCTCGCAAGCAGTGATGTCGAAAAATATCGGTCGAATTCCATATTCCTTTGAAGAATGTGAATTGATGATGCAAAATACACATCCTTGAATATTAACCTCAGAATAATTTATAAGATGGATAGGACAACGAAATATTAATTTCATAGTTTTATTACCTTTTTATATATACTTAATGTTATTTTATTCATGATGTATTCCTCACATAGAGCCGCATTGGAACAATTAATTAAGATTATTTATTAAATTTCAGCAGTATATTTTGTATGCGTACAAAGCAAACGATCTTATGATGCCCAGGTTACTGTTATTAGCGAAAATGAACTAGCCGTACACACATATATGTATGTACGGGGTTTTCCATTTTATTGTGTCTACACGCAGAGAATCGTTTAGAGAAACGTACCTCGCGAACATCTAATTTACTAAATATGGCAACAGGGAGTTGAAATCCTTTATGTGAAAATGTCGCAGCGAAATTACTTAACATAAAAGCAAAAGATGCTCAAACTATGGAGAAATCACAAACACTATTATTGGCTACACGTGCTGGTCAACCTTTGCCTGTAAATGTAGGAGGAAAAACTTTACTCTATCCAAGGATACCTTAATTGGTGTACAAAAAAAATCTTGATTCAGGTACCAACAACACTTTGAAATTAGCTACTGATTTGAACTCCGAACCTTCCTCCCGACCCAAATTCGAAGTCGAATATCTCGAAAACTATTCGACATATCGAAAAACAAGAACCACTTTACAGCACTACTTTATTATGATCTTTAAGAACCTGAAGTCAAAATTCAAAATTCGAAATGCTACCTCTTATTGAATATTATTCTCTCAGAAAGCAGAACTTTTATAAAGAGTCACTTTTTTCTCCAAAATTAATACAAAAGTTTGCATTAAAATGTGGTTATCATGTGAATATTGTTTTAAGTCCATAAATTGCATATGAATAGCAATTTGCCCATCTTAATGTGTACGACAGAGAAAAGAAAACAAGCAATTCTGATAGTTATCACTAGTCTGGACAAACAGCGATAACAGTCAGTGTAGTAGATATGTGGTGCAGAGTCGGCGATTATTTATTTCACGCGTTCACAGCGTCAGTACTAAATCGATGCTGTATGCGAGTAGTTCTGTGTATACGTAGGCTGTCGTAACTTATTTCGTAATTGTACGCTTATGTTTGCTTTAAAAATGTCCCAGTTAGGTATGTCGCGAAAACGACCAATGGCAGACACAGTTAAAAACTTTATAGTGGACATGCCAGACTTAATTTTTGATGGCGCTAAAATTCAATGTCTAGTTTGGAAAATCCCCTTAATGTGTTGGTCCAGAAGCCATTGTCAACGTCACGTCGAAAGCAAGCAGCATTCTCCTGCAAAAAGTGGCATACGAGACCAAGAAAAATTTACATTTGATTTATGTGTTACTCTTATTTTATGTAATCTATCGTTTCGTTTACTAGACAAAGAAGCATTTGTCTCCTTCTGGAATAAATATGCAGACTGTAAATTACCTTGTCGGACATCGGTACGAAATGTAATGCCATTTGCTCGTGAACATATAGAAAAAGGAATGAAAACGGAATTGAAAGATAAAAAACTGTGGTTGTGTACGGACGAAACAACAGATCGTCAAAAACATTCTGTGGTTAATGTAATGGTACGTACAATGGAACCACAGCGACCGTCATCCTCCTTATTACTTGCTTCCAAAAGAGTTATAAATTGTACTGCCGATGAAATTTTAAAGGTGGTGTTGAACTCATTGTACAAATTTGAAGTTTCAACTAAGCAACTTTGGGCCGATCTTTTAAAGAATACAGTGGTAACTTTTTACATGTAGCGTGTAAAATTCATACTCTAAATCTTGCGGCAGAAACGATTCCTACATGTTTTCCACTAGTAAATGCATTGATTGCTAGTACAAAGACAGTGTTTCTAAAATCCCCGAAACGTACCCGACTATTTCACAAACTGTGTTCTGATTTACCTGAACCACCACAGCCGATTGTTACACGTTGGGGAACATGGTTGCAGGCTGCGTTTTACTACAACAAATATTTTGATCAAGTAAAGAAGGTAGTTTTAAAATTCAATCCGACAGAAGCTGCAGCAATCAAGAAAAGCCAGGAAATATTTCAAGAGAGTCGGGTTAAAAGGGATTTACAAACTATTCACAACAATTACTTCGGACTAGCGGAGGGAATAGAAAAATTACAAAATGTTTCGATGTCGCTAGTGGATTTTGTTCAAATTGTGAATGATGTTCACGCACAGTTATGCGCTGTAGAAGGAGAAACAAATTGGCGTGTAATACAAAAATTTGAAAGTGTTTTAGAGAAAGACCCCGATTTTCTTATATTAAGACAAATTTGTGAAGGTGCGTGTGAAGATGCATTAAGTTATTTCAAAGATTATTTTAAATATGCAAATATAGCATCGCTAGATGTCGAACGGTCGTTTTCGGCATTAAAAAACATTTATTCCGCACGTCGTACTCACTTGACTGAAACAGCTGTGGAAACATATTTAATGATTCAAATATTTAACAAATGTTACCCAATTTGTGATTTCACGGAAGACTTTTAAAACGGTAAGCGTTTCAGCACGTTTTATAATTTATTTCTTACCTTCTATTTTATGTGTAAACTTTTATGCGCTCGCCACGCCTCTGGCTGTTACCGCATATTTGTCCAGGTTAGTTATCACATTTTTAATCGGTAAAGATAGAACGCTTCAACTTTTATTTGATGTAACGGAAATAAGTAGTGGTCAAAATAAAATGAAAAACAAGATACATACATGTGTATGTATGTACGCTTTTATATTTTGAATATATGTTAAGTTTAATGTTTCAATTTTTATCAGTAATTTTTTATTAAATTCTGAAATTCTCCTTTATTACTTGTATTTCATTTTACTACAAATATTTCGTTTCATTTTCGTCATTTAGTCGTAATGATTAACAAATTGGTGTCAGTAGAATATAAGTAAGTAATCATTTTTATAAAGAAATCCCTCAGGTGCAATTTATCACATTCGCTTGTTGTGTTATTGAGGATACCTAATCATTCAGTTTGATTGCGAAAAATCACCAACGACCTCGGGAATTATTCTTAACGGCAGTTTTAAAATGTGAAAACCTTCAAACAGTATCGAATCGTTATTATAATTGCTATAGCCCCGTAAGCATAATAAAGGAAAATAAATTCAAGAAATTGATCCCATAGATTCAAAGGGAAAGATTAATTTTATTAAACAAAGAAAACCATGCCCATATCGTTAGTTTTACATTTTTCTATATGAACAAACCAGAAACTTTAAGCTTCGCATTTAGACTATAATTTCCGGTAAAAAGAACGTAGAGAACGAATACGTACCATATGACAGGTGTAAAGTATGTTAAGGTATACTAAGTAATTTCACGTTCACTTTTACTTTGAACTTGAAAAGTATGAGGTAATACCAACGCCATAATTTCACGTTCTGCAATGAACCCGATTTAGATCAATGACTGCAGACTGTTACACTTTATTGAACTTGGCCTTCTTGAGCTTGTTTTAAATTGCGAGTGTTACAAATGTACTACATAATACCCTACTTAACGGTTTAAGCTATTAGTTGTACATTCAACTCAGAGCTATCGAAAGTGGGGAATGTAGGAAATATAGACTTGCATCGTTGATTTAACTTTATAAAAATATTCTTTTATTAAAAACATACGTATTTGTGAATAAGCACTTGTGCATCAAATGCAGAATTATTTGTAAATGATTACGTGACGAAGAACGTAGTTTAGCAGAAACATAACGGTAATGACGTTATTTAAATTGTATTTTTATTTGCAGAAGATCGCAGTTATTAGCGTGACATTTACGTCAGCGTCGATGAATCTGTGAAATAACAAACATTAATATCTTTTATCGTTTCTGGAAGTAATAAATCGGGAAAATATAGTTTAACTATTTTAATGCGTGTGAATTGATTCCATTTTCGGCAAATGCCTTTTTACAGTTTTGAATACGTTTTAAGTTTGCGGCCTTCAGAATTATTGGTCACATTCAGCAGTCAAATCTGATCCTATCCATTGGTAATGTTCGCCACATGGATGGCAGTTCAGCGCAATTGAGCGTATTAGTTCGTCTGGTGGATGTTACGGTTGATGTTACTGTTGGACGCCATATTAGTCATGTTCCAGCTTAGTAGTGGAGAATAAAAGCGCTATAAAAGATGGCCGTCCGCTCCATAAAGCTGTTGACGTGTATCATTCGATGTAGCGGAAGCATCGAGCAGACGTTCCCACAACTGTTCCACAACAGCCGTGTCCGCTGAATGGGATCTTTGATTACGAAAGGTCTAGGAGGATAGCATACCATACGACTTTTTGTTATTTATTCACAAATACATCAAGCCAAACTTAACTTCTCGACTATAGCAATATAAGATGAACTTTAAACATTGAAAAATCTCAGATATTAACGTTTTCCCTCAACCCGCATATAAGGTTGAATGATAACTAAAGCTGGCCACGAGCGGTACCGCGCAGTAGCGTAGAGCCGACCAGGCCTCGCGTTCCACTAGAGTTATTCTGCTAATAGAGATGTTTGCTGCCGCAAATAATTTCGCTCATCTTTTAATTAAAAATTAAATAACACGTGCTCAAACACTTACCATTTTAAGAGTCCTCCGTGAAATTACAAAGTGAATAATGTCTGTTAAATATCTGCAACATTAGATATGTTTCAACTGTTGTTTCGGCAAAACTAGTACGGCATGAGGAAAAAATGCGTTTATATGCAGAGAACGAACGTTCTACATCTAGTGACGTAATATTTGCGTAAGTAAAATAATCTTTCAAATAACTTAACGATTCTGTTGACGCACCTTCACAAATGTGTCTTAATGTGCCAAAATCAGAATTTTTCTCAAAAACACTTTCAAATTTTTCTAGAACAGAAACATTTTTTGCGTCTTCAATCGCACCTAGCTGTGCGTGAACATGTTGCACTATTTGCAGAGATTCTTCTAACGGCACCGCAGGATTTTGTAATTTTTCTATTGCATCTGCTAGCCCGAAGTAATTGTCGTGAATGATTTTTAAATCCATTTTAACCTGACTATCTTGAAATTTCGACTGGCTTTTCTGGATAGCGGCAGCTTCCTTTGTATCGAATTGTAAAACCACGTTATTAATATTCTCAAAATATTTATGATAATAAAACGCGGCCTGTAACCATATTCCCCAACGAGTTAGAATAGGTTCTGGTGGCTCTGGTATACGGGGGCACAGTCTGTGAAATTCGCAAATACGTTTCGGTGATTTGACAAATACTGCTTTGGTATGCGCTATTAAAGCGTCTACCTCAGGATAACATTTTCTGATACTATCCGCCACAAGATTGAGAACATGAATTTTACACGTAATGTGTAACAAATTAGCAGAATGCTTTTTAAGAGACCGGCCTACAGAAAGCATGTTTGCAGCACCATCACTCACTAACATCAAGAGTTGGTTTGTTGAAAGTTCAAACGTGTCCAATGTATTTAACACTAACTTTGAAATTACTTCGGCAGTACACTGTTGTATTCGTTTGGAGACTAATAGAATTGAAGGTGCCGATTGATGAGGTTCCAATTTGCGTGCAATTACATTAAGAACAGAATGTTTCTTCCGATCTGTTGTTTCGTCGACACATAACCACAATTTTTGATCTTTCAACTCCGATTTTATTTTTTGTTCAATATGTTCGCGCGCAGATGGCACAATTCTTCGTAACGATGTTCGACTTGGTAATTTGCACTCCGAATAGTTATTCCAAAAGCAGATAAATGGTTCCTTGTCTAGTAAATTAAACGGTATATTACATGCGATAAACGTAACGCATAAATTAAATATCAATTTTTCATTGTCTCGTGCGCAATTTCTTTTTGAGACATGCTTTTCACTATTTACGTGTCGTAGACAATGTTGTCTGGACCAACACATTAACGGGATTTTACAGATTACACATTTAATTTTAGCACCTTCATATATTAAGTCTGGAATTTCTGCAATAAATTTTCGAAGTTTGTCCGACCGCGGTCGTTTTGCTGACGAAATCATAATTTTTCTAGGACAGATAAACAATTGCGCAAATGACCAGCAGCGAAAATGTCCGTACTGCTCCGCAGACGAAGTAATACTACCGTTCCTCTCGGTCCGAACTGATTCTACGCCGATGCGCGGTACCGCTCGTGGCCAGCGTTAATAATAAGTACGATTAATGCTGCGAAGGGTTGACAAGAGACTGTTGCAATAAATCAATAAATTGAAGGCCGTGCCGACTCATCTGTATACATACATATGTAGCGACATGGGCCCGGCAAACTCATTTCTAACCTGGCACGAGGCTCTCTTGGCCCGCTCTGGTCATAACCTCAGGAACCTTTTAGTGTGTAAAGCGTTCCATAGCTTTGCTGCTATCACCCTCTCGTTGTAAAGGGTGAAGCACAGTTAAAACAATTGTTGCATCTTGTTTTTACATTTGACGTTTTACATTCTACGTTTGAGTGCCAAGCAGCGCGACTGTGCTTCTTCTGTCCTGTGTCCAAAAGTGCTAACGCTCCAGGCTGTGAAGCTGACAGAAATTACAGTTTTTGTCAATACGTGTCTTTACTGATAGGGAAACAACAAAGACCTGTGGCACTCAAACGGTTAAATATATAAACAGATGGTATTGTTAGCAAATTGTGACCCCTGAATATGCCCTTGCAAAGCACTCCGAATAGCACGCTTTTGAAGAATGAATATTCTATTTGCAGTTATTGCATTGTAATATTTCTAGGATATCCTTTTTTAGTGAAACTAAATTTTCTTTCAAGCCCTAGTTGCCAATTCAAATTTACGTAATTATTTAAAGTATTAAGCGTGTTAAACAGTCACTACATCGCCCCCACCGTCTTGCTTCGGCACCAACAATAAACTTTCTTATTTTAGGATACAGTATTCTTTATATGATTTATGTATTAATTATTTTAGGTGCATTGTTGCATCACACTTCCTTTCAGAATTGTCCATTACGTTTGCGTGCCAATAACGGTTAGTGTTTTATTATATTTCTTAAAACAAATATATCATTCCTTCCCTTGAATGGCTGTAACTGCTTAACAATGGGAGCTTTCTTCAATTTGTTTTCGATTCTTTGCATGCAAATCTATAAAGAGGAAGCTTTTTACAGTTAAATGATTATAACACAAATTTTATGATTTTTAGCTGTACAAATAATTTAAAATGTTTGCGTAGCAGACCTGCGTTGTATGTCGATGCAACGTTTAATTACTGCCCAAAGTTTTTAAACAACTGTTTACAATACATACAGTTGAAAATGGACACAATATTCCATTAGTTTTTTTTCTGTTATGCAATAAACAGGAATCAATATACTCCGATGGATTTAGGCTAATGCCAGAAAAAATAGTCTGCGATTTTGAACAAACCATCCAAAGTGAAATTTAAAAAAGTTGGCCATTAGTAAAAATAATAGGTTGCAGATTTCATTTGACCCAAGCCTGGTTCAGAAAAATACATTTAGGCATGGTCAGAGAATATAGAAATGTAGATTCAGAAATAGGCAAGTGGCTAACGTGAACTTTTGCCATATTATTTCTTAATCAAAATGATGTAAGCGATTGTTTTACTAATGACCTATATTCGATTATGCCAAACGACAAAAGGATATGCAGTTATGCGGATTATTTAGTAGATAACTATATTAATAATGAAACCGCCCTGTTTCCATCACATTTATGGGCATTGCGTGCATCTTCAACAGAAAGGACTACGAATGCTTGCGAGTCCTTTCATAGTAAATTTTTAAATTTATTGAGCTCATAAAGGATGTCCAAATTAATACATATGTAAAAATTAATAGTACTAGTATACCAGTTATGATTAAAAATTGTAAATATTTAAAGCGTCATAAGTAAAGCGTAACAAACGGTTGCACCCGCAGAGGCGCAGTGAAAGGAGCTGTGTTTGCTATGTACATACAAGGAATCGAGTGGACGTTCGGTTATTATCGGTTGATTGGTGGGCGTGTACTATTTATAATGTTCGAGAAACTAGTGGAACCGTCCGGGGCGTACCGCGCAAAAGTAGACACAGTATTAATAAAAAAATAATAGGTTGTTACCTTTTATTGACGTATCGATGACCACTGTGGTAATGTGCGACTGCCATGGTACGCCGCGTAGTACTGCAACACAAGCAATGCTTCCATTGTCGATTCGGTCAGGCCTCGACGACGGTCTGAAAACGTTCTCGTATACTTTGCAAATGATCGTTCAGCATCTAATGAAGTAAGATTTGCGAAATTCAAATACTCCTGTATCTCTTCTGTGCACTCTTGAATTCCATATATGGATCGAACCTTTTCTAAATCCGGATTTTTATTTAAAACTGCACGAAATTTTTGCGCGACATCTAGTCCTATAGGATCCGTCAAGCTTTCTAGAGCGGCTGCTAAATTGTTGATGTTATCTAACGAGCGTTGTATAGATAAGTGACTATTTTCTAACTGCGAAATAGTTTGTGTCACTACAGAATAGTTTATGGAAATGTCATCTATTTCTTTTTGAACGTCCGTATCGGAAAAAAGTTGCTGACTCTCGCGAACCGCTTGAGAATTAGAAGAATTAAGTTTGAAAATGACTTCTTTCACTTGGGAATAATATTTGCGATAGTAAGATACCGCCTAGAACCATGTTCCCCATCGCGTCAATACAGGCTAAGGTGGTAGTGGAATTTGCGGATACAATTGCTTGAATACGCTGATATGTTTCGAAGATTTCACAAACACTTTTTTGGTAGATGATATTAAATCATTCACGCTAGGATACTTGCTTCGAATTGTTTCTGCTACGAGATGACATGTGTGTATGAGGCATGTTATGTGAAGAAGAGTCGGAAAGTATACTTTTAACATCCTACCAGCTTTCAGCATTGTTGCGGCTCCGTCAGAAATTAACATGGTGATTTGGACTCCTACGATAAAAAATTCTCTTAACTATTTTTTATTATGTTTACAACGGTTTCGGCATCAGTTATTTTAATCCTTTTACTGGCTATCAACAAGGAGACTGCTGGACCATTACGTTTTAAAGGACACGCCACAATATGAATAACGCTGTGTTTCTGAGCATCAGTAGTTTCGTCGACAGTGAGCCAGATTTTTTGATTTCTCAACTCGTCTTTTATACAGTCTTTTACTGTACTTTGCATATGTTGTAGATTGTACCGCAATTGTCTTTTTGTTGGTAGCTTCCATGATGGAATATATTTATCCCAAAAAGGACGAAAGTGTTCATTATCTACTAGGTGTTGTGGGATGTTGCACGTGCTCAACATGAAAATAAAGTCATACAAAAATTGTCAGTACGGAATATGGTTTCTTAAATTCAATATATGACGTTTACTTTTAATATGACTTCTACATTCAAATGTCGTGCGACCCTATACCGCAAAATTTGCAACGAATGTGCGAATCTGTAAATTCCCAACCAGGGGAAACGCCAAATATATTTCTTTACATGATATGCAAGAGGTATACCAGGCTTACCCATGTTTTCGAAAGCACAATGAGAATCCGATAAATAACCGAACGACCCTACTCCTCAATGTCTATCGCATTACTGAAATCTACATCCACATACGTACATACAATAAAGACAACCAGAATAAATGTTGTTAAAAGTGTATGTACATTATTATTATAAACGGAATTCTATTAGTTCTAAATATGTAGTTTAGTTTCTATATTTTTTTCTGTTATTTTTTGATACTTACATGAATATGTTTTTGACTTTTTGATTTATCTAAATAAAAATGTTTAAAAGTCCATGCTGCTATTTATTTTAATCTTTTTATTGTCATTAATTTTTGCAGTTAATAATCTGCGCCCAAAAGGTCAGTACCATTTTTCCATTTTGCGCGCAAATGGTAGGTAGGATTAACAATAACCTTGATTAAGTTTACCGCGCCGCGCAAACGGTATGTGCCCCTTTCTTTTGCTTGTAGATAAATAATTATATCACCTAAATAACAATAAATAATTTTATAAAATCCAAAGTGGGCAAATAATTATGGCCGGTAGCGGTAGCGTATATCGTCAGCAAACGCGCAAGTAAAATGCTGCACTTAGAGAAATGACCTATGTACATATATTTATGTATATAATCTTTTATATATACAATGTTACCAAGGAAATTGGCTACTGTTAAACTATTATTACGTTTTGCAACATCTTTAAGTATCTATTTAATGCCGATATGTATGCATGCATTGATTATTTCACCTAAATATTTCAAAACTATTACTAGAAGGCCCGCAATTATTACACAATAAATTTCTCGCTGTTAACTTTTGTGCTTTAAGTGCTCTTCAAAGTACATACATCTGCGAGTGTTTACAATAGATATGTAGTTGTGCTACGCGAGCAATATTACAACGTGTTGTTATTCTTAATACTAGTAATAGTAATAACAACAGTACTTTATTGAGTGTGATGTACAACAGAAAATACTACGCCTGAGTACCAAACGAGTACGAGTTATGACTGTTATAAGAATAACAAAAATACTTTATTGAGTATGATGCACAACAGAAAATACTACGCCTGAGTACCAAACGAGTACGAGTTATGACTGTTATAAGTAATGATAATGATTGAACAGATTTCTATGAATAACTTTCTTCATGGAAATTTTGGAATTATGTAGTGAATTAATGTGATAGTATAATTACATTATTTATACAAGAAACCATTTATATAAGAATTTTTTATATTCTAGGTGATTCTTATGAATAATAGGCTTTGCCACATAATGGCTTCGATATAATACAAAGAACGAAAGTTGGCAATGCAGGTTATAATAACAATAAATAATAAGAAGAAGAATAATTTAAGCTTTTGGAATCGAGATTTGACAGTTTGGCAATTGTTATGATTACTTGGTTTAGCAACGAGGTCTTTCTTGGCCAACTTTGCGTAACAACAAAAACAGATTATCAAAACCTTTATTGCTGCGTATCATCATATTTCTTAAATTAAAGTATGACATATGTGGCATGGTTACATTAGCCTTTCCATTACTTTTCCAGAAACGTAAAAATATCCAAGATGCTCTATTTGAAATAAGAAATACAATTGAACTGCCGATAACGGTAAAAGTTAGTTCACAAAAATAGAAGTCGACATATTTTTTTCTAAAAACGCTAGCTTCTGTCGATCAAAAGTTAGCATTGGGAGGACACTTTAGGACCGCACTGTACATAATTCGATTGTAATATGGTGTAACTCTCGGCGGATTTACTGATTTCGCAAATAGATGAAAAAGCAGAACAAGGAATTTGTGTTAAATTTTGTTTGAAAACTGGGAAATCAACTTCAAAGGCTTATCATCTCTTAAAAAAAGCTTTCTCGTATAAATGTCTGAGCTGGTCCAATGTTTTTATTTGATTCAACACATTCAAAGATAGCCGCGAATCAGTAGAAGATGACCTCCGGTCCGGCTGGCCTTCCATCTCAAAAACCATTGTGAAAGTTCGATTTAGTGTCCTATGTTAAGTTTCTATTCTACGGGGTCGTCAATTTTAATTGAAAATTTGGACATGCGTCAAGTGTTCGCGAAATTCATTTCGAAATTGTTGTCAGACCTGCAGAAACAACACTGACGTCAAGTGTCCCAAGCTGCTTAATCGGACCGAAAACAGGAACAAAGGCACAATCATTACCGCTAAAATATGCGGAAGAAAGGGCATGCACCCTGGCGAGACAAGAATTGGGTCCTCGATCACGACAACGCATAGGTTCATTGTGCGTTTTTGATCAGGAAATTTTTGACCAAATTCAAAATGCCTGAGCTTGTACAACACTTCTATTCCCTTAACATAACCCTTCTATACAGGCTGGTCCAGATTTTATTTATCAAAATATCACTGGCGATTTTTCAATTAATTTTAGACAAGAAAATTTTAATGAATATATGCCTGAACTTTAGTTTTCAAGATACAGGGAATTTAATATTTTCGAAACAATAATAAATATATAATATATAATATCTAATAATAAGTATTTAAAACATGGCTAATTAGAATAATTCGAAATTTGTCATAGTATCCATGCTGATTGAGGTCTACATGTTGGTACTGCCAGTGATAAGTTATTTAATCCAGTGGCGGAGATCTGTATCTAGTATCCCTTTTTTAAAAATATCTTCAGACATAATTTTGGTTATTTTTCAATTTAGACCAAAAAAGCTCCTTTGCATTTTTAGTAGTATGCACTATTTTCAGTTTTATTAGTTGGCCGTGGCCGCCTCCTATAGATTGCATTGTTTTTATTATCTTATTGTTACCTGTTAATCTTGTTAGTGGTTTTTTAGATATTTAAAAAACATTATTTTTGTTCCATTGTTCCATTCCTTGTATCTAAACTAAAACTTTCTTGTCTAAAATTATTTGAAAAATCGCCAGTGACATTTTCATAGACAAAATCTGGATCGCCCTGTATTGTGAAACAACACAAAAGGAGTAGTAGTACAAGGCCAATAACGAGAGTAGCAGTTCAAAACAAATAAAGCGTAAGAACATCAAAGCAATCTGAGACAGCAACTAAATGTTATGAAATCCCCATTTCCTATTTTGAACATTTTTATAAATATATGTATTTTTCGAAAAATATCGTAACAATTCTTGCTTCTTTGCATCTATTTACATCATGCATCTTTGGTTACCTTGCATTTTTTCGATCGTTCCCTCGATTAATGGTTAGCAATGGGGACGGTACATATCACGAGGTGTCTTGAAAAGTGGCAGTCGAATTGCATAGCTACGTGATGTTCCGGTAGGTGGCGCCCGTCACGAACCACGACTTCGAGAGAATTTTGCATGTCAAGAGACAACAACAACCTATTGCGTTATCAAGCGCAACAACACCATCATCTTCTTCATCTCAAATAGCCTAGATATTGCGCAATGAGGTCTGCATAGACACAATTGTGCAATCCAGAGTCGTCGCAAATTTCTTACTGCGTTCGTAGTATTTATTATTAATTCTATTGTTAGGAATTCATTTATATGGGTGCTACTTCTAATGATACCTTTAAATGCCACATAAAACATAATGCATGTATTGGCAAGCTTGGCATACATTGGCAAGCTTAATAGAATGTCAACCTATCATTTTTCAGGGATAATTAATCACGGCTTACCCAAATCTGCACAACTATAAGTAGAACAAAGGGTCCTGCGATACCCTGGTTTATACACTCATGGACAAAATCAACACACTAATATATGAAATTACAAACTTCAATGTTTTTTATTAAATAAATTAATGGAAACTAGATGAGAAGTAACAAATTGCTTTATTTAAGAGTTTAGAAGTATTAAACGAAAAATAACATTGTTAGAATTTAATTTCAATAAAATTAACAGTATATAAAAAGTGAAAACAATTGAATGGTAGTGCGAACCAATGGCAGATAGCGTAGGAATATGAGTAGCGCGTGTTGTCTGCTCTACTTCTGACTACTGCATTTATACACCTATACACGCTCCTAATTAAATTTTCTTCCTGCTGAGTATTCTTCCATTCTGTAAAAACTGCATTTTCGAGTTCTCTCAGGTTAGAAAATGCACGTTTCTTTTAAGCGTGTCCCGTCGATGTTCTACCGGATCTATGTCCGGACTTTTTGGTGACCGCTTCAAAAACGATGTATGAACATCATTGAAATAATCCGGTACGTCACCTGAGGTCGGACATTTTTTTGCATGAAATAAAAAAAAACAAATGTTCAACTACAATGTTCTTGAGATAAACATTATAATAAATCCCACTCTAGAACATTACAGAGCCACCAATAATGACATATTTAGGGAGATAACGCCACCAGACCCTTATCACAACCCACCATAGCTGGAGCGCCATCGGTTTTTCGATATTGGAATATTCTCAGAAGAAATAATATTTTTGAAATGAGAAAACAACTCCAGCCCAGTAGTATGTCCTTTCAGTGGAATGAACTTCAAAAGATCTTCTTTAATCGTAAAATCACTAAAAACCATCTTGACGAATACGGCCATCTGGGAGGTGTCAACCACATCTGTTGATTCATCCAGTTGCAGTGAAAAATAAACACAGTTATCTAAGTCACTTCTTAACTGTAAAAAAATATCATTGCTCATTACTTCTACTCATCTCATCACTGTATTGGCAGAAAGTTGCATAGATTTTATAGCAGACACTATCTCGTCTTTATTTCTAAAGTTGGCAAATAACGAATCTGCAGCTTCTAAACCGCCTGTTTTATTATTTCCCCGTCTTCATAAGGTTTCTTCTTTTGTGCAATTATTTGGGACACACGGTACGATGCTTCAGTTGCAGCCTTATTTTTGTCGACTGTTTTTAAAAATATTGATTGTTGTCCAATTAACTGTTTTTTTAATTGTTTCAGTTTTTCCTTTCTGGTGGCAGAATGTAATGGGAATAATTTTTCAAAATTCGAATGTACAGTTTTATGATGCCCCTCAATATTTCCTTTTTTAGCAACGGAGACAAAAGCATTACATAACAAACATACATTTTTACCTTTAACTTCTGTAAAGAAGTATTGTTCTTCCCATTCCGAATGGAAATGGCATGTCTTTACCTTCTTACTACTGCTTGTCATAATATTTTTAATTGCAGGCCAACTGTAACCCAACCGCTGGACGTTGATTATGCAGTTCAGTTTTCAACTGAGCGCAATGTCGCCGCGCGTTGCGAATATATCTCCTTCAAAGCAACTCGGATCGTTCTGGAACACTAGCACGCCGATCGGTTCTAGACGATTCTAGCGTGGTGACGTCGGCGGCCGATCGCTCACCGCAGTGTTGCCGCGGCTTGTGTTTATTATGAAAATTTGCGAAATTTACGGAAGCTTCTATGATTTTTTCACCTTTGTATTTTTAAAATATGTTGTGAGCTACCAGAATTGCCTTCGTGAGCTACCGGTAGCTCGCGATCGACGGGTTGGCGACCACTGATCTAGATGATGATACTACATTTTTTACCAGTAGAACTTTCCGTGGCAATATTCAGTGTCTGGGTCGTTATTTGCTACATGAGCCATAATTTTGTGCCGGCACTTCTGCAAGACTTCGGGGGAGACTTTTTCCCAAGCATTATATAGTAGGCATACAGCGTTCCTCAAGTTCATGGTTTTTAATAACTTAACAACGTTCTATTCGTTATTAAATAAAATTTGGGCTAAAGACTTTTCCGATAAAATAATTTGGTCAGTCAGATGGCATTTTGATCTAGAGATTGCAAAAGTACTGTACAATGCTAATTTTATATCGTGGCCGTTAACAATTGAAAAACACTTTTTTGTAAAAAATAACTATTATAACGAAATTCAGGATATTCGTGGCTTGGTCGCCATTGCTTTTCACACACACTCTCATCTTGTAGAGGGATAGCGCATACTAAATTTATAACAAACCTTAAATACGGCTCATAGCATGATATTTGATAAATGAAAAGCAAACCTAACAATAGTAATATCACTCTTTTCGCGTTGTCTTCTAGAAAATTTTTGCTGTGTTATAGATTGATTCATATCTTCTGTAACCCAAAGATTTTTGAACATTTGTTTTGTAACTAACTTAACGACTGTATATCGAACCTACAGGTTATGATTATTATTTAGAACACCGAATTCAATAACTTTTGTAGAATTCAAACAATTTCTTGCTGAAATTAAAAAGAAATTAGAGGTTCATGTAAGAGATTTTAACACCCGGTATACAGCGATCCAAAAATGATAGACCCCTTAAATGAGGTATCGTTGAATTCTAGATTACAATACAATTAAATAGAAAAGGATATGCTGTCCTAGCTCAAAACAACTGAAGTTAGAATTCCTGAGAAATATCAAGTTTTAATTTTATACCAATTATTTCATACCTTTTACTCACCGTATGATGTGCATCGTAATAAGTACGATAGGCTTAGGTAAACAATATGCCAACACGATTATATTGCTATTTAATATCTTAAAAGGTTAAAGTTTCCATGGACAAGAAAGGCCATTTATATTTCACTCAACTTGACAATGTGTTATGCATGCTTCACAAATTAAGGTATCGTCAATTCCCGAGCTTTCTTAGTAATTGGTTGCGATTTTAGTGAATGTATTCAGTCTTATACCTCAGGAATAAGTAAGGAAATCTTTTTATGAGTGAGGGACCAAACAGAAGGAAAGAATTACACACATGTGGGAAACAATAAATATAAAAAAATTTATACAAAACCACATAAATTATCATGACCAGATTATTTATGTTGCAAAGATTCCCCTCATTTATTTTAATGTAATTTGTATGTATTCAATGACTTCAGATTGCTATGGCATATACTATTACTGTAAAATTAATCACTTTGCATCTGTATTTATGCATTGTTGTTTATACAGTTTCAATGTATTTCACTCATTTATTAATATTACACTTAAATTCATATTATTATTTGATCGTCTTTTTAACGGGCAGGGTTGTATGTCAACTATACCACATAAATCTGTAATATTTATTGCAATGCTTATTTTATATGATAGAAGCAAGAAAACAAGAAAATCTGGTATTTTATTTGTATAAAAATTGTCATTTACTGGAATTTATACCTTATACATTATACTAAAGCTAATACTATCCGTCAAAAATCATTTGCATTTTACAATTATGAGCAAAATCTACTTAGATGACAACGTTACTGATTTTAAGAACCAGTAACCATCACTTAAATTGAAATACGAGTTTTAAAATTTCAATGCATTTCGACAACTACATATAATAATAATAATATACGTTTATTAATAATATTAAACACGTGCTTTGAGAACACAGGAAGTTAGTAAAGTCTGCTGTTGGTAAGGACTTTAAGACTTATATGGACGAAATAAATACAGCCATTGAATACAATCCTAAAAAACCTTGGTCGTTCGTAAACGAAAGGCAGAACCGGTCAAGTATACTGGAGATAATGTCTATTGAAGAGGAAATTGTTGATGATCCTGTCAGAATAACTGATGTATTTGCAACTCACTTTCAATATATATTCCAAACTGAACCTGCTTCGGTGAACTCTGAGAATGTCGGCGATGGTGCTGGTGTGCTGATTCTCAAGCAGATTAACCCGTCATGGATTCTTGAAGCGATGAATTGCTTGAAAATTACTCTGATTATGGGATTCGATTGCATACCTGCCTTTGTAATCAAGGATTGTCGATACTCACTTTTGGAGTCGCTTTGTCATATCTGGAACTTAATTTTGAATGAGATGCGCTTTTCACATTTATGGAAGATCTCCCATGTAACTCCTATATTTGAATCTGGCAAGAGGAATGATATAGAGAATTATCGTCCAATATCCATTATTTGCAACTTTGCGAAAGTGTTCGAATCAGTACTGTTTAAGGTTCTTTATCATCAAGGACGATGAAGTGCTGCGAACTTGTACTCCTTTATGTAGTATGTGTCTGAAGCCTAGAACAATCGTTTTTAACCTGACACCATATATACAGATCTTGTAAAGGCGTTCGATCTTGCATAAAATGTACAAATTTGGGATAGCTGCTAATCTTATAGCGATGTTTAGGTCATATCTTACCAATCGTCTCAACTACGTAGAGATTCAGGGCTTTAGATCCCCTATGTATAATACTACATCTAGAATACCGCAGGGGCCTACGCTTGGGCCTCTTATGTTTCTAATATTCATAAATGACCTTGCAGAGTGTCTTTCCTAAAACTGCTTGCTGTATGCCGACGATCTGAAATTATACCGTAAAATAGAGACCTACGAAAACTCCCTGATGCTGCAGGCTGATCTTCGAATACTACAAGAGTGGTGCATGTCCAACCATCTCCTCTTAAACATCAGAAAGTGCAAGGTTATGACATTTACCAGACTTGAATCAACTATGGAGTTGGCGTACAGAATTAGTAACCAAATCTTCGGTCGATGTGAATCAGTGAGGGATCTTGGAGTGTGGTTTGACACCAAGCTCACTTTTAACTTACACGTCACGAATATCTGCCAGCAGGCTCTAGCTATCTTGAGATTCCTTACCAGAAAGTCACGCTCTTTAAATATCTCCGTACTCATTAGTTTTTATAACGCATTTATCTGCACTAAATTGGAATATTGCTCTGCCATCTAGAAACCCGACTAGCTCATATATATAAATATGGTTGAACACGTCCAAAAGAAATTCCTTAAAACTTTATCTTTTCGGAAACATGGCGTTTACGTAAGACATGATTATCCTTACGATGAGCTGCTAAAAGAATTTGGATATATATCGCTGCATGACCGAAGAATAATTACACAGATAGTCTTCACTTATAAAATTATACATGGTCTCATTTCTGCTCCCAATCTACTGAACTAACTCCCATTCCTTGTGCCCAGGCCTGGTGCTAGGAACAAGCAAACTTTTTACCTTCCTACTGTTAATGCTCGTCACCACTCCCGCTCTCCTATACTACTATATTATGTGAAAATGTTAACACTTATTGTAATGATGTTGATTTGTTTGCAACAAGCTTGCACACCTTAAAACAATACTATCAAGATAGATTTTCTAGCATTTAGGAAGAATTATTGTTACTATTTTTATTATTATTACTGTTATTATTATTTTCTTCTTTTTTTACTAATACTATTATTATTATGATTCGATTACTTGTTTTAGAATTAACTTTCTATATTTCAGTTACCTCGTTTTGTACTGTAGTTTAGAGTATTGTTTCTTTTGCATCTTTCAATGCTTGATGTTAATCAATAAGATCATCCTGTAATAAGTAGGTTTTCTGCTGTTGGATAATAAATGTTTATTATTAGATATTATTATTATTACTATTTGTTTAATTGTTGTTTAACAGTCGTTTGTGTTAGTCGATTTTAATGTATCTGTAAAAGCTGAAGCCGAGAAGGACGCTGTTTACGGGGACTCTGCACTATCATTTGCCATAGTGAACATTTTGGGCACCTGAATTTAAACGTGATCACATCAGTTCCGTTAACGGTGTACGTTCGGGACGGCCAAAAAACTGCAACCGCTACCGATTACATCGGAAAAGTTCACCAAATGATGTTAGACGACCGTCCAATTAAGGTTAGAGAGATAGCAGAGACTGTGGATATCTCGAAAGAACATGTTTGTCATATATTGTCTGAAGACTTGAAAAAGCTAACCGCACGTTGGATACCGCGCTTGCTCATTCAGAACCAAAAACACGTTAGAATAAACATTTCCCCGCGAAGCCCTGTTGAAGCAAAATAAGACGGAGTTTTGGCGTCGATTAATAACTATAGATAAAACATGGATACACCAATACACTCCTGAAGCCAAGGCACAGTCGAAACAGTGATCTGCGAAGAGTGAATCTGCTCCGGTAAAGGCGAATACTGTTTTATCGGCCGGGAAAATTATGGCGACTGTTTTTTGGGGTATGCATGGAGCTGTGTTAATCGACTATCTTGTAAAAGAGGAAACAATAACGGGGGATCCTAAGCATTATTATTTGACAAGTTGAAGGCAGAAAAGGAACGTTTTGTTCCGCCAAGGCAAGCCTCTCATACTTCAGTGGCCGCTATGGTAAAAAATCACGAATTAGAGGTCGAATAGATAGACCACCTACTCTGCTCACAAAATCTGGCCCCAACGCCATTTTTCTGTTTTGTAAACTCAAAGTTCCGCTCGGAAGACAGAGATTTTCATCGATTGAGGAAGCCATTACATCCTTAAACGCCGATTTTGCAAAACTAACTGCCAATTACTATTTGAACGGATTAAAGAGATGGGGGCATCGATGGGAAAAGTGTATAGACTTACAAGGAGGCTAAGTTGAGAAATAAAACTGAATTTGGCAAAAAAGTACTTGTTTCTGTGTTAGACAAGAAACATTTTAGACTATTACATTTAGAAAAATGTAATTTTGGTTTTTTTACCTGTGATGTGGACATAAATTCTGAAATAATGTAAATACACCACATTGTGGCGTATGTCGCTGTGGGTTTTAAATTTATAGAAACATCGAAATAAACATTTTGAAGAAAATCCTGATGTACCTCTATTCCTTTACAAGTACTATTCCTTAATCAATAAATAGTAGGCAACGTACCAATCTGAATTATGTACTTATAGCTTCTCCTATTAATGTTTTAAAATTTGTTTTTTGTGAAAACATTAGATATTATAAATACAGTGTATTCCAGATAACACTGGCCAATAAATAATAGCCATTCTGAATTACATGTCTGTTTGTAGCGAATTGCTTGAATAACACTAGCTGTAGCTTTGATTGATACAACAGGTGCTGAGATTTCCAGCTGCAAAATTGTGTGTCTGCTAGAAATTCCTGAAATAGCCGCTAAAGCTGCTACTTCTTTCTCTTTAATTTCGAATTCACATAAAATGTCTCAAAGCCTAAAAAAAGTCGTGTGGATAAAAAATAAATCAAACACTCCCCATAGGAAAACCATTAACATCACACAAAGGTTTTACTACGTAAATACCTATGGCCAGTATTATTTGAAATTCACTGTATAACTATTTTTGACCGAATTACTCGCAAGGTTTCTTGAAGTATTTTTATCTCCCGGTAAGCTGTCATTCATCGCAAGTTGGCGTATTTTCCTTTCTTTCTGTGTATCTTCTGTAGATTGTTAACATAACATCTATTACTCATTGATTACTACATAGTATCCATAAATGACCAAGCTCTTTGACATTTTTAATCCAGTTATATTTTCTTGGAATGCGCCTCCTGTAACAAAGAATATACATTGAATTTCGAGACTTCTCAGACGGTTTTTTCCCGAATAATTGTTTATATGCGAAATACCAATTTCGCAATCTCCTTACACAGAATCCCGGTGATTCTATTGAGTCAACGATAGTGTAATACCTTGCAATCCTATAACATTAATTTCGATATTGTGGTTGATAAAAATGTTACTTTTGAATTATTATTGAATACAAATTATTTTAGTATTTTCCGATTTTATACCTTTTTTTATTGTTAATTGATATTTTGGAATCTATGGGTTTTATTTTGAAAGTTTGATCTTTTGGTTTTCCTGAATTTTATATGGGACCTAATTCCGTCGTAATGTATGCTTTAATGCTTTGATAAAAGACAACAGAATAACAAGTACGAACTTATAGACGTTTTATTAATTTACTAAAATGAATTAAATATTGTAAGTATGCAATTGTTTTATTCCAAAATATTGTTGGGAAACATTATTTTTATTTTATGTAATATACTGTACCTTGAGGTATGCACACCCACTATTATTTTACATAATTATAATTTAAATTTTCAATTTGTATTAAATTTCGACATTATATTTACAGAATTTGAATAACCTTTTATTGTTATTTGAATTCAGTCATTTTATTCTCAAAAAAAGAGACCATTGACATCAACTTGCAGGAAATAATCAAAGTCACAACTTATTTTCGAGAATTTACCTTGTAAGAACAATTTTTTTTCAAAAACACACAAAATCATGCAACACACCATCATATTGAATCATTTCTTATCTTTCTAATAGAATTTGTGAGACTGAAGTAATGAATTTGAACACGAAACACGAATTCGGATCTCCAAGCAACATTGGTTTAGTCCAAGAATCCGCCGTTGGACCAGTTTTACTCTCGTTATTTATTGACGACATTGTTGATCTTCTGGACTCTTTCTTACTTCTTCACTAAAATAGAATGGTCATTGTCAGTCTTTATATGGAATTCTTCTTTGGGGACCTAGCTCTTTTACCAATGAAGTTTTCCTCATTGTAGAAACTATTTCATATCTCTAACCTTATTTGTATATTTTTGAAGCTGCTTGCTATGTATATTCATAAACATAAAAATCAAATGTTGGAAACTAACAATACGGAGCATAATTATAACGCAGGGGAAGATTCCAATGTGATAATTACCGATCGAGTTTTTCAGGGAAGTTAGGAGTGAGGGGGCAGCAAGTATGTAAATAGGCGTATATTGCATTTCCAAGGGATCAGTTGTGCGTATACTTTGCCACTTTTCATTCAACCCCCTTTCCGAAAGGCGATAGGAGGATAGTGCTAGGGGTGGCAAAACAATCTCATCCGTGCTAGGTTGATAGACCTATAGAAGGTGCATTTAAAGGTAACTTTATTTTTTTTTTATTCGTAATGATGTAAATTGCAAAAATCCGAAAATCGTCGAAATTTCAGGGGTAGCTTTTACCCCCCAAATCCGAGATTCCGCCGAAACGGACAGTGGCATTTTACAATACCCGATGGATTTTACAAATCTGCCAAGTTTCAATCCGATAGGTGATTATCACCTCGGAATCCTCTCCTGCAAGGTGTATCTTAGGATGCATATCCTAAAACTAGCAGACGATTGTGTTGATATTCTTGGATAATTAGAAGATTTACAATGTAAATGAATTTAAAGAAATCATAAAATATTAGTTGCTATCCAAATGCTTTTAATAATTTATAGTCACTTTGACACATTTTTTTTCTATTTAGAGATTGTATTTGCATTTTTTCTTTTATTACTTTTCGGGTGCAGTTGCATTTCGCATTGCAAAGTCCAGTAAGCCACATACAATTGTTGAAGATCTGATCTTACCAGCAACTGTTGAAATAGTGCAAATAATGGTTGGTGAAAAAGAGGCTGCAAAGTTAAAAACAATACCGCTGTCCAACAGTACTATCCAAAGAAGAATAAGTGACATGGCAGAAGATATTCGAACACAAATTGTTGAAAATATTAAGAATTGCACGTACTTCTTCCTACAGATGGACGAATCTACAGATATTTCTAACTGTGCCCAGTTTGTAGCATTCATAAGATACGATACAAAAAATGATATTACAGAAGATATTTTATTTTGTACGCCATTAGAGACCAATACGACCGGAAAATGTTTATTTGACACTTTTATGCAAAGTACTGATAAGTACAACATTGACTGGTCGAAAGGCGTTGCTATATGCACCGATGGCGCCAAGGCTATGACAGGACATCGATCTAGTCCTATTGTCAAATTACAAGAAGTAATGCCAAATGCTACATGGGTACACTGTTTTTTACATCGAGAAGTTCTTGCGTCAAAATATTTACCTCCTGAAATGGATTGTGTTAAGAAAAGTGTTATTAAAGTTGTGAATTCCATCAAAGGAAAAGCGTTACAGACTCGTATTTTTAGAAAAATTTGTGAAGACATGAGTTCCTCATATGTAAATCTCCTTTATTGCACAGAAGTAAGATGACTGTTGACGGGTAACGTTTTGAAAAAGTTTTTCAGTTAAAATCAGAACTTTTGTTGTATCTGCACGATGGAATATGAGAATCTATTTTTCAATCCTCTTTGGCTTCTTAGACTGGCTTTCCTTGCTGATATTTTGAAAACTTAAGTATTTTGAAATTGCAAGTCTGCAATGTTAATATAATAACAGCTACGGATAAAATTAACGGATTTATAAAAAAAATTTGATTTATAGTCGACTTCAATTGGCAAAAAGGAGTTTAATTCATTCCAGTGCATTCAAGAACTCATGGAAGATTTAACTAAATATAGTGCGATAAATTCTGAGCAAGTTTTTGCAGATATGCAAATCAGTTTGCACAACTTGAAGCAACAGCTCTGCGACTATTTCCCCAAAGAAATTCAAAACAGTTATAATAATTACAGAACTGAATCTGTTTTTAGACAATTCTTTTCAGTGCGCTGAGATTGCAACAAACATGAAGGAACAAGTTATTGAAATATCAAGTGATGGAATGGTAAAACTAGAATTCTTTTCGCAGAACCCAAATCAGTTTTGGACCAAAAGAATGCAAAAATAGCCCCAGCTCACAAACGAAGCTGTAAAGTGTTTGGTTCCATTTGCAGCGAGCTGAGTTTCTCGTCTATGACTGTCATCAAAACAAAACTGAGAAATCGTCTCGAACTTGAAAATAATATCATTGTGTGTGTATCAAATAGAGAGCCCAGATTTGAGATTCGAGTTTTTGAAAAACAGGCACATACGTCGCATTAAGATTCTTTTACTTTGTAATTTTTTTATGTATAAAAATGCTAATTTTTCGTTTATGTTCCACAAGGTGCACGAGTAGTCAAGTTTATGTTCTTGAATATACGATAAAACTTAGGTTAGTTAAGTGTTATTTAAGTACTATTTTTTTATATGTTTTAATTTACGTTTCGAAAGATGGAAATAAATGTCTTAGTAAGGTGTTTTCTTTTATTTTGGAAATCCTCTCGTGACCCCTTCAGTTCTTTAACGCGACCCCCCGGGGGGTCGCGACCCACACTTTGAGAACCACTGGTCTCAATAAATAATGAAGGAACTTTCAATGTTTATTTTTTGTGGAAACTATACAGAACTTGTTTACTATTTTAATAAATTAAATAATATGGTCCTTGTTAAATTAGTTCAGTTGCTACTGACATAAAAGTGTCTAACATAAACCGATATTAATGTATAATTTTACACTTTAACAGTTAACAATAAGAAAAGTTTCGTAATTCCCATAAATTCCGAATATAATTTTATGACGCATTGGTAATGGTAAAATCTAATGAAATTCCATTTCAACAGCATCCTCTTTACCTATAGGGGTCAAATTCATTTGATGCCACACCAAAGTAATAGAGAACGCATCTCTCGTTACCGTGCATTAAGGTCGTAGGAGGAGGGATGAAGTTTAGGTCTCTTCACTTTCCTTCATGTATATAAAGACAGGCATGGGGCAAACTCATCATTAGTTAACAATTTGAAACAACACAATCCAAGACAAAATGAAAGTGGTTAGTGATTTTTTTATTATCTAATACCATAGTGTAATAATTGTAAACAACGTGATACTTACACCGACACAGTTGGATATTCTATAGAAATTACATAAGTGTTTCGTTATTTCTTATTGACACAAGTCATTTTCAGGTACTCGTATTCGCCGTTGCTATTGCCTTTGTAGCTGCTGCACCCCAATCTTCTGATAGAGATGCGCAAATAATCAAAAGTGTTCTAGACAATATCGGAACAGATGGTTACAATTTCGAGTACGTCTCATGTTGTGCACAGTCTTTTTTATCAATGCATTAATTTCAACCTTTTTTTTATCTAGATACGAAACTAGCAATGGAATTGCAGCCCAGGAACAGGGACAGTTGAAAAATGCTGGATCCGATAATGAAATAATGGCAGTCCAAGGGCAGTTCAAATACGTTGGACCTGATGGAGTCACATACACTGTAACGTATACAGCTGATGAGAATGGCTTCCAGCCACAAGGTGCTCATCTTCCCGTTGCGCCATAATTTCGCCATAAATAAAAACCTCAGACTACTTCAAAATGTGATTTTGTATATTATTTTTTAATAAAAAGTCGATAAATAACTTAAGTTTTTTTTAATTAAAAGCAGATGTATTGTAAATGATACAACTTTATGTTGACCGAATAATTTAATGTGAAGATTCCACCTTTATCTGAAGAAGGCATTCGGTCGATGTATCCTTGAGAAACTTCACCGTTACCTTTATAAAATTACCGTTATATCCGGTGGTTATTTAGAAAATTAAATAGTGAGTGCATTTCTTATTAAACAATCATTGACATTTCGAAACTTTTTTCGAACATGTGTTCTGGATGAATCATTAATCTTTGTGGAATCATCTTTAATTTTTCCGAAGTCCAGAATAGAATACAATATTCTTGGATATATACATAGATGATCCATTGTGGTAGATTTGAAATAAATTATACAAGAGGATATAAAGCTGTTGTTAATAAACAATGATTGATTTAAATTGTTTCTACCCAATAGTGACGGTTTTAGATTTGTTCTAAATGGGTTTAATGATCATAGATTTAGAATCGTCTTTAACCGTTTTCTTATACTTCAGCGAATCTGCTTGGAACCACAAAATAGAACCATCTTTTTTATTTGTAGCGATAACCCGATATGGTATAAGATATTAACTTGTTATAACCACAGGAGCCTTTTGTGTGTCAATGATGCGTGTGAAGTGTTTCATGCTTTGTTGCCATCACCCTCTCGCCGTAAAGGGTGAAGAGCAGTGAATTATTCCTCAACATGCGAATGATCATATTGGCGGACAAACGTTCTGCATACTTGCCTTTCAATTGGAAGGACGCGAGTCCAAATCCCAACCGGGACGGTTGGCTTTAATTGCAAAAACCCTTACCAGAGATTGGAACACCTCCGTATGCGGCATAATTCAAATGGTCGGTTAATGATTGGCTAATCAGCGTATTTAGTAACCCGATGTTTTGCCCAACAATACAACAACAGCATGAGAATGGTGACGAGCTTGTACTAAAACCACAACCAGGATCAAAAATGTCGACTTAATAGCCAAATCTGATACGAAATGAATCTACTGAATTCAGTACATAGTGGTTTTGCATATAAAGAAAATAGTTCTGCACACCAAACGATTTTTTTACTTACATTTTTAAGTAGTAAACGTCCTGAAATATTAAAAAATGTAAACCTAAACACTAATAATGATGCTTCTAAAATAAAATATTTTTCTTCTTGTCCCGAAGCTCACTTGATGTCAGCTGATTACATTTAGTAATTTAGAAAGGGTGGCCCAGAGATACATTATATTACGCTAAACTAGGCTTGTTAATGGATTTTTAAACTTAAATTTCTGTCTAGTTTTAACGAACAAAGTAGCACCTCAAGTACAATAATTTCAGAATAATCTACAAACACAGGAATTACATTTTACAGGAAAAAGGTATTCTGCTGCAACTATCAAACTCAACATTGAGTTTGTGGGTTCCAAACAGAAGAAAAGAGAAAAACAGAAGAAAAGACCAGACGAAACGAAACAGTACCAACAATAAATCTAAATCGATCGGGGTTAATGCCTTAATTATGACATATTAAGAGTTATTTATGTTTCAAGGGGCGTCAGAGAAATTTTTGGGGTCAAGGATGTTGTTTGCCGACCGAGGCAACCCATGCTTTTGAACGACAGAAGCTAGCGTTTTTAGAAAAAAATAGGTTGATTTCTATTTTTGTGAACTAACTTTTGCCGTTTTGGCATTTCCGGTTTCATCGGAATTGACGTTTTTAGGTTTTCTACGTTGTTACGATTATGATAGCTTCGGCACGAACCATGCCAAATTGCTGGGTCAATTTTAATGTTATATAATTCTTACAACAAGTATCACCTTATTTGCCGTGGCTGCACAACAAGTCGCACAATAATTTAAATTATCTTCTGTTAAACCAGTGCCCTGTAAGTTTTATACTATCTATCCCCATTTAGCCCAAAGTTCAAATATTTCCAGCTGTGCAAAGGCGGTCTTCATTATGATCCACCTCGTGGTAATTGTTGCCAAATTCACAGAATATTAAAATTAAGTACTTGGTGTTTATCTTACGTGGTCCATGCGGAGGCCATTGTAAAGTCAACAACATAAAAAACTGAAACTTAAGCACATTGCCTATCAAAAACTAACAAATTTAAACAAACCTACCACAATTAGTTAATTATAATAAAGTTCAATAAAGTAAAGGAGAAACAACAATTAACAAAACAAGTTAAAATTACATAAAATAATAACGAACATAAAGAACGAAGGTATGACAAATTCAGGTTACAATAACAATAAATAATAAGAATAATTTACGCTTTTGGAATTGAAATTTAACAGTTTGGCAATTGTTATGATTACTTTGTTTAGTAACGAGCTCTTTAGATCAGTCTGGCGTCACAAGAAACAACTTGACGCTCTTTCCTAGTCAACTTTGCGTACCAACAAAAACAGGTTTCCAAAACCTTTTTTGCTGCATATTGTTATATTTCTTAAGTTAGGGTATAACATATATGGTATTGTTGGATTCGCTTTTCGATTACCTTTCCAAAAATATAAAAATATACACGGTGTTCTGTTTAAAATAAGAAAGTTGACATCACTTCCGGTGACACCGGAAATACAATTGAACTGTCGATAACGGCAAAAGTTAGCTCACAAAAATTACCTCTACTGTCTATTGCTTTAGGTACAAATTAACTAAAACAGGCTAAATTACCAACGGTTGATCTCTCGGATTTACATTCTTATTGCCTCTGATAAGTCCGTTATTGAAGATTCGAGTAAAGATGAGTAAAAAGAATATGCTCAAACGCTTTTGACAAAATCACAAATAGAGAGACTTGATGACAATTTCAGTTGATTTCAGTGGAACGACCAAGCTTGAGGATTGGACAGATTCCTAATTTCTAAACGAATAGAAATTTAGTATGCTTCAACATAGGATTAAATATTAGATACAAAGGTTTAGCAAACGCATAAGTACCATCACTAACCACAAAGCCTAGAATATCATCTGACCCTAATGTCAAAGGGTTAATTTATTATTATATTTATATGTTATAGGCAATGCTACATGCTTTTAATCCAGAAAATGAAATAAAATGCATATTACTATTCACTATATGTAATAGTATTTCAGTTTCTTAAAACATTTCTTACAGTTTTTCCATTAATAAAATTAAAGAATATATATGTTTTTCTTGCTTTTCGCAGTGTGTGTTGAATTGGTATTGACACCGTCAAATACGGTTTAAAATTACAATAATGTGGTAATCAACAGTTACCGTGTTTAAAAAGAACAAATAAAAACACATCCAAAACCACAAAACAGTTAGGAGTGCCCAGTGGAAACGTCAGTAAAATATCACTGGGAGTAGTAGGAGTAGTAACATTTGGAAATTAAGAACTTTTTACTATACTTTTGAATACGCTTAACTTATTAAGGAATATTTATTAAAATGGTGGGCAATGCAGAATACATTTTGGCAAATGAATATGAGGCCGATCTTTCAAAAAGAGCTACTTTGAGTGGTTGAATGCATATATGTTTACCCTGTGGGTGTTGTATGTACACTACCAGCCATAGTTATTTGCCCACAAAAAGAAATACGCGTAAATAAGGAAAGTTCTAACTGAAAAAGAAATTCTAGTTTTGCATTTAATAAAATACTCTTAAAACAAAGAAATTGATAGTCTTTATTCAATTATAAAATTTATTTGACACAAAAAAATTCTTCGTTTCGTCGAAATGTCCACCTCGACTATTAATAATTGCAGCATACACTTGCGGCATTCTCTCTATCAATTTCGTCAGAATAGCGGGTTCTATTTCAAGCCAGGCTTCTTGTATTTGTTTTCACAACGATTCTTTGGAAGTGGCAGGATTTATTTTCACCTGCTTATCGAGTTCCTCCAAAAAAAGCTCTCTGGGATTAGGATCTGGGCTTTGAGGAGGCTATTTCATTATTTTGATATTGCTTTCGCGTTCCACCGATTCTAAATATTTGCGACACAATTTAGAAAGTGTAATAGTAGGGTCAATAAAGTTGGTCAAATACTCACAAAAATCCGTTTAATATTCTAAACCATTGCTGGTTTAGAACGAACGTTCCTCTCTTGGAACCGAAGAGTTCAAATTTAGACTCATCGGTCTAGATAACATTTTTTCACTCATCAATGTTGATTCCCGCTAGCCCACTGCAGCCGTTTTACTTTATTTTGCTTCCGTAAAAGTGTTTTGCGCAACGCTATTCGGTCAAATAAACCACCCTCTCTTAATCTCCTCTCCACGGTGGTTAAACTAACTCTTTTTTCACGCTGAATATTTATTTCTGGTGCAGTTTTTCGTCTATTCCGTTTACTCGTCATAATTATTCAACGATCTTCCGCTGGTATTATCACTTTCCATCATCCTATTCGTTTTTTATTTAATAATGTGCTAGCCTCTTGATATTTTTCAACGTTATAGTCAGCAGTTCGGCGACATATTTTCAATTTTCGATATCTCTGTTACTTCTGCCAAAATCATGTAAAGCAATAATCATTGTGGGGATTTCTAAAGGCAACTCTCTTGTTCTCGGCATTTTAATACTAATTTTAGACAATGTTATTAACAATATTCACTGTTTAAAAGAACAATTAAATCTAAATTTATAATTCTAGTTCGGGAAAATAGGGAATTGTCATCTTTACCTGCACTACCTTAAATATTTATTAGTGAAGGATAATTTTATTTCATTTCGGGTCTTTTTATGGGCGCTAATTAGGGGTCGAAGCCCTAATTAGCGGATTAAGAAGATTCAATCGATAACTAAGTATCAGAAGAGTCTTTTGGGGAGTTATTTAATGTGATATCTTTCCTTTACTATAAGTAAATAGTTATACACACTAAATAACAATAAATAAATAATTTTCCAAACTCCAAGCAAAAATTTAGGTGGGCAAATAATTAAGGCCGGTAGTGTACATATTTGGGACATTTTGAATCGGTCTATATTGCTTCTGACGTTTCTAGAATGGCGCAAAAGTAAGCCTGGACGGTATACAATAAACCTGTACGAAAGTGACCCTTGTGTCTTTTCTCCCATCGCACATCACCGCTCGCTATATACATAAGGTGTCAATAAGTTAATTTCGTGGAACAAAGATCTAGATGATTCGCTGTAGGATTTATTAAAAATCAACCAAAGAATTCTTTCTTAACAAATGAGTATGCGTTGGTTATACCTTTTTTCGTAATGCGACTTCTATAATTAAGATCTAAGGTGTCGTATGTAGATAATAAAAGATCTACCTACCATATTACCCTTTTACGAGATATCACAGCAAGTAAAATTTAAGATTTCCTTAATTCTAGAGAACATATTTTTTCTCAAGAAATAGCTTATAAAAATTCATGTCCCAAAGCAAAGTGTAAGTACTATTGTAGATGAATACACTATGGAATCTTCTACTATTATCATACATGAAATTCATTGCATAATTCGTTTTACATATGAATGGCTTGTTGATTCAGTTATATTGGAAGGTAAAGCCTCTTTAGCATTTCCACATTTATTGGAATAAATTATTTATTAAAAGTAGGTACATCACATACCTACGTACATTGCCATTCCAATGAACAAAAATTTATTACGAAGGTCACTGGGGATGAAATACTTCAACCCATACTTTCATATATACTATATAAGATGCATCAGAGGTGTCATCAGTTAGTAGTGCAGTACGTTAAATAACTCGAACATCTGCAAAAATGAAAGTGGTTAGTGAACATTGTGATAATTCATTTTAATATTTTAGAATGCTATTACTTAACACGTTTATGTAATCCAAACTAATCGCAAAACAAATACAGTTTCATATATGTACATAACTAATGAAGTGATTGATTTAGGTATTAGTATTTGCCATTACGATCATCATTGCTACCGCGGCGCCCCAGAGATCGGATAAAGATGCAACAGTAGTCAAAAGTAGCTTAGACAATATAGGAGTCAATGGTTACAACTTCCTGTAAATATGCTGCAAGTAATTAGTTGACCACATAAATTAACACGTGTCCTTTTTAGGTATGAAACAAGTAACGGTATTGCGGCTAATGAACAAGGACAGTTGAAAAATGCTGGATCCGAAAATGAAATAATGGCAGTTCAAGGACAATTCAAGTACATCGGAGTTGATGGAGTTACATACACTGTAACGTATACTGCTGATGAAAATGGATTTAAACCAGAAGGTGCTCATTTACCAGTTGCTCCATAAACAGCGGGCGTATTTATTATAGCCATGTCATGTTGAAACTTATTTCTATATTTTATACTTTGTTGCTTTTTCAATAAAATAAAATTAAAAACGATTTCTGTTATGATTTATTTTCTCCTAATAGAGATTGCTAAGAACTCTAATAAAATTGTTATCGTATTCTAGATTAGGAAATAACATGCTGCGATGTTTAACATCTTAAAAATTGCAATATGATTTCCCCATAAATATGTAAATTATATTATTTTACGCCGCATTCCAGGTCACTAAATGTTGTATATTAAAAACTAGTAATCCTGTCATTTAATAAAATTATTACACA
Organism: Dynastes maya; assembly: GCA_029619315.2. Classification (NCBI taxonomy): domain Eukaryota; kingdom Metazoa; phylum Arthropoda; class Insecta; order Coleoptera; family Scarabaeidae; genus Dynastes; species Dynastes maya. Next base: position 73,177,819 of record JAROYE020000001.1, read on the forward strand.
AAATGCCGTTAGTTTACATATTAGCGTAAAATATTTTTACAGCTAAAAATTCGAAGCAAAGTAAATGAGAATTATATAAATTATCACTTCACTAGTCTCACCTTGGAAGAAATATATGAATTCTTAAATGTTATTATATTTGTAAATAACTTTTTTAATAACATTCTTAACATTTTTTGCTCTCGAAGATAGTACATGACATTTTGGATGGCCATTTGCAGGTTTGCCTAATAAAGAAACAACATGCAATTTATGGATTTTAATCAAATTTGACAACCATCCAACATGTTAAAATTTCAACATCTCTTTTTAGTGAGTGAAATTGTGGCTAAAAATACCAAGGAATTGCATGTTTGCTTGAAACTGTTTTTCTTCTTCTTCTTCTCATACATCCTTATGCCCTATCAGGGCGTCGGAGTTTCTTTAGCTTTCGACCCATTCCCTCCAACTCTTCTGGTCACCCACCAAATCCTTCATCTCCCCTAGTGTCTTCCCCCTCATCCTTCCTGTCTCCGCCACCTGCTCCGTCTATGTTTTTCTTTTATTTCAAATTTTGGCCTCTAATACGTTTTTCACCATTTTATCCTCATTGCATACCAATTCAACTTCACTTTTGTTATTTTTTGTTATTGCTTCTTGGCTTAATTTTTGTATATCATCGTTCCTTCATATCTGCTGCTGTTATTGCGCTTTCGTGCTTATTTGGTTACCCAAGATTCACATCCGTATAGCAGCGTTGGGATAATTATTTTGTTGTACACTTGTAGCTTCACTTATTGTACAATCTCCTTCCTTCCAAGTATTTTTCAAGAATACTATTGTAGATGTAAATTGGATATATCTTTAAAAAGTCATACGTGACCTAGCGTGTTTGTACAATTCATTGCTTTAGAATATACATCCACTTTTATTATAACTTTTATCCAGATTATTTATCATTTGGCCATTCCCAGTTTGAAATAGTCTTAACTTTGCCAAATTTTTAGATTTTGCAAAAATAAAAACACAAAATTCTTCGCAAAGAAATGGGGTTTTATTTTTAAAAAGAGAAACAGGAAAAGATTTAATATAACCACCAGCGAAAGGTTCATTTAAAAATAGTCGTTCTTCTAAACTATGAACAGCATTAGTAAGAGCATTCCCAGGAATGTTCTCAATAACATGTAGTATCGAGATGACCTCATAACCGATAGCCATTCAGATTCATATTTGTTGGCCTAGAAGGCCAACTGTTCGCAAAATGTCTACTAATTAGACGGTCGGTAAATGTGTAGCGCACATTGTCGTCTATGTGGGGTAAAGCACCGTCTTGTATAAAAACAATATTGTCAATATCATGATTCTATAATGTTTCCTTTGTTCATAGAAGTAAAGTCCTATTAGGAAAGGTGCATCAAACAGTAACCCTGGCATCGTGTAATCTCTGCTGGACAATCGTATTTGGATTATTTTATACCCACATCTTACAGCTATATATTTGCCGACCCTACTAGAATCTTGCCAAATCCAGAGGTGTTCCAACCTTTAGAAGGGATTTTTAACGCGCCAAACATCGTATTGACACGGGGCCCACGATTTTTCTTCCTTACCCGAGAAGAAGGCAGACTCCTATTTTTATGTGTAATTAAAAACCAACCGTTTGGGACGGAATATGAACCCGCGTCGTTCGGATTGAAAGGATGCTAACCGGTCGAGTACCGAGACGATAACAGAGATATATGAGTTAACGCCCTCATTTCGTTCAATATGTGCCTCATCTGTCTAAAGAATTTTGTGTAGCAATTCCGCGCGAATCCGCTTATTTTCTTCTTTAACTTCAAAATGCGTGTTCATTATATAAGGATACAGGCGAATATGCCTCCTTAGAATTCGCCAGTCTTAAGTAACTCATTTTCGTTCGTTTTGCAACTTGACATGAATCTAGGTGCTTTAGTCGACTTCGTGGCTTCTGGGACTTCTGGGACCTTAAATATAAATAAACGCTGATAACTCAAATGGGCGATTAAGAACCTGAGAAAAGGAGTGCTGAGCAAAGGCGTAAGCATTCTCCACGACAACGCTCGCCCCCACGTCGCCCGTCAAACCGTCACTCTCTTGTAACAGTTTGGATGGAACATCATCACCCATCCACCCTATAGTCTGGACTTGGCACCCTCCTGTTTCCTAAATTGAAAGAACATTTGGCCGGAACGCGCTTCAGCAACGACGACGAGGTAAAAGATAACGATATGGCGATGGTGGCAAGCTGGTTTGACATGGGCATACAAAATCTGTCACAGGCAGCGTCTACAAAAATGCATCGACCGAAATGGCGATTATGTAGAAAAATAAATGTTCAAGGTCTAAAATTATGCAAACATTATTGAAAATTAACGTTTCTTTGAATTTCTAAAAAAATAGGAAAACTTACTTTTGGGATTAGCCTCGCGTTACATAAAGGGTCCCAAATCAGGAGTGACCCAGTTTTAACCTTTATTTACAAAAATCGGAAAGATCAAGATGTAATGTCAAGTGTTCTGTCATATCTTATTTTGATAAATATGGAGCGTTGGTCGATTGCTCATAGAGTATTTTACAACAATTTATTAAAAGAGGTGCGGTAATTAACATGCAACGACGATTTCGACATGAACTTCGTGTTACAATGGCCCCGGCTGACAAAGCGATTAGAAGATGAGTTACAAAGTATCGCTAGAGGGTATCAGTAGAGGATTTGAAGCCACAAGAGAGAACAAAACGAGGAAGAACGGAAGAGAATATCTTTCATGTTAGAAATGCAATTGAAGAATATTCTAGTGAATCCTTACACCACTAATCGCCACAAGTAGGAATTCCTCATGAATCCGTATGAGCAATATTAAAAAAGACTTCCACTATCATCCTTACAAGTGGCAAAAAGCTCAAAAGGTCCTTCTAAATGATCGTACCACAGGTTTAGAGTTTTGCTGTTGGGTTTTGGAAGGAGGCCAGGAGTTAATTAACAACATGGTTATGAGCGACGAGTCCCATTTCCAATTCTATGACGAAAGAAACAAGCAGAATTTGCGACATTGCTCTGCTGAAAATTCACACACTCTACTCGAGAAATCACAGCATTCTCAAAAGGTAACTGTTTGGTGCGGTATTTGCTCAGCTGAATTCCTGGGCCCATCTTTTTTTGAAGATGAAACAAGAAACGCAGTTTTTGTTATTAATAAGAGAGACGTGGAAATGTTACAGACATTTTTAACGGCCGCTATGCGTCAAGTTCAGTTACCATTAGATATTACTTGATATCAATAAGACGGCGCAAGGCCTTATGTGTCTAATTTATCAATGGAAGTTCTGCATGAGATGTTTCCAGGTCATCTGATATCTCAGCGTGAAGATCAGTCTTGGCCGGCACGGTGTTCTGATTTGTCGGCTTCCCGGCTATCAAGTCAAAAGTGTATCAAAACAGACCGGAAAATCTAAAGGATTTAAAAAATAATGTCAGGCAAGTTACTGCAGAGATTCCAGCTGAGATGTATCGGAGTCCATTACTGAGGCGTGCTGAAATATGCATTGATCACAACGGACGGCATGTGATGGATGTGATATTGAAATATTAGGATTAAGAAAATAATTTTATTTTTAACATTTATTCATTAATTGTACACAAAAATTTTAAAACTGTTTCCACATATATACAATTTATGATTCTTAATGCTTTTTTTGGTTTTAGGAGTATTTTTATTTATCACGACGCTATTTTTGATTAGAAATATGTGTACCTTATTATCGAAAATATTGCCATCGTTGATTGCACACGTACTTAAAAAAAAAAACATAAAATACATGGGGATGATTATGAATATGTATTATGCATTTATATTTCCATCATTTGAATTTTGAAAAAAAATGATGAAATTGCAAGTACTATTACGTAATAATTAACATAACCTGTAAACTGAAAAGAATGTGTTACGCACATTGTTATTTAAGCTTATTGTTATTCTCATGGCGCTACTCCTAATTATACGACCGTTATTCAACATATATTTACTTATAAAAATGTTAGAAGTCTGGCGAAACTTTCCTCAACACCGATGTTCACACTTAACATTTATTGCTACAACTGTTTCGTTGGAATATATACTATAAACTTTTTATTGACACTTCAATCGAACTTTACACTTTTTAATATATTTAATTTACATACTAAGCCTGTAAATGTTACTTGTCTATCACGATATCATTAAGACTAATTAAACATTTGAACTTTTATCGTGAAGAAGATCAAGTCGCCGATTAGTTCGACCGATCTGTATATGGATAAAGAAGTAAATGATTATACAAATGGTAATAACAAAATTTTAACGTTAATTGCTAGAACTTCGATGAAAGTTAAAATTGTAACCTTCTTAGAAAAGGCTTTAAAATATTACATTATGTACACTACTTTTTATATAGTATATAAAATACATACATGTAATCCCTTTTCAAATAGTTCCTGATTTATGCTTTCAAGGAATTACTTTAGCTTCAATTAAATTTTTTATGATAACCTTGTCAAATCACTTAAATGTATTTAAATTTAACGGTAATCTTGAACAAAAGTTACAGAATATGCATATACAGGTGTCCCACTGAAACATTAAAAATATATCGATTTCTGATGGCTGCTTGGTTCTGATATTTGAGGAATGGGTATAGTTGTCTATAGTCTCCTAGAATAAAATATTTCATAAGTTTCGCCGTTATTTTAAATGGAACTACGCAATTTTATCTTTTTTTCGGATTGTGCATGCAACCTTCATAGAGTATCCTTTTACCTATCGATCATCTGGAATTATTTGACATTCTTTAAAAGAGTACATTCATACCAAAGGAAATGAACATACGTAATGCAGATGACATAAATGGCAGAAGATTCTTACGTTGAATGTAGATACTAGAGCGTCTGGCGGTGTTAAATTATTATAAAAAAAATTTCTTAGCTCTATACATACAGTTCCTGGCCAAATTACTTGAAACACACAATATTTTGTAGTTTCTTCATAATAAAATATAAACTATACATGTATTATATTTTTTATTTATAAAATATATTGTAAAAATATGTAACATATGTAAATATTAAATAAGTAATTAATATTTAGGCCATAACTCATGATTTTTAATAACATCCTTAATTCTTCGGGGCATACTTTCAATGCAAGATATAATTGTCTCTTTTATATCTTCATCATTCTCCCATACATCCTTTATATTCTTCATTAATATTTCCTTTGTAGGGTTTTCTCTTTCATATACCTTACTTTTTAGTCGATTCCATACGTTCTCGATAGGATTGAAGTCCGGTGAATTTCCGGGTCAACGTAAAAGATGTGATTGTCTTCAAGGAATTTCTTAACCTTTTTTGCCACATGGCAAGGAGCATTATCTTGTATAAATGTACGCCCTGTCGGTATGCGACGTCCTGGCTTAAAATACGGTAATAACGTGTTTTTTAACACATTTATGTACTGCTCTTGACGCATTGTACTTTCTACAAAATACAAACGGCCGGGTCCGTCTCCACTAATCACTCCCCAAATCATTACCTGCGGAGGGTGTTTTACAGTTCGAAGAACCGTGGACTCTGTGAGACGTTCGCCAGGTCGTCTACGAACAAATTGTGCTCGCTGCACTAACACACAGAGCGAGCACTCGTCACTAAAGGAAACCTATTAAATAACGCAAACATTAATTCAGTAAAAATCATGTTGTTAAGTTATTCACCTTCTTCCAATTCTCGTCTGTGCAATGTCGATATTCTCTTGCAAAGTTGAGACGAGCAGATTTCATTTTTTCTGTTAAACGCGGCTTTTTTACAGGTCTTCGGCCCATTAGGCGATTTTCGCGCAATCGGCGCCTGACAGTTCTCCTCGAAATCTCTATTCCTCTCTCTTGTAAATTTTTTTGAATCATTTTAATTGTAGGAAATCTATTGCTCAAAGCCTGATGAACAATTTCACGGTCAGATCTCTTCGAAGTTTTCCTTTTCCGACCGCACTTTGCCCGTCTTTGTGTTGATGTGCTAGCTCCTTCGTTTAAGTTTCTAGCTAAACACGATACAGAAGAAGGAGATACTTTCTGTAATTTTGCAATTTCTCGTTGTGAATGTTTGTTTGATTGTAGAAGAGCTTGTATAGCGGCTTTTTGTTCACTTGTTAAATCTTTCCCGGGCATTTTCTACAAAAAACCCCAAATATTTCAATTTTTTTCAAATTCCAAATAATTAATTATTAAGAGAGAGATAGAATAACAATTTTACCTTTGCAATAACGATATATCAACACAAAACACTTAACGATACCCCGCAACTTAGCTTCTATACGGTTATGACGAAATATTTTAAAAAATTTCGATGCATTCTCTATACTGTGAACTCGCTAAATGTAAGTTGATAACTGAAATATTTATATATACGTACTTTACTCTTCTAAATATCATTTCTCTGGTATTTTTATTTATTGATACAATAATCTAGTCCCCCTATAAACGATCGGATTCAAAGCAAAAGAATATCACTATAATAGGATGGGAATTTTCAGGTAAAAAGGTTGATTTATGACATGTTTCAAGTAATATGGCCAGGGACTGTAGTGTTCAAAATCAAGCATTCACTTTCAAGATTTTTTAAACAGTAAAAATCATTTTTAATACAATTTCCTGTATGTTATTTCATGGTGTGTTTTATCATCAAATTCTGCATAGATTTGTATTAATCTTTAAAAAGTCGATCCCCTTAGCGAGGAATGGCAAAGAAATGAAACCGTCTATACAAATATATGATCTTTTTGATTTGAAAGATACTTTTTGAATGTAAAATTGAAATTTATTGAGTTGCTCCAAGTTTAAATAAAAACATCGAATTAAGAAAATCACAAGTCCGTTTATTTTCAACAATCTACTTACAAAAATGTTGTAAAACTTACTTATAGCTGCAAGTAGCCCGTGTGTGTAGTTTATGTGTGTACATAAGATCCTCTATGAATGTTATAAATCCTTTTCGGATGTTCTTCAGCTCTCCTCTTCTTTTTCTTTATTTCCAAATGATTTTTCTCTTGATGTCGTTTAATAATGTATTTTTTTTTAACGTGTGATGATGGCCAAACGGGGTGTAATAAGCCTTGCAGCTTATCGTAACCTCAAAAGCCTTTAGTGTGTAAAGTGTTCCATGGCTTTGTTACTGTCACCATAAAAGGTAAAGTGCAGTTAATTGTTCCTCAACAGGTGACTGGTGACTCAGAATTGCGCCGGACCTACTAAGAAAACTTGATCCTAGTAGAACTCCAGCGTACAGCGCCTAACTCAGCTCAGTCAGGCGCAGGCAGTCTTACCACTGGATCACTGAGCTGTTATATACTTTAATATTTATTTTTGAATTACCTAATTTCTAAATACTTTTTCCAAATAAACTCCTTTTCTCTCGAAAGTCTGTTTGTTTACTCGTCTCCATAGGAATGCTATTCCAAGGACTTTCATATTTTAATGGTTGGCCGTTTGGTGATCGAGTGTGATGTTACAAATGACGTTACACGCAGAGAAACGGTTTCTTGCATCTAGAAAGTAGATTTCCTCACAAAAATCAGTCTCTATTCAAGAACATATTTTTATTTCAAGACTATAAAAATCTATAATGTAAGAAAATAATTTTCTTGAAATTTCATTTGGAAAGTAAATCCAAGAAAACATTCATATTAAAGGTAGGAATGAAAAAATGGTCCAGATCCTACAAAGTTCCATTGAGAAATTAGGCTACCAGTTTCATGTTCAAAAAACACATTATCAGGCCAGCTACAAGGATATTAGAAAAATTACAATAATGGAAATAAAAACCGAAAGTTAATAGTTAAAATTAGGAGCAAGTGAATGCGCTAATGAAAAAGTTTTTTTTTATAGGTTACAATATAATTAAATTGTTTCTTTAATAATGTAATTAAATGGGAATTATTTTTATGTAGCTTAATAATTAATGAGTTAATATTTAAGTTTATTTATTCCTTTTTTTATTATTATTTAATATATATTTTAAAAAACTATAAATTAATACACGTAATGAATAGTAATAAAAAGGAAAAAATATTACATTAACCGGTATCTTTTGAAAATGTTTATGAAACGTTATACGTTAAAGGTTAATCATTGTATGGGTAAGTATGGTATCCGTATTCCAGTTCCGATGCTACTATCTAGGACGGCATGACTATAACTACTGGTACTAGGTGGCGCCAGGAAATATGTAAGTTGTTGACATGTCTGCATATGCAGACAGTCTTCTAAGGACGTGTCTGCAATTGCAGACGACATAAAACTACATAAAGCAGCCACGTCTGCTGTAGCAGACACAATTTCCATTTGGTTTGTATTTAGACCCACATTAAGTGTCCGTGAATTTGTTTGCTGGTAACTGTCCCTGAAAGGCTTAAATAATTCTTGCTAGGGTTCTGAGTATGCGCGATTCGGAAGTTTCAGCTAAAGTTGATTTCAGTAACAAATTCATACGAAAAAACGAATAGAAAACCACAAGAAGTCGCCGAATACAACCTAAATATGTCTGGTGTTGACAGGTGCGATCAGCTCACCTCTTACTACAGTTGCCCCAGAAAATCAGTACGGTGGTACAAAAAAGTAATGTTTCACCTCTTAGATGTGACAATTGTTAACAGTTTTCTATTATACAGAGAAATAACAGATAAAAACATAAAATTTTTGGAATTCAGAAAAAAAGTCTTATAAGGTCCCTACTAAATATTTCACCTGATCTAAAGAATGGAAGAAAGTTAGTGGAACGTGGTGCATGCAATGAACCGCAGTGCATCAAGTTCTAAAAATGTTATCCCAACTAAACCACCCGGACATTTTTTGGAAAAGATACCTGTACCTCAAAATTATAGTAGAAAGAGTTATTTCTTACGATGTAAGGAATGCTCAAAAAGCGGAAGAAGAGGCCAAACGTCTTGGAGCTGTCGCTTGGCGCGAAAATGTGCCACCACTTTGCGTTGGCAGGTGTTTTGAGACGTTCCATGAAAAATAATGGTCATTATATTTTAGTTTCCAATTTCCTTATAATGTTTTATATATTTAGTTGCTTATTTAGATTTCAGTTTTCGATTTAGTCTATATTTTATGTATTTACTATCTGTATTATTAGCCACGTGTCAATAAAACTATCCAGATTTTTTTCAAATCCCTGGCGTCTGTAGTTGCAGACACGTCCTTACACATCAAAAACTGAGATGATCAGGGACAGGACTGCAAATGCAGACCTAATTTTTTTTTATAAATACAGCGTCATTAGTACTTTAGAAATATGTAAATAGCACTCCCAGGGCATTATCGTTACATTTCTGGTACTACCAATGTGATAAAAAATTATCCCCTCACAAAATTATCTGTCCGTCAATGTGGAACAATATAGCCAGGAGCAAGAAGCTTTAACGCTTTTCTCTTTTCATATTGTTTTTGCTGGTAGTGATTCCATCAATACCAGGGGATGTTTATTACCATATTATCTTGGTTATTGTTTCTAGGCACTGTACTTCTACATTAAATTCACTCTTGTTTGAACATTATTCTGTCGATAACCTCTACCTTAACCTTTTTAAAATCACAAGCAATGCAAATAGTTTACTGCATTGTTTTAAACAAGGTAAGCGCATATAAATAATACGCATTTCAAGAATTCTGTGTAAAAAATGCTTTATTTTAAGAAAATGAAACTATTGATTTATGAACACCTGAACGCTTTCTGGAATTAAGAAAACTATTTACTATCCTTAAGAAAATATTGTTTTGTGTTATAATGGCCATTTACTTATATTAAGAATCGCTTTCTTCAAATCTTATGCAAGATTTTCTAGAATCAAGTTAATAATAATGTCTTAAACAAAGAAATACAATTATTTAATTACATTTTCGTGTCAATGCTTCTCTTAAGCGGAGAAAAAACGGTAAGAAAATATTTCTTTTGATTTAAAACGGTTATTGTAATGCGGATAATTGAAACAGTAATATCTTGAATTAAGGCGGACAAATAAACGTTTCTCTGCGTGTATGAATTTTGATGTCGAGGTTTCTATGTAGTAGGTTGTGTCGGATAATGTTGTATGAGTTTCACAAAAATTTATATAAGAGAGAATGCAAATTTGTTAAACCGGGAAAGAGGTCCACTTACCCACTCAACTTTGATTGATTTACTGATGTAAAAGGAACACATGTTAACGTTTTGTGCTACAAGCAAGAGCCTTTTCTCTTAGTTTTGTATATTTCGCATGTTCTATGGCAGTGGTTCTCAATCTTTTTGAAGTCGGGGAACACTAAGCCCTGGCATTTTTTTGCGCGGAACTCTTGCAATGCAACATAAGCTTACCCCTGCCTTAAAGTAAACCTTTTTTAAATCAAGGTCGCGATGAAAAAAAAAAAAGGGATATTGTTCGCAAAAATAACTCCATTATTTAAGTTAAAAGAGACGGAATAGCATTTGCGCTAGCGGGCGCGGGGTTGAACACCCCTGTTTCAAAATGTTACTTTTATAAAAGAATAAAATATCAATATTGATTGGTGTAAATATATTTATTTAAAACTTACTTGAAATTAGAATACTTAAAAAAAAATCTTAAATTGAATGCGATACATGGGCCTGGTGATCTTTGCATATTTCAACAATATTGGGACGAATAAATGGCAAACCCACACACATCTGGGCCTTTAAATTTCTCAAGCATTCGCGTTTCTTCATTTTAATATTAACCATCGTTGAAAATCCTGCTTCACAAAGATATAACGTGGAAAATATATCGCAATAACGTGTTTAGTGTTTTTTGCTAGACCAGAGTATTATATTAGAATTAGAATCTTTTTCTCGCATCATTCAGGCGTACGATTGAGTTGACGAATCGGAATCCACGAATGCGTGTGCTGATATTTTAATGTTTGCTATATACTCCACAGTCCTTGCTGCTATCGTTATTCATTATTAAAGAGAGCCTTGCAAAATTAGAAGCATTTTTTAACATTTGACATTAGAAAACTTCAAATATTCAACATTGCAGAATTAAAATTCTTTAAGTACACCAAAGAAAAAATTCCTTCAAAACCAATAGAACCACCAAAATAAGAGGAGACTAGAAGAAGTAGAATTAGAATCAGAATCATCTTTAGAATTTGATACTATTAACGAAGGAATACAGGTTTTGTGTAAATTTGACAAAAAAGTAACCGAAGAAGGGGAAGATCATGCAGATGAGACATGAATGGAAGCCATAACCCAAAGTTTTCGAGGAAACTTCGGTAATGATATTGAATATGGCGAAACAATGATTAAATTTAAATTCACCATCGTTATATTATTCAATTATTATTATACAATTCCCTGTAAGGTGATTTTAATGAAGTTTTTCTTTAATATCAAAGAATTAATAAGATAAATTATTAAAATGCCATTATGCAAATAACAATAAGAGAATTCTGAAAATATAAAATCAAATTTTGATATAAATTAAAAATTCAAATAATAATTATATAAAATATTTCACCACAGTATCCCACTACAGTATATTTTTTGAATTAATTAAATATGATGTGACATTTTAAATGTCTAGTCAAGTATACCATTATTTCGAAAAGAGCACATACATTCAATTAAAGTAATATCCTCAAAAAATACCTTTCTTTAAATTGAAAATTGTTTCATATCAGTGAACTGGCATTAAAAAAAAAATTTAGTATGTCTCTTTATGAATGAAAAAACAAATTTTAAAACCATATAATCTTTTGCTATAAAGACTTCGAAAGTTTATACAAAATACCTATACAGACTTAGTATTAAAACGGAAAAAAAAAACAGAATCTGTACGAGTACTGTTGCACCACAAACTAAAATGCATAGATTCCATGTAGATCCCATGTATTGCATGATGTGCTAAAAACGTAGTTCTCTATACGCCCAGCGTACATCGTAAAGAAAGTGAGCCATCCTAATTAATAAATTTTGGTAGAGCATACCTTGACATTCTAATCTTTGTAACCACTGTTAAACGAAGGTCAGTGGGGATGATCCGAAATATCTGGAGATATTTCATCGAGTATATAAAGACGACCGCATATCGCATTATCATCAGTGCAGATCACGCGGAACATCAAATAAACCAACCAAAATGAAAGTGGTTAGTGAAGTTTTAATACTAATTAGTAGCTATACTTACGTAGAAGTAGGATTGTGTGTACACATAGTGCGAGAGTGTGATTTCACGTGTGAAGATTTAGTTTTATTTAAACTATTTACGTATTACCCAAAATATAACACAATTTCACTCTTATAGGTATTCATATTCGCCGCTATTGTAGCGCTAGCCGTTGCCGCTCCCCAAACCGCAGACAAAGATGCTGTAGTTGTCAAAAGCAGCTTCGATAATATCGGCACAGATGGATTCCAATACGCGTCAGTAGAACAATCAGTTATAATCACCCATAATACTATTTAATCGTTCTCTTACTGCAGGTACGAAACCAGCAACGGAATTGCCGCTCAAGAACAAGGAACCTTAAACAACATTGGAACCGAACAAGAATCCCTTGCTGTTTCAGGACAATTCAAATACATTGGACCTGATGGAGTCACTTACACTGTAACTTACACCGCTGATGAAAATGGTTTCCAACCGCAAGGTGAACACATCCCAACAGCATAAATGGAACAAAATCTAAATTCAAAATTGTGATGCCTCTCATACTTGTTTTTTACTGGTCAATAAAATTTAAGTCATACTGTTAAACTTGTTTTTTTCTAGCTTAAGCATAATTTCTCTTCGGAAGAATTTACTTTTTTACAATCAAATTATAGTGATCTTTGTATGTAATGATTATAATTACCTTAATAGCTCAACATTCGTATGCTATGGGCTTCCTACAAAATATTAATCAATTTACACATCTAGGAAATCAGTAATCAATGTCTTGTATTTGTTCATAATGCAACAGCCTCGGACTGTTTTTGCTAGCTCGCTAAAATGATCTGCACGAACAGTAAGCGTTTTCCACTGTACTGTGGTCGAAATGACTTCAAAGGTACACTTTATTCCCAAAATCAAAGTTTTTTGCATGGGAATTTCGATGAAAGGGTTTTGAAGGAAATATTTAAGAGCTCTCATTCTCACAATATTTCTAGTGTAACCCGAGCTTTAGTTACTTTTTAGAGCCAGACAAAGTAAGGAAAGATAATTTTCACAAATTTCACTAAAAATTAATAATTCTTCTCAGAGTTACAGTTACTTTATATTGAAACTACAGACTAAAATATTTGTTACTAAATTGTAGCAAACAACATTAGTGTAAAAACTAATTGCTTGAATTTTGTTTTCTGGAAGGAGTTGATAAACTTATGTGTAAAGAGCGAAAATACGTGCCTGTACAAATTTTTCGAGGATTTACAAAGACGTACGTTGAAGTACGCAGAGATATTTGCAACACTTCGTAGGGGTGGTATGTAGATCATTGTGTATAAATACCAAAAATCGCTGTTAACCATTTTGCAAAATATGAAGAATTATGTAAGTGGTCGTTTATTTTTTTTACAAGTCTACATTTACTTGATTTCTTTAAAGTTTATAACCTTAACTTATTCAAGCAAATAATACTATAATAGGGTTATTTGATTTTATACCTTATTCATAAATAGGGGCCGGATTTTAGGTTTTTCGCCTTTTTGTTTCTTATTAAGGCATTCACATAAGACGTAGATACAAATGTGTTTCGTAAAAAATAACGTTAATTAAGCCTATCTTATAATTGCCTAAATTCCTAAAACAAGATAATACGACCTAAAAACACTTTTTGTGACCTAAACGTCCTAAACATGATTTTTCCAATAAATTAATAAACACCATCTGTGAAGACTAGTGAACTTTCCATATTTACTATAGAAGAGCTAACAACGTTCTGAAGCTAAGCGTTGTACCCCCTTTTGAAGTAGATGTTGTAGAATTTATATACAATTATGCTACATAGTATTTTTTTTCTTCGCAACAGATTACATTAATCTGGTGGATATTTATCACGTTAAGTTAAACACACTCATCACCTCATCAGTTTCTTTTAAAGCGATAACGTAAGCAAAGCAATGGTATCGCCATAGTAGCGACAATGGATTTATAGTTTATACTTGTAATGTCGCATTATCGACGACAACGGAGTGCTAAGGGTTAATTACAAAAATTTATACTTTCTTGGAAATGTATCTACAACACTATAACTGGCCGTACCTCAAATGGTTTCAATTAGTTACATTTTTCTACTGGTTCAGTGTGCTCTAGTGAGATATTCTAATCCGTGATGCCAACAGAAAGGCCGTTGAAACAAAGTTCATTAAACCAACCGTATACGTCTAGTTTGGCAAATCGAGAGTTTAATTTGGACATGTGCAACGCCCTAATTGCTGCAAACATTCCTTGGAATAAGTTGTCTTGTCCTCAGTTGAAAAAGTTTTTACAAAAATACATGGGAAGAAATATACCGGATGAATCTACGCTTCGAAAAAATTATTTAACGCAGTGTTTTCAAAGAAAGTGAAAAAAAACGTGAATTTTAAATTATTATGAGCCAAACTTTTTTTTATTTTTCAGACTGTTGAAAAAATTAGGAATTACATTGGGCAGAATGATATTTGGATTTCCGACAATTGGAAAGTTGGACTATAAAAAGGCTAGTGTGCCAATTCTGCTCACTTCAAATAAATTAGAAAAAACCAATAATGTTACTATTTCACGATTTGTTGATGAAAGTTTGGGAATGTAAATTCTCTAAATAATATCTACTTAAATATTATTTTATATATATTTTAGATTTGCTGTGGTCTCCAGACATCAAACATGAAAGAGTTAAGCTTCTGGTGACCGACGGTGCACCATATATGCTGAAATCTGGCGCAAATTTAAAAATATTCTATAAAAATCTTAAACATTTGACATGTTTAGCACATTGCTTGCACCTTGTGTGTGAGTCTGTACGTAACCAGTACGAAATTGTTGACGGGCTAATTTCAAATGTGAAGAAAGTTTTTTAAAGGCTCCTACTAGAGTCGAATTTTATAAAGAGACGTTGGCCGATGTTCCGCTACCACCAGAACCTGTAGTAACGAGATGGGCAACATGGATACGAACGGCATTGTTTTACGCAGAACATTTGGTTGGCATACAGAAGATCTGTTTTGAATTAAATTGTTCCATTTTTTTTAATGATTAAATATTCCAGGTAATAATGGCATTTATCTCAAATGCGCGATGCATTGAGTTGGCGCAACTATATGCCAACAAATCACAATTAAAAAAAGATTTAATTTACATTAAAACTAACTTCAAAATCCTTTCCGACAATATAAATTAGAAGCGATAGGCCTTCCGCCAACTGATGCCGTAGAAATTGTGACAGAGATATGTGATTCATTACAAAATTGTCCTGGGAACGTATGTAAAATCGCTTTTGATAAATTAAAAAGCTCGTTGGAAAAAAATCCTGACTTCAAATTTATAAAAAAAATTAATAGTTTAATGGCTAGGGAGGAGATAGATCTGAGTGCCGACTCGATTGATGTAAATTGGACAAATTTTAAATTTGCTCCAATTACATCAGTCGATGTGGAACGATCGTTTTCATGTTTGAAAAATATTTTAACGGATAATCGCACTTCAATGACATATGAAAATCTAGAGCGATATATAGTTAATAATAATAATAATATGTTTTATTAAGCAGAAAAGAAAAAAAAATATCATATAGGAGTATTATTATTATTATTATTATTATTATTATTATTATATATAGTTTGTCAAGCAAACGCTTCGCTAAAATAACTGTGCTTTTACTTTCTTAATATGTTTAAATAATTTGTTAATATTGTTAATATCTCCTTATAGCAGCAAATAGCTAATAATAACGTGAAAAAAGTTTTAGTTATTATTTCGAAATTTACTTTTACTATAGGTACCTAAACCTAAGGTATTGAACCTATTTCGGTCTTTTTGTGGCCTATTTTGAAGTTTTTTAAGTCCTACTTTAGGCACCTTTCTCGTTTTTTTTTGTGATCTAAAATTATTATTTTATTACGCAAATATAACGTCACTAGATGTAGAACGTTCGTTTTCTGCATATAAACACACTTTTTCCTCACGCCGCATTCGGTTTGCCGAAACAACTGTGGAAGCATATCTAATGTTGCAGATATTTAATTATTACTTGTTTATTGAACCTGTTGAAATTATTACCTATTTAGTACAGTTTATTCAGTGTAGCGTTGATTTTTTTATTCCTACGAGTACTACGGATTAATTAAAGAAGTAAATGCCCATATAAATGTAGTACCTACCCAATCAAGTCGTCTATTTCTACATGGTACACAGAGCATTTGAATGAAAACTAACCACCCTAAATTACTGTAAATTGTTTGATTTTCAGGAAGTACACAAAAATACGTCAAAACCCATATAAAAGGAGGCATCTATTTGCTTTTTTATAGACGGTGTAACTTTCACCCCTGCATCCCCATGGTTACCGTTTCAATTTGTTTTTAATTGAACACGTTGTATATTTTTTCATTTTTGAATTTACCTCTGACAATAGGACAATAAAATATCTCGACGATTTTAGGTGAAATCGAGTACAGTGGTAAATAGGCTACATGTGTTGTTGTTGGTGCACAACTTCAGATTTATCGGTTCAATACGGGAAGTATGCTCGGCTAACAAAATAAAGCAAGAAAAAGCTGTGTTAAATGTCATTTAACCGAACATTAGATTTGCCCAAGATATATGGTTCCAATAGCAGGAACAGCTAATAGACTCATATATAATGTGCTGAAGGGTATCCGAAGAATATCATGTGTCATTTAACCTAATAGTGATGACAAGTGATAACATTTTGACTTCTAAATGTACAAGGAACGAATATAATGTATAAAGCAATCATTGATTTTAAAATATTTAAATTAATTAAAAAGCAATTTTTCGAAATAACTAGAAACTGCTTGTAGTTAAGTACAACAGAAACTTTATAGAAAAAACACAATTATTTATTCAATTTTGAGTTTTAGATTTTAGAACGTATTTTAAAATTGATTTAACATCTTATGAGTACACTGAAGAAAATTCAAGAAATCGTGTTTGTTAACTTCGTTTCGTTAAAGCAACAACAAAATTATTGTATTAACTAATAAATTTATTACAACAATGAACTACGTTTATCAAATTGAAACCTATTTATCAATATAATAAATACTCGTTTATTAACTTACTTTGTGAGAAGCGAAACAAACTTTAGATATTTTTCATTAGACATTAACAAGTGTATTCTTTATATCAATAAATCCATTTATCGCTTATAGTGTAAATACGATGTAAGTGTTTATCGTTGGACCAATTTTGATAAAAAAAGTGTTACACTAACCTACTTTTTCATTGTACGAGGCGTGTTTTTAAAGTAAGAACCATTTTGAAATTCTGCTACCGTGAGCGCTGCCGCGGCTTTCTACACTTGCGCGCTGTATACCTACATCTGTTGACAAGCCACAGACGCCATTACAGAAAGATTCGACCGTGTTTACGTTTGTTTGTCACTATTTAAAACGTCTCCGCCGATCGAGAATCCCGCCGTCTGTGAAACACGCGTTTTCTTAGTGTTAAAGGCATTAAATCGGCCGACATTCATCGTCAGATTTGTAAAATGTATGGAGAAAACATTATGAGTGATGGAATGGTACGGAAATGGATGAGAGCTTTTAAAGATGGCTGCACGAATGTCCATGAGGAGGAACGAAGTGGGCAACCTTCTGCCATTACTGAAGATTTGGTTCAGAAAGTTGACAAAAAAGTGAAAGAGAACAGACGCTTTACAATTTCGTCGTTAACTGATGAGTTTCCTCAAGTTTCCAGAAGTGTTCTCTATGAAGTTGTGACCAGTGGTTGTTAAATCAGGCGGCAGACTTCTATGGCGATGGGATTGTAAAGCTGATTGTACGATACGATAAATGCCTCAATATTGGTGGAAATTATGTGGAAAAGTAGAATAAAGTACAAGCTTTCATGTAAAAATAAAATTGTTAAGAAAAGTTTACTTGTATTTGTTTTATTTGAAAATGGTACTTGCTTTAAATACACGCCTCGTATTTACGTACCTCTTTCGTTCAATGTATAGTTTGTATTACGACTTACATTTATTGTAGTAAATATACGACTTTCAGTGTCGCTCATTGAGGGAGAGAGCGCTGAAATATGGAAAAGGCGATAAAGTTGAGGGCTGTTTAATATTCTAAATAAATAAAATTTGGTATTTAATAAACTTTGGCATATCCAAATTCTTAGTTTGAATTATCATCTAGTGCTCAAGTTAATTACTGATATAAAACTTTGGTGCAGAATTATTTCAATGTAAAATTTGGGCCGGTAAAGATATTACATAATATCATGACATAAATTATCAAATATCCTGACTCACGTTAATAACGAAATTTAGTTTTCTTTTGATCTTTATCAAATTTGTAACCAAAACACAGCACGCTACTATATTTGTGCAACAATTGCCATGCCAATTCAATTATCTGTCCTCAAATATAAAATAAGTACACAACATTAACATAAGCACCTATCAATAATCCTTCTTCTGTAAATTTCAACCTACTTTCCCTATTGGTGACTTATTCTGTTAGGATTCCTTTTTATCACGATGCTGAAGTAATTTATTGATATGCCCATTCCTTGATGTGGAGATTATGCGGACTCCTAAGCAAGACAGGTCATAAATATTATTTTCAACATCTCAATATGTAATATACAGATTCTTCTAAAATAATGCTGGAGTGAGATACATTTATCATCTGAAGAATAAAAAGTTGTATTTGTATACATCAAAGAGCTATTCTTTTTTAGTTCAACAGCATTGCTTTAACCTTTAAGACGCATCTCTTTCTCGCTATATTTAAAATAAAAAAATGATTAATAACCAATAAAACTGTGGGGTAATACGTTAAAATTAACTCCAATAACCTTACAAATGGCCTTAATCCTTAATTATTTGTTACGAAATTTCGTTTTTAAAAGATTAATGCCTCTTCAAGCACTGTCTTCAAAATCGTAATATTAGTGACGTGCGTTTTTCCATCATTAGCATACAATCCTTTGCAGAATTGCTGGAGTCAATTTTAACGTATCATCCACAGTTTAATAGTTAAAAGCATTCTGTTACTTCTTTCCAATTGACGCTTACTAATGTAACACATTTCTAAGAAGTAATGTTTAAAATAATGTTGTTCAACATCAAGTATTTTAACTTCAAAGGAGTGGCCATGTTCCATGGAATTAAGGATTGCAAATTTACCGACTTTCTTCAATACCGGTAATTCGGTAATTTTTTTTCTCTACTGGGTTATCGGCAATTTACCAGTAATTTTAATTTTCAGAAAATTTACTTATATTGGAAATAAAAAGCAGTAAATAGTAATATCAGGAATTTTATTTATAAACGTACTTAATCGCGTATTACAAACAAACGTAAATAAATGAAATTCTATTGAAAACACATATAAAATATATAAAATAAATTTTATTCTTTTTAATTACTTATATTGAAAATAAAAAGCAGTAAATAGTAACAATAGGGATTTTATTTATAAACGTACTTAATCGCACATTACAAACAAAGTACAAACATAAGTAAATTAAATTTTATTGAAAACATATATGTAAAACATATCAAATAAACAAAAAATAATGCTTGTATTTTGAGTAAATAACAAATCTAAATAAATAACTATGTTCTAAAGAAATTAAGTAACTAGTCTAATCAATTAACTATTCTGTACAAACTTTTTGTTTATTATTACGTATTTTTTGAAAATTCACGCGCAAAAAGCATAGTTTATCAAGACTAGGATACCCTAATTGTGATCCAATCTTGCTACAAATTAAGCAAGCTGCAGAAAAGGCTCTTTCCGATTCCACACTTGTTGGCCGACAAATTAGTAAACAATCATATACCATATGTGTGTATTTCCCTCTTATTTTTTGCTCTTCAAAATAATATATTTATTTTTTAAATACTGGTGTTAAATTTCTATTTTTACCTTGCATTAGAGTCGGTACTTGACAAGATGTTTCGGTTTTTTTTTTATTAAGAACTGCAGTTTATCTTTCATAGATAGCGCAGTTGATGTTGAAGGGACTGACTCAATTGACATTAAACATCCAAAGTCTTCGGAATCAGAATCATTAGTTTCTGATAATTCAGTGTTAGTATCTGTTTTGTTTTTATCGTAAATGCGTTCAATTAATTTTACGCTTATCTTCCTTATTGTAGATTTGTTGGTCTTAGTAAAAAATTCTTCTTCATTTGAATTCTTGAAATTGTTACCATAAAGAAATTGCAAAACATCAGAATAAACAGTTCGTCGTTCCTTTATACGTCAAATCAATGTGTTTTTAAGTTCGTTACTTAAAAATGTGTTTTACGTCGTTAGCTCATCAAGCATAAATGTCAACGTAACATCGGCGACATAAAAATTAGCATTTTCACAACATAGTGTTTCTAAATCAGCTTTTGTTGGTTGTAATGCTGATATTGTATTAGAAAACAAAGAGACTTTCTAATACAGTTTATAATCTTCGAAAAACGCTCTAGCATAATTAGTAAGCTATTCCAACGTATTTGAGAATCCACTAGTAACGAAAGTTCTCGACCAAATTCTTCTTTTACATGTATTTCTAATATATCATCATTTTTTGTTGGCGATTTGCGAAAGATTTTGTATACTTTTCGTACCTTTGTTATCAGAGAATTTAACTGTACATCCTGTATAAAATGTAATTGGGAGTCAGTAGATACGCTTTGTACTATTTGGAAAGTTTCGCCCTCATTTTCATCGTCTTCGCCATCAGAATGATATGTATCAGCTAACTCAGGAGGTTCCTTATTATCACACTCAATTTTTTCGAAATTATTTTTGCTATAAAGCACTTCGATTACAGCCAATTGTATACCATATGCGACACATAACTGGTAGTTTGTACCGATCAATTTTCCTACTTTGTTCATTATTGAAGCTCCATCTATAGTAATTGATACTATATTTTTGAAAGAAATATCAAACTCCTATAATTTATTTTTAATGACAGTTAAACATTTATCGGCGGGCATAGATCCATGAATACGATATAATCCAAGGCTTCAAAAAAAATCAAATGTGTGAGCATTAACGTTCATGTATCGACGGTTCTTATCAGATGTCCTCTCATCTAACGTTAAGCAAAATGCTCTGTGTTTATGTTGTGATATTTCGTTGACTACATGTTTCTTAATTGTATCTGCAAAGACTATTTTTTTAATTGTATTCGAAGATGTTGGAATGTTTGTATACCCATTTGCTATTAACAGCATTCGTACACATGAGTTTTTTTTTAAGTTACCATCTGCGTGATATAATACGTAACAAACTAAGGTGTAAAATGAAATATTTTCGTTAAGTAAGGCTTTTACTAAATGCTTTGAAGACCTAAAACAATAATTATTTCTATACTTATTCTGTTTGTATATGTATTTAATATTCTTTCCAATTCCCGGTAAAAGATCGCAAATTACCGGTAAAAATTTTGAAAAAATTTTCGCAATTTACCGGTATTGCAATCCCTACATGAAATGAGTGCATAAGGCAATGTATGTGTGAATATAAGCTGTTACGGACATCACTTGTATATCCCAAAATACGGTGATTTTGATTTTTGGGACGTTTGCTCAATGTAGCCCGGACAATCCTTGGAATCAATTCGATGAATAACATTAGATTTCTCCAAACGATCCAGACTATCTTTAAGTTTAGAAGAAAATACATTAAGTTTTTTCAATGGATAAATTGCAATTTTTAAATTATTATATCCTTTAAACAAGCTAGAAATCCTGCTGCTAAGATTAGGTATATATACGAGGGTAAGTCAAAAATTACTTACGCTTTTAGTTCTACAACTGTATTAAATAAAGATAGGTGTACAACAGATACATTATTTTTCGATATAGTCTCCACCTTTAGCAATGCACTTGGTCCAGCGAGCCACAAGCTTCCGTATGCCTTCCTGGTAGAAGGTTTTCGGTTGGTCGTGAAGCCACTTTTGCACCGCATCCCGAACGTCTGTGTCTGAGGCAAATCGACGACCTCTCAAAGTTTCTTTGAGCGGTTCAAAGAGATGAAAGTCTGAGGGAGCGAGATATTTGCTGTAACCATCTCTCGAGCTTGCTGAATGTTGTCGTCGGTGGTCGAGGTTGACGGCCGTCCAGCTCCCTCTTTTTGTGTTACGCTCGTGCGGCCACTTTGAAACATTTCGATCCACAAAAAAATGCTTTTACGGGATAAAGCACTGTCCCCGTATTGCGACAAAAGTCTCCGGTGAATTTCAGCACCTTTCACAAACTCTGACCACAAAAATCGGATCACTGCTCGTTGTTCCTCTTTGGTGCAAACTAATAGCGGAGCTGACATGTTTATGCTGTTGTAGCTAGCAGACAAATGACGCGATCGTGATTAAATTCCGTACACATGACCATAGAGGCGCCAACACAACGCACGCGCAAGCGGCCGCCACTACGATAACCTTTAAAGCTTGTTATGGCGAAAGTGTAGATAATATTTGACTTACCCTCGTATATTAAAGTTTGCGAAAATCGAGTTGATCTGTACTATTTTCCAGGTTGGAATTTGGTGGGGTAGTTGCAACTTATTTCTGCCTTATTAAATTGTGGAGTCAGTTGACAGCGTTATTTTTTAATAGTTGCGTAGTACTCCGTTATTTTTGAAAAAACTCATATTCAACTTGAGAATAAACATTTCTCGAATCATTTTTAGAAATCTGAAATTTGACTTACTGTTTACTTCCTCTATACTAAGGTAAGTGGTATTATTGTTGATTACCTTATTCGTTGCCATGCTATATAAACTTACGACCAATAGGCTTTTTTGGCAGGTTTTTTTAAATATCTTAATAATTTTGTTTACTGAAATTTATATATAAAAAAAATTAAAAACAAAGGAAACAATTACGAACGTATCGCATTTTCTTATACAGGGTGTGACGTTTAAACTGTTGGTTAGTCGAATACTGGATATTATTACTGGTTTAATGTTGAAAATTTCCTTTCGAGGATTTTTGATATTGATCTTTCAAATAAAATTTTTGGCAACTATTTCCGGTTATACAGGAAATGACCTTGCTTGTTTTAAATAGGATATCCTGCATATTTTTCCATTTAGTGATAGCACACATTATTCTACATAAGTTCTGTTAAGATTTCCCTATACCTATATTTGACCGTTTTCGAGAAAAATGGATTTTAATGAATTTTGAAATTTTATTGAAAGCGGAATGGAAAGTCAACAACTGAAAAAGTGTTTAAGTTAGGAGGTTGACATTTTCTGGTTGTGTAGTCAGTACGTTGTACTACTGTATAAAGTAAAAAATCTGAAAAATTAATAATACAGGGCGATATAAGAGCTTATATTAACCAATAAGACGCAATAACTCACTGATTTTAAATGGAAAACCATGCATATTAGCAGCGCATATGATTTGTTTGACTATCCTCTACAAGAGTTAATTAACACTCCCTATACCTATCTCTGCTAGTATATTTGAGTTATTTCAATTTTTTCGTGTTATGAATAAATTCCGATAATTTTCGATATAATGATTAAGTAAAAAAACTAGAACTATTTGAAATAAGAACATAACAAGTACACAAATTCAAATTAAACAATAAAATCTTATAAAAGGTTATAATTAATACAAATTTTCACCGGGCAGTTCTAAACATTTGCAAATCCTTTTTAAATTTAATGAAAAAGTCATTTTTTCATTCTAAATTATTGCATTTAATCGAGTATTTCACAAAATAAAGATAAAAAAGTGATTGTTAATTCAAGATACTTATTTATTTAAAGTTAAATACTTATCTAGTTTACAAAATATAATTATTTTTCGTTAGAATTTCTTATTATTTTTACTTTTTTGTTGATTTTCTTAAGAAGCCTGTGGAACATTTTACATTTCTCGATAGAAGCGTCAGATTTTCGGTTGTCAAATAGGAAAGCGTGATAATGAATAATTTGATAACATTTTCTTTATTTTCAATTTATTTAATTGTTATGTTCTTATTTAACATATTTTCTTCTTTTGTTACTTAATTTTCTATCCGAATTTGTTCCTAACACGAAAAAAGTCAAATAACTTATAAACTAGCAGAGATAGATACGGGGAGTGTTAATTAACTCAGAGAGAATAATCAGATAAATCATATACACCGATAATATACATGGTGTTCCATTCAAAACAAGTAAGTCTTATTGGTTAATTTAAGTTAATAACCTTCTGTACCACCCTGTATTATTAACTTTACAATTTTTTAACTTTGTACTGTAGTACAATGTACTGATTACATAACCAGAAAATTTCAACCTCACAACTTAAACACTTTCTTAATTATTAATTTTTCATTCCGCTGTCACTAAACATCGAAATTCATTAAAAGAAAGGCATTGGGAAACCTCAACAAAATTTATGTAGAATAATGTCTACTACCAGAAAATGAAAATACTATACAGGGTATTCTATTTAGAATAAGCAAGGTGACATTCATTTCCGGTATAACTGGAAGTAAATCAGAGTTGCCAATATTTTTGTATTTGTATCTATATTGTTTTATTTGAAAAATCAGTATAAAAGATCCTGGAAGACAAATTTTCAGCATCCAGCTAGTAATAATTCCCAGTATTCGGATAACCAACGGTTTAAACGCCACACCCTGGATATAATAACATTTCGAGTTTTCAAACAAACTTCACAACCTAATTACTATAGGAAATAAATAAACATTTTCTGTATAGATACATTAAATTTAATAGTTTAAAATTACATCTGATTGGTCCCTTACCGTATATCGTGTTTTTGGCATAAATTGTAAGCCTAAGGCCTGCTTTTAGAACATATTTTGATGTGCCTAAAAATGATTCTTTGTAAATTTGTAATACATATGTATATAACATTGGGAATCTATCCACCTCATATGTTAATTTAGATTATGATGCAGGATCACCCGTGCGTATTACAGTGTTAGGAATAAATACTGGAATCGTTTCCATTTAACAATGAATGTACTTACACTTTTCGTTCATAATCTATTTCACAGGTTAGTGTCGTAACCCGTGCACACCCGTGGCATTTAAGAAACCGAAAGATCTAATTTGCAAAGAAGATGCGTGAGAGATCCGCTCAAGGGTGGGGACCTTTGATGATAAATTTGTAACACTTTCGTTTACGTATAAAAGGGAATATTTTCAAAGAAGACACCATCAGTCAGTTCTAGCACAACACCAATAGAAACAATAAAAATGAAAGTGGTTAGTGTTACATCTTTCTTCTATATCGTCCTACATTTCATTGTGATTTATGTGCGTGATTTCATCATATGAGAAGCGTGCGAATGCCGAATTATTTATTGGGAATTTGATACGTATCTCCTAACAAGATTGGAATAAACGTGGTCATTATCGAATCGTCATATATAGAGCCCATTACGTAACATTTCATAATAATTCGGCGAAAATGTTTTTCTTCTCTTTAATTCGGATATTATTTTTATCTTTCAGGTAATCGCTCTAGTCGCCATTGTCTCTGCCGTCCTTGCGGCTCCTCAACAATATGAAAAGGATGCCGTTATCCTACGACAAGATTTAGACAACATTGGCATTGACCAATACAGTTATGCGTAAGTATTATACGACGCGATCAGGTATGAATACAGACAGCAAAAATTTTAGTTACCAATTTATTATAGCGGAACTCTCCTATTATATTACCAAATGCCAATATCTTCTGATGTGCTGGTTGAGCATGCTTGTCTCTTAATTTATGAACTATAAATTAACTACTAATAGCTTTCCTATAAAACGTTTATAATTCAATTTTTTAGAGGTTTCATGCCAATGCTTATTTTATCTCTCACATTGTTGGCTTTAACCTTTGACTTTTTAGTAAATGCCAAATAAAAAACCGATTTGTGTAAATTATTTGAAGAAGAATAGTTCGCATTGCTTTGAGAAATTGTTAATTTTTATAACTAATATAATTAGATTTGTATATTGATTTTATTGCGGCTATAAATTTAAAAATACTTTCCAGATATAAACAAATAAATTATTTTTCATTGTCAATGTAAACATTAAACAAACGCCCACGGTAACAATGCTCATTGCAACTATTTAAATTAATTTTATTGCACTTACAGCCTTATGGTTTTCTTAAATCATGTAATCGAAATCAAACTGTTGCATGTTTTTAAAAAGTTTCAAAGAAATATTTTCGTGTAGGCACACAATGGGTCCTACAGTGTTAAAATCTATAATAATAATAATAATAATAAAATTAATTAAAATCAATTTAATACTGGCATATACAGCGTGTCCACAAAGTACGTAAGAGGAATAAAATCAATTTAATACTGGCATATACAGCGTGTCCACAAAGTACGTAAGAGGAAAATAATTCCCTTTATGAGCAATTTAGAGAAAAACTTTGAAAACAATAAATATTCGTAGGCAAGTCCTACACAACAAACAATTATGTCCAAGTATACAGGATGTTCAGTTTCCGGGGCGTATGATGCAGGTTTAGTTTTTTTAGCGAGACACACACTGTATATTATTACGTTTTTATATGTCTCTTTTCAATTCATGTCAAGTTTCATAAATATTCCCTATCTTAGTTTTTGAGATAATTGAGATAATTTGAAATTTTGCGAAATCCCGACGTTTCTTTAACGGTCGATATCTTAAACGCTTTACTCATTAGAGGGATGATTCAAATTTTATTTGATTGGGTATTTCTTGAAGTTTTCGGCAGACCATTCATACTATTTCAATTTTTTTTAATAGAACACCATGTTTTTCAGGATTCTGATAGAAGGACTGTTCTAGATTTTTTTTATAAATATTTCCCTATACTTCAGATGTGTAATAATCATCATTTTCCAACATGCATTGTCTAGCAAGTTAATAAATAAAAATAATAAATACCAAAAATAAGCATTCACATGTTATTAGAGTCCAATATAGAATGAACAGATTTAATTAATACATAGCACTCTAAGTTTTTTCAGCAATAAAATATGAGGAGATGTAAAGTGGTTTTTGAATTGTGTATTTTTCTACAAAAAGCATAGATTAACGGTACGGATTCTAATAAAATATATTTTTACAATAGTTACTATGTTTTATAAGATGTGAAGTTTTCAAAAATATTGCCAGTTTTTTTAATTTACTAGGGGCACCTAAAAAAATAAATACTACACTTTGAATTATGGAAAAAACTGCGTTTTGCAATGTACCTCCTCATATATAATAACAACATGCTGAAAGTTGTTTAAAACATTTGCCGATTTAGCTAAATAGAAATGTTTATAGAAAAACTTTCTAGATGAATTCCTCGAAGTAACCATTATTTTCCTACATACATTGTCTAGCGAGTTAGAAAGCTCATATACGAGTCCCGTCCAGCTCCAGTTGGCCCACCAGATAAAATTCCAGTCATTAGCATGTATTGAAGATCATTTAAACTAATAGAGGTATAATTCTCAATTTTTATTTTGCAAAAAACAGTTTGAAAATATATGCCACAAAAATAACGGAACTGATTACAACAATTGGAACTGATTAGGACTGAAAAAAGAAAAACTCAAATTTGTGATTTTCAGCTCTAAGATATAGCTCATTCTACCACTGGGTAACATCACCTTTATTTTTAATAACTGCTTCCATTCTTCTCGGCAAACTATTTACTAGATCCTGACACTCCTCTGCAGTGAAATTATCCCAAATGTTCTGGAGCCTTTGCTTGAGTTCTTGCACAGTCCTGGCATGATTGGCTCGCAACCTCTTTTTCATGATATGCCATAACGTCTCGATGGGCGAAAGGTCCGGACTACTAGAAACCCATTTTAGAACCGGTATTTCATGGTCTGAAAGCCATTTTATAGATCTTTTGGAAGTATGACATGCAGCACCGTCTTGTTGAAAAATGAAGTCATTTCCAGAAATCCTGCTCTCTTCCAAAGCAGGCAACAAATACTCCTCTAGGATGTCTAAATATTTGTCTGAGTTAACAATGCTGTTGATAAAGTGTAATTTTCCAACTCCTCTAGCCGACATTGAACCTCAGACCATTACCGAAGATGGAAATTTAATTTTGCGCTTAAGACAGTCAGGATAAGTTTCATGTTTCTGGCGAATAACTCTGCTCCGGCTATCACCGACACAAACTTCAAATCGCGACTCGTCACTCCAATGTACACTATTCCACCTTTCCATATTCCAATTTCGATAGTCTCTAGCCAATTTTAACCTGCTTCGCTTCTGCTTTAGAGTCAATAACGGTTTTTCTTTTGCCTTCGCGAAGGGAAAAACGAATTATCTTTTGTCCCTTAGAATTGAACTCATGAAACTTACCTTGTAAGTACCAAAGCCAAGTTTTCTTGCTTCTGAATGACGTGTAGACTTGCAAACACGTCTTCCAATAGCCTCACTCCAGAGTACACTCAACGCTCCGTAGTTGGCACGCCTTTTAGACTTGATAATGCTGGCCAAAGTTCGTCTATTAGCGTCTATTAATTTGGACTTTTTCACATATCGGGGCTGTTGGGCAGCTTAACCGTTTGATTTGTACAATTTTGCAATATTTCGTACGCTATATCTGGATATGCTGAGCAATATTCCGATTTCGCCGTTTGATTTTCCGGATTTGTGTGAATTAATGATAATTGATCGAATTTTTTCATCAATTGCCTTTCCCCTACCCATTACTGACAACAATTGCACTATCAATTAACTGTTCTACAATCGAAACATCTGTCACCGTCATCTCCGTCAAAAAAAGCGTTATTTCCATAGCCACCTCAATACTCATCGTTAGCAGTATTCGGTAATGGAATGTATTTTTTTAATATTTTCCATTTTTTATGAGAGAACACGCTCAATTGAACCCAGATCTCTCCTAGAGTCCTCTACATAGCATATTTTGTCTTAGATATTACACTGTAGCGGCTGGTTTTGCTCCTTGAGCGATAAATGCCAACAATACTACAAATTTTGTGTGTAGGCCAACTGAAGCTGGACGGAGTTCGTAAATAATGAACCGCGCAAAGTTCACATGAATTGAAGAAAGGCATTGTAATAATATACAAGTGTTCTATTTAAAAAAGCAAACTTGTGCTGCGGAAACGGAACAGCCTGTATAGTTGACTATAATTTTACGCAGGAAGGAAATTGTCTTCCACCCACGCGCTAGGTGGACATGTTATATAACAAAATTTAAAGCATATGTACATAAATATTGTTTTTAATTTTTAGCATAAAGACGACAGCTTATTTATTACCTTGTAAAAGATATTATTTATATGTGGTGTATTAAACCTGGTCTAAGAGTTAATTAATTAATTCTTACATGCTAGTTAGACCTATAAAAATAAATATTATTAAGAAAGAGAAATCAAACTCTAAACAAACAATTTTAAATTAAGATTTCAATTCTTGTTTTATTGCTGAGCATATACTCACAATTTGTTCCTGGATAATTTTATGGGTGCTAAATTGTTATATAACTCTGCTCTAGCTCGGAGAGACAAATACTTTCTATTTCATAACTTTATGGTTCAATCTATCATTTGAATAAATGCTAATCTTATTTATGCTTCATCAATTTACATATTTTTAACATCATAAGAACTTTCTTCTCCTATTCGAATATTCTAGCAATTTAATGTACATTTCCAGTGTATATTTTACTTTTAAAACCTTGAAATATAATCTGCAGCGACTTAAATAACAAACCAATAAAGCATAAACTGCAATGTGTAGCTTGGTTAGAGTAAATGTCTTTTCCAATAAACCCTTGAGTAATATATTTTGCAGTTTGCAAATTTTTAATTTGATTTGGATTTAAAGTCATTATAATGCATAGTCTGTCAACAACTGATTTCTTTTTGTTGAAATTTATTTTAATGCTTAATAATTCCTAGCAAACACTCTCCCTTGTAACCTATTGTCTAAGCTTGCGCGGTACAAAACTATATTTTCTTTTATCTTAAGGACGAATATCATTGAATTATCGCAATGTAATTTTTTATGTATTACAGCTATGAAACCAGTAACCGGATCTCTGCTCAGGAACAAGGACAACTTCAGAACGTAGGAACAGATCACGAAGCTCTATCAGTACGGGGTCAATATTCTTACGTAGGACCAGATGGCGTTACATATACAGTTGTCTACATTGCCGACGAAAACGGCTTCCAACCTCAAGGTGCTCATATTCCCCGTTAGTTAACATTGAAATACTAATTTATTTTAAATCTTAATTTGTACATATAGCTGCATATACATTTTATCATGCGTTCGAATTTTTCGAACGTGTTAAATAACTGTTGTATTTTTATACCTGTTTAAAAAATAAAATATTTGACTGTAAGAATTTGTTTCTCAATAGTGATATAGCATATAATAGTGAAATCCCCAAAGAGACACAATAAATAAATTGTGTACATGTTTAATAAGAGAGGAAATCTGATCGCAAGTACCATGTGATGTACATACATAAATATATATACAAAGCCAAAATAGAAGGTAAAGATTTACGAATTCAGACAAGTTGACAAGGTCACTCTTTTGTCTGTTTGGTAAACAGATGGAAATTAAAGCTTTCATAAAGAAGGTAAACAGTATGAAAACATGACTTAAAAATAAAACAGAGAACAAGACCATTCGCCTCTTGCCCTGGGAGAAAGTAATGTTGAAGGCCATGAATGCAGTCATCAATCCTGTATTGAGTAAGTGTGTGTAGGTGTTTGTGTATGTAGGTGCTGTTGCACATTACTACTGGTAAATCCTTTTCAATTTACATATTCGTCTCCAAATTGGGCAGGCTTTTGAATATGAACGTGCGTACAGTCAAGAACCCTAACTGCTGTTGGGAAATGGAACCTGGTCAACCATTTCTCTTTGGCTTGCATGATTTCATTTTCTGTTGTTGGAAACTGAATTCATTCGCCAGCCGTTTCCACAACACACTCATGCACCTCGTGGAATATTTTGGACACTGTGGGCTGCTCCACAAGCTTCTCGATCCTCCCCCAGAATGTAGTCCGCTAACCACACCACAGGGACTTCAAATCTAAATAACGTTTTGAAATCTGATACACGAGGCGTACGTTTTGATTTATAATATTCTCTTGTGCGTAAATGCACCACAGCAGCCATAACAAACACAACATTGTAACAACTTATAAAAACCCTTCTCGACTTTAACACATAAAAACTAAGTTTACTACTCCTAAAAATACACAAACTTCACCATACAAGCTGTATGTTGGCTGGTCTAACTAGTAAACTAGTGAAAAGTGAGAAAAAAGTTGCTACGGACTAGATGCATCCTTTTAGAAGCAAATCCTTCAGTTTTTAAGCAAATGATTCTTTTTATAAATACGCAAAAGGGTTAACCTTTTACTTTCAAGCAAATTCTATCGTCTCAAAGCAAAAGCTCTTCCTTCACTTTTTTATGCTTATAACTTGAAGCAATTGCTTCGTTTTTTGAAAGCAAAATGTAACGTTTCTTTTTATAAACATTGCCTACTGAATAAATGCATGAATAACGAGCAATCGACTGCTTGACATATAAATTGATTGAAGTATACAAAAATTCTTTATCGCTGTCGCAGTGAAAATACTGCTACAACATAGATTTTATCGCACGCAGTATTCACAAATTCGACAGAAAAGATATTAATTGTTTAGAATATTGCGCAGATCTAACTAAAATCACTATTTTGTTCAATTACTTTGCGAAGGATATCATTTTGTTTCAATTAGTTTCTCCTCACTACTGGAAAACGGTCTGCATTCTTTTAGGAGTTTGCAAGTCAATTCCAGCAAATTTGGTATGATTATAAAGAGAAATAAAGGAACTATTGGAATTTTAAAAGGTGGAATTTTTTCAATATTCAATACCCTCAGTATTACTGTAAAAACTTCTATCGCAATAAAGTATTTAAGAGGAAAATCCTCAGTAGAATAGATGTTATAGAGAGAAATTTCAATTAATCCTAATACCAAGTAATAAAATCATTAGAAATGATATTTAATGAATGGGCTATAAACATGTTTAGAAAAGAGAGAATGGGTCTAGGCATTACCGCCATCTCTTTCATTCCTTCCGGTCCCTTGCCATCTGCCTCATCTGTTGTATTGCTTTCCTTTTCCTACTCCCAGTCTCTTCGATCTGTTCCAACCACCCATTTCTTGGTCGACCTCTTTTTCTCTTCTCATACCTTTTTGCCTCAATCACTCTCTTCGTCAGCCTATTCTCGTCCATTCTGACTATATGTCCGTACCAATTCAGTTTCCTCTTTTCTTAGGTGTTTCATTTCTGCTGCACTAGAGTTTGTTAAAAAGGCGGTACCGGCAGTGGCGCACCGCATAAAAGTAGGTACGTAATATACAATATTAGTGAAAAATAATACTGTTACCTTTTCCTGTCGTCTTTATGTCCACTGTGGCAATTGGCAACCGCCCTGGTAAGCTGCGTAGAATTGCAACATCAGCAACGCTTCCATCGTCGATTCATTCAGCCGTCGACGGTGTTGTGAATGCGTTGTCGTATACTTCGAAAATGATCGTTCGACATCCAGTGAAGTAAGATTTGCAAATGTCAGATATTCCCTTTCTTCATCTGGACACTCTTGATTTTCAGTTATGGACCGAACCTTTTGTAAATCGGGATTTTTCGTTAAAATTGCACAAAATGTTTGAGCAACATAAACTCCTATAGTGATCGTCAAGTTTAGAATAGTGAAAATTTCATCCATTTGTTGTTGAACGTCCGAATTGGAAAAAAGTTGCTGACTATCTCGAACTGCTGCAGAATCATTTGAATCAAGCTTCAAGATAACATTTTTCACTTGTGAAAAATATTTCTGATAGTAAGATACTGCCTGGAGCCATGTTCCCCATCGCGTTATTACAGGCTGAGGTGGTGGTGGTAATTTCGGACACAATTGTTTGAATACACGGATGTGTTTGGGAGATTTGATGAACACTTTTTCGGTATATGGTATTAACTTATCCACCATCGGATACTTCTTTCGAATGGTTTCTGCTACGAGGTGACATGCGTGTATGAGGCAAGTTATGTGAAGAAGAGTCGGAAAGCATATTTTCAACATCCTACCAACTCTCGGCATTGTTGCGGCTCCGTCAGTAACGAACATTGTGACTTGGATTCCTGTGATACAAAATTCTCTCAACGAATCTTTTATCGTCTTGACAACGGTTTCTGCATTAGTTTTCTGAATCCTTTTACTGGATAACAACAATGAAGCTGGTGGACTATCACGTTTTAAAGGACGCGGTACAACACGAATGACGCTGTGTTTCTGAGCATCAGTTGTTTCATCCGCACATAGACAGGTTTTCTTATTTCTCAACTCGTCTTTTATACATTCCTTTACTGTACCTTGCACACGTGGCAAATTGTATCGTAATTGCATAGATGGCAGCTTCCATGAGGGAACGTACTTAGCCCAAAAAGGACGAAAGTGTTCAATAGATACTAGATGTTGTGGGATGTTGCACGCACTTAACATAAAAATAAAATTATATTAAAATTGCCAGTATGGAATACTGTTTCTTCAATTCAATACATGACGTTTACTTTTACAATGTTTTCTATATTCAAACCTATCGCGACTTAGCAATCCGCTATTGCATATTGTGCAATAAATATGCGGACTTCTATATTCTAATCCAGGGAAATGCCTGAGATATTTATTCACATTCGAAGGGAACGTTACATCCTTTGGGCGTCCCATCTCCTCGTACTTATTTGGCGTGCAGCGTGCAACGTACTGTCGCTTTGAACTCTCTCGCGGTACTGTCGAGTTCGACTACGAGTTGAAGATTACCCCTACCCACGCCGCTACCGCTACGCTACTGCCATCCGGTACCATCTTTTTAACAAACTCTATTCATCACCCAGGTTTTTGACGCGTATAAGAGTGTCAGAATAGTGATTGTGTTGTATACATGTAATTTTGTTTCCTAGTTTATTTCCCTTTTTCCCAATATGGTGTTGCGTAATATATTTTCTATGCTTTCCTTGTTCTATTTGCTAATTCTAGCTCTAATTTTCCATCTTCTGTAAACATCACCCCCAGATATTCATATGCTGATACGTTCTCTATATCTTTTCCTGTACACGTTACATACTTCCTTATCCTATTTTCTTGGACTTGTTGATTTATTATCATACTCTTACATTTGTTGATATTTATTTCCAACTTCATCCTTTCTATTTCGTTCGTCGGATCATTAAATTTAAACAACATAAAGCACTTGAAATTGTTTTGCAAAGGGTGCGGCGGGCAGAACAAAAACTCGCACATTGTCCACCTTTTGTGAATGTCTGAATGTTCACGTGAACATAATGATATCCATAATATCATAAACACTATGTAATCAAATATGATTTAACATTTAGTTCATAGTTTTAAATTTAATATCTTGAAAGTAATAAGTTTTTACCGTTCTTCTCGAAATTATTGAAAGTGGATATGTCTGTGTTTGAATAAATACTCCTAAATTGTAATTCGTTTCTTAAAGATAATTCTACAATTCGATAAATGATGAATGGCTGGAAGTGAACTATTAAAACACGTCATGCATTATTTTTTGAGGAAGGCTCCCTCAAACATGTTACGAAAAGGCCTCCAAGTTGTAAACGCCGCCACCGGACTGCACATCTATGTTGTCTACATATTCGTCACTATCTTTTTCCTACAGAGAATAATTTAATACTGCAATAATCCGAATATCATTTCGTTCCTCAAAAATGTTGCAAACAATAAAAGACCATTAATAGAATAAGTGCTATGTATTTATCTATTACATCTAGTCAGAAATTCATAATACATTTCATTGTTATTTCTATTTCTCTTTGTCTGTATAAATTGAAGTGATTGATCTGTTGCCGCTGAGATCTTATAATACAAAATTGAAGCTGTACACGGTTAATAACTTAAATGACAAACATCGTTTAATTTAAAACCTCTTCGATAATTGTGCTGATTGGGGTTGATATCCGTTGTCATCAGCTATATAGAAAGTGTTATATGTTTTTCCGTCTGTACCCTGGTAAGAATATTGTCCACGTACAGAAAGAGCTTCATCTGGACGTCCTTCATTATTTAAATGTCCCTGCTCTTGTCCAGCAATACCGTTACTGGTTTCGTATCTAATTTAATAGGATTATTAGGTAAATGCAAAGCTTAAATAAGAATGTTTTTTACATACGCATAATTGTAAGAGCCCGAGCCTAAAATATTCAGTTCATTTCTTAAGACAGTTGCACTACTTTCCGGATTGGAATATTGATTGTATTGAGGAGCAGCGCATGCTGCTGCTACAAGCAGGGCAACACATACTATCTGAAATACAAGAGCAGTTTTAAGATTTATCACTGATGTATCACACTCATAGAAAAGGCGTAATTATATCGACACTAACCACTTTCATCTTTGTTACGTTTAGGTTAAGAATTTCTGACAAATTGTATCTTTGTCTAGATGGTCATTCCTTTTATATCGTTATACGTCAATTATAAATTCCCCACTATCCCATCCTTAGGCAAATTTGTCAGAACTTCAGATTATGTCAAAAGGTAAGAATGGGCAAATTATGTATTTTATCGGGCGATATTTAAATTGCTAATGGAACTTGTGATGTGTCGTATACGATTGAATTACGAAAACCTCACTTTTTTAGGTGAGGTCACGAATACGTTTATTTTTTTTCATATAGGACATTACTTCCTGATTTATGGCGTCGTGTTTAAAATATAACCATCACAAGTAACTACTCGCAGTACGCCATAAACTAGTTTTTTTTTTCTGAACAGTCTTCTCATTGGGATACATTCTACTTGAAGCAGGATGAAATGACCCATCCCAACAATTAGCAAATCGATCAGAATGCATGTGCACACAATGCTATAAGAAATATTATTTTCTAGAAATTCCTTTTTTATGCGGTCATTAGGTTAAAAAATTAATATTCACATCGACTCTTCGCATATGGTATTGTATCCTCTTGAATTCTATTAACACCTCAGTTAGATTACACTTTAAAAAACTAAACTCGTTATTGTTATAGGTATTACTACTGGTACAAATTTTCATGTTTCGATAGGATCACATGTATGGATCCTGGATATATTCTTTATAAATTAATAAGCAAATAATCATTTTTTGCCAGTAATAACGAGGTTTACAGAAACTAATTTTATAAACTGAAGAACCAGCATACCATACGTGGGTGTATATACACCAAAGAAGAGAATAAGAAACTTGAAAAATGCATAGATATATTTCTTGTTTATTTATTTCTCTAAACCAGTTTACAATTAAAGAACTAGACATAATTTATAAAACAATGTTAAATCCTAAAACTTAAATATAGTGCAATTTAAATTGAAAAGCAATTCAACCATCTTGACAAAAGTAACGGTTTACCATGTTCAATCCAAAGAGTGCGATAGATGTTATTCTGGGAAAACACTACAAAAAATTAAAGCCTTTTGATCATGACAATGTTCGAGTTACAAACAACTTTAAATTTAGATTTGCTTAGATCTTTTTTTCCAATTTAACTTTCATTACAATTCCTCTTACGTACGAGGTAGGCACCATAAATTCTCGGCCCGACAGGTTTATACAAGTCCTAGCGTGTTCAAACTTCGTTGCGTCATAGTTGCAGATGTACGAGGGCTACACTATATATATATATTACGGTTCGAAGAGTGGTACTTTTTAGTAGCCAGTCAGATGATGTAACTAGTGGATGAAAATTGAGTACCGCGCGGTCATTAAATTTTGAACAAAAGAAGGGCATACGCCTAATCAAATTAAACAACGTTTAAACAGCGTTTATGGCGATCTATCTCCTTTATATTCCAGTGTAAAAAAGTGGGCAAAATGTTTCCGTCTGGGGCAAGAATCCCTTGAAGATGATGAGCGCCCCAGTCAACCAATTGAACTGATAACGCCTCAAAACATTTCAATTATTGAAGAAGTGGTATCAGCAGATTGCCGTTTGAAACTGAAGGAATGAGCAACGATGTCTAACATTTCTGAAACAAGTATTCGCCGAATTCTCCATAATCATTTGGGTATGAATAAGATTAGAGCAAGATGGGTACCGCATCTTCTTTTTGCTCTCTAACATGAACGTCGGGTCGAATGTACGCGCTCGTTTTTAAACATGTGAGAAGACG
Organism: Dynastes maya; assembly: GCA_029619315.2. Lineage (NCBI taxonomy): Eukaryota > Metazoa > Arthropoda > Insecta > Coleoptera > Scarabaeidae > Dynastes > Dynastes maya. The sequence goes on from JAROYE020000001.1 coordinate 73,215,216, forward strand.
ACCCGATTTTGGAGTTCATTGTTACAGGAGATGAAACAATAAAAGTAAGAATTGTTATATTTTACCGAGTTTATTTTGTCTATATCAGGCCAAGAATTGATGGCACCTAGCTCGTACAATTTATATCTCATGTTCTAATTCATTCGATTTACAATTATTTCTCAAGCCAGTTAAAAATAACCTAAATTATTATTACAATGGCTTAACGACTCTGTGGCCTAATGGTAAAAGGACCTGTACCTAACTGACAAAGTTAGGTGCTGTGGGTTCAAGTTCTACCAGAGTCAAGTGGGCAGATTCTTCTGGATCCGGTAAAATTTCGAATCACTATTTGCATGTTAGGAAATGGTTAACTATGTTTTGCGTTTTACAACGAGGGGTGACAATAGCAAAGCCATGGAACACCTTGCATACATCATTTAATCGTGAAAGCTCCTTCTGAAGTTATGATAAACTTTGAAGCTTATATACTATACTCCGAAATGACTCCGTCACTATACGTAAAAAAATCATTACGTTCAATTCAACTTCTCAATTTTTGTAATATAATTGTAATATCGTATTTTGTAATTTACCCCATGTGTTACCCCGAAGAAACCGGCATTTAATAGGTAAAAAATTGGTATGTCAATATAATAAATTAACTATAAAAATTTCACATCTTGCAAAAAACGTTTATGTTCATTAAGTGGGATACCGAAGTTTTGCAGCACTTACATTTGATACATGCAGTGAGATCAAACATGTTTGATTGTGTTGGCGCACCTGCAAAATTGGTAGTAAAACGAAACAAATTCGCAGTTATTATGAAAATTTTAGTAGCGTCAGAGACGGGTAGTTGTATTCATGACGGGTAATTATTAACATTTAAATCTTATTGATAAATTTGTAATACTTTTCTAATTAATTAATAAAATGAAAATATAGACATATTTATTATTATTAAGATGTGGAAAATGAAATTCTATATTAAATGAAAAACAGTTCTACATATCACATTTCAAACATAAGACAAATACACGTGAAAAGAATGCCTAATAACAATAACCAAAAAATAAATGCTAATATAGCTCATGGTATTGGTGGAATCATTCCCGGCAAAAACATTTAACATGTTTCTGCCTACCCGGCGTCATCAGCATGGTTCTGAGCACAATCTCCTGCTGCTAATCATTGCGTCTGCCTCTCAGTTTATGTTGCTAATCTCCAAAACAGCATTGAATATGTCTTTCGGCGACACCTATCGCCAAGAAATACAGTCACGCCGTCCCAGAGGGTAGCAAGACAAACCGGAGTGTAGAATGTCCACCACCTATCTATACATCATGGTAAGCCCGAGGAATCATTTGCACGCATAGATGTCGCTGTGCCTAGGCACAACGCCCCCTTGCGTTTGGCAGCCCAGGAGCTGCCCGATAGGTGGTGGACATTCTACACTCTGGTTTGTCTTGCTACCCTCTGAGACGGCGTGACTGTGTTTCTTGGCGATAGGTGTCGCCGAAAGACATATTCAGTGCTGTTTTGGAGATTAGCAACATAAGCTGAGAGGCGGACGCAATGATTAGCAGCAGAAGATTGTGCTCAGAACCATGCTGATGACGCCGGGTAGGCAGAAACATGTTCATGTGTTAGCGCTATTTTCTCTGCTACATTGTTTTTGCCGGGAATGATTCCACCAATACCATGAGCTATATTAGCATTTATTTTTTGGTTATAAGACAAATATTCACACATAAAGTATTTATTGCAATAAGAAAGATGTTTAACAAATGATACATACGTAAATTTCATATAATTATATCCACATTTGAATTCTATAGATTTTTGAGAGATTTTTACATAAATAGCACTGCATAAGATACAACAAAGGTACTAGATTTTCTTGCAAAATCAGTCTCCATTCAAGAAAATATTTTTACTTCAAGACTAGAGAAATATTTAACATAAGAAAATAAGTTCCTTAAAATTTTATTTGTATCCGACAAATATTTTCTTGGCGTTACAGAAACAAAAAAATCGTACGTTAAAGGTTACATCGTTATACAATAAGGTCCTAAAGTATCCGGTCCGCCATATTAACTTTCAAACAACAGAAGCTACCGGTTTTAGAAAAAATAGGTAAATTTCTTTTTTTTTGTGAACTTTGGTGTTATCAGCAGTTCAATCGCGTTTCCGGTGTCACCGAAAGTAACGTCAATTTTCGTGTTTTAAGTAGAACATCCTGTATATGTTTACGTGTTTGGAAAGGTAATCGAAAGGCGAATACAGCAATACCACATATATTGCGCTTGATCTTTAGAAATATGACGATATGCAGCAATATAGGTTTTGGTAGTGTTTTTGTTGTTACGCAAAGTTGGCTAGGAAAGAGCGCCAAATTGGTCTTTGTTACGCCAGACTGATCTAAAGAGCTCGTTGCTTAGTTTCCGGCTCGTACGAATATATCCAAGTTTAGTCACCTGCTACGATGTTGTATACAGGTTTTGAAGTTCCTGGAATTTTTTCAGCATTTCCTTACACCAATTTACACGAGCCTTTTTTGTGCTTGGATCAAATTACACGGAATCCATTGGAAACAGATCTTTTTCCCATCTAAATGTTCATGCAAAATCGAATGTACTGCAATCTTCGATATGCCTAAGGATGTCTCTATATCACGGTAAGTCACATGTCGATCCTTTTCAATCGCGTTGCGCACAACATCGATGTTTTATGGAACTAAATCCGATTTTGGTCGAGGTTCACGAAATTCATCACTGCCGGAAGCACGACCACGACAAAAATTATTGTGATCGGTCTTTACTAAAATCTTAAAAAAATCATCCAATGAAAACCTTTATCTTTTCACAAAATTGCTGTTTTTTAAACGTTAACTGTAAACAAACTACTCAGCCGATTTCTGTGCTGTCATTGGTTCAATAATAACAAATGTCAAATATGACGAAATTAGTAATGTCAAATCTCAATAGCGCCATCTAGTGGTCGTTTGTAAAAACTTTGTGCCGTCACATGAGTGTAATTAATTAATATATGTAAATCAACATTACTCTTATATTATACAAATACTAAGGCAATATAAGTTTATACAATGTGTCCATACATCTTGTGATGTCTTTTACTATAATAAAGAAGAGGTAATAAAACTTGGATTTTCTTGAATCAAGTTAATAAATTTCTTAAACAAAGAAATATAATTATTTTTACATATTTTTCTTAAGCGGAGAAAAGACATTAAGAACGTATTTTTTTGATTTAAAGCAGTAATTCTATTGTGAATAATTAAAACGATAATTGTCTCGAAGTAAGGCGAACGTCTTGATTGAAGTGAACGTTTTTCTGCGCGTAGCTGTTGTCAGAAAAATTAATTTTATTTACAAATGTAAATGGTGTAATGTTTTAAATTCTTTAAAATATTGTCCTTGAAAATATACATACATGCTTTGAAACACTCAAAATACCAAATTTAATAATAAAATTTTATATACTGAAGAAAAGGACAATATTTCATAGTTGCTGATATTCCTTTCATATATCGATAGATAGTTCAAATTCATATAGAAAATGAATATTAATAGAGACATATTGCAAAAATCTAAACATATCTCTTGACTTTTATAGCTATTTTATAGCTATATGTATGTACTATATTTATGATAAATTTACGATGTGAGATTCAAATAAAACCAATGCAATGCAGTAAAAATAGCATCGATCATGAATATTTAATATATACGGAGAGTATTATAGCGATTAGAGAATCGAGATCGTGTAAGTTTTGAAAACATTACATCTCTTTGAGCGTTTCTAGATATGCCTTTGTAGTGACTTGAATAATAGGTCAGGAAAGAATATTATAGACAATGTGATACGGATATTAAAACTTATTTAATAAAGAAGCTTGAACTTAAATACATAATATTAATATAATATTAAATTAATAAATATTGTAACAACTAAAGAATTTCGTTCAATTAGGCGTGCAGAGTTATAGAAACGACATGCGTACATTTGTAATAAATTATGTATAACAAGTTTAAAAATAAACTAGTTGATGGTATTAATCGTTGAAAACAACTATACGTATATTTTTAGACTCGCTATTTCCGCATATTTGAAACGATTTGTTTTTTCTTGTTTTGTGTTTTCTGGTGAAATTCTCGTCATACTTTAAGTTATTTTACGCCTTTTTCCAAGATTCCGTCTGACTTCAACACAATTCCATGTTACCTAAGCTATTAAAGTATTTAATTAAACAAATTTTTGATTGGAAGTGTTTAACACTTCAAGCATTTTTATCTATAACGCAGAGAAACGTTTACTTATATCAAGACTGTTCGCCTCAATTTAAGACAATTACTGTTTCAATTATCCACAAAACAATTATTCTCTAAATCATTCTCACAGCTTGTGATTTTAAAAAAGCTAAGGTACAAAGGTTATCTATAGAATAATGTACAAACACAAGTGAACTTAATGTAGAAGTACACATGAAAAATGTGCCCAGAAACAATAACCAAGCTAATGCTAATAAATAGTTCATGGCATTGATGGAATCACTACCGGCAAAGACAATGTGAGAAGAAAAAAGTACTAACGCTTTTTGCTGCTGCCCACATTCGTGTTAATCACTCAATTTATGCCACTAATCTTCAAAAACAGCACTAAAATATTTCCTGGCGCCACCTATAGTCCATTCACTTTAAGAACATAGTAGATAGCGCTGCAATCGCCGTCCGTATAACACTGCCAAAATTTAACTCGATTTAATAATGGTGGGTAATTTGAAAGTAAAATGTCAGTTCTGTTATAACCTTTATCAATTTCTAAAGTAACTAAATACTAATGACAAATGTTTCAGTAAAATGTTTAAGAAATATATACAAATATACGATTACGTTTATTTCAGATATATTCTATATTTTATTATAAATCACGTATTCTATATACTTCTGAATAAAATAGTCTCTACAAGGCACTTTAATAGTTCTGTTTTAAAATAGCTACAATAATCATAATTTTATAGAAATGTACAAATTATTTCAAATATAATTTATCCATTCATCCAAAGCTTCGCAAGTTGTTGTTCGTTGACGTTTCTTTGGAGGCGAACCTACAGTTCCCGTAGACTCCATTTCTTTTACAATATTCCACATAGTTGCTTCATCAAGCCCTAGCTGCTTGGAGGTTAGCTTTATAGCTCCCGATTTAGATTTATCCTGTTTCCACGGTATATATAAATTATAAGCCATTAGCCTTTGCCCACTGCTGATGCGTTTCCCTTGAGGATTTTTTGATGGACCCATGATATGGTCACCTTGCTCAACGACCCTTCAGCCATCTCACAGATGTGTTAATCCTGGAATAGTAGTTAATAAGTACAATTGTATTATCAAAATTGGGAAAAAATACCTCCTCTCCGTAAATATCGTATTAATAGTGTTCTGACAAGAACAATTTTAATGCAATATGCTAAATAAATAATAATATAACGAAAAACGCAAGAAACAACCAAATAGTCAACCTAAAGCAACGAAGAACTTTGACAACTGACATTACAAAAACGTAACGCGACCAGTAATATTTCATTTTATCCAACATAAATTTCGTATGCACAGGCACCTTCTTTCGTCGCGTGTAACTTTGCCTTAGATATTAGCCAATAGCAAACGTCGAAAATTTAAGCCTAGCTTGCCCAACGCTATATTCTTAAAGTGAATGAACAATACATTGTTGTAGCGTTAAGCTTTAAGCGAAATCGTAAAGAATCATCCAACGAGAACCTTCACATGAAATTTCCTTTTTTTCGCAATCCTGCGAAAGTTCAATTTCCAAATGCAGCGTTCACGACCAGACTACAACAACCAATCTGTATTTTTAAGCCATATCCCTCTGCCAAATTACTCACTGAGAAAAGTGTTCTTCCAAATATTGAGCGCGTCATCCGTAAATGAATAAGCGCGCTGTTAGTTCGTAGCCGTCGATGAATGAACTTTTTTTTTGTAGTGGCCCACTGTGAACAACGCCCTATTTATCAACGAACACCCAAACTGCAGGTGTATATTTGCGCGTCTTCACGACGTAATAGACAGTGGTTTTGGTCCTCGTCCTAATAATTACATATTTAAATTACCTATGTTTACATACATATATGCGCCCGGCAGCCTGATTGCGAACCTGGCGTGTGGCGCTCTTGGCCCGCTCTATTAATCAATATAAGACAATTTTGCTTTACCATTTGGTTTTGATCAAAAAATGATGTCAAATAATATGTACACGGGCAATCACGTGACTTTTTAACTTTTCTCTCGGAAAATTATAAAATCTGGCCACATTTTTCAAGTTTTTGTAAAATGTCAAAGGAAAAAGCGTGTTTTCTAATTTTTTACTAATTTGCCAATGTTCAATGCTGTAGTACAGCTCAGCTTTAACTTTTCTCAATTTTTTTTTTTATGAAAAACTACAGTACTGAAACGTCGCAAATTGAAAAATAAGCAACTTTTTCCTTTGACATTTTAAAAAAATTTGAAAAGTAAAGTAATCTTTTGTAATTCTCAGAGGGAAATGTCAAATTTGTTCCTTAAAAGGGTCGCGTGATTGTTCGCATGTTTGTGATTTGGTATCAGTTTATGTGGCAAATTAAATAGCAAGTTTACAGGATTAATCCATATTGATTAATCAAAATTTTCTTATATGATGTAAACTTTAAGTGTGACACTGTATATTGTTTGGCTCTTAAAATTTAAGAACATTTCGATAATTCTCACTTTTTTATATATTATTTTTTATTTATAAATATATCTCACATTGCAGAAAACCATAATTTAGTAATTGTAGATGGTGTTGATATGCAATATAACAATATTTAAATGTTATGAAATAATTATTAAATCCTCGAATCAGTAAGTTCATAACTCCTTACAGTATGAGATTTGCCTTTTATAAAATTTTACACAAAATTTTGTCGCTGCTTACCTATTTAAATTCATTTTTACTGTTATAGCTTGTTCCATAAAAAATTGCTTTTATTAGATCTATAGTTAGTAATTTTTGAATATGACGTATCGACGTTTTTAATAGTTGGCTGTGCGCTAAACAAAAGTATGTAGTTGAGACATTTGACATTAAATTTGACAAAGATGTCATCGTGTCAAGAGCGATTGCGTAAGAAAATAGTGTACAAATATGTCCAAAATCAGAGTATTTCGACAAAGAAAGTGGCCTCTGAATTAAATGCCACTATAAGAACGGTTCAGCGAGTATTAAAAAGATATCGAGAAGCGTGTACTACGCGAAGAAAGTTCGGAAGTGGACGCAAGCCCGGATTTCTCGATAAAGATCTAGAAAAAAAGTGTTGAAGGCGTTGAAGGCGTTGAAGAAAAATCCAAATTTATCAGTTAGAGATTTATCAAAAAGGTGTGGTTCAACGAAGTCCACAGTTCAGAGAATTCAACAAAAAAACTCTATAAAGTCATTTTAGAAAAGCAAAGTGCCGAACAGGAATGCCAAGCAGCAGACTCCCGCAAAATCTAGATCGAGGCATCTTTATTCAAAGATTGCATCGAGAAATTTGTGTGTTGTCATGGACGATGAGACATACTGTAAGTTAGACTTTAAATCTCTACCGGGTCACCATTATTATTCTGGAATCGATCGAAAATCTGTAAATGACAAATTTAAGTTCATAAAAACTTTTCAAAAAAAGTACTTGTGTGGCAGGCAATTTATTCATGTGGTATGCGCAGTAAGCCATATTTTTCAACCTCCTCTATGAATGACGAAATATATCTAAACGAATGTCTCCAGAAACGCCTGTTACCTTTTAGAAGACTGCTAATCAAGAAACAGGCCAGACTTAGCAACCTGCCATTTTTTCGAAAAATGTAATGAAGTCGTATAGAATCAACGAGGTCGAAATTGTAGAAAAAAATGAAAATCCATCAAATTGTCCTGAATTGCGCCCTATTGAAAAATATTAAGCTCACATGAAGCAAAAACTTCTAAAATATCAAAAACCGACCAAATCTTTCGAAGATTTTAAATATAAGTGGAACAATACAACCAAAATGATGTCGGACTTGGATGTACAACATTTAATAGGAGAGGTGAAAAAGAAATTGTGGAATTTTTGGATGAATCAAAATTAAATCAACATAGTTGTGATTACCCGTTAGATAATTAAATAATAAATGTATTGAGGAGTCTTCTTTTTTTACAGAGGATATAAACATAATTTACAATTGCCTTGTTATTTAAGAAAAAACTACACACATACTCACAAAAGGATTCTAGGAAGGAAGCTAATTATTGAAGTATGTATAATGAGTACACTTTTACTTAACAATAAAATACATGAAGTGATTAGTTTCCTTTATAGCTTATGTAAACATTTCTCTCACAATTAACCGTTAATTTAAATGCATTGTGAATATACCAAATTTGCATTTATAATTTACGAAAATAAATATGGTTATTCTACGCATTTCCGTACTGTGTCCTCTATTGTTTCATTATTGCAAATTCTAGCATTGTTACGAAGAATACTATATATTTATAATAAAGTTTTGTTGTTACATAAATGGAAAAATCTAAAAATTAGCAATTGTATTCCTATCATTGTGAGAGCACATACTCGCTTTAGCCAATAGGTATGTATATGGTTTAGCAAGCTTCCTAACGTGCGTATACCTAGAATGAAAATGAGATGATGTCTAAATGTGGGACGTGCTCAATGCTAGGTCAACATATGCTAATTCCTTTGAGATGGTCGGTCTTTACCCAATAATATCCAAAAAATTAAGTTTGTGACATTTATAAACTTGATTCTATTATAATTTATTACACATTAAAAAAATAAATGTGAAGGAGCTTGATCTGTGTGGGGATTCATTGCAGTAAAAAATGATTCAAACCCACGGGGTATAAAAGAAATCGTCAAACGTTTATCTTTCAGTTTTAAAATAAAGGACCATCTTACAACGATCTACAAAATGAAATCGGTTAGTTGATTAAATTAATAAGTAGTGAATTAATATGTGCATTTGGAAAATTTAGTGTAATTAAAACATCTTTAATCCATATCTTTGTTTTCACAGGTAATTGTTTTCGCTGCTGTTGTAGCTGTTGCTTTCGCAGCCTCCATCTCAAGCGATAAAGATGCTGTTGTCCTCAAGAGCGTTCTAAATAATATTGGCACTGATGGATACAGCTTCGAGTATGTACGCAATTTGCTTTATCAATAACATCTAACATAAATCAATGTCAAACAGGTATGAAACAAGCAATGGAATTGCTGCTCAAGAACAAGGACAACTTCAAAACGCCGGACGTGAAAACGAAGCTATCGCTGCTCGCGGCCAATTCTCTTACACTGGACCAGATGGCGTTGTTTACAGCGTAAATTACATTGCCGATGAAAACGGATTCCAACCATCTGGAGCCCATCTACCATCTTAAATAAGTTAGGAAAACCAGCTTAATGTGCAATATACATCAATATGTAATTTTGTAAATATTTTGTTCGTAATTGTTATAAAGTTATTTGCCGTGCAAATAAATTGCATATTACAAAATTTTTCTTCGTTCTGTCCTTCTAACATTTCACCATCTATAAAATATTGATCATATTTGTGATATACAATGGTGTATTCACAAAATTTACGTAAAGGATCTTCATCTACTAGTAAATTCTTCAAATTTCTAGTCAATTGCAAACTATTAAGTGAAAGCTATCACTTTTGTTGTACCAAAACAACATTTGGATATCTAACTGTATTTTTAAATTAGTGTCTTCTTTGAATCTAAATGAAAGCCATTCAGTTAGATCTATACTTACGATACAAGTATTAAGACATCTTGGTCAAAATATTTACCAACAAGCTGACATTTTTGTCTTCTACTACTCACAGAAGTCTACACATATGTCATTTCAAAGTGTCGATTTTCTTCTAAATGAAAGTAAATTCCATGTTTTGCTGAGATCGGCTAGAACGTTACCACCGAGACTACAAGCTGAGCGCTCTCCGATGACGTCACGCTGTTTAAGTGATGTATCGTCATGCACGATATTAGCCTAAGCGGTAAAGGAATCGTTTTTTACATTACTTTTTTTAAGTTTTGAAAGGCTTCCGGTTTAAAGAGGATGCCAGTTGTCAACTGATCGATGAATCGAATGGAATTGCAAAAACGAAGTTTCAAAGCAAAAACCAAACACGTAACCGAGCACCGTTTTTGTGTTAGATGTGTTTGTGGTTGATATTTAATGGACTAATTATTATTATTTGTAATTGTAAAACCAGGGTCTTTAATTTATATTTTACCTTATCTGTCATTACTTTTCCCTCATTCATTTTAATAGGGTATATGTGTGAATACGACATTTACATATATCAGTATCCAAATGGCTATGATCCGTCATATAATTTAAAATAAACTTACGTGCATAGAAAACTGCCCACTGCACTTTTGATTTTAACTGTATTTCTTTTAGAAATTATACCTCAAATCAAAACGAAACTTATATAGTTTGGAAGAAGATTTAATGTGCTTTGACATGTGTATAAATTTATTGAAATTTCTTTAATGTTAAGATAAAAATTATGAAATTTAATTAATGAAACAGAGATGATAGCAATAACAACATAAACTTATTAATAACGGGTATGACCCCCTTTTGCTCTAATAACATCTCGCATACGATTAGGCATATAGTGAATCAAGTTAGATCTTCTTCCACCGCAATTATGAGCTCTGGGATCGACGTTGGATCACGAATCTTAGCTCGAATTCTTCGTTTCAGCTCATCCCATAAATGTTCAATCGGGTTTAGTTCGGGACTGCGTGTCGGCCACTCCATAACCCGAAAATCGACTTCTCTAATGTAATCTTGGACAATTCTAGCAGTGTGCGGTCTTGCATTATCATGCATAAAAGTAAAATTGTCTCCGATATAATCAATATAGGGTACCACAGGAACTGCTAGAATTTCCTCAATATACCGAGCGCCTGTTAACTCTCCTCTCTCACGTCCACGGCCAGGCTTGGTGATGAAAACACAGTCCGTTCGTGCTTCCATAGAAATTGCAGCCCAGATCATGCATGAACCACCGCCGTAGCCAATGCGCTCGTCAATCCAGCATTCTGTAAATCACTCTCCTGGTCCCCGGTAAACTTTCTTTCTTCGGTAGCTGCCATAGAGACATATCCTGGTCTCATCGGAGAACAGAACAGACCCCCACTGCTCCAATGTCCAATTCAGGTGATCCCATGCGAAATGCAGGCGGTGGGCTAGGGTAAGTTTTGGACCAATTGCAGGGTTTCTAGGAATTTGTTATACGTATACTTTTATAAAGTAAAACATTGTAAGCAAATAAAAAGAAGATATGCTATAGAAATGTTCAGTGTTGGTAATCGTAAATAACAAGGTAATTTATGAATAAATAGAATTCGTATCTTGTATCAGTATTGTAATCTGCAATAAGAAAAAAAAAGGTAAATCTACAATGTCACTTTACAACAAATACCTACCTTAATTGAAAAGTTATGCCATCACCTATCCACCATCTATGGACGCGTGTTTCGATGTTATACATCTCGCCGGCATAGCTTTGTGGAAGGTAATGGCATTTCAATATTTTAAATCGTATATATACGAAGTAGATGTTTACATGTACGCATGAGGAAATCTAATTAGATATCCTCATTTGTACGTTTTTGTCGAGTAAATTACTGCAAACGCCTCGACGCCTCGACGAGATGTATAACATCGAAACGCGCGTCCATAGATGGTGGATAGGTGATGGCATTACTTTTCAATTAATTAACTTATGGCGGTTTAAGTCAGTAGTTGGGACTACTGCCGCGTCAGAATTTGTAGCAATAGGATTTGTTCAGTTCTGTAGAGGCGTTTGCAGTAATTTACTCGACAAAAACGTACAAACGAGGATATCTAATTAGATTTCCTCATGCGTACATGTAAACATCTACTTCGTATATATACGATTTAAAATATTGAAATGCCATTACCTTCCACAAAGCTATGCTGACGAGATGTATAACATCGAAACGCGCGTCCATGGATGGTGGATAGGTGATGGCATTACGTTTCAATTAATTAATTAACCTATGGCGGTTTAAGCCAGTAGTTCGGGCTACTGTCGCGTCAAAATTTGTAACAATACGATTTGTTCAGTTCTGTAGAGGTGTTTGCAGTAATTTACTCGACAAAAATGTACAAATGAGGATATCTAATTAGATTTCCTCATGCGTACATGTAAATACCTACCTGTTTACATTTGAAAATCTTCGATCTCTGGATAAGTAATACGTTTCAATACCTATGTATTGTAGTGGTGCATGTTCATGTCATTCCAGCACGTATAGTGTATTCAGTATGGCCACTCGGTCAATGTGAAATTCCCTCTGGCAGGTATTAGCTCTCTTTCAGAAGCCTCTATTCCTCCCCAAGCCTCCGATCTTCGGAATGGGGTACTAAATAATTTAATTAAGTCTAGACAACGACAAACGTGGGATAATGGGGACGAAACTCCTCTTCTGTATAATTTCTCCATTACGTAAATCTTGAAAACCAGTAAAAAAACGTTCCTACAACAAACAACAAGGTAAATTCAGCGGCATTTCGAGCTTGATTTCGTAAATTAAATATTTTTCGTAACGTTTTTGTCAAGTACATCTGAGAAATGTATTATTGGACAGTTGCCATTGAAATTCTGGATCGCAGAATATCATATATGAGTCATCCAGTCGCGTCACTACATTTATGACATTATGCCAGATTAATAAATAGGTTTATTTATCGGAAATTCAGAAATTATGTTTGGAAAGGAATTATCAAAATTTGCTGTGGACAAAATAATCGCCATCGCGATTAAAATAATGGAGTGAAGGGATGCCAATTAATTTCATTACATTTCGTCAAACTTTTATCGAGGTAACTCGTATTTTGAGTGTGTTCCGAGTTTCAATGTGCGTAATCTCCAAATCATAGTAAAAATTCAAAGTAGAAGTGAAGGTTGAAGTTTGAAAATTGGTAGTTCCCCTTGAATCCCATAAATAATAACATAAAGTTTATATGATATCGTCTTAGAAATCCAGGTTAGTTTCCATTTTTAGTTTTAATTTTCGTTAATTTCCATTTACTGATATAAAAATTCGTTTGAAATTGCCGAAAGAGTGTGTAAGAACATTTCCGAGCCCCTCAGTTCATCTAATTATTTAACTAATTTACAAAAATTCGAATTTTTTGAACAATTTACGTTTTAAAACATTTCAGTATATTATGTAGAGATCAAAGGTTTTCACTGATGTGATAGCCATGGAGCTTGCATTTCTAGAATTTTTTCCTATCGTAGGTTAATAACAATGTTGACTCAATTTATAGCAATGACAGAACAAGTATTTTTAGAGCTCTTCCGTGTAAAACTTTTGCGCTAAAAAGGTTTGTTGATAGCTTTGGTTATAAATTTAAGTTTCTTGATGATCATAGTGATGGCAATATTATAAATTCAGCAAAGGAAGAGTAAAATGTATAGTGACAATGCAATGACCGATATGTAATCATTAAAATTCAAGGGTTCGCACTACGGTAAAAAACTAAAGCAAATAATAAATAAGACATTTTTATTTAAAAAATACATCTATTATCTATTATTATTTACTATTATTTAAAAATATATACTTAATACGTAGACTTTAGACTTGCTGAACAAGATGGGCACCTGCAGGTTTGAATCCATTTTCGTCAGCGGTATACGTAACAGAATAAGTCTGTCCATCGCTTCCTACATAACTGAATTGACCTCGAACTTGAATTGCTTCATTTTGGGTTCCGACGTTCTGTAATTGGCCTTGTTCCTCTCCAGAGATGCCGTTGCTCGTTTCGTATCTGTAATAATATTTGAAATGTATAATTGTTCCCATCATTAAAAATAAATTACGCATAGTTATAGCCTTCGACGCCAATGTTGTTCAATTCGGATCTAAGAACAGTAGCATCCTTGTCACTCGTAATGGAAGCACCGAAAGTGATGGCGACAAGTGCAGCAAATACAATTATCTAAAAACAATGTTCCTGTTAGCGGTAATAGAAGAAATGACCGAATTAAAGGCACAAACCACTTTCATTTTGTTAATGTTCTTAAAAGTTTCGCAAGATAACTGAATGAAGATTGATTCGAAGACGCTTTTATATACATAGTATCGTCTCCTATTTCGTGGAATCTGCCCGTCATTTCCTAAACAAAAGCAGCGCTAAAAGCAATGGTGACAACTGCAACAAATATCATTGCCCAAAACCAAAGTTGCTGTAACCATAAACAGTAGTAATAATCAAATTAAAAACTTATGCTACTTTCACATTGATTACCTTGAAGATGCAATTTAACAAAATCCTCCCATCATTCCCAAAACCTTACCAAAGAATTTTATCTCTTAATGATCCGATAAATGTCACAATTTGTAAATGTTTTCAATGGAATGTTACAAGACATTTATATGGTATTGCAAAAAATCGATTCATAATATATTTTTTGCATCACGGATAATTTAGATCTGCTGTCTAAAACTATGAGAAACTATAGCAGTGAACATTTCACGTCTTCTCGTTGTTAGAGAGCAATTTACTTAGTTTAGTTAACTATGACATCGCTTTAATATGCGGAATTTTTTTATAAAACTGACGTGTTATTTTTCATTTAAATGTTAAGGAACACTATTACTACGAAATTGTTCTTAGTTTGTGAGATTTATAATTTAATTAATACCCAAGATAATATGCCAAATTTTAAATCGTACATAGTAGGACACTCATTAAAATAAATTAGCAAGATAGTCCCCTCTTTCAAAATCACTATTATATGGTTTAGTCCAATACAAATATAAGCAAACATAAAATTGAGTTGCTCTTCTGTAGCACATCTATTGATTTTACTTTAACACAAATTAATTGTAAGAGTTATTCTGTTATAATAATAATAATAATAATAATAATAATAATAATTTATTATCCAACAGCAGCGAATGTTGCTGATTACAGGATAATCTATAATTTATTGAAAGTACAATTGTTACTTAAACCTACCGAGTATACTTATGCATATACGAGGGATGATCGTAAAATAAGGTTCCCAAAGCCCTACAGCAGCAATAAGACGCGTCAGGCGAAATCCGACATCATTGGCGTCTGCAGCATCTCTTCCACTCTATCTGCGTACTACACTCGTCTCGCTACGCCGCTCAGTGCTGGCTAAGCAGCCGTCCGAGATGGAACTCCCGTTCGCCGCTAACGCCAGGTGCGAAATTCGCGCTGTGATACGTCTTTAAACGCGAAAGGGGTTTCACCTATAGACATTCATCGTCAATTAACCGAAGTTTATGGAGAAAAATGTATAGCTGTTCAACACGTCTGCAAATGGTGTAGGGAATTCACTGGAGGTCGGGCGGAAATTCACGATGAAGAGCGGAGCGGAAGACCATCAGTTTCAGAGGAAATCGTTGAAAAGGTCGAGAGCATACTGCTTGAAGGGTCACCATTCGTCAACTCGCTCTTCGAATTCCTGAGATTTCCAACACCACAATTGAAAAGATTCTTGAAAGGACTGACGGCAGAATTTTACGACATGGGGATACAGAAGTTGGAGCACCGTCTGCAAAAATGCTTGGATAGAAATAGCGATTATGTCGAAAAATAGCTTAAGTTTTTACCTTTACGATGTGTAGTGTTAAGGAAATAAAGAATGCTGTCTATTTTTTAAAAATATGGCAACCTTATTTTACGATCATCCCTCGTATATAAAGATAAACAATAATTATTAATTATACAATAATATTCAAAAAAAATGAAAGAGAAAAGGCATATCTCTATGTATAAATATATACGTAAAAAGGAAAGGAAAAAAAATATGTAGACAGAAGGAAAAAGAATTGTCTTAGGTTGCTGAAAATTTCTCCAGCAAGAGCGCCCTTAATGAACTTAAAGAATTAGTAAACATATCGATATCGTGACAATACTTATATATTTACGCTGGCACAAATTGACAATCACGGAGAATGAAAATGATGGACAGTAGAAGCGAGAGGAAGATAAAAAAGTTGAGAATGTCTAATACACAATCTAGGAACATAAAAGTCCAATAACTGCAGTAATTCAGGAACCTGTAATGCATTACTTATTAGCTTATAAGCGAAGATTATTTCGGATATGATTCTACGTTTGTCTAAAGAAATATAATTAAATTCTACCAGTAGTAAATCATAACGGTAACCATGCGGCAAAAACGTTCGATGGGCGCGGTAGTAAAGAGTTTTCAAAAATTTTCGTTGAACCCTCTCAATCATATCAGTGTATTTAGCGTACGTTGGATTCCATATAACCGAGCAATACTTAAGTTTCGATCTGATGAATGCGCTATAAAAACTCACAAGGGAATTGATTCCTAAACACGTAGTGTTTCGTGTAAGAAAGCCAAGCATTCTTAATGATTGAGAACAGATAGATTCTACGTGCAAGTTAAAAGTTAGTTTCGCATCAAATGTTACACCAAGGTCTGTGAATGAAAAACAACGATCCAGAGGTACATCACAGAGCCCGTATGGATAGGTAACTGTATTTACTCTCCTTGAAAAACTCTTTACACTTACCAATGTTAAGGGATAAACCGTTATCGGAACACCATCGCACCAGGGACGCTATGTCATTCTGCAAGATTTTACAAACTTCATCGGTTGTAATCTTACGGAAGATGTTTAAGTCATCTGCATATAAAAGATGAAATAGCATTTGTGATATCATTAATAAATACAAGGGAAAGTAGAGGACCCAGCACAGAACCTTGTGGTACACCGGATTGGGAACGGTATTTAAGGGACCTAAAACCATTGTATTCTACATAGTTAGTCCGACCATCCAGGTAACTACCAAACACCTCAATGAGTTCAAAGGAAATACCAAACTTGTCCAGCTTATTAAGAATCATAGTATGCTGTACCGTATCAAACGCCTTACTGAAATCGGTGAATATTGTGTCTACTTGATATTGATTATCCATAGCCTCAGAAACAAAATGAACGAAGGAGCACAAATTCGTAGCAGTTGATCTTCCTTGCACAAATCCATGTTGAAAGTTTGAAAGCTGCTGTGCAATATGATTATAAAGAGGTTTATACATCATAAATTCAAATATTTTGTCAAAATTAGATATAATTGATATCGGTCTATAATTCCTAATCTGGTTTTTATCACCAGACTTAAATACGGGAACAATTTTTGAGCACTTCCAAATCCCTGGAAATTTCCTCTGATTTAAAATCAAATTGGAAATATGTAAAAGTGGGAATTGAAACACATATTTGCAATCTCTAACAATGAAGGCAGGGACAGAATCGGGACCCATCGTCACTTTGGATTTTAACGAGTTAATTCCATAGAGGACGTCACTCAACGTAAAACTTTTGATCATTAACGTATTAGTATTCAAGCAGAATTCATTTCTTTGATATGGAATGGTATCTACAAATACAGAGGAGAAATGATCTGCGAAGGCTGCAGCAATCCCTTCCGGAGAATCGAACACGTCGTCACCATTAAATATAGATCCCGGAATACGAGTCTCATTCCTGCGCTCACTAACAAGGTTCCACAGGTTACCTGGATCATTCTGCATGCAGCAGTCAACACTGGCAATATAGGTTCTAAAGTCAATGTCAATGCTTGATTTAACTTTCCTACGGAGATCTTTAAATTTAACATTATATATTTGAAGACCTTTAGACTTAAACAAATTAAGATAATGTCGTTTAACCTTAATGAGATGTCAAATCTGCAATGAGTACCAAGAAGGAAACGAACCATGCCCATGGACAGACAACGGAACACACTGAGTGAAGTAATCATTAATAATTCTATATAAGCAATCGCAAGCCAGGCCCACATCATCACACCGCAACACTGGACTCCAATCAGTTGACAAGATCAGATTATACAGGCGCACGAAATCAGTTCGTTTAAAATTGAAAGCAGGAGCATTCGAAAATTTGTATTTTGGGTGATGTGGGTTCCCCGGAACCAGCAAAAAGTTAGAATACTCACAGCGACAAATAGCATTTTTAGAACAAAATATTAAATCCAACAATTTCTAGATATCAATCAAAAGATGTTTGTTTTCTGTCAGAATTGTTTCGTTGCTAACTTCTTTTTTTTTTCGTCGTCCATAACATTGCCAATCTAACGACTTAATATTTAATTTTGATGTTTATTTTTTTGTGTGTGTACGTGTTATTTTTACAAATAATGTATATATATATATATATATATATATATATATATATATATATTAATTATATATATATATATATATATATATATATATATATATATATATATATACGGCGTTATGGTGATTTATCTCCTTCGTATTCCACTGTAAAAAAGTGAGCAAAATGTTTCCGTTTGGGGCAAGAATCCCTTTGTGATGGTCGGTAAATTGAACTGATTATGCCTCAAAACGTTTCAATTATTGAAGAAATGGTATTAGCAGATCGCCGTTTGAAACTGAAGGAATTAGCAGTGATGTTTAACATTTCTGAAACAAGTATTCGCCGAATTCTTCATAATTATTTGAATATGAATAAGATTAATGCAAGATGGGTACTGTATCTTCTTTCTGCTCTGCAACGTGAACGTCAGGTCGAATGTGCGCGCTCGTTTTTAAACATGTGTGGAGACGACCCAAAACCGATTTTGAAGCCTATCGTCATAGGAGATGGTTTTGTATTATGATTCTCTATCCAAAAAGGAATCGATGGAATGGCGGCGACCCGATGTACCTCGCTCCAGAAAGGCGAAAGTCATTCAATCAACGAAAAAGGTGATGGCCACAATATTCTAAGATTGTGACTTTAAAGAGCGGAATACAATTGTCAGCAGCACATACTATGCGACTTTGTTGCGTAAATTGAGGGACAATATTCGTGCAAAACGTCGAGGAAAATTAACAAAAGGTGTTCGATTATTGCGTGACAATGCACCCGTCCATACCGTCGCCATTTCACAAGCTGCCATCCGCAAATGCGGCTTTCAAGGATTGGAAAATCCACTGTATAGTCCGGACAAGGCTCCAAGTGATTATTATTTATTTTCTCATTTAAGGAAAGACCTTAGGAGACGTCGTTTTAAGGACGATAGTGAATTGCAAGCAGCTGTAACACAACATTTTGAAGGAAAAACTTTGGAGTATTTTTGCAAGGATATAGAATTATTATTTGATCGTTGTAATAAATGTATTGAAGTTAGGCGAGATTATATTGAAAAATAAAAATTGTTATATTTTACCAAGTTTATTTTTTCTATATCAGGCTGAGAATTTATGACGCCTACCTCGTAAAACTAATTGCTGCTACCCCAAAACATAAATTATTGTTGACTGGGTTTTAACTATGTGAATTCATGAATTATTATGATACCTCGAAGCATGTAGCATAGAAGAGTTCCTAAACTCAAGATTGTAATTAGTAGGACGATGGAATGTTAATAACGGTTTTCGTTTTTTATTAGCATGTAGAATATGTGTTTTTCCTTGACGTTTACCTTTGTCAATTACAAAGTAGCAATAAAACATTATTGATATCATAACGTTTTACGTTAAATACTTTCATAATTTTCTTTATTCGTTTAATTTGCCTCTTTCTACGAAGAGCAGACATATTTCATGCTATTTCTACGGCTCCCACTCTCGCTGTCTAAAACAACATTTTAAATTCAAATATTTTGAATTAAATGTATGTCATTCGGTTGGCATTTTCTCGAGAGCCATAAATGCTAATTTAAAAGCGCGAAGATACACCTTATGCTGTTACGCAAACAATATCAATTATGTAATAGAGTTGAAGATTTTTTAATTCGATGATGATATGAATTTGCTAAACACATGTATATTTCATACGAAGGTAGTAACCTTTCAATGCCATTTGCATACTTTTTTCTATTTTATCGTGTATTATGATTGAACGAAGAAGTTAGATTGTCGTTGAAAATATTTCCTTTTAGAGGTGTGTTCAAAGAAATAAATTATTTTATTATGGACATACCGAACCAGGGATATTTTATCCATATGTGTAATGATAATACTATTTCGTTTTGATGATTTTTATATTTCATTTTTTTATTAAAAGAATGCTTGTAATATAATTCGATTGAATTTATCTATTAGTATTTAGATAATATTATAGAAGTAGAAATTTATAGTCAGCAATCTTATAATGCTATCGTTATTATTTTGTTTACTACTGAACTTCAGTTAATATTTAATAATGCCCCGCGCCATGTTTTACCGTTTTTAAATTGCAAAAATTATATTTAACAACAACATTCATAGATTAGTAGAGCCCGGTAACAGGGAGCCGTGCATAGCCGTACCTGCCTAGTATACAAAAACAATAGTAAGAAAATAGAAAAAAAATAACAGAACTAATACATAATTATAATATGTGAAAAGTAGTGAAACACTCACCCTTTTAAGCAGCCTTGGCAACGGAACAGTAAAACTAAAAGCACCATTATCAGTATTAACATCATATGGATAAGAGCGTTCAACATCCACCGATGTTATACATGCATGATTAAAATACTCTTTGTACTTAGTCAGTGGATTATTCGATACACCATCACAAATTTAGCACACTCTCGAACTTTTCTAAAACGCGATTATATTTTGCGTCATGTATAGTCAGTAGCTGTGTATGCACTCCGTCCATAATTTGCAGAGACTCCAATAATGGTAACAATCTATTTTGTAATTGGTCTATTGCGTCAGCTAATATTTTATAGTAGCTACGAATATTTTTTAAATCTGTTTCAACGGAAACATCTTGAAATTTTGACTGGCTCTCCTTAATAGCTGCAGCTTCGGCAGGATTGAATTGTGCAACAACAGCCTTTACTAGTTTGAAATGTTCAGCATAATAAAAAGCTGCCCGCAACCATGTTCCCCAACGTGTAAGAATTGGCTCCGGTGGTTGACACTCTGTATGAAATGACCGTAGGCATTTGGGAGATTTCAAAAATACTTTTTTTCTGCTTGCTATTAATGCATCTACCTCGGGCGAGCATTGTCGAATGGTTTCTGCCACAAGATGTAAAGCATGCACTTTACATGTAACATGTAAACACTTGCAACCATGTTCAAGAAGAGAACGGCCTACCGAACGCATTATCACTGCGCCATCGCTCATAAACATCAACATTTTATCTTTTGAAATTTGAAATTTTTCCAACGTACTAAGTACAACCTTCGTAATTGCTGCAGCAGTACACTCTTGTAGTCTTCGGCTAGCGAGTAACAGTGGTAATGTAGGTTTATTAGGGTCTAGTATGCGTACCATAATATTTGCAATTGTATTTTTTACAATCTGTTGCCTCGTCAACACATAATCAAAGAAACTGTTTTTTCAATATGCGTTTCATTTTCTTTTCCACGTCATCGCGTACAAATGCGCGCCGTTTTCTTCGTTGGCAACCGCAACTCGGGATTGTATTTGTCCCAAAAGTCCTTAAACGGTTGTTTATCGAGTAAGCCTAGTGGCAAATTACAATTTATCAACATAAGAATTACATTTAAAAAATGCTACTTCTCGGTGGCATGCTCAATTTTCGTTTTCTATGCTGTGCGAAATTTACGTGTCTTGTACAGTTGCACTTCTTATTTGACATCAAATGTATTTTGCACACTTTACAAACTATCTTACTCCCGCTGTAAAGCAAATCGGGAAAGTCAGAAATAAACTCATTTACTATGTCTTAAAAGGGCCGTTTTTTAGCCTTCGACATATTCACTAAAAACTACAATTAATAACTAAGTCTGTATCAATAAAATCAACACGCCCAAGCCGCTGTCCAATGCTAAACTGAACTAAGTGATGATGATTTGTCGTGTCGTATCATAATCGACCAGCCCTCCCCGCCCACCTAAACACAGTCACACCGCCGCTGTGATTGCTCTCCAGTTACCGGGCTCTACAGATTAGTATGTATCATTGATGGAGAAGTGTTGAGTTGAAATGCTCAAATATCACATTTTGATATAATAAGTTTAGTACCGAGATATTTACATTAGAATATTTTTTATTATAAGTTCAGCAGGCGGTATGCACGTCTCAGGCTTACAAGGAAACACAGGTAAGTGCATTTCACCGATTTAAATGAAACTTTGTGGACCGATCTAGTGTAAGAACAACAGTTACTATCTTAACTGCCCAATTGCCCACTGGCAGGCTGTTAACGATGACGTAAATATTTTCTCTATAACGAATATTTTTTTTTTATTTTCATGAAAATAACTCTCCACCCCCATATTTTTTTTGCAAATTTCACAATTTTTATATACTACAAATATATAGAAGCTACGTAGAATTTATATACATAAGTATGTTTTATATATATATATATATATATATATATATATATATATATATATATATATATATATCTATATATATATCTACATCTGCCACGAAATATTTACCCATATGTACTTCGAAAACCTGGACCTCAAGCAGGTCTTATAGAGTAACAGCTTGGTCACCAGGTCGAGCTAGGAGCTTCTGTCCAACAGCCATCAACGCGTTTCAGAATTTTTCGCTTACAAACTCTACATGCACTCTCCATGTCAACTGTCGGTCGAAGATCCGCTTAAGTAGTTAGAGAGGCATCCCATTGAATTCTCTCGCCCTCAAGGTCAATGGCTTCCAGAGGGGGCCTTCGTTTCCGGGTAAATCATAGGGCTATACTTTTCTCAGAGCTAACTCTTAGCCTCCAACTCCAGCCAACTCGTATACCGCGGCTTGGAGATGTCTAGTCATCATTTCTTCGTTTCCGCTCTCCATATATATTGCTGTGTCATCTGCATAGGTTAACAATTGAATTTGTGGACAACGAGGTATACAGGGTTGGGATAAACTATGGAACCAAGCAAATATTTTTAAAACGGAAGCGATGATATTGATGAAACTTTGCAGGTAAGTGTAAAGATGTATAATGCATTTGATATATGTTGTTACCATACTTCCGGTTTAACCGGAAGTGTCATCAACTTTTTTATTTAAATGGGACACCATGAATATTTTTGAATATTATAACAGACCTTGTGTTTCTGGATTCGCAACTAATACTGGTTTTAGTACCATTATATGTAAAAAATTGAAAGATATAAAACAAATCATTTCAAATGTTCAAGCTGCTCGCCGTTTACCTCCTGACAACAAGAATGTTAAGAAATTCCTAACTTACCTTTTCCAAGACTAGTAAGGCTAAGATGGAACTTGCTAAGATGGAGCTTGCGTAGGAATGTATTTGCCGCCAAATATATATCATAACCTCATTTTCGCATCGAGGGTTGCAGTGCAACCTTTTTACTTCGAATTTTAACAAATTAATTAATTTAATACAAATTTAGTGTAATTTTATATGAATAACGTTATGTCTAGTTGTTGACGATGTTATTCTGATGCTCTCTTATTTGTTGTATATTGTTGCCTTCTATCTGGTATTCTTTGATGAAGCGTAAATAAAGTACGCGAAAGCTTAGAATCTCATAAAAGGGAGTTTTATTTCGATCGGCTGCTATCCCCAGGATCTTTCTTTCCATCTTCTAAAACCGTTGCCCTAACGTGTACAGACAGCACATTTTTTCTACTTATTCATTATAGGCCGGTTATAGTAAAAATATTTTTACTACGATGTCGAAAACAGGATATCACACCAAAACACATCACCAATAGGTTTGGAAATTTGAGAAGTTTATTATCAAAATCAAGAGGGCGTACAGCGCGAAAAGTGGATAACTTTAACAATAGTTTACGACAACAAATCTTAAACTTAGAAATCTCTAATACCTTCACTGAGATTTCTTACTTACTTCGTTCTATCTATAGTGTCAAATTAACGTTAAGTAATGCTTTACCTCGTCATATATTCAATGATTTTCAATTAAATTTACAACACAAATATGACAAAACCTTCAATCATAGTGGGGAGCTCCATCCTGTTGAAACCAAAAATTAAAAGATTAAATGATGACTTATGTCATGGTTTAGTGCCAAAGTTGTGGTGGAAGGTTGTGGTGGTTCTTCTAATTCAATGGCAATGTTTTCTCTAATACTCCTATTAATAAATAAAAATTCAACATGCTTATGCTTATCTCCACAGTTTTTACTCTAATGTGTAAAACTAAACAGTAAATGTGAAGTGCTTTATCTTTCCATTTTTTACAGATAATGGTACTAAAACCAGTATGGACGAATTCGAGAAGACAAGGTCTATTATAATATGTAAAAATGTACAGGGTTTCCCATTTAAATAAAAAAAGTAAAGGGTACTTCCGGTTAAATCGGAAGTATAGTAACAACAAAAAAATCGAAATCAGATGCATTATGCGTCGTTACACTTACCTGCAAAGTTTCATCAATATCGTTTCCGTTTTACAGATATTTGCTTGGTTCGATACTTTATCCCAACCCTGTATAAAATAAATAGCTGAGGCGCCAGCAGAGAGCCCTGTGGCATTCGGGCCAATATTGGCCTTCTAGTTGATAGAAGTCCGACCGCAGTATGTATAAAAGATAGAGTCCCTTCAAATTGGGAACTTACTTTTAAATAGGCCTGTACATCAAACAAATTTAAACAATTATTTGGTTCAAATCTCTAATAAATACATTGAATATACAAACATATTTGCACATAATTACGTCAAGTAAACGCTTCTAACACTCACATCAAGGTTCAATCATGGCAAGAGACTCACACAACTATTTGTCTCAATATACATAGTACATTGACCTAGATTCCTGTTATTTATATCTGATTGTTTAGACATTTATAATTATAGCTCGCGAAATTTATTACAAATACGCATATTATGTCACCCGCGATATTATTGTTTTCATTCATTTTTATTTTATGGGCTCATTTTTCAATGTGCGTTCTCATGCATCTCGTTAATCGTGAAATATCAAGATTACAATTCTATCGTTCTTTTAAAGACATGAGTATATTCGAAATTATTATGTAAGATTCAGAGAAATTAATAAACAGAAAGCAATTACTTTAATAATATATTGAAAATTTAGGCTACGTAAACTATTAATAAAAGAATATAAAAACACACGAAATATTTGAGTAATATAGTACACAGCTCCAATTGTATAAGGATGATCAAAGAAGATTATGCAATCATGAGAGAGTATATGAATATCATATCTGCTATTATTCATTTTTATAACGTTTTCAATAAACAATCGTAATATCTTAAGTAATAAAGCTGAAAACGTTTCAGTTTTTATAACCATACTATTGGGATATATGTTACATGTTACAGGTATCGAATTGCAGGGAAATAGTATTTTAATTTTCTAGTATTTTAATTAATCAAATTTGTTTATAGGATAAGTCCGATGTGAAAACTATGAAAGATTTCACCTCAGCGACAATACCTTTCACAAAAGGTCAGAATAACCAACTCTTTCTGTTGAATAATCCTCCTAGATGACACTAAAGTACAATGCATCCATGTTGAAAATGAAGAATTACAACCACCTTCTTCTACCAAATGAATTACCGAGTAAATGTTTCACAGAAAAAGATCCTGTGAAGATAATTCCAACAATGTTGTAGGAACGATTTTGTATTGAAAATTCACCTAATTTTAGAAAGCTGCGCCATCATTGAAGTGTATTTTTATTAAAATATTGGAATAACATTATTGTAGTAACATATGCTTTAAAACTAATGTAGTCTGGTCTTTTAGACGTTCAAATGCAGATAATTGAGGACAACTATGTTGGGGTATCTTGCTTTATACCATACGAGCGAGCGTACTGTAATCACCCGATTTTACACGAACTCAGCGCAGTGTCACTGTGGAATGTCATTTGCTTGACAAAATTGCGTAAATGCAAATTCATTTACGCACCTTACGTTATAAACAAGCAAGCCACGACTTTGCTCTCGCATTTCCGAAAAATGCCGATTATGCTGGCTGATCATAGTACGCTCGCTCTTATGGTATAAACGACTTGCCAATAAACAATTTCTCTGGGTTTCCGCAATAATAAATATTATATTGACCAAGTCTTATTTAGGAAAATTCATTCTAAAAAATAATTAACTTGAAAAAGAAACAATTAAAAAAAGCATGAAATAAATAACAAAAAAACAAACGGATAACTATAAAAATATGAGAAATGTAAGTATAATCTTGAAATAAAAACGGAGAAAAATAATTATTTGCAGACGATTTTACAGTAAGGTAAAATTTAATATTTAATATATTTTGTTAATCGTCATGGCCTATTACATTTATTTACCTATGCTCTACATTAATCACAATATAACTCAAAAAGTATGAATATGGGTATAGGAAGTGTGCTGTAGGAAATAAAGAGATTTTAAAAATGTATCGAATGGTGTAAAAAGTGTTCCATTTGAAGAAAACGAGTTTCAACTGTTTGAAGATGCTCCAATTAATTTTACCTTCCTAAACACCCTGTACGATAAAATTAAGATATTTAATTTTGATTAGAGAACTTGGACTATTTTCACAGCGATAATAAAAAATTGTCGTAAAATAATGGCAAATAAGTAAGATCTGAAATTTTGGAGAAAATACTGCAAATGCAATTTTTTTCATTGAAAAGCAAATATCTTAAGGACCGCTCATTTTAAGGATATGATGGAAGATACAAATTTGCTTTATTCTCTATCAAAGAATCCAAAATTGTAATAATATACAGGGTATTCCATTTAAAATAACAAACTTAAACAACGTATCAATCCTGTATACTTCAAAATAATTTTTGGTCATGGATCACTTGATTCTAAGCAACTTTTATTCCAAGCATTTTTTCCATTAAATAAATAGATAAGCTGTAATTTGACGCACCGGGTATATGAAAATGTGATAGTACCTATTGTCGATTAAATCTTTAAAATCGTCTTCAATATGTTCCTATATGTTTTCAAGTAATCTTAAGCAGCTACATACGTAAATACTTTTCGATTGACGTATTCCACCGTTTTAATGCATAACATTATGTTCTCAGTGTAGCATTCGGGAAAACTTCAATGAAAAATTGAGAATTAAATACGAGGCTCGTCCGGAAACAAGTACCCGTTCGCGCCGTGTAGAGCAGCAGTTGCGCGACGAGCCGCCGGGTGGTTTTCTCTTGACGCAATGACCTGTCAGCTGTCAGGCTACGAGATTTGGTTGAGTTATCTACAATAATATCGCGTCAGTGTGAGTTTGAAATGTTTAAGACACTCGACAATATCGCCAGTTGTGAAGTGCGGCCTGTAATAAGATTCCTGGACACCAGAAATGTGAAGGCATGTGACATTCACCGTCAAATTCAAGAAGTGTACGGCAACGATGCGATGGACGCATCATCGGTTCGGCGATGGTGTCGCAATTTCAATGCGGGGAGAGACAACGTTCACGACGAAGAGCGTCCAGGACGTCCTACTACGTGCAGTCGATGACTTCATACAGCAGGACCGGCGTGTCACACTTAATGACATCAGTGCACGTTTTCCACGGATTTCGCGCACCATAACGCATGAAATCGTCAAAGATCATCTGCATTACAAAAAAAAATGTGCAAGGTGGGTGCCGCACATGCTTTCAGAGGAACACAAAAACAAGCGTATGGGTGCGGCCTTGAATGTTTTGGAGCGTTACGCAAATGAAGGTGATGCATTCTTGCCACACATTGTTACGGGCAATGAAACATGGGTTGCTTACTCAACGCCCGAAAGCAAACGCCAGTCCATCGAATGGCATCACTCTCATTCACCGACCAGACCCAAAAAGTTCAAGACAGCAGAGTCGACTCGCAAACTCATGGCAACCGTCTTCTGGGACAGACATGATCTCTTGCTTTTGGACTTCATGCCTCGAGGGGCCACCATTAATGCGGAAGCATATTGTGCCACGCTACAGAAGTTGCGGCGGGCAATTCAAAATCGGCGGCGAGGCCTGTTGTCGTCGGGCATTGTATTGCTACACGACAATGCCCGTCCCCATGTTGCTGCAACAACACGCCAATTGCTCCAGCAGTTTCGCTGGGAAGCCTTCGATCAGCCTACAGCCCAGATCTAGCACCGTCAGATTACCACCTTTTTACAAAATTGAAAGATTTTCTAGGCGGAAAACATTTTCACAGCGATGACGCCCTCAAAGCGGCGGTCACTGCATTCCTAGCTACACAGTGTCTTAATTTATGAGTTGATTATGTAGAAAAGTAATGTATAGCACATGTATATGTCTAATAAAAAGTTTGTTCAGATATCTCTAGTGGTTGCGATTTAATTGGTAAATGGGTACTAGTTTCCGGATGAGCCTCGTATTATCTAAGAAAAAGATCTGTAGGTAATGGTTAACGCCATATGGTACAATTATGATTTATTACACAAGATAGTATAAGTATATTGTTATTCTCACATCCCACATTAAGAATTTTTTTCGAATTAGAATGCAATTTGAATATGAAAACTACAAAATATGTAAATGATGAAAGTACTAACCGCAAAGTTCACGTGTTCTTTTTGAATTGCAAATAGTATTGCAATGCTAAACACATTTTACCGCTGACTTGTATTTCACTTTTAGATGGTACTGTATTTGGGTTGTATCAACATATATACACATATTAAAACATTTATCATCCTTTTAATGCAATTTTCAATAACTCAGAAAATAACAATTGCAAATCTTTGCTTCGGAAATGGTAATGATCTAAGGTGGTTGCTGTCGGCAATCCATGTAAATTCTTAGTATAGGAATGTAATCGCAAAAATATGTAAAGCGTTAGTAAACAGTAAATGCCGCAACAAACTACAAAGGAAGAGTAAAAGGTGATGCCGTTAGCTTCGTGATGAGTTTTTAAATGTCAATAGAAATGAAAATGCAAGCTGACCATGAATTAATAAATATGTGGTCCTTGTTAATGAATGGCCTACTCTTCTGTACCTGTATATGCCGTAACGTTTAAGGTATGATAAGAATTGATTCGATCTAAACCTTATTTACGTTGTCATGCTAGAAATGCTAGAAATCACATGAAACGGGAATTTACAACATACCTTTGACCAAGTAATTACGCAGTTTAAATGCAGGTGTGTATGTTTGTGTTAAAACTTTGCGTAGCGTGATTCTTCGGATAATTTTGAGACGAAATCATTAATGCAGAAACATCAAATTCGTCTTCTTGAGCCTTTACAATCACTAGAATTATTATGCTGGTGGGTACTTAAACAAAATTATCCCAAGTGAAATAACATACACTGAAAAAAGAAATTCCGGTACGGATAACCTGCAATTTAATTACCGGTTATTCATATCTTAATTTTCGTCTCAACATGAAATTTCCCCCAGAAAAATAAATTTCATTGTGAAAATTTAGATAGTGTATATCACTTTTACCTTCTATTTCTCCGATGTAAAAATTTGAAAACTAAAAATTCCTTTGTACTTTACTAAAGCATGACAAACGGTTACACCCGCAGAGACGCCTGTACGGGGAGGTGTATGTACGTATGTGGATGCAGAGTTCAGTAATGCGGTAGACATTGAGGAGTTTGGAATTCGGTTCTTTATCGGATTCTCATTTTGTATTTTCGAAAACATGGGACGTAAGCCGGGTGTACCTCTTGCATCGCATGTGAAAAAATTTATTTGGCGTTTCCCTGGTTTGGAATTTACAGGTTCGCACATTCGTTACAAATTTTGCGGTATAGGGTTGCTAGGTCGCACGACATTTGAATGTAGAAGTCATATTAGAAGTAAACGTCATGTATTGAATTTAAGAAACAATATTCCGTACTGGCAATTTTTGTATGACTTTATTTTGAGCACGTACATCCCACAACACCTAGTAGACAATGAAAACTTTCATATTTTTTTTGATAAATATGTTCCATCATGGAAGCTATCAACAAAAAGACAATTGCCATACAATTTACCATATATGCGAAGTACAGTAAAAGACTACTGATGCTCAGAAACACAGCGTGATTCATATTGCGGCGCGCCCTTTAAAACGTAATGGTCCATCAGCGTCCTTGTTGTTAGCCAGTAAAAGGATTGAAAGAACTGATGGCGAAACCGTTGTAAACATAATAAAAAATATGTTAAGAGAATTTTGTATCGTAGGAGACCAAATCACCAGGCTAGTTTCTGACGGAGCTGCAATAATGCTGAAAGCTGGTAGAATGTTCAAAGTATTATTTCCGACTCTTCTTCACATAACATGCCTCATACACGCATGTCATCTCATAGCAGAAAAAATTCGAAGCAAGTATCCTAGGGTGAATGATTTAATATCATCTACCAAAAAAGTGTTTGTGAAATCTTCCAAACATATCCGCGTGTTCAAGCAATTGTATCCGCAAGTTACGCTACCACCTCAGCCTATATTGACGCGATGGGGAACATGGACCCAGGCAGTATCTTACTATCGCAAATACTATTCCCAACTGAAAGATGTAATTTTCAACCTTAATTCTTCTAATTCTCAAGCGGTTCGCGAGAGTCAGCAACTTTTTTTCCGATTCGGACGTTCAAAAAGAAATAGATGACATTTCCATAAAGGCAGGCTAAAAGAATAACGCATGACCGAGAGGCATGGACACATCTATCAGCCCCAAATAGCTTACGGAATTAAGTAAGTAAGTAACAAAATGCAGAATTGAAATTCCGTACCCTGGAGTATTCGAATTCATTATTTTAAAATCCGTTAACAGTAACTATAAAAAAGCAGAAATCGTCTTACTTTCTCTAAAAATAAAAAGATAAAGTACCACTTATACATAATAATGAAACCAACTACCAACAACCACCATGTACGGGCGCGCGTTTCGCCGACTTACGACTCATCAGCGCACCTCTCTGGAAGTTGGTAGATGTATTTGAAATTGTTCGAATTTTCTGTGGGAGTAGCAGCTCGACTGATGGCTTAACCTGCCAGAGGTAATTAAATAATACACTCAAATACATCTACCAACTTCCACAGAGGTACGCTGATGAGCCATAAGATGGCGAAACGCGCGTCTATACATGGTGGTTGGTGATAGTTGGTTTCATTATTATATAATATATAAGTATATTTCGTTTTCTTAGCCGTTCCTTGTTTAATAATGTAAAAGATTTTATTTCTTGATTTTAGCGGCTTTATCGTTAAATATATTGTAGTTAGAGTTAATTAAAACTTATAATTCTAACGTTTCGACAATCGTTATTGTCTTCTTCAGAAATACATGTCCACAAAATATAACATTGTTAACCAACACAAACACTTTTTGGTTTTGTTTTGTCAAATAAAGCATTATAAAATATTCAATACTACAATCTTGTGGTTATTTTGATTTATTTTTAAAAGGAATATTCTAACCATTTTTGTTGGTTGATAGAAAGGTGATTCGCCTTTCTGTCAACTCTGGCAGGTTAAGCCATCAGTCGAGCTGTCCTCACAGAAAAGTGGAGCATTACGAGTTGCTCACTTCTGTAGAGGTCGATGTAGCTATTAATTTTGACATTTTCAGTGGTTGGAGTATCTTTAATTACACACTCTATTCACTACCACTTATACTATTTGCAGTTGTTCCATTTCTGATAGGTGTTAGTGAAAAGGATAAATTATTGCTTCGGCTGACTCAATCAGTGTGCAGTTTGCAACAACAGTAATACCAGCAGCTTCAACAGAAGCCTTGAAAATGTCTCATAGGAGTGTGGACGAAACATCGGTAGAAACCCGGAAACCAAGAAAATAGTGAATTATATTGCTTTTACGTATTTACATATTTTTAAAAATAATAATAATAATAATAATATTCGTTTATTGTGCCAGTATTAGAAATAAAGTAGAAAATTGTACAAAAACATTGGACTCGTATCTTAATATATAAAGTAGTGTTAATTGTATCAGTTAGATAAGGAATGCAATACTGGAGCAAAAGGATCTAGGTCAGCAATAAGTTTACTGATCTTCCCCTAGACCCGCATACAGAGAACCGCACACATGCGTAGGTAACAAGCACTATCAATAGGTAGTAGGTTTGCGCACATAGAATGAGTATATAGAATATAAGTAAGAAAAATGAAATAAAATAACTGTTGCAATGCAGAGAATCAAGTCAAAAGCAGATGCAGTCACTGGCCCCCACAGTAGTAAGTTTTTACCCTGATTTTGAACATTCGAATAGGCAGCCGCTTGAACCGGTTGGGTAAAGCGTTATAAATCTTCACAATATTGTATGAAAAGGACCTAGTAAACAAAGCCGTCCGATGTATGGGGGGAGAGAGTAAATTTCTAAACCTCAGGTTAAGATTATGAACATCAGTTCTATAAGATATGTTGGAATACAAATACTGCGGTGATCGAGAGAGAATAATCTTATGTGAAAGGACTGCATAATGCAACGATCTGCGATGCGCCATGTTCAGCCACTGATTATATTTTAGAGTATGTGAAATCGGATGAGGTCTTCTTATTCCGTGTATGAACCTAAGACAAGCATTTTGCGCTTTCTGTATTCATCTTGTATCAATAGAGTCTAAACATGGGCCATACACAGTGTCACAATAATTAAAATGAGAAAGTACCAATGCGTCGCACAGCACTCTCTTCAGCCTAGGGCTCAGATACTCCCTGCTACCGTAGAGTACCTTAAGTTTTGCATAAGCCAGCCCGAGCAACGAAGTAACATGTTTCTTAAATCTCAGATCACCATCCAGTTCAACACCCAAAGTTTTCACTGACTGCATTAGCGGAAGCCGGCAATTGTTTAATATAAATTTCACCTTGTTTGATACGCCTAACCGAGCTGCTGGACGCCCTAGTACCAGTACTGCTGTCTTTTTAGGATTTAAATTTAATCCATGCTTTAGGGAGGTTTCAGAAACAAGTTTCAGATTCTCATTAATTCTTTGCACCGCCAAATCAAACTCAGATACTGCAAAGGAATAATAAATTTGCACGTCGTCGGCATAC
Source organism: Dynastes maya (assembly GCA_029619315.2). Lineage (NCBI taxonomy): Eukaryota > Metazoa > Arthropoda > Insecta > Coleoptera > Scarabaeidae > Dynastes > Dynastes maya. Next base: position 73,248,261 of record JAROYE020000001.1, read on the forward strand.
ATATGGTGCTTGCAGTACCTTAAATTACTGAAAAGGAACGAGGTGTAGATGGTGTACAACAGAGGCCCCACCACGTTGCCTTGTGCAACACCTCTAGCCAAAGGAATGCTATTAGAGACCGTAGCGCCGTGAACTTTAACTTTTTGTGTTCTGCCTGTCAAATAGTTTCTAAAGAATGCAACAGCTTCATTACCGAAGCAAATGCATTTCAGTATGCTTAGAAGCAATTCATGGTCTACTATGATAACATCTAGAAGAGAGAGAGAATTTATTCCAATTCTAGTGTGTGAATCGATAACCTGAGTTAGGCCAAACGAATTCAAAATGCTGTCAAATCTATCACATGTACTGCTCTGAGTATCTAGTAAGTTTATATTTAGATCACCGGTGCAAATAATGTCGTTATGCTGTAAAAATAAATCAGAAAAGGTGTTCTCAAGAAATGAAAGAAATAAAGAAACGTCTGTATAAGGAGGTCTATATACTACTCCCAGTGCTAAAGAATGCTTACGATGCGTTATATTTACCCAAAGATGCTCACAGGAAGGATCATAGGGACGATTTATAATATTGTAGGATAAGTTATTCTTTAGGAATACAGCGACTCCACCACCACGTCCACCACTCTGCCTATCCAATCTCACAAAGTTATAGCCGTCTATAGAAACAATGTCGCTTGAAACGTTGCTCGAAAGCCACGTTTCAGTGATAGTGACTACATCATACTATTTGACACGCAAAAAGTCTTTCAGAATATTAAAGTTATTTAAAATTGAGCGAACATTAATGTGAGCAATACCTAACTTCATAACATAAAATTAACTAATTTATAATCAAATTTGATAACAAAAATCAATTATTTATCGATCAAATATTTAGTGCAGAAAAGAAATGCAAGTTATTCAGCTTATTTCAATAAAAGGAAAATAAAAAATAAACAGCAAATTAGTACAATATTCCAGCAGCTAGTGCTAAATAGGTACAAGCTAATAGAATAAGTAAAAATATATGTGTATAAAGGATAACAAAAAAATAGAAAAAATTTCAAATTATCTATGTGCTAAGGTATAAAGTAACAATAATATCTAACACAAAACCTACCGACAGCTAAATTTAAATTTTTTTTTTTTTAAATGCTTTTTAAAAATTAAGTTTATATAATTTCTTGCTACTCAGAGTAGTTTTTCAAATAAATATTACATTTGAAATCCCTTCCGAAACTCCTGCCCCGTCGATATTTCAAAATCAGCTCCGAAATAGTCGTTGCTCCTTTGATCTTCCTTGATGTTTCATAGCAAAACATGTCTAATTTTGGAGTTCGATATGGTTTCCATGGCTTCGATGTTTAATTTAGAATTTCAAATATTGTATGTGAGCAGTAATATGAGCACCAACACTCAATACATTCCATAAATTTAATTTGAAGCAATATAATTATGTTTTACGTTAGTGAATTTTAATTTACGCATTAAAAGTTGGCTAGACTCTTTTTTTTTTAAGAACCAGAATTAGCCGAAGCAAAAACAAACGCCGAAACCTACGCAGAGGAATCACTCACAAGGCTGCTAGATCTGGTGAAAAAGGGAAAGCTAGCGTAATTGATCTAATGATAGAGGAACCACAATACATGTGAAAAGGTCGCAGTGGGATAGGTTAAGAACCACCTCAAGAATGAATCTAATCTAATCTAGTATTAATCGAAAAATTGAGGAAAGGAGCCACCAACACTGCTTCGTCGCGCAAAGTTGCAACTGTATGCAAACAAAACATGAAAACCTTGAATGAAAATACAGATACAAATACACTTTCATGAATATATCACAATATATTAAACAAAAAAAGTGCTTCATCCTCTAATATAGTTGACACTCAACGTGCTAAACTTGAAACAAATTTGGAATGTAGGTTATACAAATATATAAACTTTAGCAATGAAGCTAAATAAACATTTAATAATAAACACTAATAATAGCGGCAATAGACCATCTGGCATTAACGTTTATAGTAAGTAATGGAAATTTCAAATATTTAAAGAATTATCAAAGACGAATATTAGACGTGCACACCTTTATAATCGTAGCCATATTTGCAATAAATTCCTTTTTTCTACAAAAAATCACGTGTTACGTGGATGTTTCGAATATTGCTTTATGGGAAAGAGTGGGAGATTCTCCTTGAAACCAATTTCGATAATCTTATAAGAAGCGCTCGAGTTGACAAGTTTCGCTATATGTGGCTGCTTACATATATGTAAATTTCTACTTTGAATTTTGGAAATAGGATTAATCGCATTATAAAACAGAAATAGATGATTTCTTTTGAAATATTGAGCAATTATTCTAAATAAGTAAATAAATTGAATTAGTATCAATAAGAGTATAGTAATCGCACACAAAATCACTTGTTGTGCCCGTGTTAGACGGTTAACAACATTTACGCCAATTGGGATCACCTGTAATCACGTAATTGTGGGCTCGTTACATCGCCCGATCACAAGAATTTATGCGTTCTCTGGTCGAAGCAAGGGTCTTCTGCCGCACGAAGGGTAAACTCGTGCGAAAAGGGAAAGTAGCGAGCAAGGAGAAACATGCGACGACTTCACCTTGATAGAGCTTTTACATCATAAATCGGCCACGATTCTCTCGGGTCAGAAATGCATGAACTTTAACAGAGAAGCCAACTATTTACTATTTGCCGGAGGATGAGCAAAGGTGACGTGGTAGTAAGCGTTCCTTACATAACTATTATAGTATTCTACATTTAAATAACAATAATTCCCTAATTGTGAATCCTGCGAAATCAATTATTACGCTATTTGGTGGAGAAAACTTAGCACATTCCATTCGCCATCGGATTGATCTCAGGATTAATGGCACTATTTTGCCTGTTTCTCCTGAAGTTAAAAATCTTGGTCTTTTGATTGATGATACGTTTAGGTTCAATAACCTTTTTACTTACCACCAATTATAAATGAACGGCAGAACTATGCTTCGCAACTTATTAAAAAAAGGACATTAAGAAAACATCGTGGTCAAAGTTTCCCCGTTATTCACAGAGTAGCCCTAGTTACAATAACAAGAATGTTGCTGCTGTAAATACCCTTGGCGTTTCTTACAAAGTTGTTTGGTTTTGCCAATCCTACGTCTATAAGGTAGAAAGCGCAAATTCCCCGACTTATATTTTTTCTACTTATGTGCTTCTAACTGCAGGCGTATTATTTGTTTATTTAAGGTTGACTGGCGAAGTAAGCGGCAAAAATCAATTCGCCAAAATATAAAGAATAAGTTTTCATTAGAATATTTACTTTTATAGTAATATTAACTATAGCGGGTGTCCCAGAGTCAATGTTACAAGCGATATCTTCGTCGAAAGTGGTTTGCATAATCCTTTTTTTAAATTTCACCCATCATCTTTTTGTCTTTATGACTAAAGTACCAAGACTTTGGAATACAACGGTAAACGAAAATTGCACTCAAAAATTATTTAATACAAAATGATGATATCAATAATAAATAACAAAAAAAGTTAAATAAGCATTAATAACTCATAAAATTCATCACTTACAGATATTGTTCAAAATCACCACCATTCGACGCAACACACGCTTCAAATCGACCAATTAATTCCCTAAATGTTGCTGCTGTGATCATATTCATTGTAACGGAATTACATACACGCCGAATTTTAAGTTTCAAATCATCTAAGTTCGTAGGAGGAATTGAGTACCAACTTCTTTCAATTACTCCCACAAAAAGAAGTCCAGTGGGCTTAAGTCTGGCGAGCGAACTGGCCATTGAATAGGACCATTAGTACCAATCCAGCCATTGGGATATACGTTATTTAAACACTCTATAACCAACCGCGAATTATGAGGCGGAGCGCCATCTTCCATTAATTGGGGAAGGTCGTTATGTAAAAAATGTAAATAACGTTGCTTTGTCAAAGTTCCTTCAAAGATGTATGGACCAATGATACATCCATTAAATAATCCGCACCAAACGTTGACACCCCATACTACCAGAAAATCAGGTCTAGCGCATCCAATGAGGATTTTTTGAGGCCCAATAATGGCAGTTATGGCGATTCACCACCCTATTGTTATGAAATCGTGCCTCGTCAGTCCACAAAATGTTATTGTTATTGGTAATCGCGGGACTATACTTGCATTAAAGCAATAAATCATATAATCCATTCAAAATCTGTAGGCCTTAATGCTTGCAGCAACTGACTTTTAAAAGGATAATATTTTGTGAAACGTTAATATCTATCGTACTGCTGATTTACTTATTTCCATATCTTCTGTCACAGTTCTAACTGAAATATGTGGAATCAATCCAACATAAGCCAATACTTTTACTTGCAGTAACTGGTGTTACATGATGAGAATGTTTTAAATTTGATAAGCCCGTTCGCATGTTAGCTTCAACACGAGAAAATGCCATATGCACGTTGTTCATAAAGTCAATGTTAGCTAATTAATAAGGAGACAATGCCCGAGTAAATTAACCTGTTGCCCGTTGATTTCAATATCAAATTTAAATAGTTTTTGAAGAACGGTCCGTGAAAATTAAAATTGTATATTTTCAATTAATATAAACTATTATTATAAAATTATGTGCATTTTCTCTCACGTAATAATTTACATTCCGTTAAAGGATAAATATAGTTCCATCTAGCGTGGAGTGGGCAATACACATATATAAGCAAGTAACGCATTACCTTTACAGATTTCTTTCAATGTATACTTTCTATTTTGCAAAGTTGGTTGCCTCCACAACGCTTGCATAAAATAAATATTTATTGCCAACAAACATATAACAATGTAATTATTATTATTATTATTATTGGCCTCGGTTTTTCACCATTAGCCATATACTTTTGAAGTCCTAGCCACCCGGATGGACGCCAAGGTAAACATATGACACTCTTCACACTCGAGGCCGAGCGAGTGACTAACTATTTGTACACACACAAAGGGTAGGCCATCGGAAAAAGGGAATACCCACACAGGATAAACACAGAGAAACTCAACTAAAAAGTAATTTTCATGGTGCACATATATTCATATATCCTGTAGTTAATATCTGGACTATTAAAAAATTGACATTGACTGGAAGTTCTACATTCATCTTGATTAGGTCTCGAATTAGCTTATCAATCTCTGTTTTACCTTTACTACATCCCAAAATAATATGATTAATGTCACCGCGCGAATCCTTGCAGCTGTTACATAAATCGTTTTCCAATATCTTAATTTTATGGAGATGAGACGGAAATCTTCCGTGGTTAAACGTTTTTCTTAAAATTTGTGCCAATACTTTTTTCCTAACGTTGATATTATTATACCATCGGTGACTTTTGATGCTTGGAAAAATTGTGTAATAATTGGTGGGATTACCCTTGTAGGTTTCCGTGTATATGGACTGCCAGTTATTATATAGATCTTTCTTTAGAGACACTAAAATGTCAGTATATGGCATCAATACATTTTCACTCCTATTAGCGTAGCATGCCTCTTTAGCCAGACTGTCCACTAATTCGTTACCATATTTTATACACTTCCCCTGTTCCTTTAAATGGAAGTCTCACAGTAACATTTCTTCGATAATAAGAGATGACTTGTAGCTGAAGATTTCTAGGCTCATGAGGACGTTCTTAGAGTCGGTAAAAATACTAAAGCTCGAGTTGTTGTGCTCTGCTACATATTCCAGTGCTTTTCAACAATGTAATTAAAAAGCAATCCAAATACCTTTACATCAATTAATACTGCAATACTGTACTAACACATTTGCTGTATTGTAAAAACCGTCCAGAAATAGAAATAAAAGTGAAAAACAAAAAATTAATTGCATATTACAAAATTGAGCATTAGTTAATAAATTGATAAGTTAATGAGAGACATTAAATGAATAAGTATTACTTTATATTGAACAACGAAAATATAGAAAACATAAGTCCAGTTCACTATCTTTAAAAAATCAGAATTGTAACATTATTCTTTTAATTGATATTTTAATTGGGTGGGGTCGTGAAATATCGACTGGCAAATAAAGATAGGATTTGTTTCTACGTCCAACAATATGAAAATGCAAGAAAGCTAAAATGGTTGCAGATATGGCAAATTAATAAGAATCAGATAACTGTCTAGGAAAAATAGAAAAAGGATTCCGATTAAGTAAAGTGCAAGTACTGGATTTTCTAAGTCTGTTTGATTAAACCTAACATTTACACCATCACAGACAAACAATATTTCTTTTAGAATTCACTAGTATTAGAATATATTAACAAAAGTTGAAACGAAAATTAATCTTTCCTAACTATGTAGGTAAATGCATGAATTTTATCACTAAACACTTGTATTAGAACATGTAGACAAATACGTGTAGATACGACTATTTGACATAAACTGGGATAATTATAAGCGTCCCTTGACTTCTTTCTTCGCGATAGCGATTGTTTTATCATGACCAATTAAGATATGCCTTTCGAATTTCAAATTGATATTAAATTTCAATGAACTTTTCCTATTCTAAAAATAGATTAAAGTTTGAAGATAAACCGTCATAAAGGCTCCACATTTGAAACGTGACTTTATGATCTCAGATATATGACACTACAAGCAAGCTTTGAATATGAAATTTTACCAACTGATATGACTACTTCTTGAGCAGAAATATTTAATTTACGATATTAGGACAGAGACGCGACTGAATGTATTCTGTAAATTGTTGTAGGAAAATATTACATTGAAATTGAAGATTTAAAACATGAAGAAAATGTATAGAACACAAGTTATTTATCCGTTCCACCATTAGCTCCTAACATTCCCGCCGCGTTGATAGTAGGCAATAAAAAGAGTGCAGACACCGAAAAAGAACATAGAGGTGGTTTGGTGTTGAACGGATGGACGTAGGTAGTTAGCTGAACGCATGATACGTGGCGCTAATGACTGATTTCGATGTTGTAAATTGTAACAGGACTTAAATTGACTGAATCGTTTATTTTTGAAAAGGTCTAAGTTATTTTCTACGGCTTTTAAGGTAATTCGTTATACTGTTTTTCTTGCCATGCTCATGCATAGTGATGCATGTTTATGAAGTTGATGAGATGAGAAATTTCTTCCCCAGAGCTTGTATATTCCTCTGCACCTTGACTTATAGATGTTTATGATATCCATGTAAAATGAATGAAACACTTCTAGAACTCATTGAATAAGGTTGCGTAAATGTCGAATTTCTGGTACTTGATCCGGCTCTTTGGAAGCTCTATTCTGCTACTCTCATTTTTCAACAGAAAAAGTTTAATATGTGCAAAAATAAATCTATTGATAAATTCGTACTCTCACGTATCCTGGTGTACGTCGCTCATCCATGACTGAATGTTGAAAATAAAAAGGAATTTGTATCTCTTCGTGCTGTAAATGATGATGATAAACAGGTTTCTTTATAACGTTTGTGCCATCATCACTTAAAACCCAAAGTATCTTTTGCTTCGATCTTTTTCACGATAAACAAAATCTTTGCGGTGGATTTCAGAATTTCAGTGAACAAGTTGATCGTATTATTTAAAGGCTCTCTTTGTAGTGCCAAATACTCTCTCACAGGGCAAAAATGAATGCGTTTTTACTGGAAAAAAATATCCAATTATATCAACTTTACCGCTATCAGTAAAAATTAACAAGGACGTTATCATTGAATGATGTTTATTTTTGCTCTAGGCAATTGTCACAAAATATCTTTAGTTGCTTAACAGAGGAATTCACGTATATTCACGTGGCTAACACTGCCATCGAATAAGAAATTGTTAATTAAACATTACGAGTGTACATTACAAATGTAGGAAGGAACTAAATCAACTGACTTTAGCCCTTCTACCATCAAATGAGAATCTCTTATACCGCTTTTCGGTAGAGAACCAGTGTACATATTTAGGTCCTTTCTGCACTAAACGATTCAACGTAGTTGGAATTTATTATATCTAAGTAAAAACTGCCCAAATATTATTTAGGCTTTTTCAAAAAGAGTGATTTTTTCTTTGTACATAGTAGTATAAGAAAACCGTTCGTAGAACTTTGTGAGGCACATACACCTATGTACTTCGCTAAAAGTCGAATATAACAATTATAAACGCCTCTATTATTTGCAAAAATCCATAAATTGGGACAAACAGGGGAAAATAATAATTAAGAAACCTTCGAAAAACATATCGATTGTAGTAGGCATACGATTTCAAAGTAAACACTATAATTGTCGGTGACATTTAACAAGTTTGTTTTATTAGTTATTAGTAGTAGCTTGCCATATTTACCTCTAATAGTACTTGGTATACAAAACCAATTGCCTAACGTTTATTTTATCGCCGAATTTAACAGAAACAGAAGCTCTTCTTGTCCATGTCTCATTTTATCTTTAATTTACACTTCAACCATTTTGCACTAATAAAAATCAATTAGATTGAAGCAAACCACTGCAGTGTTGCCTCTTAAATTAAATTTTATATACATATCTACGGCGTTTCTAAAGATTTGTATTATTATTTTGTTGTAACCACTGCGTGCTAGCAGTTTTTTTATGAGTAATCCCTGTAATACATATAGCATCCTCGCAACTTTCATTCAACATATGTGGAAAATATAATTCGGAAAAATTTGAGGATCTCGTTGAAGGACAATTAAACAAAAATGTAATAAGCCAAGATCAAGTACTACCATATGTTACACTTTTGCATTTTAAAATTCTATTTCCAATTTTAAGTTAACTTTATATACAATTATTTTCTTATACGGGGTGTGCTAAAAGTACGTCATATATATATATAGTTTATTTCAAATTATAAGAATATAACTTTGAACGGCTTAAATGCTGTTATTAATATAATTAATGTATATATATATATATATATATATATATATATATATATATATATATATATATATATATATATATATATATATATTGTTATGTTATGTTCAACGTCGTGTTTACGACGACAACAATTTCTCTCGATTGTCATTTCGGTACTGAAGTAAATGTCAGGCTGGCCACTCGTTGGCAACCAAATACCCCTCTTGCGGGGATAATTGGTAATTTTTGCGTTACCATTCCCCCCCTCAGCCAACCGTCCTTGGGGCGAGGAAGGTAGAATTTAATTATAAGTCCAGATAACGACGAGTGTGGGGTACCATGGACAATTCTACTCATTTATCAATCTTCCTATTCAATTATTTCTTCCAAATTAATGTAAAAATCGTCTGGAATAAGCAACAACGTAAATTTCAAAGCACAACAGATAATATTTCGTCAATTAAATCCTTATCATTCGTATCACAGAATCATCAACAAACAACCTCCTGGTTAAGTCACTGCATTCGTTCTTGTGTACTAATATCATTTTGATTGAAAGTCATCGAAAAGTTAGTTTCTATTTAGGCAAATTATCAAAATTGGCTGTGAAAGAAAACAATCGCCGGTCTTTCGCGATTTAAAATAAATGAAAGAGAAACGACGCCCTCAATTTTCATCAATCTTTATTCGGCCTTGGTTGAATCGAAGTTTGTCGTGAATCCAATCCAAAGATAAGTGTTCGTGGTGTATTTAAAGTCATTATTAGAAAAGCAAATAGGGTTAAATATCCAGAACAGGCAGTGTATTTAAACAGAGTGTTTATTTACATTGGCGTCGTTCGAAAGTTTAAAGGTTAGTTGATTTTAAAATCTTAAAAATTAGTTAATTTGATTTCACTAAGTTACAAATTCATTCAAAATTGCCACAAGGGTATCTAGGGATACCCCCGAACCTACGAAAATCATTTAATAGAGTTAATTTTGAAAATTTAACAAAATTTAGAGTAAAAATCCTGAGAAAGATATTTCAATATATATATATATATATATATATATATATATATATATATATATATAAACACCCCATGAAGAGATAACGCCGCTTTTCGGCTCTCTAGATCTGTTTATCGAAGTAGATCAGTCCCCTTTCCAAATATTATATCCTTCTACTTATGGTTCTCCACAGCTGTCTATCCCCTGTCTTTTCTCGCCAGTTGTTAATTCCAGCCCTATTGAGGTCTTCTTTCACTTCCTGTAACCATTTCGATCATGGTCTTCCTCGTCTTCTCCTTCCTCCTGGCTCCCACTCTAATATAAAATATACTACCGTGCCTGGTCCTGATCTCCATATGTGCCCTCTTTGCTGTTTTATTTTCCTTATCACATCTTCGCCTATTTCCTGTCGTATTTCATGATTCATTCTTTGTCGGTATTCATTCTCGCCCACTCTTATCGGTCCCAATATTGTCCTTAGAATTTTCCTTTCTAATATTCTTAGAGCTTCTTCCTGTTTTTTTGTTATAGTAAGTGTTTCAGCAGCATACATTAGCGATGGTCGAATTATTGTTTTATATATATTCATTTTCGCTTTTTTCCCAAGGAAATTACTCGTTACTCTTATTTGCATACAAAATTTTATTTCTAATCATTATTTTTTCTTTGATTTCCATTTCTCTTTCCCCATCATTTGCTAACATTACTCCTAGATATCTGAATTTCGCCACCTCGTCAAATTCAAATTGCCCTATTTTAATTTTTTGATTTTCTGCTATCTTACCAAATCTCATAATTTTAGTTCTTTCCTGGTTTATTTTAAGTCATTCTTTTCATTGCTCTACGATTCTTCGTTATAATAACTATGTCATCTGCATAGGCTATTATTTGTCCTTCTCTCGTTCTTAGGGTCCCTTTGCTTATTTTCCTTACCACATATTCTAGGGCTAGATTAAATAGAGTTGCTGATAAGGCATCTCCCTGTCTTACTCCTTTATTTATTTCAAATTCTTCTGTATCACCCAATTGAGTACTGATGTTAGTTATAGTTCTTTTCATGGTCATTTCTATTAGTCGTCTTAATTTACTGTGTATTCCCAGGTATTTCAGTGCTGTTATCAGTTTTGTTCTTCTTATCGAGTTAAATGCTTGTTGAAAGTCTATGAAAAGCATTTCAATTTCCATTTTACGTTCGTGAGCTTTTTCCATTATCTGCTTGACCGTATGTCTATAGTTGACTTTCCTTGGGTAAATCCACATTGATATTGCCCTAAAAGTACGTCATGCTAAGTGCAAAAGCAAACGAATTTAAATTGATTTTTTGACATCTTTGTACTTTACGCAAAAAAATTGGGAACACCTTCTATCAGATTCCCTATACCTAACTAGAAGTGTTTAATTATAGGTGGCACATTCTGTTTAAATATTTCATAATTTCGTACTAAAGGCATATTGCACACCCAAAATATAGTTGGATATATTATTTTAGAACAATGTGCTGCGTGGAAAACAACTTTAGGTTCTTGTTTTCATAAGCCAAATGTGTTACTTTACTGATGTGTACAAACATGTTTTAGGTTAGAAACATCTTAGACAAGTTACATTTTCGTGATTTCGTAGATTTTCTTTGCCATCTTTTCTTTCCTTTTTAAACATTCAAGACCCTTCTCACCGTTTAATGTTTCCCATAAATTTAAACCTATGAGTGCTATTGCCATATTCTCCTCCTTTTTTATTATTTCTTCTGCTTTATATAGCCCTCTGATGGTATATAAAATCAATAAATTGTTCAAATAATTTCTTGACTTGCGGGTTACCCGGATTTTACAATTGTAGATTTCTTTTATAAACACACCTAAAACGGAGTTCATGCAAATGCTCTACACATCATTGGTAAGTACATGCCGAGAAACGTTTACTTGTATCAAAGCTGTCCGCCTTAATTCAAGGCAATTGCTATTTCAATTATCCGCAACTACCGTTTTAAAACAAAAGAAATATCTTTTTAGCGTTCCTTCCTCCGCTTGAGAGAAGTATATGCTTGTAATGAAATAATTGTATTTCTTTGTTTAACACATTTGTTAACTTGATTCAAGAAAATCTTGCAGAAAATTTGTAGAAAGCGATTTTTAGTATTTTTTTTTTTTCTTAATTCCAGAAAGCGTTTAGGTATTATCCATAAATCAGTAGTTTCGTTTTCTTAAAATAAAGCATTAGAGTTCTTGAAATGCATGTTGTTTATATCCACATTATTAATTGTGCTTACCTTGTTTAAAACAGTACGACATATCCGTACATAATGCAGTAAATTATTCACATTGCTTGTGATTTTAAAAAGGCTAAAGCAGAATAATGTTCAAACAAAAGTGAACTTAGTGTAGAAGTGCACATGAAAAAAGTGCCTAGAAACAATAATCAAGATAATACGAATTGAATAGTTCATGGTATTGATGGAATTACTACCGGCAAAAACAATGTGAGAAGAGAAAAGCATTAACGCTTTTTGCTCCTGTCCACATTGCTCCTACATCTCTCAGTTTATACCACTAATCTTCAAAAATAGCAACTGAAATATTTCCTGGCGCCACCTGGTGCCAGTAAATATAGTCATGCAGCCCTAGATAGTATCAACCGAACCTGAATACAGATACCATACTTACCAATACAATGATTGTAACCTTTAACGTACAACGTTTCATAAACATTTTCAAAAGATACCGGTTAATGTAATTTTTTTTTCTTTTTTTTACTGTTTACCAAGTGTACTAATTTAACTATAGTTTTTTTAATATATGATAAATAATAATAATAAAGGGGTACATAAACTTAAATATTAATTCTTTAATTATTAAACTACATAAAAACAATCCCTATTTAATTACATTATTAAAGAAATAATTTTATTATATTCTAACTTATAAAAAAAAAAATTATTAGTTCATTCACTTGCTCCTAATTTTAATTATTAACTTTAGGCGTTTTTCCATTATTGTAATTTTTCTTTTATTGGATATCCTTGTAGCTGGCCCGATGTGTTTTTTAAACTCGAAACCGGTCGCCTCTCAATAGAACTTTGTGAGATCTGGACCATTTTTTCATTCCTACCATTAATATGAATATTTTCTTAACTTAAAACTAAATGATTTACTTGAAAAAAACATTTTTTGTCTTGGATTTATTTGATTTTCTAACCCTAAGAAAATATTTATTTAATCCAATTTTCTTGAATAGAGACTGATTTCTCTGCGTGTCAGATGTTTAATTTCTAGCGACATTTCTATATCTTGAAACGCTCAAACTTTTTATATCCAAAATTACCACAGATTTATTATTTTGGTGGAAGCGTATCAAAGAAAATATCTTAGATATGGTAAGTGCTGCAATAAATTTTATGTATAAATATATTTAATAATATATCTTAGCTCATAACATTTATTTGCTTATGGTTGCCAATACATTACAGCATATAATTAATAATTACAGTATATATTTCAGTACATATTATTGCGTTAACATATTTTTTTTAGGATGTAAACCTAGAATTCTACATATATAATAATTATTATTATCCAATTAGCTGTTTCATCTTTACAATTACGATCGCTTCAAGTAATTTATAAGCACAGCCGAGTATACATCAGAGGAAAAGCATGCTATCGTGGGATTGTGCAATAAAATTAGCATTGTAATGGTTCGTGTGCGAAAATTATCGATAGTACACAAATATCAATCAAAGTCAGTATTAACATAAGCGATGGTAGTGATGTCCGACAAAAACAATGAGATGATGATTATTCCAAAACATCAATAATTAAATTTCAAAGCGAGTCACTATAGGAAAATAATTTTTCATTAAGCTATCCTATGAGGAATTAAAATAATTGAAGTGTGAAGGTGGGACAGCTAATTCGTCTAGCGTTTTCGCATATATACGATAATTATTATTATTTGCCCTTGTATAATGCTTATGGAATACCCAATACATACTTTATGTACCCGGAAAGACAAAATACTAAATAATATAATCCAGTCACCTTATACATCGAAGCTTACATCAGATCTGATTTTTTACTGAGTTGTTTATGATGTTGGCCCAATGAATAATCCAAGTTTTCGACGTTCTTTTAGTTTTTGCCGACTTTGACTTTAAAGGACTACTTTTTCGATAATAACCTTTCAGTACTTTTTAAAGGGGGTATATTTGCCACAATTTGAAACCAAAGCGGTCTCTGTAAGCTCAACAGTTTCCAAGATACTGCCTTTCTGTAATTTTTAGCAATATTGTTTGAGTGAATTTTGACTATGCTTGTCTATTTTTCTCGGAAATTACCCCGCGCCCCCTCTTTCACTGAACTCAACATAAATCTGAGAGGACTCATCCGATTTAAAAAGTCTGAAAACTACGATATTCATCGAATAGTATTGATGTACCCTTCACAGATGTACTGATCCTATAAAACAAAATCCGAAGTACATATAAGCAAACCATATTTATTTAAATTTAAGTAAGTTTATATTTTTAAGAATAGGTACTGTACAAAAAAAGAAATAAATAACCGCTTCTCATTGGTTGACAAATATTATTATTGTCTTGTCTTGTGAGGTACTATGCTGTGTTTCAACCTAGTAGTTGCGTTGTGCTCCTTTATTTCTGCTCAGATTATTGAAGTGAAAGATGACCCTGACAATGGGAGAGTTTTGAAAAGAATTGGTGTGGTATAAAGGAAAATAGAATAAAACATGACAGGAAGGGACACGAAAAGAAGTTGAAGAAACAAGCTTTGAACATTCAATGCTACTGTTAGCCACTTATGTAAGAATATTAAGAACGATAATAAGGCACGCTTGCTCAAAGGATTCGGTTAAGATTCTCATATGAGATGAAATAATTATCAAAGATTGGTCCGACTTTTTTAAATTTATCTATTTAAACTGCCGAAAGAGTATTAAATTGATACTCCAGAATTCACGAAAAATTCGATTCTAAGGTTTTTTAAAGCACTTATCCCAAGGAAATTAAAAAAAAACATTTAGAAATTCTGGAGAATACACCGATTCACATTGGGTATAGAAGTCCTACACAACATTTTCCATACAGTGTGACCCATTTGAAATGGAAGCACCCATGTAAAACCAATATTTCACATTACAATGAAACCAATTGTTTTGAATATATAGTGGATTAAAAAGCCTACTTCCACACACAATTTCAGAAATTCATCTAAATTTTCAAGGCACACTATGATAATTTTTCGACGTAAAAAATAGCAAAATTTTATTAGCGATTTTTTTTTTAATTTAACTGCACCACTAAATTCAGATGATCTTGAAATGGTTTTAACCAAAATTTCATTCAAGTGTATTTGTTACTAAAAAAGCTATAAGAGAATCATTCTTCAAACTTTACCGTGCATTATTTCATAAATCCGCTTCTTACAACGTCTATTGACCTAGGTAGATCAAAATTTATAAAAAAAAAATCAATTAAAAATTAATTAACTGATTATTAAATAAATAAAATATTTCAAATGTTTCAATTGTTAATAATAATTGTTGTTTCATCCAAAAAATACGTGCTATATAAGTAAAATCCAAAATAGGCTGTGACGTCGAAATTAATAATTTATAAAATCGAAAGCGCTGTAGCATTGACAGTTACTGCATAATTGTTCATTAACTTCATTAGTAGTTGAGTGATTATATGTAAATCTGAATAAGGAATTGCATTTGTTTACTTTTTAGTTGTTTTTTTTTTTTAATTAATATTGATCTACATTGGTCAGTAGATATTATAAGAAGTGGATTTATGAAATAATACACTGTAAAGTTTGAAAAATGATTCGGTCATAACTTCTTTATTAACAAATATATTTGAATGAAATTTTAGTTAATACCATCCTAGGACCTTCTAAATTCAGTGGTATAATTCAATTTTTAACAAAAAAATCGCTAATAAAACTTTGCTGTTTTCAACCTCGAAAAATATATGGTGGGTCTTTTTACAATTTAGATGAACTTCTGAAATTTTGTGTGGAAGTAGACTTTTTGACCCACTATGTATTAAAAAAAAATAGTTTCATTTTAGTGTAAAATATAGGAGCGCTTCCATTTCAAATAGGTCACACTGTATATAAAAAATCAATATCTTATGACAAACGCACATTTTACATTTCTAATTGGTATAGCTAATTACAAATGCTAATATAAACGTACTTAATCAAATGGGATTCTCTTGTTTCTTCTTAATGGTAAAGTTTTTTTTTATTTCAGTCTATCTATAATAAATCACAACTAAGAAGATGCTTTGGCGCTCTTTTACATTGAGCTGACATGAAAGGTTACGTTAATTACCCCAACATTATCAAAAAGCTTCTATAACTGCATCATAAACAATTAAATTAGATAATATGCTTATTATTAAATTAACACTTTCAACTTTATTTATTTGCATATGTACATATATTAAATGAGATACAAAACGTTGCTTACTAATTAAAACAAATGTTGCTCTCTTCAGATAATTAAAGATGATCGTAAATTTTTCTTATACTGTTGCATAAACCTTTGTTGTTGGTACTATAAACTAATGATGTGCTTGTGTTTAGCGCAAGAACAGGCTTTTATTGAAAAACATACAAGTCGATTGATGGAACTTGTTCATGGTTTTAGAGCCATTTCGCATAAGAATTATTATGAAAATCTTAGTCAAAACCGTTCTGAAAATTTTTAAATAATTTCATGTACTCGATGGTATTACTAATATGCTTTCAGGAATTCTTGTATTGAACATCAGCGACAGATAAGTTTCTCCGATAGCTAAAGACCGTAATGTAACATCTAGCCTACAATGAATTGAAACACTGAAATAAATTCATAAAACAGTTTTAGATGTGTTGTGTTTGTGATGGTCTTTTACTTATGTACAGCACTAATACATTCACCCATGAAAGTGTCTTCCCTTTTAATGTCACCTTCTATATCAATTAGAAGTGACCGTTATTCATTCTTGGAAAATCTCTCTAAGCATTGGATCTTCTTGCTTTAATTCGCTGTTCAGCAAAGCCAGAGTTCCTTTTCCTTGCTTGTTTAACAACTACTTTCTTGACCAGTATGATTGTTTCCTTATATTACTTTTCTTTCTTGGCCGTTAAATATATCAGATAACAGGTAAGAGAATCCTGAAAATGTTGCATTTTCTAGTTGTTGTAAACGGCGAAGATAATCAAAAAATTATTATTTGGAAATTTATTATGAAATATTTTATGAGATTTCTGTGAATAATTTTCATAATAATTCTTATAGGTGTCAAACGTCTCTCATTGTTATACATTGATGTTCAAAGTTTTTATTAAAATACAGACAAAATAAGATATAAACCATTTAATATTAAAACTAGTAAACTTTGCGTAAAGCAAAGGCACACAGTTGCGTTGCTAGAGGGGATAATGGGGGCGGTCCGTCTTGGGTGGCACATATTTTAGAATGGCATGATGATTACTAGAGTTTGTTAAAAAGGTGGTACCGGCAGTGGCGCACCGCATAAAAGTAAGTACGTAATATACAATATTCGTGAAAAATAATATTGTTAGCTTTTCCTGTCATCTTGATGTCCACTGTGGCAATTAGCAACCGCCCTGGTAAGCTGCGTAGAATTGCAACATCAGCAACGCTTCCATTGTCGATTCATTCAGCCGTCGACGGTGTTGTGAATACGTTGTCGTATACTTCGAAAATGATCGTTCGATATCCAGTGAAGTAAGATTTGCAAATGTCAGATATTCCTTTTCCTCATCTGGGCACTCTTGAGTGCCTCCTATAGTGTTCGTCAAGTTTTCTAGAGCGGCTTGTAAATTGTTTATACAATTTAATGCGTCTCGTGCAGATAAGTGAGTGTTTTCTAATTGCTCAACAGCTTGTGCAACATCAGAATAGTTCATGGAAATTTCATCTACATATTTGTTGTTGAACGTCCGAATTGAAAAAAAGTTGCTGACTATCTCGAACTGCTGTAGAATCATTTGAATCAAGTTTCAAGACATTTTTCACTTGTGAAAAATATTTCTAATAGTCATTCCCAACACCTATTGAATTGAGGGAAGAAGATCCTGTATAGAGTGGTATTAAAGTTCATCAAAAGCCTCCAATTATTCTTACCAAAGGGCATTGTTACAGTAGATCGCAGTGACTAAAGGCATCAATAGTAATAAAGTTTAGTGATATCGAAAATTTTTCATTCATATATCGACATTTTCATCGAAGCACATTGACAAAAAGGCAATTATCCAATCAGAGTTTCTTTAAAGCACTAGGAATTAAACTGTTGGGTTACTCGTCCTGAAGCGCGAACGAGATTTCAGCTCCCTGTATTATAAAAAGTTTCACAATACAGTTTATTGACTACATGCGTGTTGTACATGACAACATCACGATTAGAAGACACCTACTACTAAATTAACGACTGTACACACGTTACTGGAGACCTTGAATATGTAGCTGACATTTAGTGCCTTATACAGTCAACAACAAATTAATTATAAACCGTACTATTTAACGAAAATTAATGTTTGTATTACAAGAATGTCAAAATTGGCGTATAAATTAGTGAATATTAACATTTAACGGCAATGGAATTTATAGTACCGTATGTATGATAAATATTCTTGCCGAAGCTTCAACGACAAATAGCGATAAAAGGCATGATAAGGTAAGTTGAGGATAAAATTGCCTGCTGTGCAAAATTCAATATTATCATATACCCACCATAGTTTTTTTTCATTTTTCAAACCCATGTGGCACTCAACAAATGTAAAAAAATTAGAGTGCTTTTGTGTATTTTCAAAATGTAAGGGAGGCAAAACCCACATTAACACATATAAATGTACTACCCGACATGGAAATTGCGACACCAAGTGCATCACCAAAAATTCGCACCAAGAAGGTGGTGCGAATTTTTTGAACATGGCAGATACGTATAACTATTCAAACGTAACAATTGATTATAATTTTATAATGATGGATCAAGTGGTCATGGCATATCTGACACTTCACGCAGTCTTTTCTGAGATTAATGTCAGGTATATTTCCTGTGAGTTTTGATTCAATTTTCACCGTTTTCTCTTGTCATACTTGTGTTTAACGTGTTTTGAAGGTTTGATTATGCCTAGGTTTACGGCAACGTGGAAATTACCGCCAGTTGAGCGAATTCGACGGAGGTCTAATTGTTGACTTTCCCGAAGGTGGTTTTTCGTTCAGGAAAATTGGAAACCGCCTTAATCGGAACCAATCCACCATCATGCGCTATTATCATTATCAGCTATAGACTACTGAGGGTCAGGAAAGTCGCCGAAGGTAAACCATGGGCCAAAAAAGAGGTACAGGACCGTCACATTCGGCTAATGGCACTAAGAGACCGATTCTTCAGTACCAGGTGGACGCACTGCCATGCTATCATCATCAGCAGCAAGACTGAACTGCTGTGAGTTCAGTCTTGCTGCTGATGATGATAGCTTGGCTATCGAAACGTGCGTCTAGTACGAATTAAGTGTTGTGGTAAGGGTTTTAGTGAACTGTTTCAGTGTTTCTATAGAAAGGTGGGTGCACCAAGCCGTGGGAGTTATGGTATGGGGCGCTATAGCATATGGGAGTAGACCTCAGTTGGTGTTCATTCAGAGCGCCATGAACGCACAGCATTACGTTGATGAGGTGATGGAATCCCATATTATTCCATATTTTGAGCAACTCGAAGACCCACCTTTCCAGCAGGATAACGCCCGTCCAGGTAGCGAGAATTCTATAAACCAGGTCGAAGAGACCCATGTCAATATCTTCCCATGGTTACCCAGATCTCTGGGTCTCTCGCCAATCGAACACGTATGGGGCATGATGGGAAGAAAACAGAAACTTAGCGAATCCTCCCCAAACACTGGAAGCTCTCCTGTATGAATTGCAAATTGCTTGGAACACCATATCGCAAAAAAATTTAATTATGTTATTTTTTTGTTCTTTTTCTTTGAAATTATAGTAAACTATTACCGCTGAATAGTTATACGTTTCTACCAAGTTTGGTAAAAAAAAAATGTCCATGTCATGGATGGTCCAATTACTACTGTTTATCACGGAGTATACAAGTTGCTGAAGTCATTGTACTTAATGTTGTCGTACACGTGGTAATTTATTTCAACAGGTTAAAGACAAATTATATTTACGGATTTAATTATATGTACAGTTTTACGCTAACTGTTTATTAAAATCCTCGTGACGTATGGGATAAAAATAATTCATATATCAATTATCCATTTTCTAACTCTGCGACATTGGATTTAAAAATAGGTTCGTGGAAATGTTACATTCGACTAATTCCATAAAGAGTATAGTTTTTTCCTCGTTTTCATGTTTTAAAATATCAACTTGATATAATTGGATATGTATTCATCACTATTTTTTGGAATTGGAATTTCTACATCGACAGCGAACTTCGCCCATAAAAAAGAGGATGGCATTTATTGAAACGTACAGAGCAAACTATGGCATTAATTGTGGGTGCTATGATGGTGTGAGATTGATAATAAATTATTTTTTTAATTTACCAGTTCTTTTCTGACAGGTTTTTGACGACGAATGTTGTAGAATGTCAACTGGTATTAAGTTGCACGTATGTTCATTGAAAAAATGGAAGGTGGTGACTTTAATAGCTGGTAATCTTTAATAGTAATAGTG
Organism: Dynastes maya; assembly: GCA_029619315.2. Taxonomy (NCBI): domain Eukaryota; kingdom Metazoa; phylum Arthropoda; class Insecta; order Coleoptera; family Scarabaeidae; genus Dynastes; species Dynastes maya. The sequence continues at coordinate 73,268,812 of JAROYE020000001.1, forward strand.
GTATAAACAACGGTAATAGTTTGAAGGAATTTTTCAAATTACTTTACCTGGTTTATATATTTTCTTGTATTTTATACAATTTCTTGATTTAAATATACAGCATGACCGCCTAGTGCATGCGTTGAAGATAATTTGTTCACGGAGTAATTCAAAGAGAAAGTTTTCAAATATGCAGGTATTCCGTTTAAAACAATGTATCAAACTTGGCAACGCTGTCGATGGCCATCTTGTAAATCTTAGTTGATATAAAAAATTCTTGGATATACTGCCGAAAACTGCAAGAAATACTTCATCGAATAAAATATTAATCGTCACTCCACTGTGTAAAGCATTTAAGATATCGGCCAATAAAGAAATAGCGGCATTTCGTAAAAATCTCAAATTACGTCAGCTATCTTAAAAGCTAAGGTAGATGGATATAGGGAATATTGAAAGAAATTGATAGGAATTGAAGAGAGGCATTCAAAAATGTAACAATATATAAGGGATTCCATTTAAAAAACCAATTAGGTTTAATTTATTTTTACAATAAAAATAAATGAAAGCTAATTTATTTTACGCGAATGGTATAATTGCAATGCAGCTCTTATTCCTTTGAAACCCAAATCTGTGGTAGAGTATACATTGTTTCCAGCAGCCTTATACATCCAGAGAAAAGTTTACTTCCGCCTCACTTCAAGACAATTACAATTCCAATTATCCACAATACAATTACTGTTTTAAATCAAAAGAAATATTTCCTTAGCGTTTTTTTCTCCGTTCAGGAGAAGTATATAATTGTAATGAAATAATTGTATTCCTTTATTTAAGACATTTGTTAACTTGATTAATGGTCGTTATAACACAAAACAATATTTTCTTAAGTATAGTAAATAGTTTTCTTAATTCAAGAAAGGGTTTAGTTATTGTTCATAAATCAGTAGTTTAATTTTCTTAAAATAAAGCATTTATTTACTTAGAATTCTTGAAATGCATATTATTTATATCCACATTATTAAATTGCACTTACTTTGTTTGAAATTGCTTGTGATTTTAAAAAGACTAAGGTAAATTATTTACAGAATAATGTTCAAACAAAAGTGCGGAAGAAGTGCCTAAAAACAATAACCAAGATAATAATATATGGTTCATGGTATGGGTGAAATCACTCCCAGTAAAAACAATGTGAGAAAAGAAAAGCACTAACGCTTTTTGTCCCTGCTCACAACGCTCTTCGTCGCTCAGTTTATGCCACTAATCTTCAAAAACAGCACTGAAATATTTCCTGGCGCCACCTACTGCCAAGAGATATAGTCATGCCGTCCTAGAAAGTAGTGACAGAAAGCGGAATATAGTTGCCATATTTACCCATACAACGATATAATCTTTAACGTACAACGTTTCATAAACGTTTTCAAAAGATATCCGTTAATGTAGTATGAATATTTTCTTAAATTAAAACTAAATGATTTACTTGGAAGAAACATTTTTCTGTCTTGGATTTTTTTCATTTTCAAACTCCTAGAAAATATTTATTTAATATAAAAAAAAATTTCAAAAAAACTATTTTCTTATATTATACATTTTTAACCTTGAAATAAAAATATTTTCTTGACTAGGGACTGATTTTTCCAAGGAAATCTATTTCATTTGAAATTTCAAATGAAACCATTTCTCTGCGTGTACTATTTGAGCAAGTTCGTTGCATTCAACAGTATTTGTTACACTTTTTAGTACAAAACGAAGAGCGACCTGAGATGTGTTTATTTGTGTCTTCACTCCTAATAAAAATAGTACCTAAAGGTACATAGAAATTACATTGATCACTTACGTATTAACTATTAATTCCACTCACTTTTAGTCTAATCTAAAAGTAGTTTAGTTACAAACAAATACTTGACGGCATTGGTCGAAAAGATATTCACACACAAATCAAACTACAATAATTATTTATCATAAATTTAATATCGTATTAATTATATATCGATCCATATTATTTGTCCTGAATTAGTTTTAACAGTCGTTTGAATTGTTCCAGTAAGAGCAAATGAATAAAATCCTGTATAAAATGAATCAATAATAACACAAAATGCATATACATTGGGAATTTACTATAAGGATTGCTAGTAAACGTAATAGAAACAAAAAACACACTTTTACCTCTTGTAATAACGTTGTAATCGCTTGACTTCTTTATAAATGCTAATTAAATACTAAGCCATTAGAGGCCTGACTTTAATAATATTGCCTACTTTTATTTTTCGTCATCTGAAAGCACACGATAAAGTAGTTAGTTCTTTGCGAATGTATTCACTTGATGTCAAATATGTCCATGAACTAATCAATCTTTGATTTGGACTTTCATTTTGGATAATTTTCTCTAGTATTTGCATTTGCATTAACCTTCTCACTCAATTTCTGTGGCTTTGACAATTACACACATAGAGAAAGATTTCTTCAAATCGGAGAAGTATGAGTTAAGAAATAATTCCTTTAAATAGTGGCAAAGCATCCTATTGTCGGGACAAAATAATACAATTTCAATTGAAAGTAGTGGATGTTTGAAGCTGCTTTATTTTAAAAACTAGAGATATTATCTCAAAGAAATATAGGTCACAAAATATATTTTGTTGACTTGAGAAATCTTTCTATGGTGCAAAATAAATTTAAAATAAATTGAAATACTGATCTCATGGAAAAATAATGATATATATCAATTTTTGATATAACACCCGCCCTTCTGTAACCCTCTTTGAAAAATTTCAAGTGAATTTCATCTGGAAACACTTATTACAGATAACCCACTACTTTTCTTTTTCTTGACATATCCTATTTAAGATATGCAGCAATGAGTGTTTAATTAGAAGGAATGGAATTAATTATAAAGAAAAGCAAACGCTAATTATATGTTTTTAAACGAAACACTACCTATAAATTGTTGAAAACGTCCATCGCCAGCATCCATTGCACTAAAAACTACAGAGGTAGCAGGAGATAAACATGATATGTACTAAACTGGCTGGGATAGAAAATTTTATATTATGTTCTTTAAAATTGAGAGCTTATTTGCACGAGCCCTAACAATTATATGTTAGGGCGCTTAATGATTCTTTTCAAGTATTCAGCACATTTTTACCACTTTGCTCTTTAACTGTAGTTTTAATTGAAATTCCATAAATATACGACCTTCGTAGACAACTAATGTTGGGACGAAGGACAAATTTTATCAAGTAGTAATGGAAAACAAAATTGAACATCCATCTGCCACATAAAGCTCTGCCTTTCACTTAAAATACTTGCTCACCTACATCGTGAGCTTACGAAGATGGTAGGAAGACAACGCAATTGTTTTGCATTTAGTAAAGTTATTTCTCGACATAATCTCCTCGTAGCTCCATTCACTTAGTCCACCGATGTTCCAACTTTTTTAAGCCATGCAAATAATAGGATTTGTCAAACTCTACAAAATTGGCCTCTGTTTCAGCATTTACCTCTTCATTTGACGTTAACCACTTTCCGCCAAGTAATCTTTTCAAATTTGGAAAAAGAAAAAAGTCATAGGGGGCCAAATTTGGCGAATGTGGTGGATGAGGCACCAATTGCGACAGCAAAACTAGTCTAGTTTTGCTGTCGCAATTGGCGATGAGTGGGTCGGGTGCAAGCTTTCTTCTCGTCACTGGTTAATTAAATCGTCGTCGCTTTCTTTGCACAGAGAATAAAAGTGCTTGACCCAAACAAATATGCATTCAGACAACCAAATCTTAATTGAAACGTAATGCCATCACCTATCCACCATCCACGGACGCGCGTTTCGATGTTATACATCTCGTCAGCATAGCTTTGTGGAAGTTAATGGCATTTCAATATTTCAAATCGTATATATACGAAGTAGATGTTTACATGTACGCATGAGGAAATCTAATTAGATATCCTCATTTGTACATGTTGTCGCGTCAGAATTTGTAACAATACGATTTGTTCAGTTCTGTAGAGGCGTTTGCAGTAATTTACTCGACAAAAATGTACAAATGAGGATATCTAATTAGATTTCCTCATGCGTACATGTAAACATGAACCAAATCTTAGTTTTAAATGGCGGCAAAATGGGAATGCACACTTTTCTGATTGTTAATTATAAAAATTTTATGCAAATAGTATAATTAATTCAATAAAAATTCGATTTTTTATTATGTTCTTATTTTGGGAATGTTCGCAATTAAAAGGTTGAAGAAATATGTATTTGCTTAAGAAAATATTTTTATGGTTTAAAGTATGCTGTTACTTCCATTTATGAGCACATAGGGAAACAATGTGTTAAAAATACACAATCTCTTGAAAAACTTTATTAACATTGTAAATAAACTAACAAAAGTACATAAAGAATAAGTATAATGCCGAAAATTAATCTCCATTTTGTAGTGACGTGATGCTTTTATTCTTGTAAATAAACCTCAAGTTCCCAAAATACCATTAACTTCCTCCAGTACGTTAACGCGATATCAAGACCTTCCTAAAGATCTACGTGGTCGCAAACAGAAACGGTGAATCTTAAATCTTACAGATTTCCTTCGAGTTTCTTCCAGGTTACTCACATTTCCCAGGAACCTGATGTAAAGTGAATCTGCTTAGGTTAGGTCTCGATGTCGAAGTTGTAACGTGATTTTAATAGTATTAATAACATCAAAGTTAGGTACAGTGCGTGGGTAACTTTAAGCAGGCTGTAGTATGTCCAAGTTGTTATGATATATAGCTATAAAAATACGTCCACAAAAAATTTGTTAAATGGTATGCGCTTTTATATAGGTATCTACAAAAACAATAATTATCTATATATACCTAATTTTGTAATTGTATACGTACAAAATTATTTTGATGAAGATGACAAAACCACTAAATAACTTATGCGTTGTGTGTACAGATACATAAAGATTAATGTTATACTTGTACTACTTTTGTTTGCAAATAATGTTACAAAACTTACTACCTCGGTAATCTCGTAGGAATCCTGAGAATCGCGAACGAATGACAGAAATAACTGTATGGATAGGTGCTAGAAGGGTGCTAGGTATTATGACAAAAAGGGTAGGAGATAGAACAGCAGACACTTCAACGGACTTATGCATGCAAGCATGCCTTATCACTTGCATTTGCTAAAATACCTGTTATATCAAATAAGAGGAGGAAATATACTAACAATTAGTTACAAAATATGAAAACGGAAAGATCAAAGCATTGTTAGATGTGTGGTGAATTGAATCACAATTTATTTAAACTGCTAACATTGGTGTTACTGGCCTTGAAAACGATATCGACGAGATTTTTGTAATTTTCGCTAATCCTTAATACAAACGGGAATTCTGATATTCACCAATGTGTGGCAACTATTTTATTATTTTTGTTATACAAAAATTCTAACTTTAGTTATCCAATGGCAAAAATATATTATTCTGGATTTCCATTTGCAACCATAAATATGTGATAAGTAAGTACACGGACAAACACGACAATTACATCAATTAACACACAGCTACAGTAACGTTTTAAATACCAACTCACAGATACCTACGAATTTATTTAATCGATTTGATTAAGACTGTTAGCGATTAAATCACATTCTTATTTCTAATATGAACATATAGACCTTATTAAAACCATTATCCTACGTACCTATTATTTTCTGCATTTACATATCATCGCTTACGAACCACCATCTCACATAACCTAAACTCGGACTACGATTGCGATGGCACCGCGTTCACGCAAGGGAAATTGCCGACGACGCGCGAAGCACACGATTCTAACATATATTTCTTTGACTCAACAAAATTATGTCAAATAAAAACGTTCGTATCTTCAAACAAATTCAATCTGTTGTTTTCACTCAAATAAACCTTCGTTGAATTAAATAAACAATTTCAAATATATATATTTGCTTGATTCAAGAACTTTTTTTTCTCTGTGTGGTGCACGCTCGCCGGGAAATCCATTTTGCCGACTGGCCTTTGATATCTGGCATGTAGTAATGCATCCATGTCTTATCTGCAGTTATATAACGCTGCAGAAACTTACTCGTAGACCGCTTAAACATGTCCAAACGTTGCTTTGAAGTTATCACGCGATTCTGTTTTTTATCAATCATCAACAGACAACAGGTTCTTTATTATCGATCGGATTTTGTCCTCCTGCAATTCATTTAGAACACCTTGAATAACAGTAGAGCATTTCAGTATACCCTGAACCAGCTGCCTGTTACAAGATTTAGTCTTTGATCAATGCTATCATAAGAAATAAGGAAGTTTGGAAACCCCTGCAAAACAAATTTCTTTTAGAACATTGTAAATATCTCCAAAACTATTAGACTGAGATATAATGCACCTGAAATAGAAACAATTCAGAATATAGTGCAGAATGCAAAAATTACGTGATATATAGGACATTCCGTTAAAAAATTAACTTAGTTGCGTCACATTGTAGATAATCATGCTGGAAAGTTTAAGTTAAGTAAAGCTATAATTTTACAACTTCAAACGTAGCTGCCATTATCGACACATATAGTGTGTTCAATATGGCCACTTGTTCAATGTCAAAATCCCTCTAGCGGCTATTAGTACTTTTTCAGTAGCTCCAACTCCTTTTATGGCCTCCGATCGCTGGGGTGAGGGCGCTAAGGAATTCTATTAAGTCCAGTCAACGACGAAGATAGGGGAACGTATAAATAACTTATCTTCTGTTCATTTTCCCACCATCCTAAATCTCCAATTTTAATGGAATATTTTCTTACAAGTGACAGCATAAATTCAGTAGATTCTTTAGCATAATTTCGAAAACTAAATATCGCTCATCAAGTAATCGTCTTGTTCGTCAGTAAATTTTATTATCGCACAGTTGTTGTCATATATCATATATATATATCATGGATAAATTGAGTCTTCTAGTTGCGTCACTGCATGGAATGCATTGTGCTACTTTTAAAAATAAGAATATTCGTTGGAAATTCATTATCAAATTATATTTCGAAAGTAATATTATCCAAATTTGGTGTGTTTAAACAATCGCTACCGCGATTAAAATAAAGCAGTAGAGAGAAGTTAATCAATTTCTGAGTTTGAGTCAAGATATTCATCCAGGTAACAGGTGTTTGGCTGCGTTCCCATTCTCTAAGTGTTTAACGTTTAAATCGTACCATAAATACGAGGTAGAAGTCATATTTGGTGGTTGAAGAATAGGCAAGCTTCCAGTAGGTAACATATAAACATAGAGTTTATATGATATGAGACCGTCATAATTGCAGGTTAGTTTTCACTTCTTCAGTTTTAATACTAGTTTAATTTAAATTGTCGAAAGAGTGTATTTAGAGCACTTCCAAAACTTCAGACCGTATTTAATAATTTCCCCCATCTAAAACATTACAAATTGGCGCCCAATGTACTTTACCAAACCGTTGACCCACCCTATGCATACAACATTAATTTACATGTTGGAACGTTTTGTAGAGTTCCGATTTTCCGGATGTATAAATTTTTGGCCGCATAACTAACGTCAGTATTCAAATATTTAAAATATCAATTTTGACATACGTTACTTAATACTAAACGAAAGCATTCGCATATCGCGGGTTATACTCTAAGCAGAGAATAGTTATACTGACACAATTGACACTTTACATCGTACATTATTGCATACGCCAGGTGCAAAGTATGTAGTTTATTCGTGTGTGTATTTGCATATGTTACGAAATAAATTCTTACATGCAATTATAGGCATCAGTGCCAAATTTATTTTATAAATTTGCATTGCTAATGATTGATGACGGCCATTAACTGCACTTATGATGTTACCATTGCGAATGTGAAACCGCTTGCTACTACGTAAGTATTACGTGTAATATTAAAAGGATAAACTTTAAAAAATCTACAATTGTAAACAATTCGAATTACGGAAGGTACATGACAAGGACACCGATTTTCAAATATCTTATCTTCACCTTGATTAATACTGTGAACAGTGAAACAAGTTGACATATATCATCCAATTAAGTCTTTTTTTTTACATATAGATCTAACTTCGAAGTGCTATCGTACAGTAGTTTAATTTATAAAAAATATGTTTGTAAATCAAGTATTAGTACAATCCTCAAATTAGAGGCATAAAAACCATTGGCAAGTTTCCGCAAAAGAGATTTGTTTGCTTGTTTTATGCTTATGATGATATGTATGAATATACGTGCCTTTCGTGTTTGTGGCGGGAGATCAACATAAAAGTTGGAGAATGAATATCAATGTCTAAAACGAATAATAGGTTGGTAAGTCGTTAACATAGGGCCAATATCGACAACATCTCTTGTTCGTGGTGTGTGTTAATCGACCCAAATTAATGTGCAAATAAATGAACAGCCGTATAGGAGCTACATTACATAATAACTATGAAGATTCTGCAGGTAATAAACGTTTGCTTAATAAGATATTCGAATATTTCTCGTACGGTTCATTTAGGCATAAAAGAAAGACATAATAATTATTAGCGACTTTATCTTTAGTAATTATTAATTGTGACAGAAATGAAAACTAAATTTTGCAAGTATTGTTGACAATTTCCTTTTAGAAATCATCTATTATCGCATGTATCCATAAATTATTTACTCATCCTGAATATAAATTGTACATTCTTGATAGATTATGCTAACCTATAAATAAAAGGTACATATATGCCAACATTTATAATCACTTATATCAAAGTGTATTTTAGTTAGTTGTGGATTACGAGAAACCATCAATAAAATTCTTGCTGTATGTCATCCATCTGCCTGAATATATAATGTCACATATGTTTACATTGCTTTTTTAATCCTAATTTTACTTGTGTATCTGTGGTTTTTGTATTTCCGCCTTTTTTCTATATTAATTATGAACTGGAATGAACTGTATATTTTTGTAATTTCTTTGGGGGTTCTGAACAATCCATATTTTTGAAACTGCATTAAATTTTAGAAATAAGAACCAACTTAATATATTTATTGTATTCAACGAAGAATATTATTTTCATTATATTCGCAGTGGCTATATTTTACTGAAACTCTCAAGTTTAATTTTACTTTAAATTGAAGGTTATGCCTCAATTACTTAACAACTTTTTCTGATTTTATATTTAATTTTATCACACATACTCAAAATATAATTTCAATTGAAGAAATCTGAGTTTCTAGTCGTAGTATTTCAATAAAAAGCGAAGTTGGTATTCTTGGTAATAAACTTTATTGGGAAATAAATTCAGTTAACTTGACGTTCTTCGTCAGTAGATGCTAAACCGATCGGTAGACGTGGTTATCGTATGAATTTCTTAAGTTGAAATTAAACATAACGGTGTTGTCTTCCATATTTTTCAACAATGGATATAATCAATTGAGGAAATTTAAGTTGCTTTCTATTCGTAGTATTTTAATAAAAAGCGAAATTGGTATTCTTGGTAATATCAACTTTATTGAAAAATAAATTCAATTAATTTGAGGCTCTTTTTCAGTAGATCTTTAACACATTCTTAAGACGTGGTTGTTGTACTGTTATGTTTAATTTCAACGTAAGTAATTCGTACGATACATCTATGGATGGGTTAAAGATCTATTGAAGAAGAACCTCAAATTTATCAAGAATACCAACTTCGCTTGTTAATATAATTTCAATATTAGTTAAGTATATGAAAACTTGAAAGCTATTATGTTGAAATTATTATTTTCTTTTTAAAATGCAATAACTTTTGTAAAGATTGTAGTTTTTTTTTGAAAATCCAACGAGAATTAATTATAAAACTAGCCAACTAACTTAAAAATTGTGGAGTAACATTCACGTTTTAAGACAAAAATTTAAAACTTTGTATTATACGCAATTCATTATTATTACCATATTACTACTATTGTTATCGAGCCCACATGATGAAAGAAAGTCAAAAGGAAAGAATACTGTGAAACATTACCAAGTGAGCTTTTTCTTTGATTGTGTAAGAAGAGAGCAATCCATCACTTTGTTTAATTCTAACAAGGGAACATTCCGAACCCGTAAATTCCAAAAAAATTGAAACTTTGTGGACAAGCAGTCCTCACCCCAAGATGTTCGAAGACATTTTCCTTATCGGTCCAATTTCATTTTAAGAGGGCGAAACCACCCCTGAAATTTTACTTGATTTTCGGTTTTTTGAAAATAATTCGATAACGGTTGGACCAAATACATCAAAGTTATATATCAAAATAATCGTCTCCTTGAACTCTATTACATATGTGAAATTAGCATAGTATTTCTACTTGAAAATGAACCTGTTCAAATGCAATATTGTGGATGTTATACAGCCCTTCAAGCAGTTTCAAAAACGTACTTCACTTTTTGTAAAATAGTTATTAAAAAAAATTAGGAAAATGATATTTATTCTTTAGAGACTGTGAAGGAAATGTAACATAAATTTTGATGTTTTTAGATAGATATGTTTTATAAAACTGAAATATAGATAAAAATGAATTAAGATAATAATATTGCATGCCTCTCGGATGTCGATATTACAATTCATAGTGGTAGAAAAATTTATTCAAACTAACATAAAATACATGTTACGACATATTTTGTAATACATGGCTTATGTATATATGTGGATATATAATATATACGCTAGTAATTACTTAATGCATTTCTTCATAAAACTGCTTGAAGCACAAAAAACTGTTGCACCAGGAACACCGTATTATAGCACGCGCTCCACATATGGAACATCGCGATGGAATTTGAAAATCTTCTGTGAAGGCAAAAGTGACAGGATTATCGAAACGATTTGACCGGTCCGCAATATAACCACTTTTGTACCATGCATAAGCAAATAAATTATAATATTTTGAAGAAGATAATTAGTTGTGCACTAAAGACTGTAATTTAATAATGTTGTTATGCGCATGCAGATTAATATCGTAGCTGTGTAAGAGTATAATATCAGATAATTTCCTAACAAAATTTTTCCAAACACGAAATCCATAGACGTCTAGGGGTTGTATTATACCAGTGGTTTTCTTTGGTATTGTGAGGATGTTCACATTCTTATCGGCCGATATATGGTCTTTTAAGTTAGATGGACAATGACCACGAATCTAGGAATAAAATTGTTTGAGATCATGTATTTGGAAGATATACCTTTGTGAACCATTCCGTGAATAATGCTGTTGTTAGTTTTCCGGATGATGAAGCAGTTACATAAATATTTTCTGCGTGGAACATCGATTCTACTACTCGTGGTCCAAATGTACCACTTTGTTCTTTCAAAACCATGAATAGGGGCGACAACAAGCGTCCAGACGCGGATACTGTAGGAAGTATGGTATAGCTGTGTGTTGTAGCGAGTATAGATTGCACAATACTTTCAACTGGTTTCCATCCCTGTGGAGCTAACGTGCGACCAGAGTGTAATTCCAAATTGAATCCACTTTCATTAGCGTTGATATGTATTAGTGGAGCCTACCTTCGCAATATAAGGTTTTACTTCTTGTACGAAAGCCGACGAAATTTGATTTAACTCTGCCGTGTCTGTATCATATGAACGGATTATAAATTTGGTAATTTTTCTAGAAACTATCCTGTATACTTTCTTGAAGTTCCATAACCAATGTGGGGGTGCTCTGAAATGTGTTAATCCGATTTCTTCATTGGCTTCCATAGCCCATTTACGAAGATCTAGGTCGTGAATTATAGCATGCGCTTCGCTGCTAGTAATAAATTTATTAAAAACATATTCCGAAGTTTGTAATAATTTCTCTCTTCGTGTTCCTCCTTTTTGTATTGATACCTCCCATCTAAAAAGCAAAAAATTTGTGAATACAAAAATGTCTTAAAATTGACCTGCAATTTCTTACCTATATAATTGTTGTAAAGACTTTACTCTCTTAAATCTATATTTTACAGCTTCAAATGAACGTGGTTTTTTCCCAGATTTCCAGAAGGTAACAGCTTTTGTCTTATATTCTAAATCGACAATATCTCCTTCTTCTGGTGCACATTCTTCTTCTTCAAATTATATAACTTCTAAGACTTCTTCCCGTGAAGGTGGATATCTATCATCAACAAATTCTACAGAATGTGGCCTAAATTCTTGCAAGAATTCTAGCGTTACGTCGTTATCTACTTCAAAGGTTGTATCGTCCCACAAGACATCAGCTTCAGTCCATTTAATGGCTTGTACAACAATCAGCTGCTTGATGCTATTTAGCATCCGTTATGAACAGCTCTTACAGCTGAGGTAGCCCGTGCCGATTCATCTGCATACATACGTCGCGTCGTGAACACGACAACCTCACACCTAACCTGGCGCGAAGCTCTCTGTGCTCAGCCTAGTAATAAGTAACCAATAGCTAATTATTCTAGAGTTTTTTGCGCCTGAACCCTTAGGGACTGGCTTGAAAAATTATCTCTAAAAATATATATTATTCCATGTAATGAAAGCACAAGAAACGAAAAGCCATCGTATAATAACAATTTGCCACTGAAATAAATAAATAATTAGTTCTATGGAGCATTCGTTGCTTCGATTTAAGTTCCCGCAAAAACCTCAAAAACGCTGCGAACAGAAAGTATTTTCACTGAATGAGACCAAAGTCTCACTGTCGACACTTATGGTATTATGGTTTAAAAATTCATTTACAATTTTTATCCGCCTATATCATGTATTAAACAGAACACTGCGTGCTGCATCAATACTTTCTGCATTATTTGTTTTTGAAGTTGTATATCATGATTACTACAGAAATTTATAGGTTAGGTTATAACAAAACAAATCATTGATGTCAGTTGTTAAATGTTTACACTAATTTTGCACTATCCTGCATCTGTGAATGCAGCCTCTCTATTATGTAGTGCACTACATTTCTCTTGTAAATATTGCAAAAATGGTTGTGTATGAAGTTTTTTGAAAGCGTCAATCGAAATCCATTGAAATATAAAGGATATTGCATTTAAAATGACAAAGTTAACGGTACTTCTCGGAAAACCGAAAGTGAAATTCTCCTGTTCAAAATAAGGCAAGTTAATCGATGTATCTGAGCATTTTTGACAAATACGATTATAATTAAAATAGCTAATTCGCTTGTGACCGCAGTGTATAGGAAAAAACATATAGTACAATTTATAAAAGAAACACCATTCATTGAAGACAGTGACTAACATCAAACATAAAAAGTGAAATAAAAATAGATAATACAACTACATAACTGTATAATTATATACGTCTACTTTCATGCGTGAATGTAGCAATTTGCACAATCCATTCACTAATGTTTGACTAATTAAATTATAGGAGTAGCTGTTTTGTTTAAATGAAAATAATAAGTTTTAAATTTAAGATTTTTTGATTTTGCTAAAACAACAAATAATTACCTATCTCGTTGTAACTTTTGATATGTAAAACTATGTTCCTTTCTTGTGTGAGATAAATTTTAATTAAAAGGAAATTATGCAAAGATAAATTAATATTAACTACTAAATGAATAATAATGAGCACAAAATTGGAAAAATTATGTTTCTTAGGAAATATCTACTTAATAACGTGCGTGTGTTGATGATGTGTAAAATGTCATATAAATAATTATAAATAACATTACCTACATGCACACGTCTTAAGTCGATAATAAAGAAACAATAGTGACCATACTATTTTCAACGGAGAAAAATGTTCAACCTTGCCATTACGTCCCTGACCGTTCTATTATTTAGCATTATAGTTATTATTGGTGTCACAGGTTTAATTTACCTACCATATACAGCATTATGCTTAATGTTTAATAAAAAAAAATGTTAGAGATCTCTTGCTTTGTATCAGAAGTAATTATCTTTTCCCTTTTAACAGAAGAATGAAATAACGCAATTTGTTTATGTTTGTAAGACCAAAGATATTCAAAGAACTCCAACAGAGAAAGAAGTTTTTGCAGTACAATAAAGCTTCTTTGTTTTGAAATTAAACGTAAAACGTAAAGAGGGAAGCGTTAATACATCTTTATTAAAACGTTCCATGGTAACTCTGTGTGCGTTCTTCCCTTATTACTAGAGTTTGTTAAAAAGGTGGTACCGAATAGCAGTAGCGTAGGGGTAGGGGTAATTTTCAACTCGTAGTCGATCTCGACAGTACCGCGAGAGAGTTCAAAGCGACAGTACGTTGCACGCTGCACGCCAAATAAGTACGCGGAGATGGGACGCCCAAAGAGTATAACGTTCCCTTCGAATGTGAATAAATATCTCAGGCATTTCCCTGGATTAAAATGTAGAAGTCCGCATATTTATTGCACAATATGCAATAGCGGATTGCTAAGTCGCGATAGGTTTGAATGTAGAAAACATTGTAAAAGTAAACGTCATGTATTGAATTTAAGAAACAATATTCCATACTGGCAATTTTTGTATAATTTTATTTTTGTGTTAAGTATGTGCAACATCCCACAACATCTAGTATCTATTGAACACTTTCGTCCTTTTTGGGCGTTGGTACATTCCCTCATGGAAGCTGCCAACATCTATGCAATTACGACACAATTTGCCACGTGTGCAAGGTACAGTAAAGGAATGTATAAAAGACGAGTTGAGAAATAAGAAAATCTGCCTATGTGTGGATGAAACAACTGATGCTCAGAAACACAGCGTCATTCGTGTTGTAGCGCGTCCTTTAAAACGTGATAGTCCACCAGCTTCATTGTTGTTATCCAGTAAAAGGATTCAGAAAACTAATGCAGAAACCGTTGTCAAGATGATAAAAGATTCGTTGAGAGAATTTTGTATCACAGGAAACCAAATCACAATGTTCGTTACTGACGGAGCCGCAACAATGTTGAGAGTTGGTAGGATGTTGAAAATATGCTTTCCGGCTCTTCTTCACATAACATGCCTCATACACGCATGTCACCTCGTAGCAGAAACCACTCGAAAGAAGTATCCGATGGTGGATAAGTTAATAGCATCTACCAAAAAAGTGTTCAACAAGTCTCCCAAACACATCCGTGTATTCAAACAATTGTGTCCGAAATTACCACCACCACCTCAGCCTGTAATAACGCGATGGGGAACATAGCTCCAGGCAGTATCTTACTATCAGAAATATTTTTCATAAGTGAAAAATGTCATCTTGAAACTTGATTCGAATGATTCTGCAGCAGTTCGAGATAGACAGCAACTTTTTTCCAATTCGAACGTTCAACAACAAATAGATCAAATTTCCATGAACTATTCTGAAGTTGCGCAAGCTATTGAGCAATTAGAAAACACGAGATGCATTAAATTGCATAAACAATTTACAAGCCGCTCTAGAAAACTTGACGAACACTATAGGAGCTAATGTTGCTCAAACATTTGGTGCAATTTTAACGAAAAATCCCGATTTACAAAAGGTTCGGTCTATAACTGAAAATCAAGAGTGCCCAGATGAGGAAAAGGAATATCTGACATTTGCAAATCTTACTTCACTGGATATCGAACGATCATTTTCGAAGTATACGACAACGTATTCACAACACCGTCGATGGCTGAATGAATCGACAATGGAAGGATATGTTAACACCCTAACAAATCTGAAGCAACTGCTGCGTAGGGTTCGTCCAGACAAATTGCTAATTCTGCATCATGACAACGCTCAGCCTCACACAAGGAGGAGAAGCTTGGGTTTCATAACGTTTTACCTCATCCACCTTATAGCCCAGATCTTGCGTCTTGTAACTTTTTCCTCTTTCCGAAGCTTAAGGAACATCTCACGGGCAAGTGTTTCTCGTCGGATGCAGAGGTGATAATGGAGGTGCGGAAATGGTGCCGTGCGAAGACTTCAGACTTTTTCCGTGACGGATTTACGCAACTCGTAGTACGTTGGCGTAAATGTATTGCTGTCAATGACGATTATACGGAAAAGTGATTATATCAGTGGGTAAAGGACAGTTTATATTATTATTTCACACTTATATGTAAACAATATATCTATTACTAATAAAGTTATAGCCATAGAGGCATTAGTTTTCAATACGCGCTCGCTCATGGTATTGGTGGAATCACTCCCGGTAAGAACAATGCAAACAGAGAAAAAAGAGAGTACTAGCACACAGACATGTTTCTGCCTACCCAGCATCATCAGCGCGGCTACGAGCACTCACTCCTTTGCTCTGTCTGCATTGTCTCTACATCTCGGTTTATACCCCCAATGTCCACAACAGCACTGAAAATATCTCTCGGCTCACCCTAGCGCCAAGAAACACAGTCATGCCGTCCTAGACCGTGGCAACACACACCGGAGTACAGATGCCCGCTACCTATCGAGCAGCTCATGGGCTGCCGAACACACGACATTGGGGGCATAAACCGAGACGTTGACACAATGCAGGCAGAGCAAAGAAATGAGTGTTCGTAGACGCGCCGATAACGCTGAGCAGGCAGAAATATGTCCGTGTGTTAGTGCTATTTTCTCTGCTACATTGTTTTTGCCGGGAATGATTCCACCAATACCATGAGCTACATTAGCATTGATTTTAGATTATTGTTACTAGGCATTTTTTTCATGTGTATTTTTTATATATCATGGTGAGCCTGACGGATCATTTGTACGTTCAGTTGCCTAAGCGCTTAGGCGCAACGACATCTTGTGTTCAGTAGCCCATGAGCTGCTCGATAGGTGGCGGGCACCTGCACTCCGGTGTGTGTCGCCACGGTCTAGAATGGCATGACTGTATTTCTTGGCGCCAGGGAAGGCTGGGAGATATTTTCGCTGCTGTTGTGGACATTGGGGGCATAATCCGAGAGGTAGACACAATGCAGACAGAGCAAAGGAGTGAGTGCTCGTGCCGCGCTGATGACGCCGGGTAGGCAGAAACATGTCCGTGTGCTAGTACTCTCTTTTTTCTGTCTGCATTGTTCTTGCCGGGAATGATTCCATCAATACCATGAACTATATTAGCATTATTTTTGGTTTAATATCCTTATTTTTCGATTTCTTATGTTATAACTTCTACAATGGCACAAACTATGCAAAATAATGTTGGGGCAATATTAATAGTCGGTAAATCTAGCGACAATTACTATGTTGTTTGCCACGATTCCAGTATAAATGATCCAACAATTTGAACCCCATTATCTTCTGTTAAAACAAGCTGCCCCGTAGAATCTATCTGTCTACATCGTCAATTGTTACAAATTTACTGTAAAGTTTGTCTTATATGGTTGATGCAATTGTAAATACAACAATGTAAAGAAACTGAAAATAAGCATATTGTTTGCCAGAAAATGACAAATTTATACTCGTCATAAAAAATTGTAACAAAGTACAATTGAAAAAACTAAAAGCACGAGCAAATAGAACATAGCCTAAGACGAAACTTTGAACCCTCAAAACTTAATTTTTATTAATAATAAGAATAACCTACACCTCTAGAATCGCCTAGTCTAAACTGAATTACCACTGCAAATTTTCTAAGTATTCATTATCAATATTTCATTTCGAAATATTTATAAAGACAAAATAAACACATTTATTAATGTTGAAATGCTACACGATTCAAACTCACTTTCATCATTCTGTTGACTACGCAGCCCTAAGTTAGACAATTATATTAGCAGATAGTATTCTTTTTGAATTATGAGAATATCTTGGTACCAGTGTCTACAAAGAAATCCCAATTTTCTTTTCAATATTTGTTTTAAATTCCTACACAGTCACAGCGAATTCAATTCACCTTCAAGATTTCCGCAAAAAACAATCCACCCTCCTTTGATTTATATCAATTTGTATAAATCATTGGAGCTACTAAAGCTAACATACGTAGTAGGCGCCATAAATTCTCGGCCTGATATAAAAAGAATAAATTCGGTAAAATACAACAATTTGTATTTTTCAATATAATCTCCCTAACTTCAATACATCTATTACAATAATCAATTAATAATTCTATACCCTTGTAAAAATAATCTAAAGTTCTTCCCTCAAAATGTTGTATTACAGCTTTCTGGAACGAGGCTCATCGGGTCGCCGCCGTTCCATCGATTGCTTTTTGGATAGAGGATCACAATACAGAAACATTGTTTCACCTCCTGTGACAATGGACTCCAAATTCGATTTGGAGTCGTCTCCACACATGTTTAAAAACGAGCGCGCACATTCGACCTGACATTCACGTTGGAAAGCAGGGCGAATACTTGTTTCAGAAATGTTAGACATCACTGCTAATTTCGTCACTTTCAAACGGCGATCTGTTAATATAATTTCTTCAATAATTGAAATGTTTTCAGACGTTATCAGTTCAATTGGCCGACCTGGGCGCTCATCATCTTCATGGGATACTTGCCCCAAACGGAAACGTTTTACCCACTTTTTACAGTGGAATGTGAAGGAAATAAATCACCATAAACGCCGTCGTCTAAACGTTGTTTAATGTTATTAGGCGTATGCCCTTCTTTTGTTAAACATTTAATGACCGCGCGGTACTCAATTTTCGTTACCATAGACATTTTCATGCACTAGTCACGTTGTCTGGCTGGCTACTAAAAACTACTACTCTTCGAGCCGTAATATATATAGTGTAGGCCTCGCACATGTGCAAGTAGGACGCAACGGAGTTTGAATATGCTCGAACCTGTGTAAGCCTGTCAAGCCGAGAATTTACGGCCCCTACCTCTTATATGTCCTTATATCGGCAAGTATATAATCAAAATCCTGAATAAATGTATATTAAATATGAGAAAAAACTTAATCATTTTTCAACCGGAACATCTAACCTCAAACAATATTTCCTATAAACAATTGCAACTCACAATTTCTGGCTAAAGCCTCTTTTAGATATGATACTACGAAGATAAAAAACTAGATACTTAATTAAGATCTATTTTACCTATAAATTAGCTAGTGTTGTCTATTTTAATGTCTTTTCGAAGTTAATTAAAAGACATTGATAATAGTTTGCTTGCTATATTAATTATAGTCATTCACAAAAAAGAAGATAAAAAACATTATTAAAATGTACTAAAAACGAAGAGTTACAGTAAAGGCCATCAGATTGTCATCTAGTAGATACATTTTCGCAAATACACATTCGTACAGCTGCGGTAGCATGTAGATATAAGCCGCTAAAGATATAATTGAAAGTACATCCGGGATTGTATAAATATCATAGATATAAATTCTACTTTGTCAACTTACTCTGTCGTGAATACACATCACTACATCAGTATATGTATTCAACAGCGTTTAATAATTATCACATAAATACAATGTAAATACGTCAAAAATTTTGTTTAACGTTTGGTCAGTATCTATTAGGGCAATCACTAATTTAGTAAAAGTTCTTTAACAGTGATTGGAAAGTGTAATTTTCTGCATATAAATGTTAGTATATTAATATTGACGTAAATAATTTATTTAATGATCTTAAAGGCAGTTATATACAAGTAAACTTTCACCTTAGAATAAACAAGCAATTTATTTATTTTAATTAGAAATAGCAAATATATTAAATCAGCATTTTGCCTTGATAGGACAAAAATTATCACAAACAATAAAGATATCTAAAAAAATAAACTAGAGGAAAGATCCATAGAACACTCACTTCTCCTCAAAGCAACAGATGAAAGAGAAATAAAAAAGTTATAACAGAGTTAAAGAATAAAACAGTTCTGAACAGACGGTATAACATCGGAATTACTAAAACAGATATCGGAACAGATTGCGGGTCCACTTGCTCACTTAATTAATAATTGTCTTAACCATAGGATGCATGGGTGTTCGGATATACAGATTAACATTTCTCGGGTCTCTCAGGCCCGGTTGTTTTTCACTTTGTTAAAAATATATATGAACATGAAGTATATTTAAATTATTTATTTGTGTGTGTAAAAATCTTAAATAATTAAACAAAACCTCTAACTAAAGATTACAGCTCTTATAAATGTAAATACATGTTAATAATGTTAATAAATTTGTTCATACAATTTATTGAATTTCTTGGTATTTTCGGATTTTTTTACCTCCTTATCATATGCAGTATTACCAATTGCTCAGCTAATTCCTTCAAAAATAGTCGTCTAGCGTGTGTTACATTCCCATGATAATCAAGTTTCAACGTGAAAAATATATATTAGAAAAAAGCGCCATAGGCCAACGCTTCGTTAGCCTTTTACATGTATAGTTAGACTGTTTTTGATCCATTACGTCTACTACCCCTAGAAGTGGATGCTGCATACTAAAGTTTGCACTTCTTCAGAAGCAAAATTTGTATGGATAGGTTGATTGGATCGTCGTCCGGTATATACCATTCCATCAATTGCAGATCCTGATTCTGACTCACACATCAAGAAAATCTTGATACCGTATTTATACTCTCTATACGAGAGTAACTGCTCGTCAATGGTAACACTTTCGTTTGGCACCAAAGATGACCTGCATTGTTGTAAAAATAAGTTCCATATATACGATATCGGAGCTAATCTATCGGTCTGTAGGCGAAAATCACAAGTTCTTTTATCATCAAAACGCAAATATCGTCTAATATCTTCAAACCGATTAATTCCCATAGTAGCTTGATAAATAGGATTACATTTATCAGAAGAAAACAGTTCTCTTATCGGTACGCCCCAGTTTCTTTTCACACTAACTTGTATCAACAAACCTAAGAAAGCATTCAGCTCCATCACATCAATATCTACTCATCCTTTATCTTTTACTGTAGTTACTCTTCGAGCTTCAAGGTTTGTACACTTGACGACTTCTTCTAAGATCGTTCTTCTAATAAAACATTTGAAAGCATTTTCAGGTGTATCACAAGACACTGCTTTAGTTTTTACACCTGGTGCTAAATGCAGTACGTTACGTTTTGCAGTTTTCGTAGAGCTTGGCGGACCTTTATTCCACTGGATGCTGGATGGAGAAGCGAAACAATTGGGATTATCACTATCGGCCTCCGCTGTAGCTACATCTTCTTCAGACTCAGAATTTGAAGAGTCTGAATTGGCTTCTAATGAATCTTGACCAGGTTCTTCAATTTCAGACGTTTCAGTCTCTTCCGATAAAACTTCATCGCATTCCTCTGCCCGCCGCATTAGAGTTTTCTCGTAATTGGGATCTTGGCGCTAGTGAACAACTCTACTAATAAGCTTTATAAAACTACAAAGCACGTTATGACGGACTTTACAACGAACGCATTTTATACGCTAGTGTGTCTCATGTGTAAGTAAACCCATTCCTCTATACGACACCGAACACCGACACCTGATTTCTGTGTAAATACATGTTATACAATTATTACATATCTGTACGTAATAGGAATCAATGATGATGAACTTATTCTGAATTGATCAAAAGTTTTAACTAACACTTCCGTTCAAAATCTATTAAAACTTCATGTAGATATCTTACAATAAAAGAAGACCTTCCAATATTATTTATGTTGGAGGACGTACTTATAAATACGACTCAATTGCAACATTCTGATGAATTACCACTATTCGTATATTTGCGTAAACAATTTACATAAATATTACTTCAGATGAAAAAGAATACAAACAACAAATTCGCAGAGGTGAACAACTCTAAACATTAATCTTCAACTACAATACCTTCTTGGTAGATATAATATAAAAATAGAAAATTATAATATATATTGTCCTTGGCTGCTGTATAAAACGCTAGGAAGATTGCTTCCTAATTTAGGTAAAAGGTTTGCGGTAATAAATATTAAACATAAAATGTAAATACTTACTTTTTATCATCCTGCTTAATTACATGAATTTCATACAAGCATAGTTTATTATCTAATAAAATAAGAAGGTTTTTCAATAAACTCAAGAAATGTGCCGCCACTTCTTTTGAATGAAATTTATTTAAATTTTCACACACTGATTCTAAGTTTGGATAAGGTTCTCAGAAGCATTCAACGTTTATTCCTTTTCATCCAAATTCTATAAATGTTGGTATGATTGTTCAGGTCTCTAATCAAAAATTTATTATGTCATAGTCGTCAGTTACATACGATTACTTATACAATGATGTCAGTATGCAGCGATGTTCATCCGTAAAAGATTTGGATGTTTCAATTGAATCAAAATTATCAA
This sequence comes from Dynastes maya, assembly GCA_029619315.2. Classification (NCBI taxonomy): domain Eukaryota; kingdom Metazoa; phylum Arthropoda; class Insecta; order Coleoptera; family Scarabaeidae; genus Dynastes; species Dynastes maya. Next base: position 73,290,870 of record JAROYE020000001.1, read on the forward strand.
TTAATGACCACATCAATGTTACATCATCTACTTTACAAGCTTTGGGTTTTGTCATTAGAACAACAAGGCAATTATTCTTCGCTAGAGTTAATTCTCTCACTTTATTTCGCACTTGTACGACCTAAACTTGAATATGCCTCTACAGTTTGCTCACCAATCTACTCAACACACACATCTTTAATTGAAAAGATACAAAGAAAATTCCTTAAGTACATTTACTTTAAACAAAATGGCGTATACCCAGGTCAAGGATTTGACTATGGTATTGTACTAGACGTATTTCATCTACAATCCTAACAGCAACGACGCAATCAGGCTGATATTAGATTTTTACATAATATGTCGCACAACGAAATCGATGCTCCTCGACTATTAGAAAAACTTTGTTTCGCGATTCCCTCCTATTCTGCTCGCTTATCAACATCTTTTTACTCTCCTCTCTCTAGAACCAAAGTTTTGTTAAGATCGCCTATTTATAGAATATATTCTTACTTTAATAATATTTCTGATCTTAATTTTGATATTAATTATTCTGATGATATCCTGTGGAAATGGCAAACAAAACGACAGACTGGGAACGCAGGAGTCCAACAGATCATCCATTATAGTTAGGGTAGCTATTGGACTAATAAACTAAAAAAAATTCAAATGCTTCTTTCAATAAAAAGAACCTTAGAATTCTTTTCGACGACTTTATAAATAATGGCTACCCCACAAAGCTAGTGAACAGACTACTTTACAATTCCCACGTTAGGGACATTACACCTCTTGGTAATGAGCTGAAACATTTTGGGTCACAGGCACCCTACAAATATTTCAAGTTTCCATTCTTGCCAAAACTTTCGGAGAGTATAAAAAACATCTTTAAACAATTTATGCAGGAACTTTTCCGAATAGCGAATTATAATATAAAGACTATTTCATCAATTCTACCAAATTTTAAACAATCTACGGAAAAAGATCGATGAATAAACACAGTCTATATGATACCTTGTTCCAACTGCTCTTCAGTTTATATAGGCCAAAGCTCCCAGTGTTTGAAAAAACGATTTATTCAACACCGCTATGATTGCGGCTCTGGATCCAGTGGGACTGTCCTTAGTTGTCACTACCAATCATCTTTTTAATTTTGTAATATTAAGGTATTATGTATTGAACAGAATTATTTGAAAAGATTATTTTTAGAAATGTATTACATTGAAAAATATCCGAATACTATTAATTTTCGAACAGATATTTTTTTTACATTTAGATAAGAATATAAAAAAATAACGTATCCGAATCCCTGACGCCATTCAATTATAAATGTAACTCTTCTTCAAAAATTGAATTTTAACCCAGGATGTATCTGAAATTTTTGGGTCGGAGTTTCTTTCATATATATATTCGCATTTCTTGTTCATAATTCGTCTCATGTAGACACATCTTTAAAGAATTTTTAAACTGTGTAACTTTATTAATATATTTTAATATCAATTTTTAACTAAATCACATAGTTGATTGGTACATTAATCAAATTAATGAATCCTGTTGCCCTACCTTTTGAATGTGGTTTCGCTGGCTCCCTTGTATCATTATCATTATCATTATCATTATCATTATCATTAACATTATCATTATCATTATCATTATCAGTATCAATATCATTATCATTATCATTATCATTATCATTATCATTATCATTATCATTATCATTATCATTATCATATATTATCATTATCATTATCATTCATTATCATTATCATTATCATTATCATATCATCATTATCATATCATTTCATCATCATTATCATCATCATTATCATCATCATTATCATCATCATTTATCATTATCATTATCATGATCATTATCATTAATATTCATTATCATTATCATTATCATTATCATTATCATTAATTCATTATCATTATCATTATCATTACTTATCATTATCATTATCATTATCATATCATTATCATAATATCATTATCATTATCATCATCATTATCATCATCATTATCATCATCATTATCATATCATTATCATCATCATTATCATATCATTATCATCATCATTATCATCATCATTATCATCATCATTATCATCATCATTATCATCATCATTATCATCATCATTATCATCATCATTATCATCATCATTATCATCATCATCATATCATAAATTATCATTCATTATCATCATCATTATCATCATCATTATCATCATCATTATCATCATCATTATCATCATCATTATCATCATCATTATCATCATCATTATCATCATCATTATCATCATCATTATATCATCATCATCTTTATCATCATCATTATCATCATCATTATCATCATCATTATCATCATCATTATCATCATCATTATCATCATCATTATCATCATCATTATCATCATCATTATCATCATCATTATCATTATCATTATCATCATTATCATATCATTATCATTATCATTATCATTCATCATTATCATTATCATTATCATTATCATTATCATTATCATTATCATTATCATCTATCATTATCATTCATTATCATTATCATTCATCATTATCATCATCATTATCATCATCATTATCATTCTATCATTATCCATTATCATTATCATTATCATTATCATTATCATTATCATTATCATTATCATTATCATTATCATTATCATTATCTTATTATCATTATCATTATCATTATCATTATCATTATCATTATCATTATCATTATCATTATCATTATCATTATCATTATCATTATCATCATCATTATCATCATCATTATCATCATCATTATCATCATCATTATCATCATCATTATCATTATCATTATCATTATCATTATCATTATCATTATCATTATCATTATCATTATCATTATCATTATCATTATCATTATCATTATCATTATCATTATCATTATCATTATCATTATCATTATCATTATCATTATCATTATCATTATCATTATCATTATCATTATCATTATCATTATCATTATCATTATCATTATCATCATTATCATTATCATTATCATTATCATTATCATTATCATTATCATTATCATTATCATTATCATTATCATTATCATTATCATTATCATTATCATTATCATTATCATTATCATTATCATTATCATTATCATTATCATTATCATTATCATTATCATTTATCATTATCATTATCATTATCATTATCATTATCATTATCATTATCATTATCATTATCATTATCATTATCATTATCATTATCATTATCATTATCATTATCATTATCATTATCATTATCATTATCATTATCATTATCATTATCATTATCATTATCATCATCATTATCATCATCATTATCATCATCATTATCATCATCATTATCATCATCATTATCATCATCATTATCATCATCATTATCATCATCATTATCATCATCATTATCATCATCATTATCATCATCATTATCATCATCATTATCATCATCATTATCATCATCATTATCATCATCATTATCATCATCATTATCATCATCATTATCATCATCATTATCATCATCATTATCATCATCATTATCATCATCATTATCATCATCATTATCATTATCATTATCATTATCATTATCATTATCATTATCATTATCATTATCATTATCATATCATTATCATTATCATTAGTTGACTTTGCCCTTGTATGTTTTTCGAGTATGAGTGCGTTGTTTTCCTTAGGTTTCTTATCATCTTCGAATTTCATTTTAAATAGCTCTTCTACACACCACAACAGGGCTTCATTCCAGTCAAATGTATGCTCTTTTCTGTTTGCACCGTCCGAAACACAGAATTTTATGACGGCACGATATTTCAGTTTATCCATTTCAACGACCCACACAACATGTCTACTTGAACAAGCTGTATAAGGGAAACCATTTCACAGGTTAACTTGACCCTTGATATACGTTCTTGTGATACGTGTTCCAACCTATGATTGATAGTATTACTATCTTTGAGCTAGGCCAAGAACTTTCACCTTTCCGTCGTATCGCTTAACTATAAAATGTCTTCCGCCATCTACGTATGTACATACATACATTATGGACACGCATTTAGAGTTCTCAAAATGTAAGAGATGTTAGTAGCGAACACGATCATCCACAACATATTAAGCATGGAACGAAAGTAAATTGTTGTTCTAGCAAATTACTCTTTCCTCTTCAATTTGTCCATTCATTTTTGTTGGTCATTTTAAAGGTAGTAAAATTCATTATTCACATTGCTATTCAAGTTCGCATCAGGTTTAAATTAATCAGAGCATGAGATTAATACCAAATAAATGTTTACAAAAGCTTTCTCAAAAGTAATTTAAATTATTCCATAAGTTCACAGGAGTTAATTTGTTGACCAGCGTAATTAATTAGAAAATCTATAGATAGACTTGTACTGCAAAAAAAACGAAAAAAAATCAAGGTGTTTCCAAATTCACGTGGTTTATTACCATAACGTAACAAAAAAAAATTATAAAACATTTTTGACATTACAACCTTGGATTTCTGAATACTCGTCCAAAACTCTACGTATGTGTAAATTGTATAGGAATTCACTGCATATTTTTGCTACGACTACGACTTACTACAACTAGTAAATTCATGATACCTGCGCATAGCGAATTACCCCACAAGCTAAAATATTGACCGCCATTACGGTAATTTACGTAAAGTTACATACATAGTACAACATGCCCACATATATTTATCGATGTTGATATATACTTATATAGCTAAAATACTAATCAAAAAATCTTTTCTAGATTCTGATGGTATGCACGATAATACTATCACAATGTAAAAGTGCGAAGAACGGAGACGAAGGAAGGCCATACGAATTTGGATTTACTATTGATGGCGAACAACACAGATATGAAAAAAAAGGTATACAAATAATTACTAAATATAAATATATGTAGCGGTGAAAGGAATAATGTATCTAAGAAAAACCTTAGCTACTTGGATAAGTAGATAGCCATAGATGGGAAAGCAAAAAACCTTTAAGTTACTTACTTTAGCGCTTTAACACGTGATTTTATACGTGCCATATTAAAATTAAGGAAGGAATATTAAATAAATAAGATACCAAAAACTTGCTATACGCAGAGAAACGTTTACTTGTATCAAGACGTTCCACCTTAATTCAAGACAATTACTGCTTCAATTATCTACAATACAATAACTGTTTTAAATCGAAAAAAATATTTTGTTACCGTTTTTTCTCCACTTAAGAGAAGTATATACTTGTAATGAAATAATCGTATTTCTTTATTTAAGATATTTGTTAACTTGATTCAAGAAAATCTTGCAGAACCGAATGGTCGTTATAACACGAAACAATATTTTCTTAAGGATAGTAAATCGTTAATTCCAAAATGCGTTTAGGTATTGTTCGTAAATCAATAGTTTAATTTTCTTAAAATAAAACATTTATTTACTTAGAATTCTTGAAATGCACGTTATTTATATCCATATTGTTAGTTGGACTCACCTTGTTTAAAACAGTATAGACACACCCGTACATAATGCAGTAAATTGCTCTCATTGCTTGTAATTTTAAAAAGGCTAAGGTACATGCTGTCTACAGAATAATGTTCAAACAAAAGTGAAAAAGGTGCCTAGAAACAATAACCAAGATAATGCTAATAAATAGCTCCTGGTATTGGTAGAATCACTACCAGTAAAAACAATGTGAGAAGAGAAAAGCACTAACGCTTTTTGCTTCTGCCATATCGTTCGATCAGTTTATGCCCCTAATCTTCAAAAAACAGCACTGAAATATTTCCTGCCTTCACCTACTTGCAAGGGATATAGTCATGCCGTCCTAGATAATAGCGATAGAAACCGGATGGCATACTTACCCATACAATAATATAACATTTAAAATATAACGTTTAACAAACATTTTCACATAATCCCTATTTAATGACATTATTAAAGAAATAATTTAATTAGACTGTAACCTATTAACAAAAAACGTTTTTATTAGTTCTTTCAATTGCTCCTAATTATTGTAATTTTTCTTTTATTGGATATCCTTGTAGCCTATGTGTTTTTGAAGACGAAACCGGCCGCCTAATTTTTCAATAGAACTTTATGAAATCTGAACCATTTTTTCATTCCTATCTTTAATATGAATCTTTTCTTAACTTAAAACTAAATGATTTACTTGGAAGAAACATTTTTCGGTCTTGGATTTTCTTGATTTTCTAACCCTAAGAAAATATTTATTTAATCTAAATAGAATTTCAAGAAAATTATTTTCTTATATTATATATTTTTATAGTCTCGAAATAAAAATATTTTCTTGAATAGAGATTGATTTTTGCAAGAAAATCTATTTTCCTGATGCAAGAAACCATTTCTCTGCGTGTAATATTATACAAAAATCCAGATAATAAGTGAAAAGAATTAGAATTTGTTTCTACATTAGGACTACCTGTAAATGTTGCCATGCTTTAAAACAGTACTTCAAAAAACAATTATCTAACTCAGTTTTGAGATTTTTCCCTTCCCTTCGAGAAACATTCTGTATATAATTAACAGACTATCTTAATCTTAGATAACCAGCGATACACCTTTGCCTATTTGTGCTTACCTCAAATACAACTGACAATTTATTTATTGTAAATAAAACTCGTTTATATTAAGTTGGTCTCTCGGTGTGAGTTCACAGTAGTTAAACGTAGATAAATGAAAAAGGTAATAAATCTCACAAATATCTTTTATTTAATGATTAGGCTACGGGTTTCCTGTGTGCATCACAGATCATCAGGCCCAGATATTTTAGACTAAGATTACAAGTACAACCAAAGATCGATCAATGTAAATGAATGAGGTAACACTACACATATTAGAAGAACAATTTCAAAAAAGTAATTTGTAAAACGAATTAAAAACTGTTGTATAAATTGGACAGTACAAACACGTTAAAACAATACTATCAATGTCGAGAACAAGACGTCTCTTCGTTGGTGTACAACATTTTTCGATTACTAATGAACGATAATTGATATGTTTGACAGTTTGAAATTTCATGGTTATCTTATTTAACCTTGTCTTTTTTGTCAATTAAAACGTAATATCAAAATATAATATGTTGATGAAAGCTCTTGATATTACGTATATATATATTTTAGCACTACGAGCCTAGTAGGCCCATGGCTTGGTCGGTTGTTTTTCTCCATTCTTTCTTGTTTAAGTCTTTTTCTTTCCATCTTCAGCTGCTTTAGATCTTTCTCCATTTCATTCCACCTTCTCGTCCTCGATCTTCCCCTCCTTTTCTTGCCATCAATTGTTCTCTTCATCATGGATTTCGGTAATCCAGTCTCTGGCATCCTCTCTATGTGTCCCAGCCAGCGTAGACGTTGGGATTTTATGACTGCTACAATGTTAGGTTCTCCATATATTTCCTCCACTTCTTGGTTTGTCCTTCTAATCCACACCCCGTCCACCATTTTACCTCGAAAAATCTTGCGTAACACTTTCCTTTCCCATACTTTAACACCGTTTTGTTCCGATCCATTCAGAGTTCACACCTCCCTTGCATATGTCCTTGCATTGAGAGTATCACTATCTTATAAATTCTCACCTTTGTTTCAACATATTATATGGTATATTATATTATATGGTTGGAATTAGAAAAAAACTCGTTCTGGTGGTGCCAAAATCCAATATTGCGCCGATAAGAAACGTCCTATAAAAGAAAAAAATTCGCATTTTCCGTTTTTTTTTAAACCTCGAGCGTCATTTGTCACAGGTCCATTTTCTCTTCGGGTTCAAAACAAAAACAAAATTTAGCAACTTTGTCAAATTTAAACTTACATTCTATCTCCAATAATAAGCGAGATCCCCAATTACAAACATAAAATATTGTTGCTCTGCCTTTCAATACACTATACGTATGTACATTGAGGCGACACACTAATGGCGCACTCGATATCGATATTGCCACACATATTGTACACTTTATTGGTGTGATCAAAAAATTATTATTCACATAAATACATATTTTGACATTTATTACTGTCCCTTCTATTAACTATCCCATACATGGCGTTTCTCCTATAATGCTTAGAAAGCTAGAAACTCGTTCCAATGGTGTTCAAAAAACATAAAAGCATTATCGATCATTACTAGATCAGTAAAAAAAACGCGGCTTTAGATTATTCTCGTTTAATTCGTGAATTTCACCTGCATTCTATCCTGTGAATGTTTTATATTCGTGCCTCAATATAAATAATATTTCCTTCGGTCCCAGCAATCTTTTAGAATATATGTATATACGAGGTAGGCGCCATAAATTCTCGGCCTGGTACAGAAAAAATAAACTTGGTAAAATATAACATTTTTTATTTTTCAATATAATCTCCCCTAACTTCAATACATTTATTACAACGATCAATTAATAATTCTATACCCTTGTAAAAATAATCTAAAGTTTTTCTCTCAAAATGTTGTGTTACAACTGCTTGCAACACCGTCCTATCGATTCCCTTTTGGATAAAGGATCAGGATCATAATACAGAACCATTGTTTCATCTCCTATGACAATGGACTCCAAAATCGATTTCGGGTCGCCATACTTGTATAAAAACGAGCGCGCACATTCGACTCGACGTTCACGTTGTAGAGTAGAAAGAAGAATTCGGCGAATACATGCTTCAGAAATGTTTGACATCACTACTAATTCCTTCACATTCAAACGGCGATCTACTAATACCACTTTTTCAATAATTGAAATGCTTTGAGGCGTTATCAATTCCATTGGCCGACCGGAGCGCTCATCATCTTCAAGAGATTCTTGCCCCAAACGGAAAATTTTGCCCACTTTCTTACAGTGGAATATGCCGTCTAAACGTTGTTTAATGTGATTAGGCGTATGCCCTTCTTTTGTTAAAAATTTAATGGCCGCGCAGTACTTAATTTTCGTTACGTAAGACATTTTCATGCATTAGTCAGGTTGTCTGGCTGGGTACTAAAAACTACTACACTTCGAGCCGTAATATACTAATACGAACTATGGCGCAACGGAGTTTGAACACGCTCGAATCTGTATAAACCTGTCAGGCCGAGAATTTATGGCGCCTACCTCGTAAATGTAGACGTAGACTACAAAAACCATATAATTTGTTACTTCCAGTGAAGCTTGTCCACATAAATGTTCAGGATATCTGGCCGAAAAGAAATAATTTTAGACCATGATTTCAGTAGTTATTAATAAATACCAAGTGTTTTCTCTTTTATTTATTATCGGATTTTGATAAACAAAAAAACAAATAAAACGATGTTACAAGAATACACTGATCCTACTATTAATTTCATTTTGTTCCTTAGACTTGACACTAGCAATAGCCACCTTTTTTCTGAAACAGTAGTACTCTTTATAAAATTTTTAATGAATTTTTTCAATGATAAATTACACACTTTCTGATTTTTGGGAACTAACACTGTTACTTCTGCAGAAACATATGGCTTACTTTACTATTTATATAGAATCAATATTTTTCAAAAGTTTCATAACTTTCAAAGTAATTGTACCTTTTATGATTTTTCTCCCATTACATTTAAACTCGCACCAAGGTTTTGTGGATAAACTTACTGATTTGCTACAATAGAAGACGTGAATTATTTACTTTTTTGAAACAATAAATAAACAACTAAATCATTGGAAACATTACTTTTAAATGTTTTGATTAAATATTGCACTAAATCTAACCTGTTAGTCATCATTAAATTTAGAAAAGAAATCTTCATAAAAAATGTTAAGAAAAGCTATCATTAAATCTGAAGTTAAACAAATTAGCAATAGGCTCTGCTTATAATGTTTGTAACATTGTTTCGTTTATTCTTTAGTTTATCAACGTCAGATAATAAATAAAGAAATTATCGATTGTGATGATTGTATCCATACATGCATTAATTATCTAATCTTCCACTTTAGATGCAAATGGTATAATTCAAGGAGAATTTGGTTTCATAACTGCGGATGGAATCTACCACGTAACGACGTACGCCACTGACGAAAATGGATCATTTAGGATACTAAGCATGAGAAACGTCCGCGTTAGTGACCGTAAGTACCGAATCGTTCACTTACAAGTGTACTTTAGATACATTTTTTTGGGTTTCAGCATTAGATGGCTCTGGTGGCGGTTTTGGAAAGAAGGTACCCGCTTCTGAAGTACAACGTGCCGGAAATAAAGTCCAATTGCAAACACCCGTAAAACAAAATCAGATTGTTCCACCAAGTAATTTGCAACCGGTTCAAACAACGACAAGAAGGGCTCCGATACTATTTACTACACAGTCTACGATAAAGCCCGCTTGTGCTGGATGCGGTTATGTAACATATGCTCCCACAACAAAGAAACCTATCACACATAACTTAGTGAACAGGCCACAACAACAAACAACATCACCTCCATTCGTTTCTAGCGGTGGTTTCACACAGAATAATAATTATCAACCAGGAATATTTGCGCAAAATGGAAACGGGCAAACCGCTATTGTGCCCCAACTGCAGCCCATTTCACAAGATAATTTAGTAGTACATGTTAACGGCCAAACTAATAATCAAATTGCCCCTCAACAAGCTGCGCAATCATTTCCTAATAGTTTTTCACCATCCTTTTCTGGTGTTGGTCCTTCTCAAGCTATTCAAGCTTCACAACCTCCAACAGGACCCTCGGTACCTCAGGCGTTTCCGGAACAACCTTCACCATTTGTACAACCACCCGCTTTCAGTGCACAACAGCCACAAATAATTCCACAAAGCATTGATTCATTCAACCCGTTTAATGGGCAATCTAATATACCTGCAGTACCTGAACATAACAGAGTTAATGATATTAAAGTAGAGAACGGAATGATATTAGTGCCAAACAACCCTCCTATTCCTATAAAGGATAAATATCCGGGTATGGTGGACGGTTTACCGAAAGGTATTGAAGAAAAGGATATAAAAGATTTACTGTACAAGTTTAATTACACAATTGGTTTCCACGGGCATTACGAGAGGGGCTACAAAGATGGTAGCAAAATTGGTGGCTATTTTGTAAATGGTAGAGATGGTATTAGCCGCGTGGTCACATACGTTGCAGATGAATATGGATATAGACCCAAATTTAAATTAGTTAATTTAGGGTTAGATTCACACGACACGCCCAAAGAAGACACAGAGAAGACGTTTGGTCTGAAGAGTTTTGAATTTGTGTGGTATCCGCTGAATTAATATTGTAAATATAAGAATTTGTCGATGCGTTAAAAAATGTGTAATTATTTACAAAATTACGATATTTATGATAAACTGTCCAAGCACGAACTGCTGTTATAATAATAATTCAAAATGTTAGCATTTTGAACGATTTATCTACGATTAAATCAAGTACACCCATGAATCATAGTGTCGCATCTAAAATACTATACATCTTTGGCATACAAACATAGCGTTTTAAAAAATTTTACGTTGGTTTTCAAAAATCTATAAAGAGAATATTTTGTGGATTGTACACATTGCGTTAAGTTTAATTTTAGTGAATATACTTGCTGTATGTACATATATAACTGTTTGCCAATTTATTCGTATCTACTTAAATGTATATTTAGAAATAAGGTATTGTTATACATTCTTAGACAGTGAAAATAAGAATGTACGTATAATGTTTGTATATATCAACCCTTCCAATATGTATTAAAATAAAGAAAATCACAATCAAAATATATTTGGTTTTTATTTAGTAAATGAGCCCTAACAACTATATATTAGGACAAAACAAAATACATACAGTTTGTACGTTATAGGATGGCGAACGCTTCAGATGCGCAGTGGAAATACAAGACTTTATTTTATAGACGTTTTTTATTATGCTAACATAATTTAAAAAATAAGTCGAGCTACGCCACTACATGTTGCATTGAAACTTGAATTTTCCCGAACGATGTCCGACAGTAACTTCGGACAGCGCCGGAACTCGCCATCCTACAACGCAAGACCTGTATATAATTCAGGTATTTTTTTTTTCTAATATTTTGTTTAATTTAATACTATGTAATTAGTTAATTAACAACAAATATTAGGACATGGCACGAATTTTTATTTTTGAAATGGAATAGCATAGCCCTTATATTTTGTGACCGCTCGAATTCGGTTGGGCATTGAATTAACTAAGGATCTGCACTTTTCGGGGGCAAACCCAAATTTGCTCTATTTTGGTTCTAAGTTCTGGTAATGTCCGTTGTAGGTTGTTCCTCAATGTTTGTTTCATTTTATGCCACATTGTTTCAATGATATTAAGGTCAGGACTGTTGGAAGTCCAAGAAATAACAATTACGTTGTGGTCGCCAAACTACTTCTTTGTGGGTTTGGCCGTATGACAAGCTGCCCCATCCTGCTAAAAAATGTAATTTTCGCCAACATGTATCTTCGCGGTACTTGGTAGTATACTGTTTTGCAGTATTTGTTCATAATTCACAGCATTCACGGTACCATCAATACATTCAAAGCATCCTAATCCTGAAGCTATCATGCAGCCCCAAATCATTACTCCTTTAGAAAATTTTACAGTACGTTTTAGACAATTCTTATGGAAAGCCTCATGTTTAGTGCGAAGCACGCGTTTGTGGTAATCACCAACACATACGTTGAATTTCGATTCGTCGCTAAAAATTACTCTTGACCAATCTTCCATCGACCAAGATAGTCTAGATTTTGCCCAGGTGAGCCTAGCTTTCTTTTGTTTTTCTGCCAACAGTGGCTTTTCCTTTGCCTATAAGAAAACATTTATGAAACCACTGGCGACGGCATTCCCTTGACAGATTTAATTTACTTTCCATTCAGCCGTAATTTGCCTTAGAGTATTTCTTCAGCCTTTTTTGCATAATTTTACTAATATTCTTTTATCCCTATCAAAAATTAATTTTGGACGACCCGGACTTTTACCTTTTTTATCAAGGGTATTTGCAGATTCTCCATAATGCTTAATTATACTCCACACCGTTGTTTAAGTTCATCCGCCACTTCACGTATTGTCCTATTGTGACAATAATTTTTAAGCACTAACTCACGAATTTCTGAATTTGTAAAGATACCACGCGCCATTTTGTTCAATAAACGCAGAGATTCACTCGATACAATAAGAAAGCAACTGCCGATTAATCTGACGTTTTATTCTGCGTTGTTTTCGCAGCTCACTTGTCTTATTTGGTTTCATTTTTGACAGTTACTTAATACTGTCCCAATATTTAGTTGTCAAGGTTTAAACAATTGCCTATTCACCATTATTATAATTAATCAAAAATAATAAAAAAATAAAAATAAACTGTAAAGTACCCGAACTACCCGTGTACGTATTTTATTTTGCCCCAATATATAGTTGTTAGGGCTCGTAGCTATGACAACGAATTTACACCAATTCAACAATTTAAGCTGGTAGTTCCGGTAATAAAGGACATTCGCAAATCCTTATTGCCGGAAGTACCAGGGATTTAGCTTAATACCTTACCGCTGGCGTCCTCCAGGGATCGAATCTGGTACCATTATCGTTTGTGCTTTACATTAATAATCGGCCTTCCTACCCTTGAGTATGCAAATGATATTAAAATATTCTCTGAAATACCTTCAATTGATGACACAAAGAAACTGAAAAGTGGTTTTAATATGTTAGTGGAATGTTTTAAGCTCAAACTGAGTATTGAAAAATGGTTTGTACTTACCTATTCTCGTTCTTGTTCACCTTACTTATTGTACTATCAACGGTACCTATTTGTTGCGTACCCTTGAATTTAAAGATTTGGGTGTACCACTCTCATCTTTAAATCGCATATTAACAATATCTGTTCTGAAGCCATCAGATCTTTGAGTTTTATTATGTGTGTCTCTAAATACTTCAAGGATACTTCCTTGTTAGAGTCATTATACTGAGCCTGCCTTTGTACTGATTAAACTAGAACAAGCAGCTCTAATGAGGTATCCTTTATATGCCTGTGACCTTCTGAGTTTAGATCATATCCATCGCAAATTCGTCAAATTTCTTTCAATTAAGACTGATGGAACTTACCCTGAGAGAGGTACTCCACAAAATGGAATACTAATTAGGCATGACATGCTGCCTTTGAGCACGAGAAGGAATGGTATCTGTGAGAAATTTTTACGGAAATTGCTCGGATATGATATCGATTGCCCTTTTATATTGAATTTTCTTGTACCACATTGAATAGCAGCTTTGTTCTTCCATTCGAGAGGACTTGCACCATGAGACGAGCTCTGACATATACTCTTCCCAAGGGGCTACCCTAGCAGCTCGACGGTGGGTTTTATTTTAGTAAATTTTGTTTCATTTTATAGGCATTTTTTGTTTACCTAATATTTTATTATTCTGTTATTGGGCATTAGCCTGTTGGACAATAAACGTATATTATTATTATAATTATTTCTATTATTAGTAGCTTCGGTATTTTTGCGTGTAAACATGATGACACAGCTTATTTTTTTTTCATTTTTAGCTATTTAAAAAGATTCTCAATGTTTAATTTAGTAATATTAAACTTTGAAGCATTCTTAACAGTTTGGAAGATTTAACGTTATTTAACGAAAAAATAAAATTAAGGCCTTTCTGCTTTGCTGCTAACTGAATATAACGATAGCAACAAAATAGTAATAAAATCTATTTGGCCTGACGTGGAATAACAAAAAATTTTCATAATCTAGATTTAAAACAGGAAAAATGTTTATTCTGGAAATACGGGAGGGAATAGGAAAATTGTTCTTTGACAATAATAGATAAAAATATATATTTATTTCTAAGCTATAAATATTGCAAAAAGTATTTAATTTTTGTTGCCTCGTTTTAAAGTCATTAGCGACTTTGTATGTTGGGTTGACACCCGGCAACCTTTAATTTTCAAAATGGCGAATATGGTTTGTAGAACATTGGCAACTTTGGGCTTCCCTAACGTAACCACAAAATTCTTATAGTACATCCAAATCATTATCTACAAAAACAACAATGTATTACAATGAGACTCTTTAGAAACAACTTAACTTTCTTAGGGACAACAAAATTTTCAAAAAATAAATAAATGGGATATTAAACAATTTTGCAATTTACTAATAAGTTTGAAAGGCCAAGACAAACAATTTCCTTAATGCTGAAAAGGGTATACAATTTATTATATTGAAATTAATTATATTCCTTTTTACACAATTTAATTATTTTTTTCAATCGCCTAAATCAAAACCTACCGACAGCCAAATTTAAATATGATTTATAAAATATTTTCAAATTTTAAGATTATTGGCCAAGTCAGTACTCATAGTAGTTTTTCAAATAAATGTAATTTAATTTAAATCCTTATAGAAGCGCCTTATTGATATATCTATATAAAAAATAATAATCTCATTAAAAATGAGAAAAAAAACTAAGCCACAACACTTCCTATTACTAATAAATAAGAAAAATTAAATTCTGCTGGTACATACAATCAACAGGCTAAATTACATACTTCAAATAAGTCCTTCAAGTTTAAAATCGCCAATCCAACAAAAATAAATTAATTACCGTGCTAATTTATCATGGCAGTTTAGCAATTATATTTGCGCCCCTTAACACTTTACTATGAATGACATCTTAGAATAAACTATACAGGCCAATACTTCCCGGTGTGTACACCTGTAACAAAATTATAAAAACTTTATTGTTTATTAATAAAGCGTGACAAACGGTTGCACCCGCAGAGGCGCCGTGAAAGGAGCTGTGTTGACTATGTACATACAAGGAATCGAGTGGACGTTCGGTTATTATCGGTTGATCGGTGTGCGTGTACTATTTATAATGTTCGAGAAACTAGTGGAACCGTCCGGGGCGTACCGCGCAAAAGTAGACACAGTATTAATAAAAAAACTAATGGATTGTTACCTTTTAATGACGTATCGATGACCACTGCGGTAATGTGCGACTGCCATGGTACGCCGCGTAGTACTGCAACATAAGCAATGCTTCCATTGGCGATTCGGTCAGGCCTCGACGACGGTCTGAAAATGTTCTCGTATACTTTGCAAATAATCGTTCAGCATCTAATGAAGTAAGATTTGCGAAATTCAAATACTCCTGTATCCCTTCTGTGCAGTCTTGAATTCCAAATATAGATCGAACTTTTCCTAAATCCAGATTTTTATTTAAAATTGCACGAAATTTTTGGACGACATCTAGTCCTGCTAAATTGTTGATGTTATTTAACGAATCTTGTATAGATAAATGAGTACATATTCTCTAACTGCGAAATAGTTTGTCACTACAGATTAGTTTATGGAAATGTCATCTATTTCTTTTTGAACGTCCGAATCGGAAAAAAGTTGCTGAGTCTCGCGAACCGCTTGAGAATTAGAAGAATTAAGTTTGAAAATGACATCTTTCACTTGGGAATAATATTTGCGATAGTAAGATGCTGCTTCGATCCATGTTCCCCATCGCGTCAATACAGGTTGAGGTGGTAGCGGAATTTGCGGATACAATTGCTTGAACTCCTCAATGTCTACCGCATTACTGAATTATGCGGGTGTATTTATTAATATTGCTCCTCATTCCACAGGTTGGCATCTGAGATTTTTGTAAGCCCGGTCCGACACATTATTAGCCGGGCCCGCTTGACGGCCTGGCAGCTTCGGTTGTTGGTCTACGAGCCCGTTTTGTCCGACAAGAGGGTCAAATCCGTTAAATCCTACTTCAAAGAATATAAAAAAAAAGTTTCACTATTAAAACATTAATAATAATTTAAAGGACAATTTGTTTATTACTTACTTAATCCGAACAAGTAACATGGATATGCTAAAAGGCGCAGAGGTCTTTTCCTTTTTTATAACAACATTGTTTTAGTTTTACAAATTATATTTTTTCCCACGAAATTATCGATAATGAATTTATAATGCTTTTCAAAGCATCTTCTGTGGCAACTAATTCTAGCGATCATGTTGAGCTAATAATAAGATATAATAAAACAGAAAATGGGAAATGTGCTGCTGCCTTAAATGTGAAGAATTTGTTCTTCTAAGTGAACAAATGAGCATGTGAACTATATCTTTATTTTTTATATATTTCGGTATAAAATTACCAATGTGACTTAACTTACACATTTTTAAATTTAAAGTGTGTAAATATTAAAGTATTTATACTTACTACGTCTCCTCAAAATAAAAGTTTGGGAAGAATGAGTTTGAATTGCAAAAAAAATGTTGAAAACTATGGGCGAGCGCGCTTAGCGGCTGAACGGTTTGTCCCATTTTAAAAAATACCGGCCTGGCCTGCATCTGAAATATTCTAACCCGAGTCGGTTCATTCGCGCCTCCAGTTCATAAATGATTGTTTCTATTTCCAACATTCTTTCCAAAATAAAAGTGAAAATTGGTTATATATACATCTTAAGAGAACATTTTCTTATCAAAGCAAACCTATGTAACGAATTTAATTTCACTTCCTCTTATAAATATAAAAAAGCACAATTTAAAAAAACGAAAAATAGATAACTAATATTATATTGTTATATTGTTGACCATAAATACGTCAATAAGATGCAAGATGGGTTGCATACCAAAAGTGTAGTAGCACCTGTAAAAAGTTTTTTAATTGATATATTACAATGCATACAAAGTAGGAAACTGAGAGTACTGAAATATAATAAAATAAGTTGGATAAAACATTCAAATATGTAAAACATGAGCAATTCTTTACTTTCTTGTAATTGAAGTTCAGAATATACATATACACGTGAATGGCAACCACTAAAAGTTTTATCATACTATTTAGCACAGCTGACACGTATCGTTCAATAAATCTTTAAAAGCATTTCGTGGGAAAATAGGTTGCAGAAGAAGATTTATATCGAAATATGTTAAAGTAGAAAGACCAATTTGAGAAACAACTCTATTCAGTTTTCAGAATTGTAGTTCTACCGATTTATTTGTACACCGCACATGATAAAGGAATATAACAGAAATTAATTCCAAAATATTCAGATATGTGCATATATTTAATTTAGTACATAATAATCATTAAAAAATGCTCTATATGTATTTATTAATATTAATATTTCGTTTCTGAAAGTAACTGCCATACCTTTTTGAAATTTTAGTACGGTTTTTTTTTAATTTTCCAATAAAAAGTAACAGCATTAACAAGGTAAACTTTGGGTTCTTTAAACCAATAGTTCGATTATTGTGAGTAATATGACGAGATACAAAAATGAACATAGTTTGATTTTTTTGGTGAAAATAAAGAGTATTTTGTGGAACTAGCAGAGATTTTAATGAATTATAGTCCTGTTTGGCAAAATTGACTACAGCAAAATTCAAAAAAGCAGAAACACTCAGAAAATCTGGCCTTAAGCAAACATTCAACTACTTATTAGGTTCGAATTAGTATGTATAATGTATAATGAAACCAACTATCAACAACCACCATGTTTGGACGCGCGTTTCGCCGTGTAACGGCTCATCAGCGCACCTCTGCGGAAGTTGGTAGATGTATTTGAAATTGTCGTATATATACGAAGCTAGTGAATACTAGTATGGATGAGAGTATCTAATTAAAGATACTCTAATCACTGAAATTGTCAAAATTAATAGCCATATCGACCTCTACAGAAGTGAACAACTCGTAATGCTCCACTTTTCTGTGAGGGTAGCAGCTCGACCGATGGCTTAACTTGCCAAAGGTAATTAAATAATAATGAAACCATTTTCAAATACATCTACCAACTTCCACAGAATTTGAAATAATTGAAACGAGTGGATTTAGATATATGAAGCAAAGTATGTTTTATTTTTGTTTTTTGGAGTAGAATGTATAGAACTGGTCAAAAATGCAGGTTGCAATTACTAAAAAATACCTTCTTTAGTTAAATATGTCCATGTTTAGACAAAGAAAGTCACTGGGGACCAGTTCTGGTGAATAGAGTGGGTGGTCTATAAATTCGAGCCTCAATTCATGAATTTTTATCATAGCAGCCACTGAAGCGTGAGACAGTGCGTTGTCTTGGTGGAACTAAGTTTTCTTTTTCTTCAAATGCGGCCGTTTTTCCACGTTTTCTGCCTTCAGTGTGTCAAATAATGATGCGTAGTATGACCTCGTTATTGTTTTTCCTTTTTCAAGATAGTTGATTAACGCAACTCCATGACTATCCTAAAAAACAGTTGCCATTACTTTCCTGGCCGATAAAACAGTCTTCACCTTTTTCGGAGCCGATTCACCCTTCGCAGTGAACTGTTTCAACTGTGCCTTGGCATCAGGAGTATACTGGTGTATACAAGTTTCATTTACAGTAATTAATCGACGCCAAATCACCGGCCTATTTCGCTTAAACTGCTTCGACAGGATCTTCGAAATGTTCATTGGAATGCGTGTTTGGTTCTGAATAAACTCGCGCGGCATCCAACGCGCGGTTAATTTTTCATACCCGAATTTTTAATCAATATATAACACATTCTTTCAAGATGCCCGCAGCCTCTTAATTTGATAGTTGCCTGGCACCATTTTCGGATGTTATCGGTAGTGGCTTTAGTTTTCGGCCGTCTTGAACGTTCATTCTCAACGAAGCTTGGTACGACCATGTTTAAATTCAGCTGCCCAAAATTTCACTGTGGCAAATGATGGTACAAAGTCCCCATAAACTTTACTTTGATTAAGCGTATTGCTTTTCAAATTCAAGAATTTAATGACGGGCCGATATTCGATCTTTCCATTTTTACGGAAACACTAACATCAACGGACACTACAACTGAGCGTCCAACATGGCTGGAACATTTAAAAGTATCATTTTAACGCATGCGCAATTATATTACCAGAATATTTTTGACAAGTAACGTCATTTTCATCTTGAAGCTTGACACTTTTCAGACGAACCTCGTATGTACACTACGGGCTATAACTATTGTCCACCCAAAGAAATACGCATAAATAAATCAAGTGCTAACTGAAGAAGAAGTTGTATTTTTGCTTTTAATAAAATACTCTTCAAACAAAGGAACTGATAGCCTTTATTCAACTATAAAATTTATTTGACGCAAAAAATATTCTTCGTTTCGTCGAAATGTCCACCTCAATTATTAATAATTACGGCACACACTTGCGGCATTCTCTATCAATTTCGTCAGAGCAGCGGGTTCTATTTTAAGCCATGCTTTTTGTAGTTGTTTCCACAACGATTCCTTGGAAGTTGGAGAATTTATTTTCACCTGCCTATCGAGTTCCTCCCACAAAAGGTCTATGGGATTAGTTAGCGTCTAGGCTTTGAGGAGGCCATTTCATTATTTTGATATTAGTTTCGCGTTCCACCGGTTCTAAATATTCGCAGCACAGTTTAGTGCTGTGTTTCGGATCATTATCATGTAGTAATACAAAATAGTCACCGATTATTCTCATTCCAGATGGTATAGAATTTGTTTCCAAAATTTCTCGGTGGCAATCTTTTCTTCAAATTCCATCTATTTTAACCAAGTCTCCTACGGATGGGGTGCCAAAACAACCTCAAATCATTACCGATCCACCCCATGTTTGACTCTAGGTACCACACATCTTTCTGCTGTTCGTCTCCCGTTCGACCTTTCGTAGACCAGCATTAATGACCTCTATTTAATCCGACACTCGAACTGCGAAAGCCATTAAAGGCTTATTTTAACCCCTTTACTTTCATTTCTAAGAATATTTACAAAGTAAAAGAAATTTACATTGACTTTTATAAAATAAGTACAGTAAATAGGCATAAATATTAAATACTCCAAATAAAATGTGTGTATGTTATATAAAGGAGGGTAAGTAATAACTAGAGACGGGATTTTAGGCAAAATGCCTCTTTGTTTAGATTCAAGGCAAATTAAAAATAATACAAAATCTATATGTTTCTCGACAAATCAAAGCGATCTAGCTATGTTTTATTTTGCCTAGTTGCCTATTTGGACTTTTAATAGCCTAAATCGTGGTTTTTCGCCTATTTTGTCTTAAAATCATATTTATTTGGTCTTAACGTTTTTTTTTTAATTTTAAATAAATATGGTTTTTACACAGCTGCATCTTTCTTAAATGTAAATTTTAGTTTTACAGCTAAAATGCTATAAACTAATACAACGAAGGGTTTTCCCGTCTATTGTGTGAGGGGCAAATTTTGGATTTGCCTGCCGTAGAATTTATATTACTACCCTATTGAAGATATATCCTCAATTATCGGCTTATCGCTCTCGGGTTCATTTACCTGCACCCACATTTTTATTTTACGGGAATCCCTATCGGCTTGTTTACGCCCTGTAATTTAAACCATATAAGCAAATTTCTTCTCCCTGTTAACGTGATTAATGAATACACGATGCCCATTCATAGTTTATACAATGGACATCTTGATATTGCAGTTTAGATTTTATATTTATTCTCTTAATGTTTCTCTGGAGCGTATATGTGTGTATTCCTATAGCGAGGTGGACTATTGACGAATCCGTACATAGTGAAAGACGTACTTTTAATTTTCATTTATATCGTAGCTTGCATATTTTTCGGTAGTTTTCTGTCGGTTTGTGCTTGTTTATCTACTCAGTGTATTGTGTATTTCCATCTACAACAATGCCAAAATCCAAGGAATCACATAGCGATAAAGTTCAAAAATGGCTGAAGGCAATTGGAGGCACTACTGTCTTTCAGCTGAATCCAAGCAACAGTGAAGAGTTGTTTTGTAAAGCGTGCGGAAAAATGGTAAAGGACGTTTTTGTTTTTCTTTCCTAACTTGCTTCAAAAATATTATTGTAGTTAACTTACAAAAAGAAAAATCATTTAGAGCAACATGCTACTGCTCCTGGACATCAGGCAAATATTAGGAAACCGTT
The DNA here is from genome assembly GCA_029619315.2 of Dynastes maya. Classification (NCBI taxonomy): domain Eukaryota; kingdom Metazoa; phylum Arthropoda; class Insecta; order Coleoptera; family Scarabaeidae; genus Dynastes; species Dynastes maya. The sequence continues at coordinate 73,312,742 of JAROYE020000001.1, forward strand.
GAGGAACCAAATGTTAATAGACACCAAAAATTCAAGAGAAATCGACGTTTTTAATCGAGATTTATGCGACGCTTTTATGTCTGCAAATATTCCTCTGGACAGATTAAACTATTCAAAACTGCGAAATTTTCTCACTAAATACTGCAACAAGAATGTGGCAAGCGTGAAAACCTTAAGAACAACATATGTAACAAAATGTTACAATGAGGTAATTAATATAATAAATAATAATTTAAAAATGTATTTTCATACTTGAGTGTCATTAAGATTTTGTTTACACCTATAATATTTTTATTAATTTTTTAAGACTATTAATACTATTCGCGAAGAAGTTGGTAACAACGATATTTGGATATCTATAGATGAGACGACTGACTCTAAAGGTCGTATTATGGCAAATATGATTGTGGATAAGCTTTGTTCTGAAAAACCAGGAAAACCGTATTTACTGGCAACAAAGCAACTTGAAAGAACAAATTGCAATACAATGGCAAGATTCGTGAACCAAGCTTTACGTAAGATATATTATGCAAAAAACTTACTTTAATAATATTGTAAATTTAATGCTAGATATTTAAGTTAAAGACAACTCTCGTATTTTAGGTATTTTGTGGCCAACAGATGGAATTAAGTACGAAAAAGTCAAGCTTTTAGTCACGGATGGTGCTTCTTATATGCTCAAATGTGGTACAAATTTGAAGATTTTTTATAAAAATCTTAATCATTTAACATGTTTTGCACATGGACTCAATTTGGTGTGTGAATGTCTAAGAAATCAATATGCTAATGTTAATGGTTTAATTTCAAATACCAAGGGAGTCTTTTTAAAAGCTCCACTGCGTGTGGCAGTGTATAAAGAAAATCTGCCAGATCTCTCTTTGCCTCCCGAACCTGTCTTAACACGTTGGGGAACTTGGTTAGAGGCGGTAGTTTTTTATGCTAATAATTTCGAAGCAATAAAATTAGTAAGTACTTTTTTAGCAAAATTTTCAAATAAGATTGTTTTTATTTAACGCTTTATGTTTTAGGTTGTAATATCGTTTGACAAAGATTCAGTTAACTGTATTGAGCAAGCGCAAGAATACTTTTCCAATCAAAATGTCAAAAACGATCTTTTATATATCAAGTCGCATTATAAATTTCTCATTGATAACATCAAAAGATTAGAAACATTCGGCCTTCTTCTTACAGATTCTGTTGCAGTAATTAATAATGCCGAAGCAGCTCTCAAGAATGCCCCAGGAAAAGTTGGCAAAATAATTTTGTCAAAGTTTAACCAAGTAATTTCGAAAAAATCCAGGTTTCAAAACGGTTAAAGAGTTTGCTGAGCTGCTCAGTGGCGAAGCAGTTGAAGCTACCGCTCATACCACAGCTGACTGGTCCATATTTAAGTTTTGTCCTACAACCTCGTGTGACGTAGAACGTTCATTTTCTTCGTACAAACTGCTGTTTTCCGACCGAAGAACAAATTTTACTAACGACAACTTGGAAAAACTCTTGTGTGCTACGCAAACGCGAAATTTGAGGACATGTTACACGGCGATTAATTAATTTATTTATTATTTTAAACCAAATGAATCTACATATTTTAGTTATTAGTTAAAATTTGTATGTTTTATTTCTTTTTATGGCTGAAATGTACCTAAAATTACATTAAATATCGTCTTCTTATTCATGTTTTTTTAAAATAAAATGATTTTTATGTTTACCGTTTTTTTTTAAGTATTTGCCTAACATGCCTAAATCACAGTTTTTCGTCCTAAATACATAGTTTTTAAGGCCTAAAAAAGGGCCTTTTTAGCTCTTTTTTACGTCCTAAAATCCCGTCTCTAGTAATAACATCAACAGTTCGAAAAGAGCAAATTAATAAGTTTGTTAGTTAAAATATTTAGTGAAAGCGGAAAAGCGTTGTTTATGCGTGGAAATTTTAAATATTATAAATTTCGGGACATGGTGTTTACGGGTGAAGTTTGTTGGAGATGTACGAAAAAAGCATGCAAGACGAAAATTTACACTATCGGCTCTGACCCAGTTTTTTCGCGAAGTATCGGAATCCACAGTCACGAAGCAATTTCATCCAATGTTTTATTAGGGAGGCTGCAAGTATTCTTAATATAAAGAACACTACATATATAACAAATAATATCGGCACTGAAAAACGAAAAGTTATCCCAAAACTATTGAAATCTATAGATGAAGTTCATAATTTTTTGAGTGCAATGGTTTGTAAAACTATCAAAGGCGAAGATTTTTTGTTAATTAACAATAAGAGTTTACACATCATAATCCTTACTTGTGAAAGCAACGTGTAGTAGTGACATTTTGTATGGTGACGGTACCTTCGAATATTGCACGAAATTCTATTTACAATTTTTCACACTGCACGCATTTCAAAATAATACATATGTGCCTGTTGCATATTGTCTTTTAAAAAATAAACAGAAGCAGACCTGTGATATGTGTTTTCAACTCCTAAAAGACAAATGTGTCGATTTAGGTTTTCATTTAAATCCGAAAAACATAGTGGTGGATTTTGAAGTTGGACTTCAGGAAAGTGTGGCCGACAGTTTCCCGGGAGTTAACATAATCGGTTGTAGATTTCATTTGGCACAAGCTTGGTAAGTTAAAATATTTATTAAAATATGTAACATATTCTTACAAATAATACTGATATTTTATGTCATTTATTAGATATTGGAAAATACAAATCGAGTTGAGCAAGGAGTATCAACACATCCGAGTCGGGAAAGTGGTTGCGTCATCTCTTTGGGTTAACTTTTTTGCCCCCAGAAGAAGTTGGAGATGCATGCGTTTTCGATTTTGTGTCATTGCAGCCCGAAGATCCAAAGTGGTGCAATTCGCAGACTATCTGGTTAAAAACTATATACATAGATGATGAATAAAGCTGGCCACGAGCGGTACCGCGCAGTAGCGTAGAGTCGACCAGGCCTCGCGTTCCACTAGAGTTATTCTGCTAATAGAGATGTTTGCTGCCGCAAATAATTTCGCTCATCTTTTAAATAAAAATTAAATAACACGTGCTCAAACACTTACCATTTTAAGAGTCCTCCGTGAAATCACAAAGTGAATAACGTCTGTTAAACATCTGTAACATTAGATATGTTTCAACTGTTGTTTCGGCAAAACTAGTACGGCATGAGGAAAAAATGCGTTTATATGCAGAGAACGAACGTTCTACATCTAGTGACGTAATATTTGCGTAAGTAAAATAATCTTTCAAATAACTTAACGATTCTGTTGACGCACCTTCACAAATGTGTCTTAATGTGCCAAAATCAGAATTTTTCTCAAAAACACTTTCAAATTTTTCTAGAACAGAAACATCTTTTGCGTCTTCAATCGCGCATAGCTGTGCGTGAACATGTTGCACTATTTGTAGAGATTCTTCTAACGGCACCGCAGGATTTTGTAATTTTTCTATTGCATCTGCTAGCCCGAAGTAATTGTCGTGAATGATTTTTAAATCCATTTTAACCTGACTATCTTGAAATTTCGACTGGCTTTTCTGGATAGCGGCAGCTTCCTTTGTATCGAATTGTAAAACCACGTTCTTAATATTGTCAAAATATTTATGATAATAAAACGCGGCCTGCAACCATGTTCCCCAACGAGTTAGAATAGGTTCTGGTGGCTCTGGTATACGGGGGCACAGTCTGTGAAATTCGCGAATACGTTTCGGTGATTTGACAAATACTGCTTTGGTGTGCGCTATTAAAGTGTCTACCTCAGGATAACATTTTCTGATACTATCCGCCACAAGATTGAGAACATTAATTTTACACGTAATGTGTAACAAATTAGCAGAATGCTTTTTAAGAGACCGGCCTACAGAAAGCATGTTTGCAGCACCATCACTCACTAACATCAAGAGTTGGTTTGTTGAAAGTTCAAACTTGTCCAATGTATTTAACACTAACTTTGAAATTACTTCGGCAGTACACTGTTGTATTCGTTTGGAGACTAATAGAATTGAAGGTGCCGATTGATGAGGTTCCAATTTGCGTGCCATTACATTAAGAACAGAATGTTTCTTCCGATCTGTTGTTTCGTCGACACATAACCACAATTTTTGATCTTTCAACTCCGATTTGATTTTTTGTTCAATATGTTCGCGCGCAGATGGCACAATTCTTCGTAACGATGTTCGACTTGGTAATTTGCACTCCGAATAGTTATTCCAAAAGCGGATAAATGGTTCCTTGTCTAGTAAATTAAACGGTATATTACATGCGATAAACGTAACGCATAAATTAAATATAAATTTTTTATTGTCTCGTGCGCAATTTCTTTTTGAGACATGCTTTTCACTATTTACGTGTCGTAGACAATGTTGTCTGGACCAACACATTAACGGGATTTTACAGATTACACATTTAATTTTAGCACCTTCATATATTAAGTCTGGAATTTCTGCAATAAATTTTCGAAGTTTGTCCGACCGCGGTCGTTTTGTTGACGAAATCATAATTTTTCTAGGACAGATAAACAATTGCGCAAATGACCGGCAGCGAAAATGTCCGTACTGCCCCGCAGACGAAGTAATACCACCGTTCCTCTCGGTCCGAACTGATTCTACGCCGATGCGCGGTACCGCTCGTGGCCAGCGTTAATGATGAATGATGAATCGCGTTTTCCACCAAATATTTGTGCTTGAACAATAACAAAATAATTGTATTTCAAGAGCAGATTTTGTAAAGTGTTGCTCATATAAAATAGCCGTATAATAATAATGTTAGAATTTTTCAAGTTTATATGCTTTAATATGTACATATGTATACGTATATATATATATTTACGCAAGTTTTTGTAGAACTTTTCAAAATGAATTATTCTTGTTACATTAGACTTTTTCTAATTTGTATACTTTAACATCTACATATATTTTAACGCAACAGTTTTTGTAAAGACTTTATAATAAACTATTTTTGCTATACTAGAATTTTTCTAATTTGTATATATTAACATCTGTACCTATACATTTTGAATCATTTTTATTCACCGCACTTCCAGGAAAGGTTAATTATCTTTGCGCAGTTCGTGTATCAGATTAAATTACCCTTCTAATTACTTTGCGCAGTTCAAGTATAGGCTTATCTTCCTGGGATTAAAATTTCTGCAGTTTGAGTGGGCCCCTTTCTTTTACTTATAGGTTATTATACTCCCTAAATAACAATAAATACATAATTTTCTGAAATCCAAGCAAAAATGTGGTTGGACGAATAATTATGGCTGGCAGTGTAGGTTGTTCTATTTAAAATAAGAAAGTTGAAATCCTTTTTCAGTTTAATCAAGAGTGCCTTGCAATTAAAGATATAAAAATAATAATATCCATAAAAATAATCCACAATATTATCCATCAAAATTTAAAAGGCTATTTTAGTTACTTTCAGAGGTACATCTAACAGGCCATCGCGTCGCGAATGATCCTACCCTGCTCATAAAACAGATAAATTTCATTCGCTGCTAACAGGCTGTGTCTTTGAAATATTTTTAATAAAATTCAATATGTCGCCTTAAACAAAAATAAGTCAAGTACTAAAGTATTAATTGCAGTGTAAGTTAAGGAAAGTTGATAATATCAAGTTATATACGGCTAAAGGTAAAAAAATATAAGTAAGTGCAATTACTTTTACATTGATACTATGTAGATGTACTTTTTCTGTTAACAGATAACAAGGTAGGTTCTCAAAACTGAATATGAATTAGATATTCAGATATGATTAATTAAATCATAATACAAGAGGAACAAACAAGCACCTAAAAGATAATTCATATTTATATGTCATAATTAACAGGTTTTATGGTATTCAAGGTTCATTCAAATGACAAAAGATCATAATTTAATACTTCACTGTATCTCTAAGCGATTCGCAATGTCATGAGATTCATGTCAGATATATTCTCATAACTTTTAATAACAGCTATATGTTTATAAACAGGGATATGTGTAATTTATTCGATACGTTTTCTATTGTTTATACAAGCACTTATATCATTATTGAATTCATTGTGGCCGAAAATATACTAATTATTCGAACCTTCCGTATTGTAAAATAATGAGTAACCTATGTATATCGCGTGCGTTAAAGAATTCTTGGATAATTATATTTACGACATTTAACATTCTTGCTTGTATTGATTTAATTGCCAGTTATAAATTGTTAATTAGTTACACATACGCTTATTTGTAACGATATTGTTTTCATATATCTATGCGAACAGAATCACTTAGTTGCTATTAAACGAATTAACGTTTCGACAAACAATTTCCAAGTTATTCAACGTACAAAAAGGTTTAGTTTACTTTACAATAAATAATTGTTAAATAATGCCTTAGTCTGGGTTTTTCCATTGTTTTGATTTAAGTACGAGGTAGGCCCCATAAATTCTCGGCCTGACTGGCTTGTACAGGTTCGAGCGTGTTCAAACGCCGTTGAGTCATAGTTGCACATGTGCGAGGCCTACACTATATATATTACGGCTCGAAGAGTAGTAGTTCTTAGTAGCCAGGCAGACAACGTGACTAGTGCATGAAAATGTCTCAGGTAACGAAAATTGAGTACCGCGCAGTCATTAAATGTTTAACAAAAGAAGGGCATACGTCTAATCACATTAAACAACGTTTAGACGGCGTTTATGGTGATTTATATCCTTCATATTCCACTATAAAAAAGTGGGCAAAATGTTTCCGTTTGGGGCAAGAATCCCTTAAAGATGATGAACGCCCCCGGTCGGCCAATTGTACTGATAACGCCTCAAAATATTCGAATTATTGAAGAAATGGTATTAGCAGATCGGCGTTTGAAAGTGAAGAAATTAGCAGTGATGTCTAACATTTCTGAAACAAGTATTTGCCGAATTCTCCATAACTATTTGGACATGAATAGTGCAAGATGGGTACTCAGCTCTCCAACGTCGGGTCGCGCTCGTTTTTAAACATGTGTGCAGACGAGCCGAAACCGATTTTGGAGTCCATTGTCACAGGAGATGAGACAATAGTTCTGTATTATGATCCTCTATCCAAAAAGAAATCGATGGAATGGCGGCGACCCGATAAACCTCGTCCCAGAAAGGCGAAAGTCGTTCAATCAACGAAGAAGGTGATGGCCACAATATTGAGTTGCAAGGAGCTGTAATACATTTTGAGCGAAAAACTTTAGATTATTTTTACAAGGGTATAGAATTATTAATTTATCGTTGTAATAAATGTATTGAAGTTAGGGGAGATTATATTGAAAAATAAAAATTGTAATATTTTACTAAGTTTATTTTCTTTTATATCGGGTCGAGAATGTATAGCACCTACCTCATAATCTGACATTTCGGAAATGTATGTGCTGTCGTCTTCAGAGTAGCTCTGAAGCGAGCTGATAGTTTCTTGTGTATAAACTTTATTCATCTATTGGTATTCGTTTAATACAAAAAATACCATATATTTATATCCCTAACAAATTAATTACAATATTTGCTAAAGTATTTGAAATAGTAGTATTTTTAGTCTCACTAGACAAATTCTAATACTCTTAAGCCTAAAATTATTTATGTTTAATTTTATAATGGAGTAATTAATATTTATTGTTCCAGAAATTTAAATTAAAGTGTGCATGTCTATAGCGTCACATGTTACCACTGCAGTCCAAAATAATTTCTACTGTAATTTGCCCATATGAGCTGCGCTTATTAGAAATAAGTCAAGGTCGTTTATAAACAGTGAAAAAATTAAAGGAGATAAAACGCTACCTTGCGGTGAACCTATATTAGTATGTATTGAATTCTTCTCATCTGACTTCCCAATTATAACAATATTATTCTTCGATCAAACTATTGTTAATTCTATACGGGAATTTTATCACCAAAGTCCTCTTGGTAATAAAATTGATTACGGGTTAACCCTAGTTAGGTACATACTTGTTAGAATATACATACATTACCAGAGACATCAACAACCTATTTTCTATTTTGCTATGTACTTTCATGTGTCAAAACTGTAGTATATCTACAGCATAGCTAAAGGTAAGGTAGTGAATTTAATTGGTATATAGCTACTCGTTTGAAAAACTTGGTTTTTATTAAAAAATACTACAAAGCACTAATAAAAGCTATCAGAGTTTGTTACATAATCTTGGTCAATTTGTGTATCTTACATATTTCTATAAAAATATGCAATAAATTTAATTTTGACATATACAATACAATATATTTAAACGTAAATCACAGATACTTAGTTATCAGTCTAAAACGTGACAAACGGTTGCACCCGCTGTTTACTATGTATGTACATACATACATACAAAGAATCGATTGATCGATGTGCGTGTACCAATCAACCGATAATGACCGAACGTCCACTCGATTCCTTGTATGCAACCGTTTATCACGCTTTAGAACTTATTACTTATTCTTATTACTAAAGAATAGTTCGTCTAGGATGTCCTATTCTGACAGCAACTTTAAATTTTCGATAAAGTTTGTCGTAGGCGAAACATAGATGAACTTATATGCTTTGTTTTTAATCTTTTCTTTCGAATAATTAATTTCAGTGATTTTTCTAATCAAAAACCTTCGCTCTAACGATACAATATCTTTCGTACAAAGCTGCAAACTACCGTTTCTGACAACTTTTCGAATGTCGTGCTCGTGTTGATTTCTAGATTGTTCTACAACGCTGACTCCCGTAGAGGTTTCGAAACACAGGTTACATTGCACTGATGCTCTCTCAATACTCACACGTATTCGGCTCGAAGGACCAAATGTTTGATATAACTTTAGTGTTCAAATATAATTCCACTTTTTTTATAAAACATGTAATTTTGATATGAAAAATTGCTTACAATGTTCAGAACACGTTACACGCCACCATTGCTGTTCGATATCTATGTGAATTACCCATAATACAGCTTGACTTGTATGCTGACTATCTAACAGCATGTATATTACTATCTTAATTTCTGTCAGTGCTTACTTTTCAGTTCGGCATGAAATCAACGTATAGGTACCTGTACTACCTATAATTTTACTTTATACAACTTACCATAGCCCTCAATAAAGCAATGTTCTTTCATGTGTCAAACCTGTAGTATATCTACACCACAGCTATAGGTAAGGAAGAGAATTTAAACAGTTGCTACTTGTTTGAAAAACGTGGTTTTTATTAAAAAATATAACAAAGTACTAGTAAAAGCTATCAGAGATTGTTATATAATCTTCGTCAATTCGTGTATCTTACATATTTCTATTAAAATGTACAATAAACTTAATACTTACATATAGAATACAATAAATTTATACGCAAATCACAGATGATTATTAAAAAATAGTTCGTTTTTAATATTTTCTTTCAAATAATTAATTCCAGTGGTTTTTCTAATCAAAAAGCTTCGTACAAAGCTGCAAACTTCCAATTTTTTAGGCAACTTTTCGATTGTCGTTCCTTTTCGTAAGAACACGATCTAGTTCTTCACGCTTCCTCCTTCTTTTGGCACAAATCTGTAATTCCTCCATGGCTTCCTCTATTGTACACTCGTTTTCCTTTTGTCTGGTAGCCATTTTGTATGTTTATTCTAAGTTTCATGATATTACGTGTTTCACCAGAGTTACTGAGTGGGAATGAAACAAAACTCAAGATGGTATATCTATTTATAGTGGAAGAAAAAATGGGAGGATGTAAATTGCCCGGATTATGATATTTTAATCCTAGATGACCCAAACGATCTACCTCTATATGTAAATTGACCCAGATATTTTTTCTTTACCTGCTCATAAGATGGAAATATACCCCGACTATCACTAGGTAAATAGTAAATTAAAACTAAGAAATGTCTGAAAAAATATTTAATATATATAATATCTATACATATATCGTCAAGTACATACACACATAGACATATTTTAAGCTTTCGCCAAAATAATGGGGACGATTTTTATAAATTCTAAACGGTTAGAGATGATTCCTCTTTTAAAGTCCTCAGTTTTCTTTTGGATAAATTGTTGCTCTTTCTTAGTGGCAGCGGTTTTCGTAGAATATTACTGGCAATTGTTTCGATTTTTACATATCTTTCCAGTTGAATACTTAATAATGTGTTAGTGAACACATGTATTGACGGATGGGCCGCATCAAAATATGAATTAAAATGGAAATGAAATGATTCGCAGTTATTGGTAGTACTGAATGTTGATGCGGACGCTGATGCCCAATAGTTGAAGGAAAACAACTCTTTTCGTCGATATAAGTTTCTATTACATAGTCTGCAAACTTCACAACTTTATCATGGGCAGACTATATTGCTGCTAAATCTATAGCAAAATAATCTCCTACGTCGAGAGGATCTAAAACAATTAGTCAGAAAACGTAATCGCTTGCCCGAGGTAAATAGGTACCCAGTGCAATTTACATTTCTGAAAATCCATTTACCTTAATTTAAGTACCTCTAGGATTATCGGAGCAATTTGCATATAGGATTTAAGTACCTCTAGAATTATCGAGGAATTTACAATCGCCCCGAAAAAATATATTATTGATATAAAAGGGATTAAGTTTAATAATAAAATTGTTCACATTAAAATTGTTCTGGGCATATTGTGAATAATAATGACTCATAATGAGTCTGTTATTGGTTTAAATGTCAACAAACCCATTTAAGGTTTATACCCTACAAAGCTACCTAAGACATGTTAGTACAGTATCTATCATACTAGAACGATATCCACTCAGTCTCTGAATCTTTCAGTATATTTTCTTGTTGCGTTTTGAAACAAATTACATTTTGACTTATAAACGTCATACTTCGGATATTTTTTTTTTGAATTGTACTCCTCAATCTTTTCATTAATAGCTACTACAAATATGGTAGCATGTAATAATATGAAATATCGTCAAACATTGTCACAAGAAAATGTGTATTACTGCATACTGAATGATATTCGATAACTATTCGGTTATATATTTTATTGTTTTCAAAAGATGTATTTAAAATGGCCACCATTTTCTACTAAACATTGTTCACGTTGACGAAAATGCTCTGTTGTATGCTTATCTGTGAAAATGCTAACCTCTACATCCTTGTGCAGCCTTTCCCATAATCCAGAACCACAGCAGGCAATAAAAATATGGTGTGCCCTTTCGGGCCTCTTTGTTTTTGCGCCGTCATAAAAAATAACAAAAAGCGCTATCGCCAAATAATGTAAAGGTACTCTAGTTTTTCCAAATAAGATGGGTATACCTTAGCAGGTAGTGTTAATGACTAAATTCAAAAACTTTTTTTAGAATATACAACAACTAAACAAAACCACATTATTTACTTATTCTAAACCCTTCTCTGAACAATATAAAAAATAAGATTAATGTAATCACGCTGCTTTATAAAGTTTTTTCATTATATGTACTATAGAAAAATTTAATGGTAATATGTACTAATAAAATGTAATGCCATGAAAAACTCATTTAGGTAAAAAAGTTGTTTACTACATCAAAATGTACTGTCTTCGTATACATTTCAATCCTATAAGCAGAAGTTGTATTAATAAATGGGCAAATTAATGTTTTCAAACAAATTGGAACGCAGGGAATATAAGAATATTAAATCAGATAATCCCTACTTTCACATTAAGTAAATTCTATAATTTAAGGATATAAAATTCTTAATTGGTTAACCCTTAGGTACACATTTATCGTCAAATATAAATAGGCTACATTCTCGTCCTTCAGTTTAACCTAGTTTTACCTAGCTGGCCTTAGTGAAATAGTAGTGTGGAGCTAATAAGCAGCAAGCAGCAAGCTACAAACGAAAAAATCAGTTTACAAAAGAAGAAGCAATGAAAGAATTAAATATCCCTAGCACAAGTACGAAGAAAAGCACCTCGTTAGATTGTACTCTTACCAAGAGGCATGAAAATTCAAAAACTGCAAGAAATTCTAATTTCCAACCCAATATTAGAAAGGATGTCTTAACATTTGAGAGGACGTTTCTCATTCGGAAAACAATCCCATTCAAATTTTCTGAAGAGAAGAATAAGCAAGGGATTTTCAAATATTCCTATGTCCAACCAAGAAAGGATTTTGAGTCAGGTGAATTATAACCACACTGACAACGTGCTTGCAGAACTATTTTTTGAAGTCGATTAGTGCACACAAATAATCTCAAACAAACAACTTCCTCAAACAATTTGGAGAAAGTTAGCAAAAGTCTAATCGGCCTGTATTTATTTAAATAGATGAGCCATTCAAAACTAATCTACCGGATCAAACGTTCATAACAAGCGAATGCTTGCAACCAAAATATTCAGGTTTAAATAAAACAAGCTGGACTCTTTAATCGTTTTAAGACTTCTAAACTACAGCATTAACAACCTTCCTTCTCTGCTTTCTAATTCTTTTCAAATTTCAACACTTTTATCTCTGTACAGTGATCGCCACAAGGTAGGGAAAGTTTTAAATAAAAGAAAATTGTTAGGGTACTAATTTGTGCCTCTCATAGGAACCTATTTAGCCCCTGACAGATATACGAAATGATGGTTACTTATTTAAAGAATGGGTTCTTTCGAAATTTTCAAAATATAAAGAGTGCTATTTTTCGAAAACTAAGGATGCTTTCAGATAGATTTTTCTACCGCATGCAAATTTTAGCTACCTGAACATCTTGAGAGCTAAAAAACGTTTTTCTTCTTTAACTTCCGCAAAATTTGGATCTTTCATTTCCTGAAATTTATCCAAAATTTCACGTATCTACTTAAAAAAAAACTAAAGTTTTTGCATAATATTTCCACTTTTGTATGAGAGATGTTGTTTAGGAGAAATATTTCTCAGAGATAATTAGTATCCATTTAAATGACTTCTAAACACCCTAATTCTCCCATGTCAAAGGAATAAATTCAATAAAATTCTAGCCAACATTAGTGGGTAAAAAAATTCTGACACGCATTTTAAATTTAATTAGGCGTACAAACTCATTAATAAACAGGATCTTTTAAATTGTTGAGTTTATTTACCGCCTTAACCAAGTTATTGTTTATGTTCATTTTGCAGTATCTCACAAACTACGTATGATAAACCTATATATGGGAGGTCTACTGAAAAGCTTTGTTTACTTCTCTATTTAAATCTATAAAATATACAGGATGTTGTGTTTTAAATAACAAAGCCACTATTGTGGCAGTAAATTGTGGTTTGTCGTATACCTAAAAAATACAAGTCAAAAATATACAGTCTCCGTCAATTTGGGTATCTTACATATCTGTAAAATGTACACTAATTGGTGTCAACTGAGAGGTAAGGTAATGAAATTAAACGGTTGCTAGTAATTTGAAAAACGTGGTTTTTATTAAAAAAATGTAACAAAGTACTAGTATAAGCTATCACAGACTGTTATAAAATCTTTGTCTATTTCTATATCTTACATATTTCTATTAAAATGTACAATAAAAATATTTACATATGGAATACAGTAAACTTAAACATAAATCACAGATACTTAATTATCACTAAAAAATAACTCGTCTAGGACATCTTCATCTGACTGCAACGTTAAACTTTCGTTGAAGTCTGTCGGAGGAGCAACATCGATGAACTTATAGGCTTCCGTTTTAATCTTTTTCTTGGAATAATTAATTGCAGTGCTTTTTCTAATCAAAAACCTTCGCTCTAACGATGCAACATCCCTCGTACAAAACTGCGAATTGCCGTTCCTGGTAACTTTTCGATTTTCGTTTCTCTTCGTAAGGACGCGATCTAGTTCTTCACTTTTCCTCGATCTTTTGGGACAAATTTGTAATTCCTCCATAGCATCCTCTATTGTACACTCGTGTTTCCTTTTGCAACTTCTCGTCCGAAATTCAATACTGGCAGTCATTTTCTACTTTTGTTCTAGGTTTGACAATATAATACCTGCTTCACCAGAGTTACTGATTGCGAATGAAATAAAACTCAGGATGGTACATCTATTTATAGTGGAAGGATTTCCAAGAAAAAAGATGTTATTCAAGTAAAAGAGATTAAATTAAATAATAAGATTATGGGCATTAAATTATTCTAGGCATAATACCAATAATAATGACGTTGTTAATGGGTTACATGTCAATTAACCCATTTAATGATTATAACCTACAAATCTTTCTTTAATTTAAAGTGAATTAGCTTTGCATAACTCATTCCCTAATTTGTTTGTGTATTCAGTACTATGATCATTTCCAGAAAAATTTTTCACAACATTGAATTCAGTATAATTTAATTATGGCTTTATTTAAAAATAAATAGAGTACTACGGGAAGAGAACCCTTGTTTATATATATCTCAATAATTGCACAATCTAGATCGTTGAAAAAACTAAGGTAAAAACGCATATTTTTGCTTTGTTGTAGATATTTACAGCAAACTATGCGGTAAGTCAATCCTTTATTACTATTACAAAGCAGTTAAAGCGGATGGAGAAAAATCCGGAAACAGCTAATGTCAATAACTATGAAATTCAGTACTTGTGGGTAACTAATTATGAGGACTAAATTGGAAATATCTACATTTTAATCTCACTTCCGATTTAAGTGGAAGTTAAATATTACTACTCATTTCTAAAAGCGGTGTAAACACCCGTATCTTCCACGTATACGGCCAAATAGGCCATCTGTAAGAGTGAGACCTCAGAAGAAGCTTTGAACTTGAGTAATAAAACCTGGTAAACTCCAGATCTAAACTCAGACGGAGAAAGGAGACTGCCTCAAGGGATTTAACGCAGAAAGTATTCCCTCAGATACAATCAAACTAGATTTGTCAGTCCTGGATCTGGTACTTATATAAATCAGACCGTCAAACGAAGCCGTGCCAAAAACCTCTGGAAGGTATTCTTTAATACTTCACTGAGGCAACACTGCTGAAGTTTTAATGCCAAACCCTCTCTGAAAGTAAACTATTCGTCAGAGTATTTCTAAAGTGATTACTTCGTTTCGACTGCTTCTATAACCTTTGAAGGAAAGTTAATGATCACTAATGATCATGTATAAAAAATAAATTATCCGAGTTTGGTATTCCGCCAGCGGCCCCTTCCAGCATTCCGGGAAATAAGATAGCGTTGTGAAAGACTGCGTGCACTGACTTCTATCTCTACGAGTATTTTAAAAGGAGAATGAAAATGAGTAAACAAAAAACGGGTGCAATGCAATAATGAGTATGAATTTTTAATATTAATTCCCAGATATTTAATTGGATATTGACTTAATCTTGCAAATTACACGTTTTTCTATTTTTTTTTGTGTAAATACGATATAATTGTAAGATAATTGGATATTCTCATATTTCTGGAGATTCCTTTTAAAAGAGCTGTTTTGATCACAAGCCAAACATTTTTACCTATCCTCACAAATTTATTTTGTCTATTATTATATTACCGAATATTTAATGAAATCCACTAGGATAATACGACTAACAAACAGTTAAAGATTACTCATTTTAAAATAAATATTATTCTGAACAAAAATATTCCTATCTAATAAACAAATTACCTAATGGATATGTAATTATAGCTATGTGCAACGAAGCGCTTCATTGAGAGACATCCAAAGTAGAAGGGTAAATAAAAACGAATTACCTTATCGTTGCATTATGTAAAACAATTCCTAATTATTGCTTAAGTAGTTCCCAATAAATATCTATTATTTAATACAATTATGATTATCTTCGTTTTGTAATGTAAATCAAAAAATAAAGATTCGACTTTATTATTTTCCTAAGATTATTGTTTCTGAGCACCTGTGCTTGCTTTTAAACACTATAAGTACAACACTGGTATAGATGAAAGTAACCAATTAAAGATACTCTAATCAGTGAAAACGTCGAAATTAATAGCAATATCAAGTATATAGTATTCACTATCTTCGTATACATACGACAATTTCAAATATATTTAACAACTTCCACAGAGGTATGCTGATGAGCCGTAAAACTGCGCGGCGCGTCCGTACATGGTGGTAGTTGGTAGTTGGTTTCATTATTACTATAACTTCAACTTTTATACCATTACAAAAGTCTCACAAAATGGGAACGTTAAAAACATCATAATTTTATTCTAATAATTTAAAACCTTTTTCTTAAAATGTAGGAACAAAATCCCAATCAAAAGAAATAATGGAAATAATTTTGTAAAACATAAAGATTTAAGATTAATTATTTATGTAAAACAGCTAAATCGATGTGGTAAACATCAACTACGTTGTGAGTCTTCTCCTTTAATTATATCACATCTATTGAGAAGTAGTTTATTTTCGATTGCCCTCAGAAACTTGAAACAAATAAAACTGGCAAACACATTCTTCATATGCCGTAATGTAAAATATACATGTATGCCGTCGAAAAGAGTCCTAGTTTATTGGGTAAGTGAAAAATGCCGCAGCATGGATTTACTAACAGTTACTTTCCGTATGTTGGTCTTCATTCAAAATACCTGTACACAAAATTTCAGCCCCCTGATATCATTCAGGGAGATATGAGAGAAAGAACTCCTAATATCATAAGTAGTTTTTCTAAAAAATTGTGAGAGATATTGAAATAAAACAAAAATTAAGTATTACCCACGTAGCATTATTGCAATTGTATTACATATTTTCCCATAATTTGGATGTTAATTTAACTTTAGCATTGCCCTAAACATCATATTATATCAATCATCGGGGATTGGTCCCTGACGAACCCCCAAAATATATTATTTATGTACCCCTTAAAATTAAATAAAAATTATAACAAAATAATACAGAGCTAAAGATTAATATTCAATTTTTATTTTATTCTAATATTTTTCAACATTTTAGAGAAAAATTATTTTAGTGTCAGGAGTTTTTCCCATTATATTTTCCATATAAGCAATGTCAGGAATCTGAAACGTTATGTGCCGGTATTTTGAATGAGAACCAATACACAGAAACTAACACTTCATAAATCCACTTTGGGGCATTTTTCACTTGCTTAACTCTGCAACCGTCACGTCATGTTGGATCATATTAACCCAGCTCGATTTGCAATAACAATAATTTTAATTTCTATGCATTACAGTCACTACATTTTTGCCTATTTCTTCCCTTTCTGTTCCGATTTAAATGGTACCCCATTCCTCAAATGTATGTGAATCCAAATATTGTATTTGTTATTTTCCTGTATAATGATTTTTCTTTAATACACCTTCTATTGCTAATTCTATTAACTACAATATGTTATTCAATTTATTTTTCACCTATTTGTTTATTTATTTTTTTAATTTGGGTCAATATGCCCCAAGGGGACTATATATGCTATACCATGCCAGGTGACGACTCAAGGGTTAATCGACTGGACCCTTTTAGTGTTTAACCAAAAAGCAGCAACCATACAAGATTTATGTATATTATTGACTTATGTATAGATTAAGTTAAGGCACTTTACGGATTTGTTAGTACAGTATCTGTCATATTAGAACGGTTTCCACTCAATCTCCGCATGTTTCAGTACATTTTCTTGCTGCGTTTTGAAACAAATTATATTTTGAGTTATAAACGTCATATTTCTGATATTATTTTTTAAAAATTGTACCCCTCAGTTTTTTTGGTAAGTTTACACTAATAGCTACTATAAATACGGCGGTATGAAATAATCTGAAATATCATCAAGCATCGTCACAAGAAAATGTGTATTGCTGCTTATTAAATGATATTTCATAACTATTCAATTATATATTTTATTGTTTTCAAGAAATGTATTCGAAATGTCCACCACATTCTACTAAACATTGTTAGCATGTACGAAAATGCTCTGGTCCATACATGTCTAATAATGTTTACTTGTTCTTTAAAATCACTACATTAGTGTATTAAAATTATCCACCCTTTTCCATAATTTAGGACCACAGCAGGCAATAAAAATATGTTATAAGATCGTGTGGTGTGCCCCAGGGATTCAGTTTTGGACCTCTTCGTTTCCGCGCAGAAGTGATAAATAACGAAAGGCGCCATCGCCAAATATAATGTAAAGGTGCTCTGTTTTTTTTTCAAGATTTACAGCAGCTACTGTTAACCACTAAATTCACAAACTTAGTTTAGAATTTAAAACAACTAAAAAAAAACACTTTATTTACTTATCCTAAACCTTCCTCTGAACAATATGCATATACAATATTTCAATTTTAGAAGACGAGTTAACTAAATAATTTAGAAATCCTCCTTGACAATGATCGTAACTAAATAATAAGATTAGTATGATCATGTTACTAAAAATATAACCATTACATTACTTTATAAAGTTTCATTATTATAAGCACTAGTAAAAATTTGATGGTAATGGGTACCAATAAAATGCAATGTCGTGAAAAACACATTCGGGTAAAAAAGTTGTTTACTTCGTCAAAATGTACTACTGTTTTCGCATACATTTTAATCCTAATAAATGGGCAAATTAATATTTTGAAGCAAATTAGAAGGCATGGATTCTAAGAATAATAAATTAAATAATCCCTACTTTCACATTAAGTAAATTGAATAATTTAATGGATATAGAATTCTTAATGAGATAATCCTTAGGTACACACTTATCGTTAAATATAAATAGCAACAATCTCGTCCTTTAGTTTCATTGTACCTAGATCGCTTTAGTGAAATAGTCGATATATTGTGAAAGTTAAATTCATTAAAAATAAACTCAAGAAACCGAACTATTGGAGCTAATATAACAAGCTACAAAAGAGTAAAATCAGTTAACAAAAGAAGAAGCAATGGAACAATTAAATATCCATAGCAAAAGTACGAAGAAAAGCACGTCGTTAGATTATATTCTTACCAAGAGGCGTGAAAATTCAAAAACTGCAACAAATTCTAATTTCCAACCCAGTATTAGAACGGATGTCACAACATTGGAGAGGAGGTTCCTCATTCGGAAAACAATCCCATTCAAATTTTCTGGAGAGGAAAGTAAACAAGAGGCTTCCAAATATTCCTGTGTCCAACCAAGAAAAAATGTTGACAATCAGGTGAATTATAACCACGCTGACAACGTGCTTGCAGAACTATTTTTTAACGACGATTAATGCGCAGCTGTGATCTCTAAATGGAATATTTATGTTATATATGTGTACTTGTAGTGCTGTAGTATGTTTTTGTTGACGATATTGTTAATTCTAAACCATGTTTAACAATGTATATTTTTGTACTAAATAAATGAATAACCTCAATATTTCTACTTTTAATAAACCTTTCCTGAAATTTACCTAAAGCATCATTTTTATGCATGTTAAATAATCTTAAACAAGTGGCTTTCTCAAACAATTTGGAGAAGGTTAGCAAAGAACCAATCGACCTGTATTTCTTTAAATAGACGAGACAGTCAAAGCTAATCTACCGGATCAAACTCCTTTAACAAGCGAACACAATCCAAAAATTCAAAGTTAAATAAAACACTGTGGAGTTTTTAATCGTTTTAGGACTTTTAAACTACGGCATTAAGAATTTTCCTTCTCTGCTTTCTAATTCTTTTCAAATTTCAACACTCTTATCTGTACCCTATGATAGCTATAGAGTGGGAATCAAATAGGGAAAATTTTAATTAAAGGAAAAATGCTAGGGTACTAATTTGTGCCTGTCCTAAGAACTTATTTAACCCCTATCAGATATACGAAGTGATGGTTAGTTATTTAAAGAATGTTCTTTTTCGAAATTATCCAAATCTGAAGAGTGCTATCTTCCGAAAAATTTAGGATGATTTCATACAGGTCTTTCTATCGCATGCCAATTTTAGCTACCTGAACGCCTTGAGGGCAAAAAACCGTTTTTTGTTCTTTAACTTGCCCAAAATTTGAATTTTTCATTTCTTGAAATGTATCCAAAATTTCACGTGCCAAGACCTAGTTTTAAAAAAAACTAAAGTTTATAATGAAAACCTTAGTAAGTTATAATTGTAAAAAATAATTGAAATTCATAATTATTTTTTTATTTATTTAATAGAAAGTAATATTTTTGCACTTTTGTTTGAAAGATGCTGTTCAGGAGAAATATTTATCAGAGATACTTAGTTTCCATCAATTCTTCCATGTCAAAGGAATAAATTCAATAAAATTCTAACAAATTTTAGTGAGTAAAAAAATTCTGACAGGCATTTTGAATTTAATTAGGTGTATAAACTAATTAATAAACAGGATTTTTTAAATTGTTGAGTTTATTTACCGCCTTAATCAAGTTATTGTTTGTGTTCATTTTGCGGTATCTCTCAAACTATAATAAACCTATATATGGGAGGTCCACTGAATAGCTTTATTTAATACTCTGTTTAAACCTATAAAATATACAAGATGTTGTTTTAAATAACAAAGCTACTATTGTGGCAGTAAATTGTGGTTCGTCATATACCTAAAAAATACAAATCAAAAATATACAGTCTCCGTCAATTTGGGTATCTTACATATCTATATTAAAATGTACACTAATTGGTATCAGCAAAGTGGTAAGGTAAATGAATTAAACGGTTGCTAGTCGTTCGAAAATCGTGACTTTTATTAAAAAATATAACAAAGTACAAAGTATTACAGATTGTTATAAAATCTTCGTCAATTTCTACATCTTACAAATTTCTATGAAAATGTACAATAAAAATATTTACATATGAAATACAGTAAACTTAAACATAAATCACAGATACTTAATTATCACTAAAAAATAGCTCGTCTAGGACATCTTCATCTGACTGCAACTTTAAACTTTCGTTGAAGTCTGTCGGAGGAGCAACATCGATGAACTTATAGGCTTCCGTATTAATCTTTTTCTTCGAATAATTAATTGCAGTACTTTTTCTAATCAAAAACCTTCGCTCTAACGATGCAACATCCCTCGTACAAAACTGCGAATTGCCATTCCTGGTAACTTTTCGATTTTCGTTTCTCTTCGTAAGGACGCGATCTAGTTCTTCACTTTTCCTCGATCTTTTGGGACAAATTTGTAATTCCTCCATAGCTTCCTCTATTGTACACTCGTTTTTCCTTTTGCAGCTTCTCTTCCGAAATTCAATACTGGCAGCCATTTTCTACTTTTGTTCTAGGTTTCACAATATAGAGTTACTGATTGCGAATTAAATAAAACACAGGTTGGTACATCGATTTATAGTGGAAGGATTTCCAAGAAAAAATATATTATTTAAATAAAAGAGATTAAATTAAATAATAAGATTATCCCCATTAAAATTATTCTAGGCATATTACGAATAATAATGACATTGTTATTGGGTTAATACACGTCAATAAACCCATTTAATGATTATAACCTACAAACCTTTCTTTAATTTAAAATGAATTAGCGGTGCATAACTAATTCCCTAATTTGTTTATGTATTCAATGCTATGATCATTTCCAGAAAAATTTCTTCACAATCTTGAATTCAGTATAATTTAATTATGGCTTTATTTAAAAATAAATAGAGTATTACCGGGAGAGAACCCTTGTCTATGTATATCTCAATAATTGCACAATCTAGATTCTATATCATTGTAGAAACTAAGGTAAAAACGCATATTTTTGCTTTGTTGTAGATATTTACAGCAAACTATGCGGTAAGTCCATCCTTTAAATTACAAAGCGGTTAAAGCGAATGGAGAAAAATCCAGAAACAGCTAATGTCAACAACTATAAAATTCAGTACTTGTGAGTAACTAATTATGAGGACTAAATTGGAAATATCTACCTTTTTATCTCACTTCCGATTTAAGTGGAAGTTACGTTCAACTTTTAAATGAAACGGCACGATGAAACAGGACAATTTTTCAATTTCGAAAATGTTTTCTACGTTTCTTATAATACTATACCAAGGTATTAGCTTCAATATTGTCTTTTATTGAGTTTCACGTTATTAATAGAAGAGAAAAAAAACCTTTTCTCTCTCTTCCTGCACTTACTTCGTTGCTAAGTTTTATTGACCTTTTATCAACTTTTTAAAGCTATTTTTTCATCCTCGTTTTGTTTCCGTTTATTCGTTTTAATTTATTTAATAAATACAATTTTTTTTTTAATTTTGAAGTCAATGAAATCATTAAACGTAAAATATGTACGGCAACAGACAATAAGACCATCGAAAATTAAATATTACTATTTATTTTTAAAGGTGGTGTACACACCCGTATCGTCTACGTATACGGCCAAATTGGCCATCTGCAAGAGTGAGACCTCAGAAAAGGCTTTGAACTTAGTAATAAAATCTGGTAAACTCCAGATCTAAGCTCAGACGGAGAAAGGAGAATGCCTTACGGGATTTAACGCAGAAAGTGTCCCCTCGGATAGGACCAAATTAGATTTGTCAGCCCTGGATCTGGTACTTATAAATCAGACCGTCAAACGAAGCCCTGTCAGAAACTCTTATAATGTCTAGAAAAATCCTCTGGAAGGTATTATTTAAAACTTCACTGAGGCAAAACTGCTGAAGTTTTAATGCCAAACTGTCTCTAAAGGTAAACTATTCGTCAAACTATTTCTAAGGC
Source organism: Dynastes maya (assembly GCA_029619315.2). Lineage (NCBI taxonomy): Eukaryota > Metazoa > Arthropoda > Insecta > Coleoptera > Scarabaeidae > Dynastes > Dynastes maya. Next base: position 73,335,220 of record JAROYE020000001.1, read on the forward strand.
GATTACGTCATTTCGACTGCTTCTATAACCTTTGAAAGAAAGTTCAGAAGACTAATAATCCTGCAAAAAAATAAATTACCCGAGTTTGGTATTCCGTCAGCGGTCGCTTCCAGCATTCCGGGAAATGTCAAGATGGCGTTGTGAAATACTGCATGCACTGACTTCTATCTTGACCAGTATCTTAAAAGGACATTGAAAATACATTCATGGAGTAAACAAAAACGAGTGCAATGCAATAATTTTTAATATTAATTCCCAGATATTTAATTGGATATTGACTTAACCTTGCAAACTACATATTTTTCTAATTTTTTGCATAAAAACGATATAATTGTAAGATAATTAGATATTCTCATATTTCTGGAGGTTTCTTTTAAAAGAGCTGTTTTGATTACAAGCCGATCAATTTTTACCTAACCTCCCAAATTTCTTTTGTCTATTATTACATTACCGAATATTAAACGAAACCCTTTAGGATAATGCGACTTCCAAGCAAATATGAATTACTCATTTTAAAATAAATATTATTCTGAACAAAAATATTCCTACCTAATAAACAAATTACCTAATGGATATATAATTATAGCTATGTGCATTGAACGACATCGAAAGTAGAAGGGTAAATAAAAACGAATTACGTCATGATTGCATTTTGTAAAACCATTCCTAATTAATGCCTAAGTAGTTCGTAATAAATATCTATTATTTTATACAATTATTATTATGTCTTCGTTTTGTAAAATAAATCATAAAATAAATATTCGATTTGATTATCTTTTTCCACAATTTTTAACCTCAACAGGCAATAAAAATATGTTATAAGGTCGTGTGGTGTGTCCAGGATTTAGTTTTGGACCTCTTCGTTTCTGCGCCGTAGTAATAAATAACAAAAGGCGCCATCGTTAAATATAATGTAAAGGTGCTTTGGTTTTTTCAAGATTTACAGCAGCCAGTGTTAACGACTAAATTCGAGAACTTAATTTAGAATCTAAAACAACTAAACAAAACCACTTTATTTACTAATTCTAAACTTCCCTCTAACAATATACATATATTCATTATTATACGTACTATTAAAAATTTGAAGGTAATAGGTACCAATAAAATGCAATGCCGTGAAAAACTCATTTGGGTAAAAAAGTTGTTTACGTCATCAAAATGTACTACTGTTTTCGCATACATTTTAATCCTAATAAATGGGCAAATTAATATTTTGAAGCAAATTAGAAGGCGTGGATTCTAAGAATAATAAATTAAATAATCCCTACTTTTACATTAAGTAAATTGAATAATTAAATGGATATAGAATTCTTAATGAGATAATCCTTAGGTACACACTTATCGTTAAATATAAATAGCAACAATCTCGTCCTTTAGTTTCATTGTACCTAGATCGCTTTAGTGAAATAGTCGATATATTGTGAAACTTAAATTCATTAAAGATAAACTCAAGCAACCGAACTAGTGGAGCTAATATAACAAGCTACAAAAGAGAAAAATCAGTTTACAAAAGAAGAAGCAATGGAACAATTAAATATCCATAGCAAAAGTACGAAGAAAAGCACGTCGTTAGATTATATTCTTACCAAGAGGCGTGAAAATTCAAAAACTGCAACAAATTCTAATTTCCAACCCAGTATTAGAACGGATGTCACAACATTGGAGAGGAGGTTCCTCATTCGGAAAACAATCCCATTCAAATTTTGCGGAGAGGAAAATAAGCAAGACGCTTTCAAATATTCCTGTGTCCAACCAAGAAAGGATTTTAACAATCAGGTGAATTATGACCACGGTGACAACGTGCTTGCAGAACTATTTTTTAACGACGATTAGTGCGCAGCTGTGATCTCTAAATGGAATATTTATGTTATATATGTGTATCCGTAGTGCTGCAGTATGTATTTGTTGACTATATTGTTGATTCTAAACCACGTTTAACAATGTATATTTTTGTACTAAATAAATGAATAATCTCAATATTTCTACTTTTAATAAACCTTTCCTGAAATGTGTCTAAAGCTTCGTTTTTATGCAGTTAAATAATCTTAAACAAGTGAGTTTCTCAAACAATTTGGAGAAAGTTAGCAAAAAACCAATCGACCTGTATTTCTTTAAATAAACGAGCCAGTCAAAGCTAATCTACCGGATCAAACGCCTTTAACAAGCGAACACTTGCAACCCAAAAATTCAAAGTTGAATAAAACAGGGTAGAGTTTTTAATCGTTTTAAGGCTTTTAAACTACGGCATTAAGGATTTCCCTTCTCCGCATTCTAATTCTTTTCAAATTTCAACTTTTATCTGTACCCTGTGATGGCCATAGAGTTTGAATCAAATAGGGAAAATTTTAATTAAAAAAAAATTGTTAGGGTACTGTGCCTCTCCTAAGAACATATTTAGGCCCGATCAGATATACGAAGTGATGGTTTGTTATCTAAGGAATGGGTTTTTTTCGAAATTTTCAAAATATAAAGAGTGTTATTTTTCGAAAACTAAGGATGATTTCAAACACCGCATTTTAGCTACCTAAACATCTTCAGGGCTAGGAAACATTTTTTTTCTTTAACTTTGGCAAAATTTGAATTTTTCATTTCTTGAAATGTATCCAAAATTTCAGGTAACAAGACCTGCTTCTAATTTTTCATGAAAACATTAGTGAGTTATAATTGTAAAAAATAATTGAAACTGTTAATTATTTTTTGTATTTAATAAAAAGTAATATTTTTGCACCTTTGTATGAAAGATGATGTCCAGGAAAAATATTTATCAGAGATAATTAGCTTTCATATTAAATGACTTAAATACCCTAATTCTTCCATGTCAAAGGAATAAATTCTAGCAAATTTTAGTGAGTAGTAAAACTCTGACACGCATTTTGAATTTAATTAGGTGTACAAACTTATTAATAAACAGGATTTTTTAAATTGTTGAGTTTATTTACCGCCTTCATTGTTTGTATTCATTTTGCAGTATCTCACAAACTATAATAAACCTACATATGAGAGGTCTACTGAAAAGCTTTATTTATTTCTCTATTCAAATGTATAAAATATACAGGATGTTATGTTTTAAATAACAAAAACTGCTACTGTGGCAGTAAATTGTGGTTTATGGCGTATTTAAAAAGTACAAGTCAAAAACATACGGTCTCCATCAATTTGAGCATCTTACATATCAATATTAAAATGTGCACTGATTGGTGTCAATAAAGTGGTAAGGTAAAGAAATTAAACGGTTGCTATTCGTTTGAAAACGTGGTTTTTATTAAAAAATTTAACAAAGCACTAGTACAAGCTATCACAGATTGTTATAAAACCTTCGTCAATTTCTACATCTTACATATTTCTATTAATATGTACAATAAAAATATTTACATATGGAATACAGTAAACTTAAACATAAATCACAGATACTTAATTATCACTAAAAAATAGCTCGTCTAGGACATCTTCATCTGACTGCAACTTTAAACTTTCGTTGAAGTCTGTCGTAGGCGGAACATCGATGAACTTATAGGCTTCCGTTTTAATCTTTTTCTTGGAATAATTAATTGCAGTGGTTTTTCTAATCAAAAACTTTCGCTCCAATGATGCAACATCCTTCGTACAAAGCTGTGAACTACCGTTTCTAGCAACTTTTCGATTTTCCTTTCTCTTCGTAAGAACACGATCTAGTTCTTCACCTTTCTTCCATCTTTTGGAACAGATTTGTAATTCCTCCATAGCTTCCTCTATTGTACACTCGTTTCTCCTTTTGCAACTTCTCGTCCTAAATTCTATACTGGGAGTCATTTTCTACGTTTGTTTCAGGTTCCACTAGAGTTTGTTTCGCTAGAGTTACTAATTGCGAATGAAATAAAACTTAAGATGGTATGCCTTCATCATGCCTATATTGCGAATAATAATGAGATTGTTATTGGGTACAATGTTAATGTTATCCTGTTTAAGGATTATAATCTAGAAACCTTTCCTTAATTTAAAATGATTCAGATTTGCATAGCTAACTTTCTAATTTGTTTGTGTATTTAATATTATCATCACCTCTGAAAAAGTTTCTTAACGATGTTTAATTAAGTATAATTTAATCATGGTTGAAATAGGTAAACGTGTTTTCTATTTACAAATTGGTAGATTATTACGGGAAGAGAACCCTTGTTTATATACATATAGTTTATTTCAAATTATAAGAATATAACTTTGAACGGCTTAAATGCTGTTATTGTACCACCTGCGGATACGCAAACAAACTGCTGAGGACCGTAATGACAAAATTTAAGTGAATTGAATAGAAATGGAATTATGATTTGCGATATGCGTAACTACATGTTTGTACATTTAAATCTCATTTAATATGTAAATTCTTTAATTACTTGTAACATCGAATTGCTTACTATGTAAATTTATATTGTTTGAAAAATATATATACATAAACATATAATTATCTTATAGGGCCGTAATTTATAGTCAATACGGCCCCTAGATTCAATATGCGTTACCAGGTTATTATCGTCACAGAAGGTGCAATAAAAGTATTAAAAGCCTTGTAAGTCTACAGTTATATTCTTATAATTTGAAATAAACTATACATATTTCTTAATAATTGCACAGTCTAAACAATTCTAGAAACTAAGGCGAAACGTATACTTTTGCTTTATTGTAGATATTTACAATAAAACTATACGGTAAACTCATCTTTTAAATTTCAAAGCGGTTAAAGCAGATGGCTGAATTGAAAATAAGAAAGAATATACACAAAGACAAGTATATGCAGTGATGGATAAAAATCAGGAAACACCTAATATCTCCAACTATGGAATTCAGTACTTGTGAGAATTTTTATTATGAGGATTAAAATGGAAATATTCATATTTTAATCTCACTTCCGATTTAACTGGAAGTCGCCTTCAACTCTTAAATGAAACTTTACATGAAGCAACCTATATATTTTTGTATTCCCATAGAACACAATTTTCCAATTTCGAAAATGTTCAATTCACTACGTTTCTTTTAATAGTATACCAAGATATTAGCTTAAAAATTATTTTCTTATTGAGCTTTAGGTCGTTAACAGAAGAGAAAACAACATTTTCTCTCTTTTCCTACATTTGCTTCGTTCCTACATTTCGTTGATTTTTTGTCAACTTTTCCAAGCACCTTATCAACGTTCTGTTTCTGTTTATTCGTTTTATTTTATTTAATATTTAAAAATTTTGATGCCAATCAAATCAATATAAACACACCGATAATCAAATATTATTCATTTCTAGAAATGATGTAAACAACCGTATCTTCCGTGTATACGACCAGATTGGTCACCTAGCAGCGTGAGACCTCAGAACGAGTAACTTTAAACTTAGTAGATTTAATCAGACGACAAGAGGAAAACGCCTTACCGGATCTAATCCAGAAAGTGTGTCCGCTCAGATAGGATCAAATTAGTTTTGTCAGTTCTGGATCTAGTACTTATAAATGAGACCGCCATACCAAACCGTGTCAGAGACCCTTGCAAAGTCCAGAAAAATCATCTCGAATGCTTTCTTTAATACTTCACTGAGGCAAGACACCTGAAGATTTATTACCAACCCTCTCTGAAAATAAACTATTCATCAGAGTATTTTTAAGGTGATTTCTGATTACTTCGTTTCGACTGCTTCTATAACCTTTGAAAAAATGGTCAGAACACTAACAATCCTACAGACAAAAATGAGTTATTGTCCGAGTTTAGTGTTCCGTCAACGTCATGTTTCCAGCATTCCCGGAAATATTAAGATGGCGTTGTAAAAGACTGCGCACACTGACATCCAGTATCTTGAAGAAAGTTTGGAAATATAATCATGAGTAAATAAAAAAGATGTAGAATGCAATAGTCACGTTAAATATGTTTTTTTGATTACAAAATTGTAAAATTTTATCTAACTTTCCATTTCTTTTATTTGTTTGTATTTAGGAATATTAAACGAAACCCTTTTACGATAATTCTACTAATCAAATAAGGATTACTCATTTAAAAATAAATATTATTCTCAAGACAAATGTCCATCTTATGATTAAATTACCTATAATTACTGGTGCATTAGTAAATATCGCCATGTGTAATGAATCGTTTCATTGATAGACATCTAAATTAAAAGGGTAAATAAAAACGAATTAGGTCATCATAGTATTTTATAAAAGAATTCAATATAAATGCCTAAATGGTTCCTAATAAATATATATTATTTAATACAGTTATTATGTCTAAGTATGATTTCAAACAGATTTTTCTATGGTGTACTAATTTTAGTTACTAAAACAACTTGCAGGCTAGAAAACAAATATTTTCTTTAACTTCCACAAAATTTAAACTTTTCATTTTTCGGCTCGTTTTCAACATTCCACGTACCGTTACCTAATTTTAAAATTATTCCTTTCTTAATGGAAACCCTAAGAAGTTATATATTTTTTTAATAATTTAGGTTGTTAATTATATATTAATTTCTGTTTATTTAATAAAAACTAATATTCTTGTATAATATTTGCACCCTTGTTGGAAGATGCTTTTCAGAAGGAATATTTATGAGAGATAATTAATTTCTATTTAAATGACATCTAAAAACCTTAGTTCACCCTTGTTAATCGGTTATCTTTACAAAAACCATATAAATGTTATTTTGCAGTTTCTTAAAAGTGTCGGTTTTTCTCTATTCAGATTACATGTGAATTTTTATTAAAAATTAAAAATTAAATTTTTCCCTATTTAATGCCAACTTTATGGCGGTCGATGTATTCACGATAAATTTCTGGCAACTTTTAGTAAGTGAAAGAACCTTGAAAGGCATTTTGAATTTAATTAGATGTACAAATTAATTAATAAAAATAATCTTTTAAGTTGTAGAGTTCAATTGTTTTCTTTAATTCTTTAAATAATTTACTCCAGCAACTAGTTGCAAACCATTTTTTTAGTTACTACAAAAGCTAGTATAGGTATATCCTGCTAACCTGAGTATTTTAAAATCGCTTACCAGAATTGCTTTACCGCCCCTTATTGAAAAATCAAAGAGAGTTAAAGCGGGCTAGAACAAACGACTTGATTGTTTGACTAGAGGTCTTTTACATACGTTGTTGAAATTGGTGTTTAAAGCCTGTTTGACACTATGGGTGCTACAGTCCCTGGCCAAATTACTTGAAACACTCAATATTTTGTAGTTTCTTCATAATAAAATATAAACTATACATATATTATATTTTTTATTTATAAAATATATTGTAAAAATATGTAACATATGTAAATATTAAATAAGTAATTAATATTTAGTCCATAACCCATGATTTTTAATAGCACCCTTAATTCCTCGGGGCATACTTTCAATGCAAGATATGATTGTCGCTTTTATATCTTCATCGTTCTCCCATCCATCCTTTATATTCTTCATTAATATTTCCTTTGTAGGGTTTTTTCTTTCATATACCTTACTTTTTAGTCAATTCCATACGTTCTAGATGGGATTGAGATCCGGTGAATTTCCGGGCCAACATAAAAGAGGTATGTGATTGTTTTCAAAAGATTTCTTAACCTTCTTTGCCACATGGCAAGGAGCATTACCTTGCATAAATATACGCCCTGTCGGTATGCGACGTCCTGGCTTAAAATACGGTAATAACGTGTTTTTTAACACATTTATGTGCTGCTCTTGACGCTTTGTAACTTCCACAAAATACAAAGGGCCGCGTCCGTCTCCACTAATCACTCCCTAAATCATTAACCTGCGGAGGGTGTTTTACAGTTCGAAGAACCGTGGACTCTGTGAGACGTTCGCCAGGTCGTCTACGAAGAAATTGCGCTCGCTGCACTAACACACAGAGTGAGCACTCGTCACTAAAGAACACCTATTAAATAATGCAAACATTAATTCAGTAAAAATCATGTTGTTAAGTTATTCACCTTTTTCCAATTCTCGTCTGTGAAATGTCGATATTCTCTTACAAAGTTGAGACTAGCAGATTTCATTTTTTCTGTTAAACGCGGCTTTCTTACGGGTCTTCGGCCCATTAGGTGATTTTCGCCCAATCGGCGCCTGACAGTTCTGCTCGAAATCTCTATTCCTCTCTCTTGTAAATTTTTTTGAATCATTTTAATTGTAGCAAATCTATTGCTCAAAGCCTGATGAACAATTTCACGGTCAGATCTCTTCGAAGTTTTTCTTTTCCGACCGCACTTTGCCCGTCTTTGTGTCTATGTGCTAGCTCCTTCGTTTAAGTTTCTAGCTAAACGCGATACAGAAGTAGATACTTTCTGTAATTTTGCAATTTCTCGTTGTGAATGTTTGTTTGATTGTAGAAGAGCTTGTATAATGGCTTTTTGTTTACTTGTTAAATCTTTCCCGGGCATTTTCTACAAAAAACCCCAAATATTTCAATTTTTTTCAAATTCCTAATAATTAATTATTAAGAGAGAGATAGAATAACAATTTTACCTTTGCAATAACGATATGTCAACACAAAACACTTAACGATACTCCACAACTTAGCTTCTATACGGTTATGACGAAATATTTTTAAAAATATCGATGCATTCTCTAAACTGTGAATTTGCTAAATGTAAATTGATAACTGAAATATTTATATATATTGCTCTGGTATTTTTATTTATTGATACAAAAATCTAGTCCCCCTATAAACGATCGGATTCAAAGCAAAAGAATATCACTATAATAGGATGGGAATTTCCAAGTAAAAGGGTTGATTTATGACATGTTTCAAGTAATATGGCCAGGGACTGTATTTCTTGGCCAAAATATAGGACGATATTAAGCTCCGCACGGAGTCAAGTAAAAGGATTAAAAATATATGAATCTCCCCACATCGCAAAATTTTGTTTGGAAAGCGGTGTACGAAATTCCGCACAAATAAGTGTTTTATTGAAATGTAATAAAAGTAAATTATCCAAATAAAAAACTTTACTTATTCACAAATAAGTATTTTCATTCACATACATTCATTGTTTATCTTATTAAATTTTATGAAAGTAAGAATGGATTGCTAGTTTAACTAATTGTAGAGCGTTAATACTGTCACACTGGTAATTCAAATTGTACTCTTTTAAATACATTTCGCGTACAAACTGGCGTCTGAGTTTTTAATAACGTATCAACAAATACAAATAGTAAAGGATGAATCTGATATAAAAATTGTTGAAACGTGAATGAAACGATTGTCAGGCATTGGTCGTACGATTGGAAGCTGCGCAGTTTTCAGCTCATTTCTCGGGAAGAAATTCCGCATCTTTTGATATGTAGTTATCGATTAAATAATCAATTTTTGAAGTTTCTCACTTTGAGGTTGAAATACACATATTTCTATTCTAGAAACAACCTTAGCTGTTGAATTTTCCGCCACCAGGCTTACGTCAAATGAAACCTACATCCCACCATTCTGGTTTCATGTCATACATATCGTACTCCATTATGTATGGCTTTCTCGAAATTTGCAACTACGCTATTTGGTTTTAACTTTAACCCATACATTATTATATGATGCACAAGGAGTTCGAAACAGCGTTTGTAAGTACGTTCGTGCTTATCTTTTAGTAAACAAAAGACTAATGGGATGTAATGTCCCTTGAAAAAACTGTGAACGACAAAAAAAATGGCTTAAAAGATTTGGTGCAATAATTAAACGTTCCATCTACGTAGATCATTTCAGCTTTACATAAACACTGCAAGTTTGTTTTAGAAGTAAAAATCAGAATATTGTCAAGATTATTTTCTAACAGAAACTTTTCGTTGCTAGATATCTTGCAACCTAATACCAACTATTAGGTTACAAGATATCTAACGCTTTTTGTGCTTGTTCTATATTTCTTGGTACACGCAGAGAAACTTTTACTTCTATCAAGATTGTCCGTCCCAATTCGAGACAATTACCGTTTCAATTATCCACAATAGAATTACTCTTTTAAATCAATAGAAATATTTCCTTATCGTTTTTTTCTTCGCTTAAGAGAAGTATATACTTGTAATGAAATAATTGTATCTCTTTGTTTAAGACATTTGTTAAATGGATTCCAGAAAATCTTGCAGAAAATTTGAAGAAAGGGGTTCTTAGTATAAGTAAATAGTTTGCTTAATTCAAGAAAGCGTTTAGATATTTATAAATCAATAACTTCATTTTCTTAAAATAAAGCATTTATTTAATTAGAATCCTTGAAATGCATATTATTTATCAATAGCTTCATTTTCTTAAAATAAAGCATTTATTTAATTAGAATCCTTGAAATGCATTTTATTTATATCCACATTATTAATTGCACTTACCTTGTTTAAAACATACCCGTACATAATGCAATAAACAATTCTCATTGCTTGTGAATTGAAAAGGGCTAAGGCAGGTTATCTACAAAATAATATTCAAACAAAAGTGAACTTTAATGTAGAAGTATACATGAAAAAAAGTGCATAGAAACAATAATCAAGAAAATGCTGATATATGGCATTGATGGAATCACTCCCGGCAGAAACAATACGAGAAAAGAAAAAACTAACACTTTTTGCCCCTGCCCACATTGCTGTTCACCCCTCAGTTTATGCCAGTAACCTTCAAAAACAGCACTGTAATATTTCCTGTCGCCATCTACTGCCAAGAGATATAGTCATGCCGTCTTAGAGTGTACCGACAGAAACCGGAATACAGATACCATACTTACCCATACAATGATATAACCTTTAACGTGCAACGTTTCATAAACGTTTTCAAAAGGTACCGGTTAATGTAATATTTTTTTCTTTTCACTACTGTTTGCCACGTGTATTAATTTAGCTATAGTTTCTTATTAATATATAATAAACAATAGCAATAAAAAAGGGATAAATAAACTTAAATGTTAACTCATCAATAGAGTAACCAAAACTTGCGGACTCGCATAGACGTCGGTATTACGGGTTAATATAAGAATACGAAAAATTCATAAATAAACTTACTTGCTAATTATTCAACAAATTAGAGGCATCAGGATGTGAACTACTGTAAACTTGCATCATTGCATATGTTCCACAGTTACTTCTTTAAACCTTGTGCGTCGACAAGAAAAAATATTCTTATATATAGAAAACGATCTCTCCACATCTAAGGAAGTTACATTGCATGTAGAAACTGTTTTTCAAAATCACTTAAAAGTTCACTATTCTTACACTTATTATAAACGGCCTCTAAAGTATTAAATCGGGATTTTTCCTTAAAACATCTGCCAACTTTTGACTAGCGCATAATCCTGGCGTATCATTTAATGTGTGTCATTTATTTTTTACACTCTCCACTATGTCTAATGATTCCTGCAATGACAATTCAGTACATTGTAGTTTTCTGATCGCATCTATTAATACTGTATAATTGGTACATTGTTGTTAAATCTTCTAAAGGTTGAGGAATTTGAAATTCTCTTTGACTTTCTCTAATTGCTTTGGATTCATTCCGATTAAATCGCATTATAACTGATTGAATTTGTTGAAAATGGATCAAATAGTAAGAAGCTGCTGTTAGCCAAGTACCCCATCGCGTTCAAATTGGTTGAGGAGGTTCTGGAATACCTGGACAAAATTTACGAAATTCTTTTAAACGTTTAGGAGATTTACGAAACACTGCTTTAGTACTTCCAATCATCCGATCAACGTTTCCGTAATGTTGTCGAACAACTTCACCAACTAAACGCAAAGCATGCAACACGCAGGTTATATGTATTAAGTTAGGAAATATATGTTTTAAGGATCGCCCAACACTTAACATCGTTGCTGCACTATCTGTCACAATCATCACAACTCTTGGGCAATTTTAAATTTTTTCAAAGCGTTCATTATCACTTTTTGAATATTTTCCGCGGTACATTGTTGAACACGTTTGCAAGCTAACAAATATCGAGATGCTGTGTTCTCGCTAGATAAACCGCGAGCTATTACATTCACAATACTGTTTTTCTTTATATCGGTCGTCTCATCCACGGTAATCCATATTTTTTTGGAACACAAATCACGTTTACACACATTTTCTAGCATCTCTTTCATTCGCGGCAAATGATTCTGTAATTGTGTTTGTGAGGGTAATGGGTACTTTGGAACGTATTGTCGCCAAAACGTTTTAAAAGTTGCTTTTCTCACCAACGACAACGGAAGATTACAAGAGGTAAACATAATTAATAAATGTATGAGGAATAGTGTATAAGGTATTTCAGTTCTTGCATTTCTCATATGCTTAATACCATTGACATGCCTCTGGCAATCAGTTCTGTCCAATGCAGCCAAACGAACATTGCATATTAAGCAAAAAACTGCACTACCGTCATATTTTAAATGGGGAAAAAGTGACACATACTTATGTACATTGGTAGCAAATCTATTACGAGGCATTGTTTTCTTAGGTATGTAAATATTAGTTCTATATGAAACGATACACTAGTTATGTACTTGGTATAATACTACAACACACAAAAAACACCAGCTATATTTTCAAAAGCGACACGTAAGTACATAACCTTGACCGTTCGACTAATCTCTGCAACAGCTCAACCGGTACTGAAACGAATTCTCTCTCAGCCCGGTTTAACATGATTTATATTCAAGGTCGACACTACATGCCTGCTTCTCTACCGGTTTAGTTTATTTATGAATTTTTCGTATTCTTATATTAAACCGTAATACCGACGCCTATGCGAGTCCGCAAGTTTAGGCTACTCTACTCATTAATTATTAAACTAAATAAAAATAATCCCTGTTTAATTACATTGTTAAAGAAATCATTTAATTATGCTGTAACAAACAAAAACAAACTTTTTCATTAGTTCATTCATTTGCTCCTAATTTTAATTATTAACTTTAGGTTTTCTTTCCATTATTGTAATTTTTCTTTAGATATCCTTGTAGCTGGTCCGATGATGTATTTTTTGAACACGAAACTGGTCGCCTAATTTCTCAATAGAACTTTGTGAGATCTGGACCATATTTTCATTCCTACACAATATGAATATTTTCTTAACGTAAAACTAAATGATTTACTTGGAAGATACACTTTTCTGCCTTGGATTTTCTTGATTTTCCAACCCTAAGAAAATTATTTTCTTATATTATACGGTTTATAGTCTTGAAATAAAAGTGTTTTTTTTTTTGGAGAGAGACTGATTTTTGCAAGAAAATCTAATTTCTTGATGCAAGAAACCATTTCTCTGCGTGTAAGGCTGGCATTGATTTTCTTGCACAGTTTCGTACTTCCCGAAATATAGTATTCAGTTTTCGTGCTACATTCTAGCTTCTCTAACAAGTTTTCTTCTTTAAAATTGACACATATTTAAGGGTTAGAATATTTATTTTTAAAGACGAAATGAAACCAAACATTATTTCAAGTTAGAAGATTATTAAAAGTGTTTAGGGTACATGCACTATACGATGAATTGTAAGATAGATAATTGTAAATATATTCGCATAAAAAGACTGTTAGTACTACTGCATGCGCATACCTATTAGTAATTTAATATAAAAAAGGAGACAAAAAATAAGTCCGTTTCCATTTTAGCTCTAGTTTTTAATATCAAAATTGAACAGAGTTTGATCTACACTATCTAATTTCTGTATCAGATTTTAGTCAAGTGAATGTTACATTTTAGACAAAAGAAGTGTAGTATCGAATAGGTTATCGTAATTTCTTATCATTCTAGTCGTCGAGACTCTTTTACAAATTAATGCTAACTAGGGATAATAAAAATAACTAAATTCAAACATAAACTGGGATCATACTTAAGAATAAATAATAGCATGGCTATATTTTATTGGGAGAAATTGTATATTAAGTAAATACGGATAAAAAATGTTAGAGTGAGATAGGAATCCATAAGTTCCAGATGTTACCATTCCAAGAAAAAGTAAACACGTGCATTTTTGCATATCGACAATTTTTGTTTGCTAAGTTAACGCTGTTTATATTTATTCCCTGTAATGACAAGTTAAATTATAATACTAATACCTTAAAAGTATAATTAAGGTATAATAGTGGGCTTAATCTATAATCACTTGTTTATGTATATCTTCAAAACAAACCCCCACCCTATCTTTACCGTATAAAATAGGGTATGAATAGTGGAATTATATCATTTTCGTTTGTCTCTTGTTGCCGAATAAGAAGCTATCAAAATGAGTTCTTTCAGAGTATTAGACGAAAAGTTCACAAAACCAAGTAATTTATCGCAGTGGTTATCTGAGATATTACCAATAGTAAACGAATCAGTTTCGGATGCAGACATAGTTGTTAAAATCGAGAATAAATATCACTCCTGTAAGAGGAAGGTCCGTCATTGTGAATATGAAACAGTGGAATGCAAAAGTTCGGACAGCAACTTGTGTGAAATCTTCAAGAAGCTGCGTTTGGAAAATCAATATTCAGAACAGCATGTAAAGCGCGTAGTGCACAGTGCTCAATGTGAGTTATCAAATCATGGATGCTGTTCGATGCAAAAAAACTTTACGGGAGCAAATAAGTGTTTGAATGTGAAAGAAGAAAATTTGAAATTATCCAAGATACCGGTAAAAGTCTCATTAGATACTAGCAAAGGAAAAGCCACCCCAAAATCAAGGATTCCTATACGTACTTTCGGTCCAGCGACGGGCAGAAATATTAAGAAGAAAGCACCATCAACAAGTACTCCGAAAAGTTGTTTGAAGTCGGAAAAAGTAAGCCGCTACATTAACGATATTAAAGACGCTTTCCCAAAAAATAAGCGCCGTGTCTCCTTTAGTGAATTTGTCGAAGATATCGATATGAAAGTGCCGTCTATAAATAGAGTCCACAAAAAGGCCCACAGACATCTCAACCAGCCACCCACAACGAAGGGACTTAGTTTACCATTATGGAAGTATTAATATCCAATTCGCAATGCTCCCTTGTACTTTGTAAATTGTAGTTTTGTACATGTGTATGTATGTTCTAATACATAATACTTAAGTTTTATATATAATGAACGACTGTTTTTATATATAATGAACGACTGTAATAACTTACATTCTAAATTACTTATGTCTGTTTAAGAAGTAGATGAATTAATAAAATGTTAAATTAACAAACAAATTGTTTTATTTGCAAAACAAAAGACGCTCCCTATGGTGTCTTTTCAAGCTAACCTGAAGATGGGCGCCTGCCCGAAACCGGTTGCATTATAATTACATTTTATTAAAGAATTTTGGGAGTATTGGACCATTTCTTTTTACTTTTTCGTTATGAACATCTCACAACGAGTCACCATCCAACATTTTATAATGAAAACTTTAGTAAGTTATAATTGTAAAAAATAATTGAAATTGTTAATTATTATTTTTATTTAATAAAAACTAATATTTTTGCGTAATATTTGCACTTTTGTTTGAAAGATGCTGTTCAAGAGAAATATTTATCAGAGATAATTAGTTTCCATTTAATGACTTCTAAACACCCTAATTCTCCCATGTCAAAGGAATAAATTCAATAAAATTCTAGCAAATTTTAGTGAGTAAAAAAATTCTGACAGGCATTTTGAATGTAATTAGGTGCACAAACCAATTAATAAACAGGATAAATTGTTGAGTTTATTTACCGCCTTAACCAAGTTATTGTTTGTGTTCATTTTGCGGTATCTCACAAAGTATAATAAACCTATAGATGGGAGGTCTACTGAATAGCTTAATTTAATTCTCTATTTAAATCTATAAAATATACAGGATGTTGTCTTTTAAATAACAACGCTACTATTGTGGCAGTAAATTGTGGTTTGTGGAATACATAAAAAATACAAGTCAAAGATATACGGTCTTCCTCAATTTGGGTATCTTTCATATCTATATTACAATGTACACTGATTGGTGTCAATAAAGTGGTAAGGTAAAGAAATTAAACGGTTACTACTCGTTTAAAAAACGTGGTTTTTATTAAAAAATATAACAAAGTACTGGTACAAGCTATCACAGATTGTTATAAAACCTTCGTCAATTTCTACATCTTACATATTTCTATTAATATGTACAATAAAAATATTTACATATGGAATACAGTAAACTTAAACATAAATCACAGATACTTAATTATCACTAAAAAATAGCTCGTCTAGGACATCATCTGACTGCAACATTAAGCTTTCGTTGAAGTCTGTCGGAGGCGCAACATCGATGAACTTATAGGCTTCCGTTTTAATATTTTTCTTCGAATAATTAATTGCAGTGGTTTTTCTAATCAAAAACTTTTGCTCCAATGATGCAACATCCTTCGTACAAAGCTGCGAACTACCGTTTCTAGCAACTTTTCGATTTTCCTTTCTCTTGGTAAGAACACGATCTAGTTCTTCACTTTTCTTCCATCTTTTGGAACAGATTTGCAATTCCTCCATAGCTCCCTCTATTGTATACTCGTTTCTCCTTTTGCAACTTCTCGTCCTAAATTCAATGCTGGCAGCCATTTTCTATGTTTGTTTCAGGTTCCACTAGAGTTCGTTTCACTAGAGTTACTGATTGCGAATGAAATAAAACTTAAGATGGTATGCCTGTTTATCATGTCTATATTGGGATTTTATCTCATAATAATGAGATTGTTATTGGTACAATGTCAATAAGCCTATTTAGGGATTATAATCTAGAAACCTTTCCTTAATTTAAAATGATTCAGATTTACATTGCTAGCTTTCTAACTTGTTTGTGTATTCAATATTATCATCACCTCTGGAAAAGTTTCTTCAAAATATTTAATTAAGTATAATTGAATTATGGTTGAAATAGGTAAACGTGTTTTCTATTTACAAATTGGTAGACTATTACGGGAAGAGAACCCTTCTTTATATACATACATATTTCTTAATAATTGCACAATCTAAACAATTCTAGAAACTAAAGTAAAACGTATACTTTTGCTTTATTGTAGATATTTACAATAAAACTATACGGTAAATTCATCTTTTAAATTTCAAAGCGGTTAAAACAGATGGCTGAATTGAAAATAAGAAAAAATATACAGAAAGGCAAGTATATGCAGTATGATGGATAAGAATCAGGAAACACCTAATATCTCCAACTATGGAATTCAGTACTTGTGGATATTTATATTATGAGGATTAAAATGGAATTTTAATCTCACTTCCGATTTAACCGGAAATCACCTTCAACTCTTAAATGAAACTTGAAATGAAGCAATCTATATAGTTTTGTATTCTCATAGAGCACAATTTTCCAATTTCGAAAATGTTCAATTCATTACGTTTCATTTAATAGTATACCAAGATATTGGCTTAAATATTATTTTTTTATTTAGTTTTAGGTTTTTAACAGAAGAGAAAACAACCCTTTTCTCTCTTTTCCTACATTTGCTTCGTTCCTACGTATCGTTGATTTTTTGTCAAGTTTTTCAAGCAATCTATCATCGTTTTGTTTCTGTTTATTCGTTTTATTTTATTTATTATTTAAAAATTTTGATGCCAATCAAATCAATATAAACACACAGAAAATTAAATTTTATTCATTTCTATAAGTGGCGTAAGCAACCGTATCTTCTGTGTATACGGCCAGATTGATCACCTGGTAGCGTGAAACCTCAGAATGAATAACTTTGAACTTAGTAATACTTAGTGCTTAGTAGATCTAATCAGACGGTAAGTGGATAACGCCTTACCGGATCTAATCCAGAAAATGTGTCCGCTCAAATAGGGATAAAAAGGCTCACAGACATCTCAACCAGCCACCCACAACGAAGGGACTTAGTTTACCATTATGGAAGTATTAATATCCAATTCGCAATGCTCCCTTGTACTTTGTAATATTTAAGTTTTATATATAATGAACGACTGTAATAACTTACATTCTAAATTACTTGTATCTCTTTAAGAAGTAGATGAATTAATAAAATGTTAAATTAACAAACAAATTGTTTTATTTGCAAAACAAAAGACAAACATTTACGAGCTAAACTTGCAAAATTCATTAACTTCTCAATTTCATATTAGGAGTGACCCATGACCATGAAAGGAAAATTTTCTTCTTTCGTTCTGAGGGTATAAGCAAATACGGATTCCACAGCAATATTCAGTTCTTTATTAGTAAATTTTCCGACGTAAATCTATTCACATGGTTATTTTATGAGTGTAGCTAGTCTTTATGAGTTCCAAACTTACAAAATGTACTCAAGCTTGCCATTAGAAATTTGAAAACAGTAGCACATTCCGATAAATAAAGTAATGGCCCCAAAAATTAGCAACTTACTATTCTCGTTACCCAAACAAACTATTTTTAAAACTTAGTAACTGTAGATGCGTATAATCACAGCTATCTTAAGTGTTGGTACTTCCAACTGCAGGTAAACCTAAAGATAACTATCAGAGAAATATACAACATATCCATCTAGTGTGTGGACGGAGAATAATTCCTTTCCTGAGCAATTTAGAGAAGAAATTTCAAATAAAAAGTATTCGAAGGCAAATGCTGCACAACATAAAATTATATTCAAGTTAGTTTTTGAGATAATTGACATACTTTGAGATTTTTACGAAATGTTGCTGTTTCTTCAACGCCCGATGTAAACGCCTTTCACGCTAGGGTGGCGATTCAAATTTTATTCGATTGAGTATTTTTTGGAGTGTCAGGTAATTTATCAAAAATTTGTAATATCAGAGCATACAAAGTGGCCATCGAAATCTTCTCCATGTTTGATTCAGGCTGCATGTTTTTAAATTCTGTATATTTTTCTACGATCTGATAGAGAAAGTGTGATTTTTTATAAACATTTCAGTACACCTAAAATGTGTGGTTCTTTAATAGATTAAATATAAAGAATAAGCTTTTTACTAAAATTCATAGAGTGTTGTGAGGAAATGCTATAAAGCTTTGTTGTTCTAAAGATATTCGTTAAAAATAAACTGTAAAATTTAATATGCACACAATTCACATCTATTTGAAGTGAACACCAATTTGGTTCATACGGACTGTAGTGCGATTCCTTATATTTTATTGAACATTTACTCACATCTCGGAGATATTATTTTGTGTAATGTCCAAGTTATGCATTGCCACAAGAAATCAATCCAGGAAGTTTTTTCATAAATATTACTATTTAGTTAAATTCCGAATTTTTTTTAACAACTTTCAATATGTTCTTAGTATATATCTTACTGCTGAAAAAATTGCGTGCGGTGCCAATTCCTTTTATCTTGAACTCTATTTCTAATTTGCTTCCTTAATTTCGCTATTTATTATTTATACACGCTGGTTAACTTACTAGACGTTGTATGTAGGAAAACGACGATTACTTCGAGTAAATTGCACCAAAAAAGATAACGTGTACGCATTTCTTTTAATTAATATCTTGAACGAAACAAAAATTTATTGATATTTCGTCACAGCACACTAAGTTTTTAAACGACCAGCTTATCTGCATAGCTTCATATTTAATTTACTCAAGAAGGACGCATTTTAGATGCGCCCGGCCTATACCCATAAGGACAGAAAATGTCTACAACGGTAAACGCGAATGGATAATTCATCACAAGCGGAGAGGTTAGCGGCAGTCGACGGCTCACGACGGTTACCGATGTGGTTAGTTATGAGGTAAACTTCATTATGTGCGGACGATCTTAGTAAGAATTTCTAGAGTATTTATCTGTTTCTATTTTCGTCTTTAGAATTGTTTATTAGTTTCGTCTAAGCTTCCTAGCGACAAAATAAATACGCGAAACTCTCATTTCCAGGCGACCATGACTTCAAATTATTACGTGCGCTGTCGCACACAGTAGGTCTACACCCCAACGTTGTTAGCGTAGTAGCGCGACTCGCATCGAATTGATCGGATTCCACTCAATCCCCTCCTTGCTCTCTCGCCGTACATATATAGATATAGCAAATTTCACGTTTTCTCAATGTGTATATAACATTGTTAAATATTTATTTCTCCAATAGTTAATTCTAGATTTATCTGAGATTGTAAATATCGGGTATAAGAACATTAATACTGCGTTTTTAATTTATAGAATTAAATTAAAGAGTTTCAGATAAAAACTTATGTTAAGATACAGTCTCCCTTTGACTGTAACAATTCCAAATAAACATGTAAAAAATAAACAAAATTCATTAACGATATTATACAACGTTATCAAAAATAACCAAATAGAGAGACTACATTTTTTTAAAGTGTATATCTTTTCATTGTATAAACAATTTGTCTTAGATAAGAAGTTTTTTGTGTATGTTACGTTATAGCATAACATTCAATATGTTTTATCTTTTCTGCTGTAGAATCAATTTTTCTATTTGTTCCTTTTTGCTTTCATACATTTAATGTATCTATATTTGCAAGAATGTGTTGTTTTTATTATTCATTATTTTCAATTATCCAAAAAAACAAATTTTTAATATTTTATTTCAATATTTTAGTGATCGATATTCATCTTACACTTTCTGTGCTAATTTTTATTTTTAAATTCTGGATAAATAAAGTAATAGATAGACAAATATACAGCTAGATGTCTAAATAGTTCATGTCATTATGTCAAGTCGGGCGGTGAAATTACCGGTAGTATTGGTCCGCCGTAGAAATGACCTATTATATTACTGGCCTAATGGACTTTAGTGGCGAAATTAGAAACACCCAAAACTTAAATTCATACCATCGTCACTATATAATACCAAACCTAAGCCATTTGCACACCTACGCGTTAGACTCTCAATAAACATAAATTCTTTTAGATATCTTTCAATAAAACTTTGTAATATGTTGCCCAATATATAGAAAGAACTTAATGTAAAACAATTTAAAACAACTGTTAAATCATATCTTAAAACAAACGCGTTTTACGAAATACAGGAGTTTGCTGATAGTATTAAACTTGTGTGATATACATATGCATGTATGTGATGTGTTTAATGCCATATACCTTATTATTAGTATACATACATATTTTCTCTAATGTTCATAACATTTATGTTGTATATACTTATCATGTGCATCCAATTGTTAATTGTCACGCACGAACAAATGTTATTATTATTGTTATTACTATCTTTATCTAATGATAATGATAAACTTCACTCTCACCCCCACCCTAACCCTCACCCCAATCCTCACCCTCAGCCTCACTTTCACCCCTACCCTTACCCTTACCCTTACCCTTACCTTTGCCCTTGCCCTTGCCCTTAACCTTACCCTTATCATAATAATAATAATAATAATAATAATAATAATAATAATAATAATAATATTTATTTGTGCCCAACAGTAAAACACCAAAATAGACACATATACATACAAATTATCTTAAGTGTAGCAAAAGTACAAAATGAAATAAATTAAACTTCTTAGAGATACACATAAGACTATAACGATGAATACATACATACATACGTTGCATAATATACACGTAACACTAAACAAGTTGACCCAGAAAAATGTCTTTATATAACATATCAGCGCAACGACAGATGCGGTTTATTGGCGCTAGGTGCATTACATTAGTTCTCACAGGTTTCAAGTAAAATGAAGATACATTTCGCGATTCCCTAGCGGGAACATGAAAAGGTACCCCACACAGTAACTCTGGACAATCAATTTTATTATTAATGAGCCTGTAGAGAAACACCGCACTAGTGCGTTCATAACGTTCATGGAGTGATGAAACACTGTGCGACAAAAGAAGCTGGCCATGATCGTAGTTCCTTTGCGGATAGTTACCAGTCTCCTTGAATGTTAAATATTTTAAAAACCGGCGTTGCACTCGCTCAAGTCGAAGTTGGTGACATGTGTAATAAGGGTACCATATAATCGCTGCGTATTCCAACTTACTTCGAATCAACCCGTAGTAAAGAGTCTTTAGAGCAGCGTAATCAGTAAATATGCGTGTGTTACGAAGAACGAAACCAAGAACTCTGCAAGCACTGTTGCACACCGACATCACCTGCTGATCAAAGCAAAGTCGATCATCAAATAACACTCCAAGGTCTTTCACAGTGTCCGATGAAGGTAGCTTCAGACCGAGTATATTATAATCGAAAACGATTTTGAACACCTTTCGAGTGTATCTAACTACGCAACATTTCTCCACATTAAGATGAAGTTTGTTATCAACACACCAATTACTTATAGTTATCAGATTCTCTTGTAGAAGTCTGGCATCATAAAGTGAATCAATTCGGTGAAATATCTTTAAGTCGTCTGCAAACGCTAAAAAGCGGCACTTTAGTGATTGTAAGAGGTCATCTATAAATATTAAAAACACAAATTATTGAAGTGTGACAAACGGTTGCACCCGCAGGGACGGCTGTACCGGGGGGGGGGGTGTATGTACGTATGTGGATGCAGAGTTCAGTAATGCGGTAGACATTGAGGAGTTTGGTAGTTCGGTTATTTATCGGATACTCATCGTATGTTTTCGAAAACATGGGACGTAAGCCTGGTGTACGTCTTGCATCGCATGTAAAGAAATATATTTGGCGTTTCCCTGGTTTGGAATTTACAGGTACCGCACATTCGTTGTAAATTTTGCGGCATAGGGTTGCTAGGTCGCACGACATTTGAATGTAGAAGTCATATTGAAAGTAAACGTCATGTATTGAATTTAAGAAACCATATTCCGTACTGGCAATTTTTATATGACTTTATTTTCTTGTTGAGCACATGCAACATCCCACAACACCTAGTAGATAATTAAAACTTTCGTCTTTTTTGGGATAAATATGTTCCATCATGGAAGCTACCAACAAAAAGGCAATTGCGGTACAATTTACAACATGTGCAAAGTACAGTAAAAAACTGTATAAAAGACGAGTTGAGAAATCAAAAAATCTGGCTGACGGTGGACGAAACTACTGATGCTCGGAAACACAGCGTGATTCATATTGTGGCGGGTCCTTTAAAACGTAATGGCCCAGTAGCTTCCTTCTTGTTAGCCAGTAAAAGAATTGAAAGAACTGATGCCGAAACCGTTGTAAACATAATAAAAAATATGTTAAGAGAATTTTGTAACGTAAGAGCCCAAATCACCATGTTAGTTTCTGACGGAGCCGCATCAATGCTGAAAGCTGGTAGGATGTTAAAAGTATGCTTTCCGACTCTTCTTCACATAACATACCTCATCTCGTAGCAGAAACAATTCGAAGCAAGTATCCTAGGGTGAATGATCATCTACCAAAAAAGTGTTTGCGAAGTCTCCCAAACATATCTGCGTACCCAAGCAATTGTATCCGCAAATTCCGCTACTACCTATTTCGCAGTTAGAAAATACTCACCTTTCTATACAAGACTCGTTAAATAACATCAACGATTTAGCAGCCGCTCTAGAAAGCTTGACGGATCCTATAGGATTAGATGTCGCGCAAAAATTTCGTGCAGTTTTAAATAAAAATCCAGATTTAGAAAAGGTTCGATCTATATCTATAATTTCGATCTATAATTCAAGACTGCACGGGAGAGATACAGGAGTATTTGAATTTAGCAAATCTTACTTCATTAGATGCTGAACGATCATTTGCAAAGTATACGAGAACGTTTTCAGACCGTCATCGGGGCCTGACCGAATCGACAATGGAAACATTGCTTATGTTGCAGTACTACGCGGCGTGCCATGACAGTCGCACATTACCGCAGTGGTCATCGATATGGCAATAAAAGGTAACAATCTATTATTTTTTTATTAATACTGTGTTTACTTTTGCGCGGTACGCCCTGGACGGTTCCATTAATTTCTCGAACATTATAAATAGTACACGCACACCGATCAACCGATAATAGTCGAACGTCCACTCGATTCCTTGTATATAGTAAACACAGCTCCTTTCACGCGGCTTCTGCGGGTGCAACCGTTTGTCACGCTTTAATTATTATATAGCAGTACCTACTTCCAGTGTGCATACTGTTTGTATATACGTACACACATACACTGATATAGATAAACAATAGATCACTGAAATTTATGTATATAATTTGTATTCACTTCCTGTATTGAAAATAGAAAAATACTTATAATTGCTAAACAGCTTAATAAATCCCTTGAATCGATTTTAGACTGACACACGAAATATATAGCAGTTAAGACAAGACAATGGGTTGACTGCTCCGTTAAGAATCACATTGTCGATAAGGTGTGACCACTATTCCCACTTCACGTTCTTTTTTGGAATTTCGTTATAATGTTCCACGTTATGTGGGCGACCTATGACACAGTACTTGTTTTGTACCAATTATGATGGCGCCCGATATAGAAATTGCATTTTTTTTTACAAATCGTTGTTTCAAGTTCAAAACCTACGCCTATTGTCACATACGTGATGAAATACATTATTCAAGCTGTTGTAATGGGTAGTACGTAAGCGAAAATTTATTAGCGTTATAAAGTAAACTGTTCCTAACATTTATTTCAATAATACTAACGTAAAGCATAAACTAACGTAACCTCTTGTGTAAATAGCGAATTAAATGAGTTAAAGGGATGTATGTTTGGAGAGTTCGGGATTTTTATATTTTTCAGTGCTGCAGCTGAAATTAAAATTTGCAAAAAATTCAATTCTTTTATCTAAATAATTTAATTAATAATTTTGAGTAAATTTAATTGTTTACAAGGTATTTATGCATAGTAAGTCTACTCAGCAATTTCTTGTCTTCCCGAATATTATCACCAAAAATAACAATTTTGTTATTTTAAAACTTGTATAAATTAAATACAAGTTACGGTTGTGACACACATACGTTATTTGCCGTATCCCCTAATAGTGTGGATCGAGGAATTTCTGCGAATATTCGTTCCCCAAATTTCCGCTCTTCGGAATATGGCACATAACTAGAGCCTGGTAACTGGAGAGCAATCGCAGCGACGGTGTGACTGTGTTTAGGTGGGCGGGGAGGGCTGGTCGATTATGATACGACACGACAAATCATCATCGCTCAATTCAGTTTAGCATTGGATAGCGCATAGGGCGTTTTGATTTTATTGATACAGACGTAGTTATTAATTGTAGTTTTTAGTGAACATGTCGAAGGCTAAAAAACGACCCTTTCAAGACATAGTAAATAAGTTTATTTCTGACTTTCCCGATTTGTTATACAACGGGAGTAAGATAGTTTGTAAAGTGTGCAAAATACATTTGATGTTAAATAATAAGTGGAACTGTACAAGACACGTAAATTCCGCACAGCATAGAAAACAAAAATTGGGCATGCCACCGAGAAGTGCACTTTTTTTTTATGTAATTCTTATGTTGATAAACTGTAATTTGCCACTAGGCTTACTCGATAAACAACCGTTTAAGGACTTTTGGAACAAATACAATCCCGAGTTGCGGTTGCCAACGGAGAAAACGACACGTGAGCATGTTGCATTTGTACGCGATGACGTGGAAAAGAAAATGAAACGCATATTGAAAAAAAAGTTTCTTTGGTTATGTGTTGACGAGACAACACAACAGACTGTACAAAAATTCAATTGTAAATATTATGGTACGCATACTAGACCCTAGTAAACCTACATTACCACTGTTACTAACTAGCCGAAGACTACAAGAGTGTACTGCTGCAGCAATTACGAAGGTTGTACTTAGTACGTTGGAAAAATTTCAAATTTCAAAAGATAAAGTGTTGATGTTTATGAGCAATGGCGCAGCGATAATGCCTTCGGTAGGCCGTTCCCTTCTTGAACATGGTTGCAAGTGTTTACATGTTACGTGTAAAGTGCATGCTTTACATCTTGTGGTAGAAACCACTCGACAATGCTCTCCCGAGTTAGATGCATTAATAGCAAGCACAAAAAAAGTATTTTTGAAATCTCCTAAACGCCTACGATCATTTCACACAGAGTGGTATTCGTCAACCACCGGAGCCAATTCTTACACGTTGATGGTTGCAGGCAGCTCTTTATTATGCTGAACATTTCGAAATAGTAAAAGCTGTTGTCGCACAATTCAATCCTGCCGAAGCTGCAGCTATTAAGGAGAGCCAGTCGAAATTTCAAAATGTTTCTATTGAAACAGATTTAAAAAATATTCGTAGCTACTAGAAAGGATTAGCTGACGCAATGGACCAATTACAAAATAGATCGTTATCATTATTGGAGTCTCTGCAAATTATCGACGGAGTGCATACACAGCTACTGACTATACATGACGCAAAATATAATCGCGTTTTAGAAAATTTCGAGAGTGTGCTACAGAAAGATCCCGATTTTAGCACACTAAAACAAATTTCTGATGGTGTATCGAATAATCCACTGACAAAGAGTATTTTAATCATGCATGTATAACATCGGTAGATGTTGAACGCTCTTTTTCAAAATATAAACTCATTTTCTCACCACGGCGAACATCGCCCACCGAGACAACTGTGGAAACACATCTAATAGTGTAAACTTTTTGCCACTCTTATTCATATGATGTTAATACTGATAATGGTGCTTCTAGTTTTACTGTTCCGTAGCCAAGGCTGCTGAAAAGAGCGAGTGTTTCACTACTTTTCACATATTATAATTATGTATTAGTTCTGAAACAGTTCACTAAAACCCTTACCACAACACTTAATTCGTACTGGACGCACGTTTCGATAGCCAAGCTATCATCATCAGCAGCAAGACTGAACAGTTCAGTCTTGCTGCTGATGATGATAGCTTGGCTATCGAAACGTGCGTCCAGTACGAATTAAGTGTTGTGGTAAGGGTTTTAGTGAACTGTTTCAGTGTTCCAGTGCCACAGTTTTAGAGTATCCGTTTAATGTATTAGTTCTGTTATTTTTTTCTATTTTCTTACTATTGTTTTTGTATACTAGGCAGGCACCCTGTTACCGGGATCTACACATGACGCATGTGTGACGCTGCCTTTACATTTTATGAAAAGATGATCTGTTAAAGTAGACTACTAGAGGAATTAACATGTTATAATCAAATTTCTTAAATCATCTAATTGAAAAGAACATGCTTAGATTGATGATATTTAATTATTAAAATATTTATGTTGTTTAGCTGATTTAAGTTGACGATAATCTGTTTTATTAGATAATTTTATTATACCTCAATGTTTATTGCCTTATCAACAGAGTTGTAACTCTCGGCGGCACGACAGAATCGGGTCCGTTGTTGTATAGATGTACAGCGTGGCCACCTAGTGTGTGGACGGACGATAATTACCTCCCCGTATATTATTACGATTTTATATGCCACTCTTCAATACATGTCAACCTTCATCAATGTTCCCTATACTTATTGTAGTGAGACATCCCACCTGAAGTGCGTGCATACACACATTAATTTCAACTAAATACATACGAACATTCGTAAAATTCGTAGAATTTAATGTAGCATTTGCAGAATTGGGATTATTTTGGGTTATTATTCGAATTCTGGCAGTTTGGTGGTTTATATTATTAATCTTTTATTTAAAAAGACTCCATTAATGTTATCTTAATAATCGAAGTTCTGAATTATTTTAAGTAATTTACACGTTGAAAATATAATTTGTAAAAATGACATAAACACAAGATATTTAGAAGCAACAAAATCCTTTACGTCATCTACTATTCCGAAAACGAACATCACAACATAACTCAAAGTATCAAAGTCGTTGGATTGGCAGCACCCAAACAACGCATAAACAAGAAGATAGAAACAGAAAAGCTGACAGAAAACAGATGTTTCGAAGATTCGTTTAGAAATTTGAATTTAAAAGTCCAATATAAGCTTAAATATAAGTTAAAAAGTGTTAAAACTAAGCAATAACAGTTTGAAGAAGTAAATCAACGCAAAATCTAACCGAACAAGTCATAGAACGGGATTGGAGAGGTCTATTCAAAAGAATATCAAGTTTTTATTTGAAAAAAGCATATCAGGATTCATAACAGGAACAGAACTATACATACTGTACACACACGAATAACTGTAAGTGATTTTATAAAAAAAATTATCTTTGTAAATAAAGTACCAGAAATAATAAACGGAACAGATTGTCACACAATTTAATACTTTTAATTGTTTTAAAACATCTCACTGTCTATCTTAGTTTTTGAGATAATACAAGAAATATCTGAGACACGACAACAATTTCGACGCAGATTTGGAACACACATACAATGTCACACATAAAGTCCGCATCATATGGGAACTTTTTTGATTATTCTCAATAGGTGAATTTTGACTGCCATTTGTTTGTGCTTAAAAGGTGATGTCAAATGCCATGCATACGAGCAATCACATTATTTTCTTTAACTGTTAAGTTCGACATCTTTTCAGGAAATTGTAAAATATCGCATTTTTTCTTTATTGTTTGGAAAATGTCACGGGAAAAGTTGCTTGCTTTTTATTCTTTTACAATTTGCCAATTTTCAAAACTCTAGTACAAATTTGTTTTTTTTTTTCAATTTATTTATACTGGCTCAGTTTTGAGTTTTTCTAATTAATACAAAGCCGTATAAATTTAATTCTTTGTGTCAAAGTCATCATTCTAATTTTTATTTGTTACTAAATATTGTTTTAGAAACTTTTTTTTATGTAAACCAAAAATACATTAATTAAACCAAATTAAATTTGATGCAAAATTGATTTAATTTTTAACTAAAAAACCTACATTATTACGATTTTTTTATTAATAAGATAGAAAAATGGAATTATGTAAAAATATTAACACAAAGTACTTTCAATAGAATTTAACTGCGTTTTTAAAGAACACCTGAAGATCGAAAGTAGCCTTGAGAATGTGTTTTTAGTTTTCTCTGCAAAACCAAATAAATGTGCTAGAAGTAAAAGAATAAAATGAGCATTTTTCATTTTTTTTTTAAATCTCGAAAATCATTTGTCGCAGGTCCATTTTCTCTTCGAGTTCATAACAAACACAAAATTTAACAACTGCTAAATTTAAACTTATTGTCTCTCCAATAATAAGCGAGATTCCCATGATGAGGGTCGAAAATGAATCAGCCTGTATGTTGTCAACGTGCTTTGGAAGTTCTAAAATAAATGAATCATCACAAAATAAGTCGAGTTCTCCTCGGAAATCAAAACAAAAATATCTTCAAGTATATATTAATATTTAAACCACGCATTGTCTGAAGGTATTTGTGTGGAAGTCAGTATAATAACTAGAATCCGTAAATATTACATCATGTTACGAATTGTTTCGCGAAAAAGATTTTAAAATTGTAAGCAATCCTGAATTTATTTAGGCCTTAAATTATACCTCAACACTCATCCTGTATATTTGGTAGGTGATACACTTACAAGTTCTCTGTAATCGTGAATAATAAAAATGTAAGCTATAAATTTATATGTATGTCCACGCGTTTGCGAATTTAAAAACATTACCGAGTTGAATGAACATAGACTAATAATACCCAAGCGACCTTAAAACCCACGGAGATATCCCACTCGTAACATAACTTCGTAAGTTACCATTTCCTAATAAAAAAAGAATATTTGTTGTTCAACGAAGCGTGATTCATCTTTATGAAAGCTCTGATTCGATACTGTTTCTTTTACTGTATTATTTACTTATTCCTTTTATGTCTTCCTTATACGCATATGCAGTTAATCTACGCAAAGTATACGCAATTTTAAAAAATATAAAACAAAACTGGTTTGCTTAATATTTTTTGGAAGCTAGTATTGGAGGTTGTCTTCTTAAAAGAATATTAAAAATAGTCGTCAGAATAAGTTGCATAATATTTAAAGTAGTTTCGATAGATTTGCCACTCCCAAATATAGAAACCAAAGTTGATGTCCTAGATATTTTTTGTAATAGTTCAACTTTTTTTTAATAAGAGAGCATTTTTTTTAGTTTTTCATTAATCTACAGCTAAAGTTTAACTTGTGAACTACATATACATACAAAGTTTATTAATATAATATAAATTCAAAGAATAAAAATCTGGTAATTAAAATGTTAAATGCTAATAGATGATGGTAATAACAACGAAGATCTATTATGTCATATTTCCGTCCTTGGTTTCTTGCTAAAGAAGTTAGGACACAAAATGTTTAGTAAAGGCTAGGAAATTATCTAAGCTAAAAGAAGTAGTAATATTTATAATAATCTTTATTGATTTTATGTATCTTTAGAAAAAAATAAATATAATACAATATAACAATATAAAGAAGAACAACTTAAAACAATAATAAATTTCCTCTATCTTCCACTATAAAGAAAATAACGTAATTCGAAAATATAACATAAACAAAAGTGAATTTTCCGAAAATTCTTGAATACTATAGAAATATTTTTTCATCAAAAACTCGAAATATATATGAAATTATGTTCCCCATCATTTTTTCCTATTTTTAAAATTCGTGTTGTTTATTTATCGTTCCTTACAAATCAAAATCACCGAACCAGCCACAATCGCAAGCAGTCTCATCCTCTTACCAATTAAACTGGAACAGATTGTTAGAGCCAAAGATATGCCAAAATCGTTTTAAAACGTATCTTTACATTGCAAATATAAAATAACGCTATTCGCTTTTTTTAAAGTACGTTTGCACGGGAAAATATCCTTTACTCGTTCAAGCGTGACAATCGATTGCTTACCGAGAAATACGTGCGTCGGTTCACAATGCCTTGAAAGTTAAAAAAATTATCGAACAATGTCCTATGCAAATGTTTGAAGAAATGAGTAGTTTTTCTAAAAACGTGGTACTTACATTTTTCCACTGCTCTGTTTTATCCATTCAAAAGAATATCGTTAATTATTGAAACAATACTGACTAATAGGTACTGCCTATTATTTTTGCTTGATATATTGGACGTTCAGATATGACTAGACATGTTTTATTTTGAATTATAGTGTGGTGGTTCTCTTGTCATAAAGTAACAATTTTCGTGTTACAAAAGTATTATATTACACATATGTATGTGAAAGCTGTTAGCATTATTTAGCATCCAGCAGCAATCCATTGTATTTAAGCATTAAACACAGTAAATATTTTTGCCGTTTGATCAAAAGAGTATTACGTTAAAATAGAAATTTACCATAAGGAAAGATAATGCAATTGATCTTTATTATATATAGCCAAAGTTTAATTTAATTGACAAAAAACGTCAAAAAAATTCATAAAAAAATAAAAAAAATTAAATTTTACGAAGACACTAAATATTAGTACCTAAATTAGAAAACAAGGAATCTTTTCCTTTCACATTTTACACAAATTTCAAGAATAAATAATAAAAGTAATAAATGTAAGTTTCTGAAGGAAATGTCAAATTCGGTAGTTAAAGTGGTAGTATGATTGCATGTGTGTACGTGATTTGACAGCACTTTTTAAGGAAAAAATCAATTGGCAAAGTTGAAATTTACCTAGATTGATTCATAAAAATTTTCCCCATATGATGAAAGTTTATGTGTAACACTGTACAGCGTGAGTACAAAGTAAGAAACATCGATGCTGGTGGCGTTATTATTAGTTTTACAAAAAAAATCTGATCAAAAGTTGAAAAGTTAAGTATTTGCCATAAATAGATAATTTTCAATTTATTATTGATAGTAGGAGAAGTCAAAAACTATTCTTTAAAGCACTCAAGAATATCAGAAATAGTAAAGAAATTGACACAATTGCAATAAAGAATGTTGATGGGGAAATACATACAGAAGAGGAAAAAATCATGGAACGCTGGAAACAATATTCTTAACTAATCAATGGACATTAAATCTCAAGATACATAATGTATTTGAACCGTACCTACAATATCATAACTTTTTTCGTGATATTAAAATTACTTACTTATTCTTATTAACGATGCCTCCTACCACTGAATATGATTCATGCAATATGAACATCTTAGATTTTAAAAAAGGAATTACGTACACACGTACTAATTGCAAAAGATTTACTATCGGAAACGATTTAACGTCGCCAGCTAATTCCACGTGGGATACACTTGATGGCTTGAGCAATAAAATAGACAAATTACCTCTAGGATCTATACAGGATGATTCTTGACGTATAGGTACGAAACACACTGAATGGATGCTTCAATAAAGACTTACTCTCAAAGGAATTTTGGCCGGGATTCAATAACCAATATACAGTGATATCCTAAAGAGCCCCCCGCGCTAACTTTTGAACGACAGAAGCTAACGTTTTCAGAAAAAAAAGGTCGACTTCTATTTTTTATTAAACTAACTTTTGCCGTTATCGGCAGTTCACAAACGCTAGCTTCTGTCGTTCAAAAATTAGCATGAGCGGGGACACACTTTAGGACCACTGTATATGTTCCATTTAAAAAATTAATTATATTTTGGATTTTTCATTAAATGACTTGTATTAATGAGCAATTAACATAACTAGAAATAAAAGATAGAAAATAAGTCAGTAATGACTAACCTGGGCAAATATGCGATAACAGCCAGAGGCGTGGCGAGCGCATAAAAGTTTACACGTAAAATAGAAGGTAAGAAATAAATTATAAAACGTGCTGAAACACTTACCGTTTTAAAAGTCTTCCGTGAAATCACAAACTGGGTAACATCTGCTAAATATTTGAATCATTAGATATGATTCCACAGCTGTTTCAGTCAAGTGAGTACGACGTGCGGAATAAATGTTTTTTAATGCCGAAAATGACCGTTCGACATCTAGCGATGTTATATTTGCATATTTAAGATAATCTTTGAAACAACTTAATGCATCTTCACACGCACCTTCACAAATTAGTCTTAATATAAGAAAATCGGAGTCTTTCTCTAAAACACTTTCAAATTTTCGTATTATACACCAATTTGTTTCGGCTTCTACAGCGCATAACTGTGCGTGAACATCATTCACAATTTGAACAGAATCCGCTAGCGATATCGAAACATTTTGTAATTTTTCTATTCCCTCCGCTAGTCCGAAGTAATTGTTGTGAATAGTTTGTAAATCTTTTAACCTGACTATCTTGAAATATTTCCTGGCTTTTCTTGATTGCTGCAGCTTCTGTCGGATTGAATTTTGAAACTACCTTCTTTACTTGATCAAAATATTTGTTGTAGTAAAACGCAGCCTGCAACCATGTTCCCCAACGTGTAACAATCTCTTGTGGTGGTTCAGGTAAATCAGGACACAGTTTGTGAAATAGTCGGGTACGTTTACTTTAGAGACACTGCCTTTGTACTAGCAATCAATGCATTTACTAGTGGAAAACATGTAGGAATCGTTTGTGCCGCAAGATTTAAAGTACGGATTTTACACGTTACATCTAAGAAGTTACCACCGTGTTCTTTAAGAGATCGGCCCAAAGGACGCATGTTTGCGGCACCATCACTCATAAACATTAAAAGTCTCTTAGTTGAAATTTCAAATTTGTTCAATGAGTTCAACACCACCTTTAAAATCTCATTGGCTGTACAATTTATAACTCTTTTGGAAGCAAGTAAGGAGGATGACAGTCGATGTGGTTCCATTGTACGTACCATTACATTAAGTGTTTTTGACGATCTGTTGTTTTTATCTTTCAATTCCGTTTTCATTCTTTTTTCTATATGTTCACGAGCAAATGGCACTACATTTCGTATCGATGTCCGACTAGGTAATTTACAGTCCGCATATTTATTCCAGAAGGAGATAAATGATTCTTTATGTAGTAAACGAAACGATAGATTACATAAAATAAGAGTAACACATAAATCAAATGTAAATTATTCTTGGTCTCGTATGCCACTTTTTGCAGAAGAATGCTGTTTGCTTTCGATGTGACGTTGACAATGGCTTTTGGACCAACACATTGAAGGGATTTTACAATCTAGACATTGAATTTTAGCGCCATCAAAAATTAAGTCCGGCATGTCCACTATAAAGTTTTTAACTGTGTTTGCCATTGGTCGTTTTCGCGACGTACCTAACTGCGACATTTCTAAAGCAAACATAAGCGTACAATTACGAAATAAGTTACGACAGCCTACATATGTATACACAGAACTACTCGCATACAGCATCGATTTAGTACTGACGCTGTGAACGCGTGAAATAAATAATCGCCGACTCCGCACCACATATCCACTACACTGACTGTTACCGCTGTTTGCAAAGGCTAGTAATGACTCATTTTTTATGGAGCTGCTGAAGAAAACGCTGCACGTGTAAGACATATTCGGAAAATACTTTTATTTGTTAAACGCGAAAAATAAACATAATTTTAGAATCTAAGGAAGGCTATAGTGGAGGTAAACACGCCGTGGATTTCCC
This sequence comes from Dynastes maya, assembly GCA_029619315.2. Taxonomy (NCBI): domain Eukaryota; kingdom Metazoa; phylum Arthropoda; class Insecta; order Coleoptera; family Scarabaeidae; genus Dynastes; species Dynastes maya. The sequence goes on from JAROYE020000001.1 coordinate 73,369,346, forward strand.
ACCAGGTTGAATCGTCTGGATATTTTGTCTGATAACACATTCAGCTTATTTCTAAAAATTTTAACTAGCTACAATTTTCTCCTTATTATGTTCCGACCAAAATCTGTGTAAGCAAATTTGTTTAATTTATATAAAAGGCACTAGTTGACATAAAGAAATGTACTTTTGGTTTTCTGTTTTATAGCTATTTTTTAAACTGTAATCCCATTTTTTCCAACAAAAATGAATTCTCTATTATTTTCCGGGTACAATGGTACCCCACACCGTGGGCCATTTTCTTACCGTTTGCAAGATACAGGGTGCCTAAATAGAAAGAATTAACAAGATGTTGTTAATTAGAGACAGATCATTATTCAACAAATGATGCTTATGTTTCTTCTTTCTATTTTGTAATGGGACTCCGGACTGATTCCTATATTAATAACAAAAATAATAACTCAGGGTTAACGATTTTATAAATTTGTGTGGGATCTACTTACTTTCTTTTGCTAATGAAGACGAATAGAAAATTAAACAATTTTCAGTATTTTAAAGATACAGTATTTTTATTTGAATTTAAAATAATTATATTTCTTTTGACAAAATTTCGAATTTTTAGATGAAAGCCTAACGCAATTCCTAACCAACAGCTATTTTTAAAGTATTTATATGAGTTTATGAATGAAAAAAAAGATAATTAAATTCAATTTTCTTTTTTTATTTTGGCTAAATATTAAATTTCGGCACCTGCACACTGACACTTTTCACAGAAGTCAAATACTTCGGTGTCGTTCTTGATATTTTGGGCTCGAAGCAGCACCCGATTCACAACCAAATATTTTCTTCTTCAAATCTTGTTCCGTGGATAATAAATTTGGCGTTAAAAGATCAAAATAGATTTACTTAGTGGAGTTCTTTAGTTCTTCATCGAAATAGTTTCATATTAACTTGAAACTTTAGTATTTTATCGAGGAATTTTGAAAATATGTGTTGTTATTGAAATTTATTTATCCCATCTCCATTTGTTTTTCTTTTAATTCAGAACCTCAGTTTATTATCTGAATTAAATAAAGTAACATTCTAGATGATTTTAATATCCATCCAAAATACCTTCCGTTTCCATTGTCATGATGTCAAAATTTCCAGGTACAGTCAGGTAATGTCAGGTACAGTAAATTACAATGGTTGCCATGAAAACGATGGTAATTTAATAACTGAATGTCAATACCAGTATACTTGGCCATATACGATACAATAACATACTTTTGATATGAGAAAATATAATTGAGCCTACTGTTAGTGAATTTCGTTTCTAATACTAAACGTTGTTTACTCGACTCTTTTTTTAACCAAAATACTTCTTGTCTACATGTGTAAGACAAAGAAGAAAAATGGATCTGGAGGAAATTGGAGGGAAGAGAGCATCAACATTGCTTCGGCTCGTAATAAAATGTAATTAAATGTAATTAAACTGTCAAAATTAAACACTTTCTAACATGAGTAAATAAATACCATAACAATTTACTTAACACTTGGCAGGCTCACTCTTGTTTTCATTTTTATACAGGGTGTTTGTTGAGAAAAATTAACATAAAACAAATGGTTTTCATTTTTCAAAATAATTTAGGATAGAAACCGAAAATAATGACACTCATCAGGATTGTTCAAACTGTCCCCCCAGTGATCACTTTGAATTAAACATTCAATCATTTCCGGTCTGATATTTTCGATTTGGACTCCATGTCTAATTATTTGGTCTGTTAGAATAGACCCTCGTTTTCAAAAAATCCCATAAAAAGAAATCCATTGGTCTTAGATCATGTAAATGAGCTGGCCAATTGTTCGCGATTTCCATCAAATCTTATATAAGGTAAGGAAATATTGTACTCGGAAGTCACTAGAGAATTCTTTTTTGCTGGAAAAAATGAAATTACAGTAAAAAAAATATTTTTTACAACTAGTGCCTTTTACAAAAATAAAATTAGGGCGTTTCAGCATTTTCCAAAAAATCGCTTAACAACAAAGTTATGAACATTATTTAAGATGCTATTACTTATACATGTTATTGAATATACAAAATTGTAATTTTTACATGTGTGTGTAGCATACAGTTTTAATTTTTTTTAACAGAGTTCAACAGCTTCTAATTAGCAACCTTATCTTTTTGTGTAATAAAATATGTAAAGATATAAAAATTAAATAGGTAGAAAGGTGATATAATATAGCAAAAATATGAGACTTTCTCAATTTTAATTGACTATTTTACAGCTAATGCTTTCACTGTTAATGAAATACATTTTAATCGTATTAAAATATACATCGATAATTAATTTAAAACTTATTTCCACCTTTTTATCTCCCGAATGTTTATAAATAATTAGGCACATAAATATAAACATAGAATGTGTACATAAGCTTTGTATTGATGTTTACAATATAGTTGCACATCCTCTACGTTCTGATATTGTATATATTCATATTTCTTAAGTTAAATGATTTTACTAACACTTTTTCATAGATATTTGGTATAGGATTGGATATAGGTAATAGATACGTATTAAAAGTGTAGTCAGAATATCTAATCAAATACGTTTTTACAATATTAAAATATTTTTTATTGTTCCCATATAATTGCGTTAAAAAGTCTGGTCATTTGAGAGCCAGGCGTACTCTTAATTACAAGGAAACGTTCTAAATCTAAACTCACCGATTTCATTGAAACGTGATCGCTGTGTAAGCCTTTTCACGAATCGTTTTCTCTTCTTGTTAAATACACATTTAAAGAGGTGAAATATATGCTTGAAAAGTGGAATATTTTAAGTTTTCCGTAAATTACTTCTTAACAACTATCACTAAAAATTATTGCAATATGCAGTCACACGGAAAAAGACATGTTATAAAGAATCAAGCAATTTTACAACACTTTACTACAATTTGTTTGAGAATATACGACTGGCTACAACTTGCGCCAATCCCTACTACTCGATTGTGGTTAACGAATTGTATTTCTATTAAATAGATTATTGTTGTAAAAATTTAGTCGATGATCAGTTACAAAGGTTTCAGTTACAAACAAGAATGCAACAATATTATTTAAAGATTGTATCGCATAATACAATATGTATGCAGTGTTCTTATAATTATAATAGGCAAGTAAAATGCAATAACAATAATTATTCTTGTTTTCGCATTTTCAACAGCTTCCCAATTCACAGGTTGCATTGGTCAAGCCACAAGAATGTCACCAACACCTATGCTGTTTAGAGTAAGAAGATAAACTACGGAAGACTTTATTTCGAAAGAATTGTGAACTCGATGAAAATGATTTGACTATATAAAACCAGATGATTGATTAGAAAAAAATTAACTAGTATGTATGAGAATATATAATTAAATATACCCTAATCATTACAAATGTCGAAAGTAAATGCTATATCGGCTTCTACATAAGTGAGCAACCAACATTGCCTCAGTTTTCTACGAAGGTAGCAATCCGACTAAGTGGCATTTTTCACCAAAAGTAATTGATTAACAAAAAATGAAATTACCTCTAATCGTCATCAACCACCATACATGGACGAGTTTCGCTGTTTACAGCTCCTCAGCATGTCTTTGTGAAAAAAATAAGTTTTCGTTGCAACATCTATTGATGAATAACCAATACTATCTGGATCTAATCCTGAGACAGGAAACATTTGGTTCGTGCATTTACGTAGGCTTCGATAATAGAATCGTCTGTACAGATAAGTGATGATTTATTAATAAACGCACTCATTGTCTGTTATTTATGTTGAAAAAGAATAGTTTTATGTAAAAAAATACCACAATCTTGTCCTGCACGTCTCGACACGAAGGTTGTTGGAAAAAATTATACGTTTATGTGAAACAATGCAATAGAACCCTGGCCATAACTTTTAAGTACTACAGTCTCTGGCCAAATTACTTGAAACACTCAATATTTTGTAGTTTCTTCATAATAAAATATAAACTATATATGTATTATATTTTTTATTCATAAAATATATTGTAAAAATATGTAACATATGTAAATATTAAATAAGTAATTAATATTTAGTCCATAACCCATGATTTTTAATAACACAATTCTTCAGGGCATACTTTCAATGCAAGATATTATTGTCTCTTTTATATCTTCATCGTTCTCCTCCCATACATCCTTTATATTCTTAATATTTCCTTTGTAGGGTTTTCTCTTTCATATACCTTACCTTTTAGTCGCTTGACAGTTCTGCTCGAAATCTTTATTCCTCTCTCTTGTAAATTTTTTTGAATCATTTTAATTGTAGCAAATCTATTGCTCAAAGCCTGATGAACAATTTCACGGTCAGATCTCTTCGAAGTTTTTCTTTTCCGACCGCACATTGCTTGTATTTATGTCGATGTGCTAGCTCCTTCGTTTAAGTTTCTAGCTAAACGCGATACAGAAGAAGGAGATACTTTCTGTAATTTTGCAATTTCTCGTTGTGAATGTTTGTTTGATTGTAGAAGAGCTTGTATAGCGGCCTTTTGTTCACTTGTTAAATCTTTCCCGGGTATTCTCTACAAAAAAACCCCAAATATTTAAATTTTTTCAAATTCCAAATAATTAATTATTAAGAGAGAGATAGAATAACAATTTTACCTTTGCAATAACGATATGTCAACACAAAACACTTAACGATACTCCATAACTTAGCTTCTATATTTATTGATACAATAATCTAGTCCCCCTATAAACGATCGGATTCAAAGCAAAAGAATATCACTATAATAGGATGGGAATTTCCAGGTAAAAGGGTTGATTTATGACATGTTTCAAGTAATATGGCCAGGGACTGTATGTAAACAGAAGTTAATTTAAACACGAATTAAATTTTAATTCGAGATTAACTTAATTCAGGATTAAAAAGTGTTCTATAAACTGGGGGTTAGCCATATAAAATTAATTTAAAAGTATGGAAGAAAAATCTGGCATTAGTCAAGAAGTTATGCTTCCATAAGACAACGGTATCAAAAATTAAGATGCATACTCCGACTGCATACTTTAATTGAGTTAATTTTGCAGTCACTCGGTGCAAAACTTTCTCAGAGCATAAGCAAAATTCTGCATGCCTTCACGAAAACGCTCGCCAGCAGGACCACCACCACATACCAGCCACACGATTTACGAGCAAATAGTACGTACAGCAGCGGTGAGTAATCACCGGTCTAGATCGAGTGAGCGTAGACAACGTAACATTTTCACATGTATGCGCACATGTACGCTTAACCATACACACGCGTATACCTATACGATTTATAGATACGTTTGTTGTTATCGCCACTTTCAACCTTGCGAATTCGCCGATCTTGGCAGGGGCACACCCACGGTGCTTCTCTCGCACCGCCAATGTCGCTCCGGACTCCCGGAGTATGGTAGTCGACACCGGTCAGTGGTCGCACGATAGTCAGTCAGCAGTGTTACAATACTAGAGTGTGCCAGTGCATTAGCGCAAGAGCGTTCGGGATATGAGGATCAGCTACTTCACCACCGTACTGGTTAGTAACTTTTAAACGCTCAGTTTAGATTTAAATAAACGCACACGTGCTATGCGTGGTAGCGATGAAGACTTGATTAAAGCGGTATTGCGTTAAATGTGCTTGAAAAACACTTTGAACCATGACCTATTAGAATACATCATCGTATATATAAGTACCTAACATTTGCAGATTATTGATTGGTAGTTTTCGTAATAATTTCATTAAGAACTTGCGAAATAACGGTGCTAACGAATAGTGTTAGAAGAACGTTTAGACTTGAGTATATTTAGGCATATGTTAAAAAAAAATCCCATTTACGCAAGCATTTTATCTTTTAAACTATTTCTTAATTTCTAAGAAAATAACCGATTGAAATCATTAATAAAATCATTTCAAAGTCAACAAAACCATAGTTTGCAAGAAATAATCGATATGCTAGCATATTTAATTCATTAATTTTTTTTTAAATATGTGCTGTTTAAATAGTGTAATGTCGTAATTTAAAACTTCCCACGTAGCTGTCATTAGTGAGTTTAGTACGTCCACTCGTTCAACGTTAAAATCTGGTGGCTCTGAGCTCTTTTTCAATAGATTCAACTCCTTTCATGGCCTCCTATCGCTGGAGCGGGGGTGCTAGGAGATTATTTTATGTCCAGTCAACGACGATCATGGTGGAACGATAAATAAGTTGTTTTCTGATAATTTTCCTCACTTCCTAAATCTTCAACTTTAATGGAATGTTTTCCTATAAGTGACAGTTGTATTTTTAGTATAATTTCGAAAATTAAATATCGTTCATTAAGTAATCGTCTTGTTCGTCAGTAAATTTTATTATCGCACAGTTGTTGTCATATATCATAAAGTAGCATCGATTTAGTCTTCCAGTTGCGTTCCTGCATGGCATGCATTATGCTATTTTTTTTTAAATAAGAATATTCGTTTTAAATTTATTATCAAATTATATTTCCAAAGGTATAGTTATCTAGATTAGCTGTGATTAAACAATCGCTATCGCGATTAAAATAATAGACTAGAGGGACGCCAATTAATTTGTCACTTTTAGTCAAAATATTCCTCCAGGTAACACGTTTAGTTGTGTTCCCATTTTCTAAGTGTTCAGCGTTTGAATTGTACATACCAAAGATACGAAGTAAAAGTTGAATTTGTTGGTTTAAGAATAGGCAGGGTTGCAGTAGGTAACATTAATATTGGATCGTTACAATTCCAGGTTAATTTTCTCTTTTCAAGTTTTAATACTCGTAAAATTTCATTAATTGATCTAGTTTAATTTAAATTGCCGAAAGAGTATGTTTAGAAACACTCCTGGACCTTCACACCCCACAATTAATTAATCAATTTCGAAAAATCAATTTTCTTTAAATATTTTCCCACGTTTAAAACATTACAATAGTTAACACGCTATCTCCTGGTAATGAAAGGGAATAATGTTCATCTGTTTAATTCACTAAATTATACGAATACTTTCACGAAAGTGCATCACGTTTTCGATGACATGCACTTTTTACAAGCTAATGCAACATGACACTATAGGCACATACATAAAAGTTCGGAACAATTCCTTTTTTATCTAATTGTATTCAAGAGATAAATAGCAGGTTTAAAGTGAAATTGTCCATAATGTACGGATAAAATCAACGCTCTGTTGGTTGTCGGAAAAAGATTCATTCACTGCGATGTAGTATTCTATACCATCGTTCAAATCACCACTGAAAATTCCAAAGGCGCCTTGAGTTTACAGTATACTATTATTATATGCGCACACATCATATTGATGAAAATTAAAGTAGCAGAATGTGAATTTACATCATTTCCAGTAAAACTACAATCCCCCATTTACTGCGTCATTTTAGTAATTTTACAAGAAACAGAATGGCGTCTTACGTATATTTGCTCAACACGGTTTGTGTAGTAAGACATTATAGATTAATGGTAATTATTAATTATAGTTGCATTGAATTACCATTTTCTTCTATTTCCTAGAATGGTCTTTTCATTAATTACAAAATTAAAAAGATATTGGAAACTCTGCTTTCTTATCAATCATATTTGAAGGCATTTTACATACAGATAAATTTTGCTTTATACAAAAAATATCTTGATACAGGTTTCAACGTAAAAAGGGTGCTTAAATCTGCAAATGTTACGCCAAGGACATTTTATAGTTACTTCTCTTCAGGTATGTTCATACATGTGTTTCTTCAACAATTTTTTTTACATTGAACGAAAAAGATACGTAAATACAATAAAAAATTACGTTAATGTAACAATTTTTTTATCAAAATTGGTCCAACAAACAAGTTTATCATTTTAATAAATGGTTGGTTACATCGATGAACACTATGTACAATAAGCGGATTTATTGATATAAAGAATACATTTATTAATGTGTAATGAAAATCCCTAAAGTTTGTTTTTTATTATTATTATTATATACATTGTATGGGTATCTTTATAGATTTGTCAAAGGCATTTGATCTTGTCAATCATAAAATTTTACTACATAAATTGCAGTATTATGGTATTAATGGGGTTTCCTTAGCTTGGTTTAACTCATTTCTCTCAAATAGAAAACAAAGTACAAACATTGATGACGCCCAATCGTCTTTTCTCTCAAGGGTCTGTTTTAGGCCTTACACTTTCCTTAATATATATAAATGATTTACCTTTAAATTTACCCCAGGCACAAGAAATAGTCCTTTATGCTGATGGCGTAAGCATTCTTGTAAATTCTTCCAATGTAGCCGAGTTGCTGTGTAAGGTACAAATCATATTTTCTAAGGTTTGTGCGTAGATGACAAACAACAGATTTCTTATTAATAATGACAAAACCAAGTGTCTTTACTTTCACAATAAAAATAAATTAATTTCGCAAATAAATGTGAACGGCGATACATTTGAATGTTGAATCATCGATGAAAATCTTAGGCTTAATAATCCATGAAAATTTAAATTGGTCCCTACATATAGATCATTTATGTAAAACGCTCTCGAAAACTTGTTTTATTCTGAGACAATTGAAAGTAACCTGTTGCAATGTAGATACCTTAAAAACATTTTATTATGCTAATTTTGTAGCTTGCATGCGTTACAGTATAATCAATTGAGGCATGTCATCTGACATTGATAGAGTTTTTAAAATTAAAAAACGGGCTCTTAGAACAATCTTTGGTTTGGGCTATAGAGAGTCGTGTAAGAACATTTTTAAAAGTAACTCCATCTTCACGGTTTACGATCTGTTTGTTTATGAAACACTGCTATTTGTTTTCAAATACAGGGACGAATTTTCCCGATATAATTACACTCATGAATACCATACTCGTACGAATGACTACTTTTTACCTCGCCCTCACAAAAAGACTATCTATCAAAAGAGTCCTTATTTTATTGGTTGTAAATTTTATAATAGTTTACCACCCAAAATCTGAAATGTTATTTGCGAGAGATAAATTGTTATAATCTAAACGACTTTTTGTCATATAGTTAATTAATTCATTTCTAAATTTTAGTTTTAAGTATTATGTCCTTTTTTTTCTCCATGACTTGTTTCGAACATTTAATTTGTTGTATTTCTATTTGAAATAAACGGGTTTATTATTATTTATTATTATTATTATTTTAAATTACAATAGAAACCCAAAAAATCAACGCTAATTGGGATATAAATGTACTTTATTTACATATTTGGCTGATATGAGTATTGAAAACAAAAAAGACGTATGGCAGTCTTTACTTTATGATACATTTTGCCGATATCGACAAAACGAAATTTAAATGCGGCCGTCCCTTTTGATGATACATTTTGCCAATATCGCCAAAAGAAAATTCCAGTCTCATATTTTTATTTACTGCAAATTCCTGCAAGTACCAATAGTCAATAATTTAATCGCTTCTCACAAAGTAAGTTAATAAACGGGTATTTGTTATTTTGATAAACGTAGTTCATTATTGTAATAAATTTATTAGTTAATATAATAATTTTTTTCGTTGCTTTAACAAAACGAAGTCAACGAACACGATTTATTCAATTCATTTTTTTAGTGTACTCAGCTTCTTTTTCACTTATCACCAGTTGCAACCTCACATTACACCATCTATGCCTTCATTGCAGAGTGATTTAATTAACGGGTCACTACTGCTATGTCTGTTATTATTGGTCCTACGAAGTCGTTTCAATTAACAAACTAGTAGTGTTTTTACTGTTAGTTAAAGTGCAGTTAATATAAAAACAATTAAATAACGCGTTTTTATAAGGTCAAAATTTACTACTTTTTTAAATGGAACGCCGTGTGTCTTTTTCAAAATTTTGAAACGCAATTCAATTTATGATACAGGACCTTTACACACGATTGTTCTAAAATAAATAATAAGTTATATTGGTTTCTAGTTCCCATTAAAGTTACATGTTTGTAGTTTAATAGGTATTTATAGTTGACTGTCTTTGTAACCTTATGCTAAACCAAATAGTTTATGTCTAACCCCCGGTTTACAGAACAGCAGTTCCTTGGTATTTTTCTTTTCTAAATATTTAAATGTCCTATCTTTATGACTACTTGTATATTTGACAACGTATCAAAAACTTAATGCAACACAGTATACTTGCTGTTGGCATATTTAAGTAAATGTGGTTAATTACGAGGGTGCATCAAATATGAACCGACTTTCTTTCAAAAGTCTGTAAGAATGGTAAAACTTTCAATTATCATAGGTTGAGGCGTATAGTAGTCCCAATTAGAGAGGTACATATTATATCAAGAGAAAACATAATTTGTCATTACCATAGGTATGTAACAGTATGGGGTATTTAAAAATCGAAAAGAAAAACGTTAAATCCTGTAGTGTTTTCTTGTAGAAAATTTAAAAGCTTTCAAATGTCTTGAAAGAGGCAGTAATCCATAAAACGATAAGCAATACAGAAAAATGAAATGCTAAACAATTGCTCTATACACCTCTAACCTCTTCGCAAACGGTAACGATAAGCTACTGAAATACGGTCCACCCCTTGACGAATGATTATCAAGTCGCCCGACTAAAAGAAGCCATCTGCGTATATGATGTAATGTGTACTTTTCTCTTTAAAATAACACCTTCCATCACACCATCAGAACGTAGCTTCACGTACTTAATTTATTTCACGTTGAGTAGCTGCCCAGCGCATCATTATTAAGCTTCTCTTAAACATAAATTCTCATCCCAATGAAACATCAATTTGATCGTTGGAAACCACTATTGCCAGACTCAATTGAAATTTTAGTACAAAGAATTTCATGGAGGATGAAACTGCAACGCATAGTAAGAGGTATCAACGCTACCCCGGGACATATTCTCCAACACTGTTCCTACAGTGCGAATCACCACTTAAACGTTCCCCAGGAGGAACTAACGTTGCGTCAACAATGGGCGGTGAAGCAGCTCGTGTATAATTAGTTAGAGACAGGTCCACATTCTTTTGATGAAAAGAGAATTAAAATACTTCCGATTCGCTGCAAAAAATGAATGGAAAAAGGAGGAAATTACGTAGAAAAATAAAATAGTTTCTATTTTGTGAAATAATGTTCAAATCAAAAATTAGAAATAAAAGTCGGTTTACATTTGATCTACCCTCGTAATTTAATGTAGTCATATAGAATTAAATTCAATATTGAAGTTTTCTTATTTTTTAATAAGTAAAAGTATTTTAATCGTCAAACATTCTAATAGACGTCTCTCCATACGTCTAAACCAGATTTTCATTCTAATTCGTCTTACCATTAAAACCATATTAAAACACATTATTACTGAAGGCTACGTTTTATGTAAAACACACAAAAATATATTTAAAAAAATAATTACTTCTTTTTTGAACCAATAAATTGACGTTACATAAAACGTCGAGTAATTGCCAATCAGTGTGTAGTACGTAATCCGCATTACGTTCAGTAACACATGTACTGTTATAAAGTAAATAATCTCTCTTTCAGAGAAAACATGGAAAGAAATAAAACTAGTGGGATATTACAATTCTGTAAAAAAAATTAAATCAAGCGAAACAAAAATTAAGTGCTCAAACAAATTGCAAAACAGATTGCACATTTATTAAAAACGGCATTAACTATATCGCCCTTACAATTAAAAATCTTAATCATTTACCTCAAATAATCCTTACAGAAAGCTTTCTTTAGTTATTGATAACGCTGGCCACGAGCGGTACCGCGCATTGGCGTAGAATCAGTTCGGACCGAGAGGAACGGTAGTATTACTTCGTCTGCGGAGCAATACGGACATTTTCGCTGCCGGTCATTTGCGCAATTGTTTATCTGTCCTAGAAAAATTATGATTTCGTCAGCAAAACGACCGCGGTCGGACAAACTTCGAAAATTTATTGCAGAAATTCCAGACTTAATATATGAAGGTGCTAAAATTAAATGTGTAATTTGTAAAATCCCGTTAATGTGTTGGTCCAGACAACATTGTCTACGACACGTAAATAGTGAAAAGCATGTCCCAAAAAGAAATTGCGCACGAGACAATGAAAAATTTATATTTAATTTATGCGTTACGTTTATCGCATGTAATATACCGTTTAATTTACTAGACAAGGAACCATTTATCTGCTTTTGGAATAACTATTCGGAGTGCAAATTACCAAGTCGAACATCGTTACGAAGAATTATGCCATCTGCGCGTGAACATATTGAACAAAAATAAAATCGGAGTTGAAAGATCAAAAATTGTGGTTATGTGTCGACGAAACAACAGATCGGAAGAAACATTCTGTTCTTAATGTAATGGCACGCAAATTAGAACCTCATCAATCGGCACCTTCAATTCTATTAGTCTCCAAACGAATACAACAGTGTACTGCCGAAGTAATTTCAAAGTTAGTGTTAAATACATTGGACAAGTTTGAACTTTCAACAAACCAACTCTTGATGTTAGTGAGTGATGGTGCTGCAAACATGCTTTCTGTAGGCCGGTCTCTTAAAAAGCATTCTGCTAATTTGTTACACATTACGTGTAAAATTCATGCTCTCAATCTTGTGGCGGATAGTATCAGAAAATGTTATCCTGAGGTAGACGCTTTAATAGCGCATACCAAAGCAGTATTTGTCAAATCACCGAAACGTATTCGCGAATTTCACAGACCGTGCCCCCGTATACCAGAGCCACCAGAACCTATTCTAACTCGTTGGCGAACATGGTTGCAGGCCGCGTTTTATTATCATAAATATTTTGACAATATTAAGAACGTGGTTTTACAATTCGATACAAAGGAAGCTGCCGCTATCCAGAAAAGCCAGTCGAAATTTCAAGATAGTCAGGTCAAAATGGATTTAAAAATCATTCACGACAATTACTTCGGGCTAGCAGATGCAATAGAAAAATTACAAAATCCTGCGGTGCCGTTTGAAGAATCTCTACAAATAGTGCAACATGTTCACGCACAGCTATGCGTGATTAAAGACGCAAAAAATGTTTCTGTTCTAGAAAAATTTGAAAGTGTTTTTGAGAAAAATTCTGATTTTGGCACATTAAGACACATTTGTAAAGGTGCGTCAACAGAATCGTTAAGTTATTTGAAAGATTATTTTACTTACGCAAATATTACGTCACCAGATGTTCGTTCTCTGCATATAAACGCATTTTTTCCTCATGCCGTACTAGTTTTGCCGAAACAACAGTTGAAACATATCTAATGTTGCAGATATTTAACAGACATTATTCACTTTGTGATTTCACGGAGGACTCTTAAAATGGTAAGTGTTTGAGCACGTGTTATTTAATTTTTATTTAAAAGATGGGCGAAATTATTTGCGGCAGCAAACATCTCTATTAGCAGAATAACTCTAGTGGAACGCGAGGCCTGGTCGACTCTACGCTACTGCGCGGTACCGCTCGTGGCCAACTTTAGTTATTGATGACTTTTAAAATATTAAAATGTATGGCCAAAACAAACAGCGGCCTTTTTTAAAAAAACCGTTCTTCTTACGCTGACAATTCTGCTCCAGAAATTATTTCTTCTTTCTTCGTAGTAGATTGAATTGTTAATTTGTAATTCCAATTTAACTAATTGTAAGTTTAAACATGCTATGCAGGTATGAAAATATCGCTAAGATATCACAATAATAATTTTGATAGATCTTGATTTCTTGTATTTGCAGATATTAAACAACATGTAAAGGTAACTACAATTAATGAAGTACATATTAAGCATATACAATAATTCCTTTATATGTAGCTTTATACAATTATACAATGTCATCGTTATACTTTAATGAATATAATTAAGAAATTTTAATTATACTTGATACGCTTGTAACTACAAGTAATTTTAAGGCTTTATAAGCTTCAGTGGTCATGATTGGTAATAATTGATATCGTGGATCATGTACCATCGAAATTAGTTTAAATTTCTTTTCGAGTACATTTTTTAAATTGTAAATTTTAAATAATAGCTGACGTAGCAGAAAATACATGGAAAACAGTATCTTATGCAATGTTTCTAACACCTTACATTGTTTTCAAGGTATGCACTCTCTCGTCATTCGTAATTTTACATAAATTTCAAACCACTATTGACCTACGATAATTTATGCATGCTTTAACAATAAAGTCCAAATGAAATGAAGGTGCTAATTCAAGTTAATTAAATTTTCAATTATCCTGCTAATTTCTAGGGAAATAAACATCTGACTGACATGAAATTATTCCATTAACCATACAGGGTGAATCGAGAGGAACGGCCCAAACTCCATGAGTGTGCTGTACACGTGAAAATAGTTTAAAAAACTCATATGTTCTTATTCGATTTTCATTTGTTTTCAAGTTATAGCGTAATTAAAAATTTTAACTACCGTTCTTGTAAATGGCCCCAATTTTCACGATGTTTTAGAGTTAATACGTCTTAAATAAAATAAAAATATCCTTGCATTGACTATCCATGTAATACAAAAGGTCAGGTACGTTCGATATTAAAAGTTTTCTTCGCTTCTTATCACATATGACGTACGGGTTACCTGAATCAATCATTTCGAGGCTCAAAATATTAAAAAATTAAAATAATTTTGTTGTTCCGATATTTGTCAGCGTCAGTTTATTGTTACAGTGATTTAACGTTTATTTTTGAGTTTGTACATTATTTTGCTAGAAAATGCCACACACTTATTCAAATTTAGAATATGCAAATATGGTGTTTGTTTAAAGTTTTTGTAATGGGAATGCTACAGCTGCTGTTGAAGAGCAACAGGCGTCCTTCGTAGACGAAGCATAAAATGTTTAGAGGTCAATGGTGGTATTTTTGAATATTTATTAAAAGAACGCTATTATTAAAAAAAATATTAATGTATAAAATGTTGTTTATTTGTAATTACGCTATAACTTGAAAATAAATGAACATCGGATAAGAACATATGAGTTATTTTACATTATTTTCACGTGTACAATAAATTCCTGGAGTTTGATCCGTTCCTCCTGATTCACCCTGTATATTGCATAAACAACAATAATTGTATATAGTTTATTTTATACCTATTGTGTTATGTAAGTAGCATTATTATAATAGCACGTGTTGGTTCAAAACGAAAATTAAACACAATTAGTAATAAATAATAAATAAAGTTGAAATCAAAGAATGTGGGAATGTATAATTATATTTTATTTATAGTTAATGAACAGTTTTGATTTAAAGCCAGTTAACAATTTTCAAATGGAAGTAATATGGTTGTTATTTCTATTTGTAGATTAAGATTATAGAAGTCTAAAACAATTTTTAATTCGGGTTGAAATTCTATTACGCTGAATGGACGTGCAATCAAAAAAAAAAGAAATTGACGTATTTCTTCTAAAAACACTAGCTTTTGTCGTTCTAAAGTTAATATGGGGGGGGATCCCTCGGGGATCTCTCTATGCGTTGTGAATTCTTTATTTTTTCAAGTATTAATTTCATTAGATCCTATGATTTTTTTAATTTCGCCGAGTAAGCTACAGAAATAGCGGACAGCAATTTTTGTTTTATGAATTAGTGCGATTTTTAAGTTATATTTAGATGAATCTACATACACTACCGGCCATTGAAGTTAGGACACCTATTAGAATTTTAAAAGATGGAACTTTTTCAATATTCAATACCCTTACTATTACTGTAAAAGCTTCTACAACAATGCTGGGATAACAATAAAGTATTTAAGACGGAAATCCTCGTTAGAATAAATGTTATAGAAAGAAATTTCAATTTATTCTAATAGCAGGTAATAACATCATTAGAAATGATATTTAAGGCTTGTTTTAACACACTCAGAAGACCGTAAATTTACCGTCCAGTACATGCGCAATATAAAAAAAGAGCTGCTGTTAGCATATTGCTTAGGTACTTGACGGTAAATTCATGCTTATCCGATGGTGTCCGAACAAAGCTTTAATTAATGGCCTATAAACATGCTTACAAAAGAGGGAATGGGTTTACGGGGTCGTAGAATTTTACCTGCGTGTCTCCGATTATAATACAGAGTAATTCTTATCATATTCGCTGTGAAACAGTCTGATGGTGAACCAATTTCGATACGGATGATCGGTTGCAGTGTTTGTGTAGGTAATATTTAAAAAATACAGAAATTAAAGCCTATAACTGTAAAAAAGCGATCGGCTATTCTCACATTACATAAAGAAGGCGTGTGACTGCGGAAAAATTGCAAGTTACAAAATCAACTGTGCATTATACTATTCGCTGATACCGAACCACAGGGCCATTAAAGGACCGTAATCGCCCAGGTCGGTCAAGAATGACAACACGTGCGGAAGATCGACGCCTTACAATGCTTAGCAAATGAAACCGGTGATTGACGGCGCCTGAAATCGCAGCAAAAATCAACAGGAGGCGCGAGCGACCGATTTCTGTATCCACCACTAAACGCCGCTTAAGAGAAGCCGGTCTTTACGGTCGCGTTGCGGTAAGAAAACCGTTGCTGAGTCGTGGAAATCGCCAAAAACGACTACAGTGGGCCGAAAATTATAGGAATTGGAGAAATGTTCTTTGGACTGAGGGATCCAAGTTCGGAAGTGTTTGGTTAGAAGCGCAGAGTTTTCGTGATACGAAACGAAAGACGAAAGGATGTTGCGCGATCGCGTCGTTCCCACAGTAAAACACGGTGATGGTTCAGTGATGGTTTGGGCTTGTTTTAGCAGTGCGGGAACCGAAGATCTAGTAAAAATCGACGGTATTATGCGCAGAGAAAATTATAGACGAACACTAGAATAGGACGCTGTGATATCTGGATCGCAGTTAATTGATGTAAGCTTCGTGTTTGTGCTTGATAACGACCCCAAACATACAGCACGAATCTGTAAATATTATCTAACGTCTCAAGCAGAAGAGAACGTTTTGCAAATCATGCCTTGGCCCCCGCAGAGTTGGATTTCAACCCCGTCAAATTACTCTGGGATGCGTTCGACAGAAAAATACGAAAAGTCCGTCCAACGAAAGAGCACCTATGGCGACTTCTCCAAACTGAGTGGTACAACATTTCCGGTGAAACTCTGACCAAACTAACAGAATACACGCCACAAGTGCTCCGGGGGGTATTATAAGCCAAAGCAGGCTATTTCAATGAATAAAAGATATATTTCAATTGTTTTATTTTTTATGTTATTTTTTCTTATTTGTTTATGTTTTTATTTCTAGCAATAAGTTTTTATTTTCTTTTGCATCATTATCGCTTTCATTTACGTGTAAAGATCCTGCCAGTAGAATTTTCGCCAACTGTACATATTACTTTTTTCTATCCCATATACGAGAGAAGTCATCACATAAATGAAATGCTAATACTCTGCGTATTCTTCTAATTGCTTCAACTACAGCAATAAAATTGTGATTACAGCTTTAAATTTCGTCCAGTTCAGACGTTGTTTTCTTTACGATGCGAACGGTCTTCTATTCAAATGCCATGTCATTTAAGAATTACTCTACGTATTTCACTCCGTAAAGAAATGTGATACCACAAAAATTCTGGCGCCACGATTCTATTTATCTATTTATTTATTCATGTCTTTACTTTGTTTCGGTGAAATATTTCTCTTTTTTCCCATTACGCTTTGAAATTCGAATATTCACGAGTCTATAGGGCGTCCGTTTAACAATTGTCCTCATTTCTAGTAACGTGAAGTACGTGTTCAATCGCTAACATTAAAAGATCGAAACGTGGCATTTAAATTCTTGTACGCTAATTATTGTCAAATTTAATTAGTTGTCTGTATATCGGTCAGATATATTCATTTCTAGAATTTCCTTTTAGGACACCTATTTTGTTATCGTCATTCATTTTGCAAGTTTTTAAATTTAAACTTAAAATTTTAAAATGCAACCTTGTTTAGTACTGTAAGTGAGAATATATGTTGAATCTTCTTGTTCTTTTGCCATTGGTTGAGAGTGGGACTTTCAAATTATAACATATAAAAATAATTTTCCAAAATATTCTCGGATGAAGCAATAAAAGTGATTACGAAAACTTGAAACCAGAACCTTAAACTAAGTCTATTTTTTATTTTTTCCGTCACTATGTGGATCAAACAAAAGCTCCAGTAAGATGAGAAAGTTGTCTATTTATTCATTGTCCATTGCGAAAAGATTTAGTGGAGAAACCGAAAGACCTGGTACATTGTAAAAATATTTTTGCTACTACAAATGTACAATTCACATTGCCCGAAATGATTATGCATATCTTAATAATTGCGCTAACTTAACATTTCAGAAATCTATTTTCCATTAAAAAAAACCTATGGTGTAATTGCACCATCAGTCATTATGCTCAACTACTTTTCTGTACCAAGAATATATTCTTCTTTTTTCAAATTTTGGCTTCAAGCAAGAAATAATAATCTTTAAACATACTTTCATATTCACAGTCACGGAAAGCTTAAATACGAGGATGGCATGTGAAGTACTCATGTTTTGAGACAGATAGCGCTTTGTGTCAAAATATGCATTACCGACTATGAATACTACCCTTTAGTCGACGTCTGTTAAAATGTCGAAGAGATTCATCGAGAAGTGTTGCTTCGAGAGCTCTTGAAAGTGACCAAGTTTACGTATTTGTTGAATCATGGAACAAGAACAATACCGGTCAGTGATTCGATTCCTTGTTTTGGATGGAAAAACGTGTGCAAGAATCAAAGAGAAGTTGGATGCAATTTATAAGAACCATACCACTTTCGGCGACTACCATCAGATACTGGTTTAATGAACTTAAGCGTGATCGAACATCCGTCCTTGATGAGGAGCGGTCAGGTCGTCCCATTGAGGCGAATACGGGCCAAAGGTCAGTCAGCAAAATGGGTTTTCCGGGCGAACATGCGCCAAAGAAGGCAAAGACGATCAGCCGGAAAAGTTATGGTGACGAATTTTTGGAATTCACAAGGCATAATCTTCATTGATTATTTGGAGAAGGGAAGGATAACCACGGGATAGGACTACGCTGATTTATTGGACCGATTCGACGCTGAACGAATGAGAAAAATGCCCCATCTAGCGAAGAAAAAAATCCCTACCATAATGATAACGTCCCAGCCCACTCATCGGCAATTGCGACAGCAAAACTAGTCCAGCTACGGTACGAATTGGTGCCCCATCCACCACATTCAACAGATTTGGGCGCTTATGGCTCCTTTCTTTTTCCAAACTTGAAAAAATCCTTTTATTTGGATGGTTTAAAAAGGCTGGAACATCACCGAATTAAGCATATAAGGAGGTTATGTCGAGAAATAAATTTACTAAATGCAAAACAATTGCGTTGTCTTCCTTAACATAGGTATTTACCATCCTCGTAAGGTAAACCTAAGGCGGTACCACTTTAATATTAATAATCCAATGTATACGACGATAAAAGTTATTGCTTGTAGACAGACTGTCGCATATGTTGTTTTGTTTCTGAATCCAAAAGATGGAAAATATTATATTAGCATTATTAACTAAAAATGCCATTGAAACCCCAAAAATGTTGGGGACATCCAACAAATTATTCACTACGCATCCATTATTAAACATTACAACATTGTGATGCAATTTCTTTCCAAAATTATCGCTATGATTCATAACATTTTAACACCTATAATATTCACAAAACATATATTTGTGGTATCTATAAAACTTCACCAGAGTGCATAGGAAACCACAATTATGCGACACATTATTTTAGCAAACATACGACATAGTTAGAATACCGTACACTATTGGGAATTCATTATTTTAATGTTAATTGTTTCAACGAATATCAAATTAGTAATAACTGGTCGTTCATCGACCTATTTGATGCAGAAGGTTTAATTTGAATGTAATTTGGTGTCCATTTAATGTAATATTGTTTTTATAGCATTATTCTCAATTGTTTCACATTTATAATATAAACCACACGTATAAAAATTACCGGAACGAAAGTAAAATGAATAATAATTAAATTAACGGTGTTCCTAGAAAAATTAAGAATTAAAAATTACATTAAACGATATAATTGCTACTTGAGTTCTTCCTTGAGTGAATTAATAAATCAGAATGTCGTAATTTATTTTGACATAGACATTACATTACCTTGGCATGAGTAACCTACTGTTCCTGCGTTGCATTAATGTTGTTATTTCCCGAGTGGGCCATTGTTCTGAACTAGGAAACGCAATTCATGGGACTTGCATGAATTATTAATGCGGTTGAATGAATAAATTGACTATTATTGATTTGCCCATAACAACTTTTATTTTACCTCCAAAAGTCAACAATCTGTACTTGACAACATTATAATAACCAGTGAATAATTTATATTTGTTGGAAATATTAATTTATTTCAACTAAGTTAATTAAGTAAAGAAATTAATAATTAAGCTGAACTCTTTTTATGTAGCATTTTATTTCAAAAGGATTATTCCATAACAAATCGTCTAATTTTAGAAAAGCAGATTTTGATAAAGATGCAGATTTTGATAAAGTTTTGTGTACTAATTCTCGCATAACTTAAAATTACGGTAGAGTCTGAAACTCATCACATTTGTGAAGATATTGGCGTTTGGTTGCTACCATGCTATGACGATCTGTCGTATTTATGCAAAATTGTTGTAACTTCAAATTAGGATGTTTAATTAATTAAATAAGCAAAATAAAATAACCTTGGAGTTTTATACGTCTTGTTATAGTCTGCAAATTAATTTCAATAATTTGGTTAGACAGATTAAACACGTAGAAGAAAAATGTAATGTTTAAGTGAAATTTTGTCTTGTAATTTATAGTTTTAGCTTTTAATCTAATGCTTTCGCATTAAATTGTAATTAATTTCAAATTTAAATTTGTCATTTTTGAAAGAGTCGGAAAATCGCCGTCTTTAATCTATTGTCGTACCCTTTTCGAACGAATTCTAATAAATGCAGCATGTCTTTAAATCACCTAAAAGGTGCTTTTCGTTTTTCAACGTGAAGAAATATGAAATTACCTACAAATAAAAGTCAGGAAAAGCACATGAGTAGAGCGCATTGGTAACATATCTAAGTAACATAGACAATATTATGGAACTGTTTCGCTTTATTCTCATTCTCCTTCTAATATATGTTAAGACATATTCAAAAATAAGATAGTAATATAATATGTAATACATGGAAGTTTATTGTTAGATGCTAAACGCAGAGAAATGATTTCTTGCATCAAGAAAATAGTTTTTTTATAGGTTACAGAATAATTAAATTATTTCTTTAATAATGTAATTCAATAGGGACTATTTTTATGTAGTATAATAATGAATGAGTTAATATTTAAGTTTATTTATCCCTTCTTTATTATTATTATTTATTATATATTAAAAAAACCTAGACGATGGAAACAACATCAGTCCATGTGATACTTACACGTACCTTGGAACACAACAAAAGAAATTGAGGCAAAAATCGTAAAGGGAAAGCAGTTAATTGGAGCTCTAAATTCAGTACTCTGGTGATGTCAAAAACAGCGGAAAAAGGACTTATATAACGTTATACTAAAAAGTATTGTCCTGTATGGATGTGAGACATGGCAACTAACAAAGCAAGTGGAAAACAGGCTTTTGTCATTGGAGATGGACTTTTGGAGGCGATCCGCGAGAATATCCAGGATACAGAAAATAAGAAATGAAAGAATCCTGGAAATAATGGAAGTAAAATCAAATATAATCGAAGAAGTTCAACGACGACTACTATGTTGGTACGGGCACGTACGAAGAATGGCCGAAGAGAGAATTTCCAAACAAATACTAAATTGGACACCAGCAGAGAGGAAAAGGAGAGGCGGGCAAAAAATAACATGGATTCATGGAGTCAAAAAAGCCATGTCGGAATGAGATCTGCGGTTTGAAAATGTTTATGAAACGTTGTACGTTAAAAGTGATATCATTGTATATCTAGGACGGCATAACTATAACCACTGGCTCTAGGTGGCGCCAGGAAATATTTCAGATGCTTTTTTTGAAGAATAGTGGCGTAAACTAAGAGATGTAGGAGCATGTGGCCAGGAGCAAGAAGCATTAATGCTTTTCTCTTCTCATAGTGTTTTTGCCGGTAGTGATTCCATCAATACCAGGTGCTATTTATTAGCATTATCTGGTTAAGCAAGGACGACTATACACCTTTCAAATCATTGAAAGTAATGAAAATATTACAATTAATACGTCGGTATATTTATTTTCTAAAAACATTGTCAATTTCATGGCACTCCTGATTAAGCCGGAAACGGATAAGAATTTCTTTACTCCAAATAGCACTTAGTACATTACGGATTCATTAAGTTCTCTTAAAAAGGAGTTTAAAAATGCATATTCTAAGGGAAGGTGTACCAAGTCTATACAGTGTGATCACAGATGGAGATGACAATAGGTATGATGGACAACAAATTTTTGAGTTAGAATTTAATATTTGGGAAATAAGTCCTACTTGATCTGAAACTAATTTTTAATTTGCTAATACATTTTGAAAATATTTTCTTTAAAACTGAATAATTATCAGATGTTTGGGCGCATTAACATTAACGTTGGGTGGTAAATCTACGGAAATGGCAGTACGACTATCACCCCGACTACTTTGTCTGGATTGACCCTGTCCCTGTACGCAAATAACATCAGAAATTTCTTGTATGTAAAGGGCACGCACCCGACTAACACATATTGTAGGTATGATAAGATGTGTAAATATACTTTACTGTACCAATCTGTTTTATATCAGCAACTTCACCCCTTCCATTTCTAATCTTCGCAAAATTCCCGATTTACATTTTGTACGCAAAATGCGCATCGGCAAGTGCATCGCCCTCGTGAAAATGGTGTCTGGATTAAGTGGTAGTACAAGTTCATTGTCTCCGTTTGTCTTAATTCCCACTATAACTTGAATAATATTCATAAAATTATCCAATCATAAAGTTGTTTTTTTACACAACACAATTGTTAGCATAATGAAAATCGCATTAGTCACCATACTATTCAATTGCTATTCATCAATCTTAATAGGTGAGCATCGTGATACTGTATTGATAAATAAGCCCATGCGATGTTAGGAATATTTATTAATTAACAAGGTTTAACATACACGATTATGCGTCCGGAATACGCGTGCGAAATATTTGTGACCCTTTTCGGTTAACTCTCAAAATCTATTAGCGATCGGGCTATTGTCGCGTCATGTTTACATACCACGAAGCTCGAAATATTTTGAACGCTTTCACATTGTATGATTAAATGAGAATGTCAGTCACGTCTCGCTTGGATTTATTGTCCAACATTGTCAAGTACGCTTTATCGCTGTGATTGTGAGTTACGTTGTTGTTATGTGTCACGCGGTAACGCAAGTGCTATCGTGTCAAATCTGCGTCGGATACGAGACGATAAATACAGGAAGTGATAATTTTAAATTATATATTGTTGGAATTCTTTAGAAGATGTATCTGTTGCAATGGTATAGTGTGCATAGTTAGAGGTGTCATTGGTTTCTACTTGCATAGTCACCTCCATTATACGATGGCTATAAACTTGGATTTATTTTATTGCTAATTCATATAATTCATATTATAAAACATCGCATACAATAATATCTATTAAATTAATTATATAATAATATAATTAATTTAATATAAATGTTAAATGTCCTCATTAAGTAAAAGAATTGAAAGATGATTTTTTGATCACATTGTAAACTAAAGGGCAAAGTTTGTTTACTGTTGTTATGATAAGCAAAGTAAATTAACGCCAAAAACAATTTAGATACAATTTCAAAGTCCAAAACTTGCCTTTTACTGCAAGTATAGCCCCTGGCCATCGAATTAGGACACTTAAAAATATTACGATTTTGGGGTGAAATGTTAAAAAACAGTTGATAATGTTGGCAATATTATTATTTAATGGAAGTAAGTACAATTTGGACATATATTTACTAATATTTGCTTGTTCCTCCTCTGTGTTTTATTATTTCCTCGATCCTTTTTGGCGTACTGCCAACGCAGCTTTTTATGTTTTTTTTTTTAATTTCGTCGCTACTATGCCATACATCTTCAATATGTTGTAGTAATTCTTCCTTTGCAGTTGAGTTTCGTGTACTTACGATGTTTTTCAAGACATTCCACCCATTTTTAATCACACTTCAAAGAGTTTTAATTTTATTTGCGTGCGTCTATTTTCCCGGTCAATTATTATCATAATGGGAAAGAAGAAGGATATAACTACATAAAAAAGCACGAATTTCTGCTCTTCTAGAGACGGGAGAGTTCTCTCAACGTGGAGTTGCACAAAAAGACGGCGTATCACATCAAACTGTTCTGAGAATCGCGAAATTAATGAAGGAAAATATTCGTAGTACAAGTAGTGGCAGAACATACTGTGCCGGCAAACGCAAAACAACTGTAAGAGATGATCGTCGCACAGTAAAAATGGCTACAGAACATCATTTTTTATCCACTAAAAGTGTTCATAAAATTCTTGGTGGAGAAGGTATACAAATATCAACCCGAACAGTTCGCATGCGTGTTCATGAAGCAGGCTTGAAATGCAAGACAACCGGAAAAGAAGCCAAGACTAACATCTAAAATGAAAGTGACACGATTTCAATGGGTTAAAGAATATAAGAAATATACAGTTGAATATTGGGAAAAGACAAGTTTCATTTATCATCTGTATTCAAATTCATTCTCATAGTTCGCTTGATGGTTCGCTACGCTTTAAACTTTTTTCTACATTATTTATAGCAACGAATCATGGCTAAAAGTGTTAACCGAGAGAAGCCAATTTGTTCGTCGACGTCCTTCAGAGCGTTATAAAGAAGCATGTACGATCAAATCTATTAAACACCACTAATCTCTAATGGTTTGGTCGTGTATTACGACAGAAGGACTGAGACCATTATATTTCCTTAACGGAACAATGGATCAAAAACAATATAAAAATGTTTTATGAAACCATTTAATATCTTATATTGGTACATTGGATCTGACTCAACGATCATATACTTCCATGCAAGACAATGCATCGTGTCATAAGGCAAAAAGTGTAATGCGATACCTTGAATCTAAAAATCTGCGTGCACTACCTTAGCCAGCAATTCACCAGACATAAACCCAATTGAAAATATGTAGAATATCTTGAAAAACATCGTAAGTACATGAAACTCAACTACAAGGGAGAATTACAACAACATATTGAAGATGTATGGTGTAATAGCGACGAAATTAAAAAAAAACAATAAAAGGCTGCATTGGCAGTATGCCAAAAAGGATTGAGGAAATAATAAAACACAGGAGGAACAAGCAAATATTAGTAAATATATGTTCAAATTATACTTACTTGCATGTTATACATATGTAATTAAATAATAATATTGCCAACACTACCAACTGTTTTTTAAATTTTACCCCAATATCATATTTTTAAGTGGTCCTGTAATGTGTAATTACCCACAATTTTGAATCAATAGTTTAAAAACGTCAACGTTAATATCTTTCGTTTACTGCTGTTATAATAACCACACAGTACTAACACCAGAAACCACTTGGATGCAATATCCAAATACAGAACTCGCACTTAACTATAAATATTTCTTTTATTCTTTTACTTATGCATTAGTATACAAAAACGTCAGAAATATAAATTTCCTTTGCGGTGAAAATAGAAAAATATATGGCACTATTCAAAAAATCGGATAGTGTTCCAAAAAACATCAATGCTGTGCGCGACATGATTGAAGATGATCGGCATGCGACTTACCGTGACATAGAGGCATCCTTAGGCATATCGAAGACTGCAGTACATTTGATTTGTATGGAAAAATAATCGACAACGTCGCACCATCATTCATCATGATAATACCAGCTCTCACACAGCACGTCAAACAATTGATTATTTGAAGAAGAAAAACATCGAGTTAACGTCTCATTGCCCTTATTCGCCTGATTTATATCCTAACGACTTCTTTTTGTTTCCGAATGTTAGACAAAAAATGCGTGGACAGCGCTTTTTATCACCTCAAGAAGCTGTTGAAGCCTTCAAAAACCATATTTTGGAGATACCACCTTCAGAGTGGAAAAATGTTTCGAGAATTGGTCCGAACGCATGCAAAAGTGTATAAATCTTAATGGCGAAAACAACTATTTATACCAATCTTTCATTGTTTTTGTAAAAACTGAAAAGATACCTTTGTATTATATTGATTTATTTCTAAATGGAGAAACAACATATACAGGGCGTTCCAATTAAAATAAGAAAGTGGGTTCCTATCTAGCGATATTTATCGATCATTCTGTATGTACGGAAATATTTTTGATAACGTCTATAACGTTATTAGAAAATTTCCAGAAGGTGGGAGAGCCTGTATGTGCGTCAGTAAAAAGGAAAAACATTTCCATATTCCTGTCACATTCCTACTTCAATCTAAGTAATTAAAATTTACACGGTGAGTAATTAAGCAAATACTCGAGAAATTTTTTCTTCGAAAGTGAAATACTATTTTACTCAATTATCTCCTCAATCTTAATCATTGTCCCGTAACGTCGGTTACTTTCATCGAACTTCAACGAAGGATACGGTGAAAGAAATACAATCGCTGACATTTATTAATCGAATCCTTAAGCGGTAATAAAGATTTACATTTGTGTTTATTTTAATCGTTTGCGTCATAGTTCATTCCATGTCTAGCACATACATACCATTATGAAAATATATAAAAAGGTGAAGCTGCCAAAGTTATGATTTTACATGCAAGAACAGAAATCATTATTGCCGGGATAGTATTACATAAGGCAAGAAGTATAACTGTAAATTTTAATACCTCTGAATTGAGATAAATTGTTTTAATTACACGCGTAATGACAAAAATTTACACGTAATAATGTTACATCAGACAAATATCGTTGCCTTAGTGAGAAAAGCGCGTAGCTCCATTAAAAGAAAATTTACGAGACCAAAGCAACTGTTTTGTTCTAAAATGATCACAATATAAACACTTGTTTCTCGTTTAGAGGTTATTGTAGAATAATTTTAACGATTTTTGGGAAAACATAATTTCTTACTAAGGCGACGATATGTGATTTGCTTGTCACCTACTTCAAAATAGTATATAAATAATATAATTCTGTTAAATACAACATTAATCAAGTACATTTTGCAAACAATTACCAAAGTAATATATCAATTACTCCTGATGATGTTTTCACCAAACTGATCCATCTTCAAGGACGACAGGATCCTGATCGTAGTACCAGAATATTTTCCAAAGATATGTAGTCCTACTTTGTCATTACCTCTAAGTTTGTTATATCAGCACATGGATTTTACTCAGGACATAGCTCGCAAACCAATTTGTCAGGCTATACAAACATCACGTGGTTAAAACCGTCGGGATGACAACCAAAGTTTCAGAAAAATGTTACTCTTTTAAATTTCACCAATATTTCGCTTTTATTTAAAGCTTCATCAGGGTCATAAATGAGTTAAAGTAGATAGCCGAATTTGTGGACTTGAAGATTTAACGATGTCCATCTTAGGAGCTATGATTGACGAACGTCAACAAAAATTAATTCTCTATTATTTTCCGCGATTATTTGGAATAAACATCGAACTTTTCTTAAATTGCAGAAAACAGAGGCGAAAGTTATATAAATGTACCAGTGCTGCAATGTTTAAGTATTTGATTTAAAATTTACAACGATGTATACAATCACAAGCAAAAAAGATGTTACGATTGTAAGACTGTGAAACTATGAAAACTCGAAATGGGTATCTTCTGACCGAAGTCGTAAATAGTGGTCGGCCTCCTGGTGTGCTCCATTTGTTTGTCTTCCCTAGGTAGCTCCCACCTTGCTCCTAGTTATGCCGTACTGATGAGGACTAATAAGTCCAAAACACGTGTCTACAGCTATTTTGTGCGGGTTATGTCCATTAATCTCTATCTCTTGTTTTTTACTTGATCCCCACGTTAATCCCCTTTTTCCTGATTATTATTGTTAATATTATTATTATTATTGTCATTGTTATTATTATTATTATTATTAAAGATAAATAGGATGCACAATACTGAAATAACAAGCCAAATATTCAATATATATATGTCGATTTTATACAGCCAACGTATGTATTTTAAATTATAAAAGAAACTCGGTGTATTAACTGATATATGTTTACTGCTAACAACCAAAGATTGTTGATTAATTTAATTAGACATGTCCTAAACGAATAATTCATGTCTATTTATAATAGTGGCTAATGTGCAATACGTAAAATATTATATATTGCGTTTTACGTCCGTATACTTAAACAGGAATCTTAGCAATACGATAATAAAATTAGCACAGTTGTAAATAAATGTTAAAAACAACTGCTAGTTATTTTCTAAAATAAGTGCTGTAAACTGTAACAAAATAGTCACTTGTTTTAGAGTATTATGTAAGTAATTTTACCAATTCGCATCAATAATCGTCCGCAAATAACAAGTTTCGTCATTTATCATAACAACAGTAGCATTCATGTACAGTGAAGTATAATTTGTTAAATGCGTAGGTAGTTTTGCTTTAGAGCCATCAAATCTTAATTAAACAATTAAAAAAAATTAATCAACAATAAATATAAAAATGTCCATCTAGGTGTTAACATTTTTTAATGAAAATGTCGTGTGAATGTTATGCAAACAATTGTAGTCGCTAACGATAACATTAACGTTAAGCAATGTGTCAAAGAGCGAATATTTATTCGACTTTAATTTATAGTAATAATGATATAAGCTACCAACATCCACCATGTACCGACGCGCGTTTCGCCGTCTACGGCTCATCGGTATACCTTTGTGGAAGGTAACAGCTGTATTTGGAATTTGTCGTATTATACGAAGATAGTAGCTACATGTATGGATGAGAGTATCT
Source organism: Dynastes maya (assembly GCA_029619315.2). Lineage (NCBI taxonomy): Eukaryota > Metazoa > Arthropoda > Insecta > Coleoptera > Scarabaeidae > Dynastes > Dynastes maya. The sequence goes on from JAROYE020000001.1 coordinate 73,398,228, forward strand.
AATTAAAGATGCTCTAATCACTGAAAATGTCGACATTGCTATATCGACCTCTACAGAAGTGAGTAATGTGCAATACCCCACGTTGTGCGAGGGTAGCAGGCATCGACTAGTGGCTACCACACCAAGAGAAATTAAATAATAATGATACAAGCTAGCAACATGAGCTGACGCATCCACCATGTGCAGACGCGCGTTTCGCCGTCTACGGCTCATCGGTGTACCTTTGTGGAACGTGGTAGCTATATTTGAAATTTGTCGTATATATATGAAAACAGTGGCTACCATGTATGGATGAGAATATTTAATTAAAGATACTCTAATCACTGAATAAATTAATTTATAATTTTTACTTGCAAACACCAGTTAAATATGTTATTCTCTTTTCATGTCCTTTTTTATATAACATATTATTTCATTATATAGTATTTTATATAAACAAATACAGCAAAGACATTAATAACAACCTTATTTATACAGTCTTGAAGTAATCCTACGCCTAGTAACATTTGAATAACAGAAACTAGAGTTTTTGGTGAAGCAAGTCGATTTTTGTTTTTTATTAACTAACTTCTGGTGTTAGTAATAGTCCGATTTAGTTTCCGGTGCCGCTTACGAAAGAGCTCGTTGTTGAGTGACGAATCACAACAATTGTCAATCTGTCAAATCTTAATTCTAAAAGAGCAAATGCTGCGTGTTTCATATTTTCGTTCTTCCTTCTTGTTAATTTCTCTTATTTTTTTCCTATTTTGTTAACTATATTTCTTTACTTCATTTTATTAAAATATTTGTAGATGGTGAGCTCATTTGCATTTGTAAGTTTTTGACAAACAATATATTCGTTTTTCCGGTTTTAACGTTGTTGCTTTTAGAATGATCTTCACACGAAATGTAAAATAAAAGCTCAATTTTATCATTTCATAAATCTTACAATAATTATCACCTTGTAAGGTGTAGTGCGGAAGTTTGCACAATGCAAATTAATACGACCGTTCACATAGCGATGTGCAAGGTACGCGCCATAAATTCTCCGCCTGACAGGCTTGTACAGATTTGAGCGTGTTCAAACTCCGTTGCGTCATGGTTGCACATGTGCGAGGCCTGCACTATACATATTACGGCTCGAAGAGTAGTAGTTTTTAGTAGCCAGCCAGACAACGTGACTAGTCCATGAAAATGTCTCAGGTATCGAAAACTGAGTACCGCGCGGTCATTAAATTCTTAACAAAAGAAGGCCATACGCCTAATCACATTAAACAACGTTTACATGGCGTTCATGGTGATTTATCTCCTTCATATTCCCCTGTAAAAAAGATGAATGAGCGCCCCGATCAGCTAATTGAAACGATTACGCCTTAAAACACTTCAGTTACTGAAGAAATTGTATTAGCAGATCGCCATTTGAAAATGAAGGAATTAGCAGCATTGTCTAACATTTCTGAAACAAGTATTCGCCGAATTCTCCATAACCATTTGGATATGAATAAAATTAGTGCAAGATGGATACTGCAGCTTCTTTCTGATCTCCAACGTGAACGTCGGGTCGAATGTGCTCGCTCGTTTTTGTGAAGACGACCCAAAATCGATTTTGGAGTCTATGGTTACAGGAAATGAAACAATGGTTCTTATTTAATTTCTCATTTAAAGAAAGACCTTGAGGGACGTAATTTTAAAGACGTTAATAAGCTGCAAGCAGCTGTAATACAACATTTTGAGAGAAAAACTTCCGATTATTTTTACAAGGATATAGAATCTTAATAGATCGTTGTAATAAATGTATTGAAGTTAGGGGGGATTATATTGAAAAATAAAAATTGTTATATTTTACCAAGATTATTTTTTCTATATCAGGCCGAGAATTTATGGCGCCTACTTCGTAGTGTAGAATTAAGAATTAGTGCAGTGCGAAACTACACACACGTCAAACTTTGACGTTATCACGGGGCTGCCTCAATACCTTCCACATTCGTTTCTGAATTTGTACGCCATAATTGCAGAAACTGCTAATAAACCTGCCACATAACGTTTTTTTGGAATCCTGTGCATTACAAAAAGAATTTATGTTACGTTATGTTTGTTAGTGCGAAATACTGCACTAATTCTTGCGCTAATTTCGCACTACGCTATGCGAACGCTACCTTAAAATACAGATTGTGCAATAGTTTAAATCTTAGAGATTTTATCTTAACTAGCCCGCCGATTATTTCTTTAATGAAAAGTTCTCTCGAATATTTCCAACTCTACGAGAGTACCATTCATTAACTTCAGCTTCATTATAAGTTTATGTTATACGTTAAGCATTGTATACAGTAATTTATTAAAATGTCTTTTTGCATATTCTACAGAAATAATATTTACTAGGAATACATATAAATTGATTAGATGTAATTCATTACATATAGATACTAAATAGTTTCAATTAGTTATGGTAAACTACAAGTCAAATTAATGCCACTACGTATATGTAGTTAAATAAATCTAATTTAAGTATGTTTGCAAAGACCGTGCACATGGGACAGATTAATGAAAGATAATATACGTTACGTAATCCATATCAAGTACTTTAGGTGTGAAATTTACGTTTCCTTCTTCTACAGTTACATGCATTAGCAACTTGCAACACGAGCTTCATAGTTGCTGCAATTGCACTGAGCCCGTTTATTCAGCTTTAAAATTAGTTTTCTTTTTGTACTGTAGATTTCATTTCGATCTAAAAGTTACGCACAATTTGAGTGTTTTAAATAAAACGGTGAGTTATTTGAAGTTTTTGGAGAAAAATACGTGTGCAGCCTAGATGAAAAAGGTTTCTTTCTCAAAATTACTCCCATACTTTTCAATTATCTTTTGGAATGTTGTAGTGTAACAAGTTTTGATACGTCATTATGCAAATTATATTTTGTTTATTATATAGAGTGTGCCTATAACTGGTTATTATAAATTACAAATTACATTATAGGTTCCTATAATTTTTCGACATATTTTGTTAGTTGAAAAGAAATTGATTCTTCCCTATTACTGATTCACAAAAGATCGTGTTAGTATCTCCTGTTTATAGAAACTTTGTGTATGTTGTAACGTTAGCATTAAGTTTGATAACACAGAGCCACTTTTATGCTTTTTAAAAGTTTATATTTTTCATGAATACATCTTAAACTAGGTTACTGCAGTTCATTTTGAACGCTGTATACAGAAACCAACCTCAAAATATGTAATGAAAGTGAATGTCATTTAGGAAGTACATAGTATGGAAAGTACACAGGAAAGACGGGTGTGTTGGATTTCCCAGGAAAATCCTATTAAATAATTTTACAATATTAGCCTTCTATTGGCTGCTTCTATCTGTTTGAAAAACTGATATATCGCTTTTCAGTATGATAACGGTAACATGGATTTTATGCTGTTTACCGCTGTTTTTGTTTTAGCATTTTGTTCTTTTAACTTCTGTATATATGTATTTGTTCAATTTTATGTTATTTTTTGTTACATATGTCTATCGATTCCAATTATGTAACTACGTTTACTTCTTTTATTTTTCTTTGTTGGTACACACAGATTTCTTGTTTACTATTTATTCTTCATTTTAATTAATAATTTATTAACATAACAATATTTCCGTTATTGAAAAAGATACCAAGACAACGCAGAAACAGTTTTGAATTGCGCCAGGAGGCACTTTAAATATATCTTTCAAATCCTATTGGTTTGCACGGTCCTTGAGAAGCTACACCAGCTGATTTTTAGCCAAGTTTGGCTGCTTTCCATTGAAGTAGTCTCTTGGGTTTTGCCATATTTGTTCTACTAATGTACTTTTACGTTTTGTTACACATACAGTCAGCTTCTTCAAAAGTTTTCTAAAGACTGGTGTTGTCTTCTGTCCCTCGTTACGTACTTTGGCGTCCTATCACTCTGGTGAATCGTATCTACCACTATTCGAATTGTGTCAATTGTAAGTTGCCCATTTCGTGATTTGCTATTATGTGCTGTCAATCTCCATGCGTTACGTGGTTTGTAACTGTGTTCCCTATTGAAACTGTCGATGTTCGTCATTATTTCCGATGACTCCTTCACAATTTGCTGGTAATAGTGGTTGCTTTAGCAAGTATCTTGATGTTGGCACAGTCAATACTAAACTCTGTTTAGTAAAGGTGTTCAACAACTTCGACAACTTGCATGTTTATATATCTTTATCGTGTGTCTCTTTAGTGTTCTTTAAATGTGTGCAGAAAAGAGAAGTTGGATGCAGTTTATATAAGCTCCATGCAACTTCGATTATCAACCATTAAATACTGGTTTATTTAATTTAAGCGTGGCCGAACATCCGTCTTTGATGAGGGGCGACCAGGTCGTCCCATTGAGGTGACTACGGACGATATGATCAATATCGTCAATAATCGAGTTCATGATATCGTGTTAGCAAATCGTAGGGTGAAGATTAGAAAGATTGCTAATATGGTAAACATCTCAACTTAATGTGCGCAAAATATCCTTCACGAAAAATTGTGCATTGACGATTGATCAAAAATGACATCGCGTGATAATTTCAAAGCAATGTTTGAATATGTTTAATATGAGTGAGTCTCTGCGTCGTCATGTGACTCCAGATTTTTCCCGGTGAACGTGCAGCTAAAAGGCGAAAACGATTCCAACAGCCGGAAAAGTTATAACCATCATTTTTTGGACTTTGCAAGGCATAATGTTAATTGGCTGTTTTTGGGAGGGAAGAACAATCACGGGACAGTACTATGCTTATTTATTGGACCGATTCTACGCTGAACTAAAGAAAGAAGGCCCCACCTTGTGGAGGAAAAGATTCTCTACCATTATGATAACGCACCGGCTCACTCATCGGCAATTGCGGCAGCAAAACTAGTCCAGTTACTGTACGAATTGGTGCCCCATTCACCAAATTCGCCAGATTTGGTCCCTTGTAACTTCTCCAAACTTGAAAAAATGGCTTGGAAAGCGGAAAGCGGTTCACGTCAAATTAAGAAGTCATTACCAAAACAGAGGAATATTTTGCAGGGTTCGACAAATCCTATTATATGGATGGCTTAACAATTTTGGCACATCGCTGGACTAAGTATATAGAAATACAAGGAGATTTCGTCGAGAAATAAATTTACTAATTGTAAAAGAATCGCGTTGTCTTCCTTAACATAGGTATTCATCATACTATTCTCGTACGTTACCCTACCTTAATTACTTAAGACTGCTTGAAAAAAGTAAAAGGTCAATTTTTGTCGGTTCATTGAGCAGCAGAATACAAAGAGAACTTTTGGTGGGAATTACTACATGCTGCCGCTTTCCACGATGAAACCAGTGTCGACTGTATGCATTTGGAAAGTGAAATTTTGTTTAATCTGCTGTATCATTGAACTTCGAACGGTGTTTGTTTAAAATTTAAAAACCATCCGAGTTCAGACAATTCGCACAGTTCGCTCTCTTTTACGAAAACACCTCCTCATGGCACCGTAAATATCGAGAAGAAAAATGTATACTACGTTCGTCCAGTGACTTTCTCTTTTGATTTGAAATTTAGAGCAACATGTGCGGCAAAATTCAAGCTTGTCGATACGGCAATCGAATATTAGATTTACGAACAAGGCGCAATATTGTATACATAGCGTCGCACCGTCTCTATATGGAGAAAATGAAAGTATTTTAGTGGCTGAAACTAATTAAACGTTATTATGGTGCAATAAAAATGAGTAAATTTGTTTATTTTTTTATTTATCAACTGTTATTTCGTCGTCATCTTTTATTTAACCTACACGCAGCCTTGACAGTGGCCTCCAAATGCACATTTACACTTATGAATACTCATACGTAAGAGTATATGAAAATATCTTGTATATAAAATGTACCTACTGGCACTAGAATTTAGCTTGTGAACAATAATAATTTTTTAACCATATATTACATAATCTTTTTTATACCAGGTTGGGAAATTAATATACCAAGTGCCATTTGACGCAAAACTGCATAGATGCACGTACTTCAGTTTATGCTTGTAATAAGAATTCATTTGCATATAACTTGTGAATTAGTCAATAGGATTTTGCTAAATATAATCGCTATCGTTATAGTAAACATACACTACCGGCCATAATTATTTGCCCACCCAAACAAATACGCATAAATAAAGGAAGTGCTAACCGAAAAAGAAATTGTAGTTTTGAATTTAATAAAATACTCTTAAAACAAAGAAATTGATAGTCTTTATTCAATTATAAAATGTAAATCTTCGTTTCGTCGAAATGTCCACCTCGACTATTAACAATTGCCGTACACACTTGCGACATTCTCTCTATGAATTTCGTCAGAGTAGCGGGTTCTATTTTAAGCCAGGCTTCTTGTAGTTGTTTCCACAACGATTCCTTGGAAGTTCACCTGCCTATCGAGTTCTTCCCACAAAAGTTTGGCATCTGGGCTTTGAGGAGGCTATTTCATTATTTTTATATTGCTGTCGCATTTCATCGATTCCAAATATTCGCGGCACAGTCTAGATGTGTGTTTCGAATCATTATCATGTTGAAATATAAATAGTCGCCGATTATTCTCATTCCAAATGGTACAGAAATTGTTTCCAAAATTTCCCGGTAGAGCTCTTTTCTTCCATCTATTTTAACCAAGTCTCCTACGAATGCGGCACCAAAACAACCCTAAACCATTACCGATCCGCCCTCATGCTTGACTGTAGGTACTACACATGATTCTGCTGCTCGTTCTCCTTGCGACCTTTGAACGAACGTTTTTCTCTTGGAACCGAAGAGTTCAAATTCGGTTTGGAAAACATTTTTCCACGCACCAACTGTCCAATATTGATGCTCTCTAGCCCACTGCAGCCGTTTTATTTTATTTTGCTTGCTTAAGAGTGGTTTACCTAACGCTATTCGACCAAGTAAACCACCCGTTCTTAACCTCCTTTCACGCTGGTGGATCAAAGCATCATAGAGACAGAATTCTAAAAATAGATAATTTCTGTAAGTTTTTGAGGTAGAATGTCTTATTTCTTATTGCCAACCATACTGGTTTACTATAAGACTTAACCATTAAGTATATATGAATTCATCATATGATAATTCACAGTTTGTTACTATATTGAAATCTGTTATCAGAAACTAGCCTCAGCTTCTTAACCACTTCAGCTTTAATATCATTATTGTATTTCGTAACAAAAATTCTAGCGAAAATGTTTCCAAAAGAACCTTGACCCAACAACTGTTTGCAGCGTTTAAAAATAAAACCTACACACAAATAAATTTTAATCGATTATGCAACCTTTTTCTTTTTGAATTTTAAATGATTTCGTCCTATATGTTGCTTTCGTTTACGCAACAACAAAAAAGATCTATAGCTTCCTTATTGATTTATTTTCAGGTCAACATTGTCAACAAAAAAATTTACTGAAATACAATGCTTAGAAATCTTGAATAACCTGATTTGATGTTTGATTATGTCTTTACAGTGAAAGTATATTATTTTATACGTAAAAGCGTTTAGAATCGAAAAATAATCGATGATGTGTATAAAGAATGTAATAAACACAAGCGCCTCCGCCAAAAATCCAAGTTAAGAAGTTTTATGTTAAACTTTTTGTACACAAATGCAATGTTTATAATTGCAGCCAGTTTAGAAACCATAAATATCACTTCGTATTTTGCTCTTTTTACTAGCATAAAAATATGTATGTTGCAACACATTCTGGAAATAATACTAATGCATACTTAAGCAAGGGTATCCAGACACTTTATTACACGACATTTCATTACGCGATATCTCATCAAGGATACCTTATAACGGTGGCAATTCATCACTGCGACACTTAATCGCACCTCAATTCACCATTTCTCCAACCTATCGCATAGAATTTCATCATAACAATTAGCAAGGTTGTTTAATAAGTTTTTGCTATTTATAAAATATTTACAAAACATTTTGATTATACAGGGTATCCTAGATCGAGTGGGATTGCATGGGAAACTCTCTTATCATTGAATATGGAGATTTGGTTAAATGGACAATGTCTTTCAGTTTGAGCGTTTGAATTAAAATAACAAAGTGGGTTCCTGGTCGTTACCACCGTAACTAGAAGGCCTCACAGCTCCTCGATTACGTCACGCTGTTTAGGCGATGTATCGCCATGCACGATATTAGCCTAAGCGATAAAAGAATCGTTTTTTTTGCATTTCTTTTTTAAATTACGAAAGGCTTCCGGTTTAAAGAGGGTTCCAGTCGTCAACTGAGCCCTTCTTCGCATTCCATTCGATTTTATTTTGAAAAAACGAACTTTCAAAGCAAAAACCAAACATGTAACCGAGCACAGTTTTCGTGAAAGATGTATTTATACTGGATATTTAATTTTTATTATTTGTAATTATACATGTATTTGGACGAAACTAAGGTTGACATGATACAGTAATTGCAATTTTATTCGAAATTTTGTTCAACTTCACGAGAAAATTTACAGACATGCTATTTAACCAGGGTCTTTAATTTCCCATTATGTGGTGTTTTACCTAATCTATCTTTCCTATTATGTGGTGCTTTACCTACTCTATCATTACTTTTCCCATAATCATTTTTAGGTAGGTCATTTGTAGAACAAGTTATTATAATTGTTGCAATACGTTCACTGCTGTGAATATGAGATTTACATATATCAGTATCCAACATGGCTACGTTCGGTAATATAATTTAAAATATATTGTATTAAAACAGAACGTTTATTACATACATTTAAAAACATCTCTTCGCGTTCAAAAATAATTTTGTTAAATATAACGTAAGAATATAAAACTATTTGAGCAATAACATCTTCACGTTTTTTGTCAAATACAACGGACAGTTAAGGAATTCAGTTAGAATAGCATCTTTTTTAAGCCTAGGATATTTTTAACTTCCAGTTACAGTTTCACCGGTCCTTGAATCTGTAGCTGTTGAAAAATAAATAACATCTTCTTTTATTGACAAAGTGTAACTCACAAACAAAACAAGCGACACCATCTTAGGTTAGGTTATCTCATTTTTATAACACTAGAAAAACACTGCAGGTATCACCAATAAAGTACGGAAATATGACTACGCTATTTTTTTTTAATAAAACCAATGTAATTTGGATAAACCAGTTCAAAACGCAGAGATGGCCCCAATGTGTAAGCGCGTTTATTGGCGTAAATCAAAATACGCCTGCTGACGTCAGAGCTGTTTAGCCTTGTTTTCTCGGAAGTAACTGCCTGGTCCGTTACTTATCGATCACCACAAAAACATTTTTAAAAGGTACGCTATGTGGTCTATTATGTCATCAGAAAATTTTAGCTTCCTACACAATGGGCACAATTTTTTAATTCCAGAAGGTTAGGTCACGCTGTACAAACCTGTGCATAAAAATAGCAATAGCCACAAGTAAATTGCTGATAAGATTCTTACTTTATATACGTAGATACCAAAAGATTATCAACAAGCAACAAAACTCAGTAGTAGTGATAATCGAAAATAAAGTAATTCTTCTGTAACTATAATAAATTAATATTGCAAATATTTCAAACATTAGTATCTGACCGCATGACGTTTATTTCTTATAATCACGACATCGACCGGCCTTGCTATCAACTAGCCGTTGACATCTCTCCTAGGGAATAGATGGCCAAGCAGAGCGCTGTGCCTCTCATAACTGAGCGACATTGGTAGGTTTTTTGTTATTCACAGCTTTTTTTATATCAAACAATAAGTTTTCTATCGCATTAATAACCGGCGATTGGTCTGGCCAAGACGTTATATTAGTATTACTTTCATTAAACGATTTTCGAACCTTCTCGCTGTATGTTTTGGGTCGTTATCCTGCTGATAGACCCAACGAAGCGGCATTTTCTCCTCCGTGTTAAGTAACTTGATGTTGGTTAATAAGGATCTTGAGTCATAATCTTAGAAAATCTAAAAATTGGTCCCAGACCATACCAAAAAAAAAGTCAAAAGGGGGTTGTGAAAAAAAAAATGAGTAAGTAGTACATGGTTATAAAGCGAAAAACAAGTCAAAATATCTGATAAAAAATATGACGAGCTATTTATTTTTATTTTTATTTTTAATTGGGCAATGTGTGGACCCTTTACCCTGGAACTTCTTTCTAAAAAATAATCTTATATTCAAATAACCATCCCATTGACTGTGCAACAAAATCTGGGACACCCGGTATAACTAAATGGCTATCATCTAAATCGCAAATTTATAGGTGCTGCTTCTTATTTTATGACACGAAAAAAGATTTTCTTTCATATTCCCACAATTGTTTCAATTCGGAAGAAAAACAATCAGGGAATACTAAACGATCCATTAGCGAATAATTAAAATTCTGATCGTCAGTGCGTAAAAATGAAACAACAGGATATGACAGCCGCTAAACTAGTACAACACTCGATGAATCGATTAATGAATTTCACGGTGGTTCGGTTGTTTCTTTTTCGTAGACGTGAGTGAGTGCGCAATATTCACGAGTAGCGCGCCAATACTTTTTCAGATTAGCGATATTCTAATGAATCAACTCGTGCTGTGCATTTGACGTTGTACGGCCTTTTACGTTGTTAAATAACAACGTATAGAGTGTAGAGTAATGCGAGACGTGTTGGCGTGAGCAATTCTTTCCGACCAGATCGCTCTCACTGCGAGGTATTCGATATAAGTAAGCGTGTAACACACCGAACGATGACATCATTGCTTCTTTTGTTTTTCTTCGACTATCAGAGTGCCATTTAAGAAAATGCGATTGGCACTTTCATAGACAAACGTTTGGAATTTACACTCGTCTCTTTGGCTGAATTTAAACGATCGATATTAGCCTTAATGCTAGTACGAAGTGAAAATGTTGGAATATGCGGAATCCGTCAGAAACCCTTTCACCTTTACGTTTCGAAATGTTTTAGTGCAAATTAATGTCAATGTTTTGAACGTTATCGCTGTTATGAATTATAGCAAATCTTTATATACACACATTAAACATCGTTTAGACGGCGTTTAGGGTGATTTATCTCCTTCATATTTCATTGTAAAAAAGTGCGCAAAATGTTTCCGTTTGGGACAAAAATCCCTCCAAAACCGATTTTGGAGTCCATTGTCACAGGAGATGAAAGTATTATGATCCTCTATCCAAAAAGGAATCGTTTTAAGGATGATAATGAGTTGCAAGCTGCTCTAATATAACATTTTGAGGGAAAACCTTTACAAATTGTATTGAAATTAGGAGAAATTATATTGAAAAGTAAAAATTGTTATATTTTACCAGGTTTATTTTTTCTATATCGGGCTGAGAATTTATGGCGCCTACTACGTACGTTGTCACATACACGCAATTAATGAAATAACAATAGCAGTTTTACTATGTGCAAAACTCTGTAAATGGTAGAACAAACACTGTTTGCGAAATACATGATATAATTTGTAAAATTGCTATTTCAGAAACTTTGACTTAAGATGAAAACGGAACATAATAATTAACAATATAATAAATTATACAAATGTTCTCGAAAAAATCTGCGGAACATTAAGAAATGCTTAAAGTAGATGTTGGATATAATCTAACATTTTCAAAATCATCTTCGTTGAAATAAACGTCAAGTCTATCCAAGGTTTCTGCGACAAGTGAAATGTCTACTGCCTTAATTATGTATTCGCATATCTAGAATATATCGAAAGATAGGCGCGAAATCGCAAGTTGATATTCTTCTTCAAAAAAATGTATAATATAATATATAATACATCTTCACAGCATTTGTGACAAACTTAACGAAGTAAACGACCAGGAAAGAATACTAATCCTATTATTTGTTAGTCTAATAGTGTACCAAGTTAAATATTTACAGGAAAACGATCCCAACTCCTTAATTTGGAAATTTAAAATTGAAAAAATTGATTGCCGCTAGATCTGCGTCTTACTTTTTCATCCGCTCAGAATTTTTATGGAAATTGATAATGCTGTCTTTAGTGAATACAACCTGGTTTTCTAACAGCGATATTTTTTGTGTAAGTAAACATTTTTCAAATTTCCCGAAGGCACAAATTACTCCATGAATGAAAATAAACTCCAGTAATAAATAACAATATAAATAAAAATAAACTCTATTAATAAAGAAATATAAATAAAAATAAAGTCTATCAACAATAAACTTTACTAAAACTATTTCTTAAATAATATTGATTCCCAAAAAAGCACTTAATAGAATATTTATAATTCCCAAAACGTTTCGTTTACTAACTAAAGAAATAACATTTGGGAGTCTTCTTTCTTTCAACCTATTTCTTAGGCAATTCCGAGAGTTGGTCACTTTTCCCAATTTGCGATAAGTTTTTTTCCACTAACCGTTGATGGCTTGCCCACAAACTAAATATATTATTATTATATCATCTGGAGAGTCTAGACGCATAGTTATGATCTGTGGTACGATACATACAACACACAATTTTTTTCCTTTTATTAATAAATGGCACTATACGTATGATTAAAATATAAAAACGTAAGTCGATGTTTGTCCTTCGACATCGATATTTGCATCGATGTTAACTGATAAAAATATCAATAAAAAACCATCGATGTTTTTTAAAAAATGTCGAAGTTTCAAAAACATCGATATATATCGCCCATTCCTAGCTCGTGGTATTGGTGGGATCATTCCCGGCAAAAACGATGCGAGTAGAAAAAAGTGTGTTAGTGCTTTCTTTTCTCTGCTCGCATTGTTTTTGCCGGGAATGATTCCATCAATACCATAAGCAATATAGCAAGGGATAAGAGATTTAAAGAAAAAACTTTTGACTGAAAATATCTATCAAAATTGTTATTGTGAGATCTTTTTAACATTTTCAAACGTATAAAAGTAGAAGTAATGTGTATTACTACGTTTCCACATACGACTAGCTAGATTGAAATAAATTAAAATGTTCGTCTACTACGAGTAAAAGTAAAACGTACAATTGTAGGAGTTTATTTTTTACCGGATGGCTATTCTATATTAAATTCAGTATCAAGTAAATCAAGTAATTTTTTAAAAATTACTTGATGTATGGGATGTACTTATTTTCTTTTGCTAATCGAAATAACTAGAAAATTAAACAATTTTTAATGTTCGATGGATATAGTATTTTTATTTGATTTTAAAATAATGATATTTCTTTTAACAAAATTTTGAATTTTTAAACAAAACACCTAACGCAATCTCTAACCGACAGCTACATTAGAATTCTAATGTACTTATTTGAGTTTTTGAATTTTTAAAATAACTAATTAAATTGAATTTTCTCTTTAATTTTAGCCAAATACTAAATTTTAGTACCTGCGCGCTGACGTTCTTTATAGAATTAAAGTATCTCGGAGTCCGTTCGTAATATTTTGGTTTCGAAGCAACACCCGATTCACAACCAAATATTTCTTTCTGCAAATCTTGCGTTAAAAGGTCGAAGTAGATTTATTTAGTAAAGTTCTTGAGTTTTTCGTAGAAATAGTTTCATATAACTTGAAACTTTTATATTTTATCGAGGAATTTTGAAAATAATCTTGTCGAACTAGTATGGACGAGAGTACCTAATTAGATACTCTCGACAATTTCAGTAATTAAAGATACTCTAATCACAGAAATTGTCGAAATTAATAGCTATTAATAGCACTAACTTCGTATATATACGATAATTTCAAATACATCTACCAACTTCCACAGAGGTACGCCGATGAGTCGTTAGGTGGCGAAACGCTCGTTCGTACATGGTGGTTGTTGGCAGTTGATTCATTATTAATCTTGTCGGAATTTGTTTATCCCATCTCCATTTGCTTTTTAATTTAGAATCCCAGTTTACTATCTGAATTATATACAACTACATTCTTGATTACTTTGAAACCCATGAAAAACACCTTTCGCTTCCATGGTGATGATGTCCAAATTTCCAGGTATGGTAATGTCAGGTGCAGTAAATTAGAATGGTTACCATGAAAACAATGCTAAGTTTATAACAAGAACATAATTTTAATATTAAGAAATATAATTTCATTTCTAACAATAAAAATTGTTGACTGAACTCTCTTTTTTACAAAAATACTTCTTGTCTACATGTGTAAGACAAAGAAAGAAGAAACATCGATCTGTTGGAAATTGAAGAGGTCATCAACACTGCTTCGCCGTAATAAAATGGAACTAAATGCTATTAAACTGTCAAAATAAAACACTTTCTAACGTGAGTAAATAAATATCATAACAATATATAAAATATTTCATTTAAAAAATGTATTTCAACATTTAAAATTTCTAACGATTCCACAATTGGTTTCGCACCAATTTCAAAAGGTTCATAGAAAATACTGCACTTCCATAATTTAAACTCATTTGCACCACTAATTATCTGAGATAGATCATTCTTTAAAATATTAGAGAACACCTGTATATTTAAAGGCGGGAATGAGCCGAATCGGGGTGGAAGATTTGAGATGCGAGCCGGACCGGGCTTTTTTAAAATGGGATGATCAAATCATTCCCATTAAGCCCGTTCGGCCCGACAGACCCGTTCCCTATTAATTTTGAACATCCTTTTTTGAAATTCAAACTTATTCTTCCCAAACGTTTGTTTTGAGAAGACATAGTAAGTGAAAATACCTTAGTATCAACGCTACCGATCGCAATTATTTGCCAACATACATTTTTGTTTGGATTTTAAAAAATTACTTATGTATTGTTATTAAAAGGGTATAATTATTTACCTACAAGTAAAAGAAAGTCACATTCAATAATTCGGCAAAAGACTCTTCTTATACTTAGTTATCAGTTGAATCTCCTTAATCCGATAATTAGAGGGTCAGCTGGAGTCACAAAAAGACCGAATTAGAAATATGAATTTTGAATTAGTAGTTATTGTTTTTCCAAACTGTGAATAACCTTAATAAAATTATCTAAAATTGATATTAAAATGCTGAAAACAAGAGAGTTGCCTTTAGAAATCCGCACAGTGATTGTTGCTTTATATAATTTTGACCGAAGTAACACAGATATCGCAAGAAAATTGAAATGAAGTCGCCGAACTGTTGACTATGACGTTAAAAAATATCGAGAGGCTGGCACATCATTAAAGAGAAAACGAACAAGACGACGGAAAGTGACAACACCAGCGGAAAAACGTCGAATAATTATGACGAGTAAATGGAATAGATGAAAAACTACAGCCGAAATTACGGCTGAAGCAAATATTGAGCGTAAAAGACAAGTTAGTTCGTAATCGTGAAAAGGAGGTTAAAAGAAGGTGGTTTATTTGACCGACTAGCGTTGCGTAAACCACTCTTACGCAACCACATAAAATAAAACGGCTGCAGTGGGCTGGAGAGCATTAACATTAAACAGTTGATGAGTTGTGAACTGATGAATCCAAATTTGAACTTCGAAAGGTCGAAAGGAGAAAGAGTAGCAGAATCAAGTGTAGTACATACACTCAAGCATGGGGGCTCATCGAAATAAATCCGAAACACACCTTTAAACTGTCCCGCGAATATTTAGAATCGGTGGAAACCGATAGCAATGTAAAAATAATCAAATGGTCTTCACAAAGCTCAGATCTTATTCCCATAGAGCTTTTGTAGGAGGAACTCTATAGGCAAGTGAAAATAAATCCACCAGCTTCCAAGGAATCGTTGTGGAAACAACTACAAGAAGCCTGGGTTAAAATAGAACCCGCTACTCTGACGAAATTGATAGAGGGAATGCCGAGAGTGTGTGCCGCAATTATTAAGAGTGGGGGTGGATATTTCGACGAAACGAAAATTTTTTTGTGTCAAATAAATTTTATTATTGAAGAAAGACCTATCAATTGCTTTGTTTTAACAGAGTATTTTATTAAATGCAAAACTACAATTTGTTTTTCAGCTATCACTTCTTTTATTTATGCGTATTTCTTTGGGTGGGCAAATAATTTTGGGCGGTAGTGTACATACTTTTCAATTTAATAATGTGTAAGTTTAATTACATTGATAATAAAAAAAAATTAAAAAATAAAAAAAAATATAAAAAAATATAATATATCTATTTTATTATCTTTTATTATTAAGTCAACATGTTCGCTAGTATTAGTTGCTACAGAAGACGATTCTATCGGTACTGATACCAGCTATAGAGGTCCTCTGAATAGTGATAATGTTTTCAATGTTTACAATAAAAACAGTACTTTGAAAAGCATGAAATTATTAGTAATATTAAAATAGTACAATAACATGATTTTTTTTGCATTCTCTGAAGTAGGATGGAACGGATTTGATCATCTTCTTGTCGATGAAAACGGACTTGTCGAGCCGAAAAGACTTGATGGGCCGACAAGCGGGTCGGGTTGGCAAATATGACGGGCCGAGCTGGGCAGAGCTTGCACACATGTCGGGCCAAGCCGGGCTGAGCTAATAAAGTGTCACGCCGGATCTACAACAGTCTCAAAATGCCCACCTCTGCTATATATATCTTCTACACGTGCCTTTAAAATTATTTTCAATATTTTCTTGAATATTCCTATCTATTCTGCATGAATAGATTCCTCAATATTGTCTGAATTCAACTAAACATGTATGGATTTTTTGGAGCCGGTGTGGTTTGGCACGCCCGTAAAACAAAGTTACTTGTGTGGGCATCAACTTCCCTACAAGTTGAAACAACGCATGGATGAATTGAAAAAGTCTGCAGCCTTCTGAAATTTGCATGCGTCAGTGATAACTCCGGCAGCAATAAAACTACCTAAGTTATCAGTTTTCACTTGAAGACGTGAAATAAGTTGGAAAAATTTCGCTCTTTTGTAAAATTCCTATTGGTGGAGCGAATAGCATAAACTATTACTGTCGTGTAAGTAATACTAGCGAAACCACTGACGCTCCCTAATCCATGCATGTGTAAACCCACTTTCATATATATCTAAAATTCTTCTCCCAAAAGGATTCAAAGAAGATAACTACACATAGTGCATTTAAGTTTGAGTAAGTTAATACACGTAGGACATTAGCAAAATTTGAGTTATGTCTCTAGTCTGTGTAATATAATCATTGCTTTCAAAGGACTTATTTTCATCGCTTGCATCGCGTGACGTTCGTAAGTATTCTTTCAGCAGGAATAATTTATATTTTTCATTATCTAGTTATGCTGACACGCGTAACAGTCATTAGGCAGACATTGTTTAATAAGAAAAGAAATTCCATGCCGTGAATATCAATAAGTACCTAATATAAAAACCGAATCCTTCGCGTCTACCGCTTAGAAAACAGGTCAATGTTAATTGTGTTCGCTTCGGTGTTTATGTTTTCCTTTCCAATCGGATAAATTCTGGGTTAAATTACGCGTACGATGTTAGAGAGTCGTTCTCATAAAATGCCCTTAATTAGAGAAATGAGGTTTTCCATGACTGAATGAGATTTATCACATGGCTTTGCTAAAAAAGCACATAAACAGAAAAAAATAATTAAATACTATTTTGTAACTAACATTTAACAAAACGTTCCCCTTTGAAAAATAACTTTTATACATGTTACCGTTACTTTGATAAATGAGTTAGTATACATAATAACCGGGTATTATACATGAAAACCAATAAAGGTGGTTAATGTTATTTTACATACAACCCAAACCCTCTCGGCTGAAGTGATAAATTACAACATTTAGGAAGTACGGAATTTTCATCAGTGCTTGTGAAATAAAAAGACAATATTTTATTCAATGAAAAAATATTTTATTCTTACCATTTCTAAACAAAAAACCTTCTGCTTGTTAGAACATGGCAAACTGTCACGGCATCTCGAATTACAGCGTAACCCATGCTTCTTGCAACTACATTCTCCTGAAAGACATTTTCCCTTGCAGTTACATCTCTTGAAATCTTGACCACCTGTGATTGAAGATTTCCTGGCACACTCACAAAGAGTCACAATTACAGCTGGAACTTCCTCTTGTGAAATGAAATTCTCCTTACAAATGGCAAACTGGTTCCTAGTATACTTTTCAGCCAATCTCATACATCTTGCCATCAGCATCCATATGCAGAATGACCCCAAGAATGTTCCTGGAGTCACTTCTACCCCGACGACATCAGGAACCCGTATTTTTGCAATATCGCCAATTTTGCCTCCTGGAAACTTCGATTCAGACAGCCTCTTTTTTGTCTGCACTTATGGCATTTTCCCTCTTCTTTTTAATAATGTTGATTTTGTCTGAAATCATATTTTCCCCCGAAATGTACTCTACAGCGCCTCTACAGCTCCGTCCTCTGTTTGTCCATCTTCTTTTTCACCATTCTCTATTACTTCCCCATCTTCTTCGCCACCATTCTCTGTTACTTCCCTATCTCCTTCGCCATTATTCTCTGTTTGTCCACCTTCATCTCATACTAAAGCACCTGAAGAAGAGTCGATTAAGGTTTCCAGATGTTCTTCAGATTCTAGGTTTCTGATGACATCAGTAGAAAGTGATGATGTTGTAAGACCGACTTTTGCTGGAACCCTAAACATGGCCTCATATGGACTGCAATTTACGCCTTCATCATGGGCCCTATTCTTCATGAATTGAACAAATCTCAGACCCTCAGACCAGTGTGGAGGATTATATTCGCCAGATTTGGTCCCCTGTGACTTCTTTCTTTTTCCAAACTTGAAAAAAAAATGTCTTGGAGGAAAGCGGTTCACGTCAAATGAAGCCTCTTTTGCAGAGTTCGACAAATCCTGTTATCTGGATGGCTTAAAAAATTAGAACAGCACTGGACACTAAGTTCATAAATTTACCAAATACAAAACAATTGCGTTGTCTTCTTTAATACAGGTATTTATTATACCATCATCTTAGTTAAAAAGTTAGGCAGTTTTTTATTTTTGTTAACTGCATGTTTGGATTTATACCCTTTACCAACTTATTAATTTAATTGCTATTCAATAAATAATATTCAGGACATATGGCTAAATATTATACAAATTTTACTTACCGTACAATATTTAATACATACATTCCCCTTTTTTTACTTTACATAAGTTGTAGTTAATTAATACGGAACGGAAATGAAAATCCGCCTATTAATCTCAATCTTGGGAAAAAGCGAGTAACCTGAGGCTGTCCCGGTAGAAATTGTGCAATTTTTCAGAAACATATACAGAGGTGCGGCCCCAGGCTACTACTTTTTCGTCTTCGCGTAAATGTGAAAGTGACTGTTTGCATTATCTACGGAATTATTCAGTTAATCTAGCCTATTAAAATCAAATATAACGAGATCTTTATGTTTTCGATGTGTTTTTGTAGTACCTTATGGAGAAGCAGTCATTACTTAAATTAACTCTGCACACATTCCCTTAAAACTATTGCTTTCTCTTCCCATTCAATATATTGTGATAATTATTCAAAAGTATTTGTATTTTTACTTTGAAATTGAGATCGTATTCATTTTTAATTGTTTATAGTTGCAAGTTTGCGAGGCGAAGCAGTGCTGGTGGCTTCTTCCCTCGATTTTCCCCAGATTAATTATTTATCCTTGTCTTACACATGAGGGTCCAGTAAAAACATCTAATGGGCAAAATAAAATTTACCATCGAAAGCTTTAGTTATATTTCTTAAATTCAAAATAAATTTAGTGCATTGTGTATTAGTAAACGTATTACTACTCACATGCAGTATTTAAAATACTATGGTAAAAATGGTAACCATTGTAACTTATCGAGCTCCAAAATTTCGACGTGCAGCATCACTATGGAAGCAGAAGAAATTTTGATGGATATTGGAATCAGAAAGGATGCTATTTGATTTTGTTCATAAAATAAACTGTAGCTGGGTATTGTAAAATTGTTTTTTTTTGATTTAACTCTATCTAGGAAATAAAATTTAGTGAGATCCTACGCATTTAATATTTCAATCAATGTTTATCCCTGAGAAGTTAATTTCTTTTCAAAAGAATCTCATTACTATGTGTATTTAAAAAATAAAGTTTATTATTAACGCACATTCTAAATTTTAAAACATTATTAGAAAGCCGTGTGCCACAAAACATGAACTATTATTATAGTTATTTTGTTAAAAAGCCGATCTTTCAAATTCCTGTAGAGTCCTAACACCAGCCGTTCCATGTTTCGAATTCGTCACCTGGTCATCAAATAAAAAGTTGGTAGAATTTCTATACCGAATTGGGGTGATACAAATTTCCCTTTACAAATAAAGATCATCATATCTGAGCGACTTCAGATTTTTCTTTTCATTATCGTTGATCGTTTCAAAATGAACACTGTGCGAGGCAGGCGCCATAAATTCTCAGCGGGATATAGAAAAAATAAACTTGGTAAAATATAACAATCTTTATTTTTCAATATAATCTCCCCTAACTACAATACATTTATTACAACGATCAATTAATAATTCTATACCCTTGTAAAAATAATCTTTTAGTTATAATAAGTTTTTCCCTCACTATCATCCTTAAAACGGCGTCCCCTAAGGTATTTCTTTAAATGAGAAAATAAATAATAATAACTTGGAGCCATGTCCGAACTATACGATGGATGTTCCAATTCTAGAAAGCCGCATTCGCGGATGGCAACTTATGAAATGGCGGCAGTATGGACGGGTGCATTGTCCTACACCTTTTGCCAATTTTCCTCG
Organism: Dynastes maya; assembly: GCA_029619315.2. Taxonomy (NCBI): domain Eukaryota; kingdom Metazoa; phylum Arthropoda; class Insecta; order Coleoptera; family Scarabaeidae; genus Dynastes; species Dynastes maya. The sequence goes on from JAROYE020000001.1 coordinate 73,418,841, forward strand.
ACGTTTTGCACGAATATTGTCCCTCGGTTTATGTAACAAAGGCACATAATATGTGGTGTTGACAGTTGTATTTCGCTCTTTAAAGTTAATAAGTAAAATACCCTCACAATCTCAGAATATTGTAGCCATCACCTTTTTTGTTGATTGAACGACTTTCGCCTTTCTGGGACGAGGTTCATCTGGTCGCCGCCATTCCATTGATTCCTTTTTGGATATAGGATCATCATACAGAACCATTGTCTCATCTTCTGTTACAATGGACTCCAAAATCGGTTTCGGGTTGTTTCCACACATGTTTAAAAGCGTGCTCGCACATTCCACCCGACGTTCACCTTGGAGAGCAGAAAGAAGGTGCGTTACCTATTGGTCTTATTCATACCCAAATGGTTATGAACTTTCAGAACTGTTAGACATCACTGCTAATTCCTTCATTTTCAAACGGCGATCTGTTTAATACCATTTCCTTAATAATTGAAATGTTTTGAGGCGTTATCAGTTCGATTGGCTGATCGAACTGCTCATCATCCGTAAGAGATTCTTGCCCCAAACGGAAACATTTTGCCCACTTTTTTACAGTGGAATATAAAGTAGATAAATCACCATAAACGCCGTCTAAACGTTGTTTAATGTGATTAGGCGTATGCCCTTCTTTTGTTAAAAATTTAATGACCACGTGGTACTCAATTTTCGTTGCCTAAAACATTTTCATGCACTAGTCACGTTGTCTGGCTGGCCACTGAAAACTACTATTCTTCGAACCGTATTATATATAGTGTAGGCCTTGCACATGTGCGACTATGACTCAACGGCGTTTGAACACGCTCAAACCTGTATAAGCCTGTCAGGCTAAGAATTTATAGCGCTTACCTCGTATGTACAAAAGCCATATTTTAGAGAACATTTATGTAATGGAATATTGTTTTTGATTTCTCGACATGGAATTTGCTGCACATTATGTTCTTGTTATCGAAGCAATTTTTTTAAAGAAAACTGAGTTACTGTAATCTATTAATAACTCTACAAGTGTACAATTTCCGAAGGCACATAAATTAATCACAGAAAATGTTACATTATTTAATTAACAACATTTAAACCTTAACGTTAGTAATTCATTACTTCTAAAGCAATAATACTACCGCAAAATTTTGCATTTTCTTCACGACCAGTTGCATGTATATCTTTCTGAAATAAATTGATAAATAGCAAATTTTAGTTTTGCTGTAAACCAGAAATGTATTACAATAAGTTAAAAATACTTACTGCCAAGTTATCCTAGAAAAATAGACATCAATAATAATAGGACACCGTCCTTCAACCGGGATGTAATTATGAGATACACAAATACTTGTAACTTCAAAAATGTATCTCTTACTTGAATAGAAAGGTATAAAAAGACAATATATAATAGTCAGAGATGAACTACATCAAGTGAAACGAATTCGTTTATACTTGAAATGATTTATAGTTAACTGAAGAACTGGAACCAATAAGTTCCTAATTCAAAACCGTTTCTAAATAACAATAGCCGCAGTATTAAAAAAAATTACAAGATAACAAGCGCGTAATCCAAGAAACTCTTATTGGTAATATTTTTCATCGCACTGCTCTCTGTTGTATTATATAATAAATCCGGGTATGATAAATCCAGTTGGTATTTTTAGAGAAATTTCTTGTATCATCGTGATGCATTTTCTGTCAGTACGTATAGGAGAGGTAAAAGGCATTTTACTAAAAATAAAAATATGGGATGTATAAAATGTAAAGGAATCAACCAAATTCAGAATTAACTAAAGTGTAATTACCAAATATCGATAGCAAACATAGAACCAGTTTACATTTTATAATCAGTATGCAATAAGTAATAAAAATAGAGGAATAATTTCATCAATTATCCATATCATCCAACAATTAGTTATTTATTTTTTATCTATATAAAGTGTTACCTTTTCTTGATTCACGACAATCTAAAATCGCATTCATTATTTTTTTTCAATATAAATTGCAAACGAAGACTATGCCAACTGAATCATAAGTATAGAGTTCTCCTATATTTTACATTTAAGTCTTTATTATATTTATTTATTTACAATTTGTCACAGGTATTCATAAAAAAAAATACAGGTGAAATTTTTGCCCACTTTTGCGTCCAATTATGTAAGGAATAACAAGATTGTAGCCATCATTACGTAATAGGACAGATCTATTGAATAGAGAAATGTTGAGACAAAAAACGTTCTAGTTAAGCTTCACACTTGCCTTCGTTGAGACTTTCTCTTAAAGCAGTTACAACCGTGATCTTGTAGTTTTCCATTAATTTGATGTAATGAGTTGAAGTGAAACGGTAATGAACATTTTGCATGTGTTCCGTAAGTCATTAAGTGAACTTGTCCTGTACGGAACAACTTAGAAACAAATTATAATGTAATAGCTACAATAATATGCGACTTTAATTTTAAACGCAGCGTCTATGTATATAAAAAAATTGTGGAAGTTATTTATCATATTTACTAAACTATTAACTTAAAACTTAAAAACCCGGTATATCTGTCATAATTAAATTAAAATTTAGATAAGATGCTTTCGGAATTTAATTAAAAAGGCACTGCTGTCACCTACGACTACATCACAAGTTACAGATCAATTTGGAACAAAACTACACTTACACGTGGAAAGAATGCCTAGTAACAATAACCAAAAATTAATGCTAATAATCATGGTATTGGTGGAATCATTCTGCTACATTGTTTTTGCCGGGAATGATTCCATCAATACTATGAGCTATATTAGCGTTTATTTTTTGGTTATTGTTATTAGGCATTCTTTCCACGTGTATTTTTATACATCATGGTAAGCCTGAGGAATCATTTGCACGTATAGATGTCGCTGTGCCTTGACACAACGCCCCCTTGCGTTTGGCAGCCCAGGAGCTGCCTGATAGGTGGTGGACATCACTCCGATTTGTCTTGCTACCCTCTGGGACGGCGTGACTGTGTCTCTTGGCGATAGGTGTCGCCGAAAGACATATTCAGTGCTGTTTTAGAGATTAGCAGCATAAACCGAGAGGCAAACGCAGTTGTAACAGCAGAAAATTGTGCTCAGAACCATGCTGATGACTCCGGGTAAGCAGAAACATGTTCATGTGTTGGCGCTATTTTATCTGCTACATTGTTTTTGCCAGGAATGATTCCACCAATACCATGAGCTATATTAGCATTAATTTTTTGTTAAACTACACTTAATTAACTTTTATTATTTTCGAAATTCTTTCAGTGGTATGGGAAACCAAAATCATACCACGAGACCGGAAAAATAACATTATTTCACCGATACACAAAAAGGAATCATTTGGAATGTGATAATTATAGAGCGATATCCCTGTTTACTACCAGCTTTTAAATTATATACAAAGATTGTAGAGAAGAGATTACGGAAGGAAGTAGAAAATAAATTAGAAGAGCAAGCAAACAAACTAATAGTAATATACTGTTATGTACAATTACTTACAGTTAATCCCCCTTGTATGTTGTGTATGTGTCAGTGTGTAATGAAATATTTTATAATATCCTCTTCAGTCCTTCCTTACATTGTCTATATGTCTTGGGGCTTGAAAGAAAATCGTGTCGCTATTACTGTTAATTTTCAATCTCCTGAAGCCGCTAGTATTAGGCAAAAATTCGTTTACCGATCCATGAAACCGTACACCGAGATGTCCTCAGTGGGGCAGCCACGAGTGTCAAGGACGCCATCAGCCATCAATCCCGTGGCTGAGCGAATTCGACGAAATCCTTTCCGAAAACAGAAAATCATGGCTAGGGACATGAAAATCCCACTTAGAACCCGGCCCCGCATTATCAAACAAGACCTGAGACTCCGAGCTATCGTCGAACCACAGGACATCGCTTGACAACAGCTCTGCATTCCATTAGAGCAACAAGAGCGAAAAAGGTTGTGGTAGCGACACGCTAAGAGTGGATATCAACAAATTCTGTTCACCGACGAAAAAATTTTCACGGTAGAAGAAAAGTTCAACCGTCAAAATCACAGAGTCTACGTACATACCTCTCGAGCTTCAATCATGATTTGGTGGGGAATGTAATACGAAGGGATAACAAACCTTTATTTTTCTTAACAGGGGGGTAAAACGAAGGCCGCTAACTACCAGATATATAGTTTGGAGCAGGTTGTCAAGCCCTTGAATCTACTTCGTTTGTCCATAAATACTGGGTATTTCAATAGGACTCAGCGCCCGCACACGACAGAACGACTAATTTTCCGGAGTTTATTACGGCCGAAGATTGTCCCTCTGGAAGACCCGATCTTAGCCCCCTGGACTATCGATTGTTAGATGTGAGGTGCTCTAAAACTCATCGCAATATCGAGGTTTTGAATGCTGATTTAGTGGCCACAGCAGCTTCAATACCTCTCGAAACAGTGTGTGCGGTGATAGATAAGTGGCCTGATCATTTGAAGAAGAATGTGAAGGCAAGTGGTGGACATTTTGAATAGTTTTTATTTTTTTATATATTTATATTCATGGTTTAATTAAATATATTAATTTGTTCAAACTTTTCTTTCTTTTTCTGGCAAATTAGCTCCACTTTATGAGAGACGTAAATTATGGCATGACTAGATATATGTACCTACGTATTATTACACTATTATTATCATTATTGGAGTATCTTTCTTCTATGTACCAAAAATGATGGCCAGACTAACCATTCGCTAAGTTTCAATGACCATGCTATAATTAAATATGATTGAAATAGAATCTCATACTAAGACACGCAATACGAACTTTTATTTCGATTTTGCATAAGCAATTGTCTCTTCAATGGGTTTAAACAATTATACACAATAAAAGGGACAACTTAATCGATCTAATCGTGAGTGTCAATTGAATTCTAATTTTATACCGTTTCCATGTAAACAACGAAACCTGACAGACGGCATTCTTACATCATTCTGCATTACGATTACTGACACAGTTTTATACTAACATCACCTATATTATGTGATTTTCTACGCACAATTATCGAAAAGTATACGGAGTGAATGAAAATTGGTCGGAACGTCGGCTTGAATACATAATTTGTAAACGCACAAACAATGGCTCGGAAATGAAGTCCAATCACATTAACGTAACCTTCTTAATGAATGCAAGCATGTGCGCAATTCCGATTGCCCGGTGAGATGAACGCTTGTGTAACGCTTGCTCTCATTGTTTTTTCTTTTCCCTTGCTACCGGTCTTTAACGGTACGGTTGTTGTGTTTTTGTACGGTGTTCAATTCTAGACGGTTTTTTTCATTATTTATTGTTGTAGTGGGTATTGTGTCAAAGCGTGAAATTACACTCAAACAGACTTGACGAAGAAACTGTAGTTTTTATATCACGCAACACATATGCTGGCGTTAATATGGTTTAGATAATTTACGAGAAAGTTCCCGAGAAAAATTATAAATGGTTATAATGTTTATCGTAATATATCGTCTATGCTCAAACAATTCTTTTCTGAGTACTCCTATATAGGAAGCTAAACTGTAATAAAGTAAATTGAATGAATAAGTAATAGAATAAACCGTACTTCTAACGAAAAAATATTCTATACACACAGAGAAACGTTTACTTGTATCAAGGCTGTCCGCCTCAATTCAAGAAAATTACTGTTTCAATTATCCACAATACAATAACTGTTTTAAATCAAAAAAAATTTTTCTCTGCTTACGAGAAGTATATATTTGTAATGAAATAATTATATTTCTTTGTTGTTTCTTTTATCTGTTAATCGTAATTTGCATATTCATAAGTATCCTATACCCAAAATAGAAAAATATCTTTTCAAATTTAGCCGGTCGTAAATTTTTCAGTAAAATTGATTTGTCTGGAGCACATGCACAATTATAACTTGATAATAATTCGAAACTATTGGTCACTATCAATACTCACAAAGGACTCTTTATGTATAATCGATTGCCTTATGATATTGCTTCTAGTCCTAGTATTTTTCAGAAATTTATGGATATTACCTTTGCTAATATACCGAGTGTTGTTGTATTTATTGACGATATTTTGGTTACGGAATCAAATTAAATTGAACATCTGAATAGGTTAGAACAAATTTTCAGTAAAATTAAAGATTGCGGTTTAAAAATAAACAAGTTTTTTCAGAAATTTGTTACTTATTTATGACATTGCCTAGATGCGGAAGGCTTGCCTCCATCAAAAGACAAAATTGACGCTATTTTAAATATATAAATGCCAAATAACAAAACTGAATTAAAATCCTTTTTAAGAATGGTTAATTACTACGGTAAGTTCATTCCATATTTAAGAACTAAACTTAGTAAATTATTTTCTTTATTAAAAGATAATATGAAATGGATTTTTGGCGATGATTGTTTTTCAAGTTTTGAACGATATAAAGAGAGAATTGACTTCACTAAAAGTGTTGATTCATTTTAATCCGAATTTATCGATTGCTTTAGCATGCGATGCAAGTTCAACTGGAATTGATGCAGTGGTGTCGCATATATTTCCAAATGGAGATGTACGCCCTATTGCACATGCTTCTAGAACTCTAAATAAGGCCGAATGTGGATATTCTCAGATTGATAAAGAGGCACTTGTGTTAAAAAGTTTCATGAATACTTATATGGTAAAAAATTTCTCTTATACACCGATCACAAGCCACTTTTAGGAATTTTTGGGGAGAAACGCGGTATACCACAGCTAGCGGCAAGTAGACTTCAACGTTGGTCAATTATTTTATCGGTTTATCAGTATGAAATTAAATATATTAGTTCAGTTAAAAATTGTGTCGCTGATGCTTTATCAGTCACAAACATCTAACAAGAATAACGATTTTGGTCATATTTTGTACGTTGAAGAAATACTGCCAATTAATCGCAAGCGAAATTCAACGTGATCCAGTTCTAAATAGAGTTTACTTTTATTACTACACTAGTTGGCCACAAAATATTCGGCTGGTTTCAGATGAAACCTTACTTTTATAGGCGCGAACAATTGCATTTGGAACATGGTTGTATTTTGTGGGGTGTACGAATTGCCTAAATTTAAGGCAACAATATTAAAAGAAGTTCATTCAAGTCATTTAGGAATGAACAAATGCAAATCAATAGCTTGTTCTTATTGTTATTGGCCGTCCATTGATAATGATATTGTTAAGTTGAGTCAGAATTGTCAAATTTATAACAAGTATTCTATAAACCCGCCAAAAGCGATCCTACAGCCATGGCTAAAAACATTTAAGCCATGGCCACGTATTCATATAGATTTTCTTGGTCCAATTTATAATAATAAATATCTAGTTTTAATAGATTCACATACAAAATGGCTGGAAGTATGTAAAGTGCAACAAACACATGTAAAACCGGTGATTAAATGGTTACGGTCATTATTTACACGCTTTGGTTTACCAGACGTGTTAGTGTCTGACAATGGTCCTCCTTTCTTTTCTGCGGAATTTGAAGAGTACATGCAAATTAATGGCATCAAACATCTCCTTTCCGCCTTACCATGCTCAAAGTAATGGTGCTGCAGAGAATTGTGTAAAACTTATTAAAATTGCTCTTAAAAAAGCTTCCGATGAAAAGAAAGATCTTGATGAAGCACTGAAAGTTTTTTTATTTAATTACCGTATTTCGGAACATTGTACAATTAAGATTAGTCCAGCTCGTTTAATGTTTGGCAGAAATTTGAAAACTAGACTTGATTTAATAAGACCATCTCACTCCAATATTAAGGCCTGATGCAAAAGTAGCTGGGCATTTAAAAAATTAGCGTAGTAGGCTGTAGAATTCTTTTTGACAAATGAGTTAAACGTCAATGTCTTGTACGAACGTTTCTCTGAAACAGAAAATCGTTTATTTGTTAGTTGTAAGAATGAAAACTGCTGCTATTGAAAATTTGCGAAAACATATTTATTCTGCCCTTGGAAGATGGACCCTGGCGGAAGTGGTGAGATACTTTACAAAAGAAAGTTTTTACGATGGCAAACCTACTACTAACTTGAAAAGAAAATGCAGAGCGAAAAAGCTAAGTAAGGGTAAAGTTACAAAAATGAATTGATGGAAAACAAGATTGAAATATCGCAACGACAAATGCCGGCAAAATTTAAAGTGTCTCAGTCTTGTATATCAAGAAATTTGAAAACAGAAGGTTTAAAATATTATAAAAGAAAAAAAGCACCAAAATATACGGATAAACAAATGGAAATTATTCCGGTTCGATGTAGGAAGATGAGGACCAATCTAAAAGTTGCACAAAAAGTACTGATCTTAAATGATGAGAAATATTTTATCTTTGGCAACACTAACATCGCTGGAAATGCTGGATTTTACACAAAAAATAAAAACTCTGCTCCTGACGAAGTGAGATTCGCAGGTAAAGCAAAATTTGAGCCAAAAATTTGGATTTCTATTTCAAAAGCCGGTGTTCCAAGTCCTCTCATAAGAAGTGTGCGTGATTCAGCAATAAATGCTGAAGTGTATAGGACAAAATGTCTACCAAAACTGAAGCGATTTATTGAAAGATTTCACCAAGGAGATGATACATCCAAGTCATGATTCAAAAGGTTCCATTTAAACTGAGAAAAATTTCTAGTTCTAGTTTTAAGATTAAACTATCGCATATTTTCTAATAGTTTTTGATTAAAGTATAAAAAATGTTAAAAGATGTCCAACTACTTTTGCATCACCCCTTATTCGTGACAAGCAACAAAAACAAACTGATAATTTTAATGGCATTGAAAAGAGTTATGATGTAGGCAATTCCATTTATGCTAAAATAATAAATCCTGCGGGTTCTACATGGGTTCCTGGGTCTGTAGTAAATAAAACAGGAAATGTTTCATTTGATGTGAAAGTAGAAAACGACAAAGTTGTAAAAAGACATTCCAATCAATTAAAACCTCGGAAATCTTTGTCTTTTCCTATTCAAAATAGAGATGCACCTAATAACGGCGAAACTTCTCAAGATAGCCCTATAAAAGTTAACGACGACAATAAGGTTTTTTCTTCTCTTGATTCAGAAGATAAATCTGAATTTGTAAGTGGGGAAAACAGTGAAGAGATTAGTAGCGGTCGCTATAATCTAAGAAGCAGGAAGAAATGAAAGCTTTCAGTAGTTGTTTTTTTGATTTATTTGAAATAGAAAATAATCAAGGTGTTTTGTTTTTCTTTTTTTTCTTTAGAAAGGGAGGTATTGTGGTAAATTAATTAAATTGAATTCAGTGTTTTATTTAGTTTTGTTGTGCTGTTATTATAATTTGATGAACCCTATATATGTACATATAATACTTTTGGTTATTTCTTGTTTTTCCTTGTACGTATAGTTTTTGTGGATTTGACGAAACGTGTAAAAATACATACCTATTTTTAAACAAAGCAGTTACGATCGAATTTTCGTGTATTTACTACAACTTATTATTAAAAAAAAAAGAACAAAACAAAACCTTTTTATATAATTTTACTGTTACCAATAATTGCAATGCAAATTTGCAACTGCACATTTATTCGATGAAATGATAAAATTCCATCCAAGGTCGTTAGCTGTATTAGTTATGCATAGGCTAATGTACGAGGCGTATGTACATATATAGCAGTAATTTTTTATATTGAAACCACTTTTAAGGATATATCCTTGGTAGTGACCGATATCTTTTTGAAATAAAGCAATGTAAAAGTACCTAACTCCCAACTTGCTGTATTTAATCTGTAAATTCTTACGTTCCGACATAACCATATTATGGAAGATCAAATATTTATTGTAACGTCTTCTCTCAATATGCAGATACATATGTATGTAGCTGTGTCTTGCAACTCCATGGGAAGTTAAACAGTTGCAGCGGTATCGACGTTAAACTACTATTTATATTCTCTACTGTTAATGAACTTTATCTAACATTAACTTTTATTGCTGAATGGTAAATATACAGTGATTTATTGATTCCGACATTCACGATTAAACTCTATAATTGTACTTCCACATATATGTAGATATCGATCATGATTTGTTTAACTTGAGTGAATTGTGTAGTTAGAGCACGTAGTTAATAATTATAACGCTATAAAGTGAAAGTGTAAAAGAAACAACAAAATAAAAAAGAATGAGGTTACAAAGAGTTAAAACTTTTTTAATATACGTTTCACAGAAAAAAGTTATTCTTTATAAAAGATTCTGTCTTCCTCAAAACGTCCAAAAACATAATCTAGATTTACCTGCAGACATACACTTACTTCTAAATTCAATGCTATTGCAGCTGATCCTCAGTTTTCAATTAAACAACAATCACTCTATGAAATAAACAAGTAGATTTGGCTATTTTACGTTTTTGCTTATAATAACACTCGGTTCATTCCAGTTTTAAACATCGGAACGCAATCGGGTACGTAAGTGCATGTCTAGTGATACTAAGAACTTATCTTATTAAAGTAAAGTTTGTACTGTAATTAAATTAGTTTTAGGCTGTCAGTTCCTTTTAAATTTAACTTCCAAAATGCTCACTAAAGAATAAAGCGTGACAAACGGTTGCACCCGCAGAGGTACCGTGAAAAGACCTGTGTTTACTATGTACATACAAGGAATCGAGTGGACGTTCGGTTATTATCGATTGATCGGTGTGCGTGTTCTATTTATAATGTTCGAGAAACTAATGGAACCGTCCGGGGCGTACCGCTCAAAACTAGACACAGCATTAATAAAAAAATAATAGATTGTTACCTTTTATTGACGTATCGATGACCACTGCGGTAATGTGCGACTGCCATGGTACGCCGCGTAGTATTGCAACATAAGCAATGCCTCCATTGTCGATTCGGTCAGGCCTCAACGACGGTCTGAAAACGTTCTCGTATACTTTGCAAATGATCGCTCAGCATCTAATGATCCGGATTTTTATTTAAAACTGCACGAAATTTTTGCGCGACATCTAGTCCTATAGGATCCGTCAAGCTTTCTAGAGCGGCTGCTAAACTGTTGATGTTATTTAACGAGTCTTGTATAGATAAGCGAGTATTTTCTAACTGCGAAATAGTTTGTGTCACAACAGAATAGTTTATGGAAATGTTATCTATTTCTTTTTGAACGTCCGAATCGGAAAAAAGTTGCTGACTCTCGCGAACCGCTTGAGAATTAGAAGAATTAAGTTTGAGAATAATATTTGCGATAGTAAGATACTGCCTCGATCCATGTTCCCCATCGCGTCAATATAGGCTGAGGTGGTAGCGGAATTTGTAGATACAATTGCTTGAATACGCGGATATGTTTAGGAGATTTCACAAACACTTTTTTGGTAGATGATATTAAATCATTCATCCTAGGATACTTGCTTCGAATTGTTTCTGCTACGAGATGATATGCGTGTATGAGGCATGTTATGTGAAGAAAAGTCGGAAAGCATACCATTAACATCTTACCAGCTTTCAGCATTGTTGCGGCTCCGCCAGAAACTAACATAGTGATTTGGGCCCCTACGATACAAAATTATCTTAAGATATTCTTTATTATGTTTACAACGGTTCCGGCATCAGTTCTTTCAATCCTTTTACTGGTTAACAACAAGGAAGCTGCTGAACCATTACGTTTTAAAGGACGCGCCACAATACGAATCACGCTGTGTTTCTGAGCATCAGTAGTTTCGTCCACAGTGAGCCAGATTTTTTGATTTCTCAACTCGTCATTTATACTGTACTTTGCACATGTTGTAAATTGTACCGCAATTGCCTTTTTGTTGGTAGCTTCCATGATGGAACATATTTATCCCAAAAAAGACGAAAGTTTTAATTATCTACTAGGTGTTGTGCTCAACAAGAAAATAAAGTCATATAAAAATTGCCAGTACGGAATATGGTTTCTTAAATTCAATACATGACGTTTACTTTCAATATGACTTCTACATTCAAATGTCGTGCGACCTAGCAACCCTATACCACAAAATTTGCAACGAATGTGTGAACCTGTAAATTCCAAAGCAGGGAAACGCCAAATATATTTCTTCACATGTGATGCAAGAGGTACACCAGGCTTACGTCCCATGTTTTCGAAAACACTATGAGAATCCGATAAATAACCGAACTACCGAACTCCCCAATGTCTACCGCATTACTGAACTCTGCATCCACATACGTACATACACCCCTCCGTACAGGCGTCTCTGCGGGTGCAACCGTTTGTCACGCTTTACTAATGAAGAACGTATCTCTGGTTAAGCGCTATGGTATTGGACAAGTCTCACACAGATATGCCCATTCATTTATTTAATGAAAAGATTCCCAATACATCTATATCACACGCAGCTTTAAAGAAGGAACGTACGAATTATGACGAAAATGACACTGCGACATTATTAGCAACGAATTCGGTTATGGTTGTCTTTGAGGAAACGCTCTCTAGAATTAAACGTTTCTAAAAGCTGGTTACAAAAAAATGTATAAAGATAATAAAATCTTGTCTCATAAACCCACAATAGCCCATACACTTGGAGATCAAGATAACGCAAAAAGATTAGACTTTTGTTTATGGGTTAGAAAAGTTCGATGAAGATAGAGCCTTTTATAGAAAAATGTTCTTTACCGACGAAGCAACATTTTCAACGAATGGCCACGTTTCTTCTCAGAATACAAGACATTGTGTTGCGGTGAATCCACAATTTAAAATTCGATCAAGAAGCCAACGTTAAAAAAAAGAAAACGTATGGTGTAATACTTTCTATGGTGGTATTATTGCTCCATATTTTCTAGAACAACATTTAACTCAACACACTTACTTGGATTTGTTAGAAGCGTTTCTATTACCTCAGTTGCACAACATTAACCCTGACATACGAAGAAACATTTATTGGCAACTAGATGGCTCATTCAACTGTACTGACAAAAAAATTTTTAAATCGTCAATTTCCCGAGAAATGAATTAGCAGAAATGGCCTGCTAGGTTAGCTGATATTACACCAATAGATTTCTTTTTGTGGGGAGCGTTAAAAGAAAATGTGTATGCTCGTGGTATAAAACATAAAGCAGATCAATTAACACAAGCAATAAGGGATGCGGTGGATGAGATTAATGTGCCTGCTACAATTGATTAAGTTTACATACAATGAATTTATTAAAAGAGTTGAAAAATGTGTACAAGTTAAAGGCAGTTATATTGAATAATGATTGTTAGATCTGTTTTAAGAATTAATACTTATTTATTTGTTTATTTGTGTGATTGTTGTTTATTTGGAAAATAAAAGTATCAACTGCAATAAAATTGAATTTACAAGTAAATGTACGTCTGTAGTCTAATCTAAATACATATGTTTTTGGACAGTTCGAGGAAAGCAACATTTTTTTATATAAAGAGTAACTTTTTTTAATAAAACGCATATTAAAGAAGTTTTTCCTCATTGTAACCGCATCCATGGACACCATGCCCATATATGCTGTTGTTCGCACGAAAAAATACATATGTATTCTTTGTCATAATTCTGACATGTTTGTCGTATGATGTGCACTTAATTTACAGGAAATTAAATAAAATCATCTAACAGTTCAAAGGAAATCGTTATTTTCTCCTCTCAAAGGGTTTCTGAAATTGTTAAGTCTCAATGCTGATGTTACTTAATGCGCTTTACTCTCTAATTAGAATTTCTCCTTAATGAATTGTCTAATGTGAATGTTTCTTTTATCCAAGAGGTTGCTTTTGTGTTTTATTTATTAGATAAACTTATTTAGTTCAACATGAGTGGTTGATCGTGAGGGAACGTAGAAGAAAGTTATAATACCATAATACCACTCCACCTCTACCAATTCAACTCCGCATTCTTAAGTGTCCAATTATACTATAGTAATTAACGAACACAAATATTACAAGTTGACCTTCTAATAAGGCTCACTAACTCCAGCAAAATATTTTTTACTTCCTATTGTTTTCTAAGGTCCGCACAATGAAATACTAATAGAAGACCACGCAATTATTACGAAACTGTATACATTGTATACGGTATACACTCATTTTCTGTAATAACTTTGATTTCGTTGCCTTCACAAAGTAATATTTTCGAACGAATGCCATGCACATAACTATTTTAACCTTCTAGTAATACATTGTAAACGTTTACAGGCAAATTAAATTCGTCGTACACTTATTCTCTTGATCACTTTAAAACCTATTGTAATGGTAAAGCATGCATCGATACAGTATATTGCTTCTGAACAATATTATCTCAAGGATGAGTTCTTGATATACACTGGCGAGTAAAAAATTCCAGCCACTTTAATGTTTTCTTAATTTCCTCTCAGAAATGTTAAAAATTATTTGTAACATAGCAGGCTTGGTAATGTCTAAAACAATCGAGAACCAACTTAACTGTCAATTGGGTAAAGTGTTATTTGATGCTATTGCGTGCAGAATGCATTTGTTCTCTCAAATGTGTTCAGTATTTCAATAAGTTAGAGTGATCTGGTGTTGTCGCTATTCTCTAGACGGCATGACTATGTTTCTCGACGCTGTGTGGCGTGGGGAAATATATCGTGATTCTGTTCGTGGAGAATGGCAACACGAGAGCTGAAAAACAATAACGAGGGAGAAGGACACGTACGGAACCGCGCTGATAACTCCGGGTAGGCAGAACATGTACGCGGGTTTACGCTGTCCCTTTCTTTCGCTTTGTTTTTGGCCGGGAATGATTCCACCAATACCATGAGCTATATTAGCATTAATTTTTTGATTATTGTTACTAGGCAATCTTTTTATGTGTATTAGAGACACTCTGTTCCGAATTTTAAATTATTTGAATACTCTTAAGATGTATGGGAATGAAATTCAAGCAACCCAAATTGTTACTTTAATTGAAAACGGACGAAGCCAGCGATATGCTACAACAAAACTTGGGATCAGTCGTTCCAAACTTCAACTGGTGTATAAACGTTATCAGGAGACTGGTTTATTTAAACGAAAACCCGGATCAGGAGGACGGAAAAAATCCACTACTCAACGGAACGACCGGATTATTGTATGTACTGCGATATGAAACAGACATATCACTGTGGTAAGAATCCGTAACTGCTTACATGAGGTACGTGAAACCAATGTAAGTGAGTGGACAGTAAGAAGGAGGTTGAAGGAAGTCAAGTTGAAAGCTCACCGACCAGCGACTGGCCTTTAAGCTTCTCCGACATCATCAAGTACGCTGACTTGAATTTGCTCAAATTCATAGAAACTGGTCTTTACGGCAATGGAGTCGCGTTTTATTTACAAATGAGTCAAAAATTTGCTTATTTGGTGCTGATGGTCGGGATCGTGTATGGAGGCGACCAATGTAACTTTTCCTATTGTGTAAGTTTTCAAAGAGGTGGAGTAATGGTCTGGGATAGAAACTCTATTACAGCAGACCGATGCATAGAAGACATTCTAGAACAACATGTTGTACCTTTTGTCCCATTCATTGGCGAAGGATTTATTTTAATGCATGATAATGCTTGCCCCCACGTGGCAAGAACAGTTACTGACTGATCTTCAGAAGGTGCAAATAGCGACAATTGAGTGCCCTGCCCTTAGTCGCTATCTGAATCCGATCGAGTACATTTGGGACAATTTTAAACAACACTTTCGAGCATGAAATCCCCCCCCCCCCAACCCCTCATCCAACGTCCGAGAACTTAAAATTGCACTAACAGAAGTGTGGGAAGCTATGACTTAAGAATCTATCCAAAAATTTATAAAAGGTATGAATGGAAGAATGCGAGCAGTAAAAAGAGCAGGAGGAGGAAAGACGTCTTATTAAAATACCCGAATAATGTGTTTTAATTTGTTAATATTCAATTGTTTTCCCAGTGTTTCATTTGTTAACAAAATAATTAATTACAAAGTGTTTTTATTAAGTTTTAAAAAGCTATGAGGTTGTTCAATATCAAACAAAATCGAATTATTAAATTGGATCGATTTTTTGCCCGCCAGTAGTTTTAAAAATCCCCATACTGCTAATAGCCATTAAGTGTTGTCAATTTTAAGTAAGAACGTGTTAATGAATTTTATATTTTCACTCATAGAGTAATAAAAACACCAAAATAACTTTAAAACAACACGGAATATTTTAGTTTTCTTATGGTATTTCTCATAAACATATTATGATGTATTTGCATTATAATTAGAATAAACATGCATATAAAACGCGAGCTACCGCTAAGTGAAAACGCAATACGTTATAATGAAAAAGACCTAGAATTCTAACATTCATATAGACAGCACAAAAATTCAAAAAATTATGCTATATCGCTAGATCATATGACCGTAAAAGATATAAGTATGTATGTATGTGTATGTACATAACTCAGAACGACTAAATGTCCAACATTTCAAAATGTGATTTTAACAACAGACAACATTTAATTATCCAAACAGGATTGTTATGAAAAATATTTAGGTCACCCGAACTGGATACGACATCTATTAAATACCGGTATTGCACATTTAGCATTACGTAATAAAACATATCGCTCTCGTTGTTAATTTATTGTATTAATGTACTTTGAACAGGAATAGTTCTTTTTTATCCTACTGTAATTGTACATGTATCTCAATTTTTAACAATTACTTGGCATGGCATACCGTTATACATTCACTAAACGAGTTACATAAATATTTTACATGAAGCACAATCACTATCAAGCGCAAACGGTAAATTGTTATTGTTTAAATACATAAATTGTAAATATTAAGCTTAGGTATTAAGCTTATTACAACAGGATCGGATCCGTTGTTATGCGTAGATATTGAGATGCTTCAAATGAAATATAAAATTACAAAAAAAAAAATTACAAAAACGATAATCTACTTACAACTAAATTTTGAATTACTTACAGCTGTAAGGGGTGGTGTGTGTGTGTATGTGTTTGAAATTCTCCTTTAGAATCCTTTTTCTTTCTTTTTAAGTGATGTTCTAGGTCCTTCTGGTGTAAAATCCCTTTCAATTCTCTCTTATTATTTCCTTACAAATGCTTTTAGACTGTTTCCTACTATTTTTAACAAACATAATACTTTGAATAATATTTTTAAATTAAATGTCAAAATAATTTTCGTCGAAACTTGTTTATCTCGTCGTTACAGGAATGCCAATCCAAGGACTTAATATTTTTATGCAATGTTACAGAACACTATGAATTTTGACTACTAGATTGAATAGTGTTGCGCATGAATTTTGGGTTTTTTACAAAAAATATTAGGAGGTAAATTATTGAAAATAACATAACTCCGATTATTCGCCACAAGGTAATATTAATGAAGTCCATTTTTTTATTTTAAGAAACAAAGAATTGATAATATAAATTAACAAAATGTCGGATTCGAATAATAACTAAAAATAATTCAATGGTAAATATTAGGTGAAATTTTGATCATTATTGAATATTCAAATAATAATAATAAAAATTAATTAATGTAGGTGTCAGTGCACGCACTTCACCCCAATATCTCACTGTAATATATTGTAATGCTATATGTGCGAAATTAAAGTATATTATTAATTAAATGAATCTTAGTGCTAACGTTTTGAAAATGTTTTCGTTATTTGTGGGATCCGACATAATAACTTTTTGCAAATCGAAAAAGATATGAAAAATGAAACGATTTATTAATGATAGCAAAGATTGTGGGGTGGTATGGCAAACACAATATTCACGGCACACTCCGCACCACACAAATTGTTAATTAACTCGGGAAGTTCTTTTCGAAGACACGTGGGTCATTATCATCAAGCCAAGTACCAATTGATGTGAGGAAACACATTTAAATCTAACAAACCCCTTATATCCCCCTTCTATTCAAGAAAAATATATCTATATAACATGGCTTGCATATGTATATGTACCTGTTTTTGCCTTTTCGGCTAGAAAATAAATAAATAATAATAACAAGTTTTAGTACTTTGATTGATAATTTATGCGAAATAGAACAATCGGTCCACTTATATTTCGCATTGCTTCGCATAAGGCTCAGCTTGCTGCCATATTGGTCCTTCGAGCCAAATCGCAAAAGCTTATCTGACCATACACTTATAGAGTCTCCAGAAAATTTTAAAAATCATTCCACTCACTTTAGCATACACGCCTATTAAACTTCTTAATGAAATTTCACCATTCTGAAGTGAGAATGGCAGTAAACAAAATAAAGCAGTCATCGGAAAAAATAGATAATCAGAAACAGAAACAACGCGTACCAAAAGCCAAAAGATAAACAAATAACAGAAACCAAGAAAAAGTTATTAGTAGCTCCAATAATGAAGGTAATTACTCAGTTATAGACAATAGTGAAGGAGAAGAAAATGTTAACCAACATGATTGTACGGAATGTGAAGCGAATTATTACAAAATAAAAAGTTGATTTAACTAGAGTCTTTGCCGGATTTCAAATGTTTGAAGATAAAAAAATTCGCACATAATGCACCAAAAACTTGATTCTTTTTATTGAATATTTCAGCATTATACCTAGAGAACTCGATAAGCAAATAAATCATATCATCATAATTTGTTTGCTTATATAAGAAATATTTACTACTTACCACAACTAAATCTCTAGATTGGTTTTTGAAATGAAGGAAGTATGAACAGATATTTAGTATATTTATAATACCAAGTAAGTTTCTGATATCAAAAGTGATCGATTTATTTGTTAAACATGAATGGCAAAAGGCAGAAAACTGTAAATTTGGATAACTATTGCTGTGATACAAATCGTCAACGTAACGTTGAAAAAATTAAATGCCAAAGTTAGTAACCAAAATAATGCTAATATAGCTCATGGTATTCGTGGAATCACTCTCGGCAAAAACAATGTGAGAGGAGAAAAGCACTAACACCTTTTGCTCCTGCCCACATTGCTGTTCATCTCTCAATTTATGCCAGTAATCTTCAAAAACTGCGCTAAAATATTTCCTGACGCAACCTAGCGCCAAGATATAGTCTTAGAAAGTAGCGGCAGAAACCGGGCTCAGGCGCAACGCCATCTAGCTTTAAGCAATCCAAGAACTGCTCGAGAGGTGGTTTGGCATCTATACTTCGGTTTCCCTCGCTACTTTCTAAGACGGCATGACTATACCTTTTGGCGCTAGGTGACACCAGGAAATATTTCAGTGTTGTTTTTGGGGATGAGAGGCGAATAGCAATGTGTGCAGGAGAAAAAAGCGCTTGGAATAACGCTGATGACACCAGGTAGACTTCATCAGTGTTGCTAGTGTCCGTTAGCTAGTGCTTTTCTCTTTCCACATTGCTTTTGCCGGGAGTGATTCCACCAACACCATGAGCTATACTAGCATTATTTTGGTTATTGTTTCTGGGCACTTTTTTCAGGTGTACCAATGTTAGTGTTTGTTAAAACTTGATTTTCTAATACCCAATTGCATCACCTTCAGTTAAAAGTTCACTGCCAGTTAAATAAATATTCCTGTTGTACCATGAGTTAAACTTGGTTTAAAAGTGTGAAGGAAGAGATATGTAAAATGGAACACTACGGTTTAGAATGCGGGTGAACACGAGACCGAAAATAATGTTAGACCGACAAAATAGATCAAACCTGTACTATTTTTTTCGCCAACCCAACTGTCGACCAGAAAAATAGTCTGTCGTCTGCACTACGCTTTAAGGATTGAAATAGTGATAACTATAAGTCGCTTGACATAAGTCGTAAATTATGGTAGTAGATTTCGTTTATATTTATAGTTTTTTTGCCATGTCTATCATTTATTGTCATTTACTTTAAAAACATAATTCAGTTAACTATTTGCATTATCTGGTATTATGATCAACATTGAGGAAGTAGATATCATCGATGATGAAGTGTTAGAAATTGACATTATGGAAAACGACATTTCAAGACATTTCCAAGGCAAAAAAGACATAATCTTTTCCATATTTATGATCATAACTTTCGTAAGCAGTTAACCGCCAATGTGTGCTAGTTTTGTTACAGAAGATTGAAGCATATTTAGAATATCCAGACGATAGGTACTGAATAAAATAAGTTGTCCGTTTTACACAAATTTATATATTTTTCGCTTCCTTGTATGGAGAATACATATCAATACCTACACAAGAAGATAATGTAAGACGAACTCAACAGCAGTTTTATGACAAATCATCATTTCCTCGTGTAATCGGCGCAATTGACTGTCCCCACGTCAAAAGAAAGTCTCCTGGCAAGCAAATACAATAAATTCTTAACAACTGTATTGATTTTTATTTGAACGCAGCATTACAATTGAACAATTACATACATATCGTTAGTTTTAACGTTATTATTACAAACTATCAATTTTTGACAGATGATTTCGCAACACGGTGGTATATCTACTTAAGTGAAATCTATATACTGCTCAACTCAAAACATACTAATAATTTGGTAACAAACTTATACACAATAAACATCCTAGATTTTCTTACTACCAACCCTGTATTCACCTGCTTAAGCACAAGTTTATTAACTATGACTATTTTATAAATGGTACAACGAAAAATATTTTATTTGTTCCTCACTTGTAAACATTAATTTATCAAGTCACTGTGTGTTGAAAATGTCTCTTAACTGGCTAGTCTGTAAAAATTTCACTGGCTAGTCAGTAAAATTTTACACCTGTGCTCATATACTTTATACTATCATAATTTCAAATGACAGCCAAAGTTAAATCTAAAAAAAAAACCTGACTTAAAAAAAATATTGAAAATAGTTCATTTACAAGTGAGGAACAAATAAAATATACAGCAATGCACGCAAGGTAACGGGTTTTACTGGTTCCAGAAGGTGATTGGCTTGCCTTCGGCTCGCCAGTCATATCCTTCTGTCCGCCAGTAAAAACCCTTTTACCGTACTAGTAACGTTAAATACTATTAAACCACTTTTGGCTAGTTGCACCGACACGAATTAAAATTTAATCTTGAGTTAAATTAAAAAAGGCGAAATGTGACAAATGCACTCAATTAAGTAGAAAGATTATCCCATTCAATCTGTCGTTTCAACTTAACTCAAGATTAAATTTTAATTCGTGTCGGTGCAACTGGCCATTTAACATTTAACTGACAGATTAGTTAATCTTTAGACTTTAGATTTAACTAGAGGCGGTGCAATTGAAGATAAGTCTTCCGTCGTCAATTGAGCTATAGTACTTGAAATAACACATCCTCTTATTTGTCTATAAAATTGTCATTTATATTGAAACAATTTGTTAACATTAATTTTAAACCTTCATTAAATTCTTCTAGAGTTTGTAAATTCATTAACTTTATTCGGTTTTTTTAACAATTAGTAAGGTTAAAATGACCTGCATCTTTTGTTCATACCCAGCTGTATTTAAAATTACTGATTTGTTACTCTTTTTCTGGTTTTGCAACTATCATTTGTGGATTATTTGCTATAATCCCCTTTGCTTGAACTGCACCCCTCTCCAATAACATCTTTTCTAAATTATTCAACTTGCACTTCGTTTCATAATCTTTAATACCACATGTTTTGTATTATTTTTATAAAATATGGGTCATCAATATGGGTTCAATTTTTGACTGATATTTTTACGAAGGACATTGTCATGTAGCCTTTTCACCAATTTAACAGACTCTGTATATTATGAGTACAAATAACTATCGCTTATAAATGCAAATGCCGATTCCGAGTTCGCCAGATGAAAATTATGATAAACTCTTTAGATTTCGTAGCATTCCCAATATCGAGGTAAACGGGTTTCCTTTTTTTTAATTTGCCAAAACACAAGTCGCAAATGGGCTGCCTGTTGATATTAATATGACTAACTATTCGCGATTAACCTTTGTTCTGAACTATACTATGAAATGTTATTTAAATTTTTGCAATTTTACTGTGACCCACTTGTCTCATTACGATCATGTTAAACCCAAATTAAAACTACAAAAAATATGAGCATATATGAAATATTAATTTTATTACGTATTTTACAATACTAAAAATACAATAAATACAGATTTATAATACTTGGTACGAAGAAATTGGTGCTTAAAATAAATGCACATCCGTCAATTACTCCAATCAGTCAGAAATCTATTTGCTTCTACCTTGAAAAGAAAATAATTGTCAAGAAATGTCAAAATCTACAAGAAAAGTTACATATAGTTGAGTGGATTTAAACGTACCTAAATATGTTTAAACGTAACATCCCTGTAACCGTTCCCTTATTTTCATCAAACATCTCAATTCGAAGGGATTTGGATTAGGTTGCTTCAGAATTTCGAAAATCTGCGTACTTAAGTATTCTATTTCAAGGAGTCTCTTCTTTTCTTCTATAAACTTCAGTCGCAAACTTGTAACGGACATGCAGGCTGTTTTACATTCTTCATGAAGACCTACAATACCCACTAGCGACTCTGGGTCTAAGTATCTGTGAAGTAATGCAGATTATACCGGTTGTACAATAAAACAGGGAACACCTCATAGGTACCACGTGACATATGTACATACATATAGTCTACATTGAAAATTTGGGTAAAAAATATATTAAATGCCAAATGTGGTGAAATGAAATGTGGCGAAAGAAAAATACAATGCATTGTGCTGTGCGATAGAAGAGCTCAAAATAATAAGAAAAGCTTCTATAAACATATATGTCCAAAGGTCAACAGTTTCTGAGTTATTGGACGTTCGTAGTCGATCGACTATGAAATCTATTAACGACTGAAAAATTCATAACGACTATCAAAGTTAAGCTACTATGTTAAAGAGTTTTTCATTTATTTCATGTCAGAACGGTGATGTACACTTTCTAGAGTACAGGAACATTATGTGTTTGGCAAGGCTCGTTCAAATTCCAGTGAAGCTCAAAGACTTTGTCGAGAAAAGTATCCTACATGGCAAATACCAAATGCAAGAATGTTTATTGACATTTACTGACGATTAAAAGAAGACGGCTGCTTTAAAAGAAAAGGAAAAGTTGACAGTGGGGTCCAAACAACTCTCCAATAATTATCTAAAAATTAGCACTAGGAAATTAAGTTCAACTACACAAACTGTAAACTGTGAGGTTGTCAGGCAAGTCCTGAGAGAACTGCAGGAGATCATATACTTCGTGCGCAATATTGCGAGTGACTGTAAAACCAAATCCAAGATCAACATTTATTGTCGTCAATTGTGTTTACATATGAACCAGGTTTCAGTCGCGACGATAACCTAAATATGCGCAACAAGCACTGTTAGAGTGACGAAACCCCTACAGAACCATAATAAGAAACCACCAATGTGGGTTTTCTTTGATCGTGTGGGCAGGTATGATCGATGGTTTTTTAATCGGACCACGTCGAACGCCAAATCGTTTCACTGGCGAAGTCTATCAACATTCTTTCCCAAAACAACTTAATACATTAGAGGATCAGCCGTTAAACATTATTAGAAGTATGCACTTCACGCATGATGGAGCGCCAGCTCAATTTTCTCGATTAGCAAGAGACTATTTAAATAGACCTTTGGAAAATACATAGGTGAATCGGTCGTGTGGACCAATTGCATGACTAGCAAGTCCCGACCTCAATCCCCTCGATTTTACTTTTGGAGGGTTCATGAAAAATGACGTACATTCCCTAGAAATGAATAATAGAATTTATAGAACAGTATTTTAGAAGCTGCTGACAGGTTCCGAAATAATCCAGGACTATTCCAGAGGTGTCGTCGATCAATGACCAGAAGGTTGGAATTGCGTATACAAGAAAATTGCAGCCAATTTGAAAACTTTCGTTAATAATTTATTATTATTATTTTTGTTTACAATTTAGAAAGTACTAAAATTTGGAGCCATGTTTATAGAGACTTTATTCTTATTTTGAGCTCTTCTAATGCGCAGTGCAATGAATTGCAATTTTCTTATTGTCACCCTGTATAACCTCATTAAAAATAATAAAGGGTGTCAAATTAGGAGTGACCCAATTTGAATCATTAATAGAGCGAGGTAATCGTCTCTGCGATACATAGGCGTTTCACCGGAGTAGCAAGCTGTGTGCAAAAATCGATTCTCGCTTTGTCAGCATCCGCTTGTTTATTTTTCGTTCAGTTTAGGAAACGATGGCGTGTGTTGTGTTTTGTGTTAGAATGTGTAATGTGAACAAGGCTAAAAAACGACCCTTTGCGGGCGCAGTAAATAAATTTACTGTGACTTTCCGGATTTGTTCTACGACGGTGCAAAAATGGTTTGTAAGGTGTGCGAGGAACATTTGATGTGCTGGGAGAAGACGGACTGTAACAAACATGTAAATACCGTAGAACACAGAAATAGAAAAATGGTTGTGCCAACGAGAACTGCCTTTATTTTCGATTTACTTATTGTGATGATGACCTGTAATTTGTCACTTCGCTTACTCGAAAAAGAACCGTTTCAGAACTTTTGGTATAAGTACAATTCCGAGTTGAAGTTGCCAACTGCGAAAACGGCACGTAAGCATGTTTCATTTGTATGCGAAGACGTGAAAAAGAAAATCAAATCTATATTAAAAAATCAGTTGCTTTGGTTATGTGTTGACGAGACAACAGATTGTAAAAGAAATTCTATTCTAAATGTTATAGTATGTATGACCCTCATAAACCGACATTTCCACTATTACTAGCTAGCAAAAGACTGGAAAAGTGTACTGGTGCAGCAATTGTGAGGATGGTACTTAGTACATTAGAAAACTTTTAAGATTCACCACGTCAAGTGTTGATGTTTATGACTGATGGTGCCGCGACAATGCGTTCGGTAGGATGTTCTCAGTACAAAAAAGTGTTTCTCAAATCTCCAGAACGTCTTCATCATCATTTCACGAGTATTCTGGTATTCATGAACCACCACAGCCGATTCTTACTCGTTGAGGAACATGGTTGCAGGCAGCTCTTTATTATGCTGAATATTTCAAACAAGTAAAGGGTTTCCCAATAAGAATGATATGTTTTTAAATGTAAATAAAACAAAAAAAAAAAAGTTAATCCAATTTTTTTTTTATTTGAAAGTTTCATCGATAGCATTCATGTTTTAAACAGCACATCACTCAAATGTTCTTCGCGACTACGAATGCTGGAGCGAATTCGATGAAACCAATTTTCGGTTACTTTATGGAATAAATCTGCGAATGCAGCGCTCTATGTTGGTTTTCAAGTCCTCTACTGCCTGTGGTTTGTTCGCATAGACCAATGACTTAACGTAACTCCTTAAAAAACAATCCAATGGTGTTAAATCACAGCTTCTTGGAGGCCAAGCATCTGGTCGAAGTTGTCCAATTCTTCTTGAATCTCTCGTATCAAGAGAAATCAATGTTTTAGGAAACTTTTCTTTCAATAAATCAATGGTTTCACCAGAAGTGTGACATGTGGCACCGTCCTGTTGGAAGAACATGCCATCCAAATTCATTTCTTCCAGCTGGGGCCACAAAGAATCCGTTATCATCGCTCGGTATCTTTCACCGTTCACTGTAACCGCATTTCCTTCATTTTGGAAAAAATAAGGTCCGATGGGGCCACCATGCCATAAACCACACCAGATAGTAACTGTCTCTGAATGCAAAGGTTCCTCAAGAATAGATTATTTTCACTCCAAAAACGGCAGTTTTGCTTGTTTACGTAACTATTTAGCCAAAAATGAGCTTCATCAGAAAAGATGATGTTCTTAAAAAAATCAGGATCATTTTCAAGATTATACTGAACACAACTGTCAAGAAACGACATTTCTTTTCATTTCCAAAAGGCCACTGTGGCATTTCGAAAATATATTATAGCTATTAGGAAACCCTTTAAAAGCTGTTATTCTACAATTCAATCCGGCCGAAGCTGCAACTATTAAGGAGAGCTAGACAAAATTTCAAGATATTTCCGTTGAAACAGACGTACAAACTATTCGTAACAACTATAAAGGATTACGTAACGCAATAGAACAATTACAAAATAGAGCGTTGTCGTTAGTTGATCTACTGCAAATACTGGACGAAGTACAAACACTGCTACGCACTATGCATCACGCAAAAGATAATCGCGTTTTAGAAAAGTTCGAGAGTATGCTAAAGAAAGATTCCGATTTTATCACAATATATCAAATTTGCGATGGTACATCGACTAATCGATTAACTGAATTCAAAGAGTGTTTTAATCATGCATGTATTACATCCGTAGATGTTGAACGATCATTTTCAAAATATAAGCACATTTTCTCACCACGGCGAACATTGTTCAACGAGACAACTGTAGAAACATATATAATGCTGTCAACTTTTTACGACTCTTATCCAGTGGGTGATGACCCTGATAATAGTGCTTCTACTTTTAATGTTCGGTAGTTCCGATGCAACCCGCCAACCTACCTGATAACGCTGCTAATTATAATTCTTGATTGGTTCTGTTATTATTATTCGACTTATTACTTTTGGTATTGTACTTATTGAAGGGCACGCCTATGCCGCGCAGGTACATTACCTCGCTTTAATCATTAATTAGAGATATTTGAAAACAGTTTCAAAATTTTTATTTATGTACAATCAATGAATAAATGTTGAAATTTTATTTTCATTTATGTAATAATCCTCTCCCCTCTGGCGATACTTTGTAACCCGTCTTCTAATTGTTTTGCTTGAAGGGGCCATAGTAACGCGGAATTCATGACGATATAGTCGTTGCGTGTTCATTACCGCTCCTCCTTTAATTAACTGTTCTCTATGAGCAATCGAACAACGCCCCAATTATCAAAATTATAAGATATGACAGAACACTTGACAGATAGAATCATTGTAACTTGATATTTTAGATTTTTGTAAATAAAGATTAAAATTGGGACATTCCTAATTTGACACCCATTATCATGTTGCCACAGACAAATTTCCTTTAACAAAATCAATTTAGGTAACCCAAATATAAATATTTAAGTGAAGTTATTATATCAGTTTTAGGTTGCAATTTAGCGAAAACACTAATAAATATCAATTTAAAGTATACTTACTTCAAAATTTCGATCAGGATTTCTTGAGGAAGATCTGCAAGGACAACCATATTGTCGAAATCGTTGAAGTTTTATAGGTGTAAAGGTTTACACTTTAAATGATACGGAATAAGTTTCTGGAACAATAAAAAAGCTATATAAACAAAACAAGAAACATCATTGTCGATTTTTTCTGTTAATAATTTTGCGATAGTTTATAAAATTCCAGTATAGACTATAGCCCGTATCACGCGGATATTTAGATAATAATAACCTTCGAATTTCTCATACTCTAGGTTGCATTTGGGTAATCAGCTGAAAATGTCAATCACTTGACATTAACAAGTTTCTTTTATTACATTTTGTAAACAAATGTTTTTGAATATCAATTAGTAATTTACTTGGGAGATGTCAAACATGTTTTTATAATACCTACACCGTATACGAGCGGTAGCACTATGTGCTACAATGAACCTTATGACACAGAAATCATATGCAAATAGCTCCACTATATCCGTTACGCAATTGCTGAGGCGAGGTTTTTTTTCTTCTTACATAGAAAGGAAAGAAATCCTTGCTTACCTCCATTAAGAATCCAAAAATAAATATTATGTCAGCAAAAGTGTGAGAGAAAAAAGTATAAAAATAGAGTATATAATAATAATAACAGTAATAATCACATTATTGTGCATATTATAGTTGCCTCAAAATTACAAAAATAGAACACACATGGGGTTAGGAGCAATATGCACAATCTCAGGGCGAAGTCCAATAACATAGAAGCGACATATGTCGTTGCTCCACCTAATTCTGTATTGTTAATGTGACAATTGTAACATAAAAAATGCCTAAAATTAATTAATTCTGTGTGTGCCCAAAAAAAACATATACAGTGAGTGTTTAAAGTGCTTAGCAACAAGTTCTTTAGATCAGTCTGGTGTCACAAGAAACAATTTAGTGCTCTTTTCTAATCAACTTTGCGTAACAACGAAAACAGATTACCAAAACCTTTATTGCTGCATAACGTAATATTTTTTAAGTTAAAATATAAGATATGTGGTATCGTTGGATTCGTCTCTCGATTACCTTTCTAAAAACGTAAAAATATACAGGGTATTCTATTTAAAAAAAGAAAGTTGACGTCACTTCCGGTGAAACCGGAAATACAATTGAAATGCTGGTAACGGCAGAAGTTAGTTTACAAAAAATAGAAATCGACTTATTTTTTCTAAAAATGCTAACTTCTGTCGTCCAAAAGTTAGAAGGGAGACACTTTAGAACCGCTCTATATATTAAACCATATATTGAAAGGTAACAATAATTGTCACAAAGCTTAATAACAAGGTTATTAACACGCTTTTATTATCTAGGTTTTATTATCTATTTTTTTGTGTGTACGTTCGTTGATCAAAGAAAGCCACCAGATTATTGAAATACTAATCAGTAGAATAATTCGATGTAAGATTGAAGTATAAACCTAGTGGTCTCTGAAAAACCGTTTCGAATATTTTGATCCTCGTGCAATAAATGCGACTACTGCTATAATACTAATTAAATATATTACCTTCTCCTTCACTAAAATGGATCATTGCCGACCACCTATAACTCAGTCTATTAGATTAATGACATACCTTGCTCAAAATGACAATATGGGCGAATGGAGAATAGTCACGCGGACTATTATTTATTTCCACTCTTGCCAAAGTTATGAATTTTTTCATTAAAATTAAAAGTAATATAAATTGCTGGTTTTTTTCGAGTACACAAAGTGATTAATAATTATTGATGAAATAAAAAGAAGAATGACCCGACGATTTTACCATTCTAATTACCCTTTTCAATAAACGAATTGTTATACGCATTAATCTACACCCAGAGAAATGGTTTCTTGCATCAAGAAAGTAGATTTTCTTGCAAAAATTAATCCCTTCAAGAAAATATTTTTATTTTAAGACAATAAAAATGTATAATATAAGAAAATATTTTCTTGAAATTTTATTTGGATTAAATAAATATTTTCTTATGGTTAGAAAATCAAGAAAATCCAAGACAGAAAAATGTTTCTTCCGTTTTTCCATTTAGTTTTAAGTTAAGAAAATATTAATATTAAAGGTAGTAATGAAAAAATGCTCCATATCTATCTCACAAAGTTCTATTGAGAAATTAGGCGACCAGTTTCGTGTTCAAAAAACACGTCAGGTCAGCTACAAGGATATCCAATAAAAGAAAAATTACAATAATGGAAAAAAAACTAAAGTTAATAATTAAAATAAGGAGCAAATGAAAATGTTTTTTTTATAGGTTACAGTATAATTATTTCTTTAATAATGTGTTAGAGGTCGTACGCGAAGTAATACTACTGTTCTATTGCTACTAATACTTTTATTGTTTATTGAAACTTAATAACGCAATTTTCTTACTCCATCTTGTAATTATATATTTGATAATCCTTTTTTTCCTAGCGCCATTACAATTGAATGTAGAAGATACAACATAATGTAATTAAATCGGGATTATTTTTATGTAGTTTTATAATTAATGAATTAATATTTAAGTTTATTTATCTCTTTTATTATTATTATTATTTATTATATATTTAAAAAAACTAGTTAAATTAGTATACGTGGTAAATAGTAATAAAAAGAAAAAAATATTACGTTAACCGGTATCTTTTAAAAATGTTTATGAAACGTCGTGTTAAAGGTTACATCATTGCATGGGTAAGTATACCATCTATATTCCGGTTTGTATATTCGCTACTCTCTAGGACGGCTTGACTATAACTAGTGGCACTACGTGGCGCCAGGAATTATTTCAGTTGCTGTTTTTCAAGATTAGTGGCATAAACTGAGGGATGTAAGAGCAATGTGGCCAAGAGCAAGAAGCTTTAACACTTTTTCTCTTCTTGTTGTTTTTGCCGATAGTGATTCCATCAATACCAGGAGCTATTTATTAGCATTATCCGTCTTGATTATTGTTTCTAGGCACTTTTTTCATATGTACTTCTACATTGAGTTCACTTTTGTTTGAACATTATTCTGTAGATAATCTCTACTTTAGCTTTTTTAAAATCACAAGCAATGTGAATTATTTACTGCAATATGTACGGATATGTCGTTCTGTTTTAAACAAGGTAAGCGCAATTAATAAATTAATAAATAATATGCATTTCAAGAATTCTAAATGAAAAATGCTTTGTTTTAAGAAAATGAAACTAATGATTTATGTACAATACCTAAACGCTTTCTGGAATTAAAAAAACTTTTTACTATCCTTAAGAAAATATTGTTTTCTGTTATAACGGCCATTTACTTATACTAAGATTTTCTTGAATCAAGTTAAGAAACGTCTTAAACAAAGAAATACAATTATTTCATTACAAGTATATACTTCTCTTAAGCGGAGAAAGAAACGCTAAGAAAACATTTCTTTTTATTTAAAACATTATTGTATTGCGGATAATTGAAACAGTAATTGTCGTGAATTAAGGCCGACTGCTTTGATGCAAGTAAACGTTTCTCTGCGTGTAACATATTCTAAGTTTAAATAAGATTTGCTGTTTAATGACAACTCGTGTAGTAACTATTCAATGTGCGTAATACTCAAAACATTTATTATATGCACTTGTGTCAATTTACCACATTTAACCTAAAATGCAATATTCCTGAATTTGCCATAGACATTACCTATCAAATATTAGAGTCGCTTGGCACAGTAACGAAATGTTACCCAGAATTAAATTCAAACCATGTTTTTTTCTTATCGTAACAGCCACTAAAAAGTCCCCTTAATATTTCAGTTTTCTAGATAACATATCATTGATACCTCTGTTATTTTTGACTTTTCCCTGATAATTTTGAATTCGAATATTTTGAACGACAAATACTAAATACTATTGAAATATACATTTACAATATTTACGAAATTAACCAAAATGTACTACTCAAGAGTGACGATCATGATCTAGAGATTTTACGTGCCTCTGTAGAAATTTTACAGTTATGTAAAAGACAATTTGGTGATATATTATTCAAACATCAAATAATCTTCAAATATACAATGTATAAGTACTTATGCAATTAAAAACAATTTTGGCGTTATGTTAGAGTTTTACATATATGAAACGCTTGAACACGACAGTCTTTAATCTAAAAGATGCTCTTCTAAAGGACATTTGAATTATACAGAATTAGTCATGTAAATGTAGTACAAAATAGGTGCTTTTTTTATAGAACATCCTGTATATTTTTATATTTTCTAAGTCTTCTTGATGAGCTAATTTCAACGTCTTATAACACTTATGATCTAACAGGCTGATTGCAGACAATAAAACTATAAGATTATGTTATTTGAACTAACGTATTAAATGCTCAAAATGTTCTCCATTTACTTATTGGCAATAACCTAACCTACATTAAAACTGCGGTCTAACATTTTCTAAAACTTGAGGTGAAATGTTCCTTATTTTTGTTTGTATTCTTTCTTTGAGATCATCAACGTTATCTGGCTTTGTTGCATTATTTTTTAGAGTGCCTCGCATGCAAATGTCAATTGGCGTAAGATCTGGTGATCTAATTGGCCATTCAATAGCACTTCTTCGCCTTATCCATTTATTAGGAAAGGTTTCATTTAGATAGTTTCTCACAATTACACTATATTGGCGTCTTGCCCTATCTTGCTGAAACCAAACATCTTAACTTGGTGGTGTCGGATCTATTACATTTGAATATAAATTTGTCAGAATAAGAATAACTTAATCTCAAATGAGATTTAAATATTTTTCCGCTGACAAATTCTCTTCGATAAAAATGGGACCAACTATATGGTTGCCGATAATACCTGCCCAGACGTCAACCTTTTGAAGATATTGTGTATACGTCTCACGCATCCAATAAGGATTCTTCGCAGATCAATACCTACAGTTCTGCTCGAATATGTTGCCATTCTCCACCAACAGAATCACGATATATCTCCCCACGCCACCTAACGTCGAGAAACATAGACATGCCGTCTGAGAATAGCGACAACAACTCGGGATGCAGACTCCTACCACCTATCAAGCAGCTCCAGGGCTGCTTAGTGCAAGATGGCATGGCGCCTAAGACGCCGCGTGTCCACACCTTTAAACGATTCCTACAGGCTTA
Organism: Dynastes maya; assembly: GCA_029619315.2. NCBI lineage: Eukaryota > Metazoa > Arthropoda > Insecta > Coleoptera > Scarabaeidae > Dynastes > Dynastes maya. The sequence continues at coordinate 73,450,915 of JAROYE020000001.1, forward strand.
CCATGATGTATTAAAATACACATGAAAAGATTGCCTAGTAACAATAACCAAAAAATGAATGCTAATATAGCTCATGGTATTGGTGGAATCATTTCCGACAAAAAACAAAGCGAGGGAAAAGGTACAGCGTAAACCCGCGAACATGTTTCTGCCTACCCGGCTTCATCAACGCGGTTCGATAGGTGGTAGGAGTCTGCATCCCGAGTTGTTGTCGCTATTCTCTAGACGGCATGTCTATGTTTCTCGGCGCTAGGTGGCGTGGGGAGATATATCGTGATTCTGTTCGTGGAGAATGGCAACATATACTCGAGAGGTGAAAAAGAAGGACAGGTACGGAACCGCGCTGATGAAGCCGGGTAGGCAGAAACATGTTCGCGGGTTTACGCTGTCTCTTTAATTACCTAAGTTATTTTTATTGTCTTTGCAAAAGCGTGGGTGGTGTCTCTTAAAGAATTTCCGATATTAACCATTTTGTAAATAATTATTTACTCATTTAAGTCATAAGTGTTATAGGTCGCTAAAGCAACTCATCAAAAAAGCTTCATAAATAGAAAAATATAGAGAATGTTCCATTAAAGAAAACATCTATCTTGTACTGCACTTACATGAATCGTCCTATATATTGCAAATTTCATTTAAAGCGCTTATTTTTTAAATTAAAAACTGACCTATTCGAGCGTTTCACATAAAACTATAAAATAATCTCAAAATTAATTTTATTCCATAAGTGGTTACCACACTGTATGTAGGCACAGAAATCAAAGTTACTCACTCTTGTGCAATATTGTTAATTCATTTCATAATCCAATATATTGTTAACTAAATGGCGCCATTTTATTTTTTCAGTAAACATTTGTATTAAGCAGCATTTGACATAAATTAACACAATTTAGCAGAATAAAAATCTTGAATGAATTTGAAAAGTTAATAAAATTCACCAAAAATGAAATAATTTCAGTAAAACGTCATACTAAATATTAAACACGCTTAAATTCGTGGAATTTATTTAACTTTTAGTTTAATAATTTTTCTTAGCTTATGGTTATTTTATTAACTTACCCTTTGGTTTGTCTTGGCTTTAATCTTTGTTATCTCTCTAACCTTGCCCCAGTTAATTCTAGTAATTGCAATTTTAGCTGTTTATAGACAACACAAAAATAGAATCTTCGATTCAATGATCACACCACTTTTATAGATTGAAGGCTCGCCACAATGTTGGAATCTAAATGCCTCATGTAAAATCTCGTGTATACGTATGTATGTACATACGTGATACATGTTATAGAAACGTGAAAGTTGGTATAAAAAATACATATATATGTATAGTATACAAACGCATTATATACATAGAGCAGTCGATAATAAATTGCTTTCGTATTACTCTATTAGCAATACTAACTTAATTTAGCTTTTACGGTTATTACACTAAAAGCCAATCCTTTTACAAAATTTATTGGCAAAACGTCATTGGAAGTCGGAAAGCAATTAAACAGGATATAAGAATTTATACTAGCTATGTTTTTACAAGACCTTTCAAAGATGGAAGATGGCTTCCGATAATATTATGACGGGGTGTTCTAACAGAAATTTGGGCCAATGGCTGACCATTTGAATATATTTTTATCATAATACGATTTGCTTACTCCAGAAGCTTGTTCATTAGTTTCGCTGTCAGTACTGTGTTCACTTCTTTCCTCAAAGTCGTTTTTTTCTCCATCACTTTCTATCGATTCACACCACTGCAGTAAAGTCTGGACTGCCGCATTTTACACTGGTTTGAATAAGCCATAACGTATATAGAATACAAATTGCTACACTACTGGTGAGGTGGGGTATAGATACCCCAAAGCCACTATACGGCGGGATGTTTGCAAAGATCATAACTTAATCAAACGCTTTACTATATCGTTGACTGACAGGTGCTGCGCAGCTATAGAGAGACTCAAAGTTGTACGCACGCATAAGCTTTAAATATCAACATAAAGAATGCATGGGGTCTTCAATACCCCACATCACCAGTTAAGGGTTGAAAAATTTGTAAAACTTCCCTTCCACAGAATATTGAAAGGTGTTAGTAAAGTTTTTAGGGAACCAGATATCAACGTGGGTTTCAGTTCGTCATATACACTCAAAAACCTTCTTGGCAATCCGAAAGATTATCGAAGATATGAAGGAAACTGCATGTAGTGACTGTAATAAAGCCTACATTGGACAAACGAAACGAGCGATAGGCACCAGATTCAAGGAGCACATCGCATGCTACCGATATACAAAAATTGAATCATCAAGTGTAGCACAACATATAAACGAAACCGGGCATAAAATGAAATTAGAAAACCTAAAAATAATTAATAACGTAATTTCGCAGCGGGAATAAGACGCGTACCAAGCTATTTATACGAAAATGAATACAAATTTGCTAAACAGACAGAAAGCGCCACTAGCCCACTCAACTCTTATTGATTTATTAGGGTAAAGCGGATACATGTTTTACATTTCGTGCTACGCAGAGAAGAATCTTTTTGTTTATGTTCCGTATATTTCGCAGGTTTTAGTTTTGGGGAGTACAGGCGGCAAAAGTAGGTACTTGTAAATATCTTCTTGAGAGTAGGGATATGAATTCTAGAAACGGCTGTTCCAAGTTACTCAGGTAATAACTTGTGTAGTGAAGTATGTGCCGACACTTTGATGTTATTTGAAATATAACAATAAGAAAGTGGCGTCCGCCAAAGCCATTTAATAATAATAATAATAATAACAATAAGAATAGAAAAGGTTCGCGGATCATGAGATGCAATCTAGAAACATTTTATTGCAACTTACAAACTCATTACAAAACAGTGGGTGTTAGTGCATATTACAATTTAAAACCGCCATCACCAAGTCATTGTGTTTATATTATGATATTTATTTATTCACGTTAGATGTTTTATCTTGACAATTTAATTGCATTTAGTTCCATTTTATTACGAAGAGTGTTGATGACCTCTTCCCTCCAATTGGTTTTTCTTCTTTATCTTACACATGTAGACTAGAAGTATTTTTGTTAAAAAAAGAGTCCAGTAAACGAAATTCGCTAACAGAAAGTTGAATTATTTTGCTTCATATCAAAATTATTATTAGAGTCGTTTTCATAGCAACCATTCCAATTCATTGTACCTGACATTACTGTACCTGGAAATTTGGACATCACCATGGAAGGGAAAGGTATTTTCGATGGATTTCAAAGTCATCAAGAAAGTTATTTAATTTACTCAGTTAGTGAACTGGGAATCTGAATTTAAAAAAAGGGGATGGGATAAACAAGTTTCGACAAGACTTATTTTCAAAATTCCCTGATAAAATATTAAAATATCAAGTTAATATAAAACTATTTCAACGAAAAGTTCAAAAACTCCACTGAGTGAATTTATTTTGACCTTTTAACACCAAAATTATTATCCACGGAATAAGATTTCAAGAAAAAAATATTTGGTTTTGAATCGGGTGCTACTTCGAGCCCAAAATATCAAGGACGAACACCAAAGTACTTCTATTCGGTGAAGAACGTCAGTGTAGAAATCCTAAAATTTACTATTTGGCAAAATAAACGAGAAAATTCAATTTGAATAATTTTTTTAATTTCAAAAACTCAATTAAATGCATTAAAATTTAATATAGCTATCGGGGAGGGATTTCGCTGGGTTTTTTTGTCTAAAAATTAAATTAAATTCTTTGTCGAAAGAAATATATTGTTATGTTATAAATAACAATTAAAAGATTTGAATCGGGGAGATAATCAGTTTTGTTTTTATTTTAAGTTTTTACTTACAAAAAAATGAAAATTTGTTTAATCTAATTAAAATTACTTACAGTTATGTTGTGGCGTGTTTTTATACGTGTGTGTGTGTGTGTGTGTGTAAAATCCTATTGGCTCCTTCTTCCCTCTTCTTGGTAAAATCCTCTTATTTTTTGTTCCTTCTTCCCTCTTCTTGGTAAAATCCTTTTATTTTGAACCCCTTTGATGGTTTTCTCCAATTAAATTTCTTCAAATTACTTCTTAAAATTTTCCAACTGATTTAATATTATTTCACGATATTTTAACTTTTATGTTGCAATTTTCTAAAAGTCAATCGAAAGGATGTTTGTTATCTGTCAGAATTGTTTTTCGTTGCTAACTTCTGTTTTTTCTCGTCGTCCCTAGCATTGCCAATCTAACGACTTGATATTTAAATTTTGATGTTTTGAAGTTCCAACTCGGTGTCGCAGGTGATGTAAGGGATTTTGACGGTTATTTCCAAATACAGTGTGTTTTTTGTGCGTGTAGGTGTCATTTGTACAAATAATGTTTCAAAATATAAATAACTTAAAATAAGCTGAGCTTTTGATTCTCCCCTGTAACATATCATTAACTGAGTCTTTTTTTTAAGAAGTAAAAGATTGATAATATAAATAATCAAAATGTCGGAACTCGAATATTAATCGAAAATAATTCAAGTTCCGCATAAAACTCTATTAAAATCTAATATCGGCGAATTGTGATATAATATTAATTAGAATCAATTTAACAATATATTAACATACGCTTTTCACGTTGTGGAACATCCCACTACAATATTTTTTTAATACAAAATAATCTGTATCTCTTGAATACTAAAAATTGTTTAATTTTCTATTCGTTACGATGAGCAAAAAAAAAATAAGTATATTCCATACATTAAGTAATTTATAAAAATGTTAACCCTGAGTTGATATTTTTATTTAGAGTCTTATTACAATATGTTAAAAAAGACAATTTTAAGTAACATCAAAGTCAACTCTGTATGCGTATTAGGATTTCTAGCAAGAACTTGGAAAGAATTTACGTCAGGACTAAAAATCCATGTAATAGGTGTGATGGAGCCTTCGAATTCCAGTGTTAAAATGATAATGAATATTCTTTTTGAATCTCATTATGTCACGCTCCAAACCTAAAATGCGTATAGCTGTCACTTAATGGATTACTTTGCTAGACATTATTTACGAACTTTATAGATAAATCCTCGTATATACTATTCTAATGAATTAAGTCTCTCTGATTGATACGATAATCGCATCACGTTTTGCCCAAACGCTCGGCAAAAATTACCACGTGCGAATCATGCTGCTTGTGACACTCCTCCTATAAACGCTATATTAAAAAAATATATCGCGTGATTCAGTAAACATATCCTCTAATAATAAAAATTTACGCTTTTATCAGACGACATCGGTTTAAATAATGTTCATCTCATTGTTGCAATTACGTAAAGAAAGTTTTCTGTTTATAAACTCTCTATCAAATTACGTCGCTAACGTAGATAACACGAATTATGCAGCACGTGAAGCAAATAAATTTTACACGCCCCCTTTTCTTAAAAAAAAAACGTATTTAATTTATCAAATCCAAAGAAGACTAAATAAACAACTAAATACATAAACAATCTTTGATCAATCATCTTTGATCAAAACCTAGCCGTTTCGTTCTATAGAAATAGTAATGCAATGAAGGACGAGAACTACTGACAATCTCACACATGAGAAATGGTTCCTTGCATCAAGTAGTTTTTCTTACAAAAAGCCCTATTCAAAAAAATTTTCTTGGAACTTTGTTTGGACTAAATAAACATTTTTTTGAATTAGAAAATCAAGAAAATCCAAGACAGAAAAATGTTTACTCCAAGTAAATCACTTAGTTTTAAGTTAAGAAAATATTCATATTAAGGGTGGAAATAAAGAAATGGTCCAGATCTCACAAAGTTCTATTGAGAAATTAGGCGACCGGTTTCGTATTCAAAAAACACATTATCAGACCAGTTACAAGGATATTTTTATGTAGTTTAATAATTAATAAGTTTATTTGTCCCTTTTTATTATTATTTATTACATATTTAAAAAACTATAGTTAAATATAGTGCACGTGGTAAATATTAAAAAAAGTAAAAAAATATTACATTAACCGGTATCTTTTGAAAATGTTTATGAAACGTCGTACGTTAAAGGTTATATCATTGCATGGGTAAGTATGCCATCTATATATTCCGGTTTCTATATTCGCTACTCTCTAAGACGGTATGACTATACCTCTTGCCACTAGGTGATGCTAGGAAATATTTCAGTGCTAGTTTTAGAGATTATGGGCATAAATTGAGACGCGAATAATAATTTTGTCAGGAGGATGAAGCGTTGGTGCTTTTCTCTTCTCATATTGTTTTTACCGGGAGAGATTCCGTCAATACCATGAGTTACTTATTGGTATTATCTTGGTTACTATTTCCTACGCACTTTTTTCATGTGTACTTCTACATTAAGTTCACTTTTGTTTGAACACCTCTACTTTAGCCTTTTTAAAATCACAAGTAATGGGAAGCAATGGGAACTGCATTACGTACACGGATATGTCGTACTGTTTTAAACAACGTAAGCGCAATTAATAATGTGCATATAAATAACATGCATGTAAGTAATATGTATTTTAAGAATTCTAAATAAAAAATGCTTTATTTTAAGAAAGTGAAACTATTGATTTATGAACAATACCTAAACGCTTTCTGGAATTAAGAAAACTATTTACTGTCCTTAAGAAAATATTGTTTTGTGTTATAACTAGAGCCCGGTAACAGGGAGCCGTGCCATAGCCGTACCTGCCTAGTATACAAAAACAATAGTAAGAAAATAGAAAAAAAAATAACAGAACCAATACATAATTATAATATGTAAAATTAGAAGCACCATTATCAGTATTAACATCATATGGATAAGAATGGCAAAAAGTTGACACCATTAGATGTGTTTCCACAGTTGTCTCGATGAGCGATGTTCGCCGTGGTGACAAAATGAGTTTATATTTTGAAAGAAGCGTTCAACATCTGCCGATCTTATACATGGATGATTAAAATACTCTTTGTACTTAGTCAGTGGATTATTCGATACACCATCACAAATTTGTTTTAGTGTGATAAAATCGGGATCTTTCTGTAGCACACTCTCTAGAACGCGATTATATTTTGCGTCATGTATAGTCAGTAGCTATGTATGCACTCCATCCATAATTTGCAGAGACTTCAATAATGATAACGATCTATTTTGTAATTGATCTATTGCATCAGCTAATCCTTCATAGTAGCTACGAATATTTTTTTAAACTGTTTCAACGGAAATATCTTAAAATTTCGACTGGCTCTCCTTAATAGCTGTAGCTTCGGCAGGATTGAATTGTGCAACAACAGCTTTTACTATTTTGAAATGTTCAGCATAATAGAAAGCTGCCTGCAACCATATTCCCCAACGTGTAAGAATTGGCTCCGGTGGTTGACGAATACCAGGACACTCTGTGTGAAATGATCGTAGGCGTTTGGGAGACTTCAAAAATACTTTTTTGTGCTTGCTATTAATGCATCTACCTCGGGAGAGCATTGTCGAATAGTTTCTGCCACAAGATGTAAAGCATGTACTTTACACGTAACATGTAAACACTTGCAACCATGTTCAAGAAGAGAACGGCCTACCGAATGCATTATCGCTGCGCCATCGCTCCTAAACATCAACACTATCTTTTGAAATTTGAAATTTTTCCAACGCAAGACGTTGTTTAAGACAAATATCTTGAAGTACGTTTGTGCGTTATAGGATGGCGAACGTTTCAGATGCGCGGTGGAAATACAAGACTTTATTTTATATCCGTTTTTTATTATGCTAACATGATTTATAAAATAAGTCGAGCTACGCCACTACAGGTTGCATTGAAACTTGAATTTTCCCGAACGATGTCCGACAGTACCTTCAGACAGCGCCGCAACTCGCCATCCTATAACGCGAGACCTGTATCTACTTCTCTTAAGTGGAGAAAAAAACGCTAAGAAAATATTTCTTTTGATTTAAAACAGTTATTGTATGCGAATAATTGAAACAATAATTGTCATAAATTGAAGCGGACAATCTTGATGTTTCCTTGCGTGCAGGAAGAGAACTGCCGTAAACATAAAATTATTTTCATTCAAAGTCTGTTGTTATTGTGTTAGGATAAAGTAACCTTCCACAATAAATATAATTATTTGCGAATTATCATCAACATGATAAAAGATGACAAGGAACTTAACATAGAAGCGTTACAAAAACCTTGAGTAGAGAGAGCAACAAACTAAAACTAGAATAGAACGACGAAAATAGATATGCAACTTTTACTATTACATTTAGCAGCAAAATATCGATCTGACAGGATATCCGTTGCGATTGACAAAAGATACAGTAAAAGCTTAAACACCACTGGATTTTTAGAAGATCTATATAGAGACAAGGAAGAACAGAAAACAAAATCGCACCTTAAAAATATTACAACAAGCTATCCGCATGAATCAGATACAACTGAGGAGGTACATTGAAAAACAATTTTTGAGTTGTGTGCTTTTCTACAAATAGGTTAAATGCTATTATATTGTGCAAGTTTTCAAAAATATTGCACGCTCCTTTAATTTACCAAGGGCAGATAATGAAATAAATACTGCGTTTTGAATTATGTCGAAAACTGCGTTTTGCAATGTACCTCCTCAATTATTTTCCAGGTGGCAAAACCAATTTCTTTCAGATTCTGTGAATGTAATAATCAACTAAAGTCCATTTATTTAAATGAGAATACTTCTCTCCAAACCGTAAGAGTAGGTTGTGCAAATGTGAAAAGCTTATTTATTTCAATAAGTCAAGTACAAATTGCGTAATGCAATACTATACGAACTGTTTCACGAAGAACTGCACCAATCGATATATGAAAGAGTATGCGTTGGTAAATTTTGAATACTTGGAAATACATTAAATAGAATACATATATACGAGGGTAGTCCCAAAAATAAGGTCTCCAATTTTTTTAGAATACAAAAATCCGTTTATTTTCTATACTATACACATCATTTTAAAGTTTGAACATTTATCTATTTTTCTACATAATCGCCATTTCGGTCGATGCATTTTTGTAGACGCTGTGACAGGTTTTGTATGCCTATGTCATACCAGCTCGCCGTCATGTCCTTGAGAAAGCGTTGAACCTCTTCTTTCACCTCGTTGTCGGAGCTGAATCGCGTTCTGGCCAAATGTTCTTTCAATTTTGGGAACAGGTGGCAGTCACTGGGTACCAAGTCCGGACTATAGGGTGGGTGGGTGATGACGTTTCATTTAAACTGTTGCAGGAGATCGACGGTTTGACGGGCGACGTGTGGGCGAGCGTTGTCGTGAAGAATGCTTACGCCCTTGCTCAGCATTCCTCTTCTCCGGTTCTGAATTGCCCGTCTGAGTTTTTCCAGTGTTTCGCAGTACCTGTCAGCGTTTATTGCGGTCCCTGCAGGCATAAAGTCGACGAACAATACCCCCTTTCGTTTCCAAAAAGGCAGTCGCCATGACTTTACCGGCAGACTGTGTTTGTTTGAATTTTCGCGGCTTGGGCGAAGAGAAATGCCGCCACTCGCATGATTGTTGTTTGGTCTCAGGTGTAAAGTGAAACGACCAAGTTTCGTCACCCGTGACAATCGAGTGCAAAAAGCTTTCCTTTTCACTTTCGTAAGGGCGACAAAATTCATGGGATGAATCAATTCGTTGCCGCTTGTGGTCATCCGTCAGCATTCGTGGAACCCATCTTGCACACATCTTCCGATACTGCAGCTTTTCAGTTAAAATCCTGTGAATGGTGCTTCGGGAAACCTCAGGATCCAAAATAGGTCATTAGCTCATCCAGATTGATCCGCCGATGTTCGTACGACCGGCTGCAAATTCTCTACAGCACTTGCGAACGTTTTTGACGTCCATGTATGACCCTCCATACAATTCCATCAATTGGTGATGAATTTCAAGCGGTTGAACACCTTTTGCGCTCAAAAACCGAATAACTGCACGAACTTCGCAGTTGGCGGTAGCGATCAACGGGTGGTCTATTCTCAACGGCTGCTAAGTCAAGACCGAGTGCCCCATCCAGTGTTGTTCCGTTGTGCTTTTCCGTAATCGGGAGATACCTTTGGCAAAATTCGGTAGATTTCGGTAGATTATATGTACACTTTTACATTCGAAATTCAAAGTCAACAATTTTTTGAACAATAAGTTTATTTAGGTATAAATTCAACAATTAAAATAATAATAAAAAAATAACAAACTATTAACAAAACGCAAAAATACCTGTAATATAATAACGAAATGTATAATTAAAACAAATTTGTAAAAAAAATTTAAAAACACAGGTTTTTATTGATTTTCATTCATCTTCAAGAAGATTTTTTAAAGTTTTGTCGTTCATATTCTGTATTCATTTTTGTTCAATTGGAAAATTAAAGCAATTTTCTCGGTTGATATAATTTTTTGTATGTAAAAGACCAGTAATTGATTCTGTGCTTAGCCGATTCCTTTGTTTTGTCTTCACTAAGTTAATTGCAGAAAAAATTCTTTCCACATTGGCAGAAGAAAGTGCAAGACATAACATATTTTCCACAAATTTACTCAAAACGGGAAATACATATGTATCATCACTTCGGCTAATTTGCTTCACTTATGTCCAAAATTATTAAACATCGTCACTAAATGTCTGACATTCCACATCATTACGAAGTAACTTCCATTCTGAATCTAAATTTTGCAGGTTTTGACGAGATACTATATTTGGGAAAAGTGGACCTATGCTTGAAATAGAACTTATAGATCCATTTTTAACCACTGCAGGATTGATAAAATTAAATTTTTGAGTTGGATTATTTTTTAATGGAAATCGTGAAATTATTTGTACGCAACTTTCGTTATAAAAATGTAAGCAGCGAACTACTTACGCCGTTTCTTGCAAATACACCGCAACGCTTGTTCCCAACTAGTAAAAAATCCTCCAACTGTTAAAAATGTCTTGGATTTTTAAAATCAATATCTTCCGGGGTGTTGCGGCTATGTATTCTCGTTTTAAGAAACAATCACCAAATGTACGTAAAATATTACAGACAGTAGTATACAAGACATGTAATTTTGGAGCTTCGGATTGTATTTCGCGTTTCAAGTTATTAAAAAATGGTAAAACATAATCAAGAAATAACAAAAAAGTTTATTTAGTGAATTATTAAAATTTTGGAGGACGTTGTCTGCAGCCGAGACATCTCCTTCGGCCACAGCAGTTGTAAAATACAATTCCAGAGCACCAAATTGTTCCAATATTCGGTGTACAACCCGATGTACTGACAACCATCTTGTTTGTGAAGGGTGGAGAATTTTGTGAATTTTAATATTGTAAAGCAATTGATATTCTTTGAATTCGGCAATTCTTTTTGGACTTGAACTAAAATAATTGAAAATGTCTCTTCTACGTGTTTAGGAAGTTTTTGTGAATGGCATATATATTTCATGATAAATAAATCTGGAATATCGTTTTTTAACAATGTTACAACAGAATGATGTCTTCTTCTCCTATCTACTCAAAAGTAATTTAAAAAAAATGTAGTGTTACAGATTTTTCAGACGCTAGTAAATATCTGATTGTAGTAATAGGTCAATAGATGACAGGTCTAAATTTCTCAGTCGGTATATCAAACTTATTAAAAATATTCTTAAAATACTTTTTTGATGGTAACACAAATAAAAGATAAAATTGTGTTATCAAATTTATTTTCCGTTTGAAACTACAACATATTAGTATTTTTTTTAATCGGTAGATCCAAGGAGCATTTCGGTAGTTCGGTAGGTAGCTATAAAATTCGGTAGATCTACCGAAAAATCGGTAGACGGAATAACACTAGTCCCATCGGGGCCCGAGCACGGTTGTTTAGGGTGGGGGAAGCAACAATCACGGGGTTTTAGCTGCACGAACACTATTTTTGTAATGCGCATGCACCGACGATTTCAAATGATTTTAAATCGCTGCAGAAACTAACCTATAATCTAATATGTCGGCCTAGACTGGCAATAGGTGTGCATTTTTTGGTTTAAATTCTCTACTGTATCATTGATTAACGGAATGCAATTATATTATAATTCCTTTATTCAATGACTGTATGCAATGGCTAAAGAAATTCTTCTTGGTAGTAACGGTGGGTGATGATGGCAACGGAAGGGCGCGGACGGCGATTCAATTCCTTCGTTTATTTTCCTTGCATATTATGCATATCACACTATGCACCGGAAATACACGAGGAAATCGAAACGTTTTGAAGGGATTCTTCATTACGTCATTAACCAATGAATGCAATAACGGTACCCGCTTGAATGCAAAAGGTATTTTTTTGGTAAATACCGGTAAATCGCTTGAAATCGCTTAAAATTATCTATCCTATAACTATTCTCCGAACAAAATAATAATAATAGAAACTTTATTGCAAAAAAAGAATGTAATATAGTATCACACAAAACGAAAGTTAAAAACAAGAATTTTCTTTTGCAAATCGTGGGGCGAAGTTCAGTGTAACCTGTTCTGCCGTCTAAACCCCGAGTATATTAACAACATTATGAGAGTAAAGCCTAAATGAAATAAATGAGAAAAGCGAGAAAGCGAATAATAATAAATATACAGTCAACATTAATTTCCGGCCAAGCATTCCTGAAGCCTTTTTCTAAAAGTAGAAACTGGTAGCTTCCTTATTTCAATTGACAGTCGATTGCATTTCGAGAAAGCAGTGTATGAAAAACTTTTTTTAAATAGGCTGGTTCTGTGAGGCGTGGGAGAAATTAATCCACGAAATCGTGTAGTGATGTTATGAACGTCACTTCGAAATCTTATCTTCTCATATAAATAGGGTGGCGTTTTGGTTAACAAAATCTTATGTATCAAACATACCTCCTTTCCATCGTACATATTAAGCAAATTAGCATTCATTAACTTATGGGAAATGTGATCAAATTTTCGAAGCCCGTATATAAATCTTAAACAGGTATTTTGAATTTTCCGAATTTTATATTCAATGTGTTTATCAATAGAAAGATGGTAAATGGACGTGCAATAAAAGTGTTTCACAAAGTTTAATTTTAAACTCTCATACCTTCCTAAAAATTGAATTATAGGAATCGCTTGCTAACAAAGGGTTAATACATGCATAGTTGCTTTTAATCATTGGGTGTATGGAATGTCATAGAAGTGTAATCATTATATTCACATTTTATGTAACATCAATTGTAAATTATTCAATTTTTTTTCTGTTACTTCAATGTTGTTATTTCTTTAAACAAAACAACTCTACTATTAAATTAATCAATAAGGTGTTGAAATTCAAAACTAGTTTGAATAAAACAGCCATAGATTAATGAATTAAATTAATTGCTTAAAATTATTAAATTAAATTCCCCAACTGTATTTTTCAGTTTTCCCGTTCTGCGAAATGTAAAAATTACACAAATTGATAATTTCAATGAATTTTAATTCAAGGTTTAATTAAAAGGCCATGTGTATGTAATTAATTTTGAGTATTATTATTAATAAATAAATTACTTACTATTGAGATAAAGTGTGCCAGTTACTGCAATTGAAAGAGAACAGCTGCAGGCTTACATAAATACAACTAAAACGGATTTATGAATAAGCTGTGTTGTAAAGAAAGCGGATAATATATCGCCAACCGCAACAAAGGGCAATAATCCAAAAATAACATGAATTATCTCTAGTTTATATTGCTAGATGTTTAATTAAATTTAAGAAATTATTGTCATTTACTTGATATACATATGTACTTGTTACGCTATAAAATTAGCGTTATAGTATGATGCTATGTATTAAGTTGAATTTACTACCTATAAATCTAAAATTAAGAAAATAAGGTAGGATTTTCTAATCAGTAAGTTCAATGCAAGAGAGAATACGCAAGCTGTTTATGCGATTTAATATTTAGTTTATTTATTTTTGTTGATGAAAGTACGAATCTAGAAAATAATAAGCCGTTCCACAACCATTTCGCTCTACATCAGCACTGTGCCCCGCATAAATGTTTTAAAGACGTTTTACTATGTGTATGTTGAGGCCCGCCTGCATTATTGTATTATATTCTGGGGATACTCTTTGTACACTTCTCAGTTATTTATCAACCAAAAGCGATTAATGAGATATATGGTTGGTATTGGGCACAGAGAATCATGCCGGAACATCTTTAAGAAACGAAATATTAACGTTACCATCACTGTATACATACATATATACGAATTGTTAATGTATTTTAAAAAGAACAAGACCAAATTCACTAAAAATAGTAACATATACACTAAAGAAGTCAGCTCGAATGTAATAACTATAGGGGGATTACATTACTACCAACAGAGAAGAATAAGAGAGGTAACAGATAATAAAATAGGAGAATATCAGAAATCGACAATTGACGCAATACAGATAGTTAAACAAATTATACAAAAAACTTATCGATATAATATAAATCTCGAACTTTTCGTAGATTTTCAGCAAGCGTTTGACTCTCTAAATAGACATGTGATTATGTTAGCGATGAAGGAGTTAGAAGTGCCAACAAAACTAAGAAGACATAGCAATGACAATGCATGGAACGAAAGCTAATGTAATAACAAGTAAAGGTGAAACTGAAGAGTTTGCTATAAATAAAGGAGTTAGGCGTTGTCGGCAGCCACATTTAATATAGTACTGGAATACATCACCAGAGGAGTCAATAAGGGTACAATAAGAATAAGAAGGTAACAATTAGTAGCGTACGCTGATGACGTAGTAATCGTGGCAAAAAAGAGGGAAATAATGAAATAACATCTTAGAGGAAATAGTAGATGAAGGTAAGAAGGTGGGATTGAAAATAAATGAGAACAAGACAAAAATAATGAGAATAGGAAAAGAGCTGAGCAATAGAAAAATTAGAGTGGGGAATTATACTTTTGAGGAAGTAGACAAGTTCAAATACTTGAGAGTCACTATTACAAATGATGGTAATAGAGAAATGGAAATAAAGGAGAAAACAATGGCAGCCAACAAAGCTCTACATATAGTATAAATAAACACCTACTAAGAAGTAAAAATCTTTCAAAGAATACAAAGAAAAAAATTTATAGAACAACCATAAGACCAGTAATAATGTATGCGGAAACACTGATAACGACAAAAAGAGATGAAGAAAATTTGGGAGTCGCGGAGAGAAGAATACTGAGATTAATACTACGACCAGTTAGAATGAAAAATGTTGAATAAACGATTACAAATGAGGAGGTAGCGAAAAAATGTGGAAAAGATATAGTGAAGAAGATAAAACAGCAAAGAGCAAAGTGGTTGGGGCATATGTGGGGAGTAGGAGCGGAGAAGATAGTAAATATAATAATAAATTCGGAGCCATCGGGAAAAGGAAGGAGGGGAAGACCTAGGTCTAGCTGGGTAAATGAAGTGAGGGAAGACTTGAAGAGGATAGGGATGGATAAGACAAAAGAAAAAGCTAAAGATAGAACGGAGTGGAGAAGGATATGTGAAAGAGTGGAATAGGAGGGAAAGGGGACTGATCCTCCCCTTAAGAAGGTATCTAGAAAGCTTCATCTGAAGCGGCGAAATTCCTAGGAAGGGTGTCTAAGCCATTCATTATTATTATATAGTAAGATAAACACACGATTCCGGCACGGCCTCATCAGCATACCAATTTATAAAACAAAGCTATTTGAGAATGCTCAAAGTTACAAAGATCCACTCTGCTTTAATAATTTACGGCAAAATATTAAAGAAATTAATTGTAAAATTCAAGAAAGCGCTGTAATTGATTGTTTGACCCACACCATGTTTTATATAGTCTCCTGGAATTTTTAACACGATACAAATTCTATTTGTTTGCAGTTTTTTGTATATATACACATATTTTGTTTTTTACTTATTTATTTTTATGTCTTTCATTTATATTTATATATGTATATGTATAAACTGACAATGCCAATGTTCTTGGAACAGCGACAATAACATTATTATTATTATTACTATTATTATTATTATCATTTAACCAGAAAGTGCCTTAAATAAATTTCAATAGACCAACTGTAAACGGAATTGGATATTATTTTACATAACCGGCGAGGTGAACCAGGGATTATATTCGCATAAACGAACGTAACTTATTTGAAATTACTAGATGGTTAACGTGAAAAACATTTAGGGGTTGTAATAATTTGTACTAAATTTAAATACCACATGGCACGGTTTTAAAAGAGATCTTATCGGTCAACATTTCTGTAAAATAGTACCAGATCTTGTACGCTTTATCTAAGAAAATAAAAATGAGAATATTTGCAACCAGTTATACAACTGTTATGTTCGTTACCCATAGTTTATCTTAATAAAAACTTTTAATAAGAGGATGTATTTTAATTTAATTTTATAAAGTATAACATTAAATAATTAAAAATTATGTAGTTTGACCTGTTGCAGGATACACAGAGAAAAAATAAATCTTGACTCAAACAAATATGCATTCAGTTAACCAAATCGTAATTTAAAGAAATTTAAGGAATAATTTTTTTTACGTCGCTATTTGATTCAAACATATGATCTCTTGAAACAAATAACCTCAAGTTTGATTTGAAAATACACCTGTTTGATTTAATATACGTAATATGTTTGCTTCAACAATACACTTCTTTCTTTTAAAGAACTTCGTCAGTTTGAAAAAAATGTATTTTTCTTTACCATTTATTTAACTTCAATGGCGAACGTTCCCAAAACGTGAACATTAATTAATCGTATTATTTGCATAAAATTTTTATATGTTATAAAATATACATAGATGTAAGCTTTTGTGATTGTTAATTATACAAATTTTATGCAAATAATATGATTAATTCAATAAAAAATCGAGTAGTATATTTTTTTAGTATATTCCCATTTTTGGAACGTTCGCCATTAAAAGGTTAAATAAATATGTATGTGTCTACTTAACAAAATATTTTTGTGGTTTAAAGTTTGCTGTTACTTTGACAAATATATTATTCTGTTGGTATTATTACTCCACTGAAATGGTTGTTAGTACGATAGATGTTAAAAGGTATACACTTTTATATAGGTATCTATAAAAACAATAGTTATCCATGTACACGCAATTTCAATTTAATTCGATGAAGATGACATAACCACAAAATAACTTGTGTGTTGTGTGTACAGATACATAAAGATTAAAGTGATACTTGTACTACTTTTGTTTGCAAAGAATATTACACAACTTACTGCTTCGGTAATCTCATAGAAATCCTGAGAATCACGAACAAGTGACAGAGATAACTGTATGATTAGGTGCCAGAAGGGTGCTAGGTATTCTGTTATAACAAAAAAAGAGGGTAAATATACAAACAATTAGTTACAAATTATGAAAACAGAAAGACCAAAGCATTGTTAAATGTGTGGTGAATTGAATCACAATTTAAATACTGCTAACATTGGTGTTACTGGCCTTGAGAACGATATCGGCGAGATTTTTGTAATTTTCGCTAATCCTTAATACAAACAGGAATTCTGATATTCACCAATCTGTGGTAACTATTTTATACAGAAATTTTAACATTAGTTATCCGATGGTGAAAATATATAAATCCATTATCCTACTTACCTATTATTTTCTTCATTTACATCTCACCGCTTACGAACTAAGGCTACGATTGCGATTGCCCTGCGTTCATGCAACGGACATTGCCGACGACGCGCGAAGCGCGCGATTGTAACATATTTGTTTAACGTTTGTACATTCAAACAAATTCAATCTGTTGTTCTTAAAAAATGTGCTTTCTCTCAAATAAACATTTATTGAATTAAATAAATAATTTCAAAGGTATATATTTGTTTGGTACAAGAACTTTTTTTTTCTGTGTACACAATTTTCCACACATTATTGCTAATTTTGTCATTTTGAATGAAAATGTAATTTAAAAAAATGTACGAATATTATGGAAGTAAATAATAATCAATTAAACAAATTTTTAGTGGAATAAATGTCCAGAAACATTGTTGTCTCCCAAGTACGTTTTTAAATTTCTTGGGCAACATTTGATCACCATTTTATTTACTTTCACCAAGGCGATAAACCTGCTCAGAATTATGTTGAGGTTATGAACTTACTACCTAATCGGAATGTTTGCAAGGTCAGTGTATCACAGCTATTGGACTTTTATCAAAAACAATCTCATACTTCTCCGAGAATGATGAGCATGAAAATGTTGTTTGAATATTGATACCTGCAGACAAGGATCTCGAAATATGATGAAACTTGAAGTAAACCCACATATGCAATAAAAAACATTAATTTCTTAAGCTACCTACAAACTTACTTAAACAACTTCAAGGAAATCATAAAAGTTTCAAACTTTAACGGATTCTCTAAAGATTAAGCCTAAGAAATACGTTAAATTTCCAAATTGTCATGAAACTCCAAAAATATAGGTGTGAATTTGGATGCGTGTGTAGAGACAGTCTATCAATGGGTATTTGGGGAATACTGTTGATTATAACTCAAGAAAACTGTTCTTTGTCGTATACAAACTAGCAGTTGTTGTAATTCTGGTTTACAAAGCAACTTTCGAAAGGCACGTGTTCATCCCACCAGCAATTATTCCAACTTTATTGCGTTCAAGATTTTGTGGGCTGTGTAACAGCAACGTAATTAGTACAAGTCAACCTTCGATAACGTAATAAGACGTTGAGACGTTTCCATAAAATCATTTAACTACACTTTTTAACGATAAACCTTATTTAGTAAATGTTTTAATCTAATTAACTGCTAAGCACCGTACTTCTTAGAAAATTATTTCAGTTCAAGTCTGTATCCTGTTAATAATTGAATTGTTTGTTATTTTGTTATCAGCGAACCGTAATTATTAAAATCACGTTAGCAATACAAAAATATAAAAATAAAAACATTCTATAAGTATAGTTGAACTTCATTGCCACTACAGATGCTTTAAACTGAAAAGTTTTATTCTTTTAGGCATTTAAGGAGCTTTCAAACAAAAATTTAAAGTGACTACAAGAAGGTTTACACCACACAACAAGTCTAATTTACTGGGTAGGGCAGAATAAAGAGCTGTTCTGAAAAGACTAAAAAAAGATAACCAGTTTATTAAAATTTTCTTTGCCCCACCTTAAACTACAAAAAAAAAATTAAATAAAAGTAATTATAAATGTGAAAACGCAGCTAATTTTTGAAAACAACTCCGGAAAGGTGACGTCCGTTCATGCATACACATTCTTCCAGCCGGTCCCTGAAGTTGTTCATCACATTCCACAGCATTGCCAGTGGGATTTTTCAGGTAACCCCACAAGAACCAGTCGCACTTTGTAAGGTCCGGTGAACAGGAGACATGCGATGTCCCCATTTCGAGAGATCACGTGATTAAAAAATAAACCATTAACAATATTCATGTTTACTTCATCTGTGCGGGAAATTGCTCCGTCCTCGTTTATTCCGTACTGTGGCGTGAAAACTGTGGCGTGAAAGAGTTTTCCAACATATCTGCGTATCTCTGTGAAGTTACTGTCATACCACTGCCAAGACCATCTTCGAAAAAGTTGGGCCCTCTGATCCCTGATGAGGGCACAGTAACTATCGTGGGGTGGAGAAGTTGCTGACGCAGTTCTCTAGGATTCATTTTACTCTAAAACCTGTTCTGCTTGTTGACGTAACCGGACAAATGGAAATGAGCTTCGTCACTCATCCGCGATGCCGAGAGGTCCACCGCTTCATTGCTACTAAATGCTAATGGGCGTGAAACATGGCCGACAGCATCCCCAGCACCTTCCACAGCACGATTTACGCGCTTTTCAACATCGCTCCTTATTCTGCCCCACCCTATACAATAATTCAATTTAATTATTAAATTACACCTTCCTCAGATACTAAAAGATATACGTAGTTGTTTTGTTGATCAACGCACGCAAAGAAAGATTAAAAAGACCACTATTTGCTAAAGCTTATCAACATTAAAAACATTTGTATGAGTACCTATTTCCTTGTATAGAAGATGTAATAAAACCAGTCTTGGCATACGCTAGTGTAGCTATAAAAAAGACAGCGTTAAGAAATTAGATCGGCTATTAAATACGAGCATTGCGCGTCCCCCATAAATGGCACTGGACATGTTCTCCTGCCCACATAAGTCCGTTGAAAGTGCACTACACACACATGAGTAGAAAATACGTCATTTCTTTATGATCTCTCACTGTTTCGTAACACACCTTGGAAGCAATGTGTGATTTCCCGATAGAATGTAAAAAATGAATATTGGAACAAAGTATATTACTGAAATTAGCAAGTAAAATGCATTTTAAAACAACAAAGTTTGCCCCAAGAAAGGAAACTTGTTATTATACAGGGTGAGTCGGGAGGAGCGGACCAAAGTCCAGGTGTGTGTTGTACGCGTGAAAATGAAAAGACAGATGAAATCCAGGGTACCAAGGAAAAAAATATGATACCTACTAAAAATTAAAATAAAAAAAATTATACCAAAACTAACGAAGCTATTTTTCCTTTTAACGTACTTGAGTCAGAAATCTAATACTCCGATACACTTATTCAACTCTGTACAAATTAGCGTAAGAATATTTCGCCCCGATTTGACAATTGTCACCAATGATTTGCTTTATCATAAGCATAACCTAACCTAAATTTATCATTTGATATTAATAATTTCTTTTGTAATACACGGAATTATACAGAAACATATGGTATGTTTATTAACAGTTTCTGCAGGAATCATGGCATAGAAATTCAAAAACAAATGTAGAAAGTATTGATGCAACGCCGTGGTGATGTCAAAGTTTGACATTTGTACAGTTTCGCATTTCATTAATTCTTAATTCTGCACTACTCCGCTGTGTGCACGATCGTATTAATTTGCATTGTGCAAACTTTTGCACTATACTTTAATTCTTGCACTAATTTCGCACTAATGCCGCTTGTAACTGCCGTTTAACGCACTAAAATAGTAAAATACATAGTTGGTACATGTAACGAAAAATATCGATGTATATATAACAAATGAAAAATACCTAACATCATTGGTGATGAGAGTCTTCCATTTATTACATTTTTTTTTGTTAAATTTTATCATTTACTCGTAAATTATCATATATTACCAACAAAAAACTCATTTACTAACGTAATTTGGGAAATTAACTTCAAGAACAACTCAATTCAAAGTACGTTTCCAGTCGTTATAATTGCATTATTTTACAACAATTGTTGTTCTCTATGCCATATGTTAATGTGATTACGTAATTCTAAATAACTATCTTATATACGTACCTACCTGACCATGATATCGAAGCAGGAATAAATCAAAGAGTTAGTGTCTAGTTTCGAACACCCCAAAAATTGCACAACCTCACACTCACGACAATGAACGTATAAACTGTAAACGAAATGGTATTTTCAAAACGCGCTCTTATACCTGGGACATTAACCCGAACCGGTATTTTGATATTTTTGTGGCAACAAGCAGTTAATTAGCCGTGCGTACAAATCAAATTCAATACAGCTGTATACTGAAAGAAATAAGAATGTACGTAAGTACATATAAGTACATATGTACGTATTAGTTCTTAAGTGTAAGAGGTATGTATTTCAAAACTACCACGCCTTTATTGTCTTGCGAGATTTTTTTCTAATTAATTATTGAAAAATATATAAAAATGCAGCAGCACTTTTTTTATTCTTTTCTGTATAATTCCGTATAATCATAATGTCCAGATGCCAATTGTGAAATCCTTTTTATAAAAGCAACGTGCCGGATTGAACAAATTGATTAGAAGAGAGCAAAATGATTGATGAATTATGTTGACTCAGCATTGAAGTGTCTAGTGCTAACACTTAAGTCGTTAACATTCATAAACCCGAGCGGAGTACAATTATGCCCCAGACATCAATTTTTTTAGGATACTTTCGAAGATATTTCCGAAAACCAGCGAAAATTGTACGCCGTAAACTAGCTAAGAAACTGCCAGAAACGATTATAGCAACAGATTTAACATAATAATAATAAATTGTATTTCATAAAGAGATATAATATACAAATAATATCGCAAAACTCTAAATGGAGTAGCGTCAAAACAATAAAATAACCCTATTGTCTATTTAAGTATTCATTCAAATTATAAGGCTCTAATAGCAAAAGGAAAGCTTTCAGTTCCATTTTGAATGTTTTTAATTGACGCTTATTAATAAGAGATCTCGGTGATGTCTAACATTTCTAAAACAAGTATTCACCGAATTCTCCATAACCATTTGGGTATGAATAAGATTAGTGCAAGATGGGTACCGCATCTTCTTTCCGTTCTCCAACGTGAACATCGGGTCGAATGTGTGCTCTCGTTTTTAAATATGTGTGGAGACAACCCGAAACCGCTCTTGGAGTCCATTGTTACAGGTGATGAAACAATGATGTTGTATTATGATCCTTTATCCAAAAAGGAATCGATGGAATGGCGGCGACCCGATGAACCTCGTCCCAGAAAGGTTAAAGTCGTTCAATCAACGAAAAAGGTGATGGGCACGATATTCTAGGATTGTGTGGGTATTTTACTCATTGACTTTAAAGAGCGCAATAGAACTGTCCAAAGCACATATTATGCATCTTTGTTGCAAAACTTGAGGGACAATATTCGTGCAAAACGTCGAGGAAAATTGACAAAAGGTGTTCGATTATTGCACGACAATGCACCCGTCCATACTGCCACCATCTCAAGAATTGGAACATCCACCGTATAGTCCGGACATGGCTCCAAGTGATTATTATTTATTTTCTCATTTAACGGAAGACCTTAGAGAACTTTGTTTTAAGGACGATAGTGAGTTGCAAACAGCTGTAATACAACATATTGAGGGAAAAACTTTAGATTATTTTTACAAGGGTATAGAATTATTAAGTGATCCTTGGAATAAATGTATTAAAGTTAGGGGAGATTATATTTAAAAATAAAAATTGTTATATTTTACCAAGTTTATTTTTTCTATATCAGGCCAAGAATTTATGGTGCTTACCTCGTAGTTTAAAGGTCTTACGGCGTTCTTACTTTTCTTTTTTAACTGAAAAGTATCTTTATTGTTCACGAAAAGCATTATGCGTTCGTATACACATATAAAGCATAAACAGATGATATACCCTCCGATTTAAAAGAACTGCGTAGGTCTGACGATAACCGATTTTCAAAATTGTTCTTACAACTCTTTTCTGGGTTACAAATATTTTCTGCGCAAGGCTATTGCAGCCCCAAAAATCTATTCCGTATCGCATTACAGATTCAAAGTTTTCACTTTCCTTTTTGAATTTTGATAACTCCTTTGCATAGTATGATTAGTCAATATGTTCATCTATTTGGATTCCAAGTAATTTTACATGTTCCTGAAGCTCTACTAGCTGGCCGTCTAGTTGGATATTAATATGTTTCTCGATACTACGTTGTTTTGCTGTAAACAATATGCAGTTTGTTTCATCATAGTTTACTAGAAGTTTGTTTCGTTTAAACCAATTATTTGTTTCAGTAAATTCGATTCGGCTATTTTCACGTAGTTCGTCAACGGTTCTCCCTCCAATAACTAAATTTGTGTCATCAGCAAAACCACAAATGTTAACTGGTACTTCTGTATCAACAATCACATCGTTGATTAAAATAATAAAAAGGAATGGACCGAAAATGCTTCCTTGTGCTGGGCCTACATTTTTTAGTGGAAAGATGAGACTTATAAGTACGTAATCTGGTTCTTTGTAATGCTAACTTTTTGCTGTTTATTAGTTAGGTACGATCGATACAGTTGCCAAGCTCGTTCCCTTATCCCGTAGAATTGCAATTTTTTGAGAAGCAATTCTAAGTTAATACAGTTATATGCCTTGCTCAAGTTAAGATACAGATCCACCACAAATTCTCCTTTTGCTATGTGTTCTAATATTAATCGGGTGAATTGAAATATCGCAATGTATATTGATTTTCCACTCAAACAATTGATTTATTAAAGAGAGTGCAACATTTGAAGAAATTAACCAAACGGTCGACCATGACTAATTCTAATAGTTTAGAAAACCCAGTCAAAATGCTTATGAGCCTATAACTTTCCATTACGGCGGGATCTCCTTACTTATACAGAGCTTCCCAAAAGTAACGGATAAATTCTATAAAATCGTTGACAAATATATTTCCAAAAAATTGCTCGGACACGTCGATTTATATTTTTAAATTTCCATTCTGGCATGTAATTTTCAACCCCCCGCCCCTTCTCCCCTAAGGGATAGCAACCCCAACTTTAAAAATTCAAATAGCAAAGTACCCCTTGCAATACCTCGATTGATAGATTTTTCTATCCTGAATACAATAAAAAAAAATTGTCAAAATCAGTTGATAAATAACGGAGATTTGTACCAAAATGTATTCAAATAAGAAATTGACAAAACAACAAAATTGAATTTATAAAAAATAACAATGGAAAATTATTAAATTAAATAACATTGGGAAATTATTAAATTAAATATTCAAATTGCTGTCCGTTAACAGCGAGACAATGCTCTAATCTATTGATAAAGGGTTGTTGAACATTGTCTACCATTTCTGGGGTGATAGAGCCGATTTCTTGACGAATCCTTTCCTTTAACGTCTCAATATTTTCAGGTCTATTAAAATAAACTTTAGTTTTTAAATAACCCCAGAGAAAATAATCCAACGGGGTTAAATCTGGCGATCTTGCTGGCCATTCAATAGGCCCCCGTCTACCAATCCATCGACTAGGAAATATTTGATCGAGGTATTCCCGAACTGGACGTGCATAATGTGGAGGCGCACCGTCTTGCTGCAACTAAGTTCTGTGAACGGGTGCATCAGGATCTTCTGCATTGGGAAACAATACCGCTAAAGTAGGAATTATTTCATCTCGGAGGAAGTTCAGGTAATGTTCACCATCCAGCGTTCCCTCGAAGAAGTACGATCCAATAATTCGAGAATCCACTACACCAGCCCACACATTAAACTTTTGGGGATATTGTGTATTCGCTTCCGTCATCCAATGCGGATTTTGAACCGCCCAGTATCGGCAATTTTGTTAATTGACGGTACCACTCAAACAAAATGTTGCCTCATCAGAAAAGACGATATTTCTAATTAAGCAAGGATTTGCATTGGAGAGTTCCATCATTGCCTCACAAAATTGCACTCGTCGATCAAAGTCATTCTCGGACAATTCTTGTGCCAAGTGCACATTGTACGGGTGAAATTTGTGCTTATGAAAAAGTCTGGATTTTCTGACGTATGTGAAGCGACCTCCATAAGGGTTGAATGTGGATTTTCTTGCACCATTAAAATAGCATCTAATTATCTGTTTTCATCTAAGGCCGATGGACGTCCGACCCTAGGCTTATCTCGTACATGTCCGAGATCGCGAAATTTGTTTTCAATTCGACTTACCGTTAATTGCGTTATTGGAGGACGGTTTGGGTGAGTTTCATTGAACAAATCACGAACAAGCATCTTTAAAACTTCGATTCTTTCGGTTTCAGTAAGTCTCATTTTTGCGCTTATTTCTTGATTTATGAAAAAAATAACACATTAAATCCACTAAATTGTGTTTAACAGTAATAAGCAAGTTGCAATTGTTTCTACGACATTGCTATGACTGGTTCAACTACGCCTGAATATTGGCACTCTTATTTGAATTCATTTTGGTAAAAATCTCCGTTATTTATCAACTGATTTTGACAATTTTTTTTTTGTTATATTCAGCATAAAATCTGTTAATCGAGGTATTACAAGGGATACTTAGCCATTTGCATTTTTAAAGTTGGGGTTGCTACCCCTTAGGAGTGAAGGGTTTTCGCTAATCTGGCTTGTACAGCGGATATAACTGGAGTTGATGAAGAGCTTATTTCCAGATTTTACGTAATGCTACAAACAATGTCATGCGGTAGGGAGATTAATTCCCAAAAATTTGGTCAGTATGCATTTGAAACTGCACAATTGTATGGGAACAAATATAATTGGTAGTATATGCCCTCATCAGTACATAAAGTCCTAATTCATGGGAAAACATAATTCGCTATAATGCAATTTTGCCACTCAGACAGTTATCTGCAGAAACCCAGGAATCGCGCAATAAAGATTACAAATCATACAGATTACATGGTGCAAGAAAATGTTCGCGTTCTGCTACGAACGAAGACGTTTTCCATACCTTACTGTTTACATCAGAACCCTATATATCCAGTCTCAGAAAAGTATCCACGCCTGTAAATGTTGAACTGGACGAGGAAACACAGTACAATTGCTGGAGTAAAAGCATTTTCTGTTTTAGTGCTCTTCCATTATGTAAAACAACGTAATTTTCTGTGAAAATTGCTAAAATAAGATACCAAATGAAGCTGTATTTTATGCAGATTTCGTACACACACCTAATTGTTGTTATGTAAATATGTACTGTTATTTACCAATAGATAAGTTTGCTTTTATTTAATAAAGAACTGATTTCACATGATTACGCTTATTATTCAGATAACAATAAATTAACGTTTTGTAAATGTAGATATCGCACAAACACTTAACTCTTGTTATTAACTGTTACTTACCAATAGAAAAGTTTACTTTGATTTAATAAAAAATTGATTTCCCATCATTATTAAAATTACCATAAATTAACATTTTTTAAGCAAAAAATCGTAAATTTCTTGTGGAGAATTTTATATTCATTTGAAATCAGACATTTCTGTACATAAGAAAGTTACAGATTTTTTACCATCGCAAAGCAGTTTGGCCCCATAGTGCAGTGCCACGATTGCACTTTGTGAAGTGTGTATTTTTATTCGACAGTTTGTTAATTTTTTTTATTTTCAATTTTGTGTACTGTTTGATAATACGTACATTAACTTTGTGTAGGTACTTATATGTTTTGCATGACTATTTTTTTCTAAACAAAACGTTTGCTAAGATTTGTTTTTAATATCTAATATACGATCCAAAAACATTTAAAAGTTGGCAGTTAGTTGCAATTTATAAAGGAAAAAGGAGCTTAAAAAGTTAACTTGTTTTCAGAATAAGTAATCTAAATAAGTTCCGTGAAAAGCAAAACATTTAAGTTGAGAAAAATTAGCCAACGCTTGCACGATCGAAGAACGTTACAGAATACATACCTCGATGTCATCTGTTTACGTCTATATTGAGCGCACGAAACCTACGTAATCTAGCTAGAAAGTAATAAAATATGCAGCAGGTACAAGTTTAATGCAAATTCGCATAATCCGGCAGTTACACGTTCAACGTTCCCCGCTGAATGAATTTATACGATCTCGCTTCTTTCACTACAAATGGTTGTTTCAGACTGACAACGATGTAATCGCGGCATGCCGATTGCAAACTTTCATCACATTTGTTTGCTTATACTCTTCGCGTTCATTCATTTCTCGAGTTCTGTGTAGTTATTGTTCTTTATGGTAATTATGGATCCCGTTGCATCTTCGCGAGGATCGATATCCTGGGATCTACATGCAAGAATGTCGTGATGCAATATGTGTTCGCTTCGACGTCTATATTATCTCATTCTCGATGGTATCGTATTTAGGTACATCGCAACCGTCCAGTATGTATACAGAAAGTGGGAATAACATCACAAAACTGATTTAAAAGTAAATAATAGAAGGTAAGGTTTATACAGGATGGGCACGCACGGTCTCCCGTAAGGATAATCTAAAAATAGAATATGTAACTGAACTTGAGGAATCAAATACAGAAATTTCTAAATAGGAGTAAAACAGAAATACAAACTTGTGCACGATGCATATATCTTTTATTTTAAAAATTATTTATTATTTTATATTCAATTTGCGCCAACAGCCAGTGGCGGGCGCATAAAAGTTTACACAAAATAAATGATCAGAAATAAAATATAATACGTGCTCAAATACTTACCGTTTTAAGAGTCTTCCGTGAAATTACAAAGTGAATAATGTCTGTTAGATATCTGTAACATTAAATATGTTTCCACAGTTGTTTCTGCAAACCGAATGCGGCGTGAGGAAAAAGTGTGTTTATATGCAGAAAACGAACGTTCTACATCTAGTGACGTTATATTTGCGTAACTAAAATAATCTTAACGGTTCTGTTGACGCACCTTCACAAATTTGTCTTAAAGTGCCAAAATCAGAATCTTTTTCTAAAACACTTTCAAACCTTTCTAGAACACAAACATTTTTTGAAGGGTTTTGTAATTTTTCTATTGCCTCCATTAGTCCGAAGTAATTGTTCTGGCTTTCCTTGATAGTCCTTTGGATCGAATTGTAAAACCACGTTCTTAATATTCTCAAAATATTAATATAATAATAAAACGCGGTCTGTAGCCATGTTCCCCAACGTGTAAGAATAGATTCTGGTGGCTCAGGCATACGAGGGCACAGTCTGTGAGATTTGCGAATACGTTTTGGGGATTTGACAAACACTGCTTTTGTATGCACTATTAAAGCGTCTACCTTAGGATAACATTTTCTAATACTATCTGCCACATGACTGAAAGCATGAATTTTACACGTAATATGTAACAAGTTAGCACAATGTTTTTTAAGAGACCGGCCTACAGAAAGCATGTTTGCGGCACCATCATAACCATCAACAGTTGGTTTGTTGAAAGTTCAAACTTTTCCAATATATTTAACAGTAACTTTGAAATTACTTCGGCAGTACATTGTTGTACTCGTCTGGAAGCTAATAGAATTGAAGGTGACGATTGATGTGGTTCCATTGTACGTACCATTACATTAACCAAACAATGTTTCTTACGATCTGTTGTTTCGTCCACACATAACCACAGTTTATTATCTTTCGACTCCGATTTAATTCTTTTTTCAACATGTTCACGAGCAGATGGCACAATTCTTTGTAACGATGCCCGACTTGGTAATTTGCAGTCCGAATATTTATTCCAAAAGAAGACATATGCTTCCTTGTTTAGTAAATTAAACGGTAGATGACATGCAATAAAGGTAACATATAAATTAAATTTAAATTTGTCATAGTGTCGTGTGCATTTTTTTTTAAGAATGCTGTTTACTATTTACGTGACGTAGACAATCCCTTTTGGACCAACACATTAAAGGAATATTACAAACTACACATTGAATTTTAACGCTATCATAATTTAGGTCAGGCATTTCTGCTATAAATTCTATAACTTTGTCCAACATTGGTCGTTTTCGCGACGTAGGCAACATTTTAAAAACAAACGTAGAACTACGAAATAGTATTTACGGCAGCGTACATGTATACACAACAGATCTGGTGAGACTCGCAATTATACTGAGGGTTGTATCGAACCTCCACCACTGCCCGTTGGCGCTAGTGAGCAATTCTAGACTTATCATACTTTTCTAATAATGTTAGAGGGAAATTGTGTCCAAAGAATCCTTCACAACTTCCAGTACTTACTTAAACTTCGTTCTCATCGGCATCGTATGTAATGCAATTGTGTTAAAAACTTTTATCGCAATTAAATTTTTCTGACTTCTTCAATGTAAAGAAAAATTCCAGCAACTCAGTGGTTGGATCTATTTTGTAGCATAAATAACAACAATGTTGTAATGATAAATACCAGCAAATGAATAACCTCAGTCACAATGGATTGATATTTTCCTTGTTTCCGAGTAATTGCTAGATCTCGAAAGCACAATATGCGGAACTTGTTGTTTGTCTGCAGGATCATAACATTCGTTTGAAATTTGTTCGAAAAGTTCAAGGATGAATAAAAAGTTTAAAGTATGAACATTCCTCATTTATTGTATACCAATTAATTATAGGTGTATCTATTGGTGTTCTATGTAAGTACATATAATATATTGCACAACCAATACACACTAAAATTTCCTTTTTTTTTTATTCCAAAGTAATCTAATCACGAGAGAAAATCTGTGGCGAACACCGCAGTTTTGAGGTCACCTCAAGCATGATGGCCTGGAAATTATTCCTTTACAGTGCACACATCCATTTCTAATTGCATAACACTTGCATGGACGTTTATGTTTGATCGTTGCCGACGTATTACAACAACAAACGCTAACTCTTCTTTCAAGAAGTTTGCATTTCAATAACATTCGTTAAATTCGATACAGCAATTAATTTATTTCTTCAAATGGTATATTAGTTTAAGGAAAGCGTCTAGTATTCGATCTTGTACTGGTTGAAAATTGTTAATATAAGGAAAAGTTTTATTGTACTTGTAACTAAGCAAATAATAGTTCTATTCTTTCTTTAAAAGTTGTAAAAAATAAAGAGGCGGGTAACTCACTAGGAGGGGATTGGGCATGACGGTTCACGGTCCAATGTTCTCCAAATATCACACCGGGACTCCTTTTTGGAGATATGACATGAAACTAAATCTTGCCACGCTGCCAAGGTCACTCTGACTTATCCGAACAGGTGAACAGTATTTAAATACCTGAAACTGTTCAGAAAAGACCTTAGTATAGCGATTCTGGCATTGCATGCGAAAGTAGCACCTCTTCGGGATGAAATTAACCAAACAACTATCATGTAGGGCTGTCAGGTTGAAGGAAAAACAGCTCCAATACAGAAACTATATTTATAGGTGTATACTACACGGAAAAAAATCACTTGGTAGAATGTATTACAATATTGTAGGAAAAGTATCGTAGCAGTCATTAGCACAATTTTTGTTAATTATTACATGTTGTTGTCACAAATAATATTTCAATGTTATGGTCAAGTTTATATTCTATTGATTCCCATAAATGTAAATTTTTTTTCAAAAATCTTTGTGTCAGGACGTGTAGAACAAGATTGTGGCAATTTTTTTATATAAAACTTCCTAATTTTTTCAAAATCAATAATAGAAAATAAGTGACTTTACAAATAAATCCTCACTTATTTGTACAGACGATTTTATTATCGAAGCATACCTAAATGCATGAACCAAATGTTTCCTGCCTTAGGATTAAACTCAAATAGTATTGGTCATTCACCAATAGATGTCGCAACGAAAACTTTTTTTTAATAAATCATCTGGTATTATATAATCAAATCATTTTTATCGGGTTCACAATTCTTTCGGAATAAAGTCTTCCGTAGTTTATCTTCTTACTCTAAATGTTAGGGATGGGTCGTTATTTAAGTATCTGTTATTTTATAACCGTTATGGATCCAATTACGGTTGCCACTGTTATCTCGCTGGGAAAATAACAGGTATAGCACGGTTGCTTTCGGACTGTTGTGAACATATCATCGACCGCCGTTGCGGCGTACTCAACTGCGTGGCGCTACGACTGTCTGATCGAAGTCGCTGTTTATTACAGATAATAAGATAATAATTACAACTCCCCTAGAAAAATAACTTATAATGTACCTACATAAATATCCTCTCGAACGGTTATTACGGCGGTAGCCGACATCGAGTCGGACGTCGGACGTTTATTATGGACATATTTTCTAAATAATTGTATGTATTGAAATTATCAAATGTAAAATAAAAGACCGAGGTTATATAAAAAATTTACTTATAAAAACTAAAAATAAAACCGTTATATTTATTATATGGCATTTAAGCACATGGATATTCTCGCAGCTCGAAGATTAACTAAGATTAAATATAAGAAAAATAACAGTAGGATCAGTCAAAATGGTGGAAATTAAACGCTGCTGTAACAATGACCGCATTGAATCTGATAGTACAACGATGAACAGTTGTTCGCTTAATTTATTTTAATATATTAACCAGTTTATAATTTATCTGCAAAAAAACGCAATAAAATATCTATATTACAAAAAACTTCTGAATTTAAATTTTAGCGTGCTGCTAGATCAGCAGTTGCACATGTGCTATGCGGAATCATGATGCGTTATCGTGTAGAACTGTAGACTACGAAATAACGTTAAACCTGTTATTTTGCAACCGTTGTTTCAAAATAACAATAACGATTTTTCCCATTACTACTAGATTTGTCGAATGTTTGGAGGAATGGGGTATCACATATCTGCGAAAAAAGCATAAGTGTTAGTAAAACATTCTCGTGGCTGGCCAATGCTACCTGTGAATTGGGAAGCTGTGGAAGATATTATTGTGTTTTACTTGTTCTTTCAACCATTATAATTACATACATATTGTATTATATTATGCAATACAATCTTTAGAACAATATTGTTGCACTTTTTTCAACGTATGTAGCTAAAATTTGTATACTATTGTAGCAACCTTTGTAACAGATCATTGACTAAATTTTTACAACAATAATGTATTTAACAGAAATACAGTCCGTTAACCACTATCGAGTAGTATTGATTTGCACAAGTTATAGCCAGTCGTATATTCTGAAACAAATTGTAGTAATTTGTTCTACAATTATTTGATTCGTTATAACATTTGTTTTCCGTGTAATGCGTACCCAAATGGTGTGGGATTTCTCATTCTGCGGTTAAAAACAGTGTATGTAGGCATGCTGAATTAAAAAAAAATAAAAAGCATTTGATAAACTTCAAAATGAGTAAGACCACTAACTACAAATGAAAGACGAACGACTGTGAGTTAGGAGAAATGAAATCGTACTTTTCAAAATAAAAGTAAATTAAGTATTTACTTTTATTTTATTTTATTATAGACCAACAACCAATCCTCAACATCGCCGAGTAGACCTATCTTTCTGGTGAATTCAATGAATTTTTCATTATAATGCTAAAATGGACGTCTTCTAGTCTAGACTTGTCACCAATTGAGACCCTTTGGCATAACAAGAAGAAGCAACTACGGAAAAATCCAGCACGCGGTTATTGCTAATAAAGGTGACGTTACCCAATATTAAAATCTGGCCGAACTATTATGACTCATCAGTTGAGTCATATTCCTTGTTATACAAAGATTATCCGTTATGTAAATTAAATATAATTTTGAATTTGTATAAGTTGAAAGTCTATATTTTATTGTAGTTGTAATGGTTTTGTTAAAATTTTTCGCCATTTGTATAGATTTCGCATTATATTAAAGCATTTATACTAAAATGTGTGCCGGCCGAACTATTATGAGCCCGGGCTCGTATTTATAGTATCTGTGTGCATTGAACATAGCCTCTTGGTTTTTCAGTTTCTCATGTGTCTGCTTTCTTAATTCTTTTCTAATTTCTTGTGAAGGTTTTGTAGCTGACCGAAGACAAGGATTTTTCTTCTTATAGCAGGAAGACCTTTCATAATTTAACCAATCATTTAGGATTATTTTAATCTTCCATGCCTTTTCACAAATTTCAAAGTTCCATCCTTTACCTTCTCTGTCCATCATCTCACTTCTTTCTTAATTTTAATTGTTTCCACAAAGTTTTCAAATTCTTTCCATATTATTTCTTTTATTTGTTCAGCTTTTTGTGACTATTCTAAATGAAAACACTCTTCGAAATGGCTATTGTAGAAACTAGCGGAAGAACTGATTTATATGCAGTTAAAAAAAAATAAATATGTGTTTAAAAGTGTTGAGTTTTGATCCTTCAGGTATCACCAGTAACTACTGCAGACACAAATAGAAAACACTGCAGTTATAAACCAGCTCCATTCCTGGTCTAAATTTGTAGATGTTGGATTTCCTACAGACTTCAAAGATTTGCCTTATTTTTATTGTTTATTCTCCCGAACTATCTTCAGCATCTGCTTTCTTAGTTCTTGTTAAAATTGTTGTCAACTTGTTTCTTTCTCTCTTCTTACAAATCTTCTATATTAATACAGTTTTTTGTCTTACCTATAGATCTTTTGTCAGATTGCATTTTATCCATACTTGTTTTTTTCCTACTGATCACATCCCTAAGTTACCCTGTCCATCAATTTGTTCCTTTACTGTTTGAATCGACAGTTTTTAAACCTCAAATCTCTTCTTTGTGTAGTATTTTTTTTAAACATTCGCATCTATCGTCAACATTTCATTCTCTCTTTAGCATATTCAAAAGGTAATCAATCTTACGTACGATAATATTTTCATTTAATTGCAGAACATTAACATTAAAATATTACTATTTGTAAACATAACTCTAAGTTGTAGTTATTCCTTTAAATAGCATTGAAATTATCTTTCCATTTGTAAGACGCCCACGTGCAGCATTCTTAAAGGATGTATCATGAATATGCATCTGCGTGCACTAAAACAAACTTCCTTAAACGGAGATAGTTCTTATAAATACAGCGTTACGACTATGACACATCTGATGTAGTCTTTCCAGTCCATTGCAAGGAATAGCCATTGTACGTGCGACCTCGCTATGTTGTTAAAACATCACGCATTACAATTGTTTCAGTTTCGTTGACGGAATACGAAATCCTTGCTTCTATACTCGTGAAATGACATTGACATTGTGAATTGTAACATTTCTGTTTGTACCACTTTACGAGGACAAGGGAACCGAATTTTTATATCACTTGTAACGAAAAATGTAATTTCATATAACCTACTTTCGTCATTCATAATTGTATTTACGTACATACATTATTGTTCATTTGTAAGTTTAATAACACGGCTTAGTCCTTTAACTCACGCTTTTGACTCCCGTTTATTTCTACTGCATATTATTGGATCATTTGTAGGTTTTTTTTAAATTATGGGAAAATACAAATTTTAAAAATACAAGATAATTTCAGGCGAACTAGTGTAATTCTTTTGCATATTATATTATTTGAAATAAATTGCAATCTGTAACTATAAATTTGTTAGATTGTGTAAGGATGTTATCAGAAACCATACAAAAATTGAAAAGTTATAGACAATCGGAATATGATCAAATGAAAATTGTTGCTGAGATTGCAGAGAATCTTGAATGCAGTACAGAATTTCCTGCCCAAACTGAAGTTAGAGCCAGAAGGAAAAAACGTCAATTTGACTATAAAGAAACTGTCGATGAACCCTTAACAAAGGGGAACAAATTTAAAATAAACTTTTCTGATTATATTCTGGACATTACCTTTGATTATCTGAATGAACGATTCATGCTTCTGGAAACCCATGGTAACAATTTTCAGTTTTTATAAGACATTTTAAAACTCAAGGAAATAGATGACAAAACGCTAAATTATTGTACCAGTCTCCAGTCAATACTTTCACTCGAAAATGAATCAGATATAAATGTAGTAATGCAAATGATCTTCAAGAAGAATTACGTGATGTATTCCAAATGCTACCGTATTCTACGAAACCTTTGGATGTTTTAAGTTATTTGTGCCGAAATAACTTAATTACTTTGTATCCGAATACTGTTGTAGCTCTGAGAATTTTGTTAACACCCCTTATTTCTGTAACTAGTGGAGAAAGAAGTTTTTCCAAATTAAATTTAATAAAACACTACTTAAGAAATTCAATAAGCCAAACAAAACTTAGAAATCTGACCTTAATTTCTATTGAATCTACATTGGCTGCCTCTCTAGACCACACATCCCTAATTAACGAATTTGCTAAAATTAAAGTTAGAAGGGTAAAACTATGATAGATTGCTGTAGTTGATAGTTGATATCATATTCGCACATTTTGTGCAGGTTTTAATTACAATGGAAGGTTATTTTAAAGAAAAAACATTTAAGAAAACCTGCATCCTACTGAGAAAATCACGACCATTCCTACTTATTTTTCTTATAAACACAACGGTTTGGCATTAACTATAGCAAATACATAGTAGGCACCATAAATTCTCGGCCTGATATAGAAAAAATAAACTTGGTAAAATATAACAATTTTTATTTTTCAATATAATCTCCCCTAACTTCAATACAATTTATTCCAACGATCACTAAATAATTCTACACCCTTGTAAAAATAATAAGTTTTTTCCTCAAAATGTTGTATTACAGCTTTCTGGGACGAGGTTCATCGGGTCGCCGCCATTCCGTCGATTCCTTTTTGGATAGAGGATCATAATACAGAAGCATTGTTTCATCTCCTGTAACAATGGACTCCAAAATCGGTTTCGGATCGTCTCCACGTTTCGTTTAAAAATGAAATGTCACTGCTGATTCCTTCACTTTCTAACGGCGATCTGCTAATACCATTTTTACAATAATTGAAATGTTTTGAGGCGTTATCAGTTCAATTGGCTGACCGAGGCGATCATTATCTTCAAGGGATTCTTGGCCCAAACGGAAACATTTTGCCCAGTTTTTTACAGTGGAATATGAAGGAGATAAATAACCATAAACGCCATATAAACGTTGTTTAATGTGATTAGGCTTATGCTATTCTTTTGTTAAAAATTTAATGACCGCGCGGTACCTGAGACGTTTTCATGCACTAGTCACGTTGTCTGGCTGGCTACTAAAAACTGCTACTCTTCGAGCCGTAATATATATCGTGTCGGCCTCGCACATGTGCAACTATGACGCAACGGAGTTTGAACATGCTCAAACATGTATAAGCCTGTCAAGCCGAGAATTTATGGCGTCTACCCGTTACCTACGCTATAACAGAGCCTGAGCGCTCTGCGATGACGTCACGCTGGGTTGGTGATGTATCGCCATGCACGAAATTAGCCTAAGGGATTAAGGAATTGTTTTTTTGCATTTCTTTTTTAAGTTTTGGAGGGCTTCCGGTTTAAAGAGGATGCCAGTCGTCAACTGAGCCTTTCTTCGCATCCCATTCGATTTTATTTTGGAAAAACGAAGTTGCAAAGCAAAAACCAAACACGTAAGCGAGCATCGTTTTTGTGAAAGATGTGTTTGTGGTTGATATTTAATCGACTAATTATTATTATTTGTAATTGTACATGTATTTGGACGAAACTAAGTTTAAAATGATACGGTAATTGCAATTTTATTCGAAATTTTGTTCAATTTCATGAGAAAATTTACAGACATGCTATTTAACCAGGGTGTTTAATTTCCTATTATGTGGTGTTTTACCTAATCTATCTTTCCTATTATGTGGGGTAGTGATATAATTTAAAATATATTGTATTGAAACAGAACGTTTAACACGTTTAAAAACATCTCTTCGTTTTCAAAAATAATTTTGTTAGATATAACGTAAGAATATAAAACTATTTGACAAATAAAATCTTCACGTTTTTTGTCAAATACAACCGACAGTTAGAGAATTGAATTGGAATAGCATTTTTTTAAGCCTAGGATTTTTCAAACTTACAGTTATAGTTTCACCGGTCCTTGAATCTGTAGCTGTTGAAAAATAAATAATATCTTCTTTTACCAAATGTAACTCACAAACAACAATACAAAACAGCCGACGCCATCAAAGTATGGAAATATCACTACACAGTATTTTTTAAAATAAAACCAATATAATTTGGATAAACCAATTCAAAACAGAAGAAGCGATCTGAACGTGTGAAAACAGCCGACGCCATAGTTTTTAGGTTATTCCGTTTTTATCGTTTCAGAAAAGGTTTTATCGCTTATACAACACTAGAAAACCATTGCAGGTATCACCAACAAAGTACGGAAATATCACTACAGAG
Source organism: Dynastes maya (assembly GCA_029619315.2). Classification (NCBI taxonomy): domain Eukaryota; kingdom Metazoa; phylum Arthropoda; class Insecta; order Coleoptera; family Scarabaeidae; genus Dynastes; species Dynastes maya. The sequence goes on from JAROYE020000001.1 coordinate 73,488,262, forward strand.
TATTTTTTTATAAAACCAATAAACCAATTCAAAACGCAAAAACGACCTGAACATGTGAATGGTCACAGCCTGCTGACGTCAAAACGCTAAAGCCTTGTGTATATCGTAACGGCAACGGCCTCCCTCGCATTGAGGAAACAAATAAATACGTTTTGCGAATCTTCATGGATAAAGTGATACTAGAAAGCAACATATTACATAATAATACGTTGGAAAGGTCTACTTTTTATTCATAAATATTGTTTACTTACAAATTAAACGGCGCCCATATGGAGCAAACCGACCCAATCTAATCAGTGACAACAGATACCTTCCTTCCTATATTTATGTAAGCTATTGTCTTAGCCTCTCCCATCTCCCTGTTACCATGGTTATCTACAATCGTGCTCATAAAATAGCATAATACATTGTTGATTTGTTACAAATTACAAAAAACGAGGTTCAATGTCTTTCAAATTGTTGCTCGACTATAATGTTTCTACAAGACAACTTAGTAACATATTTTAATTTTCAGGTGGTCACATTTCTACTACCATTTGTCTTTACAAGTGAGCAGTGGAGCATACCAACACATTCCCAGTACCACATACAAACTGATGAGGGTCCCGAAAGATATTTCCAATACCAAACACAAAATGGCCAATATAGGAAAGAAAAACGCCTGGAGGATGGTACCATTGTTGGTACATACGCGTGGATTGATGCCAACGGTTTGCTGTGGTTGAGAGATTATGTAGCGGATAATGATGGATATAGAATTGTCAGATCTAAAAATTTATACGTCGGAAAAGATACGCCAATCGAAAGAGCAGTGAAAGCCGCTAAATACACGCCCGCCACATCGGGAACTTTAGTTAAACAAAATACTCCAAGCGCTAGTCCGTTACCACCCCATACCTACCCTCCCATCAAACCTCAAACGACATTTTTGCCACCATCGAGTTATCTACCTCAAGTACAAATAAATCCGAACTCTGGATCTGCTTATGGATCTACGCATCTACCAGCCGATGTACAGACATTGGTGACATCGACGCAATCGCCGCTCACAGTAACGTCACCGGCTACTAATACGCTTCCGAATCCTTCGACTACGCAACCTGATACTCCAACGACAACGCAACCCAATACTTATATACCACCAAGTAATACTTATACACCCTCTACTCCGACTAATACATACATTCCTACTCCTCTTTCTTCAACAGTACCTCCACCTCTGACCTCAAACGCTGTAGATTACCCTGATTATAGCGGCGCACCACAATACGAACACTACAACAAACCGTTCGTGAATCCTTACATATTCCAAAACGGTCCTACGTATCCCATCGATAAGAATGGTCATACATTCAACGGTCACATGAATAAGATCGGCAACGGATACGATCCACAGTTTCCCGAATACGATGGCGTTTCCGTAACGAACGATGGTTTCAGATACTTCATACCTAGAGCGTACCACGAGGAACAGTCACTGCCGGGAAATACGAAAAGCGGGAGCTTTGGATATATCGATCCGTTTGGCATACGAAGAGTTATCTATTACAACGCATCGCCTGAATCCGGTTTTCAACACCGAAAGAATAATAGGTACGAAATACATTTTACCATTTTGGTTACTACACCTGGTTGGTTGCTACACATGTTAGCACTCAATTCCTAATTATATTAATTATAATAATACAGCATCCTTACTATAACACTGCTCGTTAATAATAGCTATAGAGAAGTTTATGCACACACAGGTTTTAATGATAGATTGTACAACGCTTTGTCCTTCCGGAAAACATTTCCAGATGGACAATTGTAGATGAGGTTGGGTCCTAGAACAATTCACTCTCTTTATAGCACAATATTTCTGGCAGGACTATGGGAAAAACGAACTACCTTACCATTTTCAGTATCGCCGATGGAATTTGAACAACCCAAGAGTAAAATGGAGTATATTTTATTTTGTATTTTATCGCTTAAAAAATTCCACAGGACAGTTACGTAAATGCAAAAAAGAATCGGTTCCTCTATCATTAGATCAATTACGTTATCTTTGCCTTTTCCGCTGGACCCCGCAGCCTTGTGAGTGATCCCTCATTTCACCCCTGATTTCTGTGAGCCGTATTCCTGTCAGTGCTGTACAATCGCATAGCACATGGACGGCAGTCTCTTTTTCCGCCTGGCACAATCTACTTACTGTTTCCTGTCAGGCCTAGGCTGCTCCTGTATTTCTTGAGCATACAATGTCCTGTTAGCAGGCTTATTATTGTTCTAGCAGACCTTCTGTCCCTGCTTACTAGGTCTGCTGTAAATTTAGGTCTATGTCTAATCAGAAATTTATTGGGCTGTCTCTGACTTGGAATGCTCTTTCACCAATCTTGAGATTTTTTATCTTTCCAATGCTTAGTAGTTGCTTTAACTACCATATAAGCTATGCCTACAAAGTGTTTTGGGTTTTTGCCAGCAGTTGACAAGCCTTTTCGAGCTAATTCGTCTACCTTGACATTCCCTCGATGACCTTCATACGATAAGATAGTATCGTCAAATGTAGCACAACACATAAACGAAACCGGGCATATTATTAAATTAGAAAAGCTGAAATTGATGAAGAACGTAACTTTGCCGCAGGAATTAAACGCCTATGAAACCATTTACATTAAAAGGAACACAAATGTAGTCAAATTTATTACGGTCGTTTGGTTTATGGTACGTTCCACAATAACAAGAGACTCTTTCGTTTATCTTTCCGTATATTTTGCACTTCGTGGTGACAAGACCCTTTCGTCTATTTCTCCTTATTTTCGCATAGTTTAGTTCTAAGCGGCAAAAGTAGGTACCTGTATATATTTTTTTAAGAGTAGGGATAGAGCTAGTTTGTAAGAATTAAAATATTTTCTCACATCATTCGGTCACGTGGCTGAAGGTGAGAATCCACGAATCCTCGAAACGACTGCTCCGAGTTAATTAATAATTTGTGTAGTGCAGAGTGTGCCGAGACTTGTTATTATTTGCCAAACTACCTTCTTGTTGAATATACATAATTCAAAGAAAAACTTTTTGTATTGAAATAATATAACGCACATATATATCTACTCCAGCACACATTATGGAACTACTCACTCCATTGAATCCGGTCTTCTCTTAGTTTTGATTTATAAAATTTGCTGGAACAATGGATGCAAATAATAACACCGTCTAAGAGGACCAATAGTGGTCCCGTACATCCCAATTATATACGTTAAACTTTTCACAAATGCGCACAAGAAACTTTTTAGTTCTAGGTGAAATTTATTAATAATTCTACTTTCAATCAGGTGCGGATCTCCAGTAATATCTCCAATAATCAATAGTTGAAATTACTGCGCTACAAATAATATACGAAATTCTCGTAAAAATTAAATCATTTAAAACAGTTTTTGCTACTCCAAACGTACAGTTTAGCCTTTTCTTATGTTTTATGTAATGAATGGCAGCTATAAGTGTCGACTGATCTTGCTCCGTATTATCACTGTGCCCCAGCTTTCCCCATTGATTTTTAGAGAATTCGCCAGTAAATAGATCCTAAAGAATACTAAAATCATGTAATAAATATAAGTTATTAATGTTTTGAAGATGTTTGTCCCTACATGTTATTGATGAATTTGAATTTTTGTTTATTTTATTGTAGGTACGTTGGATTTAATGCGACGCCTTATGATCCACGACCATACTAACGAAGAAACGAACGAAATATTATAAGAAAGCAAATCGATCGAATTTTGATAGTATAACATTTGTGATTTCCAGTGATTCAGTGATCTTGTACGTGTATATTACTTAACTTATTAATCTTGCCTAACGAAGTGAGCGGTGTACCACATCAAATACGTTGAGAGTGAACAATTTGATAACGTAGTTATTGGAAAACTGGCAATTTAATAGCTCTTCAGGAATTTTTTGTAAACTCGTCACTGTGCTGTAATGACGTGCATGCTCATACAAGAGAATACTATGAGACAGGAAATTATCTATTCATAATTACATAATCGTTTTTCAGTGTTCTAGTTCCAATTATAAACTAGTTTGAATTTAACATTTCTATATTTGAAAATTAGAAGGACAGATGAAGGCGTTAGCACGGTTCACATGCAAATGTAACTTATTTGTCTTCCAGTAGCAAATGACTACTTTTTTTAAAGAACCGGATCAACATAATTATTGCATTAAAGCAAGGATAAATGCATGTGAACTAAATCACGCCGTGGTTTGCTTCCTGGACACATTAAAACATGTGTTTTTAATTATATAATTTATTGTCATATAGAGAAATATCCTCGAATATGAACTAATATAGATACCAAATAAAAAATAGAAATTTTCAGTTAATAGCGATAGGATTGATATCACATCTTTGTATTGAGTAACTAAAATAACGATTTTATGCTGCCAGTCTAGTGAAAGATGACAGGGTGCCATTGTCAGTGTAAAGGTCCTATGGATTATTGCTTATAAATGCTTTCGCCTTTTATTATTATTTATCTTCTTCGATTTCTTAAATAATTACTTTATAAGCTCTAGTTCTAGGGCCTTAATCTACTGCGTAGTTTATTTTTAACTAAATTAATGTAATAGAATGTTGTAAATAAATTATTAATATATATTTTGTTTTTATTTCACATTTTTCTAATACCCAATTATTGTATATACAAATGAAGTAGATTTGTGTGGATGTGGGATTTCCTTTCCCATCCAATAGTGTAGTTAAAGATACCTACGGTCCGCTTGAAAAAAAAGGGTTCAGTTTGAAAATACCTATATTTGGAAAGAGTTTATGAATACCCTGCATAAAATTTAGTAACGATAACCATAAGGTGTGGTATGCATGACCTTTCATTTCGTTTCTACAAAAGTAAATACCTTAATCTTCATGACATTCTAAAAATATTAAATTTCAACAAGAGGTGTAAATGCCAAAATTTCAATATGACCATAAATATTTCGAAAACACTTGACTTTAGGGGTAAGGTGCCCTAATTAAAATTATTTACATGGGATGTGTGCAATCGATTAAGCTGATAAGAAATATACCATTATGTTTAAAATAAGAAAGTTGGGAACAACTTCCGGTTCAACCGGAAGTGTTTCGCAGGCGCAAACATTTTAAATTAATAGGTCCGATGCTATAGCTACCTATTCCAAAATTTCAAAGTTCCATTCATAATAACTTCATTAAAACTTTTAACTAACGAGTTTCATGAAGTATCCTGTATACTTGCATACAGTGAGGTCCTAAGGTATTCTCATTACCATGCTAACTTTTGAACAACATAAGTCCATTTCTGTTTTTTGTGAACTAACTTTTGACGTTATCGGCAGTTTAATTGCATCTCCGATGCCACCGGAAGTGACGTCAACTTTCTTATTACAAATAAAACGCGCCAAATTGTTTCTTATGACATCAGACTGATCTAAAGAGCTTGTTGCTAAGCGAAATAATCAAAACAATTGTCAAACTGTCAAACCCCAATTCCAAAAGCGTAAATTATCCTTGTTATTTATTGTTATTATAACCTGCATTTGTTATACTTTCGTTCTTTATGCCCGTTATTATTTTATTTCATTTTAACTTGTTTTCTTAATTATTGTTTCTCCTTTACTTTATCGAATTTTATTGCAATTAATTAATGATGATAGGTTTGTTTAAATTTGTTAGTTTTTCGTTGATTTTGCAATGGACTCGGCATGGACCGCGTAAGATAAACATCAAGTACCTAATTTTAATATTCGATGTATTTGGCAACAACTACCACGAAGTGGAACATAATCAACACTACCCTTGTACAATTGGAAATATTTGAAGTTTGCGCTAAGTAAGAATAGATAGTATAAAATGTACAGAGCGAACTGCTTTAACAGAAAATAGTATGATTTAAATTATTGTACAATTTGTGGCGCAACCATGGCAAATAAAGTGATAATTGGTACCAGATTTACATAATATTAAAATTGCCCCAGCAATTTTGCTGATGGTTGGTGCCGAAGCCATCGTAAAAGTAACAACACAAAAAACCTGAAAAACAGACATATTGTCTATCAAATACTAATAAATTTAAACAAACCTATCATAATTAATTAATTGCAATAAAGTTCGATGAAGTAACAATTATTATAAGCCCATTTCTGCTTTTTGTGAACTAACTTTTGACGTTATCGGCAGTTTAATTACATTTCCGGTATCATCGAAAGTGACAACTTTCTTATTTTAAATATAACACCCTGTATATTTTTACATTTTTTTGGAAAGGTAGTCGAAAGGAGAATCCAACGGTATCACATGTGTTATACTTTAACTTAATAATAGAATGAAGACGATATGACAATATGCAGCAATAAAAGTTTTGGTAATCTGTTTTTGTTGTTATACAAAGTTGGCTAGAAAAGAACGCCAAATTGTTTCTTGTAACGTCAGATTGATTCAAAGAGATGATTACTATTCAAAGTAATCATAACAATTGCGAAACCGTCAAATCTCAATTCCAAAACCGTCAATTATTCTTGTTGTTTCTTGTTATTATATCCTCTATTTGTCATACTTTCATTCCTTGTTCTCGTTATTTCTCTTATTTTAACATGTTTTGTTAATTGTTGTCACTTCTTTACTTTATCGAACTTTATTGCGAACTCCAACCATCCTTACAGTGTAAAAGTTGTGGCCAAATGCGTATATGACAGAGCTACGAATATATATTCGGAACAAAAAGATATGGAAGTTGGATGGCGAAATATAACAAAAAAGCTCAAACAAAGTTGACATCCCGAAAATATGTCAAAAATGAAGAACCGTGGCGAAAAGGAATCACTAACCGATAGCGCTGAAAAACGCATCAACTCCGCAGCAATGTCGGAACACAAACCACTCCCAAAACAACACAAAGTAATTCCGCGACTTCAGAGAAAATCAGGAGGATAAGAAACATACACAACATCAGGGCGGCCATTAGAACGACTAACACAATCAAACTGATCCTGACAAAGTTTCTTTTTCAATTTCAGTTTTATTTCTCAACATAGTCTTCTTGTAAGTCTACACACTTTTCCCAACGATGTTCCCATTTCTTTAATTCGTCCGAATAGTAGTTAGCATTTTATTCTGCAAAATAGGTGGTCACGAATGTGATGGGCTTCTCAGTCGATGAAAATATCTGTCCTCCGAGCGAAACTTTGAGCATGGGAAAGATGTCGCTGGGGGCCAGATCTGGTGAATAAGGCGGATAGTCTATCGATTCGAACTCGAAATCGTGAAGTTTTGCCATGGCGACCACTGAAGTGTGAGACGGTGCGTTGTCTTGGTGGACCAAAGTTTTTATTTTTCTTCAAATGCGGCCGATTTTCCTCAATTTCTGGTTTCAGCTTGTCAAGTAATGGTGCGTGGTATGCTCCCGTTATTGCTTTTCCTTTTTCTAGATAGTCGATTAACATAACTCAATGACTATCCCAAAAAACGCATCACTTTCCCGGCTAATAGAACAATTTCCGCCTTTTTCGTTGACCTTCGCCTTTCATTATTTCAACTGTGCCTTGGCTTCAAGGTGTACTGGTGTATCAAAGTTTCATCTACAGTTACAAATCGATGCCAAAACTCCAACTTATTTCCCTTAAACTGCTTCAAGAGTGCTTTGGAAATATTCATCCGAATGCGTTTTTAGTCCTGAGTGAGCAAGGGCGGCACCCAACGCGCGGTTAGCTTTTTCATGCCCAAATCTTCAGTTAATATATGACAAACACGTTCTTTCGGCACCAGCCGAGATGCCTACAGCCTCTGATATCTCTCTAACCGTAATTCGACAATCGTCTAGCACCATCAAGTGAACTTTTCCGATATTATCGGTAGTAGTTGCAGTTTTTGGCTGTCTAATTGTCAACCAAGCTGGTACGACCGCGTTTAAATTCAGTTGCCCAAAATTTTATTTTTCAACGCATGCGCAATTACACCACCAGAATATTTTTGACGAGTAACGCCACCTTCATGTTGAGGCTTGAAACTTTTCAAACTACTCGTAAACAAAGAGAAAACGAAAAAATCACGCTTGACACAATATACATGGGACGAAGATCACAACATCAAATGGAACAAAAGGAAGTACACAACACGAAGACAAAACTAAAGACGGCTACGTACATACATGGCTAAAATGACAAATGCTCTAAGCTCACCAAGCCTAGATGTAAAGAACGTTTGGTTAGCGATAGTACATGCCAACAGTAAAAATAATAAAGAGAAGACTCACAACTACGATAACAGAGACGGAATGACAAGCTTACCGCGTCAATAGGGAATATACTACTGCGCAAAAAAGGTAGTTTTGTCCGCTGTCATCGTTGATTGTTAATAAAGTTGACACACACTCGCTCAGATGGTGAATTTGGCAAGAAACAGCCCTTCTACGGTCTGCTCTGAAGACGACAGATTGTACCAATCCAACAAACGATGGAAATAATCCAAATAACAACTCAAATAGTAATTGATCGTCAAGAATATTACGTCATGAATTTAGATTTTTTGAACTTCCAACTTCTCTTGAAGGTAAGTTTTGTGTCTAGTTTCCAATTTTTTAGATATTTTTCTTCACTTTCATGTGTGTTTATCCCTTCGTTCCTGACTATTTTCTCCCTTATTTATATTGCTGTAAAATGTCTCTCTCCTGTCTTCATTGTAACTTAATGCGTATTTTTAAAATAACAACATTATAAACAATCAAATATCAATTGAATGAAAAAGCCAAGAACAAAAAGTATTTTTATTATCCACTTTATATGCATACATTATTATTATTTTGATATTTTTGCTCGAGAGGTCTTGAATCATTTTTTTCCGGAAGATGTTATGGAATTTTAACAAAAAACAATTAACACAAATTTAATGTAAGTCAAAAAAAGAATATAAGTGAATAAAACATTTTCAAATATATACCAGATCCGTGTACGCACTCCATTTAATTCCAACGAATTAAATAACGATCGCTGTAATAAAAATGTAATTTTAAAATAAGTTATGTAAACTACTAACATACATACCTACAAAATCCAAATTTAATTTCAGCAGCTTTGAACTTTTAGTAGGTAGTAAGTTCTTCTGAAATATCTACATCCTTCCTGAGATCCGTTTTTCAAAGTAATCAGTGAAAGAAGTCAGTCTTCCAGATACCTACAAAATTTATAATAAACATCTATGAACAATATAAAAAAAAATAACAAATATTAACATGATACATGTCCATACATTTGAGTATCTTTCATCATATAGGTTACCAAAAGAAAATATTTTGAATCAGTCGTCAAAGTGAATTTTTATTTGCTAAGTACCACAAGCATTTGAAAAATATACTTATTGAAACATCTTTTACCAAGTAACATTAATCACTAGTCTGGGCAAACAGTGGTAACAGTCAGTGTAGTAGATATGTGGTGCGGAATCGGCGATTATTTATTTCACGCGTTCACAGCGTCAGTACTAAATCGATGCTGTATGCGAGTAGTTCTGTGTATATGTAGTCTGTCGTAACTTATTTCATAATTGTACGCTTATGTTTGCTTTAAAAATGTCGCAGTTAGGTACGTCACGAAAACGACCAATGGTAGACACAGTTAAAAACTTTATAGTGGACATGCCGGACTTAATTTTTGATGGCGCTAAACTTCAATGTCTAGTTTGTAAAATCCCTTTAATGTATTGGTCCAGAAGCCATTGTCAACGTCACATCAAAAGCAAACAGCATTCCTCTGCAAAAAGTGGCATACGAGACCAAGAAAAATTTACATTTGATTTATGTGTTACTCTTTGATGTAATCTATCGTTTCGTTTACTAGACGAAGAAGCATTTGTCTCCTTCTGGAATAAATATGCGAACTGTAGATTACCTAGTCGGACATCGATACGAAATGTAGTGCCATTTGCTCGTGAACATATAGAAAAAGGAATGAAAACGGAATTGAAAGATAAAAAACTGTGGTTGTGTGTGGACGAAACAACAGATCGTCAAAAACATTAATATTGGTTAATGTAATGGTGCGTACAATGGAACCACATCGACCGTCATCTTCCTTCTTACTTGCTTCCAAAAGAGTTATAAATTGTACTGCCGATAAGATTTTAAAGGTGGTGTTGAACTCATTGAACAAATTTGAAGTTTCAACTAAGCAACTTTTAATGTTTATGAGTGATGGTGCCGCAAACATGCGTTCTTTGGGCCGATCTCTTAAAGAACACAGTGGTAACTTCTTACATGTAACGCGTAAAATCCATACTCTAAATCTTGCGGCACAAACGATTCCTACATGTTTTCCACTAGTAAATGCATTGATTGCTAGTACAAAGGCAGTATTTCTAAAGTCCCCGACTAAAGAATAATACTCACAGTCGGTAATACAGATTATGACATAAAGCGCGATGTCTCCAAACACGGATACTTCTCATACCATCCTCGTATATTCGTAATATAACATTGCTATTAAAAGCAAAACAACTTAAAAAATTAACTCAACCCAGTTTTTTTGATCGATTTTTTGCTATAAGTGTAAATGTCTGGACCTGATAACATTTAAAAATAGTAAATTATATTAAACAATTCATTCTAATCACTGTATTGCCGGACACTCACACCAAACAATAAGGAACTTGACAAAAATTTTAAATTGGAAAGAGTTACTACAAATCGTAAGTATATATTCCATGAAAACATGTATCATCAAAGAAATTATCTTTTTTTGTCCCAAACAGCCACTATAAAGGATTGAAAATGCAGTAAAATTCAAATTATTCCAAGCGGCCTTAAACGCACTGCTATTGGTAGTGACGTCAAATAGTATGATCTGTCTATGTGACAAGCTTGATTTAAGGTTAACCTATCTGTTTATGTTAACTTAAAGGATCTTATCAACTTATCATACCTACTATGATTGAAGAAGGGATATTGCAAAGGTCAATCCGACAACCTGCCCTTTGTTGACATGTTTATGGTAGCAAATTTTATTAAAAATAGTGGAAGTTTATATCTTGGAGAAACTTGTGGTGTTAAAGCAAATAAGGAAGTACAAAAGTTGTAAAAATCTCTTTTAAATTAAACGTACTTAAGACATTTTTTAATCTAAAACTATAAGAAAAATGAATTCTACCGTTCTACAGGTTTACCCAATATCTTTTTTTAATATTTTAAAAATTTTAGATATGGAAGAGAATCATATGGAGATGCAGCTGTGGGATGGGTACAAGTTAATAGGAATGATAATGTATGTATATCTCTTCGACAGGCTTTAAGCCATTTTGTTCAACGACTGCCATCAATTGGCAATCTAATAAGTGTTTTATTAGGCGTTTTTATCGTCGTACTTTTGCAAAGTGGCACCAGGCAGTACTTAAAGTATTTTTGATTATTTCTTTAATAAAAGCTTAAAATGTACAATATGTCACAAAACAACTGTCAACAACAACCGTACATCGGACAGTTGTCAGGAAAAGTCATACTATATGACGTCAGCCGGCTTGACGCGCTTTGGAGATCGTTTGAAATGCTTTCGGAACGCGCGAAACTTTAAACATTTTTTACCAAGTTATTCTAGGCTTTTAAAGGATAATACTTGGGAAATAATCGTTTTAGACATAACAAAATGATATTATTGATAAAAAAAAAAAATTGGAATGTTCCCTATTCCACGTAATTCTAATAAATATCTTACGCCAACACTTAGATTACATACAATACCCTCGTGTATTTTTAGTTGCATAGCCATTAAAAGTATTCTACATATAAATATATGTGCATATTATTTTTATTTCTTTAAATAAAATAAAACACCGATACACCGATGGTAGAAAAGGACGGAGATAAGTAAGTAAGTAAAAAAAATACATAATTGGATTATATTTACACTCAACGATAGGAACGTATGTATGCAAGTATGTAGGATGATAAACGGAATTTTCCAAATTTTCAACTTATCTAAAGGTTCATATATAATTTTATTTTAAGAAATTATCATTTAAAAAAACATGACAAGACAAGGTTAAAACAAATAACTCAATATTATCATCCACAATAGTACGGACATAATTCTTAGACTTTTTTACTAATTTCTACAAGAACAAAAATGTATGACACTCTATACATTTAAATGAAGAACTTCTTTGCATAATTTCATGTTTAGTTTACTAATCTTCTCTAGGTATAGGAAAATGTTTCTCTATCAGCTTGTGGAAAAATATACAAGATTTTGAAAATAATGAAATAGGATGAATCAAATTTCGCAAGAATTGCGATGGCCATCTTGATATAAAAATATCAATGTACTGCTGAAAAATTCAAGAAATACTTAATCGAATAAAATTTAATTCCTTACCCTAGCATGTTCGGTGTTTTGTGATATCGCGCGTCCCAGAAATATCGGCATTTCGCAAATCTAAACTTGTCTCAATCATCTCAAAATGTAAGCTAGATAAATGTAAGGAATGTTGAAGAAAGACAGGAAAAGAATTATCTTCTACTCGCGCACGTAGGTGTACACATTATATATTGTGACGTGTTACATATTCTTGCGGTTTACTAAATCACTTTGTAGATTGATAGAAAAGATCTACGTTCCAAAATCAAGAAGAGTAATCAGTTCATCTATAGTTTCTATTGTTTTTTGGTGTATAGTTACAATTTTTGTAGCATTGGTTTTTGGGTAATTATATCATTAAACATGTTTTACACTTTTCAAAAATGTTTTGCAATTGATACTTTTTTCAAAAAGGAATCCTACAACGTAAAATTTTATAAGATTTACAGTAGGCCTTGAAAGAAATCAACTACCATGCAGCAAATTAATTCATTAATTCAACAAGATTATAGAATTTTACTAAAAACTTCAAAGTATTATCATTGGGTTGAAACAAACATTTTTTAATTGAACTTCTATAAAAAAATAAAAAGTTACATGGATTGTTATGTAAACTATTTCCAAATATGAGATAATTTCATTTTTATGTAATTCAACAAAAATCAGCGGATATTGTGGATTGAAAACCTTAACCACGTTTTTTCTGTGTATATGTTAGAGTAGGGAACTCTATAATTATCATATCTAAGTGAAAACAATTTTGAAGTTTCGGCGATAAACATCACATCTGTATGTACTACGCTAAAATATTAGCGACTATGTTTATTATCGGAATTACCAACATAAATTGTCCGCGAAATTTAATAATTTCTACTGGAGTTAACAAACGACAAAGTATTAAAACAAGTTGCATGCGAAAATTTATCTTAATGGTTCTTTTTATTACATTCATTCCACCACGAAATAATTTTGCTGAGACTAAAATCATAAGTTTACAATGTGTTTACAAAAACGGATGTTCCCATCTAATCTTTTTCTCTTGTATACATTTTGAAGAAACATCATTATCAATTTTCAATAAACACATAAATGTATACAACAGGATCATTTTTACTGTATAAAACATTAAATAAATACCCTAACCTGTTTATTTTTCCGAATACTTACAGTCGTGTCCAAAATAACAGTAGTATTTAAAAACCTAAAGATTTGTTTAATACTGCAAGACATACGACTACTTATACTAAATGTTTCTAATGATCGAAAAAGTTTAATTTTTCAATAAACACACCAACGTATTATAGCTTTATTCAAAGAAAACAATAAATTTCACAGAACTGGTATACAAAATAATAACAGTATTATTCCGGAAAAACCAAAATGGAATTGGTTTGTGGTATGGGCAACGATTATGATCTGCACCTCTAACTACAGCTACACAATGTCTTTTAGCTCCTTTGTCACATGTTTAGCAGCCTCTTCTCGCTGCTGGGGTTCTTGTACAGTGGTCATAATGGCAGTAGGCTCTTTTGAGATTAATTTTCCCGCAGGTCTTGATCCTCTGATTCCAACTCCACGATATCACCAATTCTAATAACTCGACGACGGACGATCCTGCGGGCGCCAACATTCTCTCGGATTCGGGCATTCCTCACAAACCGCGATCATCCTCAGTAATCGATTTTGTAATGATTTCAATCTCTGTAGATGGGATTTTACGACTGTACACCAAGTTAGATGAGAACAGTCTTCAGCTACTGCTTATAAAGTAACAGTTTGGTATCCACGCCTAATGGGCTGCTCCTACAAATAAGAGGGACCAGCTGATTTCTCGCTCTAAGAAATTTCGTCCTCAGGACTGACGCATTTATGTCGGTTAATCTTAAAACGCCATTTGTCGGCCCATTCGGTAAGGCTTGCTGTAAGTCTCTAATCATGATCTCCTCGTTTCCACCACTCGAATAAAGCGTGGTATCGTCAGCATAAGCGGAAAGACCAACCGTATATCTCTTCGGCACATCACTCACATGTAGTAAGAATAAATCCGAACCCAACAGCGATCCCTGTGGGACCCCAGAACTGATACGGCGCCCAGAGGAAAGTCAGCCGCCACACCGCACGGAGAAGGCCCTCCTAGAAAGATATGATGCGACCAATCTCGTTATGTCAACCCCAAATCCAGACTTGATCATCTTGTAGACGATTCCTATATACCAGACAGTGTCAAAAGCTCTAGAGATATCGAGAAATACCGCTCCAAGTAGCTCCCGACAACCGAGAGAGTCTCTTATAGTTTCAGATAAACGAAGCAGCTGTAGATTGGTCGACAATCCTTCACGGAAACCGAACTGCTCGTCTGGGCAGGGATAGAAGTCGAGCAGATTTAATTTGTTTCTGTAGTGGGTAAGTGTGACGTGCCCCGCAATCTTCAAAAGTACCGACAACAGGTTTATGGGGCGGTAATTCTGTGAATGGAGGGTATCTTTACCGGGCTTTGGTATAGTAATAGGAGAAATTCCTGGTTAACACAAGGTCAAGGTCATTTTTAGAACCCCGGATCTAAAATATGTTGCTTCATCTAGGCGAAAAATTGACACGTTGCTGGTAGTGAGAATCTCCGCTAGGCATTTCCCATATCGGTTGGTACACCTGCAACTCCAAGCTGGGTACTTGGCATTGAGATCACCAGCTAGAACGGCCGGAATATCATCGACAAGATGAAGCGCCTGCAAATCGTCGGACTCAAAACCACAACCGGGCCAGATATAGGCGGAAATTACCTTTATTTGCGAGGTACTAGATATTTCGACCAGCACAGCTACGGCTTCCACCCATTGAAGAGATGGAAGGAGGAAAAAAGAGTGGCGGGTATTATGTCCTGCGATTTTAGTTCCGCCCTTAACGCCAGTAATTCTGTCTGCTCTGCATACGTGGTAATTGAGGAGTTTAAATTTATCGCATGAACGAAGCTATGTTTCACTAATCAGAGCTCTACATCAAAGCAATAAAATGCAAGTGCTTCCCGAAGTTCATCAACGTCTGAGGTGATGCGATTGGCGTTCCAAGGCATAAGCTTGAACGAAAATGCAGATATAAGAGGGAAATCCATGTATGATCGACTAGCATCTCGCGGTTAATAGCCTGAAGTTGAGAAATCGGAGCATTGAAAGAATAGGCTAGTTTTTTGAGAGCTTCGAATGTGATCAAGAGGTTAACACCGGTATGGGAAGGCAGAAATGACTGCTCATAGTTCCCAGTATAGGCCAAAATATCTCAAATCAAAAATGTTAATCCATGCATCAGGGTTTTTGACAAAAACGAGTTAAGATTTTATTTCCAATGCGATAGAGGAAGTCGTCGGTCCGTAAGTATACTGATAACTGATAAATTATAACAAGTACCACGAATTATCATAGTAGTTCAAGTTGTAAAGGTTCACTATACACAGCAGTTTAGTTTCTGTTTTAGAGCACTGCTACTGTTTTGCACACGACTGTATACACCTCGAACATGCAACAAACAGCCTTTGTCGATAAATTTAAATTTGAAATATTTTATATATGCCTACAAAAGGAGTGTCAGAAACGATGATAAAGTATAGTTAAAAATTATTCATTATCAGAAAACTATATTTGCAAATATAAAGTAAAACATAAAAGAAACCTTAAAATAATTCATAATTTAAGAAAAATATTCTTACATTAATTAGAATTATTAATAATTAGAAAATAGCGTATCGTGTGCAGTTATATGCAACCACATTCATTTATTCGTTTCGAAACTGTTTCAAAAAATTCCAAAACAATAATAGTAATGATTAATGATTTGACCATAACGCCCGAGTTATAGGTAAATTAAATAACGAAAACAATATTTTAAACTTAATCTAAATAATCAAGAACGTTATTTACTCCGCAAATACAAAAAAATTGATGTTTATCGCAGTGATTGCCCGTATTTCTTGTTGAATTAAATTCCTGTGTGTTGTCATCCTGTACAACAGTGACTTTAAAAATGTGTCAAGTGTGATGTGACTAAGTTTAGTGTTACCTACATATTCTCATGGAATTATTTTAATAAAAAAATTATGATTTCTAAGATAAAAATGACTAATAGCAATAAATAGTTTATATATTAATTAACTGTAATAAGAAAATAGGATTCAAGTAATGGCACAGAAGCAGCGAAAACAAATAGAAAATAAACCATCCATTTTACTCACTTTGGAAGAAAACCAACAAATTTTTAGGTTGGTTGGATCAAGATGTAAAGTACGTACACAAGAATTCAATAATTAATAAAAGCATAATATGCAATTTTACTATTCTTGTAGACTATAGCTACAGCAGTCGTGCAGCTATATCATACACAATCTCCTAACCATTTACAATGGGTAAAGAAAGACACTGGTGTATTATGCTTTGTAAGAGATAATGTTAAAAAAACATACTTTTTTCGATTATTTTGTCTGAAACGGAATTGCATGGTATGGGAACAAGAAACATATACGCAAATGGAATATGATTATCGATGTCCGTTTCTTCATACCTTTGAAGGAGATGTATGTTGTATATAAGTGTCATTCTATATTTTCTAAACAGTTATTTTATTTCAGAAATGTATGTATGCCTTTAATTTTGCCACAGTACATGAAGCTGATGAGACCAAACAGATTATCATTGACAAATTGGCAAGAAGACGCAAAGCAGGTTACAATCTAAATATTACGGTCAAATTCTAGATAATGTGCTTTTCGATTTTCGCGAAAATTTTTAGCGTATGACCTTCAAAAGGACCCCTAAAGTCACGTAGAAATAGTAAAAGTTTGTGCAAATACCTTGTTCAGAAGATACAGGACCTTGAAGCCGATGTTAGGAAGGAACGTTTACACATCCTCCTGGAAAAGGCGAAAGTCTTTGAGTTGAAACCGATGTTAGGAAGGAACGTCCGCCGATCAAAATCTAACCGAAATATACATTCTAATCTAAAAAATAAATATTAATTCTTCTTCTGAAGTAATAGAATACAAAATAACATTTTAAAATGTGGGGAAATATACATACATATGTTCGCAAAGATCAACAAAAGTAGAAATTCAATAATAAAAATTAAAAGTAGTTCATCAAATTGAAAAAAAAATTACCAACCTTTAACAATGCTCTGTACCTGCATATAATTCACCTTCGAGGTCCTTCGCGAAAATCGAAAAGCACATTATCTCGAATTTTACCAATATTACCAATGATAGACATGATATGAATTATTTCTATTTTTAGATTATAAGAACATACCACGAAAAAGTGATACAATGGTATTAACTAATAATCCCGATTCCTATCAAAATTCAGATCAAAAATCTTTAAACATTGATCAAGGTCAGTTGATTTCAAGTTATTGATTATGTTATTATGCAAATTTTAGTTACAGCACTGAAAAAGAAACGAAGGAGAAATTTAACAAAGGCTGATATAGGAAATCCTTCCGAATTTAGGCACATTTCTCATATAGGTTGGCATCGAGATAAAGGGCTCGATGTTAATATTAAAGACGCTGTATACCAAGAGATATTTAAAAAGGTACGTCAATAATAAACGGTATAAAAAAAAGTGTTAAGAATACTTTCGTATTTTATCATAAATTCAGATTTTACAGTTGTTGACTTATAAAGTATTTATATTTTAAATAAGTACTCGAACTCTGTGGCACTGGAAGGCTGAAATACCTCACTAAAAAACCCCTGCCACGATACTTCACTCACACTGAAATACTTCATTAGCACGTTTCAATAGCCAAGCTAGCATCCCCCCATAAGATGATAGCTTGGCTATTGAAAGGTAGGTGTAGCGTGAGTGAAGTATTCTGACAAGGGTTTTTAGTGAAGCATTTCAGTATTTATGTTTTAACATTTACACCCATTAAATGTACATTAGGAATGAAATTTATGAAGACCTAAACTGTATTTGTTCAAGCGTAGTCAATGTAGGTAATGTGTAAGGTTCGCTTGTTGAGACAAAATGTTTTATTTGGTGTACTTTAAAATTACATCAATAGAGTAGATAGTGGAAGTAGTTATATGGATTGAACAGAGATTGCAACCAATTTTCGCATTACAAGGAGCATGTGAATGCTTAAAGTTGCTTGTGACCTCAGCAATACCGCCAATGTTTCTTTATTATTTTTATTTTCCACAAATTCCTTTCTTTCTTAATAATCTTTAGGAGTTATCACTCTATTGCACTGCTACACACTAACTGCATGAGACTATGTACATGTGTTTGAATGAACAAAGTAGATGTAACTACACTAGGCCAAACAAACATTCTTTTATTACATTTGTAACTTGGAATAGTATAACCGAACAAATCTATGATCTCTCTGAGAAAACTTAATTAACAAATTTTAATAAACTCTCAAAGTTTGTAGAGACTATTTTTTGTGGGATATACCCGAGTGAAATCTGTTGATATGTCAATTTTCCTACTTTTTCGCATTAAAAAGAAAAGTAAAGTTAATTTTCAGATTGCGAACAATTAGCAAGCGTCGATCAGGAGTGTCGTCTCAAAATATTATTGGATGTATTATTATTTCATTAATTTTATCACTGTATAAGTAGAGTTGTGTAAACAATATAACATACAGAATGTTTCTTGATAAACCCTACAAGCCGTAAGTCCTTTATTTATTATCCGATATTGATAAACTAAACAAGTATAACGATGTTACAAAGACTATAAGTAGAATGCATTGCTATTTTTTTCGGACTTGATGCCAGCAGTGACTTTTTCTTTTTAAAAATTGTAGTATAGATTTCTTTCCTAAATTCCATGATATCTAGATGAGGTTCAACTAAAATGTAAGATGCAGAAGAATTTAAAAAACATTAAGCTTTCCAATAGAGCAAAACTGTATTAGGAAATGAATAACATGGGAATACCATAGAAGCTTATAAAACTACTTTAAATGACAGTGGACAACTCAAAAGGATATGTAAGATTAATGGAAGGACCTACAGAAGATTCCACACCAACACAGAGATCAGACAAGGTGAGGCGACGACACTCTTCAATGGAAGGACCTACAGAAGATTCCATACCAACACAGAGATCAGACAAGGTGAGGCGACGACACTCTTCAATGGAAGGACCTACAGAAGATTCCACGCCAACACAGAGATCAGACAAGGTAAGGCGACGACACTCTTCAATCTAGGAATGAAGAATGTGGTACGAAAAGCTGGCTGTAAGGGAACGATCAGAAGCAGACAACTGCAAATCATAGCATAGACAGACGATATAGTAATAATCGCAAGAATTAAGTGAACACTAATAGAAACATTCATAGCAATGGGGAAAGCAGCAAAGAACATCGGACTCAAAACCAACACATTAAAGTAATATCAAAATAGGAGAATATGAATTTGTAGAAGTTAACGCCTTCAATTTCCTGGGGACGCAAATAAATCTTACAACAAAAGAAGACCAGTAGAGATATCAACATCAAAATTTATAAAATACTAAGACCAGTTGTCGCATGTGCCGGTGAAACAATAGGGCTATCAAAGCAAAAGAAAGAAAAGACCGCGTTAAAAAAATTGATTATCGTTAGCGTCAAAACTCACTTTAAAAAAAGTATAACAGACTCCGTTTACAGTCCTTTTGATATCGTTTCGTTTTGTTTTTGTTTTTTTTCTCAAAATCGGATAACAAAGGAGCTATGGTTTGCAACGAAAGGTATCTTTTGCTTAAAAGGTCGTATTCTTGGAATACTTTAGAAAAAAAATAGAAAATGTAAAATTGAATGTTATGATAAAGTAGATTTCTATAAACAATACAAGTACTTTTTACATTTTAAAAATTATATTTTCGAATATCTTATTGAATTTACCAAACATAATATATCATTATCAATTTGCTAAAGAAACTACTAAGAATATTAACATAAATAATAATTTATTTGCGAAAAAAATGTTAAATCACACCCCTAGGAGGCAATAAACACTATGATATTTTAACTATCCATAAACGGTAGATATATTTTTATTATTTTTTACATTTGCAGCTAGAAAGTGAATGTTTTCCGGACACAACATTTTGAACCAAACGATTTTACACGTTCAATTTTTTAGGCGGGGATTGGTGAACAAGATTTACAAAATAGGAAAACGAGGGAGTTCATTGTGGATTTTATACAAAACTATTCTGACATAGAAAGTATCAAACAGGAAGCGAAAAAAACCAAACCTGCTGCCCCGCTCCCTGCTGCAGCTCCAGCTGCAGTTCCACCAGTGCCTCCAAGATCTGCGCCTAAACCGCCACATAATGTAAGCACCGTTTTATATTTATATTGGATTAAAACTTTTAATTGATAGGTAGTGTCAAAAGGTAATGGGTTAAAATGTTCCGAATTGCCTACTCCCATTCCTTTTTAAATTTTTCTTCAAAAAAGACCCTGCAATGAGTGCCATGTAAAAAGAATACAATCATAAAATGCTGATCTTAAGATAAATAAATGTCTTGCATATTGCAGAGAGCTGCTCCGCCTCCTCCTCCTAGCAATAATCAACCACCGCCAAGGCCTGCACAGTACAGAATTGGTAATTACATATTTACATACTATCGATTACTAAGGCATTTGTACAGCAAAAGGCGAGATATCTTTAGAAAACGGTTGCATAGAGAGCGAAATTCTTAAATCAACAAAGTGAGATTCAAAAAAATATTTTTCTATGATGTTGGTTAAATATAATACTGATGTATTGGTGTACTCTCGCATTTGATATACCAATTCAAACAAGTGCAAATATCGTCCAAAGCCTTTTGCCGGAAGGAAAATCTGAGCAAATATAGAAATATTTGGGTTGTTGATAATTTTCTAGGTTATACATCAATATTGCATTTTCAGGTGTGCCTCCTCCACCGCCTGGTAATGCTCCACCTCCTCCACCCCCTCCGTTATCTACAATTACCAATGGTAATTCGTCTGTTAGTGGTGCTCCCCCTCCACCACCACCTCCGTTAATGCAAGAGTCTTCCAGTTCAACAAACAATCAACTGCCACCTATGGATAATACTGAAATGGATATGCGTTCAGCCTTGATGCAAAGTATACGGGAAGGAGCTACTCTTAAGGTAGGTTTTAAATGGACAACTTTGTTACGTTCTAGTAATTTTACACACGTTTTATTTTTTATTTCAGCCTGTAGAAGCTTCTGAAACAAAATCCAATGAATGTGATCGTAGCGGTTTGTTGAAAAAGATCAGGGAGGGTGTTTCCCTTAAGTCTGCCGCGGTGAGTAATATTTGTTGTAACTTCATGTATATCGATTGCAAAACTCGCTCAATATAACAAAATCTATGGTATTCATTCTTCATAAGATAAAGGTGTAATCTTAAGTGCCGAGGAATAGTCAAGTAAAGGTTGAATTGTAAGTGAAATATGTACTATGGAACAAGACTAGGTCCCTCATTGCGAAGTAAGAATGTCCCCATACTCAAAAGAGTACTTTTAAATCAGATGATAAAAACATTTGTTCAGAGCCACCGTCAGTAATCACTAGAGCTAGGTAATCGTCTCTGCGATATATAGGCGTTTCACCGGAGTAGCGGGCTGCGTGCAAAAATCGATTCTCGCATTGTCAGCGTCCGCTTGTTTATTTTTTGTTCAATTTAGTATAGTAAAGTATATAATTATTAATTTAAAATGTATAATGTGAACACTGCTAAAAAACGACCCTTTGCTGGCACAGTAAATAAATTTATCTGTGATTTTCCGGATTTGTTCCACAACGGTGCTATAATAGTTTGTAAAGTGTACGAGAAACGTTTGATGTTCTGGGACAAGACGGACTGTAACAAACATGTAAATACCGAAGAACATAGAAATAGAAAAAAAGGCGTGCCAACGAGAACTGCCTTTATTTTTGATTTTCTTGTCATGATGATAACCTGTAATTTGTCAGTTCGCTTACTCGAAAAAGAACCGTTTTAGAAGTTGTGGTATAAGTACAACCCAGTGTTGAAGTTGCCAATTACAATTCAATGAGCCTGTGGAAACATATATAATGCTGTAAACTTTTTACGACTCTTATTCAGTGGGTGATAATACTGATAATGGTGCTTCTGCAGTCCGCTAACCTACTTGATAACGCTGCTTAAGAGGGTGAGTTTCACAACTTTTCAGATATTATAATTCTTGATTGGTTCTGTTATTATTATTCGGTTTATTACTTATTTTTTGGTATTGTGCTTACTGAAGGAAGCGCACGCCTATGCGGCGCAGAGACATTACCGCTTTAGTAATAACTAAAGCTGGCCACGAGCGGTACCGCGCAGTAGCGTAGAGTCGACCAGGCCTCGCGTTCCACTAGAGTTATTCTGCTAATAGAGATGTTTGCTGCCGCAAATAATTTCGCTCATCTTTTAAATAAAAATTAAATAACACGTGCTCAAACACTCGCCATTTTAAGAGTCCTCCGTGAAATCACAAAGTGAATAATGTCTGTTAAATAACTGCAACATTAGATATGTTTCAACTGTTGTTTCGGCAAAACTAGTACGGCACGAGGAAAAATGCGTTTATATGCCGGGAACGAACGTTCTACATCTAGTGACGTAATATTTGCGTAAGTAAAATAATCTTTCAAATAACTTAACGATTCTGTTGACGCACCTTCACAAATGTGTCTTAATGTGCCAAAATCAGAATTTTTCTCAAAAACACTTTCAAATTTTTCTAGAACAGAAACATTTTTTGCGTCTTCAATCGCGCATAGCTGCGCGTGAACATGTTGCACCATTTGTAGAGATTCTTCTAACGGCACCGCAGGATTTTGTAATTTTTCTATTGCATCTGCTAGCCCGAAGTAATTGTCGTGAATGATTTTTAAATCCATTTTAACCTGACTATCTTGAAATTTCGACTGGCTTTTCTGGATAGCGGCAGCTTCCTTTGTATCGAATTGTAAAACCACGTTCTTAATATTGTCAAAATATTTATGATAATAAAACGCGGCCTGCAACCAACGAGTTAGAATAGGTTCTGGTGGCTCTGATATACGGGGGCACAATGTGTGAAATTCGCGAATACGTTTCGGTGATCTGACAAATACTGCTTTGGTATGCGCTATTAAAGTGTGTACCTGAGGATAACATTTTCTGATACTATCCGCCACAAGATTGAGAGCATGAATTTTACACGTAATGTGTAACAAATTAGCAGAATGCTTTTTAAGAGACCAGCCTACAGAAAGCATATTTGCAGCACCATCACTCACTAACATCAAGAGTTGATTTGTTGAAAGTTCAAACTTGTCCAATGTATTTAACACTAACTTTGAAATTACTTCGGCAGTACACTGTTGTATTCGTTTGGAGACTAATAGAATTGAAGGTGCCGATTGATGAGGTTCCAATTTGCGTGCCATTACATTAAGAACAGAATGTTTCTTCCGATCTGTTGTTTCGTCGACACATAACCACAATTGTTGATCTTTCAACTCCGATTTTATTTTTTGTTCAATATGTTCGCGCGCAGATGGCACAATTCTTCGTAACGATGTTCGACTTGGTAATTTGCACTCCGAATAGTTATTCCAAAAGCAGATAAATGGTTCCTTGTCTAGTAAATTAAACGGTATATTACATGCGATAAACGTAACGCATAAATTAAATATACATTTTTCATTGTCTCGTGCGCAATTTCTTTTTGAGACATGCTTTTCACTATTTACGTGTCGTAGACAATGTTGTCTGGACCAACACATTAACGGGATTTTACAGATTCCACATTTAATTTTAGCACCTTCATATATTAAGTCTGGAATTTCTGCAATAAATTTTCGAAGTTTGTCCGACCGTGGTCGTTTTGCTGACGAAATCATAATTTTTCTAGGACAGATAAACAATTGCGCAAATGACCGGCAGCGAAAATGCCCGTACTGCTCCGCAGACGAAGGAATACTACCGTTCCTCTCGGTCCGAACTGATTCTACGCCGATGCGCGGTACCGCTCGTGGCCAGCGTTAGTAATCACTAATTAATCAGATTGGTCGAAAAAAACTGTTTAAAAATGTTTCACTTAACTTATGTCTTGTATCTATTGCAATTAAAAAATAGTTTAATTTTACATATATGTACAATATTGAAGACATAGCAAGAATTTTTTTTTCTTCCGGCAATGAGTAACCCATAAAGATAATAAATACACCTCACCTTTTTATATCTACTTCCATTTTTCAAGATGCCCTCCTAATATCACAGTAGTAACTTCCTTTTTGAACTGTAACCATGATTATTTCCATTTTAAGGTTCAATCGGTAAATTTGCTTATACGAATCAACCAACATAGACCTCTTTCTGTAAAGGAAATATTACTTAAAGCAAATTCGCATACGAAATGCCATTATCTTGTTTATCTTATCAAATTACTTATTGATTTATCTGTTTTCGAAGGTATTAGAAATATTTAGCCAAATTTATTGCTATCTAAATTTTGTGTTTATCAGTGTATAGTTGCCTAAAGTTTTTCGAAAGCAAGGATTTTTTTTTATTAAAGGAGGAAAATTTGTTTAACTTTAAAATGACGCAATGCATATTTTTCCGAAATTTCTGACGCGTGGACACTGTCGTCCAATTTTTAGAAAATTTCTTGCCAAATACACTTTTAAACAAATTCCAGATGAATCAACAATAAGAACAAATATTTACCTAAAACATAATATATAAAATTATCCACAACATAGCAGATTCATATTACTGGATAAGCGCATATGAAACTATGTACGAGGGTAGTCCCAAAAATAAGGTCTCCATTTTTTTTAGAATACAAAAATTTTCTATAATATATACATCATTTTAAACTTTGAACATTTATCTATTTTTCTACATAATCGCCATTTCGGTCGTAGCATTTTTGTAAGCGCTGTGATAATTTTTGTATGCCCATGTCATACCAGCTCGCCGCCATGTTCTTGAGAGAGCGTTGAACCTCTTCTTTCACCTCGTCGTCGGAGCTGAATCGTGTTCCGGCCAAATGTTCTTTCAACTTAGGGAACAGGTGGTAGTCACTGGGTGCCAATTCAGAACCCTGCTGAGCAAGGGCGTAAGCATTCTCCACGACAACGCTCGCTCACACGTCGCCCGTCAAACCGTCACTCTCCTGCAACAGTTTAAATGGAACATCATCACCCACCCACCCTATAGTCCGGACTTAGCACCCAATGACTACCACCTGTTCCCTAAGTTGAAAGAACATTTGGCCGGAGCGCGATTCAGCTCCGACGATGAGTTGAAAGAAGAAGTTCAACGCTTTCTCAATGACATGGCGGCGAGCTGGTATGACATGGGCATACAAAAACTATCACAGCGTCTACAAAAATGCATCGGCCGAAATGGAGATTTTGTAGAAAAATAGATAAATGTTCAAACTTTAAAATGATGTATATATTATAGAAAATAAACGGATTTTTGCATTCTAAAAAAAAATTGGAGACCTTATTTTTGAGACTACCCTCGTACATATTAGGGAGAAGCGTAGTTAACGTTGTTGTTAGTGTTATTATAAAGAAACTTCTGTGTACCACTGCACTTGTAAATAGAGTAACCAAAACTTGCGGCCTCGCATAGGCGTTGGTATTACGGGTTAATATAAGAATACGAAAAATTCATAAATAAACTTACTTGCTAATTATTCAACAAATTAGAGGCATCAGAATGTGAACTACTGTAAACTTGCATCATTGCATATGTTTCCACAGTTACTTCTTTAAACCTTGTGCGTCGACAAGAAAAAATATTCTTATACATAGAAAACGATCTCTCCACATCTAAGGAAGTTACATTTGCATGTAGAAACTGTTTTTCAAAATCACTTAAAAGTTCACTATTCTTACACTTATTATAAACGGCCTCTAAAGTATTAAAATCGGGATTTTTCCTTAAAACATCTGCCAACTTTTGACTAGCGCATAATCCTGGCGTATCATTTAATGTGTGTAATTTATTTTTTACACTCTCGACTATGTCTAATGATTCCTGCAATGATAATTCAGTACATTGTAGTTTTCTGATGGCATCTAGTAATACTGTATAATTGGTACATATTGTTGTTAAATCTTCTAAAAGTTGAGGAATTTGAAATTCTCTTTGACTTTCTCTAATTGCTTTGGATTCATTCCGATTAAATCGCATTATAACTGATTGAATTTGTTGAAAATGGATCAAATAGTAAGAAGCTGCTGTTAGCCAAGTACCCCATCGCGTTAAAATTGGTTCAGGAGGTTCTAGAATACCTGGACAAAATTTACGAAATTCTTTTAAACGTTTAGGAGATTTACGAAACACTGCTTTAGTACTTCCAATCATCCGATCAACGTTTCCGTAATGTTGTCGAACAACTTCACCAACTAAATGCAAAGCATGCAGCACGCAGGTTATATGTATTAAGTTAGGAAATATATGTTTTAAGGATCGCCCAACACTTAACATCGCTGCTGCACTATTTGTCACAATCATCACAATCTTGTGCAATTTTAAATTTTTTCAAAGCGTTCATTATCACTTTTTGAATATTTTCCGCGGTACATTGTTGAACACGTTTGCAAGCTAACAAATATCGAGATGCTGTGTTCTCGCTAGATAAAACGCGAGCTATTACATTCACAATACTGTTTTTCTTTATATCGGTCGTCTCATCCACGGTAATCCATATTTTTTTAGAACACAAATCACGTTTACACACATTTTCTAGCATCTCTTTCATTCGCGGCAAATGATTCTGTAATTGTGTTTGTGAGGGTAATGGGTACTTTGGAACGTATTGTCACCAAAACGTTTTAAAAGCTGCTTTTCTCACCAACGACAACGGAAAATTACAAGAGGTAAACATAATTAATAAATGTATGAGGAATAGTGTATAAGGTATTTCAGTTCTTGCATTTCTCATATGCTTAATACCATTGTCATGCCTCTGGCAATCAGTTCTGTCTAATGCAGCCAAACGAACATTGCATATTAAGCAAAAAACCGCACTACCGTCATATTTTAAATGGGGAAAAAGTGACACATACTTATGTACATTAGTAGCAAATCTATTACGAGGCATTGTTTTCTTAGGTATGTAAATATTAGTTCTGTATGAAACGATACACTAATTATGTACTTGGTATAATACTACAACACACAAAAAACACCAGCTATATTTTCTAAAGCGACACGTAAGTACATAATCTTGACCGTTCGACTAATCTCTGCAACAGCTCAACCGGTACTAAAACGAAATCTCTCTCAGCGCGGTTTAACATGATTTATATTCAAGGTCGACACTACATGCCTGCTTCTCTACCGGTTTAGTTTATTTATGAGTTTTTCGTATGTTTATATTAACCCGTAATACCGACGTCTATGCGCGTCCGCAAGTTTAGGTTACTCTACTTATAAATGCATCCATCGCGTAGAACAAGTTGATAGCGCTGCTTACCACATAGTGTAGCATAATCAACACTGCCCTTGTACAACCGGAAATATTTGAACTTTGTGCTAAGTAGGGGTAGATAGTATAAAATTTACAGGGCGAACTGTTTTAACAGAAGATTATATCATCTTAACAGAAGATAAGATTTAAATTATTGTACAATTTGTTGCACAATCATGGCAAATAAGGTGATAATTGTTACTAGATTTACATAATATTAAAATTGACTCAGCAGTTTTGCATAGTTCGTGCCGAAGCCATCATAAGTAAGTAACAACACAAAAGCCTAAAAAGAGACATATTGTCTATCAAAGAAGAGAAAATAATAACGAGAACAAAGAAGGAACGTATGACAAATGCAGGTTATATAGGTAACAATAAAAAACAAGAATAATTTATGCTTTTGGAATTTGACATTTTGGCAATTGTTATGATTACATTGCTTAGCAGCGAGCTCTCTAGATGTTTGGCGTCACAAGAAACAATTTGGTGCTCGTTCCTAACCAACTTTAAACGTTTTCCTTATAAATTCCTTTAAATTTAGAATCAAAAGCTATTTACTATCAAGGTAGTTGTGCGTCATTCACGTTTCATTTAATTTTGTGAGATACCTGTGTCTTTATATAAACTTCTTTATTTTGAATATACATTTCTTTTTCTTTAACTTTGCTAATTAACATTGCTCACGTATTTGGATCATCAACATCTACTAGTACTAAGTTTCCCTATTCTTTTAAATATTAAGTTGCAAAATGTACATAAACTGGTTTCTCGACTGGCGATTGCATGTATTATTCTTTTTATAAATTGTTCAAGTAGAGGTTTCCAGGATGCAGTGGCGTACACAGATTGTCAATAAGTTAATAAAGTTTCGAATTCTTCAATACAACGAAAATATCAAGAGAATTGAATCATCCAGTACTATAAGCGTGTTCGCTTTTTCTCATGATACGCATTCTTTTATAGGATAGGGAAATGAAAGCCCCAACTACGCCAGTTAACCAAGTCCCCGATATAGCGATGGCGTTGAGGAAAGCTTTAGAAACGAGGAGTAACAGGATACATTCGGATTCGGATACCGGTTCTGATACTTCAAACGACGACGAATGGGATGCATAAGATATAACAATGAAATTATTTCATATGGAGAATAATATTTTATTTCTTTATTTATATTTTATTGTGTACACATATACACGTATGATTTTAATTGATTGTATTTCTAATACTGGCTTTTTATTCGGTAACAAAATTCGTTAAACTAAGTAATCATCAAAGCGATAATATTGTACATGCCTATATTTTGATAACATGTAAACATTTTAAAATTTTTTAGGCAAGTTGTAAATAAATTATTATAGATCTCTTACTTTTTACTTTTTATTCGATATATTGAAAACAGAGAATCGCACAATTCACAATATAGCTAGTTATGTACGAATATGTCAACAATAAATTGATATATAACTACATCTTATGCGGAAGAACCTTACGGAGAAAATTTTGTAAAAGACCTGGTAAGAAAAGAATAATTACTGCATTTTATATTTATTCAAATTGCTGTTCCTTATTTTCAGTTGCAATTGAAGTGTAAATCAAAGAAATGGCATATATTTCAACATCGTCTAGAGAGGCGGGTTATATTCCGGTAATACCATACATACCTAAGAGGAGAGAAACATAACAAATTTCAACATTTGTGACTTTGGAAGTGTCTAACAGGTTTTAAATGTATTTGTTTAATTTTTTGTCTTCCACCGAAAAATATTTAACAATCCTCTTCTTAGGAGGTGATTTTTTCCATATTTATCGAAAAATAGAATATCGACAAGATGGGAGCAGCCGAAGGCCTGTCATATAGGAGCTACCAAGCTAAAGACGAAACACTATAACACTTCTGGAAATAACCGGCGCTGATGGCAATTAGAAGGATCATGCTAGGCGACGAGCTGCTATTAGGGCAACATCCTGACCTATACCAAGGCAGTGAGTTGGTTGACGGCTTAGAGAGCGTCGCGGTATAGAGAGGATGCATAATGGGCCTATTGTGGCTTAAATGCTGTGGGATGAACTTCACCCTTTCATCGTTCATAATTATAACCGCACTAATTAAACACATCATGGACAAACGTCAAATGCCGGGATTATCCTAATGTGAGCGAGCGCGCCGATCAATCAATAGGTTCGTTCCAACTACCGATTTCTGTACGGTATGCGTAGCAGTTTACACATCGATTATTGCGCGTGCGCCAATATACATTATTTGTGAATTAGTAAATTATATAGATGTTGGAACACTTTTTGGGATCGATTGTATATCGCTATTGAGAAAGAAAATGATAAACAAGGATGTAACATGCAATACGAATGTTTTCTATTGGTACAGATACACATTGCGTATGTCAGTACAAACGGTTCTTGCTTGATGCGATGTACCGATATGACCGTACAGTAACTGGTTCGATACAAAGTTAAATTGGAACACTATTATTATCGTTCAAGGTACGGTACAAAATGTAGTTGGAACACTCCGTTTGCATTTTACCGGACGATAAATTTATGGTTTTATAAGCGTGTTGGACGAACCATTGTTGTTACTGCATCTATTGGCCATGTCTAAAGCTGAGTTCATACATCACGAGGCAAATGAATAGCGAGACAGGGTGGGCCAGCTTAGCGCGAGGCAAGGCAAGCTAATTTATCACGAGGCAACATGGTCCAAACTACATGAGGCAAACACCCCGAGGCATCTTTGATGCGCGACCAAAAACCGGCTGCCGTTGGCTCGCCCGGGGCAGCCTCGCTAGCGAAGTAGAAACCATTGCGAGGCAAGTCCACACTTTACAAGGCACGCTTCGCGAAGTGTGAACCTAGCTTAAGGGTTTACGAAGAACGGAATTGCAAACGACACATTTCACAACACACTCAACAACAATAATAATAATAATAATATTTATTTACACATGGATATACAAAACCTAAATACATGGGAATTATGTCAAAAATTCAATAAATAATCTTACAATTCAAAAAAATCTTGAACGGAATTGTAACTAATATTTAACAAATATTCTTTGAGATTAGACTTGAATTTACAGTAATTGGTGATACTTTTAGTTAAAATAGGCAATTTGTTAAAGAGTTTGCAACCCATACACAATTGTTTTTGAAAACAGGTCGTTCTATGTTGAGGTGGTAGTAAGTAATCCAAATTACGAGTCATGTAACTATAAGAGACATTAACAGAAAATTCGGATCGATGTTTATAAACAAAATAAACAACTTCGTATATGTAGGCATCATAAAGTGTTAAAAATTTCCTAGACTTAAAGGTATCTCTACAAGATTCCCGCCAATTGAGATCACACATTGTGCGAATTATTCTTTTTTGCAAGATAAATATGCGGTTAGAAGTGGAACTAAGACCCCAGTGCATTATTCCATAAATCATTCTAGAGTAGAAATCCGAATAGTAAAATTTCTTTAAAATCTGATAACTACAAGACTTTTTTAAATTATACATTGCATAGCAGCTCTGCGTTATCTTTTTACTGAGTTCTTCCACATGAGTCTTCCATTTTAGTTCATCATCAATAAAAATACCTAAGATTTTTACTGAGCAATCAAAAGTTATAAACTCTTTGTGTAATGATAAACCCTTGAAATTGTAATTTGAGGTATGATTGAACAGAATTAATTTTGTTTTTGACGAATTTACTATTAAATGATTGCAAGACTTCCAGGTGTTGATTTCGCTGTAGATGGTATTGGCTTTAAGACACAAATCACGAGGACAGGTTGCGTTAATAATAATATTTATGTCATCTGCATACAATGACAGTGCATCAAAATCTTTACTAGACACAGAGAAGTCATTAATAAAAATCAGGTAGAGGGTGGGTCCAAGTATGGAACCTTGTGGCACCCCTATGTTAGTATATTCAGGACCAGATTCACAACCTCCAATGACTACCTTCTGGATACGTTTAATTAGATACGATTTGTACCATTCCAAAGCTACTCCTCTAATACCATATGCATAAAGTTAATAAAACAATATGTCACGATTCGTAATATCAAAAGCTTTGGATAAGTCAATTAAAACAGCCAGAGAGAGAGCTACCGCATCCACGGCCCCAGTGACACATCCCAGCAGATTAAACAGGGCGGTATTGGTTGAACTACCAGAAATAAAGCCATGCTGGTGTGATGAAAAGAGATTAAATTTGTTAGAGTGATTTAATACGTTTTTATTCACAATTGGAATAATAATAAGAATACACACTGAGCAAGCAAGGCGAGTGAATTGATTTAAATATATAACACTGCTGGCCGAACTTGCACCTCCAAAACGATCCATCTCTAATTATCAAGATTGTTAGCTGATAACGAAAACAAGTAAATCTATTCATTAGTTGGTACAAAATGTATGATAAGTACTTTACCTCGATTTACGCCGAAGTAATATCAGTATTAAGTAGATTTGTGTGGAGAACACTATATTTTTGCTTAGCGTAATGTAATTTTTTTCCGCAAAATATTATTTCTTCTTTTTCATGATATTCCTGTACTAAAACTAAAGCAAAATACTCATTCTAATAGTGTATAATCTAAAAGTGACAAATTTGGATGTACTCAAAACGTTCACGAACGGGCAATGCAACTATAGAATTTTAAAATTCGAGATTATTTATTAAATTACAGCCTAACGTAGGCAATGTCGACATTCCGCACGGAAAGAAGCTAATAATCGAGTCGTTACATATATCAAGGATGGCAGAAAGTACCAAGCAAATAGACAAAGATAGCAAAAAGAAATTTACTAAGGGGGATATAGAAAAGCCTGCGGAGTTCCGTCACATTACCACAGTTAAATTTGATTGTAACACCGGATTAAATGTTACTACTAGCGATGAATTCTATAAAGACATTTTTAAAAAGGTACGAAAAAATGTAGAGACTTAATGTAACTTTATTCTAAATGCTTCTCGTTTTAGGCCGGTATTAGCGATAAAATGCTGGAGAATTGCAAAACGCACGAATGTTTATACGATGTTGTTAG
Organism: Dynastes maya; assembly: GCA_029619315.2. Taxonomy (NCBI): domain Eukaryota; kingdom Metazoa; phylum Arthropoda; class Insecta; order Coleoptera; family Scarabaeidae; genus Dynastes; species Dynastes maya. Next base: position 73,521,140 of record JAROYE020000001.1, read on the forward strand.
TTATACACACAGTGAATCATCTTCCCATGCTCCTACAACAAGTGCAGCAAAACCACCACTAACTGTAAGTAATAGTCCCAACAATTAAGCAGATATAACATTCGTTATTATAATAGTATATTATTATTGTAGCGTGTGTTACCTCCATCCCCCACCCCCCGAAACTCTAAAAGAACTCAGGAACAGAAAGGTAATTCTCCATTAATTATATTACTAGTTATTTTTAAAAGGACAAAAAATGAATATGAAGCCTCCTACCTTATTAAATCAGAAACTGTTTAAGAACCTAGCACTTTCTAAAATCACTCAAAATGTAAAACTAACAAAAACATAACAGTATAGTGCCTTAGTTACGGTTACATTTTAAAATTTCAGATCAATTACTGCTATCTAACTCCGCTCCATCACCAACGAAAGTAAATGATGCGCAAGATGTTATTCAAGAACTGAAACTTGAATTAGACAAATTAAAGCAAAGAGTTTGTATACTAGAAAACGAGTTACAAAACATGAAAGGCACCCGCATAGAAACGAACGAGAGTATTGCACAAGGAACCAACAACATGCTTACAACGAAGACATCTGTAAAGAAAGAATCAAAAAGCGACAATTTTACTGAGTACATTGCAATAAATCCACTAGAGAACTCATTTCAAACGAATTCGGTAATAGATACTTGTAGCAGCGATACCACAGAAAAAGAAGAGGATGTTGTAAAACCAGAAATAATTGGAAAGGGAAAACGACACGTTACTTTCGTTAATACTCCCAGAAAATAGATATATACCGATCGATTCAAAGTTGATTTTACCAGTGAATAATTACTAAATATACTCATAGAAAATGTTAATGCAAATGATACTATTGTAGAAACTTTAGTTAAAAAAGATTATTGCGGTAAGGAAAGGTACAATGCTTTCAAAATCGGTTTTTCTGATGCTATCGATAAGGACAAATGTTTCGATTCTATAAATTGGCCAAGTCATATCTGCGTACGCTGTTTTCAAGATAGAAACCTCTTGATTTCTATCTTGAAAACTAACAATACTATCGTCGACGAATAAGTACACGCAAATCATATAGAAAAAATATAAACCCAATTCACATATTTTTAAGTATTGAATTATAATATACCAGGAGCACCAAATAAAGTAGACGCATTACAATATACGGTGGAGCAGAAAAATGTAGACTTTACTTTGATTGTGCCAACTTGTCGATTGATGAAAAGATCAAAATCCTTACAATGAAAGTCGAAATCAAAATAACCACTGTTACAATGTTCATACCCACATCAAGAGACCTAGATTCGTTTGAGGAAAAATTAAATAGTTACTTCCTTTAAACCAGGAAAATCGCTACAACAATATGAGAGCCCATGATGGAATTTTATACAAAGAGTAACTTTTTAATAGAAATTATTGAAGTGCATTTGTTCCTTGCTATTACTTATTCACTTTTAAATTTATGTTTAAACTACGTATACATCATACAGTTATATTTTTCTTAAGTAATAAATAGACTGTACGATTAAAGTATGGAATATTAACTCAACCGGTTTTTTTTAAAACGCTGATACACGTTGGTTTTTTTTTTTGATACACATTAAAACGTGCAATTCACCTTCCGACTTTCATTTGTTTTAGTTATGACGTTATCACAAAAAAAATGTAAACGAAATATAGATTTTTAGTAGTGGAATCCGATAGTGATTTTTCTTCCCCTTATGATTATGCAAATAAATCAAAGTAGCATAACAAAAGTTCTGAGAAAAATTGGGCTGAATATTTTATGTTGATATTATCGTATTTAATAGGAAATGATTCTAAATTATCAAATTAAGATATACAACATAAAATTAGATTGAATCTTGGTATTACCCAAGATATCAGGAAAATATCGGAAAGTAAATTGCTTGTTGAAGTACCTTTTGTTTTTATCTTACAAGATACCTTGATAAAAATTTTAAATCTAGCGAACTGTTTCACAAAAGCATTTTGTCAATTTTCAACGCTCTTGACATAATTATTGTAGTTTATTGTAGAATTTTACAATCTACTAAATTATGGCTAATTTAACAATAACCCGACATATAGAAATTTTAATTTATCTCGGTTGTGGAAACCTCACAAGATCCTAGCAAGAACTGTGTGATATGTTTAATGCTAAATATCCAAATCGTCCTATTACGCAATTAACAGTTAGCAAAATCAAAAACAAATTTAAGAAGATGGGAGATGTTAAAAATATTTCAAAAGGCGGTCGTCCAGAAATAAGTGCAAACAAAAAAATTAAACATTCTTTTACAATTGGAAGAAAATCCTCACTGTTCTTCTAAAAAATTAGTAGCAAGCAATAGTTAGTAATTTTACAGCGAGGTTGGTAGAATACATTTACTCTAAAGGATGTTTCAGTTACTATCTTGCAATACTTGACCGAAAGTTTGTGGGGGAGGGGTGAAGGACGCATATTTTGACGTCGGTGGTGGTAATATTTAGATATACTTGTTCGTAACAACGTTTAAATTGATGGATATTATATATTCTATATTCTACTACCATTGACGTCATTGCGAACGCTATTTTTAAACTGAGACCACCTTTAAAGTAAATATATTCTACCAACTTTGAGTTTACAGCACCTAATGAGAAAAGATATCGTCTTTTAGGTTGCTAGCAGGTAATGATGTCAGTAAGTTGGCAGTTGCACTAAGGTTGTTGAAAACAGAAAAATATCCATAATATCGACATTAAGTTCAGCTCGGTTTTTCTCAGAATTTTTGTTATGCAACCTTATGATTTATTTGCATAATCATAAGGGGAAGAAAAATCACTATCGGATTCCACTACTAAAAATCTATATTCTCTTTTGGCGTTTACAGCAATTTACTCAACAAAAATGTACAAATGAGAATATCTAATTAGATTTCCTCATGCGTACATGTAAAAAGTCAATATTCTCATTTAAATTTTTTATTATTACGTCATAACTGAAAAGCAAGTGAAAGTCGGAAGATGAATCGCACCGATACTAGAAGGTCTCACAGCTCTTCGATGACGTCACGCTGTTTAGGGGATATCGTGCATAGCGATACATCAGCCTAAGCGGTAAAGGATCGTTTTTGCATTTCTTTTTAAGTTTTGAAGGGCTTCCGGTTTAAAAAGGATGCCAGTCGTCAACTGAGCCCTTCTTCGCATCCAATTCGATTTTATTTTGGAAAAACGAACTCAAAGCAAACACGCAACCGAGCACCGTTTTCGTGAAAAATGTATTTGTGGTTGATATTTAATCGACTTATTATTATTTGTAATTGTACATGTATTTGGACGAAACTAAGGTTGAAGTGATACAGTAATTGCAATTTTATTCGAAATTTTGTTCGATTTCGCGAGAACATTTATAGATATGCTATTTAACTAGGGTCTTTAATTTCCTATTATGTGGTGTTTTACCTATGTAATCTATCGTTACTTTTCCCGCAATCATTTTTAAGTAGGGTATTTGTAGACCAAATTATAATTGTTGCAATACGTTCACTGCTCTGATTATGACATTTACATATATCAGTATCGAAAATGGCTACGTTCGGTGATATAATTTAAAATATATTGTAGTAAAACAGAACGTTTATTACATACATTTAAAAACATCTCTTCGTGTTCAAAAATAATTTTGTTAAATATAACGTAAGAATATAAAATTATTTGAACAATAACATCTTCACGTTTTTTGTCAAATACAACAGACAGTTAGGGAATTGAGTTGGAATAGCATCTTTTTTAAACCTAGGATATTTTAAGCTTACTATTATTGTTTCACCGGTCCTTGAATCTATAGCTGTTGAAAAATAAATAATAGCTTCTTCTTTTATTTACAAAGTGTAACTCACAAACAAAACATACAAAACAACCGACGCCATCTTAGGCTACCTCGTTTTTATCGTTTCGGAAAAGGTTTTATCGCTTATACAACATTAGAAAAACATTGCAGGTATCACCAACAAAGTACGGAAATATCACTACACAGTATTTTTTTTTTAATAAAACCAATATAATTTGGATAAACTGATTCAAAACGCAAGAATCGATCTGAACATATGAAAACAACCGACGCCATATTAGGTTAGGTTACCTCGTTTTTATCGTTTTAGAAAAGGTTTTATCGCTTATATTGCAGGTATCACCAACAAAGTACGGAAATATCACTACACAGTATTTTTTTTAATAAAACCAATATAATTTGGATAAACCAATTAAAAACGCAGAGATGGTCTCAGTATGTAAACGCGTTTATATGGCCTATATAAAAATACGTCCCAGCCTGCTGATGTCAAAGCGCGCAGGCCTTGTGTATATTGTTGGTAACGATCGCACACATTCATGTGTATTTTTAGAAAATAAAACTGACGTGTTTCAGTGCTTTAAAAAACAACGGTTGAGTTTGCTTTTTTTATATCCCATACTTTAATCCCACACTGTATATTCTTTGAAGTGCTTACGTGTATATATTATATACATACACTGGAATCCGGTTATAGCTACATTACTAACGACTTTTTGGCGTTATAACAGAAAGTATTTATTCAGGATGAAAAATGTTTGCGCACAACAACTGTTTTATTACGTAAAACATTTTATACTTCTATTCAGTATCTGGATGTCTCACACAAATCACGCCGAAGTAGACACTTTACTTTTGCCCATATACGGGGTAAAATCCCCATATAACTGTTGATTGGATACCAGCGACTTCATCAAATGCTTGCGATCACCGACTAAAATTGATAAACGACACAAAATTTCAGTGACTACTTGACCAGCAAAAAAGGATTTATAGCTTTTAAGAGTTATGCTAGCCTTAACAAAATGACCTCCAGACAATGTTTTCGTTCTGCTTTAATGTTACAAGCTGTTGGTAATGGGTTTTACTCCTAACTGCCAAATTTCTAATGCGTGATACTGTGTTTTTTAAGAACTTGAAGTACTGTAGTCGCCTGTATAGATAAAATGTGCGCCGCCTAAGCAGCAACCAGTCGTACAGGCATAAATTATTTGTGACACACTGCTCATGTGCAAGAGATATAGACGCGAAAGCAGTAGAAATAAGTGCATCACTATGTTAAAACTCCAGGAGTTATTTACAAATCAAATACTCAGAAAAACTAAAAATTAAGCTGAACATAAAGATAATGTAATAGAAAGTTCTAAATTTTGAGAGAATCTGTCCGCGCAATATCACTCGCAATGAATAGCAACTACATAAGACATCTACATAATTTTATTGGATATTCGTTGCACTAGCAGCAAAATCGATTAGTTGAAAATTTAATTTTGTTCTTTTAATTTGTATGTTTACCATATTGAGTAAATAGATATCGGAAATAGAATAGGTCCCCTTTATTTTTATTAATCGAATGTCAACAATCAAACATCGGAGATAGTATTTAAAAAATCGAAGTTATTTATTTGAATATTTCCAAGTATGGAATAAATTTTCAAAATATCCCCTGTAATCTTTTCCATATTTATTTATAATAAAATTATAAATATACATTTATATCTTGAACAATAATTTTTAATAAAATGTTATTCCCTAAAATGGATCATGCATCTGTAAAAAATAATTCCTCAAAATTGATGTGTCTTGGACTTGGATGTAAACGTACTAATATCTTAAAGTATTTTTAATTGCTTTAAGATACATCTAAATAGGCAGTTATCGCAAATGAATCTGTATGTTTGTAGTGTTTAGTTGAGTGTTTTGCTGTGTTGCACTAATGTATTTGACGAATAGAAGAAAACAACACCAGTCTTTAGAAAACTTGAAGCCCACAGTATATTCGGCGAAACGTCAAGTGCATTAGCGCAACAAACACGGCAAAAGCCGAAAGACTACCTGAATAAAAATTTAAATTCGAAATAATGTTCAATTAAATCAAATGAAAAACTGCCACTTATAAATAACTAAACATCTTAATAGCTTAACGCCAAATTCTTAGGAAGACCTAACTTTTCATTTGTATAAACTTACAAGTGTTCTGTTTGTAACAATTTAACACCTCCTAATCAATCCATGCTATCTCAAGTAATACGTTCGTGGGGAGCGACGCGGATTTGATGAATCAACAACTGATAAGTGATAACACAATATAATATCTAGAAAATATTCTTATCTCCAATAGATAATACTACACAGGTGTGCGCTAATTTAGCTTTGCCTTCGTTTGTGTTATTTTGGTCAATATCTTATTAGAATTTAAATATAATGGTTCACGAACAACGAAAACATCCAGAAAATAAACCATCAAGTTTGTTAACTGACGACGAGAACAAGCAAATTTATTCATTAATTGGTCCAAAATGTATAGTAAGTACATTAATCTCGATTTACATCTAATTAATATCAGTGATTAAATACATATACGTGGACACCGCTGGATATTTTTCCTTAATATTGTCATTCTTTTCTGTAAAATATTAATACTTTACTTACGTACTGAAACTAAAACGATATATTCAATTTAATCTATAAAGGTTGACAAATGTCAATGCACCGCCTAACATAGACAAAGTCAATATTCACTTAAAGCACATAAGGATTTTGCAAAATAAGCTTGAAACTTTATGAAAGGGGAATTGAAAGAATTTAAAATCATTTTAGTTTGGTATTTCCGTTTTATTTTTATGTTTATATTGTAAACTAACATGTTACAAAATGCATCTTTAATAAGGATTCAAAGTTATCACTTATGAAAAAAAATCACCTCCACCAAAAAATTTCAGATCATATTAAGGCACGAATAATTTCCAAACTTGTTAAATAAATGTTTTTTTTCTAACAGACCATAGCAACAGCAGTGGCGCAGTTATACTTTACAAAGCCTCCCGATCATTCGTACTGGAACAAGCAAGATGTTGGAGTTTTTTGTTTTATAAAGGATAATCGTAGAAAAAATTACTTTTTCCAAATGTATTGCCTTAGGAGGACCCACAAAATTTGGGAGCAGGAAGTCTATAAAAACATGGAATACAAAGCTAATACACGGTTCCTTCACAGCTTCGAAGGAGATGTAAAATAACTGATATTTTGAAAAGTCAATTTAATAATACTTTCTTTTCCAGAAATGCGTTTACGCACTTAATTTTGCTTGTGAAAAAGAAGCAGATCGGGTAAGGCAAATAATAGGAGATAAATTAGAACAAATGAAATCGAAAGCAGGTAAGATCCGTTCGTAATTCGATAATCAGTTGAGAAATGCTTATATTAATGCAGCACAGAAGGAAGCTAATAATCGAATTGTTACTGATGCAACAACGACGACAAAAAGTACGAAGCCAATAGACAAAAAAACCAGTAGCAGTAAAGTTTTCTCGTTGTATTAATTTGGCTTTTGCTTATTTTCCCTAATTTTAGAAAAGAAAGATCGTAAAAGGAAATTGACTAAGGATGATATAGGAAACCCTACGGAGTTCCGCCATATTACAAAAGTTAGATTTGACTGCGATACCGGATTAAATGTTAATACTAGTGATGCAGAGTATAAAGAAATCTTTAAAAAGGTAGGAGAAAATAGAAGGAAACATAATATAACTTATGCCAAATGCTTCTTATTTTAGGCTGGTATTAACGATGAGATGCTGGAGAATCGTAAAACGCGAGAATTTATATACGATTTTGTTAATAAATATCCGCGCAATGAACTGCCTTCCCATGCACCTATAAGAAGTGCACCAAAACCACCACCATACGTAAGTAATAGTCCCAACATTTAAGTACATTTAACATTAGTTATTAAAAGAATGTACTGTTCTTGTAGCGTGCACCACCTCCACCACCCGCCAGAAATCTTCAACACTCTAGTCCAAAACTTCAAAAACAGAAAGGTAACTCCTCATTAATTGTATAACTAATTATTTTTAAAAGAATCAAAAATGAATACAAAACCTTCATAACTAAATCAGAAACTATATAAGTTTTTAAAATCACTCAGAATGTAAAAACGTAGGTGCTCAACCCATAATTGGGAGACAATGATATCTTCTATGACAGTGATTGTTAAAATGTCTATCTCGAGACCCTAGAGTTCCGTTGAAGTTTCGCAAGGATTCTGTGAAAGTGAAGTTAAACATAGAATGGAACTCAAAACTTACTGATTTTCATTTGATGTCCAAGAGACAAACGTATTTAAGGAGGAATGCGGATTGTTTTCACTTGCCCAACACGCCGTAAGAATGCATTTGCCTGTTATAGCAATAATCAGAAACTTCTTTGATCGAAGGTGGTTAAGTTATGCAGTAACACTGTATCACAGTGTAACATCGAAGCGTTCGTATACCTGAGGAGGAAAAACATTTGAAAAAAGAATTAAATTATCGAGAAAAGCCATATGCTGCTTTAGCTAATGAAGCATCACATCTGAATGAATATAATCTTTCTGGCAGGAATATAACAGTAAAACACTTCCCGCCTAATGTAACATTAAGCCGCGTCCTCACTGAATCAACATTGTCAATCGACAACGTCAATTTAGTGTAGACATTGCTATCGATTATGTCAATCGACAAAAAATGTTCCACATGTCGAATGGTTTCTCGTCGGTTGCCGGAAACATCGAAGGGTTCCAACGTGTCGAATCTAATACATCTAAACATTGTTGTGTAGTTTAGCGCAGGTATAATTGGAGGGGGAAAAATGATCGTAGCATTTATCGAAGCATACAGATTGAAAATAAATCTATTGGATAGAAAAAGTAAGCATTATGAATAGAGCGGGCACTTTTTAAATTTTGCGGATGATTTAAGTTGGTACTTCCGGCAATAAATGATATATACGCCAATTTCTTAACGTAATACAGACAAATATATCCTTTATTGCCGGAACTACCAACTTAAATTAACCGCGAAAATTAAAAAGTCCGCTCTCTAATTATGAAGATTCAAATAAGACACATGACGACATGATGCCCTGGTGGCGCTTGCTAAAGAATTCAATTGCAGAAAACAAAATTAAGAATCTTCAACGCCAATCTGCAAGGAAATGTAGGAAAATAAAAGTCAGTAATAAATCCGGCAGTGATACTGATGTAAGTAAGCAAATGATGTAAGCACTGATGTAAGTAACAAAGTAAGTGCTTTGCTTTCAAAAGTGTGGAATTATTATTGGACAAAAATAAGTCAAAGCAGGTTGTTCTCTTATTGAAATCGTCTGAGGTTTGTGTCTTTTTACATATATTGGTCCCAATTTTACGTAGCAAATATTTGAATTCACTTTCTAACATGCACATAAAATGTCTAAAACCGGCGTTACATCTATATTCAAGATTTAGTATATCTATATTGGCTTTTTAGTCGGACCCAAAACTTTCTTTTGCGAGGCAATTTAATTTTGTTGACACTATGAGAACAAATGCAACACAAGCAGTAAGTACATTATCTTCGCACATTTGTTTTTGTTTTCAACCATATACAACTATTACTGTTATATGCTAGGATTACTGCTTTGTTGATATATGTAAATGTAGACGAGCGCTATTGTTCGACTTTGAGCGCTATTGTTCGACTTTGTTGAAGAACAGTGTTGATCGACAACAGATCTTACGAGGTAGGCGCCATAAATTCTCGGCCTGATGGATAAAAAATAAACTTGGTAAAATATAACAATTTTTATTTTTCAATATAATCTACCCTAACTTCAACACATTGATACAACAAACAATTAATAATACTATGCATTTGTAAAAATAATCTAAAGTTTTTCCTTCAAAATGTCTTTCTGGGACGAGGTTTATCGGGTCACCGACATTCCATCGATTCTTTTTTGGATATGGGATCATAATACATAATCATTGTTTCATCTCCTGTGAGAATGGACCCCAAAATTCGTTTCGGGTCGTCTCCACATATGTTTAAAAACGAGCGCGCGCATTCGACCCGACGTTCACGTTGGGAAGCAGAAAGAAGATGCGATACCCATCTTGCACTAATCTTATTCATACCCAAATGATTATGAAAAATTCGGCGAATACTTGTTTCAGAAATGTTAGACATCACTGCTAATTCACTTTTCACTTTCAAACGGCGATCTGCTGATACCATTTCTTCAATAATTGAAATGTTTTGAGCCGTTATCAGTTCAATTGGCCGACCGGGACGCTCATCATCTTCAACGGATTCTTGTCGCAAACGGAAACATTTTGCCTACTTTTTGACCGCGCAGTAGTCAATTTCCGTTACCTGAAACATTTTCGTGCACTAAATTAATATAATAATAAATTAAATAATAACTTCATTGACAGCAGCTATTAATGGATAACGTTACCAAATCGGCGGGCGGTGTGTATTAAACAATTGCAAGTGTTTTAATTTCCCCAGTGTTGGAGACAGTTTAACACATATCCCGGAATGGCGTTGATACCTCTTGCATTGCAGTTTCATCCTCCACGAAGTTCTTTAAACTAAAATTTCAGTTGCGTCTTTGATAATATTGGTTTCTCTTGATTAAATTTATGTCATTGGGACGAGTATTTTTGTTTACAAGAAATTTAATAGTGCACTACATAGCCGAACATGGCACCTCCTATCTACTCAACGTGAAAGAAATTAACTGCATGAAGCTGCACTCGCAATGGTGCCGTGGTGGAAGGTGTTATACCTCATCCTACGACCGTTGAAAGTTTTACCATTCTCACAGACCTTTGCTAGTCACAGGAAAGAATAATCAGCTTATGTTTGACTCACCTTCGTAAATTACCAAAGAACTTTTGTTCAGGATACTTGCTACTCTGTATAATGTTTACTTTTATCAAAATAAATGTTTTTAATTACACTTACGTTCAATATACTTTATTCCAACAAATGTTCTTGGTTATATTTAAAATGTTTCTATTCTGTATTCAGACTTACATTATTAGAAACGCATGATAGAAAGAAAAACATTGCAAATTAGTAAAAATTTGATATTGGTGTTTTGAACTAAAGTGGACTGTATGAATGAATAAAAATGCACTTTGACTTTTATAATGTATGTATTCTTATGACATTTTTGATACTGTCTTTTTATATAACAATACTGCAATATGTCATTTTTTACTTCCCAGTTTTTTGAGAGAGGGCGCACAACAGTACAACCTTTGTAATATAAGGGCGCGCAATTCAACTACATTAGATTCTATGTAACAATTGGGATTCCGCGAAAAAAGAAAGTCATTCAAAGAGCTCCATGTAAAGTAGAGATAAAAGAGCCAGTGTACTTGTAATATCTCGAATTAGTGGTATGCTACCACAACACCATTTAAATTAAAACTCACGTTTTAAAATTTCAGATCAATCAGTGCCTTCTAATTTTACGCCACCACCACCACCTCTTCCACCGCGACAACCGTCCTTGTTAAGTCCAGCCGCAAATTCTTCGACGCCATCTCCCCCTCCTCCTCCTCCTCCTCCTCCTATTCCTAGTCCACATAAAGAATCGATTCAGAAAAGCGCTAACATAGCACTTGAAAATAAAGGTGAGGACATGCGGTCGGCGTTACTAGATAGCATTCGTCAAGGAGCTACACTAAAGGTATTGTATTAAATGAGCACATTTTGTATTATGAACAATGTGCTTTGCAAGAGCATACAGACCACAAAAGGCTCCTAGAATCAGATACCATGCTATTACTGTCAAGGGTTTGCTAATGATGTATGCTGCGTTATCGCTAGTTTACGGATTCCCTCCCCTTACTGACGATAATAACATGAAATCTAATTCTAGGTGCCTTCGGCTGTTTTAAACTTAATACCAGAATATCTGCTACTTGTTCAAACACCCATCCTTATTCTACACATTTTCTTAACTTTCACACATATGTGCTGGCTGATTACCAAATCACTCGAGTAAAAATTTTTACGTTTTGTATAAGTAGAACTGGTGTCTAACCTCAGACAGTGTTTTTACCGTTAATTTTGACTGTGCCACAGTATAGGGAGACTACAGTAATGACACTTGACCTATTTATAAATGAAATCTGTCAGCCACTTTTGATAACCTTGAAATGCTGTTGCTACCAGCACGCTCATCCAATGGAGGACTGTTTCCTACCGCCACGCGCATTTCTCCCGCTATGCGCGTCGAGTATGTTTATAGCGAAGCTGCGATAATCAATAAGAGCGACGATACTAGCAGCGATAAAATGATGATGTCTATAAAGCTTCGACTAGCGCGTCCCTTTCAGTTGTCAAAATATTTTCATTGGAGTCTTTCTTTTTTGATTTTGGTCTTTTTGATCTCATACTGGGAGCCTAATGTAATTTTCGTTTATTAACTTCTCGATATCCGTTAAGACTAAAGCTGATTCGAGCAAATAAAATTTAACAGTTCGATTATATATATGCTGTTGTCTCTGCTCACCATCGCTGTTCACAGATAGCGCATAGCTCCAACGTAAACACCCGCATACAAAGAATGTATCTCATCGCTTCGCTATTGTCGCCGCTAGGGGTGTAGCACTTGTCCCATAGTTCTGTAGTAATGTTTTCTACTTTTTAACTGCAGCTCCCACATTTTTTGTCTGAAAAGTAGTAACTTTCATATTACCAACATTTGATTCTTTTCAAACATACACAGGGCAACAGTAGATTTGTTCAACCTTCTAAATTTGAGATGGGCTGCATGCTCATTGTATCTAATTCTGATTGATCTTTTTGACGGGCCGATATATACTTAATCACAATCTTTACATGAAATGTTATTAATTCCTGATACTACTAGGAGGTAAGGGTTTTAGTGAAGCGTTAAAGCGTAAATTTTGGCCTGATAATTCATGCTGTACCCTATCTTCCGTCGTTCTTTTTGAAAACAGCCGAGTGTCATTACTGTATTTTTCCTATACTATGATTGTACCATACGACCATTTTGTTTCGCGAAACTAGACCGCAACTCATCTTACAAATTGCGTAACAAATCGTTCTCATTGAATAATCGTTATACATGGTGGTAATTTGATACAATTGCCTTATAAAATCATCGATTTGGTGTACCATTTGCAGAAAACAGGCTATTATGAATGTAATCAATTAATCAAGTCTTGAGACATTTTTAGAATTTTTATATTCTTTCCTGATGTAATAATGTTGATAATAGACACCCTCTGACAAATTTATTAGGGATCCAAAATTACAAAATAGCAAAAAAAAAGAAAATTCTAAAGTCTAAATTAACCCTTTTTCAAACACAATAAATATAAGTTCCCGTCCACAAAATAATCTGAAATATTTCTAATTGTTAATCACATTCGCTTTTATTGTATCTACATAGGCTGTTTCGGCATCACCTGCTGCAACACGATCAGACGAACCAGATAGAGATGACATGCTCAGGCAAATTAAAGAAGGCGTTTCTTTAAGATCGGCTACTGTACGTCTTATACCTTTTTTAAAGCATACGCAGATAATATTTCAGAACAATTATGTTTCTTTGCAGGATCGTGAGCTCAATTCTCCGAGAACATCTGTCAGTGAAGTAAATGATATCGCAATGGCATTAAAGAAAGCGGTAGAAATTAGAGGCATTGCCATACGAGCCGATGACGATACATCATCTGGATCTTCAAGCGATGACGAATGGGATGCCTAATGAATGAAGAATAATCAAGAAGGAAATTTAGCGCTTCCAAAAAGTTTAATCATGCCAAGAAAAATAGCTTTATATTGTTAACAAAACGCTTAAATATGTATGTAATGTATAATATGGTATGTTTATAATAGGTCCAGTAATAACTACAATGTTGTTGTATTATTTGGCGAAGCGTCAGATTAGGGAGTACACCTCGCACTTCTAGGCATCGATTTCTGAGATCATTAGCCGACCCTACTAGAATTTTTCCAAATCCAGAGGTGTTGGTAGGGATTTTTAACATGCCAAACATCGCATTGACACGAGGCCCGCGGTGTTATTTCCTTATCCGTGAAGAAGGCATACTCCGATTTTTATCCGTAATTAAAAACCAATCGACCTGGCCGCGACATGAACCCGCGTTGTTCGGATCGAAAGGCAAGTATGCTAACCGTTCGACCACCGAGACGGTGTAGCTATAATGTCTTTTTCGTTTTGGTGATATCGTAAATTCATAGAAAAACGTAACAACTATGGTGGTCAAGTTCTAATTCGGTAGAGAAGCGGTCGATATGATGAAAATTATTTGCTATACCTTTTGCGATATAAGTAGGATTAAAAACATGTGAGATTCGTGTCAGTTGCAATTAGGATAATAAATAGCCTAGAATTAAATTAAATAGAAATTTTTACTTGAAGAAATAGCACATAATTTGGTAAATATATGAATTATTCCTCGTTTAATTACAATCAACATACCAGTAATTGAAACAAAATAAATAATTTTGTTGAAGTATCTCAAGGTAGTTAATTTAACTGTGATACTTACCCTTGAAGTGAAATATTTTGACCTTTTCTTACTTTATTTGTACAGTCATACGGTGTACCTGACATCACTATTTTTAGCCAATTCCATTCCATACTTTATCCACACTTCTCCTCCAAAGATTACCTTTGTTGGGTGCTATAATTTAAACATTTTAAAAGATTTTTTTGGTTTAAAACTTTCAAGCTACTCACCAATAACTTTCGTTTATCATTATTATACAGGATCTTTCGCAACTAGCACGACAAATTTGGACAGGTGAAAGTTCACATGAAATTGATGCTGTAACTATAGAGAAACAATCTCCTCAAAGCAAAGACAAATGAAAGAATAATTTTTGATGTTTTGTAGAAAACCGTTTGGGAACTGCTAGTATTGACTATTTAATGCAATGGGTTGTGTCTACGTTGCAATAAAATCTGTCTGTGTGGTGTGTGTCCTAGGTCAGTTTTAAGGGAACGTATTGTTCTAAGTGTCTCGGCTCGTAGATAAGATGAATTGCGTGCGAAGGTCAATAACACCACACTGCTAGCGTCATCGCCAGATGTTTGACGAACAAATAGATTAGTTTCGAATTGTATTTCCTTAAGTTACGACGTCGAGTACTCATACGATGGGCTAGATTTTTACCTGTGGGGTCATATGAAATCGCTAGTGTATCGTACACAATGCCGCGAATTTCATACGAGAAGCACGTGACACACTACGGCGCGCTTGCAGTAACTCATTGTTACGTCGAGCACAACGATGTATTGACGCAGGCGGTACTAACTTCGAACACCTGCTATACATCTGAACATCTCTTTAGTCGCTAGCGCACCCAAAACAAAGGTAAAAAAAAAATTAACAAAAAAATTGTTTTTCTTCCATTTTTGGTATTTATTTAGCTAGACCGTTATTTGTAGCACGTACTTTCATATATTAAGTGTTGGCGTGGTAGTTGCGAAAGATCCTGTATATACAACATCCAATATCTAGTAATTTAAGATTAATGAAAATAATTCAATTAAGCTTATGAACTAAGTTTCTTCTTACAATTTTCATATATCCTTGGAAAACTGGAAATTGTTTTTGAGAGAAATTGTTACTGAAAATAGAAACGACACGCGAACATTAAAAAATTGTTAAAAAAGTCAATAGACAAAAATGATCGGTGGAGATAGTGGAAACAAATTTTGTCTAACACACTTGGTCAGTAGAGTGGCATCGAGTTATACGAGTAAGATCGTCATATTTTACACGCGATGCAACTATGTAAATAATGCTCCGAAGTAGAGGTGTTTGTATGTATGTAAAAATGATATGGGGCCATTCCATGTCGACTGGCCTAATTTGAAAAGTGGTTCCTGCTCGACCATCTTCAATTTTGATAAAATTTCTACAGAATGTACCTATAGAATCTTCATGAACTTCCGCAAAGTTTCAGCTTCATATCTACCCTAGTTTGGTCACTAGGGCCATTATTATCAAGGTCACTTTTTCACAACAGTTGGACTCACGAAACAAATTCCTATGTTTGAGATGTAACTGGCTTTGATCCTAAAAGCTAATGGTTTGAAATTGTGTTTTATAGTTTAACTTTTTGTGTGGAATGCAGTGGTAAGCCAAAGGAAGGCCAGAAGCACTTGTGAAAAAATTTCGCTTCAAACTGGCGCATAAATTTTGTCGCGACAAATTTGATCCATACTTTAACAAAGTATAACTAGTGAACAAGTGGCCAGGAGTGTCTGATATTTTGCCAATTTATCAACCATGTATCTGCAATAGCATTGTTAAAGTAGGGTCTTTCCTGCTAGTTTATTTGTGTTATTAATATTCAAGTTGTTCCAAAAATTGAACACCAAATTGTACCCATTTTCAGAGCATTTATCTCAAAATGGGTCATCTTCAATTTAAAAACTTTTAGCATCATTGGAAAGAGCAAGTTTCAATTTATCAGAAAATCTCATTTTTGTTTTGGAATCTTGGTTTAAGACCCAAAACTTTGCCTCAAAGTATGTAATGAACTACGCATGCAATGCTCAATTACTTGCTTTGGTTCATGGTGGCTATGCCACTACCATTTGTAATAATTGGTAACCCCATCGCCCAGGGGTCACACCCGATAGGCAAGGCCAGCTACGGGTGGGTTTCTTTACTGTAGGTTCCCAAGCCTAACTTAGATGGTATCTGTCAGGTTCCCAAGCCTGACTTGGGTGTCTTTCTGGTTCCCAAGCCATAATGCTTTGTATTTCATTTATTAAATGCCTGAAACTTTCTGCTTATGGACATTACTACAGCTTCTGGCAAGCTATATTGCCGACCCATGATTGTTGCTATTGGTGCCGGAATACTTGCAATTATCTGTTGTTCTGGTATCCTGCATGCATCTGTTTCGACAGGCCAATGGAACGATCGAGCAGGCCCGTGAGCGTGCATAAAATGAACTAAAGCATCATGTTCTTCAATTGAAATTTCACAAATATTTCCAATCTACCATTTTCCATCATAAATGCAAGCAACGTACTATCCAGGTTGGAGCATTGTGATAGGTACAAATTCAAAAACAATTTTGACACTTTGATCCACATTTGCTACAAAAGATTTGACATTCTGCAAATTCTAATTTGTTTCTCATTGATAGAGACAAAATGGTGATTTTCTCTTGTTCCAGAAACTGTACATCCACTTTTGAAACGTTTTTCTTGATCTTTTTTTGCTTCTTCAATTTTTTCATTTGAAACAAAAATGCGTATTGGTTTTGTTCATCAGAGCCAATCAAATAGCGTAATGGTTGATTTTTTGTTGTAGATTTCTTTACACCAATCAACTTAGGTCTGGCTAATTTGTGATTGTTCTGTGAACAAACTTATAGCATTTAGCATTATATTCTTGTTCGTAATCATAATTCACAGTTTTTTTTATTTAGTAACACCTGTTGGTAATTGCTAACAATTGGTAAGTCTGCAACAAACATAGCACACAAGCACTGAAAAAATGTTATAAACAAGCTAAAAAAACATTATTAGAAAATATTGTGTAAATTATAAGTTATATGCATGTTAAAACAATGCTGCTTTCTTAATAAATACGTATTAAGTGATATATTCATTACACAATTGAAAAATACGACACACAATTTTGCAATGACACTATCTCCAAAAGAATCTGGAAAGTTCATTTCTGAAAACAGTAAGCATGTTAAAATAAATAATAAAGGAATAGGAAGACTTGGTGAACAGGTAAGTGAGACTAGCATCATCTTCAAGTAATTATGTCATAGCTTTAAAGATAGCGGAAGAAATTAATTGTGGCGCCTTAACGATAAATGGGTTTAGTCAAACTTCTATACATCCAACAGCCGAAGATGCCTGGTCCTTAGACTGGATATTTGTAGTAGATACATTAAATTACTGCTTTTGGTCTTTCGAGGATGAAACAGGATGGGCTGTTGAACAAGAAACAGGATATTTTGCTCTTTGTAAAGCAATAAATAGAGCAATGAAAGAAGGAGTTGATATATTAAATCCAAAATTCTACGCTTCGATAACAGAGGAGAAATTATCAAAAATACTACGAAGCGATAACACAGTTGAAATACCATTGTTCAAAGAAAGGTTGAGTTGCCTTCATGAAGTAGGCAAATCACTCTTGGAAAATTTCGAAGGATCGTTTGCAAATTGTGTTAGGCAGGCAAATAATAGTGCAATCAAATTATTAAAAATGATAGTTGATAACTTCAATTGTTTTCGAGATGAAGCTACTTATGAAGGGAAAAGGGTATCGATCTATAAAAGAGCCCAGATTCTTATAGGTGATATTTGGGCATGTTACAGAAATAAGGGCTTAGGTTACTTTGATGATATTGGTGAAATAGCAATGTTTGCAGATTATCGAGTACCACAATCTTTGTTATTCTTTGGTGCGTTGGAATATAGCAATGAATTAAAGGATAAATTAAAGTCCAACTATATATTTGAAAATGGTGATCCAATAGAAGTAGAAATACGAGGTTGCTCAATACATGCAGTAGAGCTTACTAAACTATATGTTTCGACTAAAATTGATAACCCAGAGAAAATTAATTCAATTTTAATTGATCATTTTCTATGGGATTTCAGAAGAAAAAATGCAAAAAAAATATTAAACGAAATCTTACCATTTCACAAAACTTTTTCAATATATTACTAATGTAGTCTTCCAGACATTGATCACTTAATAACAAAAAATGAAAAATATATTTTTTTACTTTAAATGAATTCTTACATATCTACATTTTATTGTCGCTGTTTATTCATGATGTATGTATAAACTATAAAATAAGCATGTTATGCAGCTTGCAAATGAATTTTGCCTTTTGTATATGAAAAATGTATACAAATAAAACTATAGGAACTGAAACTTAATTTTATTATTTTAGGAATTATGTATGATTTATTTATGTACCATCGCTTTCATAATCATCTGGGACAACTCTTATGAGCTCATTTTGACGTTTTTCCAATCTTGTGATTTACAATTGTCAGTGACAGGCAATTTGACATATTCTTTCATATTTTGCAAAAGACATGTTTAAAATGGGCGATGTCCCAGATTTTTATGAAAACGATAGTACATTAAAGTATTTGTAATGGAAATTATTAAGTAACATAATATTTAGTATTTATATAAGAAATGACCAATTTGTGCTTCGATAATTTCCAAAAAGTTAAAAATATACAAGTTGGTTTGTGTTTCATTCAAATACAATATATTTTTTTTTAAATCATCAATTTTTTACAGATTTATTATCGATAATTGTATGTAGATTTTTATTAAATTTATTCTAGAAACCTACAGATTTATTCTAGAAAACTATCAATTTATTCCAGAAACTTATCGATTTATTCTAGAAACCTATAGATTTATTACAAATATCTATAATTGCACTTAATCCTTACATGTTCTCTTAGATGGCAGTTTATCTTTTGATATCTTTGTTAGGTTATTGTTTGGATCCTAAGTTTGACAATAAATCCCTAATTATAAAAACCATAGCATTAGAAACATTCTATACGAAATATTTACTGGAATTAGTACGCAGTAAAACTAATTCTGCAAACGATCATGAAAGGTACGTATGGTATAATTAAAATTTTTGTTAGAATGTAATATATGCTGTTTTAGATCCCACTGTCTTAAAGGAATCAGAATATAAGGACAATATTATAAAATATGCAATTGGTAGTCGCCTAATAGTATTCTTCTTGCAACTATTATCAAATATCCTTATACCTGATCATAATGCAAATGTGTTTCTTTACCCCAAAGAAAATGTCACTGCTACAAATTTAGATAATACAGTACTTATGATGTTTGAAGGATTTACAAAATGGGATGCACAGTATTTCATTCATATTGCACTTTATGGTTATACATATGAAAACAGTATCGCATTTTTTCCATTGTATCCATTTCTAATTAGATATCTGTCATGGATATTAGGCTATTTTCTATCAGTACTAAATATTCAATCAGTAGTATTGTTGGTATCATTTATCTTCAATTTATATTTGTTTCAAAAAACGGCGTTGATTTTGTTCGAATTATCTTGTTTGTTTCAAAGTCTTCAATTTGCATATGTTGTTTCAATTCTATTTTGCTTTAATCCTGCATCTATATTTTTTTCGTCGATATATTCAGAATGCTTATTTTGTTTCTTAACTTTTCAATCCATGTTACAGGGGATTAACTTTTCTGTGGAATGGTTGGAATCTGCTTCCAAATATTTAAGTTTGCGTAGTTGTTGGTCGTGTATAATTTATATCGCGTTAAGCACAATTACAAGATCTAATGGAAATTTGAATATAGTATTCTTCGTATACATTTACCTTAGAGTATTGGTAGATAAGTTTTATTTAAAGCGCTATAAATTTTCAGAGATTTTCCTATCGATAGTAATATTATTATTTTACATCTTACTGATGTTTCTGCCATTTGTATTATTACAAATATATGATTATCAAATATTCTGTTCTCATTTTCAACCTAGTCTCCCAGAATTTCTAATCAATTTTGGAGAAACACATCAGTTAGTAATAAGAGGTTCATTTCTTGAAAACAACCAATCTTGGTGTTATAAAACTATTCCTTTCGCTTATTCTTATGTACAAGATCATTATTGGAATGTCGGTTTTTTAAAGTACTATGAGGTGAAAGAAATACCCAATTTCTGTCTCGCTCTTCCAGTTATTTATATCAGCTTCAAAAATGTTATGAAATATTTAGCAAATAATAGAGATATGCTAATTCATTTTGGCGTATTACGAAAAGCATTTGTCTCCTATAATATAGTAAATTCTAAACAAATAAAAAATTATAATAGGACCAAATTATTTTTATTTGATATGGAATTTGTTTTTGTTACCCATGTACTCTTTTTAACACTCTTTTGTTTATTATGTATTCACGTACAAGTTACAACAAGAATGATATTTTCTTCTACTCCAATAATATATTGGTTTTGTTGTTATTCATTATATTCTAATAATGGGAAGGAAAAATTATTCATAAAATGTTATTTCGTATTATATTTTATAGTAGGAATATTTATGTTCTGCAATTTTTTACCATGGACGTAATAAAGCATCTACGTTTATACCGGCAATTTTATTATAGTGTTTTTAAAAAGCAGCGCCAAAAATAACTAAGCATTGGTACCACAATTCACAAACAAAATCCTGCTTAGTAGTGCAAGCATTTACACAGTCTTAATTCTGTAACAACAATACTTTTTGGGTGTTTTACATTAAATTACATGTTTGCCTTCTTGTTTGGCCGTGTTTTTAAGAGCATATCTTCGGTTTAAGATTATCGTTCAGTGAATCTTTTAAGAAATATCGTTTGTTTGTATGTCATATGTTTAGGAATGTTTTAAGTTTCTAGCGCTTAAATTTGAAATTCAAATCGGGATTAGTCTTTAAGCCATAATGTGTATTTGGTCGAAACGGAAGTTGTATGTCTTTATTTCGATTAAAAATTATAAAAATGTAGGGAATTATAGTACGGAAGTAAGGTCTAATGTAAAGAAATTTGATGAAGTACCAGGTCCAATTTCTATACCGATAGTCGGCACACTACATAATTATTTACCAATTATAGGTAAGTAATTTATGAATATGTTTATTTAAATATTTTTTAACATTAACCCCAACAAAATTAATTTCTTATTTCCCACACCGCATTATTTACATTTCATTTATTGTAAAAACAGCGGGTAATATTTAAAATATTTGTTATTTCGCTAATTCTAAACTTTATACAATTTCTCTCAAGTAATACTTTTTAAAACTAATAAAGAAATTAAGAAAAAGCTGCTGGTTACTTGGTTATAGTTTCTGTCAGTTGAAAAATATTCAAGTTTTCCCAGTGATATTTAAAGTGCTGTATGAATAAACCATAAACATCTAGACAAGACATGCACATAAATTAAAATTGAGATATCCTAAAAAATTACTATACCAGTACCAAGACGCTTTGATAGGATAGAAAAATATAGACGTTAGTTTAACTTTTGAAAACTTGATTCATATACAGTGTTTTATATTTTGATTTTATCTTTGTTTTGATTATCCGTTGATAACTAATGCTTCTACACTGCTGAGATGAGAACAATTACATATTCTTAATTTCCTTATTCCAATATATTACAGCAGCAGAAAATAAACATTTTGGACATATACCAATATGTAAACGCTCTTGTGTTTATCGCAAATTGGGAATTATATAAATCTATCAAGAAGAGCTCAAAAAACAACGATGACCAAAATTAACAACTAATAAAGGAATAAAATGTAATTTTGATTCATTTGAAAACCATCTTTTCTATTGCGGTGATGCCACTTTTATGTTTCTTCGACGTTTTGGTTTCCTTTAATGATAAAGTAACAGAAAGGAAATGTAAATGATTAGGTACTAATTTCTTAAAACTGATTTTACACCTATCAATTTGCAAATCTTAAAACATCGTCTTCTAGATCCTGATTTAGCTCTTATTTTTATATTACATTTATCAATAATTCTTAGTTAATTTTAAGATCTTAATATGATCTATTTTCAATACTTAAACAAGAACTTACACGTATTAACAAATTAGAGAAAATGTTTTTGCAAAAATGAAATTTTCTCGTTCTTTTTGAAAATATTAATTATTATAGTTAATAATTATTTACGAAACGCAAAAGATATGTACCATATCGGGGGCTAAAATAAAGTAACAAGTCATATCAAAAACTTCAATTTGTTTTATTTGTATGGATTCGGAGCAAAATTGTTACTGCGTTGGATTTGATGTAACATTAATTTCAATACATCGAAAGTTTAGTATGTTCTACAATAGTAAATTACTAAAAGAAAATGTTGCTGGAAATGTTGAGAGCTTGGAATTGATTTTTATATATTATTCAGTAACGCTAAGCTGAGTTCATGGAGTTCACTCAGGTCTTGCTCCTTGATTGATTTTGCTTCACTGGCGAAGCTGTCTCAACGAGTCAACGCTAGTCGGTTTTCGGTCGCGCATTAAAGGTGTCTCGGGGGCTTTGCTTCCCGTAGTTTGGACCACGTTTTAAAAATTGTTTGCTGCCGCCCACACATTTCTAACTTATTTTATTCATTTTTTAAATTATTTTCTTCTCATTCGTTTAATATGTAATGTTTATATAACGAATTGATAAAGAAAGGTATATGGTGAATCAGCTATATGATAAAAGCAGCAGTACCAGATGCCATGATTATTGCTTGTTGCCTCGCGATAAACTGGCTTACCTTGCTTCGCGCTAATCTGGTTCACCCTGCCTAGCTATTCATTCGACAAAGGCTGAGGCAAATTGTCCGCAAGGCAGCCTCTCGAAAAGTGGACTCAACGCTATGTACTGAGATCCTCGTTTTGTGTTCAAAAAAAATTAAGACAAATAGAGCATTTGTCTTCATTTTTTATTGAGAAGTGTAAAGTTCTCGACTATAAGCTGAAAATTGAAGAGAACTTGATCTAGAAATTGACGGATGTAAATCTAGACATTGGCAATTTCTAGAAATTTATCACTTTTAAAAACGGCTTACAGTGGATGAAGCGATATCATCGACATATCGATATCTATTCCTCGAAGTAGTATTGAAATGAAATTATCGATGCTACTTGTAAATCAGTTGAAAAAGTATGTAACACTTCCTTTCGAAAATAATCTTTCATTTGGAATAGATGAACCAACAACTTCCTTCTAAAAATTTTGAGTTTGTTTGTACAGTAGTGGAAAAAATGCTTTCGAACTTTTCCATTCTTAAAGTAATCAAATTAATCTTCATTGATACCACTACTTTTTTCTGTAAAGTATCGATATTTTACTTGGATAGATAATGGACTCGGGTTCAAACTCCCGGCCGGACGGTTGGTGTTTAATTACGGATAAAAATCGGGATATTTCTGATAAAGGCTCCGTGTCAATATGATGTTAGGCACGTTAAAAATCACTACCGGAGGTTGGAACGCCTCTAGATTTGGGAACATTCTGGTAGGGTCGGCTAATGATTACAGTAATCAGTAGGTGCTTCTAATTTAACTTAATATGATTAGAATCTTTATTTTATTAAAATGCTACGTCCTCGTCCATAGTATTTCTAATGAGATCCATTACAAAAAATATATTTTTAGCCGCTTACTAAAATCATTACCTACGGGTTTTCTTTCTTTATAATTTCATTCTAGGACCATATCAATTTGATAGATTACATCATAACGGGTTTAAAAAATTAAGTCGGTATGGCTCTGTTGTTCGCGAAGAAATAGTACCAAAAGTGAATGTCCTTTGGCTATTTAAACCGGAAGACATTGAAACACTCTTCAGAACAGAGGGGAAATATCCGCATAGAAGAAGTCACCTAGCATTGGAAAAATACAGATTGGATAAACCAAATATTTATAATACTGGTGGATTGCTTCCTACGTATGTATAATTATATAATTTTAATAAAAATATATTCAAAGAATTAATAATAAAAACGTTTACAGAAATGGACCAGAATGGTTGAGATTAAGAAGTGTTTTACAAAAAGGCTTAAGTAGTCCAGCATCGGTGCAAAATTTTCTTCCATCAACAAACAATATTGTACAAGACTGGCTTATTAGAATCAAAGAATTATCTCAATTTCCAAATGTAGATTACCTTCCTGAGCTTTCTAGATTATTTCTTGAGTGTAAGAAACGTAAATTAAAAACATACCATGTTAATATTTTGCATTTACATTTTTTTCAGTACTTTGTATGGTGACTTTTGATTTGCGTTTAGATAGTTTTTCTAAACGAGAATTAAAACCATCTTCTCGAACATCTAGATTAATTGAAGCAGCAATAGTAACAAATAGTTGCGTGCTGAAAACCGACAACGGTCCTCAGTTATGGAAGAAATTCGATACGCCTTTATACAGGAAATTAAAAAAAGCCCAACAATACATGGAAGAGTAAGACTATGAATAACATCTTATAGTAATAGCAACCATCATTGTTTCGTTGTTTTAAAAACTGATCATTAAAAAAATGCCGTATCACAAACATTTTTATTTCAGACTTAGCAACCATTTGTGCAATGTTTTAGTGTTGCTATTGACCTGTTGTCCTTGAAGATGTCCTTATTTAAAGAGAGGAAGACTACTACATCCACATCACTTTTGGAAAATTATTTGTCCTCGCCAGAGCTTGATTTTAAGGACATAATTGGGGCAGCTTGTGATTTTTTACTTGCCGGTATTGATACAGTGAGTATAAACTATTTAATTACAAATTACTACAACAGGAAAAGAGAAAAGGTACATAAAACGGGGACAAAAGACTTACATCGATCAAATATAGAGATCATAACAAAAAGTACTGAAATTGTTACGCCACGTAAAGTTAAGTTAATTATTCTATAATGATTGGCTATTAAATTAGAACCAGTTTAAATAACTTAGAAAATCCCATTTAAGAAATTTTATTGTAAATAAATAAATTCGTAGTACTTTTAATTTTTCTGTAGTGATTTCGTCGTGGATTACAACCAGTTTTTAGTCCAAGCGCTCATCGTCAACCAAGCTGGTACCACCACGTTTAAATTCAGCTGCCCAAAATTTCACTGTGACAAATGATGGTGCAGAGCCACTCAATATTCGATTTTTTTTATCTACAGAAACACTAACATCGACTAGCACAAAGAACTGTTAAAGAACAACTGAGCGTCCAACATGGCTTCAAAAGCATCTTTCAACGCATGCGCAATTATATTACCAGAATATTTTTGACGAGTAACGCCATATTCGTGTTGAGGCTTGAAACTTTACTACCCTCGTAATTCTCCGGATCTAAATCCAATAAAAAACGTATGGAATGTTTTAAAATGCATCGAATCCGTGGGGAAATGTGCCAATAAAGAATTAATGAAAAATACGAGGGCGTATTGAAAACTAATGCCTCCATGGCTATAACTTTAATGGTAATAGATATATTGTTTACATATAAGTGTGAAATGATAGCATAAACTGCCCTCTACCCAGTGATATAATCACTTTTCCACATAATCGCCATTGACAGTAATACATTTACGCCAAGGTACTACGAGTTGCGCAAATCTGTCACGCAAAAAGTCTGGAGTCTTCGCACGGAACTATTTCCGTACCTGTGTTATCACCTCTGCATCCGAAGAGAAACGCTTGCCCTTGAGATGTTCCTTAAGCTTCGGAAAAAGGAAAAAGTCACAAGGCGCAAGATCTGGGCTATAAAATGGATGAGGTAAAACGTCATGAAACCCAAGCTTCTCCTATACGCGCTCTCTGACTTGTGTGAGGCCGAGCGTTGTCATGATGCGGAATTGGCACTTTATCTGGACGAACCCTACGCAGCCGTCGCTTCAGATTTATTAGAGTGTTAACATATCCTTCGGAGTTGACAGTACAGCCACGTTCCAAAAATTCAATATGAACGATGCCATCGCAATCCCAGGAAACGGTAATCATGGCTTTCCTGGCAGATGGAACTGCTTTGAATGTCTATAAACGGAGAATTAATAAACTAGTACAGAAAATTCGTTTCCTACTTGTTTTATGTACAGAATTAAAATAATTTCTAATGGTTCTAATTTAATAGGTAACGACTGTATATTAAAGGATCCTAATTTTAACTTTACAGCATTTAGTACCAAAATTCTTGTATTATTATCTCCTTGCGTTAACGTTCCGTATACCTAGTATTTGTTTCTTCTAAAGCTATCGTTCTGTAACAATTTCTACGAATAGCAAAAATTCTTAAGTAAATCAATTACTATTTCTCTTTTCGTTGAGTCGCACAAATATATAAAGCATTCCAAGTTACATATAGACATTTTGTTTTTTCTAGACTACGTATTCTATGTCATTTGTCCTGTATCATATTGCTGAAAATGAATTAGCACAAGAAACGCTCTATAAGGAATGTAAAAAACTGCTACCAAGTCCTTTTAGTCCAATCACTAAAGATGTCCTTGCCCAAGCGCAATATGCTAAAGCTGTGTTGAAAGAATCTTTGCGCTTACGGCCAATTTCTATTGGTGTTGGAAGGATATTAGATCAAGATAATGTTTTCTCAAATTACCATACTCCTAAAGGGGTAAACATTTTTCTTTATTACTCAACAGAGAAATAAAATTTATTTGGATTTTAGACGGTTGTTGTGACACAAAACCAGGTCGCATGTCTCCAAGATCAATACTTTGTTAACGCACGTCAATTTATCCCGGAACGATGGTTAAAGACTCAAACAATTTATAAACAGCCACATCCTTATTTGGTGTTGCCTTTTGGCCATGGGGCAAGATCGTGTATTGCTAGACGATTAGCTGAGCAAAATATGCTTATATGTCTTATGAAGGTACCTTTAATTTAAAATTTTCACGTACTATAGTTTTAACAAAAAATTATTACAGGTTTGTAGAACATTTAAAATCAGTTGGAGTGGAAAAAGTATTGATTCAAGATCATTATTAATTAATAAGCCTGACGGGCCAATTGCTCTAACGTTTAAGCTTAGAAGAACTATGCAATCTTAATTTCGCTACGTGTTAATTATCTACGCAGTTTTCATTATGAAATATATATTTTGTACGCACTATACATTTTGCTTCTTTTTATGTAGTTTTATAATATTTCTAAACATCCCGAAAATATTGCTAACGATTTCTTGATAGAGCCTATATGCCAGTGGTAAACGAATTGAAAGAAAATTATGATTCGATAAAATTGAGCGATTGGGACATTCATATTCTAGAAAAAAATCGAATCTTTTGTCCTTAATAACTTATTAATTCATAAACCCAAACGTCAATAGACTGGATAAACTATGAAATAATGAAATTCAAATACACAAAATATATTAATTTCTCTCCAAGTCTTATGCTCTGGTATTGAGAAAAACTTTTCAATATTTAAGGATATATCAACCTCAAAAAAATCCATTTCACACCAAAAAATCTAGAATATATTATACTAACAATTAATTCCGCTCTTCTTCCACCATTCCACCCTAAAGCAGTACATAGGAGGAAGATGTCAAAATTCAAGGTCCCGATGCCGTTGGTGCTCGTTCAGCTCCCAAAAGCTGAGAAACCCATTTACAACGTCACCGAAGTGCTTAAACTCAAAATCGCCGTTGAGTCCTTGAAACCCAAAGCCCACATCGGACAGTGTCACCGATGCCAAAAGTATGGGCATTCTCAATTTCGATGCACAGCCTTACTTAGATGTATGAAATGCGCTGGGGAGCATTTCAGAAAGGACTGTTTTGTCCCGCGTGATGAATATGAGTCGTTTGTGTGCGTCAATTGCGAAGAAAATCACGTGGCGTCGTATAGAGGCTGCCTGAAGTATCAGCGGTTATACAAGTTCACGAAAAGACAAGTAATAAACCGACAAAATGCGGACGTGCCTGTGAGATCGTCCACTGCGAAATCTCGCTGCTAACGAAAAATAGAGAAAGTCTTATGCTGCTGCTCTTCGGCAGGAGGAGGGAAACAAAAATTTGGGAGGAGAACCCGAATTATTTGTGGCCTCAAGCCGAACCGCATCATCACCAGTGGCCCATGGGAGGAACTTCCCCAATCGTAACTCGAAGTAAACAAAAACGCAAACACCAGTTGGGATTCCACCTAATCATGTGTGCTCTCATCGCTTTGGGAGTATAACTTCCAAAGCGATGAGAGCTAAGAGCGGAAAAAGTTTTGCACAAGATAGAGTGTTCGCTTCAATATTCTATATTAGAATAACCATTTATCCATAGCAGTAGTGTAAGTTTAAAATTTTATATAAAAAAGACGATATGAATTATTATCTTAGAAATAGTTAAGAATATGAAATAAAAAGAATCCAATCTTAATGATAATTTAATAGAATTTCAATAATCAATAGCAATGTATAACCTCTTACTTAGCCTATATATATTTATAGTAATACGTTAGTCTTTATACTAAGAAATAAGCATACATTGTGTGATATAAACAAACAAATATACACATTAATGTCTTGAAAATATACCAGGTTCATTTCTATTTGAAGTTTTCGATTTTTTTAAAGGGCATTTTACTTTAGTACATACTTTTTCAGCATTTTTCCCAGAATAATAAAATTCCAATTATTACATTCAGATTTTTTGAATAACATTAAGCAATGAAAAAAAATAAATTTCTTAAATTAGTTAAACGGATACTCTAAAACTGTGGCACTGGAACACTGAAACAGTTCACTAAAACCCTTACCACAACACTTAATTCGTACTGGACGCACGTTTCGATAGCCAAGCTATCATCATCAGCAGCAAGACTGAACTGCTTCAGTTCAGTCTTGCTGCTGATGATGATAGCTTGGCTATCGAAACGTGCGTCCAGTACGAATTAAGTGTTGTGGTAAGGGTTTTAGTGAACTGTTTCAGTAAATTAGTTAAGGTCAAGAAATAACATTTAATGAAATATATATCCTTTATATTTGAATAGAAATACATTTTTTAGCGGATGGTAGATCTTATATACAATTTACTATACTGACCTTGCTTTGTTAAGTTTATTTCATTTTTAGTTCCACTAATCATTCTGTGTATCTTAATTGTTCAAATTATTATATCTCTATAAGGGTATCTTTAAAACATGGATTGTGTTGCAAATTTTAAGTAATACCACATTTAAAAAATAAATAAAATAAAAGATTCTTTTTTGCTGTAATGCATAACGGAATTTTACTAAATAGTGCTCAAAAAGTATGGGCATTTAATACAGTTAATTACACAAGCATTTCTTATACACACATTTAAGTGTTTTTGAGAAAACCTTTTTAGAGAACATCTCCAGTGCTACCACTAACAAAAAAAAAATACGATAATTTTAATTTAATTGATAATTAAAAATGTGTGCACATTTAATTAAATCCTATGCAATGCCTTTAGCTGTATATAGAGTAGTATATTAATTGATCCAAAAGCAACACTTAAATGTTTTACTATATTTCTTGTCCGAACTGTAACAAATGAAGTGCCTTTTGTAGATTATCTATAGCTGTTTGAACATCGTCATAATTTAAAGCAGAGTTTGCATATTTACAATATTTTTGTGCTTTCTCCATTTGCTCTGGTGATAAAGTTACATTTGTTCCCGATGGAGGTGCAACCGGATTAACATACTGAGTTGGTGAAGTGGGGAACGTTGGCAGAGTTGGAGAAGGCATAACTGGTTGACTTGGAATATCAGGCAATAAAGGTTGTGAAGGTGGCTGATTAGCCCATGGATTTGGAGTTGGATCATTTGAAGATGACGGACTTGGAAAAGTATTTGAAGGGTCTCCGCTTTCTTCTTCAGATACTTTTCCTTTTATCTTGTCTAATTCAGACTTAGGTAAAAAGTCAGTATAGTCATCCTCTTTATCATTCAGTATAATTGTAGAGCCAGGGGTGGGCATAACCCCTTTTTTCAAACAATTGTGGATATAGGCTGCTCTCCATTTTGCGTATTTTCGTTTTTCTTCAATATCTTCAGACAAATTGCCAAACTGGTCCAATACATCAAATAAAATGCCAGATTTATAGAAAGCTTTTACCATATTTCTACAAATACACGTAATAGTATGTAATTAGTCAACAATTTAAAGGGAATCTCAAAAATTAAAATTTTGTGCATATGTTATCGGCCACATCTGTAAACAATCTTGTTTAGCAAATTACTTACTAGTGCAACAGTATTCAAGGTCACAGTCTCACAGATAGATCAACGTCCATCGATAAACACCAAGCAAAATTAAAGTAAAATAACAGCATTAATTTCACTGCATCGAGTAACGTTCATCGCTGGCCATCTATTAGCAATCGTAATCAAATGATTTCGATTTAAACTTGTTCAACGTAACTAACCAACAAAATGTTTTGTTGGTTAGTTACGTTGTGGTTGCGTAAAATAAAATATATATCCCTTTTCCTAACACCCAATTACTTCAATTTCGGCTGAGCTAGTTCACTTTGTAATCATTTCAGCTTACAATCACTTAGTTATTTTATAAAAGGAGGATTCGTCTGGGCGAGTTTGGGATTATGTTGACAAAGCTAATCTTCTGTTAGTACGTACTCAATACGAATTTAGTTGGGGGGATTTTAAAATTTTACTTCGTACAACTTGTTTCTGTGAGACCGTACCACACAACTTTGGTTGATAAGAGTTGATGGTTATCGATGGCGCTCGATTGCTAATCTATCCTGTGAGACCACAGCGTGTAGGTCATAAAAGAAAACCTGCAATCATTATTATGTCCCGAAAAATATGGCACCGTTTTATTGTCATATGACAGGGTATGGTTTGTATAATCTAAACCTTAAATTTAGTAGCTTCGTGATACATGCAATTAATTGTGTGTCAACCTTTGCAAAGAAAGTGTCACTTATCAGTATGTGCAAGTGTAAAGATAAGGAAAAAGTAAATATTTTTTTTATTGAATAACTTTTATAGAGATTAGTACGGTTTCGCTTCGGTCTCCAAACAATGTCCCCGCACGCAAAACTTCACTTACGCCTCTTATGACATAACTATTCAAGCAAAGTACTCAAAATACCTTTCTGAATATTACATTTGACCACCATTCATGACCGCAACTTTCAAAGAATGATAAAACACAAGTTACGCCGGAAAAAGATGTCAGAAGCCGACGAAAGATATCTTAACAATACAGGGCTTAAGAAATCGACAACTAACTTCAAGAGGACTTGCTGCAGAATCGGCAGCGGCCAAAACGTCGGTCGATTCTTCCACAATCCGTAAGTCGCTTCTTGGGAGTGGATTAAGGGGATGTGTCAATATGCCTTTGCTGCGGTGTGACAATAAACAGAAAAGGCTCAATTACCCCAGAGAGTATAGAGAATGGACAGCGGAATCTTGGGGACGTGTTTTGTTTACGAATGAACCAAGATTTGAGATGAGCAATGTGCAAAAGCAACAGTAAAGCACGGTGGTGGTTGGGTGAACGTGTGAAGGTGCATTTCTGCCAATGGTGTCGGAAACTTAATCAGAATTGAGGATACCTTGCATTACCTTGCAGCAGTTTACTTGAAACGCATGAATTGGTCCTAGTTTTGTATTTCAGCAAGACCTGGATCTAAAACATACTACACGAATAGTCCAAAATTATTTAGAAGTAAAAGAAGATGGGGGTATATAGGAAACATATTGGCCCCCTTAGAGCCCAGATTTAAATATTATCAAGCATGTCTGGGAATCTTGGCAGAAGAAACGTAGCCCGGCAACGTAAGAATCGGCGTAAACAGTTTTTAATCCTTCAGAATGAGGGGACTAAAATTTCTCGTGAATTAATTAAAAATTTATATTTCATCAAGTAATGCATAAAAGGATCACACAAAATAATAAATATTTTGACAAAAATATAATATTTTCATGTATCTGTAGGTATAAGTTGTTTTTTTTTTTCTACAATAAAATTTGATGGTTTTTAACTCATTGTCAGATAAATTGCGTTTTCTTCAATGTTTTGATGGTGGCCAATATCATTTGCAAGGTAGTGTAAATGGCTTCCGCATACTGATGGAAATGTATCAATATTGCTATTATTATTGTTGTTTAATGTTTAAGAAATCACCTACTTAATATTTTTCTGTAATCATAAACCTTGTAAAACCAAATTCCAGACTGCATGATGTTTCATTTGGAGCGCTATTAGCAACATGAATATATCGATGCTTTACATTAATCAGTAGTATTGCAACTTTCGGGGGCACCCACAAACAGATAGCCGACTGGGCGAAGCGAATATTAACATCGACTACCCATCGGAGATGCATCATGGATATATACATACCGCGCATATAAATCTACACCCAACAATGGATCCGACCCTGTCGCGTCTCCGAAAGTTGCAACTCTATTAATCATCTATCGATATCTCTGTCTATTGAGTTTCCTACTATTATTAAAGTATGCAATTTTGGAATAATTTTAACAAGGATTTATGAAAGATAAACGATTTTGAAAAATATTCAAAATTTCTATACATTTATAACCTCTAACATTACTTGTAATGATTATACTTACTTATCAAACCTTGATTCCCTATCTTCGCTCTCTGCAAAATTAAATAATTTTAGTGCGTACTCTTCTATTATGGCCTGGGCACATGTTTCACTTGATATGCCTTCTACATCCCGATGTTCAATTTTGGTTTTCTCCAACCAATCCATAATTGCGATTAGCAATTGTGACACTTCGGGTGTTTTTGGGCCCGGAATGATTTTCATGGCAGATTGTACAGCATACATCCGACCTATCATAATAAACATAGAAAAACTCATTTTGTCAAGTACTGTTTAGTTGGTTTGTTACAAATTACTTACACCAATAGCTGACAACTATATTTCTTTCGTCATGTTCATCTGCTACTTTTAAAAAATGCGAAATAGCTTTGATATCTTGAGGAACTGGCGGAAAGGGCATTTTGAACGTAAATTTCAAAATTACAATAAAACTATAATGACTGACTAATACAATACAAGTCTATCGTATTATACACATGACAGTATATACACCACTTATAATTTTTATTTGTTGTGTTGGTTACACGTCAGAGTGTATGCAAATTGACGTATGTTGGTAGAAAATTATGAAAAGCTAAACATTTCTTTTTGTGAAGGGATATAATCATGATATAATTATTAAAAGTTAAGTATCATAAATGACATAAAATATACTTAAAAGTTATGTTTTCCTTCAAACTTAGTAGAAAGGAAGATGCGCATTTACTTTGACAACAGCCATTTTTCCTACTTTTTCTAAAATTCCCTAGTTAAATTTAATACAATGTTTTCCAAAAGTAGGTTACTGTATACTTCTTTACAATCGAAAACTATTGTACTTATAA
Source organism: Dynastes maya (assembly GCA_029619315.2). NCBI lineage: Eukaryota > Metazoa > Arthropoda > Insecta > Coleoptera > Scarabaeidae > Dynastes > Dynastes maya. The sequence continues at coordinate 73,554,966 of JAROYE020000001.1, forward strand.
TGGAAGTAATTCGGTTAAAAATTGAGAGTGCCATTCAAAAATTATGTTTGCTGCTTTATTTTGTTTTGTATTTTATATTTTGTTTGCAAAATAAAAGTACTGTATTTTATTTGAAATGCATTGAAAATGTTTCAATATGATTTACATTGAAATAACTATTGGTTTTGTTTTCATTCTATCATATCAAATTTGTTCATACAAAAATCACAAGGTAGAGCATACGATTAGTCGAACAAAGTCATAAACTATTTGTTATTTGAACAACTAATTCAGTATTAGGCCAGGAATAGACGACCGTGTAAAATGCAGCGTTTTTTGAAATCGAATAGATCTCACTAATTCTAATGCGTTGCAGCAAATAACCGTTTACTTAGCGCGATGGGCGCGAGCAATCCCAAAAGATCTCAACACAGAAAAAAAGCGCTGTATTTCTCAGGGTCGTCTATTTCCTGGCAATTTCTGGCTTTGAGGTGCGGAAGCCAAAGTTCTGGGATCTACCAAAACCTCTAAGGTATGTGAAAAGAAATGTAGTAAATTGTTATATTCAATGCTATTGCATAAATATATCTGTATTACATTAAAAAATAATACAATAAAAAATATTTCAAAAATAAAACGCTCCTATAATTTATGTATACATATATTATGGTCACATGACGAAACTCGTCATGTCATGAAAATCCTAGGCAGTTCTTGAAACGTTGGCGTATCCTGTAAACGCTTACGAGTTCATCTTCTGACGAGGCTTATCATGAGCTTTACTTTTTAGCTTATTAAATGTAGTTAGTGGTACCATCACCAGTTTAGTATTCGTCTTATTGTACCATTTATGATTTTAAGTTATGTGTAAGTATTGCCAAAACACTATACAAGGGAGTATTTCACATCTCAAGCGACACGAGGAGAGATTTTCACATCAAAAATGAAAAGTGTTATAAAAATACTGTCAGCATTGATAAATCATTTGACGTAGTTAAAAATAGTGAGCATTTTGATCTTAAAATGAAAGAGGGTAAATTTAAGCTGTGTTTCTTTCTAATTGAACACAACCAACTGTTTACAATTGTGAAACGCCTTCCAAAATTAATATAAAATCTAGACCCCACCTCAAGAACGAAAGCAACGACAATAGATTTATCTTACATTCAAATATTACAAAAAGGAGGTAAGCGAAAACAGAAATAAACGCGAAATGTTTAGACAGAATTACAAATTTATTACAACCTTAACCCTGCTGTACTGTTTAAATTTACTCTACACGTGTATCGTTCGGGTCAATATGACCCGAACCCTTATTTGCAATAAAAAATAAGTGTACTGTTTTAAAAGAAATATTTTATTTATAAAAAATAGAAATCTACATGTTCTAATAAGAAATACTTACACTTAAATATAAAAAAGTACTTATTTTATAAAAAGATTATGGAGCACAATTTGGGCAAAAGAATTGTACATGCTTCTTACAGAGATGTTTATTGCATGTTACACATGAAATATTTGTTTTGTTGTCATTAGTTGACGGACAAAATTTGCATCGTGCACGTTTTACATTAATGTTCGCTGCTGTTGAGGGTTCATTTGATGTTGTGGCTATATGTTGATTTTTCGCTTTTTGAGCTTTTACCACTATGTTGCGAGCTTCTTCTCCCCTGGGTAGGTACGCTCTTGACTCCATATGTAATTTTATGAGCGATTTTCCTAATTCTTCTAGAAATAGTCTTCTTTTTGTTAGTTTATTGTTGTTCCAATTTGGATTCGCAGCAGTCCACAATACATACGCATTGTAAGCCGAAATGTCTAGCATGTTATAAAAAATTATCATAGGCCAGCGATTGGATTTTCTTTTACAAGTATATGTGCCCACTAATTGATCGAGAGTGTCAACGGCCCCTTTAGTTGCATTGTAGTCTAGTATTATATGAGGTTTCCGATCAGTTCTTTCACTAACTTTGTTGTCGTGATGCAATGTGCTCATAAGGATCACGGTCTTACCCTTTTTTGGTACATAATTTACGACAGTTGTATCATTTGTGAAAAAGAAAGAACTGCTATGTACGTCTTTGTTAGCTATTGGCTGAGGAAGTTCCGGCTTATTTTTTCTAACAGTTCCTACCATCGTAATTTTTCTTTTCAGCAGTAACTGTCCTAGGTTGTATGATGTGAAAAAATTGTCACACGTCACATTACGTCCTCTTAGTTCGCTAGTGAGATCGCAAACCACCCGCATGCCCTGATTTTTTTCTGGTGGAGCACCTTCTTCCTTTCCTGTGTAAACTTGTACTTTCAATGCATAAGATGTTTCACTGTCACAGAGAGTCCAAATCTTGATACCATACTTCGCTGGTTTAGTAGGTATATATTGCTTGAAAGGGCAGCGACCTCTAAATGCAACTAACTGTTCATCCACCGTTACATTTTCTCCAGGATTATATAACTTGGGAAGATTTTCTACCCACATTTCCCAAATGTCTCTTATGGCCGCTAATTTATCAGTACGTCTTCTTTCCTGGCGTGTAGTCTTGTCATCAAAGCGAATCACACGGGATATCATGCTGAATTGTTCAAGAGACATGGTTGCTCGAAAAATACTTCGACCAGTATCATTGTCCCACAAACTTTTTGTAGCTTCTCCGTGCGATCGGTAGACGCCGGCAAGTAACAAAAGACCAATGTAAGCTTGAAAAGTGGTACTATCCAAAACTTTCCACTTTGTATCGTTAACTCGTAATCCTTCAATATTTGTCATCCTTATCACTTCCTTTTCGATCGCAGGTAAAAATACAATTTCAAATGCACTTTTTATGTCTGTAATTCTCGCGCATGCATATTTTGTAATTCCTGCAGGAGTGCGAATCACATTGGCGGCACAAAAACGGCCACGTTGCTGAGGTGGAAGTAAATTCCATTCAATTTTACGATCTTTAGAAAAAACTGTCTGAACATTCTGAGGCATTTGACGATTTTCTTGGTCTTGTTCACTATCTGAACTATCACTTTCCGACACATCACTTATATGATCTTCAAATTCAGAGACAGATTCACCACTATCAGAAGATTGTGCAAGAGCTAGCAGTTCTGCATCACTCAGTGGTCTTCGACTTGCCATGTTGAAATCGAGAGTAAAACTAACAAGCAAATTCAGTGCAACGTTTTATAACTAAGATATGACGCATGCGTGCAACGTCCGAGACGTACCGCGCAAAAGTATGCAAAAGTTGTCATACTACATTTATACAGAATGATATAAACGAGTATAAACAAGTTTTTGCCTGTTGTAACACGTTTGAGCTTGAATATACGTAAACAAGAACATGTAAGAAAGTAATATGTGACAGTCAAGAAAACAAAAAGATAAAACAAATAAATCATTTTTATTAGTTTCTATCATATTACGCGCAGAGATGGACCGTTATTATATGCACAATTGTGTTATATATAATAATAAATAATACAAATGCGAAAAACATATCCTAGATATATGTATATAAGGTTAATGACTGTCGGGTCATATTGACCCGAACGTAATAAATGTAAGACATGGAAATAAATATTTAAAACAAAAATAAAAAAAAGAAATGTTATGGAATATTAACGTTAACAAAGTAACAAATAAAGTCAGTGAACGCCAGGAACATTTTTTAATAAATATTCATATTACAGCGAAACAAAATTCTGTTCGGGTCAAATAGACCCGAACAGTGCAGCAGGGTTAAAGGAACGTGTAAAGAAAAAACGATGTAACTTCAGAAAATTTATTTATAACTTATTGGAATAAATATTGTATATACAGGCTAACCACCCCCAATTATAAATAGGTTAGGAAACTGGATACACTATTAGTCATATCATACATATTGTCATAGTTCATAGTATTCTTATACACAAATGGAGTAATTTTCCTAATATCTAACATAAGTAGTTGTTAAGAATTAATTTGTTCTATTTCAGAATTTCATTGATAATAAATGAACAATAAAACTTAAACAATTATAAAATGACTATGTGTTGATTAAAATTTAAGTACGATGTGCATCGATAACATTTAAAATCTATAGAAATATATAATATAAAATAGTTCACGTGTAAACGATGAAATGTATAATATGCAAACGATAGTAAACAATGTAAAATAAACTCTTAGAACTTGCAGGGGCTATGTATATCGAAACAATTAACTTCAAACTATGAATAAATTAAGAAATTGAATCATTCAAAATATCATTATATATATAAAAAATTAAAATACTATACAGAGGCAGAAATACTATAAATGTATCTTATTGGAATTTTAATTCTGTAATCAATTTTATTATTATTATTATTATTTACAAGAATTTAATTTGAAGCAACCCATTTGTATTTGATGTTATAATTTATATAACATGGCCAATAGTTCAGTCGGTTATGGAAATTTGGGCGTAGCCAATTAATGCTTTATCATCTGGGGTTTCATTATTATTCACACTGGAATTCTGAAACAAAATCACGAAAAAAATTATCGTCTTACTTTTAAAATGTAATGCGCTACATACCAGTGGAAAGGTCACAACTTTCAAGGTTTCCCGGCTATCGACAAGTTTTTGTAAATTGTTTGTTATGGCCGCCATATCTCTGCTGTCAACTAAACCTGCACCAACCAGTTCACTTGCTATACCATCAGCTGAATCCTTGCCTACAGCAAATTCAAATCTGATATCATTAAGTTCCTTCTTTGAATTCCTATAAAGCAAAGAGCAAATTTATTTATAAATAATCTATGCTTTACTCCCTACTTAAAATTTAAGTACAGCAGGTGACCGGTTAACGAATATAATTCATTCCAAGACCTTCGTTAATCGATCATCGATTTGCCATAGATTTTTATGGGAAATCGATTAATTCGTTCTCAAGGTCCCAAAAATGAAAAAAGTTCTTAGCTTATTAGATCTCTAAAGCCGTTTTACACCTGCCAATTTATTAATCAATTTCTAGAACGAGATGGTGCGACTTCAAGATACATTTGACGATCTTTCGATACAGATTTTTGGCAACTACCGTTGCCAAAAAAATGCAGAGCAGCTAAAATTCTTAGATGAAAAGGAACTCTCGTTCTTCTAATGCCTACTTGCACCAAAGGTTGCAATAAATTGCATAAATAATGAACAGAATCTTTACTTAAACTATAAAAATTCTTAAATATTTTATCATCCAACAAAAAAGGATTGCTTGCATCTCTCAAGTTTCTCCTAAAAACATTGAATTCGTTTCAAAAATAAAAAGAAAATGGTATTCCTTATTCCATAACTAGGTATTCCATTTATTTTACATAACATTGGCGGAAAATGTTTCCTGCCTTGAATTTTATATTGTATCTTACCTTTCTTCAATTTCCTTTAGCCATTACGACACAAAAAATAAATTATGAAAAATAACTTTTTTTTTAATTTAACGACCGCAAACGGCATAAAATAGAAGTCGTCTAGAAATGTTAGCGATAGGATAAGGATAAATGCAACGATTTTGTCATTAGCATTTGCTTACAGAATCCGCATAACGATATTTTTACGTAACGACTCATGAACGAGTCGTTAAAATTTTATAGAATCGGTCTCTAAGTTGTCATCATGTAAGATCTAGAAATTGATCAAATTTAAGACTTCGGAATTATTGATAGATGTAAAACAAAAACTAGTTCTACTTAAGAGCTAGGATTTGATCAATTTTTAGATCTTGAAATTGATCGATAAATTGACAAGTGTAAAATCGGCTTAATATTATTAATCTCAGCCTAGTTTGGGTACCATTTTAATACTCTCGCACCCTCTAAAAAATCTTTGACCTGGGAGCAGTTGCCCTTTCCAAAGTTCCGTGATCAATCGTGTTCTGGTTGATTCAACCGCATAAGTCGTTTGTCAACAAGTCAACACGTTGACGGACATTGGGTAACAGATTTTGTGTCAGAGAATGGCACTGCTTTTTAAGAAATTACAATACTAGAGTTGAGGAAAACATTTTTTTTCGAATTCTTTTATAAAGAAAATAAGTCGATGGGGGTAGACTACATATACGAAATTCTAATAGAAATATATTGATGCGAAGTACGACCCCTTTGTATTTGTAAATTTGACGGGAAGTCCTGTCGTTGCCCGAACGCGATGAAGGTGATGGAAACGGCAATACTCGTCGTAGTGGTGCCCGCGTACGCATCAAGGCCGTGGACGGAGATACCCGTCGGTGTCCGCCAACTGGTTAACAGATTTCTCGTACATTAATAAACATTTTTGTTTGAAATTATTGACATTTGATGAAACAAGTACACTAAAAACACATTTTGGGGGCATTCTTAAAGATACAAGTTCTTAACTAGTCATATTGCAAAGTTATCACAAATTCTTAAATCTGATCCCGGGTTAATAATAATAGATGTCGGTGTTCATTGTTCGAACATGTGCTCGTTATCCGAATTTGTTCGCTGTCCGGACCGTTCGTTAATCGGCCATCCAATGTATAGTAATTTAGCTCTAATGGCATCCGTGAGATGCAATAGTTAATGTGGACAAGATATTTACTTCACATTTCTTTTTAAAAAGCCGATCTCTTAAAAAGTCTGTTTCTCCAGATAAATAAAATATTCTTATTGCGATGTTTTTAGTGAGGCACTAGATTCATTTTCGAAACTTGCTGCTTTAAAAATTAACTGATTTGGAGTTTTATGATTAAAGCGTGACAAACGGTTGTACCTGCTGCACATACAAGGAGTTGAGTGGACGTTCGGTTATTATCGGTTGATCGGTGTGCGTGTACTATTATACGCGAACAATAGTACACGCACATCGATTAACCGATAATAAACGAACGTCCACTCGATTCCTTGCATGTATATAGTAAATACAGTGACTGCAACCGTTTGTCACGCTTTACTTATGACTGAGCAAATTTTCATTTTGATTAAGAAAATTTTCACTTTGACAACTTACATATGGAGCAGGGAGATTGATGATTGCGTTAGAATATTAAAATATTTTAAATTAATGTGTCTATATGTGGCTATATGTAGATGGATAATATCATTTTGTTGTTAGTAATTTGTGCAGATTTGGTCGTCTTAGGATGGGTTCCGCTGTTAAATATATACAGTAAGGTTCTAAAGTAAGAGCGCTAACTAGTCTCCTGTGACGTCAAGTTGATCAAAAGAGCTTGTTGCTAGGTAACATAATCATTACAATTGCGAACTGCTTTGACAAAAAATAATCAGATTTAAATTATTAGACAAATTGTTGCGCAACCATGGCAAATTTACACGATATTAAAATTGATCGAGCAATTTTGCATGGTTTGGACCAAAACCATCCTAAAAGTAACCACATTAAAGGTTGGGAAGCAGACATATTGTCTACCAAAGAACCTTTCAGAACTAATGAATTCAAAGTTGGATAAAGTGAACAAATAACATAGATTAATAGAAAAAATAACATTAAGGAAAAATAATACATGGAATAAAGAACGAAAAATGAAGAACATAATAACAATAAATAACAAGAATAATTTGCGCTTTTGGAATTGAGATTTGACAGTGCAGCAATTGTTACTATAGTGTTACCTGCCAACAAAAGTAATAGTGTTTATATTCAAATGTGAGGTCAACATATAATGAAACTATTTACAAAGAGTCCTATAAGAGTGGAGGAAGAACTTTATTGTTTCTAATTGTAGCTCGTTGCAAATTCAATCTTCGATTAATGGGATGTCTACCTTTAATCTCAATCATTTCGATATAGCATATTGCGCATGTGTATGTAATACGATAGTAAAAACATCAGTATGTGTAAAAAGTGCTATAGTACAAAATATACAACGCAGTGTTCATTTGTTTATGTTTGTTTTAGCAAAATTATTGCCACGGGTATGTTTTTTTAAACCCTATTTTACACCCTATTTTGTTTCGCCGCTGGTAAAATATCTCACTATTTTATAGTAAAAACGATACGCCACTGACTGGCGACGACATCCTAAAATAACACACTACATGTGTTATTACTAGTCTGGGCAAACAGCGGTAACAGTCAGTGTAGTAGATATGTGTTGCGGAGTCGGCGATTATTTATTTCACGCGTTCACAGCGTCAGTACTAAATCGATGCCGTATGCGAGTAGTTCTGTGTATATGTAGGCTGTCGTAACTTATTTCGGAATTATACGCTTATGTTTGCTTTAAAAATGTTGCAGTTAGGTACGTCGCGAAAACGACCAATGGCAGACACAGTTAAAAACTTCATAGTGGACATGCCGCACTTAATTTTTGATGGCGCTGAAATTCAATGTCTAGTTTGTAAAATCCCTTTAATGTGTTGGTCCAGAAGCCATTGTCAACGTCACATCGAAAGCAAAAAGTGGCATACGAGACCAAGAAAAATGTACATTTGATTTATGTGTTACTCTTATTTTATGTAATCTATCGTTTCATTTACTAGACAATGAAGCATTTGTCTCCTTCTGGAATAAATATGCGGACTGTAAATTACCTAGTCGGGACATCGATACGAAATGTAGTGCCATTTGCTCGTGAATATATAGAAAAAAAGAATGAAAACGGAATTGAAAGATAAAAAACTGTGGTTGTGTGTGGACGAAACAATAGATCGTCAAAAACATTCTGTGGTTTATGTAATGGTACGTATGTACAATGGAACTACATCGACCGTCATCCTCCTTACTTGCTTGCAAAAGAGTTATAAATTGTACTGCTGATGAGATTTTAAAGGTGGTGTTGAACTCATTGAACAAATTTGAAGTTTCAACTAGGCAACTTTTCATGTTTATGAGTGATGGTGCCGCAAACATGCGTTCTTTGGGCCGATCTCTTAAAGAGCACAGTGGCAACTTCTTACATGTAACGTGTAAAATCCATACTCTAAATCTAGCGGCACAAACGATTCCTGCATGTTTTCCACTAGTAAATGCAAATGAATAGAAAAATTACAAAATGTTTCGATGTCGCTAGTGGATTCTGTTCAAATTGTGAATGATGTTCACGCACAGTTATGCGCTGTAGAAGGCGAAACAAATTGGTGTGTAATACGAAAATTTGAAAGTGTTTTAGAGATTTTCTTATATTAAGACAAATTTTTGAACGTGCGTGTGAAGATGCATTAATTAAAGATGCTAGATCGCTAGATGACGAACAGTCGTTTTTGGCATTAAAAAATATATATTCCGCACGTCATACTCACTTGACTGAAACAGCTGTGGCAACATGTCTAATGATACAAATATTTAACAGATGTTACCGTTTGTGATTTCACGGAAGACTTTTAAAACGGTAAGTATTTCAGCACGTTTTATAATTTATTTCTTACCTTCTATTTTATGTGTAAACTTTTATGCGCTCGCCACGCCTCTGACTATTACCGCATATTTGCCCAGGTTAGTTATTACTTTATAATAATATAATGAAAGTATTAAATATACTTAATATTTTTGGTCTTCCCCGTTGCGTCATTAATAATCCAACAAACCAGGTATGTACTCCAAAATTTAAACAAATTCAACAAAAAAGTAGATTTCAAAAATGAGTCTTCAAAAGTATGACTAAGATGAATAATTGTCACCTTAATCTTCTATTGAACGTGTTAAATATTTAATTCACACATGCCGCCGACAACATAAGCAATTTTCAATTTATTTTTGCAGGTTTATTGAGTGTCCCACGCATTCTTTCTTTTAGTAAATTATACGAAAATATCGTGCAAAATGAGTATTTGGTTTATTAATAAAAATTGTTTTATTGAATTATGTTAAAAGCTAAAGGCCAAATACGTGATGCAATTCACATTGTTAATCTCTTGTAATATTTTCACGCAAAGAAGGGAAAAATGGCGTTGAAAGAATATTAAAAATAATTGAATACTAAAAACAGTAATGAAAAATTTGATTTGTATGGATAAAAATAAGAACGTGACGGATAAAATCGAAATATATACAGTAGAGTCCCAGTTATCCGAGTTGCGATTAGTCGAGTTCCGTATTAACCAAGCCAAATATCGTTTTTTAAAATACTGGGTCGAAGTTGGTTAGAAATTTATCTGCTTTATTCGAGCTTCAGGATTCCCCTATTTATATCACAATCGATGACAAAGCAGATTGTCATTTATTTGCAGTCGGGTATGATAGATCGGAAAAAAGTCACAGTGTAAAGCAATTGAATATATGCAGAGAATATCTGCTGAATGCAATCGACAAATTTAAAGAAAACTTTAAGTGAATCGAAGAAAACTGGTGTACAAGTGACAATATACAACCGCGATGAAGACTGAATTATAAAATGCTCTCTGCTGAAACATTGACATCTTGGCAAGAAACTTCAGCCCTTGGACACAAGAAGAGTAAAGAAAGATGGTGGCTTATGCGAATATATCGGGAGGATATCAAGTTCAATTGATAGTTATTAGAAAGTGGGTCCGACTAAGTGCTCTGAAAAAAAAACATGGTTTTATGAAAAATTTTATCCGTTAGTACAGGATTGTTAAAAAAAGGTGGTCTTCCCATTGAAGCAGTTATGTTAGTAGACAATGCCCCATTACACCCAGGAGTATATTTACGAAAAGATGGCATTCTTGTGATATTTTTTCCGCCAGGTAACTGGTATATTACAGCTTATGGACCAAGGTGTTTTTGAAATATAAAAAAAAAAAAAAATACAGGCGATTGTTTCCCGAAAATCTTTTAGGACTCACAGAAAATGAAGATCTTGTGTCCTGTGCGAAAAATTGCACTGAAAAATGTCGTGTATTGTCAGGCATGGAATAATATGCGGGAGATGACAACATAACTTGAATATATGGAATATTAAAAAAAAAATACGTAAGCTACATTCTTACACCATACATACATTGGTGGGTAATTTTTTTATAAATTGTGCTATAATATACATTTTCCTAAATATCTTGAAAAGTATCAATTTTATACGCGTAATAAATGACTTTTTTTGCATTTTTGTAAGAGGAATTTGATAAGATAGATAAAAATAGGTAATCGTATTTAAAAAAATTGAATTTTGACACATCTTCCATTTGAAACTTTAATCGTAATTTTCGAAAACTTAATTTGAATTGTAATACTACCATATACGGTCAATAGTTCCGCAAAATTTCAATTTTCCAAGTTAAACACGTTCACAGTTATTACAGTTCACATGCACTCGTCTACCTGTCAAAAATTTTGAAAAAATGCAAATATTTAAAATATGGTTGGAAATAGCAACATAGTCGTTTTATCAAACAAACCTTAAAATTGAATGAATAATTCAAAAATGTAATAATATATAGGGTGTTCCATTTAAAATAACAAAGTTGACAGATATTTCCGGTATAACCGTATGTGACAAAATATTCAAAATATTTTAGATTAGTAGTACATCTAGGCTATAGTATATTAACAAGTTTTCAAAATTTTTCAATGTATACCCTTTCATATATCGATCGATGCAGATCCCGGTGAGATATCCTGTATATACAGAAAAAAAAATCATTAATAGACATATAATCGCGTTATCCGAGTTTTCGTTTATCCGAGGCAGGTGCCGCCTACGTTACTTCGGATAACTGGGATTTTACTGTATGTGTATGCATATGGAAAAGCAATGTACTGACCTGCAAGGCATTGGGAATTGATTTGGTAATCTGGATGAAGGGTCTAGGATAAATTTCAAATCAAGATCAAATTATCAGTCCCATACCTCATCCTGAGAACAAGATTTACTGGTGGTATTTCACTTTCACTGCTTTCTTCATGTTCCGAATCAGATCCTGCTGAAACAATATTCAGAGGTCTCGACTCTGTATCTGTATCACTTTCTCCTCCGTCATCCGCTTCGTCCTCGCTTGACCAGACCCATTCTCCTGTTTCCTTCCTATGTAATCTGCCTGACGCACCCGGTTGCCGTTTCGACGCCTGTAAGCAAATTAATTATGTGGAATTCAACAAATCAAAAACATATTTACAAATAAGTTAAGTTGTCACCCGAGTTGACGCTAGATATTATTCGAATTGGTCGAGTCAATTTAATATTCGACTTGTAACATCATTAAATTCTATGTCCAAAAACATAAGCAATAGATGAAATAAATAAAATAACCTTCTGCACTCGAGTTTCTAGACTGGGTCCAATCGCGACTAGCGTTTGTTGTAAGTATTTCTTATCCTTTGCTTTCTTGAAGAATGGGTGCTTCAATAGTTCTGATGCTGAAGGTCTCTTATTCGGCTCCTTTTGTAAACAATCCACAATCATTTTTCTAAACGTTTTCCCATACACCTAAAATCACATAAAAAAATTGTCAACACGGACATTTTTAAGAATAAAATCGTTGGTCTACGGATTAACATGATAATGCGAATTAACAGTTATCATCTATTAACACCTTTTTAAATAGTTACTAGTACGATAAACCTTTTGTTGTGGATGTTATACAGAGTGAGTCGGGAGGAACGGACTAAACTCCAGAAGTGTAATGTACACGTGAAAATAATGTAAAAGAACTCATATGTTCTTGTCCGATTTTCGTAAGTTTTTAAGTTGTAGCCTAATTACAAATAAACAAAATTTCACGCGTTAAGATTTTTTTAATCATAGCGTTCTCATAATAAATGTTCAAAAATATCGCCATTGACCTCTAAACATTTTATGCTTCGTCTACAAAGGGCGTCTCTTGCTCTCCGGATTGCTTAATGTTTTCTTTAACATCGGCTGCAGTATTTCTAACACGTCAGATTGGTGCATCCCAAGTGTCGACTTTTACCTTGTAAACTTAATTTTTGAGTTTAGAAACACATTGTAGTACCTTATATTGATCCTTTTCTTCTGCACCAGTATCCAAATTAGGAGGATCATTTTGTAAAGTCAACATTAAGACCTTCATTGGAGGATATTTATGATATGGTGCAGTGCCTGTTGCCATTTCTATTGCTGTTATACCAAATGACCAAATGTCAGCTTTAAAGTCGTATCCATGATCCTGTATTTAAGTAATTTTTATACATAAAATAGAAAAACGAGACAATTCGTTCAATAAAATAGTCAAAAATAAAGACAATGTATGGAAAAAAGCAAAAATTAATAAAAGATTGCAAATTTTTTAGATTACCTGCTCCATAACTTCGGGGGCCATCCAACATGGTGTTCCAACAAACGTATGTCTCATTTTCTGTCGAGATAAGTCTCTGCCAGTTGCGAGCCATGCTGATACACCAAAATCAGCAATTTGAACAGTTCCATCTTCTCCTAATAAAATATTTCCTGCTTTAATATCCCTATAATTATCATGAAAATTAAATTCAATCAATAAATATTATCCAATTTACCTGTGTATTTGGCCATTGTTATGGAAATATTCCAAACCTTTAAGAACTTCTCTTAAAACAGTTGCAATAACTGGTTCATCAAAAACTCCATTTCTACAATTTGCCGTCCTCATTTTATGCTTGATTATATCCAGTAAACTTCCCCCTAATATTAAGTAATAATTATAAATAAATTGTAAGGTTACAATTTACGTACCCTCTAATAATCTCAATACAAGCCATAATTCTTCTCGCACCACAAAACTGGTATGATAGGTTACTACATTCTCATGATTACAGCTAGACATTGCTTGTATCTCTTTGAGTAATTCGTCCATGGATGTATTCCATTTTTCCAAATTTATCCTTTTTATGGCACATTTTTCATTTCTAGGTTTACATAAAGCTTCATGTACAACAGCAGTAGCACCAACACCTATAATATCAATAGATTTAAATATATGCATGTGACTTATATTGATTACACAAAAAATATAAATATATAAATTAAGGTCAATTTAATTGCTGCTATTCTCTTTATTAAGTAGTCTCCTCAATTGAAACGAATGTATCATTTTAATAAAGTCGTTGGATTTAAATAAAAAACGCGTATTATCTACCTATAAATGAGGTAAGGAAAAAGTCTATTCAAATAACTTGACCAAATAAGTTCATAACCTTAAAAAAATTAACATTCGTTCAAAGAATCAACACGAATTGATTTCTGGCAAGTGATATATCTATTAATATAAAAAATAGTGTTTTTCATAAGTATTAGAAACTTGTACAAACCTATTACTTTTCCCAATTCATAATCATCCTTGGAATTTGGCCAGGGAACACTCGACTGTGATGCTGAAGCCGCCATTTTTCGAGATAAAACATTTCCTATGTTACCGAGGGAATTTCTGGCCGCTCTGGCATATTCGCCTAATGATAAATAATCGTAAGATGTTATCGATTTCTGCCGAAAGATGCCAGGGGAACCTGACGGCAAAATATCGGATTGAGCCTTTCTAAAAATAACTCGCTAAAATATTTTTCTTTCAATGTTCGGAATGATATACTTTTTTCCTACTACTAGCGTACTCAGGAATCTATTATTTTCGAAAATTACATGATCGGTAGGTTCCAATGTAAAACTTTCTTCTTTGCGAATATGGCCAATTTTTCTAAAAAAGAGTAAAACAAGATTATTTTAGACTTACTACAGGATGGCATATTTTTAAAGTTAGTTAATAATCGCGTTAAGTATGTCAAATTAATTTATATAGATAACAATAGGCAAGTAAGAATAGGCAACCAATTTTTCTTCTACAGATAAACTGAAAGGTAAACATACAGTATAGTCAAAGTCAAAATGTATTGTACCACATTCTCTTTCTACAATGAAATTTATTCTTATGATTATTATTATTGTAAAGAGACAAACTATCATATTTTTTACGCTAATACGTACTTATACAAACAATATTACAAAAACATGATTGATATACATGTGAAATATGACAAATAAATAACATCACAATGTCATGTTAATAACACGCCTACGACAATATTTGGAGAATTTAGTGTATTGAGTTAGTTCTAGTGTGTTTTAACTGTCAATTCATTCAACATTCTTTCATTCTTGTTTAGGTTCCCAGTAAACATTTTTTTTTCAGATTTTCAGAATTTCCCAGATGATTTAAGTTAGTAGTTTCGCCAATAGTGAACATATTCGTTAATTTCTTAGTGCAAAGCATGCGAATATCTTTGGGTGTTTTTTAATTGCGTAAACCTCTAATCGAACAGTTCAAACAATTTTAAAACGCAGTTCTATTTTACTCGACTTGTAAAAAACGCACCCTGTTATAACTACCAACTTAAATCGTACCCCAAATTAAGAACATGTGTACTGGCTTTCCTTTTTGTATTATTATTTTACATTTTATTTTTCAAATACGAGTCAAAATTTTATGCGACAATGGATCGCATATGCTTATAAGATATTGAACTTTTAATTATTTCTCCCGGGATATTACTAGAGACCACCATTTTGGATTCCCTGTCATAGGCGTGCATGAGCGAACAGCTTCTAGTCGCTGCTCCCCGTCCTGTAAGTATCTAGTACTTGAGCGGCTGTTGTTGTGTGAGATTGTTTATTGACTTATTTATGAATAGCATATGCGTACGCGCAATTCGGACCGAATGCAATATTGAAAGTTCCTAAAAACGCATCAACTCCCCTGTTTGCTAACAATGTAAAAACATTTTTATGGCAATTCCCAGACTTAAAATATAATAGTAAAGAAGCGATGTGTTTAGTTTGCGACAAGAGTTTATTATATTGGAAAACACAAATGTGTAGGAAACATGTAAATAGTGCAACACACAAATAAAAAAAAACTGGAAGAAGACCATATGATGCATTTTAATTTGATTTAAGATTGTATCTATCCTAGTAGAAAGTATTGTATTACGTAAAAATATAGATTTTACTAGATTACGACAGATTTGTAATAGTGGTGCTCTCGCAGATCCATTCAACAAATTCAAAAACTATTTTAACTACGCGACCATTACGTACAGTACTAGATGTCGAACGCCCATTTTCTGCGTATAAACAGATATTTACACGGCAGCGGATAAATCTCAAAGAAACAACTGCAGACGTGCGCAATGCTACAGATGTTTAGCCACACCCATCAGGCTTTCTTTATACATATGTAAGCATATTGCCTAAGTTGTTATTATTATGGTATATCTAGGTTTTCATTCTAGGTTCTATTATACTATGTATATTACTCGCATTTTTACATGGCTAAAGCCACCGCATTGACGCCACTGCTTGGGAAACCAAGTGGTGGTCTCTACATATTACGTTTATGTTGTATATACCGTGTTCCAAATGTAATATAAAAATGTATGAATTCTATTATACTTTTTCATGTTCGACTTTAGCATATTTTTTTGGTATTTGCGTTGTTGTTCTTTGTCATATTTAATAAAGTTAGAATGTATTCGATATATTTTTTAAGTAAAACACGCATATAACACATGGGCTGAAAAGTCCCGGGCCTGACAAAGAAAACACGTTTTTTTTGTTCAAAATTAGCTTTATTCATCAACGTAATTTCCATCAAGAACAACGCAATCATTCCAGCGCCGCTCTTACATTTCAATATCACTTTTGTAAAACGATTTATCTTTTGCCTCAAAATATGCCTCAGTTTCAGCGATAACCTCTTCATTCGAGCGAAATTTCTTACCGGCGAGTATTTTTTTTAGGTCTGCGAACAGCCAGTAGTCGCTGGGAGCCAAATCTGGCGAATACGGTGGATGTGGGAGCAATTCGACGTTCAATTCATGTAGTTTTGCCATTGTTTTGATTGACTTGTGACACGGTGCGTTGTCTTGATGAAACCAAATTTTTTTCTTCGCCATATGCGGACGTTGCTTTGCAATTTCGGCCTTCAGACGCTCCAGTAACGCTATATAATATTCACTGTTGATGGTATTTCCCTTCTCAAGATAGTCGATGAATATTACACCACGCACATCCCAAAATACCGAGGCCATAACCTTTCCAGCCGATTGTTGTGCTTTCGGGCGCTTTGGACGAGGTTCACCAGTTGCTGTCCACTCAGATGACGATCGTTTTAATTCCGGAGTGAAGTGATGGATCCATGTTTCATCCGTTGTCACATATCGTCGCAAAAATTCCGGTTTGTTACGTTTAAACATGGCCAAACACTGCTCAGAAGCATCAACACGTTCTTGTTTTTGGTCAACAGTGAGCAAACGCGGCACCCATTTTGAACAGAGCTTTCTCATAGTCAAATGCTCATGCAATATAAAGCCAACACGTTCTTTTGATATCTTTACGATGTCAGCTAACTCACGCAACTTAACTTTTCGATCATTCAAAACGATTTTGTGGATCTTTTTGATGTTTTCTGGTGTTACCGCCTCATTTGGACGTCCACTGCATTCTGCATCATCGGTGTCTCTACGACCATGTTTGAAGTCAGCAAACCAACGTTTTATTGTTGTTTCTGATGGAGCGGAGTCCCCATAACACTTTTCAAGCCATTGCTTCGCTTGAACGGTATTTTTTCCCATCAAGAAGCAGTGTAAAATTAAAACACGAAATTGTTTTTGATCCATTGTTTTGGAAATAACAAAAGTAGCGTCACTCTTAACACAATCTCACAAACTAATGAATAGAATATCATGAAATTTTAACAGCTGTCTTTTTAAGGTTAGTACTAACTGCAAAACAGGTGAATGCAATAAAACTAGCGCCATCTATGTGTTAGGCCCGGGACTTTTGAGCCCATGTGTTACTTTATTAAAATGACCCTTTCAAATACAAATCCAGTAATATTCATCTACCTTTTTCTGGTCAAGAATATACAAATTTTATGCTTTACTTTTCAGACACGGTATACATAATTCTATACTTATATTCAGCTTATTATTATTATATTAAATATTAAAGGTATTTATTCGATTACTAAAATAATTAAGCTTTACTATTACTATTGCATTCGATTGTATTTCGACTATTACTACTATTATTCAATTGGAAAATTCATTCCAATACTTTAATTATTAATTTGTTATGATTTGATTTGGCACGTCCTATGTTATTGTTGTAAAAAACGTTTTTATTTTTTTCATTTCGTATTATATTGAAAATTGTAAAAACTATTGTTAATTACAGTGGTTACTATAAGCGAGTCTTTTAAGATTTTTTTCTTAGTTAAGAAACGAATACTATTTATAATTGAACTAAAATAATTTTATATAAAAAAAAAAAAATTACCTACAGCAATTTTTACATTTGACGACAGCAGTGAAGCTGTTATTCTTAAATAAAGCTAGCATTTGTTTGCAAGTTTGTTAGTAATTACTCGAGTATTTTCAAAATTGCATTTAATGGATTTTCAAACAGTATGATGAGAATAATAATATAACGCTAGAAAGAATGAATTGAGTTTGAATGAAATTGTTTATAGTGTGAGGTAATTAAGATCTATCTAAAACTGAAGCATAAATTAAATATCAAATATTGGCCATCGTCTTCATGTCTTCTTTATTAAGTCCTTTTATTTGATACGCAAACAATTGATTTGACTCTTATTCGTTTAATCAAGCATGTAAATAATGTATTGAATGTAACAATCAAATAACCAGTTATTTCTGGAAATGTTGGAGACATTTGTAAAAAAATAATGAAAGGATTACATAAACAATGCAATTTCTTTCGATTACATTCCTAATTATAGTAATTATGACAATTTTCAATTGTTGCTGCTGGATACGCTATACGCAGACACATCACATACAAATTCTTATACCGGCGGTTCTGAAAGCCTGATAATCATCGTTCATAAAGGCAAATTGTTGATAACAGCGGAGCACGTATATGGGGGTCTTTTAAAATTATTAATATGACCTTAATACCGGTTACTAATTCACTCGTTCTATTTATAGCAACCGCAAATTGTTTATTATTTACCTGTTATACTAAATACATTAGAAACATTAATTTTACTTATTTATATTGCAAATAAATTGAGGCCACTAGCACGTGATTACGTGAAACACCTGACGTGCTTGATGGACTTATTGAAGTGACGTATTTTCTTTTGTGTATTTGTGATCGTCTGCAAATTTGTAACTGTAAACTTTCCCTAACCGTTTTTGGAAACAACAGTTATTCAGCGCCAGTATAAAATTAAAACAACTGAAGAATGTTATATATGATATATATTTTAAGCCGATTTTACACTTGTCAATTTATTGACAATTTCAAGATCTTAAATAAGAACATAACCCTTGTATTACACCTATCAATATATTGACAGAAATTAATTGTGTCTAGTGACGTCAGAGGCGTCCTCCTTTTACAGATTATAAACTGAAATGATTTGCAAGCGATTATAAAATGAACCAGCTCAACTGAAAATGAAGTGATTAGGTGTCAGTAAAAGGAACACATATTTTAATTTACACAACCAACCAAGAAAATGCAACAAAATAAATGATTACGATTTGAACTTGTATCTTAGCAATTGCACATTGCACCGAAACTGAATACTTGTGAATGAAATGCTATCAGCGTCAAAGTAATTATATGGTGATTTTGAAAGAATGAGTATTCATTTAATAGGGTAAAATGAGGACGCCACTGGTGTTCGATACCTAGTTGCCTGTTCCTTAACAGTATTTTAATTTTTGAATTATTTCATTTTATTTATAATGTATTTATCAACTCCAAAAACGTAGCTTTGACTGCATTCAATAGCTTATTAAAAGAATCTTCATCCATCCGAAGGTATTTCTTGTTCTGGATCTGTTGCGAATTCTATTGCAACTAATGATAAATTGCCTTTTTTCGGTTTCAGCCACGGTTGCCTTTGTTATAAGGTTAGTTATTTTGGGTAACAGCAGAGAGAATACAACTTTTTTCAAATTTATTATTCGCTTTCTTTGCCTTATTAACTTTATCCTCGTTATTATATGTACAAAATCGCAATCTACGTACACGTACTCCTCATGATACAATGACAGTAATGAGTGTGATGAGTGATGGCCACGAGCGGTACCGCGCATCGGCGTAGAATCAGTTCGGACCGAGAGGAACGGTAGTATTACTTCGTCTGCGGAGCAGTACGGACATTTTCGCTGCCGATCATTTGCGCAATTGTTTATCTGTCCTAGAAAAATTATGATTTCGTCAGCAAAACGACCGCGGTCGGACAAACTACGGAAAATTTATTGCAGAAATTCCGGACTTAATATATGAAGGTGCTAAAATTAAATGTGTAATCTGTAAAAGTCCCGTTAATGTGTTGGTCCAGACAACATTGTTTACGACACGTAAATAGTGAAAAGCATGTCTCAAAAAGAAAATGCGCACGAGACAATGAAAAATTTATATTTAATTTATGCGTTACGTTTATCGCATGTAATATACCGTTTAATTTACTAGACAATGAACCATTTATCTGCTTTTGGAATAACTATTCGGAGTGCAAATTACCAAGTCGTTACGAAGAATTGTGCCATCTGCACGCGAACATATTGAACAAAAAATAAAATCGGAGTTGAAAGATCAAAAATTGTGGTTATGTGTCGACGAAACAACAGATGGGAAGAATCATTCTGTTCTTAATGTAATGGCACGCAAATTGGAACCTCATCAATCGGCACCTTCAATTCTATTAGTCTCCAAACGAATACAACAGTGTACTGCCGAAGTAATTTCAAAGTTGGACAAGTTTGAACTTTCAACAAACCAACTCTTGATGGTAGTGAGTGATGGTGCTGCAAACATGATTTCTGTAGGCCGGTCTCTTAAAAAGCATTCTGCTAATTTGTTACACATTACGTGTAAAATTCATGCTCTCAATCTTGTGGCGGATAGTATCAGAAAATGTTATCCTGAGGTAGACGCTTTAATAGCGCATACCAAAGCAGTATTTGTCAAATCACCGAAACCTATTCGCGAATTTCACAGACTGTGCCCCCGTATACCAGAGCCACCAGAACCTATTCTAACTCGTTGGGGAACATGGTTGCAGGCCGCGTTTTATTATCATAAATATTTTGACAATATTAAGAACGTGGTTTTACAATTCGATACAAAGGAAGCTGCCGCTATCCAGAAAAGCCAGTCGAAATTTCAAGATAGTCAGGTTAAAATGGATTTAAAAATCATTCACGACAATTACTTCGGGCTAGCAGATGCAATAGAAAAATTACAAAATCCTGCGGTGCCGTTAGAAGAATCTCTACAAATAGTGCAACATGTTCACGCACAGCTATGCGCGATTGAAGACGCAAAAAATGTTTCTGTTCTAGAAAAATTGAAAGTGTTTTTGAGAAAAATTCTGATTTTGGCACATTAAGACACATTTGTGAAGGTGCGTCAATAGAATCGTTAAGTTATTTGAAAGATTATTTTATTTACGCAAATATTACGTCACTAGATGTAGAACGTCCGTTCTCTGCATATAAACGGATTTTTTCCTCATGCCGTACTAGTTTTGCCGAAACAACAGTTGAAACATATCTAATGTTGCAGATATTTAACAGACATTATTCACTTTGTGATTTCACGGAGGACTCTTAAAATGGTAAGTGTTTGAGCACGTGTTATTTAATTTTTATTTAAAAGATGAGCGAAATTATTTGCGGCAGCAAACATCTCTATTAGCAGAATAACTCTAGTGGAACGCGAGGCCTGGTCGACTCTACGCTACTGCGCGGTACCGCTCGTGGCCAGCTTTAGTAATAATACAGTATCTTAAAAACAAAGAAGTGATGAGACTGTTCACTTTCTTTGCTTTTGATAATATCAAAATTCTGGATGTTCAAAAGAATGCCCTTAAACGTAACATTCTAGAAATGTTATATTAACAAGTTTGCAGATGCCATTAATTATCAGAAAGACATGGAAAATCTAAATACCATTTACATAGATTTAATTACTTAAATTGCCACCTCTTGCTATTTATGTAATTCTATGACTCAGTTATTGTTAACTCTCTAAAAAATTTAGGTGCTCATGATTTTAATTGGCGTTATACAAAATATAATTCTTAAATATTCTCATACAAATTAAGCTAAAATATCTTTTTCTGTTTTGTTTGTTTACTTTTTGTTAAGTTTGGGGCGTGCAAATTTCGTTTATTCTATTTTTGAATGTAAACGAATTATTTTCGTATATTTTAATATTTTTGATGAACTGTAATTCCAATTTTGTGTTACTTCAATAATTTTGCGTAAGACAATTACTAGTTATCTTATTGTTCTTCATAGCATCCTGCACCTAAAAACGTAAATAATTTTTTTAATAAGAAATATAACAATATACACTGCTTTCACCATGAAAGGAATAAATTTGATAAAATTTTAGCAGCCTTTTTTTGAAGAACATGCTCGAACATGTGGATGTATATTTTTAATTTGTGTTTTTTTTACTTATACCACAATTTAATTTCATTTCCGGTTTGAGCGGGAGTAATAATAACCTGGTTAAAATATAACACCCTGTACGTTTTTATAGATGTAGATGGACGATTAAATAAGGTTCTCTCTTAGTAAACCTCCTATATTCAGGTTTATTGTAAATAGTTTGTGAGACTTCAATAAACATGAATAATAACTTGACCGAGTCAGCAAATGAACTCGACAATTTAAAAAAAATCATAACTACCGTATGTCAAAAGTGTTTATTAATTAATTACGAGTTTGCACATCTAATTAAATTCAAAAAGATGATATTATATACGATTTTAATCTTCTCTTTCTAACAATTTATGTATGTGTTTCTCATATGTAATACAATTACAATTATTTCTATTTATACATTTCAAAAATTATTATTACGTACCAGGTACGAAAGTTTTTAAAATCGATATCTAATTATGTGTACCTAATTTAGATTTCGTCAATGAACTCTTTTTAAGTTCGTTATTTATATAATTGGGTTTCTTCGTGTTCTTAAGAGGGCTCACTCCGTGACGAGTAGTTTCTCAGGGGTACAGGTGTGTAGCGGGGTAATGTTTTTAAGATGGGAAAGGGCGGTGCCTAAGCGAGCACGTTACTTTCCCCGTACCAATAATAAAAGAGTATATGTGCATATGTACGTATATCCACGCATTGTCTACCGATAAACATCCATATTCTTGTTATGTGCTTGCTTTTTCGTCGCAGGAATATAGCATACATGGTAAAAAAATATTATAAAAAATCAAACAATTGTAGAACAATTTACTACAACTTGTTTGAGAATATACGACTGGTCACAACTTGCATAAATCCTTACTACTCGATTGTGGTTGACGGATTGTATTTCTATTAAATACATTATTGTAAATTTAGTCAATGATCTGTTACAAAGGTTGCTATAGTAGTGTCAAGTTTTAGTTACACACGTTGTAACAACATTGTTTTACAGATTGTGTTGCATAATACAATATGTATGTGTGCAGTGTTCGTGTAATTATAACGGTTGAAAGTAAAATGTAATAACAATAACTATTCTTATGTTTTCGTATCTCCAACAGCTTCCCAATTTACAGGTAGAATTGGTCAGGCACGAGTATGTGACTAACACCTGTGCCGTTTCGCAGGTATGTGATGATACCATCCCTTCAAACATTCGAGAAATTTGGAGTAAAGAGATAAACTACGGAAGACTTTATTTCGAAAGAATTGAGAACCCGATGAAAATGATTTGACTATATAAAACCAGATGATTTATTAGAAAAAAAAAAGTTTTCGTTGCGACATCAATTGGTGAATAACCAATACTATCTGGGTCTAATCCTAAGGCAGAAAACACTTGGTTCATGGATTTAGATAGGCTTCGATAATAAAATCGTCTGCACAGATAAGCGGTGATTTATTTATAAGCTCACTCATTTTCTATTATTTATTTTGAAAAAGATAGGAAGCTTTATGTCAAAAATGACCACAATCTTGTCCTGCACGTCTCGACACAAAGATTGTTGGAAAGAATGGTACATTTATGTGAAACAATACAATAGAAACTTGACCATAACACAGATAATACTTGCGTTATTAACTGTTACAATATTAAAAGGTTCCCAAAGCCCTACAGCAGCAATAAGACGTGTTAGGCGAAATCCGACAACATTGGCGTGTGCAGCAGCTCTCCCACTCTATATACGTACCACTCCCGTCTCGCTACGCCGCTCAGTGTTGGCCAAGCAGCCGTCCGAGATGGAATTCCCGATCGCCGCTACCGCCAGGTGCGAAATTCGCGCTGTGATATGTTTTTTCAACGCGAAAGGGGTTTCACCTATAGACATTTATCGTCAATTAACCGAAGTTTATGGAGAAAAGTGTATAGCTATTCAACACGTCCGCAAATGGTGTAGGGAATTCACTGGAGGTCGGACGGAAATTCACGATGAAGAGCGGAGCGGAAGACCATCAGTTTTAGAGGAAATCGTTGAAAAGATCGAGAGCATACTGCTTGAAGATCGGAGGGTCACCATTCGTCAACTCGCTCTTTGGATTCATGAGATTTCCAACATCACAATTGAGGTTATTCTTGAAAGGACTGGCGGCAGAATTTTACGACATGGGGATACAGAAGTTGGGGCACCCTCTGCAAAAATGCTTGGATAGAGATAGCGATTACGTCGAAAAATAGCTTAATACCTTTAACACGATGTGTACTGTTAAGGAAATAAAGAATGCTGTTTATTTTGAAAAAATATGGGAACCTTATTTTACGATCATCCCTCGTACATACATTTTATCAAGTGATTTTTTCCGTGTATGTACGTGCTGCATTGAAATATACTTATGTACAATTAGATTCCACATAATCGGTTTAATCTTCGTGTCCATTGAGAACTATAAAATAGTATCTGAATCACACTGCACATTTTTCAAAAAAGTTGACTACAGCCAATTATTTTTTATTTCAGCGGCCACCTTGTAAACCTTTCAACGTGAATCGTAACTTTAAATACTGCGAAGTTGACTTGTTAAGTTAATTTGCGGGTCATTTACAAATCGCGGACTTCGATTCCTTTTGTGGGCCTTATTTTGGTCTAAGATTTTGGTTAAAACTTTCAATAATGAATCGTACATTTTTCACTATTTGTTGGTAAATGAAATAAGTGACTTAGATTTTGCGAAGTGTCAACAATATTAGTTAAATAATGTCTTATACTGAAGCATGATTCATAGGAATATAAAAATCTTAACAAACGACTTTCTAATAGCTTTACACGACCAAACAAATATGATACAATGAAAATCTGTACATTGTAAACCGTTTTATTTTAATATGAAATGTTACATTAACAAAAACATTATATATTTTTAAAACTTTTACATTATAATAAACTGTATAATTTTGGAATGCCAATTGCTTTGCGCATGTTAACATGTGCATATTGGAAATCGATTCATGTACTACTTAGGTACTCTGCTTGATATCCGCAAACCTTATCAAGATCCTCCTCATTCAAAGAAAACGCATCGCTGCTACATCCCACAACGATTGTATAGTATAGTTCATGCCTAAATACTCGAATATCTTACCGCTCTTTTTTAATAATTATATAATAAATTTCTAAAATAAAAGTGTACTGTTTGCCTTTGCATCAGTATTATCAACAATTTTAAAAATGTTGAAATCCACCTTGGTTATGCAGACCTTTTGAGCAATAACGGCATTTTATCTTTTAAACTTTTTTTTAACAAACGAGAAATTTATCAACATTAAACCCGAATGACTGATCCATCAATCCAGACCCAAACAATAAATTGATTTCTCTCTCTATCTTGTCTTGTTTCTAGAAAATTTTAACATTAAGAAGAGGAAAAATATGGATTTACAATAGATTGTCTGCGATTACAAAATCAAGAATCTTTTGATTTTTAAGTATTTTTAAGTAAAGTAAAAAATAGGTCGATTGCTATTTTTCGTGAAGTAACTTTTGCTGTTATCGGCAGTTAAATTGTATTTCTGGTGTCACCGGAAGTGACGTCAACTTTCTTATTTTAAATAGAATATCCCAAATATTTTTTACGTTTGGAAAGGTAATTGAAAGGCGAATCCAACGGAACCACATAAGTTATACTTTAAGAAACATGACGATATGCAGCAATAAAGGTTTTGGTAATCTGTTTTTGTTGTTAGGCAAAGTTGGGTAGGAAAGAGAGACACATCGTTTCTTGTAACGCCAGACTGATCTAAAGAGCTCATTGCTAAGCAAAGTAATCATAACAATTGCCAATCTGTCAAATCTCAATTCAAAAAGCGTAAATTATTCTTGTTGTTTATTGTTATTATATCCTGTATTTGTTATACGTTCCTTTTTTGTTCTCATAATTATTTTCTCTCATTTTAACTTATTTTGTTAATTGTTGTGTTTGTTTGTTTGTTGTGTTTTAGTAAGTTTGTTTAAGTGTATTAGTTTTTGATAGACAATATGCCTGTTTTTTAGATTTTTTTTGTGTTGTTACTTTTATGACGGCTTCGGCACGAACCATGCAAAATTGCTAGATCAATTTTAATATTATGCAAATCTGGCAACAATTATCACCTTGTTTGCCATGGTTGCGCAAGAAATTGCACAATAAATGAAATCATATTATCTTCTGTTAAAGCAGTTTGCCCGGTACATTTTATAGTATCTATCCTTACTTACAATTAGCGCAAAATTCAAATATTTCCGGCAGTACAAGGGCAGTGTTCATTATGTTCCACTTCGTGGTAATTGTTGCCAAATTCACCGAATATTAAAATTAGGTACTTGATGTTTATCTTACGTGGTGCATGCGTAGGCCATTGCAAGTTCAACATCAAATATTGAAGCTTACGCACAATGCCTATCAAAAACTAACAAACTTAAATTAAATTTAAATTAATTAATTACAATAAAGTTCAATAGAGTAAGGGGGAAACAACAATTAACAAAACAAGTTAAAATTACATAAAATAATAAGGAGCGCATAGAAGGAAAGTATGAGAAATGCAGGTTTATAATAGCAACAAATAACAACAATAATAATAATAATAATAATAATAATAATAATAATAATATATTTTGATCCTTTTGATCCTAGAATTAGGATATAGGATACGTCGATTTTGTTATATCAAGTAAAATACTAGACAATAATTTACGAATAATTTACGCTTTTGGAATTGAGATTTGACAGTTAGGATTACTTTGCTTAGTAACGAGCTCTTTAGATCAGTCTGGCGTCACAGAAAACAATTTGAGGCTCTTTCCTAGCCAACTTTGTCTAACAACAAAAACAGATTACCAAAATCTTTATTGCTGCATATTACCATATTTCTTATGTTAAAATATAACATATGTGATATCGTTGGATTCGCCTTTCGATTACTTTTCCAAAAACGTAAAAGTATACAGAATATTCTATTTAGAATAAGAAAGTTGACGTTACTTCCGGTGACACCGGAAATACGATTGAACTGCCGATAACGGTAAAAGTTAGCTCACGGAAAATAGAAATCGATCTATTTTATTTCTAAAAACACTAACTTCTGTCGTTAAAAAGTTAGCATGTGGCGGAGGGGCACTTTGGGGCCGGGCTGTATAGGTATTTGAATAAAAAATACTCCTTTTTAATTGGTAATAGAAACTAGAATAAATTAAGATATAGTAGCAAGCAATCCCCTGCGATACAAACATTATTTACTATGTTCAAACGAATTTATTTAATTAATTAAATTAAATAGAAACTTTCTAACATATCCTTGTTATTATTTGATTTATTAGACGTAATACTTAGAAAATTGAACTGAAAAATGAGTACTAAGATCTAAATCACCCAGTAATAATAAGTTAGAAGTTCACCAAGTAAAGCAAAGTGGAAGCTGTGATACAATTTGAATGCACGCATGTGGCAGCATATTACAAAATCTAAAGGAATTTAACCGAAAGGTCAGATTTCTAAAATCTTTAATGATGATTTGCACTTTTCATCTTTTGATATGTAGAAGTACACTAAATGGAAGAAAATGAGCACCTAAACTTGTAACTTTATATCCTTTGAGGTTTCTTTAGGTTAAAGCCATGAAAGGAATATTTTATAATTAAGTGATAATGGAAATGCATTTTTATGTGAGTTCTAATATAAATATTTACTTGCAATTTATCATTCTATTGAATCATGGCGGACTTGTGTGTACCGTGGAATTTTTTTATCGGCGAACATACGAAATACATGCATGTAGATAACACCTATTTTCACTGGTGTTCGCTTTTGAACACTTTAAAAATAACATATCAATTGCATAACGCCCTTAAAAATAATACAGGACTTGTTCCAGCAGAAGTTACAAACTACGATTTGATTGACTAAAAAAATCCGAAGCTGTTATCTGAGCAATTTCACAGCAGATGATGGCTGTAATTTCTGCAGGAACAAAGCTCTAAGTTTGTTTGACAGCTGATTATGATTAATCAAGCCTCACTGATTGTGATTATATTTAATCTTGAGGTTAAGCTTTGTGACGCTTTACATCAATTGTGAAACATTGATGTTAAAGGTTTATATGGGACTAATTTGTTATTTTTAAAAGGAAACACCAGCGAAGATGGGAATTTTTTATGTGCCCGTATTTTGTATGTTTGAGTTTATATATTTCTGACAGATAAAAAACTTACCATATCAATTCTTCAAATGAAAAGCAGTGATTCTTATGCTGTAGGGCCCGCTCCTTTAGGGAAGCGCGATACAAGCAAAGGGCGAGCGTCAAAGTGATTGTTTAGTAATGAACATTATATACAAGACAATAACTACATTAATCATCCACTTCTTTGTTTTTAAGATACTGTATTATTACTAAAGCTGGCCACGAGCGGTACCGCGCAGTAGCGTAGAGTCGACCAGGCCTCGCGTTCCACTAGAGTTATTCTGCTAATAGAGATGTTTGCTGCCGCAAATAATTTCGCTCATCTTTTAAATAAAAATTAAATAACACGTGCTCAAACACTTACCATTTTAAGAGTCCTCCGTGAAATCACAAAGTGAATAATGTCTGTTAAATATCTGCAACATTAGATATGTTTCAACTGTTGTTTCGGCAAAATTAGTACGGCATGAGGAAAAAATGCGTCTATATGCAGAGAACGAACGTTCTACATCTAGTGACGTAATATTTGCGTAAGTAAAATAATCTTTCAAATAACTTAACGATTCTGTTGACGCACCTTCACAAATGTGTCTTAATGTGCCAAAATCAGAATTTTTCTCAAAAACACTTTCAAATTTTTCTAGAACAGAAACATTTTTTGCGTCTTCAATCGCGCATAGCTATGCGTGAACATGTTGCACTATTTGTAGAGATTCTTCTAACGGCACCGCAGGATTTTGTAATTTTTCTATTGCATCTGCTAGCCCGAAGTAATTGTCGTGAATGATTTTTAAATCCATTTTAACCTGACTATCTTGAAATTTCGACTGGCTTTTCTGGATAGCGGCAGCTTCCTTTGTATCGAATTGTAAAACCACGTTCTTAATATTGTCAAAATATTTATGATAATAAAACGCGGCCTGCAACCATGTTCCCCAACGAGTTAGAATAGGTTCTGGTGGCTCTGGTATACGGGGGCACAGTCTGTGAAATTCGCGAATACGTTTCGGTGATTTGACAAATACTGCTTTGGTATGCGCTATTAAAGCGTCTACCTCAGGATAACATTTTCTGATACTATCCGCCACAAGATTGAGAGCATGAATTTTACACGTAATGTGTAACAAATTAGCAGAATGCTTTTTAAGAGGCCGGCCTACAGAAAACATGTTTGCAGCACCATCACTCACTACCATCAAGAGTTGGTTTGTTGAAAGTTCAAACTTGTCCAACACTAACTTTGAAATTACTTCGGCAGTACACTGTTGTATTCGTTTGGAGACTAATAGAATTGAAGGTGCCGATTGATGAGGTTCCAATTTGCGTGCCATTACATTAAGAATAGAATGTTTCTTCCGATCTGTTGTTTCGTCGACACATAACCACAATTTTTGATCTTTCAACTCCGATTTTATTTTTTGTTCAATATGTTCGCGCGCAGATGGCACAATTCTTCGTAACGATGTTCGACTTGGTAATTTGCACTCCGAATAGTTATTCCAAAAGCAGATAAATGGTTCATTGTCTAGTAAATTAAACGGTATATTACATGCGATAAACGTAACGCATAAATTAAATATACATTTTTCATTGTCTCGTGCGCAATTTCTTTTTGAGACATGCTTTTCACTATTTACGTGTCGTAGACAATGTTGTCTGGACCAACACATTAACGGGATTTTACAGATTACACATTTAATTTTAGCACCTTCATATATTAAGTCTGGAATTTCTGCAATAAATTTTCGAAGTTTGTCCGACCGCGGTCGTTTTGCTGACGAAATCATAATTTTTCTAGGACAGATAAACAATTGCGCAAATGACCGGCTGCGAAAATGTCCGTACTG
Organism: Dynastes maya; assembly: GCA_029619315.2. NCBI lineage: Eukaryota > Metazoa > Arthropoda > Insecta > Coleoptera > Scarabaeidae > Dynastes > Dynastes maya. Next base: position 73,585,280 of record JAROYE020000001.1, read on the forward strand.
CTCCGCAGACGAAGTAATACTACCGTTCCTCTCGGTCCGAACTGATTCTACGCCGATGCGCGGTACCGCTCGTGGCCAGCGTTAATTATTACTTTTCATTCGCATTGATTAATGTAGAAATGTTATAAGAAAATGAGAAACATAATGATTGTAAGTACAGAAAATAGGCGTTTCCTCTTTCTAAGATACAAAGATTTCCCTTAATTAAACTAAATTACTTAAAATTTAGTATATACGAGGCGTGTCCGGGAACAAAGGTACACTCTTGCGCATATGCATCATATCGCGTGATTTCAACTCTGCAATCAAGTCGTCCTATTGTGTCATCTTTTCACTCAATGTTAATGCGTCGTTTATTTTGTTCCGGTCAGTACTTTGGAAATTATTGCGATAATAATGGAGCCTCCTCTGTCAAAATGCGTCCCACTGGAAGTTCGTGCAATCATTCGCTACTTTTGTGTGGCAATGAAGGAATCGCCGACCGCAATTCACCGAAGAATTTCCGAAGCTTTTGGCGACGTTATGTCACGCAAGCAAGTGTCGGTTTGGTGTTCAGAGTTTCGAAACGGTCGGACAAACTTAGATGATCTTCCAAGATCTGGAAGACCGAGAACGTCTCTGACGGACTGAAACATCTAGCGAGTTCAAGAATTCATCATCACCAACAAACGTTTGACAATTCGAGAAATGGTATCCGAACTGTACATTCCGAAGACAGTAATCCACGACATTGTCCACAACAAGTTTGACTACCGAAAAGTCTCTGCACGGTGGGTACCTAAGCAACTCGCGTATGCGCATAAGGAAGCGAGACTTGCATGCTCTTTGGAAAACGTGCAGCGTTATCATAACGACCCCTCGTTTCTTATGGATATTGTAACCGGAGATGAGAAGTGGGTTCATCACACGACGCCTGAGAGCAAAGTTCAAAATATGGCATGGAAGCATCCCGACAGTCCACCTCCCAAAAAATTTCGCGTTACTCTATCGGCCAAAAAAGTCCTTACAGTTTTTTGGTATTACAAAGGCGTCCTTTTGCTTCAGTTTAAGCGTTATGGCGAAACTGTAAATGCAGCAGCATATTGCGAAACCCTCGATAAATTACGGGAAGCGATTCGACGAAAGAGGCCTTAGCCTTAGTCACGGAGTCAAGTTTCTTCATGACAACGCAACGCCTCACACCGCCAGAATCATCACGGATAAGCTTCGTCATTTCGGATGGGAAATCATCACTCAACCAGCTCACAGTTCGGACTTGGCTCCTTCAGATTTTCATCTTTTCCGAGACATGAAAGGTTTTTTGAAGGACAACGGTTTCGGTCGGATGAGGACGTTATTCAAACCACAACACAGTGGGTGCGTCGACAGGGATCTGATTTCTACACCAAGGGTATGTTAGACCTCGTCCGCAGATGGGACAAGTGTCTCAATCGGCTTAGTGACTACGTTGAAAAATAGTTTAAGGACCGCACTTTCATCCTGTAATACGCTTTTATTTTTTAATAAATTTATTTGTATCTTCTAAGCGAGTGTACCTTTGTTCCCGGACACGCCTCGTACTATTAATTTCTGCACGATAATCAGTTTAGCATCATTCCTACAGATAGTAACAAGTATAGAACCATATATATTGAAATTAAGTTTTTCCCAGCAATACAAAATTTCAAATTTTCCAAAATTATTTATTCGCCTACCAAAATTATAGTAACACACAAATATTTTGAGTACCTAACTTAACAGTGCCATTTGCTAGTTGAATTCTAGATTATTGGTTTATTGATCTTTTAAATTTGCAGAATTGTATTTTGCATAAACCTAACATATTCCATGGAATTTATGTAGGTCTGGCAAATTACCAGGTTATTGAAGAGATTTAACTCTGGCATTTTCTAGGAAATATACGAGGTGGACGTCATAAATTCTCGACCTGACAGGCTTATAAAGGTTCGAGCGTGTTCAAACTCCGTTGCATAGTAGCGCATGTGCGAGGCCTACACTATATATATTACGGCTTGAAGAGTAGTAGTTTTTAGTAGCCAGCCAGACAACGTGACAAGTGCATGAAAATGTCTCAGATAATGCGTACCGCACGGTTATTAAATTTTTAACAAAAGAAAGGCATACGCCTAATCACATTAAACAACGTCTTGACGGCGTTTATGGTGATTTATCTCCTTCATATTCCACTGTAAAAAAGTGGGTAAAATGTTTCCGTTTGGGGCAAGAATCCATAGAAGATGATGAACGCCCAATTGAACTGATAACGCTTCAAAACATTTCAATTATTGAAGAAATGGTATTAGCTGTCAACAGCACATATTATGTGTCTTTGCTGCATAAATTAAGGGACAATATTTGTGCAAAACATCGAGGAAAATTGACAAAAGGTGTTCGATTATTGCACGACAACACATCCGCCATTTCACAAGCTGCCTGCCATATGCGAATGTGGCTTTCAAGAATTGAAACATCCACCGTATAGTCCGGACATGGCTTCAAGTGATTATTATTTATCTTCTAGTTTAAAGAAAGACCTTAAGGGACGTCATTGTAGGAACGATAGTGAGTTGCAAGCAACTGTAATACAACATTTTGAGGGAAAAACCTTAGATTATTTTTACAAGGATATAGAATTATTAATTGACGGTTGTAATAAATGAATTGAATAATTGAAGTTAGGGGAGATTATAATGAAAAATAATTGTTATATTTTACCAATTTTTTTTTTATATCAGGCCGAGAATTTATGGCGCCTACCTCGTATTGGGCAAATAAAAAAAAATTACTGATGCCAAGAAATGTTAAATTCTCAAAATATATTTAGTATTTGATTATTGCACAAGAGTAATGATAATTATTAAACGAAAAATATTTTCGCTGGTGTGTTACATATTTGTTGAAAGTGGGAATTAGTTATAGAGTTATAGTAACACTATAAAATACTGAACGAAGCAAGATAAATGAATTTGAATTTTCGATAGAATAAGAAAGCAATTCTAATCCAATTAGGCATTTCTGTACCGCGAATTCTTTTATTCAAATGCTAATTAGCAAATATTTGAAATACATTAATTACAAATTTAACAATAAATTTATTTGAGTAGCATTAAGAACCTATATTGTTCAATGCATTGGATATAAATTAAAATATATTTGAAAATAGCACTTATGTTAGCCTTCATTGTATAATAGAAATAAACGTAACACTTGACTATCCACAATTTGAATAAAATATAAGCCGGAAGAAAACTATTTCGTTTTGTTAATAATCCCCTGGAACAATAAACAATAAAAATTTTGAATTATTGAAATAGTATTCTAATTGTAAATAATTATTAACATTAAATTTTATAGTTTTCAAAATACAACAGTTGCTGCGGAATTTAGCTTTGTATTTAACGAAGAAAATGTTGAAAAATTAATCTTGTTAATGAAGGTATAATACTAATTTTAGAACTGTGACGATATAACATGAAATCTATATTCTAGAATTAGAATATTTTTTGTTGCTAAGTAAAAATGAAATACATATTATTTTCTTGCCGATTTTCATTTGTGAACATTATTTTGTGTATTCTTCGTATGGAATGTAATACATACATTAAAAGTAAGATTCCATAACGCAGAAAATTTCCAAATAAGTGATAACATGTAGATTGGTCGGATAAAAAAAATTGATAAAGTGTACATAGTATAATTAATATATAATGTTAAATTATCGCTATGTACTTACTTCTTTCCATTTTCAACTGCCGCATTGTTATTATTCACATTTGTTGGATGCATATTGGCAAAGTAGAAGAGGACACTTTTAAAATCCCAGAAAATAATCATCTATAACTAACGGTAGCAAATCCATAAGAAGAGAACTTCAAACATTATATTCCACATTGGAGAACGTAAAAGGGATACCATTTTAGATCTTCATTTTGACTAATTGTAAGTCACCTATCGTTGCACGTTTTACGTCGCAGCACACTGAACAATCCTTTGAAATTTCCAAGCAAACAAATTATTCGTTCAGTAAAGTTGAGATCTGGAGGTGATAATGAATAAAATATTTTAGATCAAGATCGATTGCAGCAATGCTACGTAATCTTAGAGACTTTTTCAAACGATCGACTCACTCTGGTCTCAATAATGACCCTTACTGAACTAAGGAATAAAGATATAAAAACACTAATTTATCTGTTAAAGTCAATTAGAGTTTGTACGAGCCTGAATGTGTCGTATGTATTGTACGTAGGTGACACATTCATCTGCTCCAGTAGCATATACTGCAACATTTCTTTTCCTTTTCATTATGATACTCGTATAAGTTGTGTGTATGTATGAATATCATATTTATTGTATAACGTGTGCTAAATTGCGCTAATTTATTTAGTAATCAACTTCTCATGTGCTCGCTCTTCCTTTATTTTTATTATCACTTCGAAATCAATGGAATTTTTAACGAATAAACAGATGTGATACTTTATTAATTCCAAGTGTACGATTTCTAAGTCATAAAGTTTCTCAAAATCTATATTTTTAATTGAAGCCAAAACAAAAAGTATTATGATTATTATTATTACTAGTTAGTGTTACGAATCTCATAGGTCATAAGTAGAGCCAGGCAACAGGAAGCCGTGCCATAGCCGTACCTGCCTAGTATACAAAAACAATAGTAAGGAAATAGAAAAAAAAATAACAGAACTAATACATAATTATAATATGTGAAAAGTAGTGAAACACTCACCCTTTTAAGCAGCCCTGGCTACGGAACAGTAAAACTAGAAGCACCATTATCAGTATTAACATCATATGGATGAGTGGCAAAAAGTTGACACCATTAGACGTGTTTCCACAGTTGTCTCGGTGAACGATGTTCGCCGTGGTGAGAAAATGAGTTTATATTTTGAAAAAGAGCGTTCAACATCTACCGGTGTTATACATGCATGATTAAAATACTCTTTGTACTTAGTCAGTAGATTACTCGATACACCATCACAAATTTGTTTTAGTGTGCTAAAATCGGGATCTTTCTGTAGCACACTCTCGAACTTTTCTAAAACACGATTATATTTTGCGTCATGTATAGTCAGTAGCTGTGTATGCACTCCGTCCATAATTTGCAGAGACCCCAATAATGATAAGTATGATAACGATCTATTTTGTAATTGGTCTATTGCGTCAGCTAATCCTTTATAGTAGCTACGAATATTTTTTAAATCTGTTTCAACAGAAATATCTTGAAATTTCGACTGGCTCTCCTTAATAGCTGCAGCTTCGGCAGAATTGAATTGTGCAACAACAGCTTTTACTATTTTGAAATGTTCAGCATAATCAAAAGCTGCCTGCAACCATGTTCCCCAACGTGTAAGAATTGGCTCCGGTGGTTGACGAATACCAGGACACTCTGTGTGAAATGATCGTAGGCGTTTGGGAGATTTCAAAAATACTTTTTTTTGTGCTTGCTATTAATGCATCTACCTCAGAAGAGCATTGTCGAATGGTTTCTGCCACAAGATGTAAAGCATGCACTTTACACGTAACATGTAAACACTTGCAACCATGTTCAAGAAGAGAACGGCCTACCGAACGCATTATCGCTGCGCCATCGCTCATAAACATCAACACTTTATCTTTTGAAATTTAAAATTTTTCCAAGGTACTAAGTACAACCTTCGTAATTGCTGCAGCAGTACACTCTTGTAGTCTTCGGCTAGCTAGTAATAGTAGTAATGTAGGTTTACTAGGGTCTAGTATGCGTACCATAATATTTACAATTGAATTTTTTTTATAGTCTGTTGTCTCGTCAACACATAACCAAAGAAACTGTTTTTTCAATATGCGTTTCATTTTCGTTTCCACGTCATCGCGTACAAATGTAACATGCTTACGTGCCGTTTTCTCCGTTGGCAACCGCAACTCGGGATTGTATTTGTCCCAAAAGTCCTCAAACGGTTGTTTATCGAGTAAGCCTAGTGGCAAATTACAGTTTATCAACATAAGAATTACATAAAAAAATGCGCTTCTCGGTGGCATGCCCAATTTTCGTTTTCTATGCCGTGTCTTGTACAGTTCCACTTCTTATTTGACATCAAATGTATTTTGCACACTTTACAAACTATCTTACTCCCGTTGTAAAACAAATCGGGAAAGTCAGAAATAAACTTATTTACTATGTCTTGGAAGGGTCGTTTTTTAGCCTTCGACATGTTCACTAAAAACTACAATTAATGTGATTGCTTTCTATTCAGATAGTCAAGTAATAATAAAAGCACTGGGGTCCACGCGGGTAAAGTCGGAGCTAGTGTATATGAGCACTCCAAATAAATTAGGTGGCCATGTAAAGGTGATCCTGGTCTGCATACCAGACTTGAGGACCATCGAGGGAACATCAAAACAGACTAATTAGGCCGATTAGGGAACATGGAATCTGGTAGACACCAGGGTCGTCCAGATGATTGCGGTCTTTGATGGGAAAGTAGCCTGAGAGCTTGAAATTGGGTATGAAGATGGTTTTGATGTTGTCCCTAAAGAGAATCTTGCTGATGCGATCGGTGACACCATGAATGTAGGGTTGATACGCTTGCTTACGTAAATTAAGGTTAGATGGGGGGAGTTGCTGTGGAGGAAGGTTGGTGTAGCGGTTCATGGTAGTATGAATATCTTTCCTGGAATAGTTATGACGGATCAACGTTTCGGTAATGTGGTTCAGTTCTTGAGGAAGCGAATTGGGTTCAGATATGAAAATGGCCCGTTGGATAAGAGAATTGATAAAACCGCGTTTTTGAGCTGGATGATGGTGTGAGAGTCCATTGAGATATCTATCCGTGTGCGTGGGTTTTCGGTACACGGAATGTCCCAGTGCACTGTCAGGGCGCAACTGTACGAGAACATCTAGGAAAGGAAGGCAACCATCTGAATCGATCTCCATGGTGAAGCGTATGGAATCATGTTGAGAATTCAAAAACGATGTATAACATTTCCACTTCATCCACGCATAACATTTCCGCTTCATCGACGCGTAACATTTCCGCTCCATTGAAACAAAACAAGCCCTATATAAACTCCTCCGGAACAAATAAACCCCCAGTCAGTGTGCAGTTACAGCCCTGAAGATGTCCCATAAGAGTGTGGACGAAACGTCGGCCAAAGCTTCGACAACGACGCGGTTCCAACCCGGAAAGCAAGAGTATAGTATGATTGACGACCGCGGAAGCCTAGGGACCAAATTTATAAATTAGTACTTTCTAGTATTGTTTTGTTATGTGACATATAATAGAACCATTAATATAACAGTTTTTCCTATTTGTTTCTGTTAAATATATAAATAAATAATAAATATAATCAGTTAAATTTGGGCTTTCCAGCATTTTCCTACTTTTGAATTGTGACTGGAATCTATGCTGTTTAAATACAAACAAAATAAGTTATCAGACAATTTAATACAACACCCACCTGGATGTGTGGCTATTCTAATTTGATAAGCCCGTAGATGTGCGATACTACATAACGTAGGTAAATTTAATAAAACTGAGGATATGCATAAAAGTACCAGGATGGGATTAAATGACTACTGATTGTAATATGTAATATATACAAGTGCAAACGGATTATTTAATTATTTTGTATGTCATAGATTACACTTTGTGACGGAAATTTATGTTGGTTTTATTGACTTTGCGAAGGATTTTGTGAAGGATGCCGTTTATCTACATATATCTGAATCTTTCCCATTTCATTTATGTTGTGGATTTTTTCTCCCAAGTGTACAAGTTGTTTTTACCTTTTATTAAGTAATAATTTTTAATCTAATGCTAACACATTTGAGAAGTCCAAAATGTTTATTTTTTAAAAATAAAATTGGCCTGGCCCGAGCATTTTTTCGAAAAACAAATTGTTTGAAATTTAATGAATTTATTCCATAATTTTGCCGCGCGCAATATACATATTAAATATGTATAAAGATTGGACAGTGTTCTTATACCAACATTTCTGGATAATCCTGAATTTTTCTGCTTCAATTTCCAATGTTACATGAGGTATGGGTCTACGCAATTTAATTTTTTGGATGGCGTCTTTAATATTAGCAAATATCCAATGGGTTATTCCTTTAATGACTATTACCATTATGTCGAATTTTCTTTCAAAACGGACTAAACCTTGGAAACTGGTTTTATTAATATATATGCCCTTCTATTACATTTTTTTAATTGCCTTTCTATTAACTGTCTACTACTCTTCTCTTGATCAACTTCCATTCTTAAACAGCGAACAAAAGCAACCAGTGTAATGTGATTTTTATGGCAAAAAGACAATCTTACGATAAGCAGACGGTAAAACAATTATCGTTTATCTTAATAGTGACTTTAAACACACAAATCTTGTTATATGATCAGATTCCTTTTCAAACACATAAACTATAGCAGCGAATACGAAATGCTGAGTAACAAGAAATTTGTTTTTAATGTTTTCAAGCCTGCCATCTTACATCTTCTAATATGCTAATTCTTTTGCAAATTTTGTCGATAGTTGATCAAAGAAATTAGCAAATTAGCAGAGACAATATTGATACAGGCCACTAACAAGGAATGGGGAATATCTGGTACAAAAGTTATACATACAGCTATTTACTCACGTGTTGATCCTAAAAAATATTACTGATAACTTTATTCAATACATATTGTCTATAAACTTTGCTGGATATTACTGATTTTTAAAAGATTAAAAAAAAACTCCATAATTCGACACTTTTGTGGTAGAGTGTAATATGCACCAGTAGAAAACAATAACTGTAAGGGCAGTTGGAAATCCCCGTTTTAACACAAACACCGGGAACAAAAATACCTCCGGATATCTATGCCGATTGTATAATTAAATATTATTGCCTTAGAGCTTACTTTAAATAAACACAAGCAAATGTTACACATACATGGGTATCTCGGAAAATAGTCGGAAAAAGCTGACGAAATTTTTGATTTAATTAATGTCTAGGGTTTAATTTAATACTATAATCGAAGTATTTTTTGTATTTTTAAATGGATTATGTTTTGCAGATATATAAAGCGAACATATTTTAGTATTATATCCAGTGTTCGTATTCCCTTTTGGCATAATTTCTTGTTACAAAATGACAATAATATTTCATCATGTAAGTAAAGCTAAACATTTAATTATTGCTTTTTCGAACTAAAACATATATAAGTGCGTTACAGATTTCACATTTTTTCCTCAAATTATACAGAAAGAATTTAGAAGCTATTTTTATTTTGAGAACTATAAAAATAAAATAAAAAAATATTAATTTTTATTAATATTCATATTATATTCTAACATAAAAATATGATTCACAAAATGCTTCATTAGGCATACAAAAAGGTTTGTTGCAGCATTTTGGTCGAGGTGACTTAGAAAACAATTGTTCGATGTAAAGAACGGTGTTACATATAGAATGTCCCAACCTTTCGAATTGTAAATTGACATACTAGACCTTATGAAGCATCTTTTAAAAATACTTTTGTATATACAGGGTGATTAGTAAGCAGTGAACCAGACACCTACCTTGTTGTTTCAAATAGCACACCATGTATATTATTACGTTTTTAGTTCCTCCTTCTAGAAATAAACAAACATAATATCTATTGGTTTCATATGTCTATTTCTAACAAATTTCGGAGATATAATTTTGTCTTCAATCGCCTAAATTTAAATATATCTAGTTAAATGAAATTACATACTTGCTTCTACCTAGACATGGTGTTAGATTGAACACCAAACTTTTCGAAATACAAACACCAGTACCGTAATTTTTGTAAATAGCACCATATATTTTTTCTGTATCCAGCATATAGGAAACTTATATTCTAACGTTCTTGTAGATTGATGCGTGTGTCTAACATTGAAAACAAAAAAGATATTTACATTTAATCGCGAGCCCTACATTTGAATATTGAATCTAAGTGGTTTCTGATGTTAGTATTGTTTGGCTACCATGACAACAGTAAACAAAACATACTGTCGCCACATAACACGATTTCAATTCTCTCTTGAAGAGTTAGCATTTTTCCAAATAATTAAGCAGTATTAACATTTATCAATGAATAGAATTTGTTCTTGACGGCAAATTACCATATTAAATTCCATAGCACGCTTAGTTCATTTGCTTTACAATTTTTTCTACTTAAAAAATGTTTTCAAATAACATGCACACGAGCAATCACCTGCCTTTTTTTCACCAATATTTAATATTTTCCTCACGAAATTCCAAGATATGGCTTTATTTTTCGAATTTTTCAAAATGTTACAGCAAAAATTTTCAACACTGTGCCGCTTTATTTTTTTCATTTTTTCTTCGAACAGGTTCATTTCTCGTAATTCTAATTAAGATTTAAACTTAAATTTGAGTAAAATTGTTTCTATATGCAAAAGTCGCTAATTGAATGTATTTTTGTTACTAAGTGATAAGTAGAGTTGCTCATAAAAATATTGATAGGTTAAAATAGTAATTAATGAAAGAATTCGATTAAAAGTATAATGAATAAAACTATTGAACGAAAGGAGTAGTCGATGAAATTATTTTTTTTAAAATAGTCAACAAAATGTGGTAAAAAGGAAAATGTAAAAAATGGTTATTAAACAAATACTTTTATCAACTACTATTTAAACGAATGATTTTTATGGTCTACCATTCCCAGTATCATTCAAAATAATCGTATAATACGTGCTTAAACACTTACCGTCTTAAGAGTCTTCCGTGAAATCACAAAGTGAATAATGTCTGTTAAATATCTGCAACATTAGATATGTTTCCACAGTTGTTTCGGCAAACCGAGTGCGGCGTGAGGAAAAAGTGTGTTTATATGCAGAAAACGAACGTTCTACATCGAGTGACGTTATATTTGCGTAATTAAAATAATGTTTGGAACAACTTAACGGTTCTGTTGACGCACCTTCACAAATTTGTCTTAATGTGCCAAAGTCAGAATCTTTTTCTAAAATACTTTCAAACCTTTCTAGAACACAAACATTTTTTGTGTCTTCTACCGCGCATAGCTGTGCGTAAACATTTGCAGAGATTCCACTAACGACATCTAAGGATTTTGTAATTTTTCTATTGCCTCCACTAGTCCGAAGTAATTGTTCTGAATAGTTTTTAAATCCGTTTTAACCTGACTATCTTGAAATTTCGACTGGCTTTCCTTGATAGCCGCAGCTTCCTTTGGACCGAATTGTAAAACCACGTTCTTAATATTCTCAAAATATTTATGATAATAAAACGCGGCCTGTAACCATGTTGACAAACGAGAGCAACGTCAGTAGTGTATCGCGCAAAAGTAGGTACGTGAGATACAGTATTATTAAAAAATAATATATTCTTACCTTTTATTGACGTACTGATGACCACTGCGACAAAATACTACTGCCCCGGTAAGCCCGGTTGTCGCAATGGACATCCGGACGTCAATAAAGGGTAACAATATATTAATTTTTAATAATACTATGTCTCACGTACCTAGTTTGACGCGATACGCCTCTCACGTTGCACTCGTTTGTCGAACATTAATTATTACTTATGTAAAAGTCCATTACATTCCACCATAAAGAGCTACAAATATAAGTAATCTGTAAATCGTACTTATGTTCCTTCAATCAGGTAAGGGATAACCTTAAGGTATGAATATGTTAGGACCTCATGTTGCGCACTTGTTGTTTAAACCCGCAAATATGGATATATATTTCTACTTCAGGGTCTGGAAACCACATTGCAGATCATTTCAAAATTGGGCTTACTGATGTTTTTCTCCCATATATGGAACCAAACAGTGTTTTCTTGATTGATTCTTGGATTAGCCTTTGTGTTGTTCAGAAACTAGTGTCAAAAGATAAAACTGTAAACATTTTAAATGTACAAAAAAAAAACCACGGCAATGGTACAACATCTAGATGTGTTTGGTTTTAGACCCTTGACAAATTTTATTAGAACTTTTTCTAATAGAATGATTCTTACGAACTACGATTGGTTCATTATTATTATTAACTGTCTAAATTTGTTATAAAGCGACTTCATTTTTGATAAATAAAAAAAAAATGTAATAAAAATGGGGGTACGGGGAACCCTTATATATTTTTTCCGAAAATAATTTGCATCGTCCTTAAGACTATGTAATATACTTCAAATTATGTTTTAAAAAAATAGATCTATTATATAGTTTCCGAGATGTTTACAAAAATGTTAAAATACTGAAAATCTTTGGAGGAGCTTGTACCCTGAAATCGGGGATTCAGCTGCTAAAAAAATATGTTGTTTTCATATTGAATTTTCGGGTTGCCGACGTTTGCTTGTTCGTGTGTCTTAGATCGTAATGTTGAAGTAGCAAACAGAGTAAAATGTATTGCATTTTTCCAGATTCGTTATATTTTACCATTTTCCGTTTTGCTGCTTATTCCGTTCTCTTACACTTACAAGGATGCTACATTCAACGTACATCATCCAGAGAAAGACAAGTATGAGTTATGGAAAATTTTAGATATGATTTCGCACGGTCCAGTTCAGGAAAGCGATGAAAGTGATTACACGATGGAAGAAACGTCGCCTGAACAAGAAGAGTTCTTCGAACGCAGTTTGGATTACTCTTACAGGAGAAGAATGGTATTATAGGCTTTCTTTATGTTGGTGTTTGTAGTTTTCCTATAAAACACATGTATTTCTAAATAATGTATTTTTTTGAACAGCGCCCAGTGAAACGTGCATTACAGCAAATTTCACTAAAAAATTTTACGCTTTCATTTACATGTAAATATTTGACGAGATAGAACGTGTCCCAAATTTGAAGGTCAGTCACGTGTATTTTTGGCTCTTTATAGGTATGAAGGTTTTTAAAATTGGTAGAATGTAAGAAATGGGTACACTACAACGAAAATACGAGGGTAGTTTGACATTAATCTAGCCTAAGTAAGAAAACGCACGATTCTTGTTCTTTTTCTCGTTTATTTTTCAACATAGTCTCCTTTTACCTCAATACACTTGATAAGACGGTTTTCCAGCTTTTTTATTGCTTCCGAAAAGTAATTTTGCTCGAGCTCCTGAAAATAGTGTGAAGTTTCGGTCATGACCTCAACGTTTGTTGCAAAACGGCGTCCTCTGAGCCATTTTTTTTAAGTTGAGGAACAGGAAAAAGTCGCAGGGGGCTAGGTCTAGCGAATACGGTGGGTGGTCGATCAATTCGTAGCCCAGTTGGTACATTTTTGCCTGTGCAAAAGCCGCCCTGTGAGCGGGTGCGTTGTCCTGATGGAAGAGAACTTTTTTGCGAGCCAAACCAAGGCGTTTTTTCGTCAAATCGGCGTCGAAACGATCCAATAAATCTGCGTAATACACGCCAGTTATCATTATACCCTTTTCCAAGCAATTAATGTGAATAATACCTTTCGCATCCCAAAAAACAGTCGCCATCACGTTTCCGGCCGATTGGGTGGTCTTGGCCTACTTCGGTGGGCCTTCACCGCTTTTTCTCCACTGCTTTGACTGTTCCTTCGTCTCCAGCGTGTAGTAATGAATCGACGTTTCATCAACAGTGACGTATCGGCGAAAAAAATTATTTTCAAATTTGAATGTCTAATCTCTATTTCCAACGCCCTCTGCTAGTGACGATACGTAACAAACAATAAAAATGCAACGTTGCATATAAGGAAAGCTATCTTTATAATTCTCAGTATGGCCAGTATTAATTTTTTACTAACATGTAACAAAAACTATATTTTATTTTCAATCTTTATCCGCGAATTTCGTAATTGTACATTTTTTTCTTGTATAACCTAAAAAAGTCTCGCCAAACAACTTTTATATAAAACATTTCATATAGCATACTACTGGTCCTTCTTCCATTTAATTGGTCCTTCTTCCATTTAATGATTGCTTGCAAAATTTTTATGTTTACATGTGGATTTTCGATTTGGAATACAAATGCGCTGTTCTGATCGTTCAGAAATAGTCCATTGTGGTTTTAATGCGGGCGGGCTTGGGCGGTCCTCGTCCCTTTTCATTGCGGGCCGGGCCGGGCAGGCCCACTCCATACTGTAGCGGGCCACGGGCGGGCCCGGCCGTGAAAAATAGGCCCGTGCAGTGCTCTATATGGAGGTGTTCAAAATAAATTCAGTAGCAAACGTAAAAAACGGGTTCCCAGTAAAGAGACGATGTTAAATGTAATGATATCTACAGTAGAAAATCCTATCCTTGCGCGAAAAGGTCAGATAAAGTAGGTGAAAATACAATAGCAAAAATTATGAAGGGGAGTAAATATCACCCATACAAACCACATTCTATTCATACATTGAAACATACAAACTATGATCGATTGTAAATAGAAGGCCATGAATACAATTTTCTTTTAACTTAAGATACATCTTATGTTCAAACCATGCTTTAAAAAAACTAGAAATTGGTTATGTTTGGGATTAATTTTTATTCTTTTTTTAATTCTGCATGGTCTAAAACCCATAATGGAGTTATCATGCATTAAAAGTTATCTGTCATATGGTAGGTTTGTCATAAAATATGAATTTTGCACAATGACAAAGTACCTTTATTTTTATCGACTTCAAAAATAGTTTATAAAAAAAGTTTAGAATTAAAAACTAGGTTCAAATAACAGTCTATCTATTATTAAAAACATGATTTTGTAATTTTTAGCTATACGAACTTCGAATCTTCCTCCCGACCTAAATTCGGAGTCAAATATCTCGAAAACTATTCGTCATATCAAAAACGAAAACCACTTTACAGGACTTCTTTATTATGATATTTGAGAATTTAAAGCCAAAATTTCAAAACTCGACAATTTTTAACAACGTGCCCATTATAGACTACGTACATGCTACCTCAAATTTGAATGTGTTAATATCATTCTCTCAGAGAGCAGAACTTTCCGGTCCTTGGTCGATGTTTAAACACCTCACTCTTGAGGTAGCCCCATAAAAAGTAGTCGCACGGAGTTAAATCCGGCGAGCGCGCGGGCCATGACATGTCACCGTACCGGGAGATCAAGCGCCCGGGGAACATTTCCCTCAAAACAGCCATGGAATTTCTAGCAGTATGGGCCGTGGCACCATCCTGCTGAAACCACACTAGTCTCCAGTTTATCTGTTGAAGTTGTGGTTCAAGAAATTGTTGGATCATGTTAACATACCGCTCAGAATTGACGGTAACCGACCTCTGAGCCCCAACTCTGTTTTGCAAAACACCACCACGTGCACGGAAGTTCACCCATAACAAAATGGATTTTCGGTCTGGAACAGCATTACGATGGGGAATTCGATAACGAGTACGCAGCGCACGCTGCACTGCAACGATAGACTTGTTTTGGGAAAAATACGTCTCGACGGCAAACGCGCGTTGCTCTTTCGACCAACCCATGTCTACAACTAAGGGCGGCACTAAGAGAAACTTCCAAGACTGCAGCGTCATTAGAGCCTACCCTCACCCTTCCAACACGTCTCCTCCATTCACAACGCCATCTCGAAAGTAGGGACACTTCCCTGCCCCACCCTGTATATGGGGAGCGTTGTATTTACTAGTGGTCCGCGAGATTTCAAGTTTTGAGTTACTGGTTCGTGAATTATGAAAGGTTGGCGAGTATAGAGGCTGCGGAAGCATTACTCCACACGATTTGAAGACGCTGTATCATTTTATAGATATCAAAGTTCTCTTTATATTGAAGTGCTGAGCTAAGCAGTTACTTATATAAATTTATAAAATTTGATGCTGCTTATGTAATTGCGGAACTCAACTAAATTTATGTTATTCATTAATTGTAACATTGAGTAGTATCTTTTTCACATTTTTTTATATTAATTTTTTACATTACAGCCTTACAAAACTTGCAAAATAGTCAGAGAACCAATATACGAAGATGGTGGATTTGAACCAAAGTATGAGAATGTAACTTGTATGGAAACAACTGAAGATCCTTTCAGGTCGGGCGTTCCACATACCGGAAACCATGAAGTAATATTTTGTATTGAAATTTAACTGAACCTTATATAATATGTAAACTGTTCCAGTATTGTTACATTTTTCATCACTCACACAAATCAGTATCGTGTGAAACGAAAACTCGAACCATTCATTTATACAAACAGCTGCCGGGAATATGCGAATATAGATCCCAAATTATAGGCGTCGGTTGTGGTTGTTCCACGGGAGTTATGTACACATAGTAAAGCACATTTAATAACTAAAGTTCTGCAAATTTGCAAAAAATCGGATTACCATTCCATTTTCTTGCCAGATCTGAAAAGTTTACAACTTTCAGCTAAGATCTGTTGACTTTTTGTATGACATTCTTTTGTTAAATGTAGGTGAAACATATGAAGATTTATACTTAGACAACGTATTGTAAATAAACAGTTAAAGTATGCCGAATTTTTATTTAATGTATGAGTACATCATATGCTTATTATTGCAAACATTAAGCTGTTGAAAGGGTATGACGTATATATTCGTCTTGGGTAAAGTTAATGAATAGCGCTTACGATCAAAGTACATAAACCTGGGTTAAGAAAGAAACCGCAATAGTTTCGCATTCACCAAATTTATTTCTCGACATTTCTCCTTCTAGCTCTATATACTCCAGCGATGCTCCAACTTTTTTCGCCATCCAAATGACAAGATTTGTCGAACTGCAAAATAGGCTTCTGTTTCGGTAATGACCTCTTTATTTGAGGTGAACCGTTTTCCGCCAAGCCATTTTTTCAAGTTTGGAAAAAGAAAGAAGTCACAGGGGCACAGATAGGGCAACAATTCGTACCGTAACTCAACTAGTTTTGCTATCGCAGTTGCCGATGGGTGGGCCGGGGTGTTATCATGATGGTAGAGAATTTTTTTCTTCGCTAGGTGGGGCCTATAGGTCCTAAATAAACTCATAGTACTGTCCCGTGATTGTTCTTCTCCAAATAATCAATTAAGATTACGCCTTACGAATATCAGAAAATCGTCGCCATAACTTTTCGGCTGACGGAATCGTCTTCGCCTTCTTTGGTGCACGTTCGCCGGGAAAAGCCTATTTTGCCGACTGACCTTTGGTTTTTGGCGTGTAGTGATGTATCATAAATTCATTAACCCAGTATCTGACGGTAGTCATCGAATATGGATGGTCTTTATAAACTGCATCCAACTTCTCTTTGATTTCTGCACACATTTTCCCATCCAAAAAAAGAAATCGAATCATTGACCGGTATTGTTTTTCCATGATTCTAGAAATGCATAAACTTGTTCATTTTCAACAGCTCTCCAAACACTACTACTCGATGAATCTCCCCGAAATTTTGACAGACGTTCACTAAAGAATAGTATTCACAGACGGTAATGTATATTTTGACATAAAGCGCTATCTGCCTCCAGACACGGGTACTTCTCATACCATCCTCGAATACCGTGTTAAAAATATCTGCGCATATCTTTGCTTTCAGTAAAGACGATTTAAAGCATTCAAGAGGTTAAGAATTACATACCCTTAGATGTTGTATTGGATTATATTGTTATGTTATCCACATTGTAGACATTTATTTCCCTGCAGCTTGGAATAGTACTGCAGAAAAAAGTAACCATATTGCGGGAAATAGTTATGAGGGTTACCACCCTCATAACTAGAGCGTTGAAGGATGCAGTTTGTTTTTTCGCCAGAATTTATCCTCTTCCAAATAAAAGTTTTAGAAAATTTATGAGAAACATGTTTCGTTTTTCAGACACTCTATGCACACCACCGACCATTGAAGTTAGGAAAACTAGAGAATTATTGCAAACGTGAATAAAAACGATAATAATGGAAAAGAAAATAAAAATTTATTGCTAGAAATAAAAATATAATCACATAAGAAGAAGAAATAACATTAAAAAGAAACAAAACAAAACATTCTTATTAGAATATTGGGCTATATCTTTTGCTCATCGAAATAGCTTCCTTTGGCTTGTAGTACTGCCCGGACCGCTCGTGACATGCGTTCTTTTAGTTTGGTTAGAGTTTCACCGGAAATGTTCCACTAACTTTGGAGAAGTCGCCACAGGTGCTCCTTCGAAGTTGGACAGACTATTCGTATTCGTCTGTCAAGCTCATCCCATACTAATTCAATGGGGTTCAAATCCGGATTCTGCGGGGGCCAGGGCATGATTTGCAAAACGTTCTCTTCTGCTTGAGACGTTAGATAATCTTTACAGATTCGTGCTATATATTTAGGGTCGTTATCAAACACGAAGTCCTCCGCAATTAACCGCAATCCGGATATCACAGCGTTCTCTTCTAGTATTTGTTTATAATTTCCTTTGCGCATAATATCGTCGATTTTTACTAGATCTTCGGTCCCTACATTGCTAAAACAACCCCAAACCATCACTGAACCACCACCGTGTTTTACTGTGGGAACGACGCAATCGCGCAACATCCTTTCATCTTTCATTCGTCTTACGAAAGCCGTGCTTCTGACCAAACACTTTGAATTTGGATTCGTTAGTCCAAACTACATTTCTCCAATTTTCTTCTGTCCAATTCCCATAATTTTCGGCCCATTGTAGTGGTTTTTGGCGGTTTCCACGACGCAGCAACGGTTTTCTTACCGCAACGCGACCGTAAAGACCGGCCTCTCTTAAGCGGCGTTTAGTGATGGTAACGGAAATTGGTCGTTCGCGTCCCTTGTTGATTTCTGCTGCGATTTTTGGCGCCGTCAATCGCTGTATTCGTTTGCTTAGCACTATAAGGCGTCGATCATTCCTTTCCGATCTGGGCGATTACGCTCTTCTAATGTCCCAGTGGTTCGGTATCGGCAAACAGTATAATGCACATATTTCCTTGGTTTTACCAATGTTATTAAATTAACTAATGAGAATAAAATGTTCTCATTAGACACCGGTAGGATTCGAACCCACGATGGAAACCACTTATATATTAATATTAGTGTATACTTGGTGCATAAATATGTATATGTCTGTCGAAATGTTACAATACATCTGCAGCCATCTGAACATCTAGGTTAAACAAAAGGATTCGAATCATTGGACTCTGGGATGTAGTGGTCAGCGCGCCAATCTAGCAAACTGGAGTCGTGGGTTGGAATCCTATCGGTGTCTAATGAGTAAATTTTATTCTCATTAGTTAATTTAATAACATTGGTATAAACCACTTATATATTAGTATAATGCACAGTTGATTTTGTAACTTGCAATTTTTCCGTAATCACACGCACGGAATATCCTTCCTCGTGCAATGTGAGAATATTCGATCGCTTTCTTACAGTTATTGGCTTTTCTTTCGGCATTTTTTAAATGTGACTTCCACAAACACTACAACCGAACATTCGCTTTACTAATTGACTGATTCACAGCAAGTATGATAAGATTGATAAGAACTACTCCGTATTATAATCGGAGCAGGTAAACTTTTACGACCCCTTAGGCCCATTCCTTCTTCTGTTCATTCATTCATTAATCATTAAATATGAAGTTTCTCTCTATAACATTTATTCTAATGCGGATGTCTGTCTTAAATACTTTATTGTTGTAAAAGTTTTTACAGTAGTACTAAGGGTATTGAATATTGAAGAAGTTCGATCTTTTAAAACTTTAATAGTTATCCTAACTTCAATGGCTGCTAATGTAAATAATGAACGAAGAAATAATTAGAAAAATAACAAAGCCTCGTTTATTGTGGAGTCATCCATCATAAAAGAATTAAAATATTGAACTAGGCATCTAAAATGAGAAAATATTGAAACATGCATTGAAGAATATGCGTTTCGTACATCAATCCACCAATGTACTACATTACATCGGTTTCCATAAATTTCAATATTACCGCGCAGCTTGCAGTAAAAAAATATTTGATTAAAGCTTAACGGTTTTATCTCGTGCAATACTATTATTCAATTTCTACGTGCAGGAACACGATGGTTTTAATTAAACATATGTAAATGACAGAAAAAGCAATTGTGGATATTTGGCTTAACAAAGTAGTTCATTTTGGATAAAGCTATCCTACAGTATAAACATATGCGTTGTTGACCGTCTAAATGTTATCTTTATATACGCGGCTTAATAATTTGAATTAATAGAATTTAGCAATAAAATGTTTGCTGAAACAATTCAATTAATTAAGAAAAAATGTGATAAGCATTACATATGGCATTCTACGATCCATATAAATAGGTGCTGCATCCACCCTTTCGGCACATTTAGCTGTGAATGAAGGACTTCGGTAAGAACATGGCGACCATACTATTTTACAGAGTGAGTATTAAGTGCAGAATAAAATGGAATACTGTATACTATAAACTCTATTTCTTCTAGAGGAATTTATTTCCCGCAATATGGTTACTTTTCTCCGCAGTACTATTCCAAGCACATGAAAGTGCTGAAATATCTTTCGATGAATCACCTGAAGGCAGGCAACCGTTCTGGAAAGCTATGGGAAGCGATTTCCATCTTGACGAGAATCCAATGGACACGGATCAAGATTATGACGAGGAGAACTCCTATCAGGAAGAAGATGCGAGCGACGAACTGAAAGATTTCGATGAGAGAGGTGTAATATATCCAGAAGCAAGGGCAGTGGTAAGTATTTGTTGTATTGATTTGCTGAATCAAACAAGAAAGTCATCTTCACTAATAATACTCAAACTTCAAGCTCTCATAGGTATAGTTTTAAATCTTTTCAATGATTTTAATTAGAACAATATAAATATTAGCTTTGTTTCTGCAGAAATCGTAAACTAGACAGAGCCAATCAATTGTCGTGAAATCAGTCAGAAAATAGATTCGGATTAGTTTATGATTCCTGCAGGAACAAGCCTATTATCTAAGAGAAAATATATATCTTCCGCTACACACAATACAAGTGTGATTTTTAAACGGAACACGTTGTATACTACTGCGTTTTTGAACGCGCTTTTTCAATTCATGTGAACTCTGTTCAACGTTCCCCATACCTATCTATGTAGCTTAGGTTCTGAAATAATTGAGATAATTTAAAATTTTTGCGAAATGCTGTTGTTTCTTCGACACTCAATATCTCAAACGCATTACACGCTAGAATGGTAATTGCAATAATATTCAATTGAGTATTTCTTGGAGTTTTCGGTGAAAATATTGTTATATTTTAATCAACCAGATTCTACGAGATGGCCATCAACATCTTTGCTAAGTCTGATTCGTGTGAACTTCTGGAATTTTTTGTAAACGTTTACCTATACCTAAAGTGTGTTCTGCCTTAGTAAATCGGATATGAAGCTATATACAGGGTATGTCATGATGAGCGTCGGTTGAAAGTATATGGGGAAGAGACTAAAATAGCAATTTGAAAATTTGCATACAGAAATTATGTGATGTTGTGCATTACAAGTTTTAAAATAACTTACAAATTGTAATACGCAAAAAAAAAAATATCCTGCTTTTTGGTAATGTTCATGAAACGATGTTTCCATAGTAACAGATAAATTTGCTAAATTATACAGGGTGTGCCAGTAGGGAGAGGACGATACCAGAGATATTTAAACTGAGAAATCTCGGTTTTTTAAAATAGCAACTCCTAACTTTCTAAGCGGCATTAGATTTTGCGTCAAAAAGTACAGCGAAAATGTACATATAGCAAGTGCTGTTGCTGAAGTTAATAATACCAGTAGTTGAAAATATTTTGGCTGAGCCATTTTTAAAGGATAATTTCTGTATGTAAGTTTTAAAATTTCTATTTTATTTTCTTCCCCATATACTTTTAACCAACGCGTATCGTGACATACTCTGTATATAAGATTTTTTACTAAAATACATAGTGCTGCGACCAAATACTTTTATTTTTAGAAACTTTTATTTGTCTAAAGATATTCATTAAAAATAATTTGTGTAATTTATTTTATGCGTACAATTTCAACATCTATTCGAAGAGAGCACCATCTTCCTTCATACAAAATGTAATGCGATTCCTTGTTTTTTGTTGAACATTTATTCAGGAGTAATATTCCAAAAAGGCCGTTGCGTTAAAAAATTAATTCAAAAATTTTTTTCATAAATTGCGTAATTTTTTAAAACAATTTTCAGTATCTACTAATTTTTTTGCTACTGAAATAACTTAGTGTGCGATGTTATAAATAAATTTATTCGTTTTATGCTGAACTCCAATCAACATCGTCTGTTTTTTTCGCTCTTTATTATTTATACGTACTTGTTAACCTCCTGGAGAACGTACGAGGTGTGGCAATTAAATAACCGGACTGGTGCTACAAAACATTTTATTGATCACCAATTACATTACAAAGTTTATTCCCTTCAATGTACTCTCCTTGCCGAACCCTACAACGCGCCATACGAATTTTCCACTGTCGAAAACAGTGCTGAAAGTCCGTTTCTCTCAGCTTGTTGAGAACCTCCGTCGCTTTCACCGCTTCCACACTGTCAAATCTTGTCCCCTTAAGCTCCGATTTTACCTTAGGAAATAAAAAAAAAGTCACAGGGGGCCAGGTCCGGCGAGTACGGTGGATGGTCCAACACGGTGATGCCGGATTTCGCAAAGAACGCCTTCACAAACAAGGCGGAATGGGCTGGCGCATTGTCTTGGTGGAGCATCCAGGATTTGCTCTTCCACAAATCGGATTTTCGTCTTCTCGCTCGTTCACGAAGGGTAGAACCTCAACGTAATAATGTTGATTGACTGTCTGACCTTCGGGAACCCAGTGGACTGAATGTTGTCGTCCGCTTTTGATGTTGAGGGTCGTCCAGGCCGCGGATTGTCTTCGGTCATTTCACGTCTCTCCTTAAACCTTTTACACCACTCAAAAACTGGTGTGCGCGATAAACACTCACTTCCGTACACTTCCTTTAACATGGCATGAGCTTCTGTAGCAGTTTTCCCCAGATTCATAAGAAACTTGAGGTTAACTCGTTGCTCGATCTGAACACTCTGCATTTTTCCGATGCGACGCTAGCGTAAGTACTTGAACAGATGATTGCTACAGCGAGACTGAGCGACGTACAACCGTGCCCATCGAGCTCAGGGCGGGGGAAGCATCTACAAGCACAGACATGTTCAAACCTGCCGTGGCGTGCTCGCTGTTTGCCGATACTAGCACCAATCCGTATATAGGGAAATAATTGTTACTTCGTCTATGACAGAATTACACAAAAAATAATACTTTTACACGTTATTTTAAATAAATATCTTTAGAGAAACAAAAGTTGTACGCTCGTTTCATATTTAGATTCCGGAAAAATATGCAGAATGCTCCATTAAGAGAATTGAAATAGCATGAATCAATCCTAGCAATGATTTCGTGACCAACTTGTAGAATACAGTTGAGATAGAAGATTTTTGACAAACTGCTGAGTATCATTAAAGAAACGTCATTCGCAAAAATCTCAAATTATTACAAAAATAAGTAAGATGTTAAAGAAAGTTGACATGAATTGAAAAGAAATATTTAAAATGGCAATAACATACCAGATGGTTTATTGAAGAGCTCAAACTTGTTTCGTGTGTTGCGGAAACCGAATACCCTGCGTACTTCAGTATAACTTTATGTTGTGCAGAATTTATTTCCCAATAATTTTTACTTCAAATTTTTTTTTCTAAATTGCTCTCGGAAGGAATTGTCTTACAAATAAACAATAAATAACCCGTTTAAGTTTAGAACTCCGCTTCTTTAAGAAGTGGGCATGATTAGATATATTATTAGTAAAAAAGGTATTAAGATCCATACCATAAAGTGTCGCAGAGTGCAGGAATTATAGAAGTAAAAGTCACACTTTATACATTAGTAGCGTTAGTAGAACTAGAAACGAACGTTACAAACAATCACAAAACCCGCTTACATAAGCTGCTTTCCATTTGTTTTATTAACTGTACCGCATCGTTCCTCAGAACTGTACTGAACGGTACTTATAGTGAGCTAAATGGAACATACATTTTTTGCACTGGACATAAATATAATCATTCTAACCTAATTTTCTATATTGAGAAATGTAAACAAAAAGAAATTCGCTATAGATAAGGCCAGTATGTAATGTAAATCAGATTTTGAATTACGAACACAGGAGTAACCCTAAACCTAACCTCAGTGAGTGTTATAATAAGTAATAATGTGGAGAATATCAATAAACCAATGTTTTGCGCATGCGTCAACAGAACAATACAGAACGTACCAAATATTCGGTAAGGACACGAAGGGAAAGGGGATTTAAAAAAAAGTACGGATCGGAACTATCCGTTCTTTTCACACACATATTTGAAACTTGTACCGTACAAACGATTCAGTACAGTACTTTGGGTCAAATAGAAAGCAGCTATAGTGATTCACACTTACATATTATTATTACCAACCTACTACAACATAAAGATGTTATTAATATTATCGTTTCACAAGCACTTATACGTATTTTTGCAAAGTATTACCGTTCTGTGTATAACATTGAAAATTTAAAATATTTTACATATCTAAAGTTATGTATCAGATTCCACCAAAGTATTTTCAAATACGAACTAATTGAAGTTATTTTTAGGTGCACAAAGTTTGCAAAGTCCGAACAATACCAGTTCGTTTATCATATGACGGATATGAATACAGTTCAAGCCACTTTAAGAATCTAACATGCGAGGAAACTAATGACAAACCTCTTGAACGTAAAGTTCCCCAATCCAATGAGGTAAAAGAGAAAATAATTAAACCAGACGTGATAGTCATTTAGTTTAATAACAAAACTTTTAGTACTGCTTAATTGTGCATCATCCCCACCAAAGGGTTAACTGTCATACCAAACACACTTACGTGCCGATGTTCCGAAGAAAAAGCCGAAAACATCCCTGGGAAAAGGTTACTCAAACAGTTGCTGTAGGATGTGACTGCTCCGTAGGTTTAAAATATTTATAAGTACTTATATGATTCCCGAATTAAACAGAAATGAAATAAATGTTATTAAATAGTGACAAATAAACTGAGTGACAATTGCATGTATATTTCGTAGTTTTATTTTCTAATATCTCTAAGGAATTCAATCCCACGTTTTATCATACCGTATACTTTCAAGCTTCCCAACTTAATAAAAGAGTTCAATAATATAAGATTCAGTATGTTTGTATTTAAGTTGGTAGTTCCGTCAATCAAGGATATATTCGTCTGTATTACGTTAAGAAATTGTCGAATATGTTCTTTATTGCCAGAACTACCAACTTAAATCATCCGCGAGATTTAAAAAATGCCAACATTTTTTCAAGTAGAATATGCAGAAAAATTGAATTGTATTTTATGTTGCTAATGAAAATCCCAAAACTGGTTTACATGAGTAATACCGCATAAAAGATATCGATGTTTCAGTTGAACTCTGCGTTTGTCAAATTTTTCACAAAAAAATGTAATATCTCGAAGGTGCTACATTCTACGCCTATGATTGTATATCGTTGAACTTGTCTTTGAAAGGTATATCTAAAGGATTCGTAATATACAAGGTGTGCCATTTAAAATACCAAAATTGATATCCGTTTCCGGTTCTATCAAGAGGGCCATGAAGTTGAAAATATTTTTAGGAGATACATCATCGCTACCAAAATTTTAAAAATATAGTTTAATTATTTCCAGAGATACTTTTAATAGGCCATCGTCGTGAATTGGGGCTGTATATGTTTAGTTCATGTTACGCCCACTGTGCTTTTCAAACGCGCCCTTTAACTCTATCTCTTTTGGTTAATCAACTAATACAACACTAAAAGCTGAGAATATTTTGTCTTTAATATTTACGATATAATTTGAAGAATAAGTTAGGTGGCGATATGGGAATTATGGCAATCAATTCTAATCCAATCCAGAAGGTCCCTTTAAGAACGTTAATTATACGTGGTATCATTACAATCAGCAGCGGTGCACTGTGACTACGGAGCTGCAGAACACACAAGGGCAACGCTTGGATTTCCTCCTGCTTTTTTGTCAAGTACAAAGTACACAATATATAACGGAAATACAAGAGGGAATTGGAACCT
This sequence comes from Dynastes maya, assembly GCA_029619315.2. Classification (NCBI taxonomy): domain Eukaryota; kingdom Metazoa; phylum Arthropoda; class Insecta; order Coleoptera; family Scarabaeidae; genus Dynastes; species Dynastes maya. The sequence goes on from JAROYE020000001.1 coordinate 73,611,265, forward strand.
TGACCTCCCATTTGCATCACCACCAGCCGCCACTGATTACAATACATTTTGAGCTTACTTTAAAACTGCATTGTTTTGCAAAATGCAGCTGCGAAACGGCTAGAAATAATAAACTCGAGGCGGTACGTTTTGAAAATCATTTATTTCCATATAAAGGTACATTCATAACTCAAATATTTATTTAGCAATAAAATATTAAGTTATTAAGCCTAATACAGTATGTCACGTGAAACTAATGACCATTTACATATATATATATTTATAGTTTAGTTCCGATACGGACAGTGTTTTATTTATTATTACAGTAAAATACAGCAGTGTCAGAAATTTAGTAAAAGCATGTATCAGCCAAGTGGTATGCAAGAAATTGCCGGATACTTGCGCTCTGGTTGGCTTGAACGGTATTAAGTTGAGTTGCCACCGTAAAGCATTTTTAAGTATAGTTATTGATGGAACATGCTATGAGATGACTGCAGTTGTTGTACCAGACAGTGCGATGACACCAGATGTCATCTTGGAACAGAAATTCTTGACCACTGTAAAATGGGTTGCCGGCCCTAAGGGTGTTACGTTTTTTGCTGATGAAGTAGTTTCTGCAGTTGCTCAAATGATGAATATTGAAATAAACCAAAGTGAAATACCTCTACCCATTAATAATCAGATAGAGATTAATAAAATGCATGAGGTAGACAGAATGGTTAGGTCTAGTCAAAAAATAGACGAAACATTTGGCTTTGAATCAAACATTAAAATGAAAATCGAGTTAAAAACTGACAAGCCCATACGTTTCTGCCCAAGAAGGCTAACGTATCACGAGAGAGAAATCACAAATCAAATAATAAACATAGTTTTATGTAGGAAGAAAAATAACGAGCACCGTTTGTACATGGACTATCGGGATTTGAACAAGGTTACTATACGCGAAAACTTCCCTCTACCTATTATTGATGACTTGCTAATAAGACTAAGCGCACCCAGGTACTTTGCAGCTCTTTGATTGATTTGAAAAATGGATTCTACCATATCGATATCAAGAATGACTCTATAAAAAACACCTCCATTGTAACGCCTGACGGCCAATTTGCGTTTACGAAAATGCCGTCCGTGTTTCGACGTTACATACATGGTATTTCCGAAAACTTGATTAAACAAAGTACAGGTTTATATGGACGATTTGCTAATAGCGACTGAGACCGTTGACGAGAACATATCCATCCTGTCAGAAGTTTGCCAATTGATCTGTTTTAACCGACTGAGACTTAGACTGTATAAATGCTCCTTTTTGATGACATCAATCGAGTATCTTGGGTGGTAGTATATCTGGGCCTGGTAAAATAGTTGCCATCAAGAACTTTCCAGAGCCTAGAACGGTTCGACAACTAGGATTGTCCATTGATCTAACAGGTCATTTTAAAAGATTTATCAAAGGATATTCGCTAGTTGCTAAGCCCCTAACTAAAGCGTGACAAACGGTTGCACCTTGCATTTGCATAGGTCAAGGTCAATGAGGAGATTTCCGAATTGGATGAAACCCTCTACTCACACCATAATTATTTGTTTATTATTCGTTTTAGAACCACACCTTACTAATTTTTTTGTATCAAATTAAATTCTCATCATTGGATTCTACCTTATTGGAGCGGTTCCACAATCGGCCGAGTCCAGTCAAGGCGAACGCCCATGCCGAGGCCAAGGCCACCGCCAAGGTCATGGCCTTGGCAGCATAAGTCGGGTCAAGAGTAACGAGGAGGTTCCAAAATCGATTGGGGCTGCTCAAGATCAAAGCCTACATCAAGGCCAAGGTCGGGGTCAGTGTTTCCAGGGCCTAGATCAATGTTAACAGAGTCAAGGCCAGGTGATGTCGTTAGGCTTAATACGGGAGGGGATTCTGGTATATTATAACACAGAACGTATTGTTCGTATCAGAAGTTTGAGAGCTTAGAAGATATTAAATATGGGTGTTATATTAAGAAGGAAGGTCAGAATTATTCTTTAGTATGTATGAGATGTATACTGGAGAAGTGGTTGGTGCAGAGCTTATTGATGTACTACAAATTCCTACAATATCTGAGGGTGTTGATACTGATATGGAGCGGGAAGAATTTATTGAAGAGGAAGAGGATGAATCTCTTATGGAGGATAGTATCAGTGATGGAGAATTTATTGAAGAGTAAGAAGATGATTTTTTTATGGAGGACGATATTAGTGGGAAAGAAGAGCTGGAAGAGGAAGAAGGACAAGATAGAGAAAATGATGGAAAGATTTTGACGCTGAAACGTTCAAATTCTTCATCTTTAGATGTCCAGGTGAATGAGGCATTTCCAGCCACTTAACAAGAACTTTATCCTTCTTCCGACGTATGATTTTCTCAACAAGATAAACATCGGGATGTTTGACTTTCATCAGTTCCTTATCGTAGAATTCATCAAGAATGTTTTCATTTTGAGAATCTATATTCAAATATATTTGAAATTCTCATTCTCCTTCGCGTAAAGTATTATTTCAACCAAATCTATTTGAAATAGGTCACGTAAACCTGTTATTATGACTCGTCGTCGAAGTCTTCTAAGCAGGTTTGTGCATTTCGTTTACCACATCTCTCTTAACTGACGACATTTCCTTCAACTACCACTTTTATGGATTCTGGCTCTGTTTGTTTTGGTACAGGCTTTGGATCAATGTACTTTAACATGAATCATGCACCCCTCTTTAGTGTATGCGGTTTTGTTGGGTCGAATTGTTTACCGTCAATGACAAGTGATGTTAAGGACCTGTGAAAATACTGGACATTAACTATTTTTCCTTCATATAGTTTATTCTCGTATATAGTAGCATTGTTTGATTTCGATAACGATAAGTACGGATCCACCTTACCACTAATGCTACCATTACTGGATATTTGGATAATATACTTCATAGGAATGTTTTCTGTGCGCATTTCAAATACTTTTTTTATTTTAGGAAGTTTGAGAAAATCCGTAAGAACATCCTCATCCATCAAATGTCTTTTTATATGTTTATGTATATATATGCCTGCCACACAATTCATTCGCATCGTCCCAGTATTTATATTAAATATTGCTCCTTGGTACAACCGTATTTTTCAGAGGAACTTTGTTTCGTAGACCCAGACCCATCTTCCAACTTCGAGTCCACGAAACTTTTCCTTGAATTTAAAGCGGGGTAAATTTCAAAAAAGATGTAAGATTAAAGAAAAAATTAGTAAATGTGATGAATCTATATAAATTAGATATACTAGCTTTACAAGAAATTAAACAGCTAGGAAATGAAATGGTAAATTTAGAAAAGTATGCTCTTCTTAAAAGCAGTGGTAGAAGTGGGTATTTTGGAGTTGGATTTATCATAAACAAAGGAATTAAAAAAATTGCAGTCGATTTTAAACCTATATTCGATAGGATGTGGCTACCTGACAATACGTGGCAAATATAGAAAAATAAGTATCGTAAATGGACATGCATCAACCAGAAGGGAGAGAAGTGGAAATAAAAAACGAATTTTACGAAAGATTAACAGAAACGACGCAACAAATACCAAAACATGACATGAAGCTGGTGGTGTGAGATTCAAACGCAAAAGTTGGAAGGGAAGAAGAACATCAATTTATAACAAGCTTACATAGCGAAAGCAATGAAAATGAGAGAAAATCAATAGAATTTGCTGTAGAGAACAAAATGAAGATAATAAGCACACATTTTGAGCATAAAGATATTCATAGAGTAACACGGATCTCCCCAAATGGCGTGACTAAAAATCAGATTATGCAAGTATTCGACACTGTAGAAGCTATAGAGAGACTGACGCCGATAGTGACTATATGTTAGTTGTGCTCAAAGTTAAACAAAGATTACTAATAAAAAAAGAGCAAAAAAAGGGAGGCAATAATACAGAGTAGACCTGCTACAAAAAAAAGAAAAAAAAGAAGATGTACGTGGTTTAAGCACAGAACTAAACAAGAGACTGGAATTGAAGACAGATGGACTTGAACCAATAGAAAATGAATGGAGAAAAATAGAATCAGCGAATATATGGTTGGGCAGCACTGACGTTAGAAGAAATGAAGAGTGGTTTAATGAAGAATGCAAGAAGGGTCTAACAGCAAGAAATCGGGCAAAAATAGAAAAAGACAAATATAGAAGAAAGGAAATCAAAATATACAATGAGAAAAGAAAAGAAGCGAAACAAATCTGTAGGCAAAAAAGAGGGAGTACCTAGAAAGAAAAATAAAAGCAATAGAAGAACAATATAAATACAAAGAAATAAGAAATTTTTACCAAGAAGTCAAAAAACAAGGCAAACAACGAATACCAAGACAATTTATTGTAGAAGTAAAGAAGAAGCACTCCTGGGAGATACCACAGATAAACTGAAAAGATGAGCACAGTATTTCGAAGAATTGCTAATGTAGTTGCTGGGATTATTACAGAAAATAAAACACAAATACGTCAAATGTGACATTTAGTTTTTTCTCTTCGAACACTTGTTGAGACATTAAATTCTACTTATACTATTTTGTACTTCCATTTTGTGAATCCCTTTGCATTAATACACAATCAATTACCGCCTTTTTGTGACCCGTTAATTAGACAGAATTAGATAAAAAGTTAAGTATCAAATTTGATGTATGAATTAAATGTTGACGTACTTGTGTTTTATTTTCTGAAATAATCCCAGTAGCTAATCGCCTTGCTAAACGCCCCCATGTTCAATTAAAAGAAAAAACGCATCAACGCATGGAAGGTAAAGGTATATGTTCAGTGATAAAAAAAAAATGCACGGTATATACATAATTATTAAAATTAGTCATAATTAAACGAATTCTATACAAAAAATATCAGTTATAATAAAAATTCACAGAACAAAATCATTTTGTCTTTTGTTTTCTATAGCCTGTTCAGGACAATTGATATTTTTATTATAAGAGTTTATGAGATTTTATCCTATTATTTCATCGAAAACATACCGTTTATCATAAATAATGATGAGATCAGCCAAGTCGATGGCAAAATCAGTTACATTTTTTATCATTTTGTCTTTCGTTTTCAATTGCCTATACTGGACACAAAATGATTTCAGGTGTAAACTCATAATTTTTATTACGCTGAACTTTTTGGAATTACCTAGCTTTTAAGAGACACCTCCTCAACTAGCGAATGATGCAAAATTGAAAATTATATTTCACTTACTTTTATTAATCGGCCTCACTTGATTGCAGTGTCGGTTCCCCAACCACATCTCTGAAACAAAATTAAAATAAACAACAAACAATAAACTGTCAAACACTTGCTTAATTCAACCTCACTAAAACTTCTCATTTGAACTATTTTTGCTATACTTGTGTAAATACCAACTACATATACAGTACACCCAAAAAGTCTTTATTTTTATAGAATCACAGATACAAATCTTTGGAAAAAAAACCATGTCAATTCATATTTTAACCAATCTACAGTTTGGTAATATTTCTGGTATTTTTGTAAGAGGTTTGCATCTTCTTGAAGCTCGTGCAAAAAATTTAGACTTGAATTTCATATAAAAGTCAGGTTAGAAAAGAGACTTTTTAGACGCATATAAAATGAGGTTACGTTTTATTACCCTGTAAAATTCTGTAGTGATGTGAGGACAACTGCGTGCACCTCCTCTGTTGGAAATGTTAGCGTTATAGATGCTGGTACCAGTCCCGGCCTAGGTGTTAGTTGGATTCTGTTTTCATCAGAATTATAACCTCTGATGTCACCTATTAATATTATACGAGTAAATTCATTAGACATGTCATTTTTTTCTCCTGGTAGACTAAGAAAGGATAATATTCCTTCTAATGTAACTCCTCCAGCCCTAATGCTACATGGAAAAGCATTGACCATTTTCAGCTTGTTCTGCTAGAAGTTTTGCCAATCTTTGATAAGACTTTTATAATCTAAAAATAAAAAGCTGTTTGGATAACTTGTTCGGGTTAAAAATGAAAAGGTCCATTTCAAAACTTTCTTTGTCCATTTTGAAAGAAAATACGCTGTTAATATTACCAGTCACTTAGTGTTCTGTTGTTTAAAAACATTTTGTCCTGCAAAATGCGCCTTAGCTACTTATTGAAATTTACATAAACCAACAAATCAACTCCCAATAAATTCAGAAATATCTTAACAGGATTTCACAGTGGTCAACAGCTTTGGCAAAATGGATAAAGCAAGTGTTGAAACGGACATTTAATATACGCACCTAAAGTGGTTTTGGTATTCATTGCTGCCTTTTAATCCTTATAAAAACTTTAACAGTAACAAAAAAGAATCATGTGAGAATACAGAGTAGAACCAAGAGGTAGAACGTTTATAGGACTTGTTCGAAATAGGGCGCCTAATCTACAGGTACTTTTTTGTCGTCATTAGGCAAGGTTGGTAAAATGTATGTATATTATTCTACCAACCTTGAACATTAGGTGCATAGTGTAATATTCTTTATCTATGGTGCATAGTGTATAACACTATATGGTATAAAACCAAGGTTAACACTATACCTACTGTGGTAACGACTTATTTTGTATTTGGTATTGCCCTTATATTACGAAGCGCGACAACAAAATACCGACCCATCTCTAATTGCATATATGGCTACATTACCTTAAAAATTCATTTTGATTAGTTTGATATGAGTTTGCTGCTGAACAGATTAGGATGTTTAGGCTGTATTCAAGCAACATAAATTAGAACGATTAAACCTTACTGCACAAAGCAAACATCCCCAAGAAAAATGGTGTTTTGTACAAAACTTGATTATGCAAAAATTAAGAAACTTCCTAGAAAATATTTACGAACTGGATTTATAGATTCGCTGAGGTTATATGTTAAAGGTGGATCAGGTGGAAATGGATTACCAAAGTAATATTATATGTTATTGCGAAACTGTTATAAAATTAAGCTGTGCAACTATTATAGATTTGGTGGAATAGGTGGCCAAGGTGGAGATGTTCAATTGGTTGCTAAGCAAAATTGTTCCTTGGAGAATATTCGTTCTCTTTTTAAAAATAAACGTGTTGTAGCAAAACATGGAAGAGATAGCACTCATAATTTTATTTTAGGTATACCAGGTGAATCTGTTAAGGTTGAAGTTCCAATAGGAATAACGGTGTTTACCGATGATGGACAAAAAATTGGTAAGACAATTTATAATCACTTGATTTAAATAGAGAAGTGAAAATCTCATTTCTTTTAAAGTAACAAATTGACGTAATTCATGGATATTTGTAATCGTAAGCTATTATAATCAAAACAAAAAATCTAGTTTATAACCTTTAATTGTCATGGTGGGATCTCTCAAACTAGAGCTATGCATAGCTGCAGTTAAAAATAGCTGCCAATTTTAGCAGTTTTATGTTGTGATAATTATATATATATGTGGCGTAATGGATAGTTTCTAGATACACCTATAATTCAATAGATATGTAGATTTTATATTAATTGTAATAATTCTAATACTTACCTTATCCATATTGTATGCAATTTGTAACATATAAATAAGTGGTATAAAACAATTTCTTGCATTTAAAATTAATTTGTCAATGTTTACGCAGCTAAAAAAAAAATTGTTTCCAATATAGCATCACCGATCAGTTACAAATATATATTGTTTTACATGAAAAAAGTATAAAACTAATATGTTGCTGTTTGTGTTAAACATTCATAAAAACGAAATGCAGTATTTATTTGAATTTAATTAGATAACTGAGTTGTAAAACTACAAAATAAGAGTACAACTGCGGCGTAAAGTTAAAACTGTTACGAAATGAAAAGAAATATAAAATTAAATACGAGTTTTTTTTTCTCTCATGATTTCTTTGAAAACGACTGTAAGAATCTTCATTACTAAAGCCTTGCTTCAAACAATACATTTGGTAACAGCAGTTGTAGTAAACTGTTTTATCATATTACATCAATCTATACCTAGATATCTAGTTTTAGGGGTCAATATATATAGCGTGTCCACCTAGTGCGTGGATGGACGATAATTCCCTCCCTGAGCAATTTAGAAAAAAGGGTTTCAAATTGGATCTAAGTATTCAGCGTGTTCAGTATCCGCTGCGCACGATACAAGTTTAGTCTTTTAAATGGAACAGCCTGTATACTATTACGATTTTAGATGCCTCTCTTCGGTTCATGTCAACTTTCATCAATATTCCCTATAATTATCTATCTTAGTTTTTGAGATAATTGAATTAGTTTTTGAAATAATGCTGCTGTTTTTTCAACGGCTGATATCTTAAACGCCTTACTGGCTAGGGTGGTGATTCAAATTTTATTCTATATATTTAGTATTTCTTGGAGTTTCAGGCAATCCATCGAAAGTTTTTGGTATCAACTAGACTCTAGAAAATGGCCATCGAAATCGTTGCAATGTTTAATTCATTCTATTTCAATTTTTTCAAATAGAACACCTGTACATCATCAAGTATTCAATCATATTTGTAAACTGTTAATTTCCTTAGCTGCTTTTGAGTTGTTAAATGTGGCTAACAGTTAAAAATTATCAGTTAACGCTTTAGTAACCCATCACTATCTCAGACTGTATGTTCAAGTGCGATTTAGGCGCATACGCTTTCAATTTACTCAAAGAAAACGGCAGAGTGCCTTTTGGTTTATTGCTGTTTCATTTCATTCATCATCTACAACAGTTATATGTAGATTTCTGACCATACTCGCTAAGGGCCAAAGGAAAGCAGATTCTAGAATACTACATATAAGAAAATAACCAAAAGCCTCTAATGCTTTATGTTACTACTAGGTTCTTTCTTGCTTACAATTTTGATTTACAGGAGAATTAAATAAAGAAGGAGAAGAATTAACAGTGGCTAGAGGTGGAACTGGTGGACATTCTAAAAATGGATTTTTAGGTTCAGAAGGACAAAATTATTCCATCAAATTGGATTTAAAATTAATATCTGATATAGGTTTGGTTGGATTTCCAAATGCTGGAAAAAGTACTTTATTAAAGGCGGTTTCTCATGCCAAACCGAAAATAGCTAGTTATCCATGTAAAAACAATGTAGCATGCACATTTCAGGCAATTTTTATTCAATTATTTATTTTTTTAGTCACCACAATTAGACCAAATGTAGGAATTATGATGTACAAAGATTTCCGACAAATATCAATGGCTGATTTGCCTGGTTTAATAGAAGGTGCGCATGCTAATAGAGGAATGGGGCACAGATTTTTAAAGCACGTGGAAAGAACAAAAATAATTTTATTAGTAGTAGATATTAACGGATTTCAACTAAGTCCACAACATGAATTTAGAACTTGTTTAGATACGATAGTTTTGTTGAATAAAGTAAGAAATGTTGTTCATTTAGTGCAATTGGTACTTAACGCATTTGTAGGAATTAGAATTATATGATCCTTCTTTATTAGACAAGCCATCAATGATAGTAATCAATAAAATGGACACCGAGGGCGCATGGGAGAAATTTAATGGCATTAAACATCAAATTAGTAACATTTCAGGTAATAACCACTTGTGTAATATTGACATTATACAAACTATACACTATATATGAATTATTTTAGACACATTTGAAGCGTACCCCGAAGACTTGCGACCAGAAAAACCTTTGCAATTTGATAACATTTTAGCAATATCTGCAAAACAAAGAGGTGATACAATTGAAACTGTTAAATTGAATTTAAGAAAGATGCTAGATATTTTTTACGGTCAAGATAATGAAGATAGCTCAAAACTTCTGCAAAATATCCAAAATTTTCAAAAAGAAAGAGGTTCAGCACTAGTGTAAGGTTGTAAATAAATCTACAATTGCATACATAAATTTATTTAAAAGCTGATGCGTTATTTAACTTACTTAATCTAACCCACTTACAAACTATATTCTCTTCCAGTACTGCAGTTGCTATATTTTCTCCTAAAGGTGATGTTTTTGCAGTTGTTATTGAGTCATAATCATATGTGATATCTATATTGCTCCTCCATCTAATAAATAAAAGTATTTCACGAAAATGTCGGTATTATAAAAACAAAATAAAAATACTTCTCTACGCCATTCCATGCGATCATTACGCCATTATCTGTACATAATTTGGGAGGTGGCCTGGCGAATCGGTATCCTAATTCGTTACAAACGATTTGGAGTGCTTTTGCAATGAAATTATTACATGCAGCTCCGCCTGACACTACCTAGAACATCAGAACGTTATCGAAACAGAATTTAGTCATGGCGGAAGGCAATATATTAAGAGAATTCTGCAATAATTACAACGGTATAAGAATTATTTCCAAGCAAACTGATAGTGAAAGAAATTACTATAAAAGCATGGCAATATTTTTTGAAGAATAACTTTTCAAACATAAATAGTATCGCAGTTCATATAGTACATTGTTTCTTAATGTGGTCGATATCGCCCCCTTGCGGGCAATCGACATTTTAAAGTGGGTAATTATCTGACTATCGGCTTTTGGAGGCCGATGCTCATTTTGTACAGAGGAATGCATTTTGAATGCATGCGTGTAAATATTGAAGAAAAACTTTTATTTGAACACAGTTAATAATAATCTTGATCAAATATATTTAATTGATTGTTTTGTTGGTTTGGTTGCTCCATTTGCTAGTATCTTTTAATTAATGTGTTTTGTTGTAAAGCAGTTAAATTTTACGAATCTCATAATTGCAAATCCAGAAAAGGTACCCAGCTTTGCATTACTGTTAAGCTTTAAACAAATGAAATAATGTAGTATCAAGTAGATTGCGAATATTTACCAATGTTCTTCTGTCATTTGGAATTAGCTCTTTTCTTTCCGCAAAAACTATGCCACGCTGTACACGATGACTTAGATGTCTTGCAATAACCAGCAAAAAGCCAGCGCACAGGTCATAAACGTTTGGTATCACTTCATCTGGAGCAACATCTACAATACACACGTACTTAAGCAATGTTTCACGCATTTAATACACCTGTATTTACATGTTACATACTGTGAGCCTTCTCTTCTTTAACAAGGTGACGTATAAGTTGTGTTTTTAAACCTGCCAGGCTGAAATTGCAATCTCTGTATTGTGTAAGTGGTATGGTAAATTTATATCTTAGCGGATCCGTGGATCTTGATGCTGCTAATTCAATGGCTTGTCCACCCGATAATTGTGAAAATTCTGGAATATTCTTCAGCTTCATTCTACGCGCAACCTAAAACACTTTCTGAATTTAAGTATTCTAACTACTAAGAGTTTGGATGTACCTTATCAAATGCCTCGCCGGGAGAATCATCGAATGTACTTCCCAACAATAAAAATTTATTAACATCTTGTGCAACTGCTAGAAGGCAATGGCCGCCACTTATCAGTAACACCAGAAAAGGAAATTTTACATCTTCAACCATTCTAATTGTAAGAGCATGTGCTTCCATGTGGTGTACAGAAATGAAAGGTTTATTATATTTTCGGCAAAGGTATTTGCCATATTTTGTTCCAATTTCTAATGATAATGGTAAGCCTACAAAATAAGATATAAAGATAAAAAATAATTGGCATACAAGTTTTTGTAGGATCATCAAATATACGTAGGATTGTTGCTGCTTTGTTTTTTTTTTTTGCATATTTTTTTACTTATTGTTCAATTGTTTATTTATAAAATAGAGCACCCAGTATAAGCGATTGATGAGAATTCGGTTGTTTTTGTATATATCTATGTATATATTTAAATACTATTAATTAACAGTTGAAAGATAAATGTTTAATTGTTAATTCTTTTTAATTAATAACGTACTGGACTATCTCGATGGTCTAGTTCGCGCACAAGGGGACACCGGTAATTACTACTCGCCAATTTAAATGAAACTTGTGGGTTTATAGACCAATTTTTTGTAAGAAAAATGGACATTTTTTTAAGTGTCCCCGTTTGCGGGGTGTAGGGCATCCTAAACGCAACACAAGTCCTAGCTATTTGCGTTAATATCTCTGAAACTATGGGAAGTATTAAAGAATACCATGGTAGTTAGACAAATTTGGCTATTTTAAAAGCCAATAGCATGGAAAATGCAATCATGTTTATTTATTTCTTACTTTTGATCTGTATAAATAATTTACCAATTTCATTAAGCTTGGGTTGTAGCTTAACTCTATATGTAGATGATACCAGCATTATTGTAATTCCTAATTTTAATGAGCTTTTTCAATAAGTATGTAAATGGATATAATAAAAAAAACTAAATTCTGATAAAACGGAAATTATTTTATTCAACCGAACCAATTTACTCACTCGATAAGATTACTCGGGGTATTAATTGATGAATAAAGCAGTTGGTTGAACCATATACTGAAGCTTAGTGCGGTGCATTATCACTTCCCAGGATTACGCGCTTTGGGTACGCTTTGAGCTATTGAGAATACAATTAAATTAAAAATAGTTAGAGATATATCATGTAGTATTTGGTACGTATATATAGAAATATTTTATAACAGGGAAATTGTTCAAAAAAATTGAATTTTTGTAAATTAGTTAAATAATTAGATGAACTGGGAATTCGGGAGTGTTCTTACACACGCTTTCGGCGATTTTAAATGAATTTATATATCAGTAAATGACGTTCTACTTAATAACTGATCGATATTTAATTTACGAAACTCTGCTAGAAATACCTCTGAATTTACACTGTTGTTTATTGTAGTAAGATATTCCATTTATTACCCCACATTTGTCGTTATCTGGACTCAATCAAATTATTTAATACCCCCACTCCGTAAATCGTAGGCTCGGGGAGGAGCAGAGGCTTCCGAAAAAGAAATAATATCCACGAGAGGGAATTTCACATTTACGTGCTTGAATGACAGCTGCGCTCGATGATGGTAAACACCACTACAATATATACATACATTTGATTCCCGTTATGCTTCTGCTGTATAAAATCAATAATGGCTTGTGAATTGGGTTACTTCTTTGCATTTCCATTGAATAAAGGAATATAAGAAGAAGGGCAACCTAATGGAAAATTGTGTGACACTTTTCTGTGGCGCTCTAATATTTTTCTATGTGTTTCTGCTCTCCTCTATCAATATCAACCTATGTTAATGTTTGATTTAAAGGAAGCTGCCTTATTTTAAAGACTCAATTTATCAAATCGAACAAATATATGTAACAAAGTATTTTTCTGAAGAAATCCTTTCAGTCTGTGAGAGAAAAGAGAAAGACTGGTAGAAATGAAATATCTAGGAACAATTATTGATAAAAATTTAGATTTCAAAACATATACAAAATATGCTATGAATAAGACATCTACGAAGGGCACCAGTTCACTCCTTAAGTAGATAACATTGAAATATGATCTTTACACTCCTATTAAAATTATGTTAGGCATATTAAATTTAATGAGTTACACAAAGAATTGCATTTAAGGATTTTTGTATTCATTCACAACTATTTGCATGAAGGTTAAATAGAAAGATTTAGTAGATGATGTACCATCACTTGCATAAAAATCTAGGACAAGCGACATTACCCATTTTAAACATCTTTTGTAAACTATGAAAAAATATGTCAAATTGTATGTCATTGTCAGTCGTAAATGGACAAGACATTGTCACAAGATTGAAAAAACGTCAAAATGAGCTCTTAAGAGTTGTCCCAGATTTTTATGCAGGTGATAATACCATCACTTTCATAAAAATAACATAAGCAACGCTTTTCTTTTTAATAATACTGTATCTTATGTACCTACTTTTGCGCGATACGCCTCTGACGTTGCACTCGTTTGTCGAACCTTAGTCATAATAGTATCCCTTGTTCTAGATTTTTATGAAAGCGATGGTACATAATTACAACAGAAATATAAATAAATTTTTTGTGACCTTATCCCCGCATAATTCGTAATCCAAATTCCGTTCCGAACGGTTCTGACAGTTCTTGCAGTAGACCAGGTGATTGTAATTCTCTCCAAACTTGAGCATGCGTAATCGTTATTACGACAAGAAAAATATACTGTCCATACAAATTAATTTTCATAACTAATTTATTTACGAAATTAAGATATTCCAATATCTTTTCAGGTTATTCTTTTAATGAATGTTAAGATTCCCAGATTTTCAAAGCAGGAAAAACATGTACCAATCATATGTGCTGTCTTTGTTGTGGAAATATCGTCAAGAAAGCTTCATTTGATTTATAAATTCAACAAAAATACATAACAATGCTCGATTGTAGTAAAGATAATTCTTGGAATCTAGTTATTTTGCTTTTTACCATAGTTACCCAATTCTCTATCACAAACCTACTTCGATATTAGAACTGGAATTGATAGACATGCATACAACTACTAAAAATTTATAATTCTCGAACGGTTCGGAATTGTTCTGAAGTATCGGGTTTGAGCAAACCTAATAAATATAAATATCACACTTTGCTGACACAGCTACATGCATGTTGTGTTTTTAAAATATGTTTGGCTGCTTGCATTGACAGTAATCTAGTATAAATATAATATTCAATATCTTGAAAAAGATATTTAAGAGAAAGCAAGTAATTATGTACCTGGTTTAACAGTAACAGCTATTGCTTCTACATCATTCATGGTCATCTCGGCATTTATAAGAGCTTTTTTAACAACATCTTCAATATGTTGCCTATGGAGTGTTTGAGCTATTGGTGGTATAATTCCTCCATTGCTAAAATAATTGGCTATAATGCCATAAAGTTAAAAAACCAGTTTCTTTATACTCAAGGTGAATTTGATGCTGAGAGTGTAGGGCTTCTCCCAATATTTTACCATTATTATTAACAATCGCACAGCCAGTATCATCACATGAAGTTTCAATTCCTAGAATGATATTCCTTATGGATCTCAATGACATATGTGCATTGAATACCAATGCTTGAGGTTTGGACAAAGCAAATAGTTTATACATTATACGTATACGGTATTACGGCACAAATAAACACAGAGGTACAAGTCCATACAAGTCTGTTATAACATAACCTGACTTTAGTCACTGTCAGTCAGTGTTTTTGTAGCCTGTTTCACATTGTTTGGGCCAGTTCACGCTAGTTTTCGTGGGAAGATAATTTCACTACGGACATAGGATGGCGCTATTCTCTCAAAAATGTCTATGAAAATGTTAAAGGTTGTCTGAAGTGTAAATATCGGCGCAGTAAACATTACATTGCGTTACACGCATCGTTAGATTCCTTTTTAAACATTGCTGATGCCACTAATGTTTAAAAACGAAACTAACGATGCGTGTGACGCAATGTAATGAATAAAACACGATAAATGCTTATTGTGTTGTTTTATTCATTCATATTTGGTTTCATCTACAATCCTTATAATATAAAACTATTTAACAAAATGTTGCAAGTGTACATAATTTTATTAATGGTATTATATTCTATACAAAATTTGAACTTAGAAAATTATATATAGTAAAGAGTATATACTAAAGTGAAATAGTTCTAAATAAGGCATGAGATTATCGAGAATTTTTAGACGCAGGCATTAAGCTGCCATGTTGCTAGTGGTGTTCAAAACAAACGTAACCAAATTCTTATTAATTGCTTTTATTTATGTGCCTGTTTTAGTATTTTGCGAGTTTATATTTATTATAGCAGGAGTTCATTTTTTGAGAGTATCTCGATAAACCCATTCTCTATAGAAGGAGACTGAATCAAGATTGCGTGGAAAACCTTTTTGGATGTGTAAAGGAACAAAGTGGAAATAACCTTCTGTTTGTTTTAATTGGCATTTTTTCCCAACGTGATGATAATTTATTGTTTTGGTCAGTAGGTGCTTCTGTGTGTAAACTTTTGTGAAATGCGTTATTTCACTGAATTTTGCGCGCGTACACAACTAACAACTTGGCGTCTTTACTTCAAGGTCATAAGATAAGATAATATTTGAACCATAAAGATTAAAGATGAAAGAGCTTTGCATCTGTATAATTTATGACTACAGCAACGTAGGGGCGCTATCAACTTTGCATGGCTAAATATATTGCAGTTTCCTATTTATAATTTTCCTTATCTGCAACCTCCAACTCAAGAGATGGTAATGGGTGGTAAAAGTCACAGATCACGCACATATGTGTGTGATTTTTGGTAAAAGCATCCTGAATAGTCATAGAACAGTCGATTTATGAAACGTCCACAAAACTTCAGAGTATAGTGTCAACGCTGCTCCTAATGTTGGCACCATTTAGTATGCTCTTCTGGTTTTGATTGCGGTTTTAGTTTATTGCTTTGGTTTGGTGGTTTTCTTTTTGTCAAATTGTGTCAAATTTAGTATGTATGGTCCGTATGGTTAGGAGCGTTATTATCACGTTTTCTTCGAATCAACAATTTTCTGTTGGTTTAGTGGTTTATTATAAAGTGCATGTCGCATATTTCCTTTGTTGATGTGATAATTCTTTTAGGAAAATGTCAGAGAAGTATGTGAGAGTGATTTACTAAACATAGTTGAAGGCTATAACACCAATTGTATTTTAGTTTGGACGAACTTTTGAATGTTGCCGATGAGGAAACCGAGGGCGATTATGATTTACTAGCGGAAGAAGAGGAAGCTCTCTTAGACGAGAGCTATGACATTATCCAAAAAACACATACGAATGATCCTGAAAGTAACACGGAAATTGAGCAGGATGTGCTTGATCTCGACGATGAGACGGAATTGGAAGGTATTTAGCGACTATCGTTTAACAGCGAAAAGTATATTTTCCTATAACAACCTACAGTATTAATATATATAATAAAATGTCACAGGAAATGTATTACATTCCTGGTAACATTGAGTAGTATTTTGTTTTTGCAACTTATATTTGAAGTAAAGTCGATTGCATTGAAAATAAAGTAAATGTCGTTTCCAATAATTGAAGAGTTTCAATAGCTGTCTGATTAGTAATATTATAGGTCTAATTATACCATATAATTGTATTCATAAAGTACAGATAGTTGGAACCTAGATACTTTGAGGTACCGTATAGTCCGAACCAGTTTGTTGCAGACATAAACTACCATAATATAATGTTCTCTCTAAAATCTCAATTAATTATAAACCATAATTAATATAATAACGTTTTAATATATTTAAATGTCAAAATTAATAGCTATATCAACCTCTACAAAAGTGAGCAACTCGTAATGCTCCATTTTTTTGTGAGGGTGGCAGCTCGACTGATGGCTTAACCTGCCTGGTAATTAAACTCTTGATAATTTTTCAAATGAAAACGAATTAAATTATACTTCTGTTGGTAGAATGTGCAAGTAAATTACTGTTATATGTAATATTACTGTTAATTTTTATTCGTTCTTGCAACCTTTTCAGTTTTGAATAGTTCAAGGTGACCCTGGTCTTATTCAACTTGAAGTATTGGGGCTCTAATATAGTTACATTCAAGTAATCGGGTACTCTAAATCTTTGGCATTGGAACACTGAAACAGTTCACTAAAACCCTTACCACAATACTTAACTCATATTGGACGCACGTTTCGATAGCCAAGCTACCATCATCGACAGTAAAACTGAATTAACAAACTAAGTGAAAAACTAACCTTATATAGCAAATAAATTATGCAATATGTAAATTTAAAATAAGCATAGTAATCCTAATATTCGTTTAGTTTCGTTAATAGTTGAACGGGGGAATTATTAAGTAGGAAATTTTCTTTGTCAAATGTTTTGGCAGTTTTGGTATATGCATAGATTAGCTTAGGTTGCTTCAATTTCGGTTACTTAATTCAGATTATCCATTACATTATGATCACCGTAAATTTTCGAAATTTATCCTCATTTTACTTTAAAAACACTAAACAAAATTCGCAGGTCCTTTTTTGCATGTTACGCCCTTGTTTATCGTTTCCTTTCTTAATAGCGATACACAATCGGTTCCAAAAAGCGTTCCAACACCTACGACACCATTTACTAATTCACAAACGAGGTACATCTAATGCACGCGCAATAATCGATGTGAAAGCTGGTACGTGTACCGTACAAAAATCGGTAGTTGGAACGAACCTTATAATAGTATCCTGTATATTATTACGTTTTTGGATATCTCTCTTCCGTTCATGTCAGCTTTCTTCAATATTCCCTATACCCATTTCTCTTGGATTTTGAGATAATTAAGATGATTTGAGATTTTTGCGAAATTCCGCTGTTTCTTGACAGCTGATCTCTTAGACGCCCTACATGCTAAAGCGATGATTCAATTTTATTCGATTGAGTATTTTTTGGAGGTTTTGGGTAATACATCGAAATTTTTTTCATTCAACTAGCGTCTACAAGTTAGCCGTCGAAATCGTTGCCATGTTATATTCATGCTAATTCGTTTTTTTTACAACCTGTATATTTTTCCAGAATTTGATGAAAAACCTGCTCTAGGATTTTTTTAATAAGCATTTACCTACACCTAAAATGTGTCGTTCTTTACTAAATTAAATATGAAGCTATGCAGATAAATTTTCCGTTTAAAAACATAGAGTGCTGCAACGAAATACCACAAACTTTTGTTTCGCTAGGGATATTCAATAAAACTAATATGTAAACATTACATTTTGGTACAATTCAACTACTCAAAGTAACTATCTTTTTTTATATACACTGCCTAGCAAGTTAACAAGCACGTATATATAAATAGTAAGTAGGGAAATGCTGATTAGAGTTCAGCAAACAATGAATAGATTTATTTAAAGCATTGAATACTAAGTTTTTCAATAGTAAAAAAATATACTCAAAGTACAAGGAATCGCATTTTAGTTTGCATGAGGGAAAATGGTGCTCACTTCGGAAAGTTGTTGCATGCATAAATTAAACTACAGATTATATTTAATGAATATCTTTAGAAAAACAAAAAAAATGTAGTATATCGTCGCAGCACTATGAAATTTAGCAGAAAACGTATCTACATAGCTTTATAGTTAATTTACTAAAGAACGACATATTTTAGGTATAGCGAAATGTTTATAAAAAAATTCGAGAACAGTTCCTTCATCAGATTCTGTAAAAATATACATTCTATGAGTTCTATTAAAATATTGAAATACCATGAATTAAACATGATTTCGACGGCTATCTGGTTGATATAAAAAAAATTGAAAACAAATCTTTTTAGTTCCGTTTTTAAAAGTTTAAATTTGATCAAAGAATATTGAATTTTCACATCCAAGAAATAGAATATAAAAAAATAACGGTATCACGTTTTCTTAAGTGCAATTACAGATAGCTTTATTATAATAATTTTCTAATTTCGTAATAGATAGCGAGATTATAAGTTCGACTGCCGAAGACGAAGGAAGATCCCGGCAGGATAAATTCTTAATTGAACGAGTACCGCCAACAGGTATTTATACAAATTTCATAGATTTACAATTTTTTCATCTACTATGTATCGCTTTTTAGTAGAACAAACCCCTGTCGCAAAGAAGATTTTTGCTCAAGGAAAGCAATATTTTCGCGGCGGTTTTAGGGGCAGATGGATGGGACATCGTGGAAGTTTTCACAATAACCAAACCAGATCTCATTTTCAGCAACGCAATAAAGTATTGATTAATCCCCATTTTAAGGGGAACGTTGAAATCAAGCATAATGGTAAATGAATGAGAACACCTTAATCAAATCGTAGTAAAACTTTGGTTTTAGTCTCTTTGGCATGGGATAAAAATAATGGCGCGGGCAAGAAACCAGTTATACACATTCAACCGTGGGCGCAAGTATCCGTTCCCGAGAATACCGTGTATCGGCAAAATTCTATGCCGCAACAAAATTATGTGAATCAACAACAATATCTGCCACCCACACAGGTATAGTGGATTGATATAATTCTGGAATGTTTTATTACATCAATTATTCTAAATATATTTATTCTTTTTTTGCTTTTTTTATTATATGTTGAATTAAAATTATTTCTTAAAAAAGTGAAAAGGTATTTTAAATTTCGATTGCATAGTTAAATGGTTCCGATCTTAACATTTCAAAAGGAATATTTAATGTTTGAATTGATTTTTTATTTGTTTGCATGATCGGTATAAAAGACGTGGATAATGTACAGGAGCATTTTTTTTTCAAGTTAACGCGATATGAAACACTCTTTACTGCAGTGAATAGAAATGAAATCAAAATATTTTCAACTCAATTGCACAAACAAAAGAAATATATACAGCGTGTCCATTTAGTGCGTGGACGGACGATAATTCCCTTCACGAGCAATCTAGAGAAAAGCTTTTCAAATAAAAAATATTTGGAGCCAAATGCTGCACAACACAAATTATGTCCAAGTATACAGACTGTTCAGCTTCCGCTGCGCACGATACAAGTTCAGATTTTTAAATGGAACATCCTATATATATATATTTTAGGTACCTCTCTTCAATTTATGTCAAATTTCATTAATATTCCCCATACCTATCTATCATGGTTTTTGAGATAATTAACATACTTTAGCTGAGTTCGGGTATTCGTTTGGAGCGGATCAAGAGTACAGAGCACGTGGACGGGATTAGAAGTAGAGCACGAGTAGATCACGCAACTCATTCTCTTAAACGAATGGATAGAGTAACTACGACATTGCCGAGCGCAAAAGAGCGCGAGTAGGATATTTGGAGTAAATAGAGTTATTCCGAACGAATACCCGAACTCGCCTTTTGAGATTTTTGCGAAATGTTGCTGTTTCTTTAACGCCCGATATCTTAAATGCCTTATACACTAGGGTGGTGATTAGAATTTTATTCGATTGAATATTTCTTGGAGTTTCGGGCAATACATCGAAAAGACTTTTATATCAACTAGAGTCTACAAGATGGCCATCGAAATCGTTGCCATGTTTGATTAATGCTATTTAATTTTTTTTAACACCATGTACATTTTTCCGCAATCCGAGAGAGAAGCTGTAATACAATTTTTTTATAAACATTTCCTTACACCTAAAATGGGCAGTATTATTTTGTGTAATGTCCATGTTATGGATTGCCAAAAATGATGTGAATACATTTATGTGGGCTTACTACAATATGTATTTTTGTTTGGAATACGATATTCTAGATTCTACATTTAAATACTTTATGATGCATTCATTATCACTTTAATAAAATAAAATGTTGTTAAATACATTATTTCAAAACACCAATTAGCTACACTTCAGCAGTTTTAGGCGTAAATTTACTTGAATTGAAAATTTTAAAGTACGAGGGATGATCGTAAGGTTCCCAAAGCCCTACAGCAGCAATAAGACGTGTTAGGCGAAATCCGACAACATTGGCGTGTGCAGCAGCTCTCCCACTCTATATACGTACCACTCCCGTCTTGCTATACCACTCAGTGTTGGCTAAGCAGATGTCCGAGATGGAACTCCCGATCGCCGCTACCGCCAGGTGGGAAATTTGCGCTGTGATACGTTTTTTAAACGCGAAAGGGGTTTCACCTATAGACATTCATCGTCAATTAACCGAAGTTTATGGAGAACAGTGTATAGCTGTTCAACACGTCCGCAAATGGTGTAGAGAATTCATTGGAGGTCGGACGGAAATTCACGATGAAGAGCGGAGGGTCACCATTCGTCAACTCGCTCTTCGGATTCCTGAGATTCCAACACCACAATTGAAAAGATTTTGACTGGCGGCAGAATTTTACGACATGGGGATACAGAAGATGGAGCACCGTCTGCAAAAATGCTTGGATACAAATGGCGATTATGTCGAAAAATGGCTTAAGTTTTTACCTTTAAAATGATGTGTAATGTTAAGGAAATAAAGAATGCTGTCTATTTTTAATGAATATGGGAACCTTATTTTACGATCTTCCCTCGTATAATGTGAAAATTACCATACATCTGTTTAAAACTACCACTTCTAAAATTTTCACCTGGTATTTAAAATTCCATATTATTAAGTAATTTTCTGTATAGTTTTTATACTTTATGGGGATTTCAACAGCGACATTTCTTTTCTAATTGAGTATAAGATAATATAAGTAATATTTAATATTCCATTTTAATAGTTATTTTTTCCTACAAATGTAATCCTACCCAGGATTTATAACTGTCAATGTACTTTATGTGATTTTTAGGCAGAGACTTGACGTTTCGTTAGGTAGTAGTTGTTTGAAAATCATGGCCATTTAGCTGTTAGGTGTCCCGCATATCGAATATTATACCATATTTCCAATAAAAGTGTAATATCTTCAAAAATACTGGAAATGAGAATTACGTTGTTAGTGCCATTTTGAAAGTAATTTTACAAGAAAATTGCTTGCAATAACAAAAAATATAGGTTCTATTTAAAATAATCGAAAAAAGTGTTTGAATTTCGATAAATGTTGCACGACATATTTAACACCCTGTATATATTCTTACATTATACTACTTTGAAACATATAAAGTGTTCGCCTCTAAATTGATAGTAAAAGAGTACTTCGCCACACTACAATTATCTTCATGCTAGGTCTTAGAACATCAGAGTCTGCAACTGTCAACATTTTAACAAAACTTGTAGTATAGCTAAAAGTAATTATCGAAAGTACACATAACCACTTTGTATCACTGCAAAGGTAATTTAAGTGGCTATCAAAATGATTAATAAAAATATAGCAATCCATTTAAAATAAAAAAGTTGCAGGCGGTTGCGGAAATTTGGAACACTGTATACTTATAAATAACTTAAAAAAATACGTTATGGTATACTATATACGTAAAGAAAATCTCATTTCTCCATCTTTGATAGTTTTCACGCTAAATTCCGTCGACACTCTAATGGCGCACCCGGTGTAAAGAATACAATAACGTGTTAACAGATAGACTGACATATTTATTTACATTTCGTTTGACACCTAATTTCTGAAGCATTAAAACATTCGTTTGTTTTTATGACTTTCATCAACATAAATGCGTATACACGTTGGTCCAGCTACGAACGGGGAATTGCCTCTGAATGGCAACAGCGCATTCGAGTCTCAATGAGAGATCTTATCCAGTCATAGTATATCATAAAGCTAGTAGCGGTACGCACACATATTATGAACACGCATGTCCGCTCAATCACATAATTTTATAATTCAACGCCTTCCAACAAAATGTGTTAGTAAGAATACAATAACGTGTTAACAGATAGACTGACATGTTTATTTACATTTCCGTTTGACACCTCTAATTTCTGTAGTATTAAAACATTCGTTTATTTTTATGACTTTCATCAATATAAATACGTAATACACGTTGGCCCAGTTACGAACGGGGGATTGCCTCTGCGAATGGCAACAGCGCATTCGAGTCTCACTGAGAGATCTTATCCAGTCATAGTATATCATAAAGCTAGCAGCGGTACGCACGCATGTCCGCTCAATCACATAATATTATAATTCAACGCCTTCCGACAAAATGTGTTAATACAGAATTACTGCGTAATTTTTCTGTATTCTCAGATTGTGTTAGAAATTACAGTTTCTTCTATTAACACCGATTTCGTCTGCAATTTTCGGCTAGAGCCTCACTTCTCTCTCCCCCCCGATCACTTGTTAGAACCTTGCGAGCGCATAGATAGACAAAGAGTGCGTCAGATAGGGAGCTACGGCCGTTACGCGCGGCGAGGATGGCCGGCGGGGATAAATGCAAGTGTGCCAGATCGCGCTACATACAATATATCTCGCACTCCGGTGAAACCTGTACCAACGTGTATACGATAGATTGTCACTTTACGCTACAACAAATTCCTTCTGGAACATTTTCCGCGCACGTTTATTTTTGTATCACTTTGTTACAAACCAACAACTGAATAATACTAAAATCGAAGTGAAATTATGTTTTTGAAACAGATATAAACGATTCAAATGGATGTAAACATCGCATGTAAATAAACATCGTGACATCATAATGGCACTCGTGTATATTCGGGCATATTCAAATGTGGTTGTTTTTGATATTTTTTTACACATTATTTAATAAATCATGTTAAGTTTTATTGTTGTTTTATTCGCACGGTCTATTAATAATTATTTGGAATATATACGCATGCTCCTTATTAGAATTATTATTAATTCTAATATAGAACGTGTTTCTTTTGCAGAACTCAAGATTGCCAGTACATCAGCGCTTAGGTATCTCTACAAATTCTTATAATCAGTCAAATAATCAGCAACCGTTTGTACAACATTTTCAACAGCCTAATTATAATATGCCAGTAATTCCACAAAATCAATATCCCCAAAATCCTATGTATGGGCAACCTCAACCTCAATTTCCAAATAATTACAACAATGTTAATCAATTCGCACAACCTTTGTATAATAATAACGTGAACGTAAATAAACCTGTAACTCCGCAATTTCAAAATAATTGGGCAGTTCAGACTCAGCCTCAACAAATGCAACCAGTTCCATTTAACTCAAACCAAAGTTATCCTAATTATTCTATGCCTGCTCCTCAAACACATTTTGTTCAACCATATGATAATAATCCCGCTCCAAATGTTAATTACCCGCAAAATGTTCCAGTTGTAAATAACCAACCCAAACATATTGATCCGTTTTATGAAGAATCAGAAACACAATTTCAGCAAACGCGGAAATTTATTGGCAATAGTCCAACCAAAAGAAGATTCGACTTCATAGATCAGAAAAAGAAGAAAAGAACAGTTTCAGCTTCGAACTTGCACGAAGTTAAGACAGTTGATATTCCCGTATTTGAGGTAAGAACTTTAATGTTTATAATCTACTTTACGAGGGACGTTCAGTAATTAACGAGACAAATTGCTGTGGAAAAAAGAAACAATTTATTCAATGACAATGAAATTTACACTACTTTTCAATGTAGTCTCCACCAACATTTAGGCATTTCTCCCATCGCTTTGTGAGCTTTTTAATTCCAGTGCTGAAGAATTCTTGATCTTGGTGTCCGAGCCATTTGTGTACATCTTGTTTGACCGCTTCTTTGTCTTCGAACTTGGCGCCGCATAAAAACTTTGAGCGAGCCGAATAGATGAAATTCGGACGGTGCGAGGTCAAGACAGTAAGGAGGATGTGGCAACACCAATTTAGATTTTCATGGATTACTAAATCTAAAATTTTTGTTGGTGATTCAAGATTCCTCGTATGACCGTTAATATTTATTTCCATGAATTTAATTTTCTTATAAAAGTAAAGAAATAATTATTTTTTGCGAAAATTTATTTTTATAGACAGTTGTCCAAAAATTAAGACAGATTCGTTGTTTAGACACGTTTAAGTCTTTCCGTTGCTTTATTTACTTAATTTGTTCTAAACTTCAATGTTTTTTTTGTATTAGGAGGAAGAGGACGAAGAAATGAGGGCATACAGAAAGAAGATTGAACAACAGAAGCTTATTCGTGAAAAACTCTTACGCCAGAAGGAAGAGAGAAGGAAGCAAGCCGCGAAGAAGCTACAAGCTGAAGAGGAATACCACAATACTATAACACCAAATGATATAGCAAAAGAAGAAATACCAGTTATAATGAATCCCAAGAAAATTGTTGAATCTCCTTTAAAACAAATCCTTGCGATACCGATTAAAACGCAAATCGTTCGGATGAACAAGAACATCGTTCCTATAAAAACCGATAATCCGTTAGTCGTTAAGCGTGTGGTTACAACAAAGCCAATGTCTTGTGAAAGTGTGTCTGCCGATAATAGTGAGTCAGAGACATTAAATAAAGATCACCTATCGTCTTTCTTAAGTAACAGAAAGATATTTGCTAAAGATAAGTCACTTGCCGATACCTCTTTAGTGGTTATCAATAATTTAGCGACAGGCACAAGTGAAGTAAAATTGCGTAAATTATGTCAAGGCGTTGGTGATATTCAGGTAAGAGTTGTTGAGCCTAATTATGTGTTTACTTAATAACCTAAGTACTTAATGTTTTTTCACATTGAAAAGTGTAATATGTTAAGTATACAGTTCTTTCAACGTGTTCGTAACGTTGCACTCTCAGTGATATTCACTGCATAAGAATATTTTAAGTATCGTTAATGTTTAAAGATGCTGTATATTTCGACGAGGGAAAATCTTTATTTTGTATTTTTATATCAATTCATTTATTTTAATGTATTTTCAACGCCTATTATTTTTTGTTGTGAAAGTTACATTATTTTATAACGTAAATTCTATGCAAAATAAAATTTTATTTGACTTTATATACTACTATTCATTATAGCACAGCTATCGCCATATGCAGTCTTGTAGAACATTAATCTGCGCTATAAGGAGATTCTTAAATTCTGATCGTATTTGGTTGCCATTGCGATGAATACGTGAAATGGCAATCAAATTAATAAAATTGAAGCTGTCAATATCTGAAAAAGTGTGAATTATATAAATCTGAATTTTTGGTGATTTACGCATGTTAATAGGACTAACTTGGCAAGTGAGATAATGACGTGCCTTTTTAAAATATTTTTTTGCACACATTGCATTTAACACGTTGATCGCCGCAATGTTCAAAAATGTTGTGATTCTCGGGACACCTTTTTGTTTTGAAATTCGGTAAAAGTAACAAAATAATAAAATAATCATATTTTATGATTTTTTTATCTATTTCATGCAGCTAAATAAATTTTGCGAGTCAATTAACTGACTTGGCCGGACGGTGTACATGTAATTTGCTCTTCACCCAAGTTCACACTTGCATATGTATGACATACACTACCGTTCATGGAAGTTCGGGCAAGCAAAAAAATGTACGGAAGTCAAAGAAAATAAGAGAAATATTAAATGGCCATGTATTTAATACCTACTTACATGATTTTACATATTTTCAAACACAAATTTATTAAAAAGAAAAAGTTAATGTAATACAAATAATTTCAATCCGATTTTCATCGAAAAATCCACCTTTTGCCTTTAGGACTGCTGCCACAATTCTCGGCATCCGATTCACTAATTTTGCTAATGTTTCATTGGGCAAGCTTGTCCATGCCACCTGAAGAATGGTCCACAAATGTTCCTTCGATTTTGGACACTTTCCTAACACATCGGTCTAATTCTTCCCATAACAACTCTATCGGGTTCAGATCGGGGGACTGTGGCGGCCATTCCATAATTTTTAGGGTTCTTTTATTTTCTTCTTGCTGCAGGTAATCTGTGCACAATTTAGATTTATGTTTGAGGTCATTGTCCTGCATAAATTCAAATCCACGATCAATTAATGGAACTCCTGACGGTATGGCATTTTTCTCTAGGATTTTCCGATATTCTTCTTTTTTCATTATGCCCTCAATTTTGAGCAAGTCCCTTGTTCCGATTAAGGAAAAACAACCCCAAACCATTACAGATCCGCCTCCATGCTTCACTGTAGGAACTATACACTCCCGTAACATTCTTTCCCCTCTTGATCTGCGTACGAAAACTCTCCGTCTATTTCCAAAAACCTCAAACTTGGATTCGTCAGTCCACAAAGAGTTTTTAAAATTGTCCACTGCCCAATCTCTATGAGCTTGTGCCCATTTAAGTCGTTTCAGCCTATTTCCTCTTCGGAGTAACGGTTTTCGACAAGCCACTCGCCCATGCAACCCAGCCTCTTTCAGCCGACGTTTCACAGTACTCACAGAAACTTTGGAATCTCGCTCATTATTGAATTCTGCAGCAATTTCTGATGCAGTTAGTCTTCTATTGCGCTTACTAATTATTCTTATTCGTAAATCTTCCGCAGTAGTCGTTTTTCTTGACGGTCCTGGCCGATTACGATCTTGCACGTCACCGGTTGTCTTAAATCGAATCGTGTACTATAGATTTTTTATTTTTAATTTATCCGCAATCCGTCTTTCTGCGTACCTGTATAATAGCAGATCGTTTTGAAACAGCTAGAGGCTTCCCACAGGGCATTTTAAGCAGTCAAACCGAAATTAGTTTATTTTTCACTTGCACAACCATTGTTCCTTTATTCAAGATTAGAAATTAGTATAAATCAGGTAAGAAGAACTACCTTATAATAGGCCGCATTTACATGTTCTAATCTCTAATTCTGTCGTGCTAACTACATAAAACTATTCACTAAGCTCCACATTTCCGTTCTCCATAAGTATAGCATTTAGATATGAATCACGGGTGAACTACGTGACCTGAAAGAAAAATCTTCGTGGCAAATATTGTAGCGCTTTTGGTGCTTCCCACAGAAGCTGTGCACGTAATATTTTGTATACAAAAATGAATCTCCTTATTAGAAACACTTAATTAAAAAAATAACTTGTTGCTATTGACTTTTGATATAACTGGTAGTAATGAATGTGTTAAAATACTTTAACGGAGTTGTTCTAATTCGTAACAGTAAAGCTACATTCAGAACCTCCAACTTACACTTACAATTAAGCAAGATAATTAACGCAGTAATTTACGATTTTTGATCATTCACAATATAGCATGCACTAATTTCAATTAATCTGTATTTTTCGTGCCGACCTCTGTTAACTATATTGATCATTATAATTAATTCCATAATTTATCGACCGGATTAGCAGGCACCAATGAAAACGATTGATATTCAATCTGTTCAAATATAAACCTAACCTAATTATCATTACATAATACGTTTCAACATGGTTTTAATATTACCCAAAGATCATATTACCAAGCACAACCTTGTCGCTGAACGACA
Source organism: Dynastes maya (assembly GCA_029619315.2). Taxonomy (NCBI): domain Eukaryota; kingdom Metazoa; phylum Arthropoda; class Insecta; order Coleoptera; family Scarabaeidae; genus Dynastes; species Dynastes maya. Next base: position 73,639,848 of record JAROYE020000001.1, read on the forward strand.
TTAATGCTATTTCAAAACAACGCATGCGTAAACTACATATACGTACTAAGTGAACGTAGAAGTTCGGAGTTTACAAATTTCGCTGCTTCTGTCAAAGTAAGATTATTAATTTCAAACATTGTGAACAAACGCATTTAAACGCCTCTGTTATACTTTAAACACTAATTGTAATTCTTAATTATAGCTACTAATTTTGAGGTTGTGAATGTAGCATAAGTCACCAAATTTTTAGATTTCGTTGATTCATACTTTTTCATTAATTTAATTAATTAACAGCTTTAACGACTGGTGGGATAGGTATAGGTTTTTACGAGTCATAGGTGAACATTACTAATTTTAATCAAAATATTAGTAACTGAATGAATCTTGAAATCGAATGATTCACTTGAATAATTATATCGAGATTTCCAGAAATAGCACTCGAATAAAAATATTGATAGGTTAAAATAGTAATTAAAGAAAGAATTCGATTAAAAGGATAATGAATGAAACTATTGAATGAAAGGAGTAGTCGCTAAAAAAGAAAATGTAAAAAATGGTTATTAAACAAATACTTTCATCAACTACTATTTAATCCAATGATTTTTATGGTTACCATTCCCAGTATCATTCAAAATAATCGTAGAGTTGCTCAATTTGCGCCAACAGCCAGTGGCGGGCGCATAAAGGTTTACACAAAATAAATGGTCAGAAATAAAATATAATACGTGCTCAAACACTTACCCTCTTAAGAGTCTTCCGTGAAATCACAAAGTGAATAATGTCTGTTAAATATCTGCAACATTAGATATATTTCCACAGTTGTTTCGGCAAACCGAGTGCGGCGTGAGGAAAAAGTATGTTTACATGCAGAAAACGAACGTTCTACATCTAGTGACGTTATATATGCGTAATTAAAATAATCTTTGGAACAACATAACGGTTCTGTTGACGCACCTTCACAAATTTGTCTTAATGTGCCAAAATCAGAATCATTCTCTAAAACACATTCAAACCTTTCTAGAACACAAACATTTTTTGCGCGCATAGCTGTGCGTGAACATGTTGCACTATTTGCAGAGATCCCACTAATGACACCGAAGGATTTTGTAATTTTTTCTATTGCCTCCACTAGTCCGAAGTAATTGTTCTGAATAGTTTTTAAATCCGTTTTAACCTGACTATCTTGAAATTTCGACTGGCTTTCCTTGATAGCCGCAGCTTCCTTTGGATCGAATTGTAAAACCACGTTCTTAATATTCTCAAAATATTTATGATAATAAAAGGCGGCCTGTAACCATGTTCCCCAACGTGTAAGAATAGGTTCTGGTGGCTCGAGCATACGAGGGCACAGTCTGTGAAATTTGCGAATACGTTTTGGGGATTTGACAAACACTGCTTTTGTCTGCGCTATTAAAGCGTCTACCTCAGGATAACACTTTCTAATACTATCTGCCACATGATTGAAAGCATGAATTTTGCACGTAATATGTAACAAGTTAGCACAATGTTTTTTAAGAGACCGGCCTACAGAAAGCATGTTTGCGGCACCATCACTCATAAACATCAACAGTTGGTTTGTTGAAAGTTCAAACTTTTCCATTGTATTTAACACTAACTTTGAAATTACTTTAGCAGTACATTGTTGTACTCGTCTGGAAGCTAATAGAATTGAAGGTGACGATTGATGTGGTTCCATTGTACGTACCATTACATTAACCACAGAATGTTTTTTTACGATCTGTTGTTTCGTGCACATATAACCACAGTCTTTTATCTTTCAACTCCGATTGATTTCTTTTTTCAACATGTTCACGAGCAGATGGCACAATTCTTTGTAACGATGTCCGACTTGGTAATTTGCAGTCCGAATATTTATTCCAAAAGAAGACATATGCTTCCTTGTCTAGTAAATTAAACGGTAGATTACATGCAATAAAGGTAACACGTAAATTAAATTTAAATTTGTCATAGTGTCGTGTGCAATTTTTTTTTGAAGAATGCTGTTTACTATTTACTTGACGTAGACAATCCCTTTTAGACCAACACATTAAACGGATATTACAAACAACACATTGAATTTTAACGCCATCATAATTTAGGTTAGGCATTTCTGCTATAAATTCTGTAACTTTGTCCAATATTGGTCGTTTTCGCGACGTAGGCAACATTTTTAAAACAAACGTAGAACTACGAAATAGTATTTACGGCAGCGTACATGTATACACAACAGATCTGGTCGAGACTCGCAGTTATACTGAGGGTTGTATCGAACCTCCGCCACTGCCCGTTGGCTATAGTGAGCATCTCTAATAATCAGCATATGAATTCATGGAATATTGTTTACCCTTAGGCGTTATTTATACTTCTTTTGTTTAGTTGGACTTGATTTTCATGTCCATATGGCAGTATTAAAGTTAGACTTGATATTGTTTGGTCTACGAAAAAGCTATTACTTTAAACTCAGTTGAAGAGCATATGCACGAAAATTTCGATAGGACATTATATATAGTTAATGCCTACTTGAGATTTCTTGATGAATTGGCAGGGTTCGAAAATATGATATTTTCGTATTCATGATATATTTCGTAAATATATCAAATTATATATATCCGAGACATATATAGTTTTAAGATATTTATTATTTAATAAAAAAGAATTACTTCAGGCAAAAACTGCTACAAGTTAAATATATTTGTTGGATAAACTTATGAGAGACACCGAGTTAAAAAATATGAGCTAAACGAACTTCAAATAAAACAAAATTAAACAACTTTAAGTGTTCTAAATATAAAATAAAAGTACAAAGCAAAACATATTCTTATCGAAACAGATAAATAATGTAGATTAAAAAGAATGAAAAAAAATTCACATGGGGTTATTGGGCGATTTGCCCATGGTGTGATATTTTCGCCAGAATCGAGTTTACTTTTAAAATAAAATTAATAAATATATCGTGATATACATCAAGCTGTAAATATACTGTTAGATATCGCCTGAAATATGTCCTCCAAACCCTGTGAATTGGTAGTACATATTTACACTTTAGACCTTGCTCAGGCTTATTACAACTATTCTTACTGTATTATCAATGTTTGTCCTTACTTAAAAATTGCCATTTTCATGATTGTTGTATAGTTATTATTATCTGTTGCTTACATAACTTTATTACGTTTATTGAGTAATCACGTGGCAACTTTCGGTTCTGGGTTATTTAAAAAAATGTTAACAATTGTTTATGGAGAATTGTTATTTTCTGCAACATAGTAACCGCTTTACAACTGAAAAATGGCATTTTTCTAAAGTAATAACGAAGTAGACCCGGTACAGAGAGCTTTGCGTTACGTTAGAAGTGAGATTGCCGCACCTACGACGCGACGTATGTATGCAGAGGAATCGGCGCGGGCTACCTCAGCGAATGAACTTATTGATTTATTGCAACAGTTTCTCATCAACCCTTCGCAGCGTCAGTCGTAATTATAGAGATAAATATATGTATGCAAGTATATCTGACGTACGCAAGGAAAATAAATGACCGTTGGCTAATAAAGTCACTAAATTTATCAGTGAATTTTCGGATTTGAACTATAATGGAATTAAGGTCTTGTATAGAGTTTGCAAAATACCTTTAATGTGCTGGAATAAAAGCGACTGTAAAAGACATAAATAGTGTACAGCACAAAAATGAGAAAAATGACGTGCCACCTCAAACCCAATTTAAGTTGGATTTACTTTTGATGTTTATTGTTTGTGGTCTACCGCTTCGCCTATTCGATAAAGAACCGTTTCGACAGTTTTGGCGTACATACAATCCCGAGTGGAACTTACCATCACGAACAGCGTTACGGAAAGAGCTACCAAGTATACGTAAAGATATCGAAAATAGTATCAAAGCAGAATTAAAAGATAAACAGCTGTGCCAATGTCTTGATGAGACAACAGATTGTAAAAAAAATCTATTTTGAATGTTATAGTACCAGTACTAGATCCTGTTAAACCGGAATTTGCAATCTTATGAACTAGCAAAAGACTAAAAAAGTGTATTGGCGAAGCAATTACGGGCGTAGTGTTCAATACGTTACAACAATTTCAAGTATCAACTAGTCAACTGTTGATGTTTATGAGCAATGGAGTAGCGACAATGTGTAATGTAGGCCGTTCTGTTGAAGAAATGTGTGAGTTATATGTTACGTGTAAAGTTCATGTTTTACATTTTGTGGCACAAACTATTCAAGAATATTACCCGGAGGTGGATGCATTAATTTCAAATACAAAGTGTTTCTCAATTCTCCCAAACGGATTCGACCATTTCACAGGCTTTGTCCTGGTATTCACGAACCACCACAGCCGATTCTTACGTGTTGAGGAACATGGTTGCAAGCGGCTTTTTATTATTCTGCACATTTCCAAAAAGTAAAATCTGTGATTTTACAATTCGACCCTGAAGAAGCTACAGTTATTAAGCCAGAAACGATTTCTAGATACAGATTTAAAAAGTATTAGCAACAATTATAAGCGATTATTAGAGGCAATAGAAAAATTGCAAAATACTGGGTTGTCGTTAGTAGAATCAGTGCAAATCGTGGCCGAAATTAATACGTTGCTACACGGTATAAACGATGCAAAAAACGACCGCGTTATAGCAAAGTTCGACAGTGTCTAAAAAAAAAAGTCTCGATTATACGAGATTAAGACAAATGTGTAGTGGTGCATCTGCAGATTCGTTAACTAACTCTAACGATTATTTTAATTATGCCTTTGTTATTTCCGTAGATGTTGAACGGTTTTCTCGAATTATAAGAAAATTTTTTCATCACCGTGACAAATGTCAAAACATACCTGATAGTGCAAGTTTTTCAACAATCCTATCCATACTGTTAAGAAGTTACGTTTATTTATTATATTATTATTTATGGTTATGGTATTAAGTACAATAGATTTTTTAAGAAACTACTTCGTTTACTTTTTACGGTTATCACTAGTCTGGGCAAACAGCGGTAACAGTTAGTGTAGTAGATATGTGGTGCGGAGTCGGCGATTATTTATTTCACGCGTTCACAGCGTCAGTACTAAATCGATGCTGTATGCGAGTAGTTATGTTTATATGTAGGCTGTCGTAACTTATTTCGTAATTGTATGCTTATGTTTGCTTTAAAAATATCGCAGTTAGGTACGTCGCGAAAACGACCAATGGCAGACACAGTTAAAACCTTTATAGTGGACATGCCGAACTTAATTTTTGATGGCGCTAAAATTCAATGTCTAGTTTGTAAAATCCCTTTAATGTGCTGGTCCAGAAGCCATTGTCAACGTCACATCGAAAGCAAACAGCATTCTTCTGCAAAAAGTGGCATACGAGACCAAGAAAAATTTACATTTGATTTATGTGTTACTCTTATTTTATGTAATCTATCGTTTCGTTTACTAGACAAAGAAGTATTTGTCTCCTTCTGGAATAAATATGCGGACTGTAAATTACCTAGTCGGACATCGATACGAAATGTAGTGCCATTTGCTCTTGAACATATAGAGAAAAGAATTAAAACGGAATTGAAAGATAAAAAACTGTGGTTGTGTGTGGACGAACCAACAGATCGTCAAAAACATTCTGTAGTTAATGTAATGGTACGTATAATGGAACCACATCGACCGTCATCCTCCTTCTTATTTGCTTCCAAAAGAGATAAATTGTACTGCCGATGAGATTTTAAAGGTGGTGTTGAACTCATTGAACAAATTTGAAGTTTCAACTAAGCAACTTTTAATGTTTATGAGTGATGGTGCCGCAAACATGCGTTCTTTGGGCCGATCTGTTAAAGAACACAGTGGTAACTTCTTACATGTAACGTGTAAAATCCATACTCTAAATCTTGCGGCACAAACGATTCCTACATGTTTTCCACTAGTAAATGCATTGATTGCTAGTACAAAGGCAGTGTTTCTAAAGTCCCCGAAACGTACCCGGCTATTTCACAAACTGTGTCCTGATTTACCTGAACCACCACAGCCACACGTTGGGGAACATGGTTGCAGGCTGCGTTTTACTACAACAAATATTTTGATCAAGCAAAGAAGGTAGTTTTAAAATTCAATCCGACAGAAGCTGCAGCAATCAAGAAAAGCCAGGAAATATTTCAAGATAGTCAGGTTAAAAGAGATTTACAAACTATTCAGAACAATTACTTCGGACTAGCGGAGGGAATAGAAACATTACAAAATGTTTCGATGTCACTAGTGGATTCTGTTCAAATTGTGAATGATGTTCACGCACAGTTATGCGCTGTAAAAATGCGAAACAAATTGGTGTGTAACACGAACATTTGAAAGTGTTTTAGAGAAAGATTCCGATTTTCTTATATTAAGACAAATTTGTGAAGGTGCGTGTGAAGATGCATTAAGTTGTTTCAAAGATTATTTTAAATATGCAAATATAACATCGCTAGTTGTCGAACGGTCGTTTTCGGCATTAAAAAACATTTATTCCGCACGTCGTACTCACTTGACTGAAACAGCTGTGGAAACATCTAATGATTCAAATATTTAACAGATGTCACCCAGTTTGTGATTTCACGGAAGACTTTTAAAACGGTAAGTGTTTTAGCACGTTTTATAATTTATTTCTTACCTTCTATTTTATGTGCAAACTTTTATGCGCTCGCCACGCCTCTGGCTGTTACCGCATATTTGCCCAGGTTAGTTATTACATTGCATATACAACAAATGCCGTTTAGAAAAAAAATAATGGCAATAAAAACACTTGAACGTGTGCGTATATTCGCTTTATTTACGTTTTGTTGCGTCAGGTTTTATTTTTTACGCTGGGGTATTAATTTCAAAACATCATTTCTGTGGGCTGTGGGTCACACATACACTATTCCGATTCTGTTGCGAAGGCCGATTGTGCTCCGCTTAATAGTAACCATAATAGTAAGTGGTTATATTTTTTCTTTCAAAAATTTCTTTATATATGATATTAATACATTGTACTGTACATATATTCTTTGAAACTTTAAGGTATGAATCATCAAATCGTGTGCAATATTACTTATATAAAAAAACATTCAATGATAGTAACATCATTATGAAATAAATCACGATGAATAAATGGTTGGATTTTTGTGGAGGGGCATTAAGGTTTACTACCTGTTATTTTACATGGCTATTTTTGAAATAAAATATCAAAGTCAAACGTAAATACGATTGTTAAATTATATTAATGAAAAAACAAAGATACACTGGTCTGAATTAATAATACAGGTGAGTTTAACAACTTTTCAAAATTAAAATAGAAACATTTTTGTTAATTAAGAAGATTTTGAAGATGGCAGCAAAAATGATAAATATCAGAATTAATTAAAAAAAAATAAGAAAAAAATTGTCATGAATAGAATTAATTTACAAAAATAACATTTACCTGATGATTTATTGCTTTTGAATATCATAGAAGAGGGCTTTTAATTATTTTATTTTTATAAAATTGCCAACTCTTAATAAAGTAGTGTTATGAGTTACCGAAAAAAACATATTCTTAGACATCGAATTTACTTGCGATTACTAATTATGATGCAATAATTTGTTTTATAAATATTATTCGGACACTTTGTGCAGTACTATGTTCTACAAGATAGGAATATTTAGCTAAGATTTTGAAGCAGCTGTCTAACTATACATATTTAATTGTATTTTTTATTTTAATTTACCTATTTCTGTTTCTCGAACATATATTTCTTTTTGTTAAAAATTAGTATGTAATATTCTTATGACTACTGTGTATCCAGAATAAAGTAATTATTTAACTGCCATACTAGAGTGCATATTTGCAATGTGTCACAAACTAAAATAACGTGTTACTTGTTTTCGTTTGTTGTTGCAGTAATTTTAGAATACTGTCTATCTATCAAATAGAGTATTTTATTTTTCTTAAGGAGTGAATGTGTTATATTTTGATAATCAAAACAAATATAATAAATATTTTTTCCTACTACCGGCGTGAGTGAGTGAATTTTACGATCCTTGGAACATACACGTTAGTCCAGATACGAACGGGATATTGCCTTTGTGAATGGCAACAGAGCATTCGAGTCTCACTGATAGATCGCATTCAATCGCAGTATATCATAAAGCGAGCTGCGGTACCCACGCTTGTCCGCTCAATCACGTAATATTATAATCCAACGTCTTCTGACAAAATGTGCTAATACAGAATTACTGCGTAATTTTTCTGTATTCTCAGATTATGTTAGAAAGTACAGTTTCTTATATTCATTTTGTTGCTGCTAAACGATGTAGGAGAAAGAAAAAGTAATTCTAAGTAAGAAAATAAACAACAATTCTTATAAAATTAAACTAAAGAAAAATAACTTCGATAATTATACAAAATACATTGAAATTCTAACAATGTTACTTTATTAAGGGGAAAAAATCTCCTGGCAATATTGAACTTTGTAACTTTTGTATTTGTTGCGTTTCAAAATACGTTTCACAATACTTCTACTAATATCGATTTCATCACTTCTCTCCTCCCGCTCGGGATGCGTTAGGGGAATGTGAGGCTGTTTGTCTATTTGTTGGCATTTACGGCAATTCGCAAAATACCATTTAATGATCTGTACCATCTCTGCGGTTGCATAAACTAACATAATGTATTGAAAATCCACGATCTCTTATTAGAACCTTACGAGCGCACAGAAAAAACAAAGATTGCGTCAGATAGGCTACAGCAGTTGCGCGCGGAGAGGCTGGCCGGCGGGGATAAATGCAACTATGCCAGATCCCGCTACGTACAATATCTCTCGCACCCCGGTGAAATGTGGACCAACGTGTATGTAGTAATACATTAATATAGCAATAGGTATCAGTACATAACAGAAATCGACATCTTTGAGAATTGTAGAAGTACATAAGCAAATGTCAAATATTTTCGTAAAATGTTGAAAATTTTGGGCCGGTAGTAGTAAAAATATGTGTTGCGCGGTCTCCGGTGTTTTGCAAACCTCGGTTTCGCCTCGATCTGCAAATAACATCCTTAACTGCCACCTCAAAACTGCATGTACGTCCTTTGCTACTATTTCCTACTGCCGGCTACGCAAGTCGATCGTTACTGCCCTGATTCGCGGGACCTGGATGCGATTTACGGGTTATTTACATGGCGTTTACGCAGGAGAGAAACTGGTACTTGCAGAGATATGATAATAACACTATCGCCTAAAGACTTTTATGGACTTATAAATCGGCATTAACTGAAAAACAAATTAAGCTATCGCTACTTTATTAGCCACAACACTTTTGTTTTAAATCAATTCTTGTATTAGATTACTTTTTATGTTCCATAAACACTTACATTCTCGGTATTTTTTAATAAAGTTAATGTTGGCAACAAAATTTAACTCCTGCCATTTTTATTTGGATTGTAAATTTAGTGTCAATAAATTTTGTGGTTAGATAATAACAATTAAATTCTGTCGTAAAAATGTTCATAGCAGCCGATGAGACAACTCTAAGGCCCGGCGTAAATTGAATTCTGCACACGCACACGCCAAGCTCATCCCTCGGGTGCAAGAATCTGCGAAACGTAGTTACAAATACCGCGCTGCATATTGGACCTATTCCACGATCAGCCTACGCAGTTTCCACCCAGGCGGGGGTAGGTTTGACCCAGTCGCACGGTTTTTGTGGGTCAGCTTTTTGACAACCAAATGGATATCGAGTAGCTTATTTGTACTGTCCAAGAACACGCTCTGCTGTATTGTACAAGCTATTCCCACAACATGCGGATAAAAATTGAAAGGTGGATAATTATGGGACAAAATAGGAGCATCATTTAAACTATCCATGAGTACTTATTTCACGCAAGTACTTAGTTTGCCTACTTTTTTTTTCTTTTTCTGGTTAATAACTATAAAATTGCTAGATTCTCCTCTTCGCATTCGGAATGCAGATCAAGAAGACGCATAGTACTCGTCCCCACAGTAGGATTCGACTACTTGGGCTGGGTTCAATATGGGGTGCTTTGTCACAACCGTGGCCGTGGACTTGGTTAACCGTAGCGTGTGCATGTGCTGGGTTCAAATTGCGCCGGGCCAGCGATTGTTAAGAGTAGTAGACGCTTACCCAACACGGTCGACTATCCCACCTGCGCTAGTGTCAGTAATATTTTCCTGTGTAAACGTCGTGCAATATTGGTTGCCCTAAAGTATTAATACATTAATATAGCAATAAGTGTCAATAACAGAAATTTACAACTTGACAATTACGGAAGTATATAAGCAAATGTCATATTTTCGTAAAATGCTGATTTTGTCGACATTTTTGGCCGGTAGTAGAAAAAATATGTGACTGCAGAGTCCGGCTTCGCTTTGATCTGCAAACAATATTCTCGACCACAAAACTGCACTTACGTCTCTTGTGATATAAATAACTACTTACTCATTATCATGTTAAATTGTATGGATGCAAAGATAGCTTATTTTTGATTTAAATCGCAAGTTAAATGTTTTAATAACGTTATTAAACCTGCTTCACTGCAACATTCTCTTTTTTTTTATTTCATGTGTTAAGTAATTAATGACTGGCATGATTCAATATGTGGGACTACATTTGAATTATTTCATAATTTGCTTGTATTCTAGAGTATACTTCAAAAAATCTATTCTCAATAACTAGATTGCGATTGTATTCTAAAATAAAACAGTATCCAAATAATTAAACGTCGAGAAGATTACAGTGCATTAATTATGCTTTGTAGTGGCGAACTTTTTGACAGAACTCAAGATATTTTTGCCCTTCTACAACCTAGTATGTGCACTATGCTTATGTGGAATTTATCTTGCAATATAGAACCGCAAAAGAAATCACACTTGTTTAACAGTGCGAGGATACGCATCCTGCTATTTATTATACCATATTAGAGATCATTGCAGTCGCTAACAATTCATTTCCATATTACGTTACATTCAATGTGCGCTAGCGTTAACACTCACCTAGCCGATCTTAATTTGTTTAATATCAGTCCCATTTCTTTAAAGCGTCTTTTGTTTCTCCAATTTAATTTAATTGAGCCATACTGTTTAAGAAATTATGTAGTTTTGTGTTTTCCTTACTTATTATTATACTCTCCCTCACTTATAATAATAATAAACTATTATTATTATTATTAGATTCCTTTTTTTTAATTTACTGTTAATTTATTTTTCAAAAACGATTACAAATATGTCGCACTAATGTATCATATTTCTGGTATGAGCAACGTATTATAACAATTTATTGATTAATGATACAAATTTATAAAACTACATTTCCAAAGTGAGAGCCACTAATTTCACTGAGGTTCTTTTTTGCTACATTTATGAAATATTTTTAGTGTACTAATTAGCAGGATAGACGAATTATTATTTCTATTTCTTAGTTACATCATCCAACGTTTGTACATAGTAGCTACGCATATTGCCTGTATTTCGCAAATAAGGAAAATATAGTACCTAAGACAACTATACAATGTAATATACATACGTGTATGTATACACAAACGATATTTACTACAATACAATCACGTAGAGGGAACATAAACGTAAAAGCAATGTACTGTAACTAACGTGCTATCTTAACTATCTTGTTCATAAATTTTATATTTGGTTAATATATTTGGCTTCCATCGGTGAATTATGAAAATCTATAATTTTCCTTGGAATTTCCGACGTAATTAATTAAAAAAGTTAACCGGCAAGGAATCGAACCTTACACCTCCCGCTTTCTGGGTGGGCGCGTTAACTTCTACGCCACGGGAATCTATGTGAGGAAATTCAGTATTTAATCACCATACACCAACATATGATGTGTTTGGTTACATGCTTATGGAATAAGCGCCTACCTATAATGTAAGGTCTTTAATAACCAAAGACAAAAGTCAGTTAGGATTGAGGCGTGATTTAGCAATGCGTCAGCATTGGAAGGGGCAGAGAGGCGGCATCGTATATGCATTCTATCGTTATCTAAGACAATGATAGAATTATGTACGTGACTTAGCAATACATATGCGACGCCGCCTCTCTGCCCCTACTAATGTTGACGTATTGCTGTGGCGCTCTCAGTCACGCCTCGATCCTAACCGACCTTCGTCTTTGTTAATAACAATAAACTCAATGGCTTTCGTGTATTTAACTTAGGTAAATAAAAGTATTACATTGTATTATGTGCTGATTTCTTTTGCAATTGTAATTGTACAAGTACAACAGTCGTATTGCAAGAAGATTTTATGGACTAATTGTTTTTTTTGTTTGTTTTACTGAACCAACTGAATTAGAATTTTGTACACAATTTGCAGAAATAATGAAAGCTGAATATTAACTTTCATTTAAAATTTAATTATAGTGTTGCAAACTGTGCATTTCATCATACCTGTGTGTTTTTTAGAAAACAATAATTTATAACAACATTGAATAAATATTAGAATTTTGGTCTATCAATTTTCGTCATGAAAAATAACAATTCTAATCTTAAGACCGATTTTCGATAAAAATGTTAGCTTTTTGAAGTTGATTTGAATGTAGATATAAAAACTTTACAATAATCTCAATCTAAAATCAACTAATTTTCATAATAATCAACAAAGTACAAAAAAAAGGCTTTACGGTTACTCTTAAAATAGGCGATCTTCCTATTCCTTCAAAAATTATATACTAAGCTGGTTATCTATGTATTTATATGAATTGCCGTCCCGATTTGAATCTCAGGCTTACAAGAAAATTATCCCAATGTGCCTTAGATCAAGAGATCTACAGATTTAGATCATGCAACTTATTTTGTTAGGTGAAACGTTCATTTTATAGTAATGTAATTTATATTAAAAAAAAGATCTACATTTGATAGTAAGTTTATATTTTTATAGCTTTATTGTAGATCTTCCCATGTTACAAACAATTTGTATTTCTAAAACATATTAAAAAGGGGGCAATCAATATACATTCTTGCCTCGTGCTTACAATCTAAAATTTTCGGGATCCTAATTTCTTGTGTGTTTCAAAAATGATGCTATAATTCTAGCTGAAAGTAGAGGTTTGCTGTAAGAAGTCACCCATAACACCAGCAACAATGACAATATTAAAGTAGTAGCAATAGTTTTTGAAAATAATAAACTAACCAAATAAGTTATAGTTATAATTCGGTTGGTTTATTAACTCAGTGCAAGGTAATAATCGTGTATAGAAATATAAAATTACTTTATTCTGGATTTTTTAATTACCTACATTGTATCGCATAAGTTTTATGATAGTTACTGTTATCATAAACAAGTATATCTATTATTTTCAGAATCTGCAAATGTCAACACAAGAGCGTCAGGCAACAATACAATTCAAAAGTGTTGCTTCCGCTCATGCGTTCTATAAGAAATATCAACGATTCATGCTCGATTTATCAATGATTCAGGTTTCTCTAAAACCAGTTTCGTAAGTTAAATGTCATTGTGTTGATGTAAAATTTAATAGTATGACCAATTCCTTTTAACCTTATATTTTATAAATTAGTAACTATAGTAGATATATAAAGAAAGTAAATGTATGTTTGTTTTAAGGAAAAAATCTACGTCTAGAATTATTTTTCAGTATCAAATTAGTGATTAGGATAACTATGTTTGAAAAATTATGTTGAATTGGATTGTTGCTTGTGTTTTTTTTATGTATGCATCTGTATACATAAATTTAGTGTACCTATTTTTACCATAGGGAGTAAGTTATATAGTAATATTTTTGTACTATAAGAACAAATTCAATTTTAAAATTACATAAATTATTTTTTCTTGATTTCTTGATATGATTTAGAATAGGATTTTGACCAAATGATATAGTGATTATTATTATATATTCTTTTTTTTTATATTGACAAAGTAAGTTTACCTGTAAATTTACTGTAACATTATTTTTAGATTTAATTTTATGCAGCACATATTTTTAGATTTAATTTTATGCAGCACATATTTTTATTGTATATTTTAATTGCTCGCATTACAAATGTCTTTCTAAAGCATATTCTGCGCTTTCTCATTGAAGAAACGGCATTATTTCGCAAATTCATGTTTTTTTTTTTAATATTTTGCAAAATCTAAATGTTATTAAAAATACACATGAAAAGAATGCCTAGTAACAATAACCAAAAAATTAATGCTAATATAGCATAATGCCAATACATGGTATTGGTAGAATCATTCTCCGCAAAAAACAAAGCGAGGAAAGGGAAAGCGTTAATCCACGGACATGTTTCTGCCTACCCGGCGTCATCAGCGTGGTTCCGAATACTGTCCTTTCCTCGCAATTGTTTTCCACCTCTCGGGTTTATGTCGTTACTCTCCACAAACAGCACCAAGGTATATCTCCCGGCGCCACCTAGCGTCGAGAGGTATAGTCATGCCGTTTAGAGAATAGCGACACATACTCGTAATTCAGACGCCCACTACCTATTGAGCAGCTCCTGGGCTGCCTATCGCAAGATGGCTTAGCGACTAAGCGCTGCGGTATCTACACATATAAACGATTCTACAGGTTTACCATGATGTATTAAAAATACATATGAAAATGTTTAGTAATAATAACTAAAAAATTAATGCTAATATAGCTCATGGTATTGGTGGAATCATTCCCGGCAAAAAACGATGCTAGGTGGCGCCGGGAGGTATATTTTGGTGCTATTTGTGGAGAGTAACGACATAAACCCGAGAGATGGAAAACAATTACGAGGAAAGCACAGTGTTCGGAACCACGCTGATGACGCCGGGTAGGCAGAAACATGTCCGTGGGTTAATGCTTTCCCTTTCCTCGCTTTGTTGTTTGCCGGGAATGATTCTACCAATACCATGAGATATATTAGCATTAATTTTTTGTTAAAGTCAGTTTATACTGATTGCCAACAATATATTTTTCTTTCTAAAACTATTAAAAAAATATATCTTACAGCTTTGAAATATAGAAGAATCGAATGTTGGAATTAGAATTACTTCTCGAAATTTATCTTTAAAATATATCTACAGCTTGATGGCCCAGTGGTTGCAGCTGTGTGTTCGAGTCCTATCAGGGTCAAGTGGCAGATTTTTCTGGCGGGTCTCGTACAATGCCGAGTCACCATTCGCATCTTTGGGAATAATTCAGTGCGCTTCACCCCTTACACAACCTTTAAAAGCTTCTAGAGCTCGTAGGGTGGGCACGACACATAAAATAAAATAATTAAAGCAGGATTGATGCATGAAATCTTTGGCTACATAGTGAAGACATTTACAAGATCACCATTGATTTGATAAGAATGCCGTTAAACGTAACGTAAGCTGGTTGGAGGAATTTATTATTTAAAACTGATTGGGATAGCGTTGCAATAAACTCTAGGAAAGTGACGACTTCTTTACGCACTGTAAAACGTGGAAAAGCGACAAGTTAAGTAATAATAATGGAACATTGTGACGTGTTTTCTTTGGAAAGTGAGTGTTCTACATTGGAACGTTGAAAGTTTTATAGCAACATTGAAAATATTATCAAAAAACGTATGGATTGTATTATTTCTTTGTTTTCTATGTTAAAATTGATTAGTTGACAAGTTGACATAACCGACATATATGAAATCTTTGCTTGAAGAAAGAAGTGAAACACTGATATATGACAATAGAAAGTACAAGTGTTATAGTTGTAGGAATACATACTGGAACGCATTTCTATCCCACTAAATCTATAACTAACAGCACTTACAGTGAAGAAACAGAACTAAGCGTCTGCGTAGACTAGACATGGTAAACTTCTGCAATATAATGAAAATCCAACAGCAATGATAGTAAGATTAACTGTCAGATTACGTTACTTCTAAGTGCGTTGAAGATGTTTCCTGGGCAATCTACAGAAAACGTTTTCAGATAAAAATTGATCAAACAGAAGTACTTCTGAACATAAAATTATGTTTCCTCTACACGCAAGACAAGTCTGATTTTTTTAATGGAACATCAATCCTTATTCATTATACCTTAATTTCTGAATTTATTTTAATTTTTTTGGGAAATGTCAATGTCTTAAACACATTTCAGTGGTGATTGACCTTTTTTTTAGTTGAGAATCTCTCTCTGAGAGTTTTTAGCCGTATATCGATTTTCTTAATATCAACTAGATTCTATAAGATGGCCATCGAAATCATTGGAAAGTTTGATTCATATTACCTTTCTACCTTTTTAAATAGAACACTCTGTATATTTTCCCAGAATTTGATAGAGAAATTTATCTATAAAAGTTTCCCTGTTCCTCATGCGTCATTTCTTTTTTTACTAAACAGGAAATAGGTATTTTTTTCCTTTCGATATATATAAAATGCTGCAATGAAATACTCTAAACTTTTGTTTCACGAAAGATATTCATTATAACTAAAGTGTAAGAATCTGCTTGTGCGTACAATTCCAACATTTGCCCAGAGATTATTTTTTGCATATAAACTATATAGCGTTTTTTTGTATTTTGTTGAACATATACTACATTTTTAGCATTAGCCCCAAGCGACAGTATTGACCAACTCCGATGATTATGAGTTAATCTTACTGATGTTAATAACTTTCAAATATTCTGATGTCTTCAATTTACGTTTTTGAAGTTACCGATGATACACTGTAAGTCTTTGAAGTCTAATGAAAGATATTTTGGAAAAGTTCTTGGTCAAGTCGATTCTGTTATATTTCTTAAATAGAACTTTCTACATATTTGATTTTTTTTTGCTAGGTGGAGCTTTTTTCTCTTTAGTTCAACGTAGAATCGGTCTAATAAATCAGCATAGTATTGTCCCGTGATTGTCATTCCCTTCTCCAAAAAAATAATTAAAATTATGCCTTGCGAGTTCCAAAAAATCGTCGCCATAACTTTTCTGATTAATGGGATCGTCTTCGCCTTCTTTGGTGCATGTTCGCCTTTAGTTTCTGGTGCGTAGTGGTGTATGCATGTCTCATCTACAATTAGATAATGCCCCAGAAACTCACTCATATTGCGCTTAAACATATCCAAACATTGCTTTGAAGTTATCACGCGATTCCATTTTTGATTAATCGTCAACAGACGCGGCACTCATCTCGCCGATAGCTTTCTCATACTCAATTTTTCGTTTTTGCACACGTTCACTTGAGATGTTTACCATATTAGTAATTCCTCCAATCTTCACCCGGCGGTTTACTACCACAATATCATAAACTTTATTGATCATATCGTCCGTAGTCACTCCAATGGGACGACCTAAGCTTTGTTCGCTCGACCTATACTAACTACTCCGAGTAACCAGTGTAAAAATATACGTTCGTTGGGCTTGCGTGCAGCTGTACACAACCATACGTGCACTGGCACTCCAGTGATGTAATTTCACACTGCACCGTGTAAAAAGTGCAGCCCGAGCGGACAAACTTCTGGTCGCTCCTCATGAAAGGCGGACGTTCGACCATGCTCATTAAACCAATATCTGATGGTAGTCATTGAAGGTGCATGGTCCTTATAAACGACTTCAACCTGTCTTTGATTTCTACACACGTTTTCCCATTAAAAAAAAAGGAATCGTATCACTGACCGGTATTGTTTTTTTCCATGATTCCACAAATACATAAACTTGCTCACTTTCAACAGATCTTACAACAACACTACTCCATGAATCTCTCCGAAATTTTGACAGACGTCGACTAAAAAAATAGTACTCACAGTCGGTAATGCAGATTTTCCGAACACGGGTACTTTTCATACCATCCTCGCACACTTCATAATGCTTCATAGCTTTGGAGTATCTATGTACTTCAAATATCCAGTAGATTCAGGTCAAAATAATTATCTTATTCTTTGATGCTAAGGTGTATATTACTTCGTTATTAAGCAATCGTGATTGCTAGAAATTCTAGTTCCAATTTTTTATCTCCTCTGCACTGTGTTATTTTTAATATAATATGTTATCGTGAGAATCCATTTGAGCTTCAAGTAGTCCAGTCCGATATCATGATGGACATTTCTTATTGTTCATATCCGTCGGTGCAAATACGAGTTCTATTTAATATATACGTGCAAATACCAAGAAACCATAGTTATTACAGTATAAAGGACTGTTAATATATTAACAAAAAAAAAAAAAACCTTACGATTGGAATCAAACATGCTGCAAGCTAGAATACTATTTTTATTAGAAATGTGAACAGACTCAATTTTCAGCTGGATGATTTAGATTTTGTTAAAACCTTGGTAAATTGTAGATGCCGTGTCTTCTTTAAATATTTCTGTGTGGCGTTTTTGTAAAAAGTAGGACTGTTGTCAAATCTATAGTTATGTTTACCCTGGTGACCTGAAAAAACTCTGACATTAGTGATAACTAAAGTTCGACAAACGAGTGCAACGTCAGAGACGTATCGCGCAAAAGTAGGTACGTGCGATACAGTACTATTAAAAAATAATATATTCTTAGCTTTTATTGACGTCTTGGGGCAGTAGTATTATGTCACAGTGGACATCAAGACTTCAATAAAAGGTAAGAATATATTATTTTTTAATGGTACTGTATCTCACGTACCTACTTTTGCGCGATACGCTCCTGACGTTGCACTCGTTTATCGAACTTGTGATAACCTTGGGTCTAACAAACCTAAAATTATAATAATTTGTAAAAAGTATATAAAATGATAGAGAGCACATTAACTTAATTTTAAATTATCAAACAGAGAGTAGGGAATCTGAAACCAATTAAATAATTTTTTTATTGTTTTTAAATCACACAAAAATCACCAAATCTGTCACTAATTTCTAGACATAAAATAGAATGAAATGTGCTTTTCTCTGGGTCTTTCAGACCCAAAGTCTGAAGGGTTAAAGTTCCCTAAGGTTTGTATTTCTGGTTAGAATTATTTATTTGTGAGTAACTTGTTCAGATACGCTTCACTAAAACCCTTATTACAACTAACAATCTCAGTCAAAATTAACTTTTTTTATACATTTTTAAGGTTACGGTAAACAGACCGCTTTCGTGATTTAACAATGACAAAGCTGGAATATAAATATGTTTGTTTTTGTGAATTTTCATGCCTTCATAACCATTTAATCGAACATTGCCATTCACGTTTTTAACTAAGCTTGTTCCAACAAAAATCACAAGCTGGTCAGACGCAATTTGATTGGTTAAAGACAATCTGAAACTGTTTTCACTGTAGAATGATTGGCTCTGACTAGTTTGGAATTTCTGTTGGAACGAAGCTTTTATATTATCAACATTATGATTTTTTTTCAAGCACATGTAGGGCAACACTAGATTTGTCAAACCTGATTTTTCTGCATTTCTTTTTCAAGTTTTGAAAGATTTCCGGTTTAAAGAGGACGCCAGTCGTCAACTGAGCCCTTCTTCGCATCCTATTCGATTTTATTTTGGAAAAACAAAGTTTCAAAGCAAAAACTAAACACGTAACCGAGCGTTTTCGTGAAAGATGTATTTGTGGTGGATATTTAATCGACTAATTAGTATTATTTGTAATTGTACATGTATTTGGACGAAACTAAGGTTGAAATGATACAATAATTGCAATTTTATTCGAAATTTTGTTTAATTTCACGAGAAAATTTGCGTACATGCTATTTAACCAGGGTCTTTAATTTCCTATTATGTGGTGTTTTACCTAATCTATCATTACTTTTCCCACAATAAATTTTAAGGAGGATATTTGTAGAACAAGTTATTATAATTGTTGCAATACGTTCACTGCTGTTAATATGACATTTACATATATCAGTATCCAAGCGGGTATGTTCGGTGGTATAATTTAAAATATATTGTATTAAAACAGAAAGTTAAAACAGTAAAACAGAAATTGAGTTGAAATAGCATCTTTTTTAAGCCTAAGATTTTTTTTTACTTACAGTTATAGTTTCACTGGTCCTTGAATCTGTAGCTATTGAGAAATAAATAATATCTTCTTTTACAAAGTGTAACTCACAAACAAAACAGCCGACGCTAATATAGATAGACAACCGAGTCACGCCTTTAGGTTACCCCGTTTTTATCGTTTCAGGAAAGGTTTTATCGCTTATACAACACTAGAAAAACATTACAGGTATCACCAACAAAGTACGGAAATATCACTACACAATATTTTTTTTTTAAATAAAACCAATATAATTTGGATAAACTAATTCAAAATGCAGAGACGGTCTGAACGTG
Organism: Dynastes maya; assembly: GCA_029619315.2. Classification (NCBI taxonomy): domain Eukaryota; kingdom Metazoa; phylum Arthropoda; class Insecta; order Coleoptera; family Scarabaeidae; genus Dynastes; species Dynastes maya. The sequence continues at coordinate 73,660,002 of JAROYE020000001.1, forward strand.
TAAGCGCAATATACGTCACAGCCTGCTGACATCAGAGCGCTTAGGCCTTGTTGTATATCGGAGGTAACGGCTAGATGCTCCATACCTAGCTTTTTGTCTTTACATGAAATTTTATAAATTCCTGATTTATCCATGTTAGCTACTTGGTCTTTAGGTTCGCCTAAAAGGTTTTTAAGGTTATTACTTAATGAAAAAACAATTTTGCATTTAACTTCGTGTAACTTGCGTTGATTCTAGTGTGCTTATAATTCTTATTCTATTGCTATGTTTCTTTATATCATGGACTATATCTTCAGAGAATCCGTTAAACTTAGTAATTTTGATGATTTCCTTTCGTTTCGATACATATCTTCAGTTAAATGGAAATTGAGCAAACGATGTAACAAAAAGTTCATAGCTAAAAGTTTGTGTTCCTATGAGTGATGATTAGAATCTTGTAGATGAAACTATTAATCCTAGTAGGTTTTCTATATTTCTTATTACTAACATATCGAGAAAAGGAATCCTTACAAAAACAAACATACTTTAATTAATTTAAATATAGGACTCTTAAACTCCAGCATTTACTCTGTGTTAAATCATGCATAATCGCGGTTAGTCTACCGCAACTTAAAAAATGTATAAATAGGTTAGTTTTTGCTTACATTGTTGTTTAGTTTGACTGCTGAAGATGATAGTTTATCTACCGAAACGTACGTCCAGTATTAGTAAGGTGTTGTGGTAAGAGTTTTAGTGAAATGTATCATTGCCACACTGTTCTAGTACGTGGGTTAGCTTGTTCAGAAGCTTCTTTTTTTTGTAAGAAGGGATTTAGTTATGATTTTGCAAGATTGTCAATCTCCTAATTTATTACCATGTGATATATTGCCATTATGTTTTCTTACTTTTTTGATCCTACGTTATTATATTTAAAAACGTAACGGATACATTCATCTCTCTCGGTCTCTGAATTTTAATGTTTTTTTTTAATGGCAAAGTAAAAAGTAATGGCATTCCTGTTAAACGGGAAATGCTTTCCATTGAAATGTTTATTTTTATACTATAATTTTTTGACATACCTATTTTGTAAAAGGTTAGATGTCATTGCACTTGATTTTATGATTTTATTAGTAGGGTATATTATAATTGGTACATTTTATTATTTATGTGATGTTTGCAGTTACGTATAAGGTTTGTCTAGCATATTATGAATATTATTATAATTAAGTGATGACTTTATTTGTATGATTTAATTTCTTCGTTTATGTCATCATTCTTCAAAGTGTTTATTTAAATGAATTATCGAATACAACTAATTCTTTAAATGCCGACTAATTTTTATTAATACATCTGACTTGCATATGTAATTATTAATTATGTATGTTGTTATTTTATTTAGAATATCAATATAATACTTATGAAAGGCGATTGAAGGCCAAATAACACATATACTAATTAATGTTAAACTTTGATGAATGGATTGTGCTCTAGATGAAAACAATGATAGCAAGGTAATACTTGATGTTATTTAGTACCTACTTTGCATGATTCTATAAAGATATATTGTATATATTACTGAACGATACTGAAAAATAATTGGTGTGGGTTTTTAGTGAAGATACAAGAAATTTGAACATATTTGATGTATGATATTTAACATAATGGTTTGATAACTTATCCAAATACAACCGGCTGTTGAATAAAATTTTTGTTTCTATTCCTAAAAAGTAAGTAATATACAACCCTAGTCTTTAACTATTGATGAATATGTGTGGCGTACTTCAAATGTGTTTTTAAAATTGTCTGAATATTTTATAAATTTATTTTTATGTACTTTCCAATATACAAAATAAATTATTTCTATTGTAAATAAATGATACAGCATCAAGTTCGTGTTGTTATTTTGTGTTATTAGTTGATGATATAATTCAAGTGTAAGATTTTGCTTATCACTAATCAGTAAAGCTTCCTCTTTTAAATGAGACCTTGTTTATCAAATTCGGTTAATTCAAAACCGAAATTATAGCCAATTTAATAATAAAACATTACCCCTCCCCTCGAGGTTTTGTTTTCTGTTCTTAAGAAAAAAAGGCCGCCCAAAAAGGATTCCAAATTATACTAGCTTTACGACGATAAGTTTATTTGACAACTTATATGAGTATATTTTCTAGAAAAATCCTTTTTTTTATGACTATAGTGGTTACACCCCCTAGCGGTAGAAATATGAACTTAAAAATAATTTCCAGCTTTTTTTCTTGGCCACTTTTCTTATGAAGATTTTTTCCACAGCTGCACGACTCTTGGTTTCTAATGTATGGTACTTCGCCACCCATCTTGGATCACCCAGTATATCGTAATATTTCGACAGACAATATAAGCAATTCAAGTTAGCGCTGAAATGCGATGTCCAATTGTTTTTTTCTTAACACTATTTGGATCAACATATGTAACTATAACAATAAAGTTAGCAATAGTGGCCCGATAACTTTGAACAACCTGTATAATTTTGGGCCCTCTTTTTTTATGCGTTTTTCCTTTAAGTTGTTGAAAGGTACGAAGAAACTTTTTCTTTAATGTATACCCATAAATACCAATACTTTCGATAACACCACTGCCTAGCTTCAGTACAAACTGCTGAAATACAGAAATTCAGAAACCGTTTTTCTCAACAGTTATTGTATTTAGTCTAATTATAAACAGTAAGTCAATCAACGGTTAATTTCACGAAGAAAGAATATTCACATAATATAGCACTCCGCATTCAAACACAAATTTTTAGTATTAGTACGAGGGACACGCTATATACTTATTTATAGAAATCTACATACAATTATCGATAATAAATCTGTAAAAAATAGTTGATTTTTAAAAAAATATATTGTATTTGAATGAAACATAAACCAACTTGTATTATATTTTTAACTTTTTGGAAATCATCCAAACACAAATTGGTCATTTCTTATATAAATACTAAATACGAGGGACACGCTATATATTTTGAGATGCCACAAAAGTACAGAAGTTAGAGCTGGCAACACTGCATTTCTAAATACCACCATCCTTAAGTAGTAAACTCTGACTGTCAATTGAGTCGCTGCTGTCATAGAGTAAATCTGGTAGGTACGATTTGCCATCAAAACATGGACTTGTCAAGAGAAGATGTACGCGCAATGATTTACTACGATTTTAAGGTCGGTTTAAGTGAACAACAAAGTCTTGAACGATTGCAACTCGAATTTGGTGATGAAAGTCCTTCACGTGCAACTGTGTTTCGCTGGTACAGCGAATTTAAAAGAGGACGGATATCGCTTGGTGATGAGGAACGTACCGGTAGGCCCTGTTCTTCAGTTACCGCTGGAAACATTGAGAGTGTGAGACGTATGATCGACGAAGATCCAAGATGCACCTATCAAGTGATTGAGGCAATTCTTGGTGTTGGATCCGCAACAGTAAATTCAATTTTACATGATCATCTTCGGATGAAAAAAATTGTTACTCGTTGGGTGCCACACACGCTTACCGATTTCCAAAAAGCAGAGCGAGTAAGAATCGCTCGGGAAACATTGGAAATGTTAAATAATGGTGAACATCGCATTCTATCAAAAATAGTAACAGGTGATGAAACTTACATCCCATTTTACGATATTCCTACCCGCCAGGAGAGCCGCGTGTGGATCCACGAAGATGCACCAACACCAACAATGGCCAAAAGGCAAAGGGCTGTCAAGAAAGTTATGTACGCAGTTTTCTTCCGTAGTACCGGATTAGTAAAAGCAATGAAGCTGGAAAATCAGCGTACAGTCACAGCACACTGGTACACCACAAAATGTTTACCTGCAGTTCTTGAGTCAGCCAACATTCGCAGGTTAATGTTGCATCACGACGATGCATCGTCACACAGTGCACAGCAGACAGTTGAATTTTTACGTGAAAATAAGGTAAAAATCATTGAACATCCACCTTATTCGCCTGATTTGGCCACGTGCGATTTCTAGTTGTTCTTCAACCTAAAGAAACATTTACATGGTCGACATTTCACGACGGAGGATGAGATAGATGAAGCAATTCATCTATTTTTTGAGAGCATTCCAAGAGATGACTGGCTTCACGCTTTTACGTTGTGGAAACTTTGGTTACAAAAGTGCATTGACGCAGGAGGAGATTATTTTGAACATAAATAGAATCATTTTCGTAAAAAGACTTGTAGTTTTCTTGTATCTCAAAATATATAGCATGACCCTCGTATAAGCAGAAAATATCGAAACAAGAACGGACAATCCGAGATTTCGAATTGGGCGCGCATGAGCGAAAATCGCCATGTTGAAAGGGTCCCTTGTGTTCTCGCTTATTATTGTTTTTATATTTGTATTTTTTAAATAGGAATTTTAAAAGTTGTGATAAAGCACAAAGAAAAATTTATATATTACAGCATGTATAATTTTTTAAGGAGCATTTAATAAATGTTTCAGATGAGTTTGTTTCATTACTTTATTCCTTAACATGGAAGAGTGTAAACAGTAGTTCGGTATAATCAGATATGCAGAATAAATTACAAAAACTGTATTAAACATTCATATTTTTGTACTACAGTAATCCTTCAACTTACGTAGTGTTTGAAAATTAGTCAATTTTAAATTTACACACGGGGTTTATTTTCGTAGGTCAGGTATTTTCGTTAACGCTATAGATCGGTTAAGGTTAACCTATAGATCAATAACATTAATAAAGAGGCGAAAAAATTAACATTTAATTTTGTAAATTACTCATTAGTCTCATTACTCATGTAATACTGGCTACTGTAACTTCATTACTATCAGTATTTGTGTGGTGTAAAGTGCGTTTTGGGACCTTTTCAATATGGCGGAGAGACATAAGGTCACATGTCATGACAACCGAAATGCACAATTATTTTAAAATAGAGCTTGTCCCTGCGGTTATTTCTGTAGAACAACATGTATGTATTAGTAAGTAGAATGTATTAACCTATTTATCTGTCAGGCTAAACGTAACAGTAAACGCATTATAAATAATATACTATATGCAAATGAAATTGCGCATTCTACAAGTGCTAACACAAAAATCATTATTGAATTAGAAAGAAACAATTAACATTTATGATACATTATGTACAAATGTAGACATAATACATACATCTTTATTTGTTATCAGATACTTATAACAATAGTAACTACGTTAGCATTTGCAATAACTATTTTTCACAGTGTCTTACGCTGACAATTTTATTTTATGGCGGCAGTCGTCAAACTTTTTGGTTGTGGAGCCTTTTGAGTGACTTTCTTCGTTTACTTGTATCAAGACTGTCCGCCTCAATTCAAGACAATTACTGTTTCAATTATCCACAATACAATAATTGTTTTAAATCAAAAGAAATATTTTCTTAGCGCCTCGTTCTCCGCTTAAGAGACTATTTTCTTAAGGATAGTAATTACTTTTCTTAATTCAAGAAAGCGTTTAGGTATTGTTTACAAATCAATTTCATTTTCTTAAAATAAAGCATTTGTTTACTTAGAATTCCTGAAATGCATATTATTTATATCCATATTATTAATTACACTTACCATGTTTAAAACAGTACGACATATTAGTATATAATGCAGCTAATTACTGTCATTGCTTGTGATTTTAAAAAGAATAAGGTAGAGGTGGTTATCTACAGAATAATGTTCAAACAAAAGTGAACTTAATGTAGAAGTACACATGAAAAAACTGCCTAAAAACAGTAACCAAGATAATGGTAATAAATAGCCCATGGTATTGATGGAGTCGCTCCCGGCAAAAACAATGTGAGAAGAAAAATGCATTAATGCTTTTTGCTCCTGCTTACATTCTTGTGCATCTCTCAGTTTATGCCACTAATCTCCAAAAACAGCACTGAAATATTTCCTGGCGCCACCTACTGTCAAGAAATATAATCATACCTTTCTAGATAGTAGCGACGGAACCAGAATACAGATACCGTACTTACCCATACAGTGATACAACCTTTAACGTACAACGTTTCATAAAAATTTTGAAGAGATACCGGTTAATGTAATATATTTTTTTCTTTTTATTACTATTTACCGCCTACACTAATTTAACTATAGTTTTTTAAAATACATAATAAATGATAATAATAAAACAGGGATAAATAAACTTAAATATTAAATTATTAAGTATTAAATTTCATAAAAATAATCCCTACTTAATTGCATTATTAAAGAAATAATTTAATTCTACTGTAATATATAAAAAAACTTTTTCAATAGTTCATTCACTTGCTCCTTATTTTGATTATTAACTTTATGTTTTTTTTTTCCATTATTGTAATTTTTCTTTTATTGGATAACCTTGTGGCCTGGCTTGATGATGTGTTTTTTGAACACTTAACCGGTCGCTTAATTTCTCAATAGAACTTTGTGAGATCTAGACCATTTTTTCATTCCTACCTTTAATATGAATATTTTCTTAACTAAACGATTTACTTGGAAGAAACATTTATCTGTCTTGGATTTTCTTGATTTTCTAACTCTTCATGGACGCGAATCTTTAAGCAATTTCCTATCGTTTTTAAATCCTCAACATAATTCCACACGTTTCACCATGGAGATCGAATTGGACGGTTGCCTTCCTTTCCTAGATGTTCTCGTACACCGGTGGCCTGACGATGCACTGGAACATTCCGTTTACCAAAAACCTACGTACACGGATAGATATCTCAATGGCCTCTCTCACCGTCATCCAGCCCAAAAACGCGGTGTTATCAATTCTCTTATCCAAAAGGCCATTTCCATATCTGAACCCGATTCGCTTCCTCATGAATTGAACCACATCACTGAAACTTTGATCCGCAATAACTATTCCAGGAAACGTATTCAAACAACCATTAACCGCTACACCAACCCTCCTCCAGAGCAACTCCCCTCATCTAACCCTACTTTCCGTAAGCAAGCATATCTACCCTACATTCATGGTTCACCGATCGCATCAGTAAGATTTTCTTTAGGAACGACGTAAAAACCATCGTCAAGCCCAACTTCAAACTCTGAGACTACTTTCCCATCAAAGACTGCAATCATCTGGAAGCCCCTGATGTCTACCAAATTCCATGTTTGTGCGGTAATGTGTACATCGGTGAAACAAAGCGATCAGTCAGCACTCGTGTTACTGAGCACGAGCGTTGTACGTGGTTGTTGCGTGAAGCCGGATCCGCACTGGCTGAACATAGACTGGAAACTGGCCACCAAATCCAATTTAACTCTACCCGCAATCCTCACTATTACAGCAGAAAAATCCGTGAATCAATAGAGATTTTCAAACATCTCAACAATTTAAATCGCGAAGATGGCTACCCCTTACATCACACGTGGAAATCCCAACTGGTTAGACCTCCTCGCAACCGCCAGGCTTCATCGATGCATAACAATTCCGTTTCTTTGATGCATAAAATTTCCCCTTCATCGACGCATAATATTTCCACTTCATCGACGCATAACATTTCCGCTTCATTAACGCATAACTTTTCTTCTTCATCGACGCATAACATTTCCGCTTCATTAGCGCATAACTTTCCCTCTTCATCGACGCATAACATTTCCGCTTCATTGACTCAAAACAAGCCCTATATAAACCCCTTCGAAATGCATAAGTCTCCAGTCAGTGTGCAGTTACAGCGCTGAAGATGTCACATATGAGTGTGGACGAAACGTCGGCTAAAGCTACGACAACAACGCGATTCCAACCTGGAAACCAAGAGAATACTATTGTTTTCTTATGTTATACATTTTTATAGTCTTGAAATAAAAATATTTTCTTCAACAGAAACTAATTTTTGCAAGAAAATCTATCTTCTTGAAGCAAGAAACCATTTCTCTGCGTGTAGTTTGTGCTAACTATAAATCTCCAATATTATTTTTATCGTGCGCCTTTAATGCAATAAAATTGTAAAATAAAAAAAAATATTTTGATAAAAAGAGATTATAAGAATTACCGGTTCCAGAGTTTTACTATTTATTATAGGCAGACAATTTTTTAAACGTGCGTCGTTACATCCTATAAAATTTATGGACTACACATCTATTTAGAGTCAGATATAATAATTACGTTTTGTGATATGATGTACCATCCTATTATCGATTCTACTTTCGTGCCATTCTCTTACATTTACAGGATTAAAATTTCTACCTTTGTAAGAGATACTTATGCAGTCGCTATAGAAACGAATTCGCATAATAATAATGTTGATATACAATTGTTTTGTCAATGTCATTGGCATATGTTACGTAAAATTCTGTCGTGCATTATATAGTTGGCTGTTTAAGTATACAACTTTTACATTTCATTAAACAAAATACACATTCCTCAAAGCATATTAACAATCCCATTATTCTTACATGTAATTTCCATAATAAACGTTCGGAAAACATGTCGGTACACATTCTGCATCGGAAGTTGAATCAGATAGCACATTTTAGACGGTTTTCGTAAATTTACCCAGTTCGAATACACATCGCTTATACGTGAATACAATTTCAAGGATTGGTCTTTCTACTTTGTTTACCTATTGAATAGAAGTGAGTAGCAGGAAATTGTTAACTGAAAAGAAAGCGCCAGTATAAATGAAGCCTATAAGCGAAGCATCTGTACGAAAACGATTGGGAACTTATTTCACAGCTTTGTTAGAACGTAAGTGCAATTTTTGTGTATTTGATTTTGAATTTATGAACTTTTTTTGGGTCAAAATTTATTCAAGTGAACATACTCAAAATCCTTTAAAATGAATTCCTTAGATGTGAAACGTGAATAGTTTATATTCTGATATAGTTTTTCGCATAAAAAGTATAACGATGTTTCCCGAAATTACATTGTTTCTGACATTATCATTTACATTTAATCAATACGAACATATTTTTATTTCTTTTGATTAAAAACACTTGCATCGAACAATTATCTTATAACTTAATACTTTTTATTTTAATTATTTTTAAATCAGAATTTAATTAACGACATATATTTTTCAGTTATTCTTTCTTTGTTCGATTCAGAGCAGTTATACATTAGCCAATAAGATATATGCAGCGTGTCCACTTGCACAGAGAAAAAAGTTCTTGAATCAAACAAATATATATCTTTGAAATTATTCATTTAATTCAACAAAGGTTTATTTGAGCGAAAACACATTTTTTAAAGAACAATAGACTGAATTTGTTTGATTGTACAAACGTTTTTATTTTACATAATTTTGAGTCAAACAAATATGTTAGAATCGAGCACTTCGCGCATCGTCGGCAATTTTCGTTGCGTGAACGTAGGGCAATCGCAATCGTAGTCTTAATGTTAGTGTAGGTTACGTGAGATAGTGGTTCGTAAGCGGTGAGTTGTAAACGAAGGAAATAATAGGTAAGTAGGACAATGGATTTATATATTTTTACCATAGGCTAACTAATGTTAAAATTTTTGTATATATAAAAAAAAATAGTTGCTACAGTTTAGCGAAAATTACAAAAATCTCGCCGATATCGTTTTCAAGGCCAGTAACACCAATGTTAGCAGTTTAAATAAATTGCGATTCAATTTACCACACATCAACAATGCTTTGATCTTTCCGTTTTCATACTTTATAATTAATTGTTAGTACAAATTGTATATTTCCTCCTTTTCTGATATAATAGGAATTTCAGCAAAGGCAAGTGATAAGACATGCTTGCATGGATAACTCCGTTGAGGTATCTGCTGTACTTCTATATCTGCTACCCTTTTTGTCATAATACCTAGCACCCTTCTAGCACCTAACCATATAGTTATCTCTGCCATTCGTTCGCGATTCTCAGGATTCCTATGAGATTACCGAAGTAGTAAGTTTTGAAAACAAAAGGAGTGCAAGTATCACTTCCATCATTATGTATCTGTACACACAGCGCACAAGTTATTTTGTGGTTATGTAATTTTCATCTAAATAATTTTGTATGTATACAGTTACAAAATTACGGATACATGGATAATTATTGTTTTTATAGATACCTATATAAAAGTGCATATCCTTTAACAATTTTTTTGTCGACGTATTTTTGTAGTTACACATTATAACAATTTGGACATACTACCAGTCTGTTTAAAGTTATCGGCACACTATACCTAACTTTGATGTTATTGATATTGTTAAAATCAGGTTAGAACACCAGACCCGCTGTCTCACCCCGTTATTCACCAGATTTGTATCCTAGCGTTGTACAGCAGTACTCCTACCAAGCTTTCAGCCTACAACTTCGACACCGAGACCTAACCTTACCTAACCAGATTCGCTTTACAGGTTACTGGCAAATGTGAGTAATCCCGAAGAATCTTGAAGGAAATCTGTATGATTTAAGGTCCACCGTTTTTGTTTGGGACCACGTAGATCTTTAGGAAGGCTTTGATATCACCTTAACGTAATGGAAGATAAGTTAATGGTATTTTAGGGAGCTGAGTTTTATTTACAAGAATAAAACCACCACGTCACTACAAAATGGAGATTAATTTTCGGCATTATACCAACTTTTTATGTACTTTTGTTAGTTTACCACAATGTTAATAAAGTTTTTCAAGAGATTGTGTATTTTTAACACATTGTTACCCTATGTGCTCATAAATGGATGCTTTCTTCTCCAAAAAGAAGACAGCATTTAGCTTACTAACCATTTCAATGGAGTAACAATACCAACAGAATAATATATTTATCAAAGTAGCAGCATACTTTGAAGAAATATTTTGCAAATACATATCTATCTAACCTTTTAATGCTGAACGTTCCCAAAACGGGAACATACTAAAAAATCGATTTTTTATTGAATTAATCATATTATTTGCATTAAATTTTTATAACTAACAATCAGAAAAGTTTACATCTATGTATATTTTAAAACATAAAAATTTTATGCAAATAATATGATTAATTCAATAAAAATTAGATTTTTTAGTGTGTTCCCGTTTTGGGAACGTTCACCATTAAAAGGTGAAGTCAAATAAATAGTAAAGAAAAATATATTTGTTTAAAATTAACGAAGTTTTTTGAAAGAAAGAACTGTTTGTTGAAATTTGAGATTTTTGCGAAATGCCGCTGTTTCTTGAACGACGGAGCGATGATTCAAATTTTATTCGATTGAGTATTTCTTGGAGGTTTCTGCAATTCATCGAAGGTTTCTTTGTATCAACCAGATTCTAGAAGATGGTCATCGATATCGTTGCCTAAGTGTGATTTATGTTATTTCACTTTTTTTATGGGACGTCTTATATATTTTTACAAAATCTAATAAAGAAGCTCTTTCAGAATCCTTTTTATAAGCATTTTCCTATACCTAAAATGCGTCCTTCTTGAGTAAATTAAATATGAAGCTGTGCAGATAAGGTTTTCGTTTAAATACATAGAATGCTGTTATGAAACACCATAAACCTTGGTTTCGTTAAAAATATTCATTAAAGCAAATGTATGAATGTTATCTTTTTTGGTACAATTTCATCATCTACTCGAAATAACCATCATTCTCCTGCATGTACTATGCACTATGTAGTAAGTTAACCAGCACGTTTAAGTAATAAATTGCGAAAATAAGTAGGTAAATGTTGATTGGAGTTCAACATAAAACGAATAGATTTATTTAAAGCGTTGCATACCCGGTTTTTCCAGCAGTAAAAGCAGTGAAAAAACTTTCTGGACGAATTTCTTCAGGCTGTAAATAATGTGAACATTACACAAAATAATACTGCCAAGATGTTCGTAAATGTTCCACAAAATACAAAGGATCCCTTTACAATTTGCATGAAGGAAAATGGTGTTCACTTCGAATAGATGTTAAAACTGTATGCATAAATTAAATTCTACAGTTTATTTTTAATTAATATCTTTAGAAAAACAAAAGTTTATAGTATTAGCACTCGCATTTTAGCAAAAAACTTATCTGCCTAGCTTTAAATTTCATTTACTAAAGAGGGACACATTTTAGGTACGGGCAAATCTTTACAAAAAAAAAACATTCTCAGAACAGTTCCTCCCTCAGATTCTGAAAAATTATACAGCGTATAAAATAGCAACGATTTCGATCCATTCTATAGACGCTAGTTGACATAAAATGCTTTTCGATGTATTGCCGAAAACTCCAAGGAATGCTCAATCGTTAAAGTTTGAATCACCCTTCTAGCCTGCAAGGCGGTAAGATATCGGCCGTTAAAGAAACAGCGCAAAAATCTCAAAATATGTAAATTATTTTAAAAACTACGATAGGTATAGGGAATATTGATGAAAGTTGAAATGAATTGAAGAGGGGCAAAAGTTGTAATCATGTACAGGCTGTTCCATTTAAAAAAATTGTATCAGGCGCATCGGATTTAGTATAATTTCATGTTGCACAACGCTAATCTCTGAATAGTTTTTATTTCAAAACTGTTTCTCTAAATTACTCGGGAAATGAATTATCTTCCACCTACCCACTAGGTGGACAGCTGTATACAAGGTGTCTCAACCTTCTGAAAGTGCAAAATTGCGCCTATTGTGTAAACAGTAGGAAACTAAATATTTCTGATCACATAATAAACATCATAGAGTATCTTCCAAAAATATTTCCATATACATAGGACAATGGGTAAGTAGTGAACCAGACACTTACTTTGTTATTTTAAACAGAACATCCTGTATATTATTTACAAATTTGGTTTCTCCATCCAGAAACATAATATGGATTCCATCTTCCTCTTTCTAACAGATTTCGAGGTATTTTTAATTTTGTCTTGAATTGCCTAAATTGAGATACATTTACTTCCTCCCAAAAATCCGAAATGTAAATATATTTTAGCATACATTTTTACAGGATTCAGTGACATCTAAATATCTAAATATTGCATTGGAACGCCTTCGAAATATACATACAGGCTGTTCGGTACTGAAGACCAAAGTTCTTTTTTCATAAGTAACTACTTAGGCTTAAAATTTGGAATCAGCAGTTAATAATAGTAATGTTAGTATGTTTTGTTTACTGTTGTCATGGTAACCAAACAGTACTAACACCAGAAACCACTTGGATGCAATACCCAAATGCAGGTCTCGCGCTCAACTGTAAATATCTCTTTTACTTTTATATAATACAATATGTATATATATAATATAATACAATATGTATTATATAATATAATACATACAATATATGGTGCTATTGAAAAAAATGACGTTTCTGGTAGTTGAATTTGGTAAAGTTTGGCGTTCAATACTGAACACTGCATATTTCGAAAGCAAAAATAGAAATTTGAAAATTTACATACGCAAAATATTTTCAACTGCCGGTATCTCTCTCTTATACCGGAAGTAGCCATCAACTTCCTTATTTTAAATAGAACTACCATTTTTATGTCAGATTTGGATTGTTTTATGCAACATACCCTATACCTAGAATTCATTCTCAAAGAGATATTGCATCTTTTCGAAAAAGTTTGATGGATGTGGTACATCACAGGTTTTAAAATAACTTACAAATTGCAGTACGCCAAAAAAAATATTCTGCTTGCTGGTAAGGTTGATGAAACGATGTTTCTACAGTAACAGATAAATTTGCTAAATTATAAAGGGTGTGCCGTAGGGAAGGGACAATATTAGAGATATTTAAACTGAGAAATCTCGTTTTTTTTTTAATAGCAACTCCTAATTTTCTAAGCAATATTAGATTCTGCGTCAAAAAGTAAAGCGAAAATGTATAGCAAGTGCTATTGGTAAGGTTAATAATTTAGGAGATAATTTGTGAAAACCACCTTAATCTTAAATATCGCATTGGTTAATGTCAATTTCAGTTTGCCATGGTTAAATAATTGAAGGCATCTGTCAAATGTACTGTCAACAGTAGTAAAAACAGTAGTGGTCTTCAGTACTAATTAGTCAACATAATTTTCACTTTCAATTATTCATACTACAATACAATTATTCGAGAAATAGAACTTTCAAAAATCGATTTTTTTATTAATAAACAGAAAAAAGAAAAAGCATAAAACAAACAAAATGTGCAAATGACAATATAAAATTGAATACGTATTTAATTATAATAAATGCTCGAAAACACCACCATTTTGTTCCATGCATGCTATTACTCTTCGCGTTAATTCCTGATGAATAGCGCGTTGAATTCATCTTGCAGCCACTTCATTGAAGTTTCTTCTTACTCCCTCAATCATATCTTTTGTTTCAACTGAATTTCTGTAGGTATACAACGATTTAAATAAAATCCCACAAGAAAAAATCTACTGAGGTTAGATCTGGAGATCGTGGTGGATAAGGCCGGTCCATCGATCGTCAAACAATTTTACTGAAATTTATCTGTTACTTTGGAAACATCGTTTCATGAACATTACCAGCAAGCAGAATATTTTTTTTGGCGTATTACAATTGTAAGTTACGTATTTGAAACCCTGTGATGCACCACATCTGTCAAACTTTTTCGAAAAGTTGCAATATCTCTTTAAGAGTTCTAGGAATAGGGTATATTGCATAAAGTAATTTTAAAATTTAACACAGAATCCAAATCTGACATAAAAATGGTAGTGTTCTATTTAAAATAGGGAAGTTGATGGCTACTTCCGGCATAAGAGAGAGATACCGGCAGTTGAAAATATTTTGGCTGAGCTAGCTTTAGAGGACAATTTGTGTATGCAAATTTTCAAATTTCTATTTTACTCTCTTCCCCATATACTTTTAACCGACGCTCATTGTGACGTAGCCTGTATACATTAGGACGTCCTAACTCTCTGGAATTGTAAAATTACACTTATTATGTAAATAATAAAGAAATTTTCTGGTGACATAATAGACATTATAAAGTGTCGTTAAAAATTTTTCCGTATATAGAGGGTGATCGATAAATAGCGTACCAAACACCTACTTTGCTATTCTAAATAGAACAACTCGTATATTTTTACGCTTTTAGTTTCTTCCTCTAGAAATAAACCAATATAATGTGGGTTTCATATGTCTATTTCAGATTTCGAGACATTTATAATTTTATCCTCACTCGCCTAAATTTAGATATATCTATTTCCTTCAAAAAATCTGAAATGCAAATACATTCTAGCGTAAATTGTTACGCATACTTATGCCTCTATTTAGGACGTGGTATTAGAATGCTTTCGAAATATGTAGAATGTTCAGTATTGAACCCCAAACTTTACCAAATTCAACCACCAGAAACGTAATTTTTTACAATAGCACGACATATTTTATGTATGCATTGCATAGGCAATTTATATTTCTAATCCAAGTGGTTTCTGGTGTTAGTACTGTTTGGTTACCATGACAACAGTAAACAAAACATACTGACATTACTGTTATTAACTGCTATTTCAAAATTTTAAGCCTAAGTAGATGCTTAGGAAAAAAGAAGTCTGATCTTCAGTACTGAACAGCGTGTACATTTCGAAGGCGTTCCAACGCAATATTGAGATAAAGCCAAGTATGTCACAAATAATCCAAATCTGACATAAAAGTGGTAGTGTTCTATTTAAAATAGGGAAATTGATGGTTACTTCCGGTATAAGAGAGAGATACCGGCAGTTGAAAATATTTTGGCTGAGCCAGCTTTAGAGGATAATTTGCTCCATATGCTTTTAACCGACGCTCATCGTGGCATACTCTGTATACAGGATGAGTCACCTCGGCGGGCTTGGAGGGTTGTGCCTTTGTGCGTTTTCTCTTGCTATGATGTCGTAACGTATAGGGTGCCCCATAACTTCGTAGCTACTCAAAGATTTTTTAATGATATATGTATTGTGATTATTTTTTCTTATATAAAAGTATGAAATATTAAATTAAATGACAATCAAATTCCGTTTATTATTTCCAACTCTCTACTTACAGATTAATTTTGAACGATTCACTTGCATTAATGTGTATGTTTTGAGTTTACTGTTTCAAATACGTTTGAGTTTTTAATTTAAATTTCTAAATGATCGGTCGAAAAATTGTCTTCTGTCAGAATATTATTTTTTTGTAACTCTCTTGTTTATGCGTTGTCTCGGCATTGCCAATCCAACAGCTTGATATTTTTAAATTTCGCATTGCGATGTTCATTTTCAATACTGCAGATGACGTAGATTTTGATGACAGATTCCAAATAGTATGTGCTGTATATGAGTTTTATGGCGTTTTTACAAATATGTAATATCTTAAAAATGTAAATTGCTGAAAATAATCCCGAACTTTGATATTTCCCCATAAAATAACATTAGGGGAGTTTTTTTAAAGAAATAAAGGATTAATAATATAAATCATCAAAATGCCAGAATTCGAATAATAACCCAAAATAATCCGAATTCTGTAAATGCTACATTAAATTCTAATATTTTACGAATATTCACATGAAATTAATGTATTGAAGTCTGAAGCCAGACACTTCAGGTGGGATATCCCACTACAGTATACTATCGCATTTTTGGAATCCTCGTTGAATTCTGAGACAAAATCTAATAAGCTACTATTGTCCTAAAACTAATTGTTTAAGAGTTATTAGAGTTTCTTTCAAAATGTCGACATTTATAGAAATTGCCAGTATTTCTCCAGAAGTTCGCGTTAGACAGATGTGGTTTTTGGTACTTAGATTAGGCATGTAACAACTTTATTGTTACACGGTCTGTTTGCTTTGAACGGCGCTGTATGCGCACGAATATTTATTTGAATTTGTTGCAACATTGAATTTTTCTTGCGTACGATTTTTACGCGTGTCTTGGGCCGAATAGAATTTTCCTTCGCCCCTTCTTTCACGAGCGGTCAACACGACTAGTCGCGAGGTGCAGTTTGTACTTAGAGAAAAAATTGCTTAATTGCCTTGAATGGGTGAGTACTTTTGAGTGATCTTCTCTTAACATATCTTAATTTGTGATAACATTTTATTGCAGCAAGTTTTGTCTTATCGCTTTTTACGAATTCTATCTTTATCTTATCGCACGTGTTTCTTTTCGTCGAGCCTCGTGCGCGAATCAAGACGACTTTCTCTCTTTTAACTTTTTCTTGATATTAAATTGCTAGAAAGTGTACCTTTTTTGAAGTAGAATGTTACTTCCGTATTATTTACAATTAACGGCTTCTTTTAAAAGCTTTGTATATTCAACAAATTTTCTTTTTGGTAAATTACCGATGATCCTTCATTTTTTTGAATATTAAATCTTTAGATTCTATGTTCTATAATAATTTTTTTAGGAATTATTGGACACTATACATTAGTAGTAAATTAATGAAATAATTTTTTCCCCTTTTCGCCCACCTTAGCTTCCGTTTTTGCTGTTTTTTTTTTTTGTATTTCTAGGTACTTATAAACCCAGCAACAATTACTCTGACTATGGTAGCAGATCCTGACTAAGCTACGACCTGAGAAGCGATACCGTGCGTCAGGGAAGAGCTACTCTACCTGCCCGAGGACGACGCCCAGGTGCCAGCTTTTCAAACAAAATAAGTCACACACAACTATGATTTCAAAAATTTTTCTTTGTTATATAAACTTTTTATTTATTTTCTTTAATAAAATTGTAAAAATTTGTAAATTCACTTGTTATAAATATTTCCACACATCAAGAAGAGGTGTAACAAAGTTTTTGGCGCTTTTCTTAAAAAAGCTCCTGCCCGTTACCATAGAAACTAGAAGGCCTCAGCGCGCTTCGATGACGTCACGCTGGGTTGGTGATGTATCGCCATATTAGCCTAACCGGTAAAGGAATCGTTTTTTTGCATTTATTTTTTTCGTTTTGAAGGGCTTCCGGTTTAAAGAGGATGCCCGTCGTCAACTGAGGCCTTCTTCGCATCCCATTCGATTTTATTTTGGAAAAACCAAGTTTCAAAGCAAAAACCAAACACGTAACCGAGCACCGTTTTCGTGAAAGATGTATTTGTGGTTGATATTTAATCGATTGATTATTATCATTTGTAATTGTACATGTATTTGGACGAAACTAAGGTTGAAATGATACAGTAATTGCAATTTTATTTGAAATTTTGTTCAATTTCACGAGAAAATTTACACACATGCTATTTAATCAGTGTTTTTAATTTCCTATTATGTGGTGTTTTACCTAATCTATCATTACTTTTCCCACAATCATTTTTAAGTAGGGCATTTGTAGAACAAGTTATTATAATTGTTGCAATACGTTCACTGCTGTAGATATGACATTTACATATATATAACTATCCAAATGGCTACGTTCGGTGATAAAAACATCTCTTCGTGTTCAAAAATAATTTTGTTAAATATAACGTAAAAATATAAAACTGACAGTTAGGGAATTGAGTTGGAATAGCATTTTTTTTAAGCCTAGGATTTTTTAAACTTACAGTTATAGTTTCACCGGTCCTTGAATCTGTAGCTGTTGAAAAATAAATAATATCTTCTTCAAAATCAAAACAGCCGACGCCACAGTTTTTAGGTTAACCCGTTTTATCGTTTCAGAGAAGGTTTTATCGCTTATACAATATTAGGAAAACATTACAGGTATCACCAACAAAGTACGGAAATATCACTACACAGTATTTTTTTAAATAAAACCAATATAATTTGGATAAACCAATTCAAAACGCAAGAAACGATCTGAACGTGCGAAAACAGCCGAGGCCACAGTTTTTAGGTTATCCAGTTTTTATCATTTCAGATAAGGTTTTATCGCTTATACAACGCTAGAAAAGCATTACAGGTATCACCAACAACGTACGGAAATATCACTACACAGTATTTTTTTAATAAACCCAATATAATTTGGATAAACCAATTCAAAACGCAAGAAACGATCTGAACGTGTGAATAATCGACGGCCTGCTTCAAAATACGTCACAGCCTGCTGACGTCAAAGGATGTAGGTCTTGTGTATATCGTTGGTAATGTCCTGGCGCCCTTATTTGTGCATACCATATATCTCAACTTTGATGGACCTCTGCCATACCCCGCTCTGAGCCCTGTCCTTAGCTGGAAGCCACTCTTTTGGAGGGTTATAGGCATTAAAGGACGTAATACATACACGCTTATGTGGTTCTGAATTGCTAATAAGATGCGCATAATATTGCGTTAGGTTGGTATGACATATTTTTGTTAAAATAATTTCTTTAAAAGGATCATCCTTTATAATATTTTAGTTTTTAACATTAGGCAAAATTCTAGACAAAAAATTATTAATTTGTTACCCTGAAATCAGCCATTTTCTGGTTATAGAGATTTTTGAATCTGAGCTACTGTCATTAGTTTATTAGTGTGCCATTCCAAAAAGTCCTCTCTCTATCTTATAATAAATTCATTTATCCTTTTTCAGATAAAGGGAGCGCAAATCTTTATCAAGAGCGTGTGCATTAAAAATTGTTTGAAACTTCATTTACTTTGCTACAATTCCATCTTTTACAATTTTACAATTACAGTTTTGATACAAGGGATTCCTGCATTGTTATGAAATGTTTTTCTCGTAACCGGATATAAGGGTAAGATGAAATGATGAAAATAGTTACGCAACCTTTACATTATCCATTGAATTTAATTAAATCAAATTCGGGAGGTTGGCAACCAAACGTTAAATGCCATCTGCTCGTATTGATGTTATTGATCCTTTTTACTTTGACTTTGTGCTAATGTTTGATAGCGGCATATACGCTTAATTAAATGAAAAAAATGTAATTGTTGATAGCGTTGATGGATATAACAAAGGCTTTTGGGTGACGTAGATAAGCGCCCCTAATGTAAGTGAAGCGGTTTTATATTTTAGTCGAGCGATTTCACTACCATTTTTGATATTAACGCTTATAGAAATTAGTGGAAGAAGGATTTTACTTATTTCTTCGCTAGCTTTACAATAAAGCAGCACAAATAAACCACTTGAGTATGTCAGTCCCTATAATACGGATTTTGCGTTCAGCAGAACCGAGAATTATGTATATGTATATTGTAATGATATTTGTGAAGTTAAACAATTAAATGAATTATCTCAGGGTTAACGTTTTTGAAAAATGGTTACGTATTGTGGGATCTAACTTATTTACTTTTTGCTAATTGAAAAAGATAAGAAAATGAAACAATTTTTATCATCTGAAAGAGATAGTAAGTTTTATTGTTTAGAATTCAGAATAATTATATTTCTTTTAAAACAGAGTATGGAATTTCAAACAAGAACCTATCGTAATTCCTAACCGACAGCTACTTAAGCTTTATTTTTTTGAAATTTTAAATTTTGATATTAAATTAATTGAATTGATTTTTCCTTTCTGATTTTATTATTTAGCCAAATAATTTTAATTTCGGTACGTGCGCATTGTTGTTCTTCGCAGAGTAGCAGTTTTTCGGTGTCAGATCTTGATATTCTTGGACTCGTAACTGCCCCCGATTTACAACCAAGTATCTCCCTTTTCGGAACTTGCTCCGTCGATTATAATTTTGGTGTTAAATGTCGAAATGGATTTATTTGTTGATGTTCTGCAGTTTTTAAATAAATAGTTTCCTATTTACTTCAAATATGAATGAATTATCCTTGAATTTTGAAAATTACTTCTTGTCGAAAAATTGTTTATACTGTCCCCATTTGTTTTATATTATACCGAGCTCCAGTTTACTATCTGAATTAATAAAACTTGACTTTTTAAATCCCTTCCGCTCCCTTGGTGACGATGTTCAAATTTTGCAAGCACGGTAGGATCAGGTACGGTATATTGAAAATGGTTACCATGATTAAGATTTTTTTAATTCATAACTAGAGTTGCTTACTAGCGCTAACGGGCAGAGGCAGAGGTTCGATACAACCCTCAGTATAACTGCGAGTCTTAACCAGATCTGTCGTGTACACATCTACGCTGCCGTAAATACTATTTCGTAGTTTTACGTTTGTTTTAAAAATGTTACCTACGTCGCGAAAACGACCAATGTTGAACAAAGTTACAGAATCTATAGCAGATATGCCTGACCTAAATTATGATGGCGTTAAAATTCAATGTATAGTTTGTAATATCCCTTTAATGTGTTGGTCCAAAAGGGATTGTCTACGTCACGTGAATGGTAAACAGCATTCTTAAAAAAAAAACTGCACACGACACTATGACAAATTTAAATTTAATTTACGTGTTACCTTTATTGCATGTAATCTACCGTTTAATTTACTAGACAAGGAAGCATATGTCTTCTTTTGGAATAAATATTCGGACTGCAAATTACCAAGTCGGACATCGTTACAAAGAATTGTGCCATCTGTTCGTGTTGAAAAAAGAATTCAATCGGAGTTGAAAGATAAAAAACTGTGGTTATATGTGGACGAAACAACAGATCGTAAAAAAACATTCTGTGGTTAATGTAATGGTACGTACAATGGAACCACATCAATCGTCACCTTCAATTCTATTAGCTTCCAGACGAGTACAACAATGTACTACTGAAGTAATTTCAAAGTTAGTGTTAAATACAATGGAAAAGTTTGAACTTTCAACAAACCAACTGTTGATGTTTATGAGTGATGGTGCCGCAAACATGCTTTCTGTAGGCCGGTCTCTTAAAAAACATGGTGCTAACTTGTTACATGTTACGTGTAAAATTTATGCTTTCAATCATGTGGCAGATAGTATTAGAAAGTGTTATCCTGAGGTAGATGCTTTAATAGCGCAGACAAAAGCAGTGTTTGTCAAATCCCAAAAATTTATTCGCAAATTTCACAGACTGTGCCCCCGTATGCCTGAGCCACCAGAACTTATTCTTACACGTTGGGGAACATGGTTACAGGCCGCCTTTTATTATCATAAATATTTTGAGAATATTAAGAACGTGGTTTTACAATTCGATCCAAAGGAAACTGTGGCTATCAAGGAAAGCCAGTCGAAATTTCAAGATAGTCAGGTTTAAACGGATTTAAAAACTATTCAGAACAATTACTTCGGATTAGTGGAGGCAATAGAAAAATTACAAAATCCTTCGGTGTCGTTAGTGGAATCTTTGTAAATAGTGCAACATGTTCACCCACAGCTATGCGCGGTAGAAGACGCAAAAAATGTTTGTATTCTAGAAAGGTTTGAAAGTGTTTTAGAGAAAGATTCTGGTTTTGGCACATTAAGATAAATTTGTGAAGGTACGTCAACAGAATCGTTAAGTTGTTCCAAAGATGATTTTAGTTACGCAAATATAACGTCACTAGATGTAGAACGTTCGTTTTCTGCATATAAACACACTTTTTCCTCACGCGGCACTCGGTTTGCCGAAACAACTGTGGAAACATATCTAATGTTGCAGATATTTAACAGACATTATTCACTTTGTGATTTCACGGAAGACTCTTAAGACGGTAAGTGTTTGAGCACATATATTTTATTTCTGATCATATATTTTGTGTAAACTTTTATGCGCCCGCCACTGGCTGTTGACGCAAATTGAGCAACTCTAGTTATCACTCACAACTCTAAGTATATACCATTATTGTATTTTAATTTCTCTTACTCCTTACGTAACAACTTTATTTAGTGTGAAAGGATATTCCCACCATTTTTATCTAGGTATTTATGTACGCAACATTGCTTTTGTTACTTTCTTTAATTATACATTTTGTTACACAACAAAATGAAATTACAGTGTTCATATTTTTTATTGACAGCTGTCAGTAGCAAGCGAAAATGCTGCTCGGTCTGGCAGCATAATGCTGTAGAACTTGATTTTGACAGCTTAAAGCTGCTGACAACTGTCAAAACGGGCAGCTCGCTAACGTTATAATTCTAGTCGCATTTGCAGCAATAATTGTGTATAGAAGTAATTGTAACATTTTTTCTGTGTATGTAGATGCTTATCTCCTTTCATAGTTTGTTTATACTTACTTTTTGCATGTTGCCTATGAATGGTATAGTGATACTGATAAATCAATGCCCTCTATCAATTCTGTTTATGTGTATACAACATATAGTGTTTATGTACCAGTTGTGCGTATATATATCTGTATCTAATATATAGTTATATTGAAAATATTCTGTGTGCGAAAGATAAAAATATTCTGTGATGTATATAATCTACTTAAACACGCGCACATTTCAGAAAGTTACGTGTAGTGGATCGGTATCTTCCCGATATAAATGTTTTCTATTCGAATTTTTAATTTGCAATATTATCAAGGGTCACTATTGAGAAATTCTCATGGCTAAAAAAAGAATCCTAATCGCTTCTCTGCAAGATAGTGCTGGAGATGTAGTGCAGACACAGTAATTAGTCGCATACACGTGAATCAATCTGAGAAAGTCGGGGTGTGAAGGTATCGTTAGTGGGTTTTCCCTCTCATCTTAAAAAATGGCAGGTAAGATAGTTTTTGACAGCCTTTAGCCTTTATATTACTATTTTTTTTATTTCCTAACAGGATGATTTATCCCTTTTAGTATTAAATCAATATTATTTGTAAACAAAAATTTAATTCTTTCTAAGTAATTAAACATCCTTATTTTATTTTTAAGATATAATTATACGAAATAAATTATAATAAATTATTTAAAATACATGCATTTAGTGCAGTTTTTTTTTTTACAATTTTACGTTCTAATTTTTTTTTATTCATCCTTTAAATTTAGTCCTTGTTAAAAAATCGTTCCAATAATTCTATCGCAACACTTTTTTTTGTAAATATTATAAAGTTGTAGCTTATGTATAACACAAAGCATTTCGTTTTAATGGAATAGGACAGCTATAAATACAGATAAAAAATTTTAGTGCCTCATTAATGCATTTTATGTTGTAAATAAAGCTGATAGACTTTTCTAAATGTTATGAAGTAGATATGTAATCATATTACAATCTAATTTATGAGAAATATGGAATGCAATACTATATGAATAATGGGTTATAACTAATACTAAATTAAGGTTAACTTTTCAGCATAATTTTCAGAAAAAATAAAAACGCATGGTTTTAACACGTTGAGTGAGCATGACGCGCAAACGCGTCACTGTGTTACCATTAGCTGTGCTCATGACGCACTAGTGCGTCAAAAAAGAAAATTGACGCGAAATTAATAAATTATTGTATATTATTTGTTTACTATCTAGAAACTATGATTTTTAACACAAACTAGAGTTTTATTTAAAAAAATTCTTTCAGTTCTGCTGAAAGTTCCGATGGGTTTAGTTAGCACTGAACGTGTTAAGTAGTTTTGTATTATAGTGAAAAATCTGTTTAATTGAATCTACCAAATTATAATTGATCCAACTAAAATTTTTGTTTCAATGCCGGCAAACAAATATAATGTTGTTTCAATATCAAGTTGAAACAGTTCACTAAAGCCCTTACCACACAACTTAACTCGTACTGGACGCACGTTTCGATAGCCAAGCTATCATCATCAGCAGTAAAACTGAATTCAGTTTTACTGCTGATGAAGTTAGTTAGATAACTTAACGCAGCCAATTTTCATTTCAAAGACCTCAATCCAAACAATTCTGCATGATAAATTGGCATTAGGAAAGTTAGTATCCCGTTGGATACCACATCTTTTAACTGAAGAATAAAAGAAGGCCCGCGTTAAGTGCTATCGAAAAACTTTGAGCAGGTTCAACAGCGGAAGCTCAAAAAATCATGGATTTATTCTTATGAACTCGAAACCAAACGTCAATTCGCTGTGTAGGCGTTTTAAGATGAGGAGAAGCCAAGAAAAGTTATCCGTTCCCGGGTGTCGAAGAAAATGGTCGCAGCTTTTGTCTCAATTTCGGATCGTGTTCCTATAATTCCTTTAGAAGATCGAAGAACGGTTAATGCCGATTGGTATACAACTGTTTGTTTACCAGAAGTGATTATCGTCTTCCAAAAAAACAACCCACAATCACGAATCGTCCTCCATCACGATAATGCGAGTTCACATAGAGCTCAAAAGACGATTGAGCCTTTAGAACAGCAAACCATCGAGTTGTTAGATCATCGTCCGCACAGTCCTATCTATGCCAACTATGACTGGCATAACTGCTTTAACAGTTAGTTTGAAAGAATAAAGAAATGCATTAATCTTTGTGGAGAATACTTTGAAAACAATAAAATATTTTAAGTCGATCTGCTGTTTGCCGTTATGGCTAAGACATCAAACATTACATAAACTAAACACGAATATGGTATAAAACAAAGAATCAGTCCAAGGCTATACTTAATATACATATAAATGAAATTTCAAGAGTTTGTTTTCCTCTTACAAACAAAACGTACCTATTTACTTCCACTGAGCATATTTACTAATTTTCAAGCAAATATTTTCTTAGAAATATATTTAATTGGGCCAAGAAAATAGCTAAATAAATATGTTAATAAAACTTCGTAACATGTAGACGGATGAAAGTACTCGAAATCATGGTTGCAATTCCCTTATGTCGTAACAAGATTTAAATTAAAGATGCTGGACATAATCTGATTAGATGTAGTACAAACGCTGTTCATTAATCAATTTCAAATTGGCATTTACAAGATATATTAAAAGTGATAAGTAGCAAATAATTATATGTATTGTGAACATATAACAGCTGTAGGGATTATAAGATATTATTTATCAGTATCGTAGTATAATGCACTCCCGATACTTCATTCCTAATGGATAGTAAGCTTCGAAGTGCTCACGATAAGTAAATTAAAAGATAAACATCAATCTATGATGAGTGTTATTTTATATCGTAAGATGTTCATGTAAGATTACGAATAAATATTTAAATTGAATTAAATTATTAGTAACCTGGGCAAATATGCGGTAACAGCCAGAGGCGTGGCGAGCGCATAAAAGTTTACACATAAAATAGAAGGTAAGAAATAGATTATAAAACGTGCTGAAACACTTACCGTTTTTAAACGTAAGTATGACGTGCGGAATAAATGTTTTTTAATGCCGAAAACGACCGTTAGACATCTGGCGATGTTATATTTGCATATTTAAAATAATCTTTGAATCAACTTAATGCATCTTCACACGTACCTTCACAAATTTGTCTTAATATAAGAAAATCGGAGTCTTTCTCTAAAACACTTTCAAATTTTCGTATTACACACCAATTTGTTTCGCCTTCTACAGCGTATAACTGTGTGTGAACATCATTCACAATTTGAACGGAATCCACTAGCGGCATCGAAACATTTTGTAATTTTTCTATTCCCTCCGCTAGTCCGAAGTAATTGTTGTGAATAGTTTGAAAATCTCTTTTAACCTGATTATCTTGAAATATTTCCTTGCTTTTCTTGATTGCTGCAGCTTCTGTCGGATTGGATTTTAAAACTACCTTCTTTACTTGATCAAAATATTTGTTGTAGTAAAACGCAGCCTGCAACCACGTTCCCCAACGTATAACAATCGACTGTGGTGGTTCAGGTAAATCAGGACACAGTTTGTGAAATAGTCGGGTACGTTTCGGGGACTTTAGAAACACTGCCTTTGTACTAGCAATCAATGCATTTACTAGTGGAAAACATGTAGCAATCGTTTGTGCCGCAAGATTTAGAGTATGGATTTTACACGCTATATGTAAGAAGTTATCACTGTGTTCTTTAAGAGATCGGCCCAAAGAACGCATGTTTGCGGCGCTATCACTCATTAACATTAAAAGTTGCTTAGTTGAAACTTCAAATTTGTTCAATGAGTTCAACACCACCTATAAAATCTCATCGGCAGTACAATTTATAACTCTTTTGGAAGCAAGTAAGAAGAAGGATGACGATCGATGTGGTTCCATTGTACGTATCATTACATTAACCACATAATGTTTTTGACGATCTGTTGTTTCGTCCACACACAACCACAGTTTTTTATCTTTCAATTCCGTTTTCATTCTTTCTTCTATATGTTCACGAGCAAATGGCACTACATTTCGAATCGATGTCCGACTAGGTAATTTACAGTCCGCATATTTATTCCAGAAGGAGACAAATGCTTCTTTGTCTAGTAAACGAAACGATATATTACATAAAATAAGAGTAACACATAAATCAAATGTAAATTTTTCTTGGTCTCGTATGCCACTTTTTGCAGAAGAATGCTATTTGCTGTCGATGTGACGTTGACAATGACTTCTGGACCAACACAGTAAAGGGATTTTATAAACTAGACATTGAATTTTAGCGCCATCAAAAATTAAGTTCGGCATGTCCACTATAAAGTTTTTAACTGTGTCTGCCATTGGTCGTTTTCGCGACGTACCTAACTGCGACATTTTTAAAGCAAACATAAGCGTACAATTACGAAATAAGTTACGACAGCCTACATATACACAGAACTACTCGCATACAGCATCGATTTAGTACTGACGCCCAGACTAGTGATAAGGACGACTTTTTGTCACTGTCAAACTTCTTTTGTAGTTGTAGTTTTGTAGTGACTTTGTTGTTGTTTTTTGCTTTGTAGTGTAATGCAGTAGTTTACTTCTTATACATATAGCTATTGGAATGATATTTAGATTAAAGCTCTGCTGGTTTCTGGGGCCATTTGTCTCCGGTCAGCTTTTGCGCCGGCTATCTCCCATTAAAAAAAATATGCAAATTATAATTCTGTTGTTATTTTTATGACCGGAGATTCTCTACGTATATTAGTAGGCGTACTAGTTACAACAATTTGGTAGTATAATGCAACTACGATTAGAAAACATAATTGTGGTAAGTAATTTAAAATTCAAGATTTTCGCGCAATAATTAATTATGTCCAGTCTGAAAACCTTTGATTAAATGTCATGATAAGAAATGTACACTAAGAAAAATATTCAGGTACTGCAATTCGTGTATCCAAAAACTACATTACTTACTTAATCCTTTTTGCCTATCTACCCTTGTTGGGTGTAAAGCATTGTGGAGTTGAGTTGTTAGCTTATGCTCTTCTTACATATTTCCCGCCAACTCTTTCCATCCTGTGTAGTCCGCTGTATATTCTCCCCTGTTTACTACTAATCTTACATCCTCCAACCATGTTCTCTTATTTACCGTGTCTTCTAAAACTTGTGTTACTATTCCGCTATCTTGCATTGTCTTCATGTGACCATACCATCTCATTTGCGCTTCCTCGATGACTTATACTATGGGTTTCACTTCTAGATTACTCCTGATAGTTGTATTCCTAATTCTATCTCATGTTTTGTTCTCAATTCTTCTTAAGAATCTGATTTCTGGTGCTGTCAGTCTCGGTTTCTTTCTGTCATTGTCCACGTTGCTGCCTCGAATGTTAATATAGGTGTTATTTCCTCATTCAATCTTCCATCCTCTGATATCATTGATCCTAGGTATTTAAATTTCCGTACTTGTTCTAGTTCGCCTTCATCTATTTGTACTATATTTTGTTGTTCTGTCTTTCCTGTTGTCATGGGTTTTTGTCTTTTCTTTGCTGATATTCATGTTGACTTTTTCTAAAACCCTTTTTTATCTTTTGGTATAATGACCATAT
The DNA here is from genome assembly GCA_029619315.2 of Dynastes maya. Classification (NCBI taxonomy): domain Eukaryota; kingdom Metazoa; phylum Arthropoda; class Insecta; order Coleoptera; family Scarabaeidae; genus Dynastes; species Dynastes maya. The sequence continues at coordinate 73,688,346 of JAROYE020000001.1, forward strand.
CGTCCGCATAGCAGAGTTCACTTGTCTCTATTCTTCTCATCTTCCAGTCTCCAATGTAGTATGCTTTGACGTCCTTTTTCCCTTCTTTTATTGTTTCATCCAGGACCAAAGAGAACAGTAGCGGGCTCAGGATATATCTCTGCCTAAGACCTAGGGTTGTTTTAAACATTTTTGATTTTTCTTGCCTTGTTCTTACATAGTTTCTAGAGTTTTTGTACATTAACTACATTAATAATTCTTAAATTAATGAAAATGGGTAATATTAATTCCAATTTCCTTCGATATTTTTGGAGAAATAAGTGTATCTATCAAAACATCTTATATCTCGCAGAAATTGTAATCTACAAGATTGACTTGCAAAAAATATACTTATCATAAATTATCACTTAACCATCGGACTTTCTATTGTATTTTCCCAAGTGCATAATTTCGAGTGAGAAATTAAGACTTGTTGCAAGCGTTTAAGTGTTCCATTATCTTAGGAATGTCAATGCGACATCTTAATTTACTTGAAGGACTTGAATGATTACACTTTGGAAAATGTACTTGAACCTGGCTCAAATTATCTAACGTCAGCAGTATTGTGTTGTTAGATAATTATCCGTCTGTTCTTTCCTGATGTTGAATGGTATTCGTGTTTTCACACGCTATCAAAAATTATTACCTTTTAAGTGTAATTACGATTAGCTCGGAAGACAATGTCATATAATGTTGCGACATTTTATTACATAAACGTGACGTTGTTATACAGTGCGGTCTTAAAGTGTCCCCCTATGCTAACTTTTAAACGATACAAGCTAACGTTTTTTTTTTTTTTAAGGCCGATTTCTATTCTTTGTAAGCTAACTTTTGCCGTTATTGGCATTTCAATTGCATTTCCGGTTTCACTGCAAATCCAACGATACTACATATGTTATACTTTAACTTAATATGACGATATGCAGCAATAAAGGTTTTGGTAATCTGTTTTTGTTATTAGGCAAAGTTGGCTAGGAAAGAGCGCCAAATTGTTTCTCGTGACGCCAGATTGATCCAAAAAGCTCGTTGCTAAGCAAAATAATCATAACAGTTGCCGAACTGTCAAATCCCAATTCCAAAAGCGTAAATTATTCTTGTTATTGGCAATGTGCTTAAATTTAAGTTTTTTTATATTGTTGATTGTACATTGACCTTTTTTTCTAAAACGTTGGCTTGTCTAGTTCAAAAATTAGCGCGCGGGGGGGGGGGGGGGCACTACAGGTACACTGTACACTGTAATGTTGGTATTTTTCGCGGATGATTTATTACCAGAACTACCGACATATTCGCTGATTTCTTAATGTAATACAAACGAATGTGTCCTTTATTGCAAGAACTACTGGCAACTGCGTTGTTATATGTAACGGATGACATCCTTACTGCTTGAGATCAAGGATTAATAACAATTCTTGTCCTCCTTGATTTTTCAAAGGTCTTTAACACAATGGACCATGCTACACTATTAAATGTTTTAAGAGCGAAGAGTTTTGGGAATGACGCGCTGTGCCTAATTGCTAGTTTCCTGTCCGGTAGATCGCGGTCGGTGAAATTAAATGGCATAACTTCGTCACCTTTGTCAGTTCCTCTGGGTGTCCCACAGGGCTCTATTTTAAGCTCCCCTTTTTTTTCGCTTTATACATCGTCAATGATACGACATCTTCACTACACAAGGGCCTATTTCTACGCGGACGATTGTCAATTATATTTCTCTTTTAAACCATCAGACTGTAGCGACGCTGTTTTAGAGATTAATGCCGACCTGCAGTTGGAAAAGTAGTAGTAAATTCCAACTGTTACAATTTACATATTAATCCTGCCAAATCCCAGGTTTTGATTTTTGGAAATGGTGCAGCACGAAATGACATCCAAATTCATATTAACAACACTGCAGTACCTGTAACCACAAGTGTGACGAACCTATAGAGCATCTCAACCGGCTTATGCAGTATGCGATTTAATAGCAACAGTGTCTCTTTCTATCCCAAGAAGTCTCTCAATAACGCTACCTTTATTTCCGGTTGCGATATCGCGATATCAGTTATTAAATATTTGACATAACCTCAATATTAAATCTGTATCTTTATGTATATTTCAATATTTTCCACAAGTTTTGATGGAGTAATGTATTCACAAAATGTTAACATATTTTTGTTTTAATTATCACCAGTTCTTATCTATTATCTTTTTGGTGTTCACTTTTAAATTGATTTTATATAAACTTCAGCAGTCATAGACCACTATATAGATTATATTTAGATCGCATTAAATGTCAAATAATGAACCGGAAAAATGTAACATACGATTGGACGATTTGGCAACCGTTCATCGAATTCTCATAAGACGTGTATTGCACACCGAGGTTGAGATGATCTTTAGGACTGGCGATGGATAACACGTTTCGTTTCCGTGAACATATTAGTAAATGTACCCAGCCATCATACTCTACACTGAAGAAACTGTATCCTCACCGCAAGAGCCTTAATGAAGGCATAAAAAACAATTGTGTCAGTCTTGCGTTCTCTCACGTTTCACGTACTGTTTAGAGATATACCATCCATGCCTAGACGTCGTCACTGTTAACCGGGGGCAAAAAGTTCAAAATGCATGCTTGCGATAACGTATTCACGGCATAAGGAAGTTCGATCATACCTCACGCAAACTGAACGATAATGGTTGGTTGAGTACGAGGAATAGGAGGGAACAGCAGAGTCTGACGCTCTATTACAAAATACTTACCTCAAAGTGTTCGCCTTATTTATACAATAAAATCAAATTCAGGACGGACGTGCATAACATTACCGCACGTTTTCGTGGCCTAGTATCGCGGCCTTCCCACAAAACTGTCTTATTCGAGAGATCATTCTCTTTTAATATTTAGTTCAAATATAATAACTTCCTCGTGCATTTTAAGTCATATTCAATTCGTCTATTCAGAAATAAGTTACATGCCTTTCTGCTGGAAACACAGTGTTATTGTTGCACTGAAGGAAAAGATTGGTCGAGCCAACCAAAAATTGGTTGACTCAACCAATTTGTTTGTTAAATGTACTCAACACTCCATATGGTTTAGTGTGTTCTGTTAAGTTGCAAGGTGATTAGAATGATTAGCTAAAGTGTTGAATGAACATATTTTTAGTTGAATGAAGACATAAATGTGCAGCACTTCGTAGTTTGTTGGATGAATCATAAAAATTGGATTTCGTGTTTGGCGTGTGCGATAATTATATTATATTACATTGGATAGTAATAACGGCGCTTTGAAGTGCTACGTTTGCTCTAAAATATGATGAAAAAAAAAATATATAACGCAGATATGATAACGGGTTTGTAAACAATTTGAATTCCAGTTTATCTGAGAACATGTTTGTGTTAAGAGAAAACATATTCGGGTTAATAACTTTATTTATAGCAAGCAGTGGTGACCCTTGTTGTTACATGCTGTTATTTTTACAATTTAATTATTGAACATATTTTGATCGTACTTGCATTCATATCTAGAAATACGATACGGACGAAATACGAGGTCTTTAACATTTTGTTGATTAATGATAATTATAGCGAATTAGCGAAATATGGCTAATATGTTTAGAAATTGACCTATGAAGCACTGTTTAGCATGTATTGAAATGTATTTTCTCCAGGGAATTTGCTAAAAATTTAAATTTTCTAAATTACTTAAATTTGTAACACGTTTGGTGGAATCGGGAGTATCCCTTGATACTCTTTTAGCGATTTTATTTTTGAATTTTGAAGTAAATTAACGGAAATCAACGAATTTTAGAATGAAAAATACAAAATAACCTTGATTCTTACGAAGCTGTCACGTAAACACTCTGTTTTCTATGACATTTACAGGAATCTGCCTGCTCTCGAACCCTTTCTTCTTTGAAATTATACGCTATATTTCAATAACGACCACTTTAAACTGAGACCGCAGCTAAAACACTCGTTGATTCGACTTAAGTTGAATCAGAATTGATGAAATTGTTGGCGTTCTTCTACTCCTTTTTCTAATCACGATAGCGATTGTTTCATTCCACAGCAAATTTTGATGATTTTTGTTCAAATATAAATTTTATGAAGAATTTCGATGAAAGAAGTTATTTATAGAAATAGCATAAGCGAATGAATGTGGTAACGCAACCATATGACCAGAATTATGCAACTCTATGCTCAAAAGGACCATTCATAACATAAATATGACGAATTTTACTACTAAAACGAAGATTTCATAACTAAAGTGGTAAAGAGAAATTTAATTAAAATATTTTTAAATTCCAAACATGGGCGCTAGGGGGCGAATCATCCCGAATCATTCCCGAACTTCTGCAGTTTTTACCTGAATTAAAGAAATGCGGACTTACACATGGAAAGAATGCCTAATAACAATAACCAAAAAATAAATGCTAATATAGCTCATGGTATTGGTGGAATCATTCCCGGCAAAAACAATGTAGCAGAGTTATTTTTTGGTTATTGTTATTAGGCATTCTTTCCACGTGTATTTCTATACATCATGGTAAGCCTGAGGAATCATTTGCACGTATAGATGTCGCTGGCACAACGTCCCCTTGCGTTTGGCAGCCCAGGAACTGCCCGATAGGTGGTGGACATCTACACTCCGGTTTGTCTTACCCTCTGGGACGGCGTGACTGTGTTTCTTGGCGATAGGTGTCGCCGAGAGACATATTCAGTGCTGCTTTGGAGATTAACAACATAAACTGAGAGGCAAACGCAATGATAGCGGCAGGAGATAGTGCTCAGAACCATGCTGATGACGCCGAGTAGGCAGAAACATGTCCATGTGTTAGCGCTATTTTCTCTGCTATATTGTTTTTGCCGGGAATGATTCCACCAATACCATGAGCTATATTAGCATTTATTTTTTGGTAAATGTGGACTTGTTTGGAATCCAGCGCTGTTTTAGACGTCGCAATTTGTGCCACCCGTTGGGTAGCCTCCAATATTAAAAAAAAAAAACCTATTAAGAATTTCTTAGTAAATCAAGTCTTTTACAGTGTGAAGGAATTACATGATAGCTGGGCTCTTATTATTAGTAGTTTATTGTCACACATTAATACTGCATCCTATATTCTCTATTGTACTTGTCGGATTTTGGGATCAAATATATTATTATTATTATTACTAAAATTTATTTTCTTTTATAATTTCAATTGTAAATTGTTAATCGTTTACTGGTCTTGTGGTAGCATTAATGAAGAAGAACACCCTTTCTGTAGTTTTAATTGAAGTTAGACAATCTTCTTTGTTCCAGTGTTGTCTAAAATGGCTCTGTAACTTCTATCATTTCAAGTTGTATTAAAAGTCGGTGTCTTGCTCGAAATAAATTCGAGATAACTGTTTCGCTAGATTAGCCCTACGGGACGATAACAATAAAAGTGGAAATGACGCGTTTAATTAACTTGTTTAACGTTGGAAGGAAGCAGTTTCGTTCTATACGTATAATTGCCACAAATTCTTAATCAACGTGAACCTCCTTCGCGACAATTTCCTTTTTAGTTCCAGCTACTTTAGACAAATTATGTTTATCGATGCTCTCTTCTATTTCTTCCGCGCCATTGGTTGTTAAATTGTATTGTGTGCAAATTGAAGACGGTCCGATGTTGCGCTTCAAGTATTTTATCTCTGTTCTAGATGGACGAAAGAAAAGGGCAGCGATTGAAGGTGTATTGGAATTGTTCATAGCTGAATTTATTGGAACTGGATTGTTGCTGTTCCTAGGATGTTTAGGGTGTGCGGTAGCACCTAATTCAGTTCCGATACCTCATTATTTCCATGCTTTGACGTTTGGTTTAGCTGTATTAATATGTGTCCAAGTAAGTCGGTAATCTATTTTAAAATTAAAAAATGCAAGAACAAAGTTTAATATCATTCTAATTGCAGCGATAGATACGATAATTAAATAGTTATCTATCGGTTCAATTGAAGTTTCAAAACAAAAGTTAGTTTCTGTGAAGTATTGAAGTAATATTCCAATGTAATTAGTAATTAGATCTAACGATAAATGAATTCGAATATTCCAACAGTTTAGAAAGCTTGAAATTGGAAGCGAATTAGGATCCCGCGAGAAATGGCGCCTTCGCACGACATCAGTCGGTACTAAAGCTGCCGATGTGAGTGCTGCAACATTAGCGGCGCAGTTGGTAAACCAGTGCGCATAAGTTATGACAATTTATATAATGTGTAACCCAGTTAGAATGAAAAATCTGTTACAACAAAGAAAACAATACCTTCAATCACAAACGGCAACAGAGTACTGAATCGCTTACAGATATATTGGGGCTACCTGACAGGATATGCTGGGTTGCGTTCGATTTCCCAGAGTGTAATACCACTGCTGTAGCACTCACTGGTGGCAGCTTTAGTCGATACTAAATTTACATCCCGAATTGGAAGACTTACCATAATGTAATATTATTAATTTGCAGTAGCGGTTCGTGAATGTCTTTGATGGGTACACCGGACAATGTTATACCTAAGTGTTATTAGGTATTAAACGAAAAATTGCTCAATACGTACAAAAGGAAATTAGATTGTTCTCAAAAATATTGGGTATTTTATTTCATTATGAGTATGTGAGCGCTGCTTACGGTGACACCTTTTGTTTGATATAATATTACTGTTTTGTATATTACATGGAATAACGATTGGAATGAAAAACTTTAATGTCATTGAAGTCAGAAATATATTCTTGGGTAAAACATTATTAAGAGAGGATCATATTTATCAATATCCCTCGCACCATATGCTGTCGGGTGTGAGTTGTAGCCACTTCCCATACATAAACTTCCTCCATAGTTCAATGTGCTTTGTTATTATTTTTGCCTCGGATGCAGTGATTAGTAAAATAGTAGAGAAGAAAGGTGAAAATGGGATCACCTTTCTTCTCTATTATTTTAGTAATCACTGCATCCCATGTTCGTCTTGGTCTTCCTCTTTTTCTCTTGTTTTGTGTTCTTGCTTCGTGTACTTGTTTCGTCGGTCTTTCCTCCTCCATCCCCTATACGTGTTTCAGCTCTCTTTTTCCACTGTTATAGGTCTAAATACTGCTACTATTGTCAAATTTCTCTTGTTTTTATTTCTACTGATAACAATCTCTCCGAGACAGCGTTCTATTCCGTAATGTAATTCTTTACATCTTTATGAATTATACAAGCTACTCCTGCTGGGACAATTTGGTTGTTCTGTCTTCCACTGTAGATCAGACTGCGATCATTGCGTAAGCATATTTCTCCTATTCCCTTCCTTTTTGTTTCACTTAAAACTAATATTTTTAGCCAATTTTTTTCAAATTCCTCTATTATTTCTTCCTCTTTCCCAATCAGGCTTCATATGTACCATGTTATTAGTTTCCATTCCTTTTTTATATTTATATAAAGAATTTATTCATTATACTTCTCACTTGCCGAGTCGACTTGAGTTCTCGACGTAGTTTTTCTTGTGTTTGTGACATAGTTTCCTTCGTCGGCTCCTCTTCCTTTGTTTGGTTCATCGTTTTATTGTTTACACGTTCAATATTTAGTTTTCTCTTTCCTTTTCTCTTTCCTTTTCTCTTTCCTTTTCTCGTGACCATGCCCTTAGCCTGTTTCATCTTCTCTGTTCTGTCCTTCTCCTGCTTTATCAGTTTTTTTTTTAGTATTATTTGGTTCTGCTTGTATCTTTATCTCCTCAAATTCAATTTTGCCTTTGTTCCATCGCCACTCCTATCCATTTATAAATAGTTTTTGGGAACCTATTTTTACTTTCCTTGCTCCTTTTCTATCTTTGCCTTGTTTCTTATTTTACTACGTACTTCTCGTTTTGTTTTGTTCATATTATTATTAATAAATATGCCTTGCTCTCTAAATTCTTTCAATTTGGTTTTATTCATTATGTTTTATTTACCGGTCGCGTTTTTTAGTTCCATTAGATGTGTCGTTCTACCTATTTTTCTTGCGCCTTTTATATCAATTTTCAATTATATTGATTTCTCTAGAAATTCTTGTATCCTACCTTTAATTACATTTGCATCTTTTGTTTCTATATTTAGACCCCGGATTTCTATTTCTTCTCTTTTCTTTCCCTATTAAATCTGTTCCCTCCTCCGTTTCTTTTATTTTTTGTTTGAGATAGATATTCTCTTGCTTTATTCTTTCGTTTTCAATTTTGATCTTTCTTACTTCTTTCCTATATTCCGTTTGTCCTTCTCTTAGATCTTCTATTTCTGTGGTGAGATTTTTTACCATTTTTAGTATCTTTTCGAATTTTTTATCTTGACACTTCGCTTTAATAGATGTTCTAGAATTTTTTTTACTTCGACTAAAGATTTCTGCGTTATTATCTAAGCCTCTTTTTCTTCCTTCATCTGTTGCATATTCGTCTGAATCCATTTGGATACGACCCTGTTCTTTTTGTTAACGGTTGGAGATTTATGTTTATATATTTTTCTTTGCTTTTAGTACCGCGCAAAAAAATCAGCGGTGGGTCGACCCGTCGGACCTTGATCCTTTTCGCATTTGAATTAATATTTTACTGCCACTTCAATACCCAAAATACTTCTTACTTTCATTTGTGTGTCTCCTCCAGCTATCACTGCATTTTGCTTTTAGTTTAATTCGTAATTTCTTTTCATGTGGGTTTTATTACGGAGCATTAAATTAACCGCACTTCTCGTTATGCGCCAGGACAGGACAGGAAAAATCCGCCAAAAATAACACTAAGTAATTTTATATTACGAGGTGTGGCAATTAAATAACCGGACTGGTGCTACAAAACATTTTATTGATCACCAATTAGATTACAAAGTTTATCCCCTTCAATGTGCTCTCCTTGCCGATCCCTACAACGTTCCATACGAATTTTCCACTGTCGAAAACAGTGCTGGAAGTCCGTTTCTGTTAGCTTGTTGAGAATCTTTCGCTTTCCACACTGTCAAATCTTGTCCCATTCAGTTCCGATTTTACCTTAGGAAATAAAAAAAGTCACAGGGGGCCATGTCGGGCGAGTACGGTGGGCGGTTCAACACGGTGATGCCGGATTTCGCAAAGAACGCCTTCACAGACAAGGCGGAATGGGCTGGCGCACTGTCTTGGTGGAGCATCCAGGATTTGCTCTTCCACAAATCGGGTCTTCGTCTTCTCACTCATTTACGAAGGGTAGTTAGAACTTCGTGTTTCACAAGAAACTTGCGGTTAACTCGTTGCTCGATCTGAACACTGCATTTTTCCGACCCGACGCTAGCGTAAGGACTTGGGGAAGCATCTACAAGCTCAGATATGTTTAAACCTGCCGTGGCGTGCTCGCTATTTGCCGATAGTAGCACCAGTCCGGTTATATAATTGCCACACCTCGTAAATACGTTCCTATTCGTAGGTTCAAGTTCTATCGGTGTCTTGAGATTTTTATTTCACTAATTAAATTTAATTACATCGTTAAAATCTAGGAAATATCGATCTTACAACTTTATATCTACATTCTGTAACTGAAGATCCTCTTCGGAATATTTCACGCTATATGAAGTGCCTCATATTTTTTTTCCTACATAATATTTATTTAATGTGAAATTACTTAATGTTATTAATTATTGACCGAATGGATTGGCCAGCCTTTTCTCCCCATATGAATTGCATTGAACATGTCTGGGCTGAAATGTCAAAACAATTTAACCGGCTAGAACAGGCACCCCAGACATTACAGCAGGTTGCCAATGTTTTGCGGGACATTTGGCAAAACATTCCTCAGCCTTTCATTAACAATTTAATTGTGAACTTTACCCACAGTTAGGGGTGGCCCCACACGATATTACACTGGAGTATCAATTTGATATTATTAGAAGTACCGTTTCTATAAACAATTGAAATTCAAAATAAAAATTCTTGTTTTTGTACATTTCTATACTTTTATATTTCTTTAGCATTCTTGTTTTTTTTTTTGCAGTTTATATATGTTAAACATGTTTAAAAGAATCAAATAATAAATTAGAAAATATAATAAATCTGCAATTTTATTAAAATTAAAAATTTATTACAAATAAACAAATTATCCACTTATGTTTTTGAGCAGTGTATATGGTTTCCATGGTGGATACTGAAAAATCATTTTTCAGTATCCATCGATGGAAGCTATTGTATATTAATTATTAGAGATACTTTGCACATAAATAAATATAGATATATACTATACTATACTATTATTATTATTATTATTATTATTATTATTATGTCGGTCGAGATGTTACAATACATCTGCAGCCAGCTAAACATCTGGGTATTTAACAAAAGGCATTCAAATTTGAAACAGACTCTGTGGTGTAGTAGTAGCGCGTCCGTCCGGTGAACGGGAGTTGTAGGCTCGAATCCTACGCTTAAATCTTACTTAAAAAGAATAGCATATTCTTGCGATATCTTTGCTCATATGGAAACTTACCTCGTACGTTTTTTCGATTTTCGATTATATAATATATTGATATCTTTGATATTTTGTTTTATAAGTCCAAAATATAGCCAATCTCTCAGCATAAACAATTTGTTCTAAAGGTTTCCTCGGAAAAAAATCTAGAACTGGCAAAATCTGATAATCTGCGGAGCATATTGTTTGCTATCCATTCTCCATTAGATTGTATGTTTAAACACTGAATAATTTAGCATGAATTGTGAGGCACAATTGTCATGTTTTCACTTTTATTATATTGTACACCTTTGGCCAAAGGAATGTCTTCAAGAAGAAGAGAGAGAGAGTTTCTCAAGGACTCCATGTACTCCTCTCCTGTAAAAATACCTCGATAGCTGCTCTAGGCCAATACCAGACCAATTAAACTGCAATTGAATGACTTGTACCAATCACTAACATATGGTCTGAAAGTGAGCGAGAATTCTCAACAAACCAGTAGTGGCTACACATGGAAAAAGTGTCTATACGTAATAACCAAAAAACTGCTAATATAACTCATAGTATTAATGGAACCATTCCCGGCAAAAACAATGTAAGAAGAGAAAAGTACTAACCAACAGACATATGACAAACAACACAGAGTATCGGCACACTCCTCACCACACAAAATATTATTAATTGATTCGGAACAGCTGTTTCAAAGGCTCACTGGGCCCCCATTTTCAACCGAGTTACCGAATAAATCGCGAATAAATCGCAGTCCTTGCTATCATTATTGAACAGACATATCTCTACCTATCCGGCGCCATCATCATTTCTCCGAGCGCTTTTTTCTCCTGCTGACTTCGCTGTTTGCCTTTCAATTTATGACACTAATCTCCAAAAACAGCAATGAAATATTTCAGGGCGTCACCTAGTGCCAAGAAATATAGCCATGCCGTCTAGAAAGTAGCGACAGCCATCTTCCGCTAAGCAGTCCAAGAACTGCTCGAAAGGTGGTTCGGCATTTGTATTCCGTTTTGTATCGCTGCTTTCTAGACGGCATGAGTATACCTCTTGGCACTAGGTGGCGCCGGGGTAATATTTCAGTGCTGCTTTTGGAGATAAGTACCATAAACTGAGAGGCAAGCAGCGATGTGAGCAGGAGAAAAAAGCGCTCGGAACAACGCTGATGCTTTTCTCTTCTCACATTGTTTTTGCTGGGAGTGATTCCACCAAAACCATCAATTGTATTAGCAGTAATGGCTGCTATAGCAGTTGACCATCCATTGTTGTGAATGATTTTATTAAGAACTTCTTTTCATTATTAAGTTGCGCCAGAAATTTGTACAATAAAAAATTATTTATTATCAATCTGCATTATCTGTTCGACATTTACAAATATGTATGTGAGAGTAGGATGCTGTTTTTCCTGCAACTTTTTATCTCCATTTGTTTCCGAGTGCACACGTGGGAGGATAGATGTGGAATTTTGTCTATCGATCAGATAAAAAGGAGTAAGTAAGTGTCCCAATAAGAGACAATAAATGTAATTAAAATTACGACATATATTTGTAATTTCTAATGGATTTTTTGGATTCTTGAGTGCATATTTTCGTTATCGATGTACTAATGCGATAGGGAAAATAAATTATCATCATTTCATTATATACACCCTTTAATCTGAATAAGAAGGATATGATTTAAAATTGAACTTGTATAGATAATGATGTAATTAGCTAGAATTTGCGAATAATTGATTCGGTTAAATAATATTGATTTCAGTTAAAACCACTGTTTGCTACAGCAGCTTATTTAGTATAAGTACTTTCGTGATACGGATAATCCTATAATGCGAAAGCGTGATGTTTGTTTCACGGATGACAGATAGATACACAGCGTAAGATTTTCTTTGGACGTATGTTATCATTCAATTAGTGTAGTAGGCTGTGAATTATAATAGAAGAAATTATGCGCAATCAAATTAGAGCTTACTATTATACAAACAACGTTTATTGTTAATCTAGGGGCAATCATAATATCACCGACCTAATTAACATGACAGTTTCAATTGTTTAATCAATTAATTTAGTTACGATACAGTTGAATTAGTATAATGAAGAGCGTGTTTACTGATAAATTTCTTGTTATCACATATTTAACCTTTCGTACCCTAAGTCTCGCATTAGTTTTACAAGTTTTATTAACCATTAACTAGGTTTTCATTTGATTAGTACATGTATACATACTTGACTGACAAAACATGATTGATGGCGCTTCGAGATACACTACCGGCCATAATTATTTGCCCGCCTACATTTTTGCATGGATTATAGAAAATTATTTATTTATTGTTATTTAGGGGATATAAGTATTTACCGACAAATAAAGGAAAGCTGTGACATAAAATAATTCCCCAGAAGACTCCTCTCCTACTTAGTTATCGATTGAATCTAATTAATCCGATAATTAGCGGTCCAGGTGGGGCCATAAAAAGACCCTAAATGTAATACAATTATCCTTCACTAATAAATAACCTGGGCAAATATGCGGTAACAGCCAGAGGCGTGGCGAGCCCATAAAAGTTTTCATATAAAATAGAAGGTAAGAAATAAATTATAAAATGTGCTGAAACACTTACCGCTTTAAAAATATTCCGTGAAATCACAAACTGGGTAACATCTGTTAAATATTTTAATCATTAGATATGTTTCCACAGCTGTTTCAGTCAAGTGAGTACGACGTGCGGAATAAATGTTTTTTAATGCCGAAAACGACCGTTCGAGATCTAGCGATGTTATATTTGTATATTTAAAATAATCTTTGAAACAACTTAATGCATCTTCACACGCACCTTCACAAATTTGTCTTAATATAAGAAAATCGGAGTCTTTCTCTAAAACACTTTCAAATTTTCGTATTGCACACCAATTTGTTTCGCCTTCTACAGCACCTAACTGTGCGTGAAGATCATTCACAATTTGAACAGAATCCACTAGCGACATCGAAACATTTTGTAATTTTTTTATTCCCTCCGCTAGTCCGATGTAGTTGTTGTGAATAGTTTGTAAATCTCTTTTAACCTGACTATCTTGAAATATTTCCTGGCTTTTCTTGATTGCTGCAACTTCTGTCGGATTGAATTTTAAAACTACCTTATTTACTTGATCAAAATATTTGTTGTAGTAAAACGCAGCCTGCAACCATGTTCCCCAACGTGTAACAATCGACTGTGGTGGTTCAGGTAAATCAGGACACAGTTTGTGAAATAGTCGGGTACGTTTCGGGGACTTTAGAAACACTGCCTTTGTACTAGCAATCAATGCATTTACTAGTGGAAAACATGTAGGAATCGTTTGTGCCGCAAAATTTAGAGTATGGATTTTACACGTTATATGTAAGAAGTTACCACTGTGTTCTTTAAGAGATCGGCCCAAAGAACGCATGTTTGCGGCACCATCACTCATAACATTAAAAGTTGCTTAGTTGAAACTTCAAATTTGTTCAATGAGTTCAACACCACCTTTAAAATCTCATCGGCAGTACAATTTATAACTCTTTTGGAAGCAAGTAAGAAGGAGGATGACGGTTGTGGTTCCATTGTACGTACCATTACATTAATCACAGAATGTTTTTGACGATCTGTTGTTTCGTCCACACACAACCACAGTTTTTTATCTTCCAATTCCGTTTTCATTCTTTTTTCTATATGTTCACAAGCAAATGGCACTATATTTCGTATCGATGTCCGACTAGGTAATTTACAGTCCGCATATTTATTCCAGAAGGAGACAAATGCTTCTTCGATAGATCACATAAAATAAGAGTAACACATAAATCAAATGTAAATTTTTCTTGGTCTCGTATGCCACTTTTTGCAGAAGAGTGCTGTTTGCTTTCGATGTGACGTTGACAATGGCTTTTGGGCCAACACATTAAAGGGATTTTACAAACTAGACATTGAATTTTAGCGCCATCAAAAATTAAGTCCGGCATGTCCACTGTGAAGTGTTTAACTGTGTCTGCCATTGGTCGTTTTCGCGACGTACCTAACTGCGATATTTTTAAAGCAAACACAAGCGTACAATTACGAAATAAATTACGACAGCCTACATATACACAGAACTACTCGCATACAGCATCGATTTAGTGCTGACGTTATGAACGCGTGAAATAAATAATCACCGACTCCGCACCACATATCTACTACACTGACTGTTACCGCTGTTTGCCCAGACTACTAATAAATATTTAATGTAGTACAGGTAAAGACGACAATTCCCTACTTATCCGATCTAGAATTATGAATTTAGATTTAGTAGTTATTGTTCTTTTGAACAGTGAATATTGTTAATAAAATTAACTAAAATTAGTATTAAAATGCCGAAAACAAGGGAGTTGGCTTTAGAAATCCGCACAGTGATTGTTGCTTTACATAATCTTGGCCGAAGTAACAGAGATGTCCACCGTTGACTATAACGTTAAAAAAAATATCAAGAGGCTGGCACATTATTAAATAGAAAACGAATAGGACGACGGAAAGTGACAACACCAGCAGAAGATTGTCAAATAATTATGACGAGTAAACGGAATAGACGAAAAACCGCACCTGAAATTACTGCTAAAATAAATATTGAGGGTGAAAAACGAGTTGGTTTAAGCACCGTGAAAAGGAGGCTAAGAGAGGGTGATTTATTTAGTCGAATAGCATTGCGTAATCCACTCTGTAAAATAAAATAAAACGGCTGCAGTGGGCTAGAGAGCATCAACATTTTCCATACCGATGAATCCATATTTGAACTCTTCGGTTCCAAGAGAAGAACGTTCGTTCGAAAGTCGAAAGGAGAACAAGCAGCAGAATCATGTGTAGTACCTACAGTCAAGCCTGGGGGCGGATCGGTTTGGATGGTTTGGTGTTGTTTTGACGCCGCACCCGTAGGAGACTTGGTTAAAATAGATGAAAGAAAAGGGCGCTACCGAGAAATTTTGGAAACAAATGCTATACCATCTGGAATGAGAACAATCGGTGACTATTTTATATTTAAATATGATAATCACACCTCCAAACTGTGCCGCGAATATTTAGAATCGGTGGAATGCGAAAGCAATATCAAAATAGTAAAAAATGGCCTCTTCAAAGGGCAAGTGGAAGTAAATCCTCCAATTTCCAAGGAATCGTTGTGGAAACAATTAGAAGAAATCTGACTTAAAATAGAACCCACTACTCTGACAAAATTGATAGAAAGAATGCCGCAAGTGTGTGCCGTAATTATTAACAGTCGAGGTGAACATTTCGACGAAACGTAGATTTAATTTTTTTTGTGTCAAATAAATTTTATAATAGAATAAAGATTTATTTGTTTTAAGAGTATTTTATTAACTGCCAAACTACAATTCCTTTTTCAGTTAGCACTCCTTTATTTATGCGTATTTCTTTGGTTGGGCAAATAATTATGGCCGATAGTGTATACAACTCAAATTACGCTGAAAAAATCATGTGAAGATAATTGCAACAACGTTGTATTGGAAATGCACGTAATTGTAAAAAGCGGCGCTATCGGTAAAGAGTAATTTTCATTAAAACATGGGAGTAACTTTATGAAGTTACTCCAATATATTGTAGTAAAATGTGCTTTAAAACTAGCGAAAATTCACAAAAGGTAATATTTTCCTAATAATTGAGTAAAAAAATATATATTGTTTCGATATTTAATAAACATTGAATAAATTTATCCGACGAAAATTAATCACTTTGCTATTCAGCATTATCCGATTCAAACAATTGTAGGAGAGCCAAATAAATTAAGTTAATTATATTATCTTTCTTGTATTTCTGCTAGACATTTTATAAAAATGTGTGAAATGGTAAGAAAAAAACCGGGTCAATGTATTTTCCTGTCTTAAAATAAATAATAGAAAATGAGTTTGTAAGTAAATTATCATTTATCTATACGGACAATGTCATTATCGAAGCCTATGCCTAAATGCATGAACTAACTGTTTCCTGTCCTGGGATTAGATCCAGATAGTATTAATTATTCACCAATAGATGTCACAACGAAAACATTATTTTTGTCCTAATAAATGATCTGTTTTTATATAGCCAAATCGTTTTCATCGGGTTTGCAATTCTCTCGCAGTAAAGTTTTCCGTAATTTATTTTTTAACTCCAAACTGGTCGAATGTTTGGAGGGGGTGATCACATACCTTCGAGCGCAAGTGTGTAATATTCTTATGGCCAATGCTCCCTGTAAACTGCGAAGCAGTAGTAGATACGAAAACAGAATACTTATTATTTCGTTTACTTTAGTTTACTTTGTGGTGGTTTAACATGGAATGTTCTAATTATTCAAATAACAGTTGCAATTTGTGCAATCTAATGTAGTAACTGCTAAAATTCATTATACTAACATTTCAATAAATACGATACATACATTTGCACAATTGTTGAAAATACGTTAATAAGTTTATCATAGTAAACGTTGCAAGTTTTGCGCCGCTCTTGTTTCCTACAATATTGTTTCACCAATTGCTACAAATTGTCCGCGTCACGGATCTTATAAGTATTTGTAGTGGCATTTGCTACAATTGCAGAAGTTATTCTAGCATTTTTTTCTGTGTATAATTCTTATTAAAAGGAACAATTAACTATAATCACTTCATTTTGTGATTGGTTTGAAAATATTTGCTATAATTAATAATTTTTCATTGAAAAAAAAGAAAGGAGAGAACAATAATTTGTTTCATACTTTCCGGACAATTGCAGACATTTCCATTTGAATAATAGCGATTGAGTTGGATCTTCTGGTGCGTACAATTATGAAAACCTTTTATTCCAAACCAAGATGAAATTTGAAATTATCATTACAAAAATGTACCTTATGTGAGTATAAGCTATTGGAAATATTGGTAATAAATTATGGTATTCGGTAACCCTTTTAAACATTTATTTTTACCAGAATAAAACAAAGAAAAGTAGTCTGTTGTTATGACTAGCTTATTATTAGTAAAATATTGCTATTTTAACTTTATAAGTTTCATTCTGTTTTCTGTATACGATTCAAAAAGTAAGTATTCAAAAGCGCTGGGAAGAGACCACGTTAGAGGGAGGTTAGTTTAATAATCAAGGCTAGGTCCAAAGATTTGCAAATAGAACATTACTTCTTTACTGCCACAGGTTATTCTGGTCTTCTAAATAAACTTTGTGGAAACGCATTGACCTATCATAAAAGTACTTTAACCAGATATTCTTCATATGACTTTTGACTTTAAGCAATTATACCGTAAGAGCGAGCGTACTATGATCAGCCAGCATAATCGGCATTTTTCGGAAATGCGAGAGCAATGTCGTATCTTACACATGTACATACGTGAACGAATATGCCATTTATAACGCGAGCAAGGTGGATTCACCAATGTGTACAAAACAAGAAAAAAATTCTCGCAAATTAGAACCTTCAATGCATTTAAAACTCAGTTTTCGGAAATACAAGGGGGAAGTCGTGGCTTGCACATGTACGTGAACGAATACGCCGTTTATAACGTGAGTAAGGTGCGCAAGTGAATTTGCGTTTATAAGCAAATGACATTCCACTGTGACATTCAACACAGTATACGATTAGATGCGCTGAGTTTATGCAAAATCGGGTGATCATAGTACGCTCGCTCGTACGGTATACTTCTAACGTCAACATAAGACATCTAAAATTAACTTTCTCGGGAAGTATTATTGTCTTTCTGAGGATCGTAAATTTAAAAAAAGTATTCCATGGCATGAGATGATTATTTGTTTGTCATTTTCTACATATGGATGATCTTAACCTAAGATTGACATTCTTCTAGTAGTTGATGCTATCTTAACTCTAATATTTACATTTTACGTCCAACTAATCATAACTAATATCATTAGTTGGATTAGGATGTTCAAGTTAACTACTTCCTGCATTTTTAAAGAAAATTCTGAATTGACGAAAACTTCGTAATCTATTTTGCAGCTTATTGCACATATATCTGGAGCACATTTGAATCCTGTTGTTACCATAGCATCAGTGATTTTCGGATTCGTGAAGCCTATGGTGGGCCTTGTCTATGTTATAGCTCAATTCGCAGGGGCGACGTTAGGGTTTGGTTTACTCAAGGCGAGTATATTTTAATACCTTTTAGAATCTGTAATTTCAATATCCATCAGATACTTGTTTCTAGTAGGTCTATAGAGGGTGTCTAACAACGAACTGCATCGACCGATATATGAAAGAGTATACATTGGAAAATTCTGAAAACTTAACAATTATATATTACTATATATTACATTTTGAATTCCTAGTTCAATTTTTGAGGTTTGTTTGATAAAACAACTATGTTGCCATTTCTAATCATATTTGAAATATTTGTATTTTTTGAAAAATGTTTGACGGATGGACGAACGCATCTGAACTTTTACAATTGTGAAGGTGTACTTGGAAAATTGAAATTTTGCAGAACTGTTGACCGTAAAGGCTAGAATTCGAAACCGAATTAATTTGCCGGAAACATTATAGAGCGTGTCTGAATATTACGGTTAAACTTTCAAATGCAAATAGTGTCGAAACTAAATTTTTTTAAGTACAACTACTTGTTTTTCTCTTTCTTATCAATTTGCTCTTACAAGATAACAAAAAAATGTCAACCATTATGCGACTAAAATGGATACTTTCCAAGATATTTAGAAAAATGTGCATTGCAACATTATTTTCTTAAAAAAAAAAAGAGTACCCACCAATAAGAATGTAGCTTATGTAGGTTTTTAAATTGTCATCCAACTTTGGAGATGACTAAGTTAGTCATGACGATTACGAAACAATCCAGCATTGATGAAACGTTGAATTGCCAGGCATTCTTGGAGGTTTTGCATTCTAAATATGCGAGGGTTTGAACTGCTCCGGTAATAAGAATTTTACTAGTTAAACATACCATTTATTGTAAATTTGGCTTTATGCTTCCAGGTAAGGTTGTCCAAAAGTAATTCATGCTCTTGAAACCATGTTGAAGTAAATTCTCAAAAACTCACCCTTCTTGGGAAATCATTTTTTTTAGTTGTTGAACCATGGCAAACAAGTATGTTTTCCGTATTGTTGGATATGGAGTGAAGGATCCCAAATGACGATTTCCATGTTTGGATCATCAACAATAGGTTTTTTAATTTTTGGCTTGATCGATCCGAAGTTTTTCAAATTCTGCATTATTCGTTTGGCTGTGTTTGGTGACGGCTTCTGTTTATGTGTATCGCATGATCCTATCTCTTTATTGCATTCTCCATAAATAATAAACAAATTTAAATAATCTTCATTCCTATAATTTAAGCGCTCTGGCATTGTTTATAATTGAAGTAACATGAGTGCTGGATTGTTTCATAACGGTCATAACTAATCAGATATACCAAAGTTGGATAACATTTTAAAAAACTTGGTGGGTACTTCTTTTTATAAGAAAATTATACTACAAACATTTTCCTAAATATCCTAAAAAGCATTAACTTTAAATGCGTAATGAATATGAGATTTTTTTGTATTTCTGTAAGAGCAATTTTACGAGAAAGAGAAAAATAGGTAGTTGTATTTAAAAAATTAAGTTTTTACACTTTTTACATTTGAAAGTTTAATCGTAATTGTCGGACTCGCTGTACAATGTCTTCGAAAAATTCATTCGGTTTCTAATCCTACCCGATACAGTCAGCAGTTCTGCAACATTTCCATCTGTCAAAAATTTAGGCTTTCATGTATTGTCAAGTATTCAGAATTTTCCAATGTATACTCTTTCATACGCATCTATCGATGCAGTTCCTGGTCCATTTAGAGTAATTATTATTTTAACCAACTGTATAGCTTTTAATTCGTTTAAGATAATTCAGGAGTTATCTCGATGGGCAACACCCATTTGATGCTATATAATTGACGGCTGTATTATTAAATATCGGGTTTTCAAATTAGCGCATCAGAACTTACAATAACTACAAGCGACAATCCTCTAATCTTTATTTTATTTTATTATTATGTTTTTAAAAATAATATCGTTTAAACGCCCTCCTTGACTTCGCCTGACTAAACACATTCTGGAGGTCCAATTTGTGACTACTCTTTCATACATATCGCGTAGTATATTTCTAATGGTTCGTTGAATATTCCGTTTAAGGTCGGGAATTATTTTTGTAAACGAGAGATTTCACATGACCCCATAGGGAAAGTCCTAGGGTGTGAGATCGTCTGATCTTTGTAACCAACTGACGCTAGCATTCTTCGAAATAGCGCGTCCAGGAAATTGCTATTGTAATAAAACAATTGTCTGACGAGAAAGAAAACATTGTTTATGTCAACATTTCTCAGTTCAGGCTAAAGATATTCCGTTAGCATACTCCTGTACCACTCACCGTTTACAGAAGCACGATTTCCATCATAGTCTTCAAAATAGGGCCCGATCACGCTGTGAGTCCAAAAACCGCACGACACGATAATCTCAGGATAAAGAATCCTACAGTGCTTGTTTACAAATCTATTGAGCCAGAAATCGGCTTCATCGTAAACTATATTTGTTCTGCAAAACGTGGATTGGCTTCCAACTGCTGAAGAGTCCAGTTTGTGAAACTTCTACGCAAGCGATAACCACTTGGCTTCAGATCTTGAGTGATTTGAACTTCATAAGCTTTTAGATGGAGATCTGCATGCAAAATTCTCCACGTACTTGCCTGAGAAAGGCCAAGTTCTTGAGAACGACGTGGAATAGAGAGGTTTGGATCATCTTTTACACTTTGAGTTACAGCATTAATATTGACGATGACGCACTAATGTTGACTTATCTGCAACTGTACCAGTTTGTCCAAACTTTTGAATTAAACGATACAGAGATCGTTCGGTTGGTAGACTGTATTGACCATAAACTTTTCGCAACGCTCGAAATGTTCGACGAACCGAACATGCATTTTGATGATAAATGCGTATAATTGCTGTTGAAGCGTTAATCTGCCCATATTAACTTGACACAATGTACTGAACTCACTTGTTATCAATATTTGACATTCACGTCCCAAAGGAATCTTGTTTTTGACATTAAAGTTCTGACGCACTAATTGGAAAATCCTTTATAACTGTTATTTTTAAGTTAATAGGTGATTTTCTTGTTGCTGATGTAGGAGACAATTTTCTTTTTTGTGATCCTTAATTATACATTACTTTGTGGTATAATAAATTAAGTAATACTTAACGTTTAATTCTCAATAATTGCTTTTTCATTTTAGTTACTGTTGCCTGACATGTATTTAACAACACAATATTTAAATAGCGAAAATGAAACCGTTACCAGATATGCACTTTGTACAACTGTAACTCATCCCCAAATTTCTGCTATTCAGGTAATAATAAATATAGACAAAAATTAATAGCTTTATTGTGATTTTCGCATTTATATTTACCACCAATTTTCTTGATGTTTGCAGGCTATTGGTATTGAGGCCATTACAACTGCAGTTCTCATACTAGTATGTTGTTCCGTTTGGGATAGAAGAAATGCTAAGAACACCGATTCTATTAGTGTAAAATTCGGTTTTGTGATTGCTGGTATCGCTATGGGCAGTGCACCTTTTACATCTGGCAGTATGAATCCGGCAAGAAGTTTTGCACCTGCGCTACTAAACGGAGAATGGCAAAATCATTTCGTAAGGCGGAAAATTTAACTTTATTTGAAACAAACATGTAATGTCAATTTCTTTCAGGTTTACTGGGTTGGTCCGATAGCAGGCAGCGTTATTGCTAGTTACTTTTATAAATTTCTCTACTACACACCGGCAGAGGAGGCAAATGTAACTGAAGAACAAACCCTAAATGAAATAGTAGATAAAGAGACGAATAAGCAATGATATTTGTGTTTGGTGATGCTATTAATTAATGTATGTTTATTGTTATTGTGGGAGGAGAAAATCGAATTGATATTGTTGTTATTGTTGTATAAATTTTAATTTTAAAAATAGATGTACATATAAAATTACTTCCCAAGTTATTTTATATTTTGTTGAAACATTTAACCATAATTGTCTTCTATAACCATTATAATTACTGTCTTTGAACGCGATCAAAATTTATGGTAGTTTTTATCACATTTTAATAAGTTTCTTTTTCATTTGACAATGGCGTTATGTTTGTTTTATAGATTGCAACAGATTAAAATTATAATGCAATATGTATAATAATTGCAATTTTTGAGACCAACATCAAATTAATGTTGAATTTTGAGTTTTGCGGTAGATTGATATTATTCACCTTTCCTACTTTTTGCCTTTTTACGATGGAATAATATTGTGAATATTTGACCTTGATTTTACTTTGAAAACGATCCACCTGAAATATTTTAGAAACTAAAACGAAAATAAAAATTTCCAAAAACACGCCTACTTTTATCGTAAGTGAGACATGTTTTGACCTATGATTCACACTTATGACGTTTACACCTATGAATACCTTTCAAACATTTTAAATGGAATGACCCATGGTGTGGTACCTCAAATGAAAGCTCGTTCGCCAAAGAAAGCGTCAGTTTATCTTTGTTTCTAATGCATTTAGAAATAGAAAAATTAAAAGTTTGATCTGGCTTACGAAACTGACAATAAGTCTTTCAAGATCTAGATAGGCGTTCGTAATAACAGTATTTCATTACAATTAGAGTAAATAAACAAAACAGAAAAGACAATATTCACAAGAACTGCTTAAAATGAATTGGTCTCCATGCACTAGTAAAGCTGGTTTTCCTATTCCAACGTAATTATTTGAAAAGTTTCGTTTGGATTCTTTCTAGACTCGTTGATAATTCATTTACGCAAATCGTTTAAATCTATTGGTTGTGGCTTAATAAAATACTAATTTTAAATAGACCCAAACAAAGAAGAAGGAGACTTAGCAAGTCCGGTGATCGTGGAGGCTATTCAAACGTTCCACTTCTACCAATCCACTGATTTGCAAATCGGTTAAGAAAGTTACGAATATTTGCAATGTAATGCAGTGGATCACCATCCCGCTGAAAGAAAAGCTGATGTTCGTCGAGCTTTTCATTATCTTCTTCATTACGCTGGTTTCCAACTTCCTCAGTTATAAGAGGATCCATGATGCTCTACAACATATTCAAATAGATGTCACCATTTAGCGTTTCATTAATTAATTTGGGCCCAACTATTGAATCACCTGTGCAAACACTCATTTTTTTATGACGGCTTCTGCGTATGTTCTTCTCTTATAAGGTGGGGATTTTCATCGTTCCAGTATTATGCATTGTGTTTAGTCGGATATTCATCATAAGCAAAAACTGTGCCCATCACTAAAGTAAATGTTTTTTTTCAAAACTTTTGATTTGCACTAATTATGTTATAATTTCGCAAAGTTCTAGTCGTCGTCAGTCGTAATCAGCCTCATTAAGCTCTTGTTGTATCTTCATTTAGTATGGGTGAAATTTATGCAGCTTTGTGACTTGCGTACCGATGATTAAGGAAATCTAGTGGGTGCCGCAACTCGAAGCATAGATCTGGTTGGATCCACGGTAACATTTCCAACTTCTTAAATTTTACCATTTCATCTACTAGTTCATTACCGTTTCCTGTTCACTACCAATCCAGTTGCTTCAAACTTTTGCACAAGTTCTTGTACGTATTCATGCTCCATATGTGAAACGTGGAAAGGAAACAAAAAGCTGTATTAAAGATTACAAATACTTATAAATAAATGTCTTCGTTTTATATGTAAAATCTTTTTGTCCGAAAAAATAATAACACGTTCTGAAAAATAACAAATGAAGAAAATATAGAAATAACTAAGACACTAAAGGCACATATTAAGAAAATCAACAGTAAATATAGCTAGACAATCTTTAGATTATAATATTACAGGGAGAAGACGTAAGAAAAGACCATTGAATACATAGCGCAGGACAATAGACAAAGAACTGAAGCAAATCAACTTATGTTGAACTGAAGTTAGGTATAGAAAAAAATGGAGATCACTGGTCAACACAATGGGACGGACCTCTTTAAGCTATCTGTGTGACTAGCAATCGCACCACAAAACGGCCATTGCGACAAAAACATCGTCAGGTGCCCTTTGCTCCTCAATGGAGCTTTATGATACGGTGATGATTATAATGTAGTTCAAACTTGGACACTTCTAAGATGTTAAATACAAAAATTGAACAAGTGATACATCAACATAATCAATGAAATCATAAGAAGATAAGCTTTCATTTGAGGTACTACACGACGGGATATTCTCTTTAAAATTGTTGGGGGGTATTCGCGGGGGCGCAGGTGCAAATATCATAAGTATGATTCATAGGTCAAAGCATGTCCCCCTTACAATAAAGGTAGATGTGGTTTTGGAAATTTTCATTTCGTTTTAGTTTCTGAAATGTGTTAGGTGGATCACTTTCAAACTAGCATACCGTATGTTTCTGTACGCATAAAGTTTACAACCAATTCAATTTGAATAGAAATAGCCCAGTTTTTAATCACATTAAAACAAGACGACATTGGGAGAGCCCATAATTAACAAAAATGGAAGGGTTATTTGTAAATGTTGTTTTGATTAAAATGAGCTTTTATGATTTGGTTTAGCCTATTTAATTTGGCCTAGCGACATGCTAATTACACCGGTCTGTAAGGTTTCTGCTTATGTATAGTAAGTTACATAATCAGGAAGTAAATGGAGAGTAGTTATAAGTTTTTAACGATCCCAAAAACTGGTTTTATAGGGTTATAAAAGATTATAACCTATTGACTAGTGTAATTAAAACATAAGACTATAGACCATTTGTCAAACGACTATTGAAGATTCAACATCGTCCTGAAGATACCAACCGCGGCATTTGGCGAATAGACTTACCAACCCGCTAACACTTGTTAGTACAAATTTAGGCACCGGTTGTGAAAGCCTTGCTTATAAGACTATATCTAACATTGTCTAGATATTCAGATAAATAGCAGTGCATGGAACCATTTCTGCAGATCAAGCGCAATTTGAATTTAAATTACTTAATAGTGGTACATTCTTTCAGTTGGGTTCTGATGCCATTGTATTTAACAAAGATGTAAAAGCAAGAGAAAAGCAATCACGACAGATAAAATGGCTAAACGAGGTGTCTTGTGAGTGATCCTTCTGCATACAGCCTCATTTCTGAGAGTGCTGTTCCTGTTAGCCCTACGCAATTACACAATATGAGGACGGAGGTCTTTTCCTTATATACTTTTTGAGCGTACAATGTTCTGTTAGCAAGCCTACTATTATTCTAATAGACTTTCTGCCTCTGTCTAGTAGGACTACCGTAAATTTAGGCAAATCGGAAATTATTTGGCTGGTCTCTGACCTGGAATATTCTTCCATCAATCATAAGATTTCTTTTCCCTCCATTGTGTAGTAGTTGTTTTAACTACAGTGTATGCCATGCCTACAGAGAGCTTCGAGCTTTTGACAGAAGTTGACGAGCCAACTAGGACTAGTTCGTCTGCTTTGACGTTCCGTCGGTGGTTTTCTTGTGTCTGATTGTTAAACAATTTAACAAACATGACTTGTTGATCATTAGTTTTGGAGATAACATCCTCTGCTTAGTAACGAAAGTTTTAAATAGAAATTCTGTATCTTTCATTTCATCGAGGTCTACCTGTGAAACGTTAACATCAAATCGAAAAGAAACTTAGATTAACAACAGAAACAACATTATCAAATTCACAAAGCGGATTTAGAAAAGGAAGAAGCACCCAGGATCACATTATACAATTAAGGAAATTATAAACAAAACTCTGACATAATAATAAGGCATGCTTTGCGTTTATTCACATGGAAAAGGCTTTTGATAGTGTACCAACAAAAGAAATTTGAAACACTTTCATTAAAGAAAAAAATCTTAGTAACAGGATGATCAATGTAATTAAATGCATGTACGAAGAAACCAACAACTATACAGGCTGAGCCACCTGGAACTGCATCGATCAATATATGAAATATAAATACATTGGAAAATTCTGAAAACTTATATACTATAGCCTGCATGTACTATTAAATTAAAATATTTTTAATAATCTAACACATCCTGTTATACCGGAAATATCTGCCAACTTTGTTATTTTAAATGGGACACCTATATATTACTACATTTTTGAATTATTTATTCAATTTTAAGGTTTGTTTGAAAAATTGACTATGTTGCTATTTCTGACCATATTTCAAATATTTGCATTTTTTGAAAATTTTTGACAAAAGGACGAGTGCATGTGAGCTATTATATCTGTAAAAGTGTTTAACTTGGAAAATTGAAATTTTGCAGAACTATTGAGCGTATAGGATAGTATTACAATCCGAATCAATTTTTCGAAAACATTATACAGTGTGTTCGACAATTACGATTAAAATTTAAAATGGAAAATGTGTCAAATCGGTACTTGGCTTGATGACAATGATCCACGTGCCTTCGAAAAGGCCTTCCCGAGTTAATTAATAATTTGTGTGGTGCGGAGTGAGCCGTGAATATCGTGTTTACCATAAGCAGACATAAGTTTCGCCCATACCTGTTTTCCACAGCTCAGCAACTAAAAGAAATTGATTTCCCAAGAAGAGTGAGCTTTTGTGAATTTATTTTAGCATGGCCTCAAGAGAATGAATTATTTTTAAACATTATCTAGACGGATGAAGCAAAATTTGCACGAAATGGTCTGTTTAACCGGCGCAATTCTCATTACTGGGGCGATTAGAATCCCCGCGTATTTAGAGAGCAAAAATCGAGTATGCTGTACACCACTAACTATTAAGGAGAATTGTATGCTCCGAGTAAAGTATGCATTTGAAAGTTTGAGCCAAGAATCAATTAGAAAGGCTACTCATGAAGAATTAATTCGGAGATGCGAAAAGTACCTGGAAGTTCAAGGACGTAACTTTGAACATTTGTTGAAATAAATATTACGTTTTTTACCGTTTATTTTACCCTTTTTTGTAATTTAAACATGATGTATTTTGTTTTTATTAAGGGAAGAACATGGATAGGAGCAAAACAGCTGGCTGAAGATAAGAAATGGTTTACATTTGTTTATAATAATGAGCAATGAAAATGTAATCCTGACAACCAATTTACGGGAATTATTGATACTAATTTAATAGAACTATTCATCTTTTCCGTTTATAATAATAATCGTATTACAAACAAAAGGAAGCCCTAACTATGCTTCGCTACCAATCAAAAATATAACAAAAATGAGAATTGGCAATAAATGTAAAAAAACAATTCGTCAAAAGGTGCACACTTAGAGGACACTACTATGTACTAACGAAGAGAACGTATTCTATAAATAAATTTTTATCTACATTCTCGGAAACTATTGAAAATAAAAGGTTGGAGTAAAATCCAATTAAACTGAAATGATAATGTGCACATAAAATTCTGTCGTTATAAACACATTCGCGCATGAATAGCTTTCTATCACGATCCCTACTTTTTGTGGCCAGATACAATAATTTGAAATATTCCCAAAAAATATAGAATAATTTATAGTGCTGTTTATTAAAGGGATATTCATTAATAATTTCGAGAAATAGAAAAATCTATACTTATGCATTCAATATTTTATTCTTTTCAAAGAACGTGTTTAAAATGTTCCCCTTTTTTACATTTGGCGTTTTATACCTATGAAGAGTTCTGTTGTACACGTTCTTCTTAGTGTCTGGAGTAATATTTTGGTTGCATTATCCAGCTTTTTATCATAAACAACCTGCTTTAAACCTTCCCACAGAAATCCAGTCTCGGCAGCTCTATACTAATTCCAATTCCTTCGGCAACCTTTCTACTTGTTGTATACAAAATAGAATGCACTGGCGGAAGTTGCAGAGAAGCTTGATGAATGCTAAGGGGAAGTCAGATTGCTGTTAAGTTTCGATTAAGCTATAAGGAAAGTATAACAAATTTTACCATTTGTAAATCCAAAGTAGAAGTTAAGGTACCTATCTTACGAGGCATAACGAGATTTGCAAATGTACCAACGTTTCTTAAGGTCGGTTTCAGTTAGCGGAAAAGGCTTTCTTGTGATCTACAACATAGACACATTTTACGATCTTTTAAAAATATAGAATCGCATGTACGTGTACTTTAGGGAATAAACAATATCAATTTTAATGAGATCACCTGGAATGATGGAAATAAGTTATACTACTTTCCGGTTCTTAGGAGACGATATGAACGACCCTAAAATGTTTTATATATGTAGTGGCGAAGGGAGAAACCGATGAGTCAACGTTAGGCAGTATACGTCTGGTTGCGATAAAAAGAGGAAGTGGTCAAAATATGCGATATTTTTGCAGTAGTAAGTTGTACTAGAGTCGGAAGCGAAGAATCGATTTTGCGAAAAAATATAGTGAAAAATTATTTCATTCCTTTATTTGTTTCAAAGTGTATTGATAGTGTTTGTCTTTTCATGGAGGACTTCGAAGGTACACTGAATTTTTACATACTTGTACTTAACTAATGTAATTTTGTGAACAGTGCTAGAAACAACAGTACATTTGTTATTTTTATAAAACACGAAAATAGACATTACAATCTACATCTTAACTTGGGCTAAATTAAACTCGAAGCGTTACATGTACAAACATAAAATATAATTAAACTCTGAGCGTGTTATCGTAAAACTGAATTGTGTTTGTACGCGTTTTCACGTCGGAAAATCATTATTGATTCATTTGTTTAAGTTGCGTTAAACTAGGAATACTTTCCTATCAAATAATTAACAATTAGATTTAAACTTCTTTCTAGTTAAATACCAATGTATTGTTTTCGTTTATGATGCATTTTTCTAAATGGTTATATTTATTGTTTTTCTATATTAACTTATACATAAACTATGTATATTTTATATTGCGGTTGTTTAAAATTGCCTTATAAATAAAAATTTGCTGACTATAATACATATTTAAAATTATTAATTTTTAATGTAATTTTTTGTTTTTATAAACCATGATAATTAAAATAAAGCGATTAGGAAATGCCAAATTTTGTTTTCAGGACATTGTGTTGTCGAAAGTTACCTACCTTTAAAGTTTTATATATGCAAATACATATCTGTACTCCAGAGCCAGACTATAGGCCCAAATTTACGAAATTTTGAATAAATATGTTAGAATACTAAGAATAGAATACTAAAATTGGCAATTTAAAATTAATTCATAGAGTTGCTCACCAGCGCCAACCGGCAGTGGCGGAGGTTCGATACAACCCTCAGTATAACTGCGAGTCTCAACCAGATCTGTTGTGTATACATGTACGCTGCCGTAAATACTACTTCGTAGTTCTACGTTTGTTTTAAAAATGTTGCCTACGTCGCGAAAACGACCAATGTTGGACAAAGTTACAGAATTTATAGCAGAAATGCCTGACCTAAATAAGGATGGCGTTAAAATTCAATGTGTAATATCCCTTTAATGTGTTGCAAACAGCATTCTTCAAAAAATAATTGCACACGACACTATGACAAATTTAATTTATGTGTTATCTTTATTGCATGTAATCTACCGTTTAATTTACTAGACAAGGAAGCATATGTCTGCTTTTGGAATAAATATTCGGACTACAAATTACCAAGTCGGGCATCGTTACAAAGAATTGTGCCATCTGCTCGTGAATATGATGAAAAAATGAATTAAATCGGAGTTGAAAGATAAAAAACTGTAGTTATGTGTGGACGAAACAACAGATCGTAAAAAAATATTCTGTGGTTAATGTAATGGTACGTACAATGGAACCACATCAATCGTCACCTTCAATTCTATTAGCTTCCAGACGAGTACAACAATGTACTGCCGAAGTAATTTCAAAGTTAGTGTTAAATACATTGGAAAAGTTTGAACTTTCAACAAACCAACTGCTGATGTTTATGAGTGATGGTGCCGCAAACATGCTTTCTGTAGGCCGGTCTCTTAAAAAGCATTTTGCTAATTTGTTACACATTACGTGTAAAATTCATGCTCTCAATCTTGTGGCGGATAGTATCAGAAAATGTTATCCTGAGGTAGACGCTTTAATAGCGCATACCAAAGCAGTATTTGTCAAATCACCGAAACGTATTCGCGAATTTCACAGACTGTGCCCCCGTATATCAGAGCCACCAGAACCTATTCTAACTCGTTGGGGAACATGGTTGCAGGCCGCGTTTTATTATCATAAATATTTTGACAATATTAAGAACGTGGTTTTACAATTCGATACAAAGGAAACTGCCGCTATCCAGAAAAGCCAGTCGAAATTTCGAGATAGTCAGGTTAAAATGGATTTAAAAATCATTCACGACAATTACTTCGGGCTAGCAGATGCAATAGAAATATTACAAAATCCTGCGGTGCCGTTAGAAGAATCTCTACAAATAGTGTAACATGTTCACGCACAGCTATGCGCGATTGAAGACGCAAAAAATGTTTCTGTTCTAGAAAAATTTGAGTGTTTTTGAGAGAAATTCTGATTTTGGCACATTAAGACACATTTGTGAAGGTGCGTCAACAGAATCGTTAAGTTATTTGAAAGATTATTTTACTTACGCAAGTTCGTTCTCTGCATATAAACGCATTTTTTCCTCATGCCGTACTAGTTTTGCCGAAACAACAGTTGAAACATATCTAATGTTGCAGATATTTAACAGACATTATTCACTTTGTGATTTCACGGAGGACTCTTAAAATGGTAAGTGTTTGAGCACGTGTTATTTAATTTTTATTTAAAAAATGAGCGAAATTATTTGCGGCAGCAAACATCTCTACTAGCAGAATAACTCTAGTGGAACGCGAGGCGTGGTCGACTCTACGCTACTGCGCGGTACCGCTCGTGGCCAGCTTTACTTATAAATTTCTCTTAGTTTCATTTGAATTTGACCGATATACGCGTTAGTTTCGGCAAATAAACATGGAAAATACTTGTGGTTTTACTACGAATTTTAAATGTTAATGTGATTGTTAGTACACATTCTCAAACCGGTTGCTTTATGCTAACTAATAGTTATATTATTTATAAAGTTGTTTGTGAAATAGTAGCGCGTAATTTCCTAAAGTCTCGTTTTAATTGATTAAAATCATTCTAACTATTACATCTAATCGTATAATTTCAATGGATTTATTAATTACAACATACTACGTACGAGTTCGAGTAGGTAGGCGCATTTAAGAATATATCAGATGCGATAAAATATTTATTCTTATTAGAGAAAGATGTGTAGATTTCTCGATTAAGCGATAAACATTTCATGGTTACTGTAATCGATACAGTGTCGAGTTCTGCATCCTAGAAATGGTTATGGATCGCGTCAAAATTTTTATTGACGAGAAAGTTAAAGGTGAGCATCTTTCGTTATTCACTTCAATTTTCAAAAGAAGTTTTGCATTTCTTAACACTAAATACTAGGTATATTAAATTATTCTACAATGCGTTGCCGGATAGATGTCACAAGAGAAAAGATTTTCTTTTATGATAGATTTATGAATAAATATATAAAAGCTTTTGCTTGTTAAGTGTCATTTTGGCAGTTAAATACTGCATGACAGTAGTTTAACCAGATTTCCCCGGGTTTACCTGTATAACTTTACGTGAAAAGCATTCCATTCGATGCAACTAGATATATTTCAATAGTCTTGTGAACTTTAGAAAAAGTAAAAAACTTTTACTTTTACTAAAATAAATTGAAAGGACATATTAGTATTTCATAAGTGAATAGGTAAATTAGCTCTTTTGAAGACAATTTCTATATTTTCATCAATTTCGAAAAAATTAACGAAATTCTTAAAATCAGTATTCTCCAAAAAAATTTAGTGTTTTTATAAATCCGTGTAAGAAACAATATTACATTTTATAATTTTTTCTTACATGTTTTATTATTATTGCAATTGTAATTTGTCAAATAACTTGAATTCATTTTAAAAAGTGCTCTTCTTTAAAAACACATTTCTTTACACGTACTTATCTGTTGTGCGCAAATTTTGTTTTATTCTTTGTTGACTGGAACATTTTTCCATTATAAATGAAATTCCACTATACAGCGTACCCCATTCAATTTGAAGCAAATGAACATCTTTTTTATTAGGTTTGTTCCTGCAGCCGATTTATGATAGTTTGATCAGGTTAATTTGAATTAATCTACGCATGCGCTATCTAAAACTGATTGGTAACTGATTTAACTGCAAGAACGCTTTGTTTACGTTTATCAGGTGATGTATAAGTTACAAGGGTATCTAATAGAGTTGAAAGAGAAAATATACTCAAATATGCAGATGAAAACAACAGATTTATCATACATGCAAATACTACAAGAGGTAAGCGAAAACAGAAATAAACGTGAAATGTTTAAACAGAATTACAACTTTAAAGGAACTGTTAATTCGTAACTAAAGCGTGACAAACGGTTGCACCCGCTGTACATACAAGGAATCGAGTGGACGTTCGTATACTATCGATGTAATAGTACACGCACACCAATCAACCGATAATAACCGAACGTCCACTCGATTCCTTGTATGTACATAGTAAACACAGCGGGTGCAACCGTTTGTCACGCTTTGTTCATAACAAAATCACAGACATGAATAAAACACGCGTGAAGTGTGAACATATACAAAAAAAAACCTGTAATGCAACTTTTCACTTCACAATATAACAATGCGCATGCTTCTGATGAATCACTGGACGATAATCTTCAATCTGGAGCAACGGTTGCTGTCAGCAAACGGTTAAAACTTAATTTGGGGTTCTACGAACGCCAAATTACATCAAACTAATAGTCAGAGTTTGACGTTTTAACTGCACGAACACTATTTATGTAATGCGCATGCCCCTAACGATTTCAAATGATTTCAAATCGCTGCAGAAACAAACTTATTATTTTCATAGAACAGCCTATTCCTTCTAAAAGTCTCTGTTTAGTTCATAGTCCACATATCACCCATCGACTTCTTGTTTCAAGCAATGATTTGTTGATAACTTCATTTTTCTTATTGTGGTTAGAAGAATAAATAAACATATTTCCAAAAATAGCGAGAAAAGTTTTTTAAACGTGGCAATGAATCTAAATACAAATGACAAATGATTTAGGGAATTTAATTTTTTACTATTTTTTGCCAACACTATGCAATCCGAATGTATTATTGTCCTTTTCGCAATAAAACATTCAAAATTAAACAGAGCCCACATGCTTCCACACAAAAAGTCCTCAAATATCGTATAAAGAAGCCAGCTATATCAAGAAGAGCATTTTTGATAAGTGACTATTCAGATAGCCTTATTTCAAGAAACTTTCCTTAGTAACCGTTCCTCGTTATTTTGGAAAACACTCACTTTGCTCCTATGGCCAAAATAAAAGAAATTAATTGCCCCACTAATTATTAAAGGTAAGAAGAGGATGAAGGGTGATATATGAACTAGGGACCAAGCAGCGTCAATTATAGACAAATTTTGTTATACATTTAGAGCTTAACTTAATAGTATTTTTCTATTTAAGTCAATCATTACCGCCCTGATTGGAGGTATGTAAGTGCGATTTACGAGTTATTTACCTTGGTTGCCCCCGACAGTGGGATGCAATGTAATTTTGTGTCCCTAGGGACGTAAAGTAATAATATATTAATATAAGTGTCGATTCATAACAGAAATTGATAACTTTAACAGTTACGTAACACTATAAGCAAATGTCAAATATTTTCATAAAATGGTGATTTCTTCCTTTATTTCGGCCCGGTAGTAGGAAAAATATAATTTGATACTCGGGCCGTAAGTGCTTTTGCGCTCTCGCATGTATTGCAGACCTCGGCTCTGTTTCAATCTGCAAACAACACTCTTGACAGTAAAACTGCACTTAGTCACTTGTAACATAATTAACGATTAACATTTAATTCTCTACTAAACAGTTTATAATCATTATACGAAAGTAGCACCTTAAGTTTTTACAAGCGACCACTAGATGGCGCTGTTGAAATTTGACATTACTATTTTCGTCAAATTTGAGAATTGTTATTATTGAAGCAGTGACAGCACCAAAATCTTCCGAGTAGTTTGTTTATAGTGAGCGCTTAAAAAAACAATTTGGAAATTTCGCGTGAAGGTTTTCATTGGATGATTTTTTACCATTTTACCAAAGGCCTAACACAAGAACAATTCGAGGCATTGTTGTTGTGTTCGCTTCGTTAAACTTTTGGTAATGAAGTACCATCAGAAAAGACTCTCGTGGTCGTGCTTCCGTGACCGATGAATTACGTGAAGGTCGACCAAAATCGGTTGCTGTTCCAAATAACATCGATGCTGTGCACAACATGAACGAAGAAGAGGATCGGCATATGACTTACCGTGGAATAGGCATATCGAAGACTGCAGCCGATTTTGCATGAACATTTGGGTGTGAAAAAGATTTGTTCCAGATGAATCCAAAGAAACAATTGTTTGGACGTTCTCAGATGAACCAAATCCAACAAAAGCTGTTCGTTCATGAAGCACTTCCAAGCAAATGATTGATTATTTCTTTTGTTGTACTGGACATATCGTAAGCATTGTTTTGGAGAAGCGAAGAGCTAAATGGTATAAAACAATTTGTTTGCCAGAGGCCATCGATGAAGTCAAGAAAAACAATCAACAAGAATCGCTCTCTCTTAAATTATCAGAAGCACTATCGTACAAATTCTCCTTAAAAAGGTCTCATTAATTGCATGTCAAGTTCTCAAATATTCAAAACTTAGGCAAAGTACGAGATTTCACTTAATGCTATTTTTCAATTACTTTTAACATAAGTACATTAAAGTTCCCACCTTGTCGCTTTTAAGTATATCTTTGATACAACACTATCTAGTGTAGTGCGGTTGGATGCAACCATATATCTTATATAACCTCCAACAATCATATGATTTTGTAGAGCAAATAATTCAATTAAAGCAGTAATTCTGTTACAAAACCTTTTTTGAAAAGATGCGCAAATAAAAAAAATCATAATTCTAAGTAACGCTTTTTTACGAAGGTACTAGTTACAGACTGAAATCAAAAAATATAAAAGAAAGAATTAGAAGTATCGTTAAAATTCATATTAAAATAAATTTAATCAGAATCAAAGAATAACAATAGAAATCTACTTGCTAAAATTTATATGCAATTTGATAGAGCATTGAACGATCCACATCGTTGTCTTAGTGAGAAAAGCGCGTAACCCCATTAAAAGGAAATTTACAACAGACCAAAAAAACTGTTTGGTTTTAATACGATTACAATGTAAATTCTTGTTTCTGCTTTAGAGGTTATTGTAGGATAATTTGAATGATTTTTAGGAAAAAATAATTGTAAAAACCTCTTTTTAGTTATTATTAAAAGGCAGTTAAATCTCATTTTGGATAAAAAAATGGAGATACATGCTTTTCTTACTAAGGCGTTCGTAAGTATAGTTTAATTTGGCAAGTCTATTATTTTATTGTAACATAGTACGCATATTTCTATGCGTTATTATTCCTTCACCACCTACAATGTAAATGTTGCAAAGTCTAAATGATTTCCAGCTATACTATAGGTAACAAAGCTGTTTTATACGGAAACCTGTCTATGACGGAACACAAAAGTTTGTTCCAACTGAGTGGTGTTATAGAGAAATTAGGCTGTATACACTCATTTAAATTTGATTATTGTTACTTATCATTAATTGAAATAATGTGTTTGCTAATTTCATAATTAAAATTTGAAAGGCATTTTTCAAAGGAGAGATATCATATTTGATGTTTATTTACTTGCAGTATAAAGCGCAATTTGTCTTAACAACATTTATTTACTTTAGCAAAAATATTGCAACTTCGTGTTTGTACTTTCTTCTTATAAGCTGATTACCTTTTTCAGTCCCAATTAATAGATTAAATATTAAAGAAATGCTTTAGGTAAGCTGTAGATAAATGTAAGATCTTTCAAATTTACTCTTCTGTTTATTAAGTTATTTCATCATTATTTCCAGTCATCGTATTAAACGGCTGGAAAGGAATTATAAATATCCGCGACGAATTATATTTTGGGCTTATGACGTATAATTTGTAGACGTGCTTTAACATTCATCAAATATCCAAAATTAGTAAACATTATCCACGCGGGATTATAAACAATTAATGTAAATTATTAGTATATCTTTTATCCATACTTTAAATAAATTTCAATGACGCATACGTACGTCTATAAGCCTATTTAATAATTTTTATTGTGCGTGCGATTAAAAATAAAAAATTAAGAATCCGCATTTTTGTTATTACTGAATTAACTTATCGATTGGATAACAATTAGTACAAAGTTCAATGCGTAATTTGGTTTATACTGCAATGAAGCACGTTGGACATTTTTTTTATCACGTTTTGTATCTGCCACACTCACTATAAAAAAAATAACGAAATAGGGCTGATTTGTTCACCGATTGGTTAGCAATTAGTAGTGAAGTGGAACACGGTCATTGAAATTTCATAACCACACAATAAATGTACAAGGATGCGCGTTTTATGCGGAAATTATATACATATGATGCGTATGTAAATAACTCTTGTTGTTTAACTTGTTTATACACACTGGGAAAATGTGAAATTAGCTATTTCTATATGTGTGCGGCGAGAGAACGAGAAAGGGATTGAGTGGAATCCGATCGATTCGATGCGGGTCGCGTATTAGTACGCTTCTAGCAATGTTGGGATGTAGACCTACTGTGTGCAAAAACGCATGTAATAATTTGAAGTCGTGGTCGCCTGGAAATGAGAATTTCGCATATTTATTTTGACTTTTTCAGGGGGCGATGTCCAGTCACCAACTCGGTAATGGTCTTGATTTCTTTTTTGCTGCGTCTAATTAGATTAACAGGAAACTTTGTATCTCCATTTCCTATTAGTTCTGTAGTATGGAATTGACCTTCAGTCAACCTTCAATTATTTACATGTTCTTTATCTAGCCAAGACCAAATCTCCCTTCTAGCGGAATCACTTGTGATTCCGCATACAGGCTCTCGTCCTATGAAGCGTCTTTTAGAACCCTCCTTGGCTAGTTCATCGGCAATTATATTGCCTTTAATACTCTCATGTCCCGGCACCCAGATCAAAAATAAGTTATTGCCTTGTGCCAGTCTATTGAGGTATTCTTTACAATGCTTGGCTAGTACATAGCCTCCGCCTTCTCATAAAACTCCAGGGGGAGGAGACCCACCATGACCTCCAAGGAAGCGGTTCCTGTACTGTTCATTGTTCCAGGGATTCCCAGAAGTGCTTGTCGCTGGACAGCAGTGAGAAATCTCACTGCCGAAGACACTTCTGTCCTTCTCGACCGTATACTACTTCTCTGTAGGTAATCGTTGGCCTCATCACTTTTGGTCTTAATCCCCAGGTTTTACCAACTCTCTTGCAATGCCAGAACAATCGTGTAGCCCTTTTCGTTATTTTAAGTAAGTGGTTATTTCAGTTCAGTTTTACATCAAGGGTAACACCCAGATACATTTACACTATCACGGGAATCAAAAACTACCAATATGTAACAAAACTGCCTATTGAACAATAGTATTAAATTTTACTTTAACAAAAAATCCACTTGTCGCGTTGTATCCTTTCAATTAATTCCTGACAAGTACAGCCTAGAATCCTTCCTCAAGTTCACCTCACAACAACTTAACAGGATTGAGATCGGACTTGTCCAAATATTTTTTGCAAATTCGGATGGTATATTTTGGATAATTGTCCTGCATATAGTTGAAGTTCTGGCCAATAAATCGCAAACCAGAACGATTGGTATGGATTTTTAGGACTTCACGGTGCCGTTCCTTCCGCATTGTTTCTTCGATTTAATGCAGTGTCCCTCTTCCAAAGTACGAAAAGCAACACCACACCGTAATTGAACCATCACCGTGTTTAACTGCTAATACCTACAATAGATACCAGAAGCATTCTGTCGTTCGTCGAATGTCAGTCCACAAAACATCCGCCAATTTTGAGGTTCTCATGCCCACTGTGGCTTTCTTAGCCTAAGAAAATGAGTTATTATAATTGACTATTTCTTAATTCAAACTAACGAACAAAGAAAATCGAATATGTGCATTGTTACTGAATTTTAAAGGAAATATGTAAGCGTGGGCTGTATTCAAGTTTCAATGTGTCAGAGAGATTTTAGCGAAAAATCTCTGGATTTAAGATATTAAAGTTGGTGTTACTTTAATCGTATCTACTACAAAATGTGCGTAGTGTTACTAGACCAAAAGATGACGTAGCGAAATATTAATTTTTATATAGCAAGGGTCTTAAGAATATTTTTTATGGTTATGGATGTAATTGATTTCTTATATATATTGCATCAGAAGTTGATGGTGTCTAGTTCATGTGAGCAACGCAGAATTGTAACATTCTTTTTTAGTTAGGGTACGGGCAGAGAAACGTTTACTTGTATCAAAGCTGTCTGTCTTAATTCAAGACAATTACTGTGTCAATTATCCGCAATACAATAACTGTTTTAAATCAAAAGAAATATTTTCTTAGTGTTTCTTTCTCCGCTTGAGGGAAGTATATACTTGTAATGAAATAATTGTATTTCTTTGTTTAAGACATTTGTTAACTTGATTCAAGAAAATCTTACAGAAAATTTGAAGAAAGTGATTCTTAGTATAAGTAAATGGCCATTATAACACAAAACAATATTTTCTTAAAGATAGTAAATAGTTTTCTTAGTTCCAGTTTACTTAGAACTCTTGAAATGCATATTATTTATATGCATATTATTAATTCCGCTGACCTAAAACAGTTTAAAACAGTACGACATATCCGTACATAGTGATGGGAAAAATCGTTATTTTAAAATAGCAGTTTCAACCGTTATCGTTATTTTGAAATAACGGTTGCAAAATAACAGGTTTAGCGTTATTTCGTAGTCTACAGTTCTAAACGATAACGCATCGTGATTCCACATAGCACATGTGCAACTGCTGATATTGCAGCACGCTAAAATTTAAATACAGAAGTTTTTTGTAATATAAATATTTTATTGGGTTTTTTTTGCAGATAAATTATAAACTGGTTAATAGATTAAAATAAATTAAGTAATAAACTGTTCACTGTTGTACTATCAGATTCAATGCAATCGTTGTTAAAGCAGCATTTAATTTCCACCATTTTGACTGATCCTACTGTTATTTTTCTTATATTTAATCTTAGTTAATCTTCGAAATGCGAGAACATCTATGTGCTTAAATGCTATATAATAAATATAGCGGCTTTATTTTTAGTTTTTATAAGTACATTTTTTATATAACATCGGTCTTTTATTTTACATTTGATAATTCCAGTACGCACAATTATTTAGAAAATATGTCCATAATAAACGTCCGACGTCCGACTCGATGTCGACTACCGCTGTAATAACCGTTCGAGAGGATATTTATGTAGGTAGATACGTGATAAGTTATTTTTCTAGGGTAGTTGTAACTATTACCTGTAATAAACAGCGGCTTCGATCAGACAGTCGTAGCGCCACGCAGTTGAGTACGCCGCAACTGCGGTCGATGATATGTTCACATCAGTCCGAAAGCAACCGTGCTATACCTGTTATTTTCCCAACGAGATAACAGTTGCAACCATTATTGGATCCATAGCGATTATAAAATAACAGATAGTTAAATAACGCCCCATCCCTATCCGTACATAATGCAGTAAATTATTCACATTGCTTGTTATTTTAAAAAGGCTAAAAGTAGAGGTTATCTACAATAATATTTAAACAAAAGTGAACTTAATGTAGAAGTACACCTGAAAAAAGTGTTTCGAAACAATAACCAAGATAATGCTAATAAATAGCTGCTGTTATTGATGGAATCACTACCGGCAAAAATGATATGAGAAGAGAAAAGCATTAGAGCTTCTTGCCCCTGGCCACATTGCTCTTACATCTCTCAGTTTATGCCACTAATCTTCAAAAACAGTAACTTATATATTTCCTGGCGCCACCTAGTACCAGTGGTTATAGTCATGCTGTCC
Source organism: Dynastes maya (assembly GCA_029619315.2). NCBI lineage: Eukaryota > Metazoa > Arthropoda > Insecta > Coleoptera > Scarabaeidae > Dynastes > Dynastes maya. Next base: position 73,728,746 of record JAROYE020000001.1, read on the forward strand.
TAGACAGCAGCATCGGAACTGGAATACAGATACCATGCTTACCCATACAATAATATAACCTTTAATGAAGAACGTTTCATAAACGTTTTTAAAAGATACCGGTTAATGTAATATTTTTTTTCTTTTTATTACTATTTACCACGTGTACTAATAAAATAAAAATTATAGTTTTTTTAATACATAATAATTAGAAATGAAACAAGGATAAATAAATTTAAATATTAACTCACTAATTATTAAGCTATATAAAAATAATCTTTATTTAATTACATTATTAAAGAAATATTATTATAATTATACTGTAACCTATAAAAAGAGACATTTTCATTAGCTCATTCACTTGCTCCTAATTTTAATTAATAACTTTAGGTTTTTTTTTTCGATTATTATAATTTTTCTTTTATTGGATATCCTTGTAGCTGGCCTGATGTGTTTTTTGAACATAAAACTGGTCGCCTAATTTCTCAAAAGAACTTTATGAGATGTGGGTTATTTTTTGATTCCTACCTTTAATATGTATATTTTCTTAACTTAAAACTAAATGATTTACTTGGAAGAAACATTTTCCTGTCTTGGATTTTCTTGATTTTCTAACCCTTACAAAATATTTATTTAATCTAAATGAGATTTCAAGAAAATTATTTTTTTATGTTATACATTTTTATAGTCTTGAAGTGAAAATATTTTCTTGAAGAGAGACTGATTTTTACAAGAAAATCTATTTTCTTGATGCAAGAAACCATTTCTCTGCGTGTATTCAAACACTTTAAGCACTTGGCCCTTTAATCCCTAGTATATGACAAAAAATTTTAACTGGTGGCAATTCGGTACTCTGGGGTGGCAATTGCAACATTCGCACTAATGTCCTAAAATTGGTGTTTATCACTTTCTTATCTTCCCAGAACAAATACATACACGTTATGCACTAAAATATACTGCTCGCATATTGAAATTTAAATATAACGCGTACTTATGTGAATTACATTAGATTAGACAAATGTGTAAGAACATTTGATTTCTGTTTGAACCAAAAATTGGAACGGATATGTTTAATAAATGTTTTCAGGGATTTCTTTAAGCTATTTAATAGAGATGAGTATTGAATTGCGAAGGCATCGATTAAAATCATTGATAATTTTCAATATTGATATAGAATAAATTAAATGAAGACCCTGGTAGGCAACAACAGCCAGGATGAATTTAATTTTTTTCCCTGCACTCAATGTTTGCATTTGCAGTACGTTAATATTTGAATAAATAAGTAATTATACATTATTTTTGCACTTGTTTTGATGTTTCTCACTTTGTAATTTTTGTTTCCTATATATATTAAGTTTTAGAATTACTTCAGTCGCGAATTTTTGGATTCTTTATTTCAAATTATAATCTCTGCAATTTTTTGCGGCTCGTAGTTGATCTTTTTTTTAATTTGCAGTCCCATTATTTTATTATACCCTTTTGTCATTTTTATGGAGGCTTGTTAGATAAATTTCTTTCTTACAATTAAGGGGGTATTATTCAAAATATTATGTAATACAAGCTCAACACAATATACAGTGTTCACAGACTTTTTATGACAATTAGTTTGTCTGTCCTTCATTTCCCACCCTGTGCCCTCTATCGCTAATTCCTCATCCCCTTCTTATCTATAGAAAAAATACAAAATTTTCAATCTCTGTTTAAACCCTATAAGTTTTAGCCTTTGTGACATTGTGTGACATAGAAATCGAACTACGTATTCTTCAAGAGAATTGTAATATGCAAAAGAGAAGTTATATTTTATTCTTTTTCTAAAGAACGTGAAACATGTAATTAATAATAGAAACTGGTACAGTCGTATAATATATTAAGCAAATTTAGTGAGAAAGGTTCTAGAAATAAAAGTTTTTTAGTTCCAGAAAAAAAGTACAAGTCACTTGTCGCACCATGCCTAGCAGAAGTTCTTGGAACAGCTACATTGATGTTTATAGGATGTATGGGTTGCTTCGTTGACATATACACCACACGAGTAGTTCAGTTTGCTCCACTTACATTTGGATTAGCTGTGGCGATGGCTATTCAAGTTAGTTTGCTCGGATTTTACTTTAGAACTATATGAATATATGTCCAGCTCGTTCGCATCTTAAAAGGATGTAAAGGAACTTACGAACAATTCCCTTCTTTCTCTATTCAGAGAATATGTGTAGTAACTGATCTCTCTATCGTGCTCAAAGACTAAGATCTTTGCAAATCATTACACCGTGTAACACAAGGATTGTCATCAATAAAAGAGTATGTGTCAATTAGAACAATTAGAATTTCATATGTCATATATGTATGTTTGTATCGACTTAAATTTGGGCATGTTGCGTATAGTTTTATTGATTCTTTCTCATCGTTGATAGTATTTAAAACATATAACATAAAATACATTTGTGACAATAAAGTGGGAAACTCAGTTTAGTAGGAGACTTCATGTGGTAGTAGATTACCCTTAGGATAAGCGAGTTCTGTTATTCACCGATGGCTCGTACGCTCTAAACGAAATTTCATCTACTGGTTTCTACCCTGGAGAAATTAATTCAATAAATCGTGTTCGTTGACTTCATTTTGTTAAGCAAAAAAACAAAAAAGATTATATTAACTAATAAATTTATTACAACAATGAACTACGTTCATCAAATTCAAACCTGTTTATCAATATAATAAATATCTGTTTATTAACCTACTTTGTGAGAAGCGACACAAACTTGAGGGATTTTTATTCTTTATATCAATAAATCCGTTTATTGTATATAGTCTATATACGAAAGTATGTGTTCATCGATATAATAAACAGCCATTTATTAAAATAATAAACTCGTTCATTAGACCAATTTTGATAAAAAAATAGTTACATTTAAACACATTTTTTTTGTATTTATGTACCTTTTTCGCTCAGATTCAGCGCTAAATTTAAAATGGAAATCACTGCCGTCTTCTTGTTTTCATCGATGAGTTCAGCACCAAACCATCGAACCTTATAATAAGTTCCCACATCTAACTAAACGTATAAGGATGGATACTGGACTTCACCCCTTTACTACAAAGCTGCTTTTTTATGTTGATCATCAAATTCTTGAAGATTGTGAAATATAACAAAAATATGAAATATATTTTATATACAAAATTACCTCTACGGATGCTATTCTCTTTGCAATATGGTGAAGTTTATTCATTTCCTTATTTATTATAAATGTCAGCATTATAACTTGAAACTGGATGATAAAAATTAATATTTGCTTCATATTCTCTAGGTTAAAATGTTAGAAAAATTTCAAAAATTAATTGATATTCCATCAAAAGCGTCCTTTTATTACCAAACATTGTTCTAAAGCAGTAATCCATCAGTGACGTCACTTCCCAATTTTTACGATTAAGCGCTGAAGGTTCTTCGATGAATAAAAGAACTCGTCTGAGGTTAAGATATTGACTGAAATTTCTTTTCAATTTCTTTTTTTTCCACTTTGTACTCTCGTACTGTTGTAAGTACGGGCCTTTACTTAATGTATTACATAATTATTTTGGTGAGGAGAAATGGAAAAAAGAGAAATAGAAAATATATTATACGAGGGTGGTTTGAAAAGTCCGTGAAAAGAAAGAGATGGCATCTCGGGTCCATATCGAGGTTATTGCCAGTGAGTAGTAACTTCTGGAGGAACTCACACCTAATTTCAATCAAACTGAATCGTACAAATGATTTCCAAAAAATGGACGAAAGAGAGTTTCGTGTTGATAAAACATTACTGGATGGAAGACAAACCGCCTCTGGAGACTAAGGAGAAGCTTGATAAACATAATGGTGAATCTGCACCTTCAATTAGAACGGTTTATAAGTGAGTTCAAAATTTTCGGAATGCCTATATGAGCACAAGGGACGAGGAACTTTCTGGATCCCTGTTGAGACCACTACTCCAGAAATCATTGATCAAATCCATGATCTGATGATGGGTGATAGAAGAGTGAATCTGTGTGAGATTGCTAGTGCTGTGAGCATCTCGAGTGTATGGGTATACACACCAATATTTGCACATGGGAAATCTGTTCGCAAAATGGGTGCCGAGATTGTTCACAGTTAACAAAAAATTAAATCGTGTGACGTGTTCCAAGGACGGTTTGCAGCTGTTTCAATGGAATCCACGGGATTTTAAGCATTGTTTCGTGGACAAAACATGGATACACCACTGCACGCCTGGGACCAAAGAACAGTCCACCGACTATTTGGAAAATACTAAAGCTATTACGGGTGCATATTATGCATCATTATTGGATAGCTAGGAAACTGAGTTGCACGGTTGGCCTACAAAGAAGTCCTTTTCTATCACGACAACGCACTAGCTCATTTCACTGAACTTGTGGTCGCGAAATTGATGGAGTTAGGATTCCAACTCATTCTACATCTTCCCAACTTTTCAAATTTGGCTCCCTCGGACTACTACCTGCTCCCCAATATGAAAAAATGGCTGGCAGCAAAGAGATTTTATTCAAACAAGGCTGTATGTAATTGCGGAAACGACTGCCTATTTTGGGGAATTGAACCAATTATATTATTCAGAAGGGATTAACAAACGGGGGCAGCGTTGGACGAAGTGTTTAAGCCTAAGAGGAAACTACGTTGAAAAATAAAGACGGTTTATAATTAAGTACTTTTCATTTTGACTTTTCAAGCCACTCTTGTATGCAGCAAGAAAGTTGAACCCAGGGTTTCCGTTCATGGAGCGTGAATACGACCACTGAACTGTGTTAGTAAAGATTTTTCTCAAAATGGGATAGTGCGGCGTAATATTTCAAAATATTAACATTCTAAGGGTACTCTACTCTCACACGAAGTCAGCTGGGAAACTCAATTTCCCAAACCGTGTCTTGGATGATAACAATATAGGGAGTTTTCATAAGATGATCCATATTTCCTTTTAAGGTACATACGAACATACGATAGATGTTCAAGACAAGAGAACATAAGTCCAATTAAAATTTTCACTTATTTTCAAACAATTATTTTTAAATAATAAATGAAATTTTGAGAGAAAGATAAATAATTTTGTGAATAAGTGATACTGATGTTAGAATACGTTCAATTTCAGATGGTTGGCCACATCTCGGGTGCTCATTTGAATCCATCCGTAACAATAGCAGCTATAATTATGAGAAAGATAGATTGGTTGTTGGTTCCGTTTTATTTTGTTAGCCAACTGATAGGGGCCCTTGTGGGTTACGGGTTGATTATGGTACGTTGGTGTACGTTAACAAATGTTACAGACCAATGTAACAAAAAGTGCCTCTTCGAGAATTTTGTTTTTTGCTTCCTGTGGGCAGTTAAGGGAAACATCAATAAAGTTAAAATAAGTACATGCAATCTTCATGAAAGTAGAACTAGTTTAACTAAGTTTATCACTATCAGCGTTATAAAACATTGAACGTAGTTGAAGGAGAAAATTTTATTACTTTTCATATTGAGTTTGTTTAGATACATATTACCAATTCACTTACAGAGATGTTACATTTAGCCTTTGTACCCAAAAAATTAAATGATACAAGAAACAACGTTTTCTCTTAAATTGGTGTTTTGATAAAAATGCAATATTATCTCTGAGCAATCAACCTAAGCACCTGAAGCTAAATGTTAACAAGAATGATTTGGTCATTTTATACAAGGTGAGGAGAAACAACATTTTAAAATCTTGAGGAATGGTAGAGTGAATCGAGATAGACATTTTTAGTTTAGGAACGATAGATCAAAAATGTATAATTTCTTCGCTAGAGATCAAAATTGCAAATTGCAAATTCATGATCGATCATCTTAACAAAGCAAAAATGTAATACAGTTTAATTAGTTAATGCTTATAATAACAATTCAAAATTTCCATCTTCAAACTGTACACAAAGAATAGACTTATGGAGAAGGGATTATCGGGTTTGTTGGACGACTACGGGGGTCTGTCCAATACTTTCTGTCGCTTCGACAATGCGAGCAACAAGCTTTTCCTCTGACTCAACTGGTGTTGGATGAACTAAGTTTCTCATATGCCCCCAGAGAAAGAATTCAATGGGCGTGAGGTCTGATGATCTCGGAGGCCGAAAAACAGGTAGTGCTCTTCTAATCCACCACTCTTTAAACATTGTCGCCAAATGTTATTGTACGTCATCAGCAAAGTGTGCACTAGCGCCATCGTACTGAAACCATTTATCTCGGCGTACGTGTGTGGGACGTCTTCCAGCAGTTCTGGCAGAACTTCATGTAAAACTACTAAATAATTCTGCGCATTTAATTTAAGACGTCATAAGTATGGGCCAATTAAAAAATCGTCTACAATACCTACTAAAACATTTATTGAAAATCGTTGCTGATGTCGGTGAACGAACATCCCGTGAAGATTGTCTTCATCCCAAATATGACTATTACGGCGATTGAAAATTCCCTGTCTTGAAAACGAAGGCTCATCAGTGAAGAGTACAGTAGCTAGAAACTCATCTCTTTCCATTGTTTGCTCTAAAACCCAACGAGCAAAGTGTGTCCTATTAGGAAAATAACCTGGAAATAGAGCATTAATTTTCTACAAGCGAAGGGATGTAATCGCTGCTCGTGCAGAACACTCTAAATAATTCTCTGCTCTTAGAGGGATTTTGTCGAAATGACGAAGAACCTCTTCGCCAAAATCGGGTGCGTATTGACCACTCCTGCCTATGTCATGTTTATTAATTTTGAACGTGCCTTCTTCCCGCAATCGTCGATCGATGGAAGCAAACTTCGGATGACTAGGAACAACTCTTCCTGGATTCATTTTGTGCCCGCAGTGAATTGTTTCCTGCACCATACGCCAAATGTATGTCAGTCATTTCAATCCAAGTTAAGTGCTGCATATTGAAAATTATCGGTAACAGTAAATAAGACAAGGTAACTTTTTTCTTCACAAATGTTACCAATTAACAGCCAACTTTGACAAATAATTTGACAGTTAAATCAGTTCAGTTATTTATAGCAGAGTAATATTAATAGATGTTGAATAAGTTACTTATCTCCAAAGAATTAAACTTTAAAAGAACTTGTATTTCCGGCAGGGAAATTATACATTTTTCACTTATCGTTCTTAAGTTAAAAATATATATCTTAGTTTCCTTTTTAAAAGTTGCTTTTCCGTACCCTGTATATGCAGTACGTATTATGAGTGGATGTCGCTAATTTATTTAGTTGACAACAAATTTGTAGAATTTGTTCGTTGCTCACAGGAAACCAATAATGAAAGTATCGAGGTTGGATGTTTTCTACTCTATACTGTTAGATAATAATAAATATTTTCCTTGCTAGATCGTTACACCAAATGAACTTAATGCCAATGTCTGCGTAACGATGATACATCCATTACTACACGACTATCAGGTGAGGCTCTAGCTAATTGTAAGTCTAACTTTAAAACCACTCGGAAGATATCGGTCTTTTAAAATTGCAGGGCTTAATTATCGAAGCTGTAATTACTGGATTATTAGTTTTAATGGTTTGTGCAACGTGGGATGGAAGACTGTCATCTCAAACGGATTCTGTGTCTATTCGACTGGGATTAATGTTATCAGGAATGTTTATAGCTACCGTAAGTATAGACTTCCCCTCTTTACTAGAAAGGTACTATGTCAGAAGCGTTTAATACTAGTAATAATAGATTTTCACGCTTAAGGATAAGGTCCAGCTACTTTTATAATAACTAGCAAAATTAATAATTCTATACGCGCTCGGAATCATCTAAAATAATACTCCCTCCGTCCGAAAATATGGTATACATTTTGAATTTATTTTTGTCCGAATTTATGGTATACATTTACAATTTTAATCAATTACATACTCCTATTAAATTGGTGTACTATTTAATATAATTATGAATAAAATTTAATTGATGAGGGATCTAGCTTTGTCTACGGCTTCTTGGGAACACACTAAACTAGATGGTAAGCGTCCTTCACGCCGAAGTTTGGCCTTATTGATGTGGGGAATCTTATACGAATTTCCTCCTTCAACAAACATAATTGATTCCATACAGGTCTGCAATGTTGGAAAACCATTGTCAAGGGTCTCTCTGTCTAAATCGTCAAAGGCTTTTTCAACACATTCGATCAATTTATCAACTGTTTTTAGCGAAGCTTTATGTTGCAAAGATTGTATGGAATTGAAAAAGCCAAGATCCAAAACGTTTAAACCAGGACTGTATGTAACTGAATCCTGAAAAATTTTCACTAAAATGTATTTGCATTTCGGATTTTTGGAAGGAAATGCATAGATGTATCTACGTGCAGGCGATTGGGGACAAAATTGTTATTCTACATAGCTTGCTGAATGTATAACTAACTTTAAAGAGATTTTATAAAAATCCAATTAAATCCAAAGCTTTTTTCTATCTTTCCTATTTTGATATTTGTTGTACACAAACAACAAATTTAAATCATATTTCATTTCCTTTTAGTCGCAATTTACTGGAGCCAGTATAAATCCTGTTAGAAGTTTAGCACCAGCAATATATCATAACTACTGGAAGTCTCATTGGGTAAGTTTTATTATATCTTGTGGTTTACGTATATTGAAAATATCGTATTATTGTTGCAGATATACTGGGTAGGGCCACCAATTGGTTCAGTAGTTGCCTCTGTAATTTATAAATTTGGTTTCTTCGAGAAATGATAACTACTCTTCACTATAGGTTTTAGTTAATAAGAGTATGAAAAGCGTTAATTGTAATTACAGATTTATTTATTTGAAAAATTCAATACAAGTTGGTTGACAGAATGTTTGACGATAGTATTTATATTTAATTAATACTCAGAATCTGTCTAAAGATCTCCGATAGACTTAAAAAAGTGTCTTATTTGGGAATTACATTGTATTAGAGCCTCTTTACCTACGTTCCTTAAATCGTAGGTACTACTTAAAATTCACATAGTTAACACATAACAATATAGCATAAAAATTATTTACGAAAGCTTATTACGAAACCCATTTGCCCAACAATTAATTGGTTGCTCATCCAATATGAATGAAAACCTAAAATTAAATCCAGAATAAGACATTTTTTTGGAAAAAATACTACGGACAGATCTCCATTTTATCATCGCTTAAAATATAACGATGATTTTTAGTGGGACCTTCCATAATTAAATAAATAAGCTTAAAGCTTCATGTGGTCATAAGATTTTTGTGTATTGCAATGCATTGACAAATATGTGTTTACTTGACTGAGATTCCAAATATCATATACGATGTAGAAATTATTATCTTTATTGCACTTGGCAAACATTGAAGCATAGACACACTTCGCACCACACAAGTTGATTAATTCGGAGCAATTGTTTCGAGAATTCCTATATTCCCACTGTTAACCGTACGACCGAATGACGTGAGAAAACGATTTTAATTCTAACTTGCCTCCTTCTATCCCTACTTTAAAAGATATTTATACATTAATCGAATCGTCAAGTGTAACATAACACATCAACGAAACCGGGCATAATATTAAAGTAGAAAATCATAAATTAATTAAGAACGTAATTTCGCCGCGAGAATTAGACGCTTAGGAAACCATTTATATGGAAAAGAATGCAAATTTGTTGTTTGCAGGGACAAAGGCTCACTTAGCCACTAAGCGCTGGTGGATTTAATCGGGTACTCTAAATCTGTGGCACTGGAACACAATACTTGTGTACAGTATTGTGGTAAGGGTTTTAGTGAACTGTTTCTGATGGATTTATTGATATAAAACGGACACATATTTACGTTTTGTGCAACAAGCAAGAACCTTTTCTTTTAGATTCGTATATTTCACATGTTTTGGGATAAATAGACGTTAAAAGTAGGTACTTGATATCTTTTAGATTATTCGGTCGTACGGTAGACAATGGGAATTCATGAATTCTCAAAACAGCTGTTGCAAATTGATCAAATAATAACTTGTGTGGTGCGGATCATTATTTATGTGCTTATGTAGTGAAGTGCATTTAATGAATTATGAAATAAGATTGATTAAGTTAGTTAAGTAGTTTATCAAGATGGTACTCCCGATTGTAATTTTTAAAAGCGATTTAAGGTAAAATGCTAATGATAGAATAAGTCGTACATGTATATAATAATGAAATGATCAGATCTACACTGTTTATTAAAGAAGGTCTATGTGTGTAAATAAAAAATTATATGATAATTAGAGCCCGGTAACTGGAGAGCAATCGCAGCGGCGGTGTGACTGTGTTTAGGTGGGCGGAGAGGGCTGGTCGATTATGATACGACACGACAAATCATCACTCAGTTCATTGGATAGCGGATAGGACGTGTTGATTTTATTGATATAGGCGTAGTTATTAGTTGTAGTTTTTAGTGAACATGTCGAAAGCTAAAAAGCGACCCCTTCAAAACATAGTAAATAAGTTTATTTCTGACTTTCCCGATTTGTTTTACAACGGGAGTAAGATAGTTTGTAAAGTTGTGCAAAATACATTTGTTGTCAAATAAGAAGTGGATCTGTACAAGACACGTAAATTCCGCACAGCATAGAAAACGAAAAATGGGCATGCCACCGAGAAGTGCACTTTTTTATGTAATTCTTATGTTGATAAACTGTAATTTGCCACTAGACTTATTCGATAAACAACCGTTTAAGGACTTTTGGGACAAATACATTCCCGAGTTGCGGTTGCCAACGGAGAAAACGGCACGAAAGCATGTTGCATTTGTACGCGATGACGTGGAAAAGAAAATTAAACGCATATTGAAAAAACAGTTTCTTTGGTTATGTGTTGACGAGACGACAGACTGTAAAAAAAATTCAATTGTAAATATTATGGTACGCATACTAGACCCTAGTAAATCTACATTACCACTATTACTAGCTAGCCGAAGACTACAAGAGTGTACTGCTCCAACAATTACGAAGGTTGTACTTAATACGTTGGAAAAATTTCAAATTTCGAAAGATAAAGTGATGTTTATGAGCGATGGCGCAGGGATAATGCGTTCGGTAGGCCGTTCTCTTATTGAACATAGTTGCAAGTGTTTACATGTTACGTGTAAAGTGCATGCTTTACATCTTGTGGCAGAAACCATTCGACAATGCTCTCCCGAGGTAGATGCATTAATAGCAAGCACAAAAAAAGTATTTTTGAAATCTCCCAAACGCCTACGATCATTTCACACAGAGTGTCCTGGTATTCGTCAACCATCGGAGCCAATTCTTGCACGTGTGGGAATATGGTTACAGGCAGCTTTTTATTATGCTGAACATTTCAAAATAGTAAAAGCTGTTGTTGCACAATTCAATGCTGCCGAAGCCGCAGCTATTAAGGAGAGCCAGTCGAAATTTCAAGATATTTCCGTTGAAACAGATTTAAAAAATATTCGTAGCTACTATAAAGGATTAGCCGACGCAATAGACCAATTACAAAATAGATCGTTATCATTATTGGAGTCTCTGCAAATTATGGACGGAGTGCATACACAGCTACTGACTATACATGACGCAAAATATAATCGTGTTTTAGAAAAGTTCGAGAGTGTGCTACAGAAAGATCCCGATTTTAGTACACTAAAACAAATTTGTGATGGTGTATCGAATAATCCACTGACTAAGTACAAAGGGTATTTTAATCATGCATGTATAACATCGGTAGATGTTGAACGCTCTTTTTCAAAATATAAACTCATTTTCTCACCACGGCGAACATCGTTCACCGAGATAACTGTGGAAACACATCTAATGGTGTCAACTTTTTGCCACTCTTATCCATATGATATTAATACTGATAATGGTGCTTCTAGTTTTACTGTTCCGTAGCCAAGGCTGCTTAAAAGGATGAGTGTTTCACTACTTTTCACATATTATAATTATGTATTAGTTCTGGTGCTTTTTTTATATTTTCTTACTGTTGTTTTTGTATACTAGGCAGGTACGGCTATGGCACGGCTCCCTGTTACCGGGCTCTACATATAAGTGATAATTTTTTTCTGGGAATGTTAAGTGAATAAACTCCATGGAACTGAATTGTAAGAGGTTGGAACCTAAAATAGTTTAATTGTATTTGTTTATTAGATAAATTAACATTATTTCGATTTTTATTGCAACATTACATAGCAATGCTAAAGAATTTACTTTGTCCATCTTTAACTGTCTCTTTAAACGTATCTTATTGGATTTAATTATCTGTTTACTAATTAAAATGGTAGGAAAATAATGGTCATTGTGGTTTAATTATGCATTTATTTTTATACTACACTATATACTCAAAAAAAAAACACAAAAGATATAATGCAGTTAATTTTATATAAAATGTAAATATTTTATATGTAATTGTACATAATATTGAATTCAATGAAATATAGATCTAACAATTGTCGTTAATGTTTTTTTGCCAAACCCTACTTAGACAACCCAACTAGCATAATTCCAACATAGTATATTGTAGTGAGATTTAAAAAGCTTTTATCGGGGATTACGTAATTGAAAAATGAAATAATTGGAATCTAGATGAATTTTGCAATTTTACTGATGAGTTTTAAGCCAAATCAAAACGCCAATCTTAATGCCAAAAAGACAATTTATTAAATCAAAAATAATTACATCACTTTTACACACTTTAGATATTCTGACAATCGTCTAACTCAAAACCTACCGGCAGCCAAATTTAAATTTGTTTTATAAAATGCTTTCAAAATTTTAAATTTATTGGTCAAAATAGTCATTTCCTGCTGCTTACAGTAGTTTTTCAAGTAAATATAAATATTGAATCCCTTTTGAAGGCATGCCCTGTCAATGCTTCCAAATCTGCCCAAAATTGTTGTTTCTTAGACCTTTCTTGTAATTACTTGCTTTTCAAATGAATTAGTTTCAAAACATTTCAAATTAATAGATTTAAACATATTCATGTTGCATAATGTTTTCGTTTTAAATAACTCGATCAATTTGGATACACACATGACAAATACTGTTTCAATTATCCACAATACAATAACTGTTCTAAATAAAAAGAAATATTTTCTTAGCGTTTTTTTCTCCGCTTAAGAGAGGTATATACTTGCAATGAAATAATTGTATTTCTTTGTTTAAGATATTTGTTAACTTGATTCCAGAAAATCTTGCAGAAAATTTGAAGAAAGCGATTCTTCATAGTGTGGCGTCTTATGGCATTGAATTCTAGGGAACGTCCACAGACACGGAACGAGTCTTCTTGCTTCAAAAACGCGCTATAATAGTATTGTGTAACCTAAAACCAGATCAATCATGTAAAACATATTTCACTAGTGAAAAAATATTTACGTTATCTTCCATCTTTATTTTCTGCGACATACATGATCAAAAATATAACAAACTTCACAAAAAGTGGTGAAACGCACACATAACATCTGTTATGTGCGACAGAGACTTACTGAAAGTGCCGTATCGTCGTTTAACGACCACCCAAAAGTACATCGATTATTGGGCTCCGAAAATACACAAATTACAAACAATATCAAGTGACTTAGTCACTTGATAATGGCAACCGCCGAAACCGGTCGTGACACTACGTCAAACAAAAATGTTTGTCAGAACAGGAACCAACACATCGATTACTTTACGACGAAACAAGGAAATAACACCAACGAAGAATATTCTGTTACACTAAAAATAAAATTGAAAGTAATTAATTGAAGTAATTAAAGAATTTCTTTTAGACAATGCTTTTTATAGTGTGGATAACTTTTTAAATTACTAATGCTGAGCTTATGTTTATGTTTGTGTTATATGTTTGTACTATATTTTGACAGAAAGGTCCGATGCGCCTTTTTATACTTTTCTTTCCTCTCTTATATGTATTTTATACCGTGCACTTTTGTTATCACTGAACATATGCATTTACCTTCCATGCGTTGATACGTTATTTTATAATTGAACATAAGAGCATTTAGCATGACGAGTAGTTGTTGGAATTATTACAGAAAATAAAACATAAATACGTCAAATGTGACATTTACTTTTTTCTCAGGAATTTCACAATCGGCTTGCAAACTGTATGGAATGTAAAGGTGTGCACTTCGAACACTTGTTGCGACATTAAATTATACTTATTCTAGTTTGTACATCCATTTATCCCTTTACGTTAATACACAATCAATTATCGCCTTTTTGTGACCCGTTAATTAGACAGGATTAGATCAAAAATTAAGTGTCAAATTTGGCGTATGAATTAAATGTTGATGTATTTGTGTTTTATTTATTTCTGTAATAATCGCAGTAGCTACTCGCCATGCTAAACTCCCATATGTTCAATTAAAAAAAAAATAAATGGCCGTTATAACACAAAACAATATTTTCTTAAGGACAGTAAAATAGTTTTCTTAATTAAATTAAAGTGAACTTTAATATAGAAGTACACATGAAAAAAGTGCATAGAAACAATAACCAAGATAATGCTAATAAGCAGCTCATGGTATTGATGGAATTACTCCCGGAAAAAACAATGTGAAAAGAGAAGGGCACTAACGCTTTTTGTTCCTGCCCACACTGCTGTTTATCCCTTAGTTTATGTCACTAATCTTCAAAAACAGCACTGAAATATTTCCTGGCGCCACCTAGTGCCAGTAAATATAGTCATGCCGTCCTAGATAGTAACGACAGAGGCCGGAATACAGATGCCATACTTACCCATACACTGATATAACCTTTAACGTGCAACGTTTCATAAACATTTTCTAAAGATACCAGTTAATGTAATTTTTTTATCACTATTTACCACGTATACAAATTTAGCTATAATTTTTTTTAATATATAATAAATAATAACAAAAAAAGGGATGAATAAACTTAAACATTAACTCATTAATTATTAAACTACGTAAAAATAATCCCTATTTAATTACATTATTGAAGAAATAATGTAATAATACTGTAACATATAAAAAAAAACATTTTTTCATTCCTACCTTACCTTTAATATGAAGATTTTCTTACTTAACTTAAAACTAAAGGATTTACTTGGAACAAATATTTTTCTGCTTGGATTTTCTTGACTTTCTAACCCTAAGAAAATATCTATTTAATTCAAGTAAAATTTCAAGAAAATTGTTTTCTTATATTATACATTTTTATAGTCTTGATATAAAAATATTTTCTTGAATAAAGACTGATTTTTGCAAGAATATCTATTTTTTTGATGTAAGAAATCGTGCACTTCTAGGATATGCAGATAATGCACTTTCTAGAGGAGAAAACGGTGGCAAGTCACATTAAACTACATGGTCTCCCTAAAGCCCAGACCTATTGCCTATCGAGCTTTTGTGGTACGAGCCAAGGAACGGCAACTATAAAAATGCCCAGCGTCTCTAGAATTCTTCAGAAGAGACGTGGCGACAAACATATGTCGATTACTTAGAAAAACTGCTGAAATGAATGCCCAAAACTTGTGTGACAAGGGCTAAAGTATGATATATTTGTGAAAATAAATTATAATTTAAATAATATGTCAAATTTAAATATTTTAAGGATATACTTTAATTCATCGTTTATTTTTGTATAATAATTTTAAATATTAATCCTTAATATATAATATTTATTTACTCGCGTTAGAAGGTGTTTCATTTTGATAGTCTAATTGCATTTAGTTCCATTTTATTACGAAGCGAAGCGGTCCTGATGATTTCCCTCCGATTTCCCCCAAATCAATTCTTCTTCTTTGTCTTACACATGTAGACAAAAAGTATTTTAGTTAAAAGGAAGTCCTGCAAATAACTTTTAGTGCGAGAAACGAAATTCACTAACGGAAAGTTCAATTATATTTCTTCATATCAAAATAATATTATTGCATCGTATATAGACAAGCATACTGCTATTCACATGCAGTTATTAAATTAGTATCGTTTTCATGGTAACCATTCTAATTTACTGTACCCGATGTTACCGTGCCTTGAAATTTGGACATCATCATCATGGAAGCGAAAAGCATTTTCGATGGACTTCAAAATCATCGAGAATGTTATTTGATTTAATTCAGATAGTAAACTGGGGATCATTAAAAAACAAAAGTAGATGGGATAAATAAGTTTCGACAAGACTTATTTTCAGAATTCCTCGATAAAATATTAGTTTCAAGTTAATATGAAACTATTTCAACGAAAAACTCAAAAGCTTCAGTAAGTAAATCTATTTTGACCTTTTGACACCAAAATTATTATCCACGGAGCAAGATTTTACGAAAGAAATATTGAGTCGGGTGCTGCTTTGAGCCCAAAATATCAAGAACGGAAGTACTTCAATTCTCTGATGAACGTCAGTGAGCAGGTACCATAATTTACTAATTGGCCAAATAAACTAGAAAACTTTAATTAATTTTTTTTTAAATTCATAAACTCAAATAAATATATCAAGGGAAACAAAAAGCAGGTCCAATTTTCTCACAAATTCTATTAACTATCAGGCGACCGGTTTCGTGTTCAAAAACACATCATCAGGCCAGCTACGGGGACCACCATGAAAGAAAATATATATAAGTGACCAGAAAATTGTAAAGATAATTGTAAAATATAATAAAAGAAAAAATTAAAAAACAATGGTCTAATTTCTCACAAAATCCTATTAAAGACATCAGGCGACCGGATATCTTTCATAGAATTTTGTGAGAAATTGGACCATTGTTTTTTATTCCTACCTTTAATTTACAAAAACGTTAACCATGAGTCATTATTTTTTTTATTTAGTCTGATTATAATATATATTTTTGTAAAACTCCTTACTGCTTGTAAACTTTATGACGGTAGTCTGTCTATCTTGACTAAGTGTATACTCAAATAATAAAACCCCCTGTTAACTTAAGAGAATATATAGCGTTTGCCTTAATAAACTTGAATAATTTTCATTCTATTACTGTATTGGTTCGTCATGATATTTTACTATAGCAGTTATAATACATTAAATAATAATACCTAAAAGCAATAGATGCAAATATCGAACATTAAATAAATTTGTTTGTATCATATATTTCTAAGGTAGTAGTTATGTGATATGAAACGTTTTATTCTCTTTTTATTACGTATTGAAGTGCTTGTTGCGTATCGCCAATAATAATTAATGAAGAAGTGCATAATTATATATTGAAGGGGATACTGATTACGTGGAAGTATATACTTCACCAGATGTGTGTATGTTAAATAGAACACATGACACAAAAGATATGACGTGTTTGTAACCATACAGGAAATTTATTTACAAAATAATTGATTCTTCTACACCCATGTAGGTCTCTGCTTTTTATTTACATAAAGTAAAAAATATCAACTATTGTAATACATTAAGCCATTCAATAAATAATGTTCACAACAATCTCTGCAACGCCAAAGAAAACCAGTTTAATGTGGAGAGGAATATACCGCGCTAAGTATTATTGTTAGTTTGCCTTTACAGCAATACACTTTGTCATATTGAACGAAGAGAAATAGATTTCGAATGATTTGATATGTAAAATTGAACAAATCACGAACGTGGGAAGCGAACAAAAGATAAGTTAAAATAATAATAATAATAATCTTTATTGCCATTGTTCTATCTAGAACATGGACATTGTCAGTGTATACACATATATATAAATATAAATAAATAAAAGACAGAAATAAATAACTTGAGTAAAAGACAAAACGTGTGTATATATACAAAAAGTTAAAGTTAAAAAATTCCTGCAGACTATAAAACGTGGTGTCGAGCAGTGTCGAGTAGTTTTATGAACTGGTATACTGAGGTCATGCCGAAATCGAGTGTTCATCTTACTATATATGTCACTATTTTTAGTAAAATTGGTTTGGTTCTTTTTAAAGTACATTAACAATTCATATATACAGTGATGGTAACGTTAAATTTTTTAGTTCCTTAAAGACGTTCCGGCATGATTCTCTGAGCCCAATACCAACCATATATCATATTATACGCTTCTGGTTGATAAATAACCGAGAAGTGCACGAAGAGCATCCCCAGAATATAATACAATGACGCAGACGTGCTTCAACATACGCATAATAAAACATCTTTAGAACGTTTATGTCGCAGCAATGCTGAAGACCACCAATCGCATACACTGCAGACAACAACTTGGCGTTCAAGGCAGAGCAATGCTGTTCCCAACTAAGGTCCCGATCGACGACGACACCCAAAAGTTTACTATGAGGGCTCTCAGGCACAGACCTGCCATTACACTTTATATAAGAACTAGGAGAAACGCGAGAGCGCCTATTCCTGAAATATTAGTGATAATTAGATAATTAGCACTTAGATCCTTTCACCACCTTAATATAATTACAACCAAATATTATGCAATTTCAAAGGTGAAAAGAGCTAATTGATTGAATAATTCATTAATATTATTACATCAGTAAAAATCAAAAACTTACTAAAAGTGGGTTAGCTCTTTTCAGTACCAAGACGACGATTTAGAAACAAACTTACACTAATAACTAACCTGGGCAAATATGCGGTAATACCCAGAGGCGTGGCGAGCGCATAAAAGTTTACACATAAAATAGAAGGTAAGAAATAAATTATAAAACGTGCTGAAACACTTGCCGTCTTAAGAGCCTTCCGTGAAATCACAAACTGGGTAGCATCTGTTAAATATTTGAATCATTAGATATGTTTCCACAGCGCGACGTACCTAACTGCGACATTTTTAAAGCAAACATAAGCGTACAACTACGAAATAAGTTACGACAGCCTACATATACACAGAACTACTCGCACACAGCATCGATTTAATACTGACGCTGTGAACGCGTGAAATAAATAATCGCCGACTCTGTACCACATATCTACTACACTGACTGCTATCGCTGTTAGCCCAGACTACTAATAACCATACATTTTAGTTCAAGTAGATAAAGTGCATTCAGATAACACTAGACATAGGTATTTACATAGTAAAACCTTTATGTGATGTTTATGGTTTTCCTATGGGGAGCGTTTGAGTTATTAAACGAGCAATTAAATTTCAATATTTTCTGTGCTAATAATGAAATAGATGCCATAAAAAATTTGTAACCAAACCAGTTGTGAAAACTGAATAAGTCTTTTTAAAGGTAAATAAACACGGACATGATTTCTTTTATACAACTAAGAGCCATCTATATGTAAAGACTCACTTGCTTCGCCAACAATTGAGTTTTGCACTCATTGGCCAAGTATTTGGTGATTTTACTTGATCCATATCTTCTATACAACATAGCTTAAAGGATTAGTACTCTTCGAGCCTCTTTGATTATAGTTTCTCGCATTTGACATTACTTTTTTAGGATTGCGATTTATTTTAACAAATACGAATAATTTCAATTCTATTACTACATCAGTTCGTCATGGTATTTGTTTGTATCATATATTGCTATGTGGTACGAGACGTTTCATTCTCTTTTTATTACCTATTGATGTGCTTGTTGCGACGGTTAATAATAATTAATGAATGACTGGATAATTGTATGTATATCGCAGAAGATACTACCATATGTATGTACAATAGATACTTCACCAGATGTACATTACTCGTAAAGGGAAAATATTAGACAAAAGATATGGTGTAATTACACCATGCAGTACATTTCTAGATAATATTATTAATTCTCCTACATTCACGTAGATTGTCGTCTTTTATGTATGCAGCCATTGCCGATATACAGATCGAACCATTTAAGTTTAGATAGCTATGTATCACGGAACCGATGCATTAGAAGAAATGGATTTTTAATAAACTTGTTTGGTATCGGGGGAGAATCAAAATGGTCATACTGTATTTGGAGCTTGATCCCGTTTTCAAATTCACATCGTAAACAACTTCTTCTTCCAATGAATAATAATAATGTTTTATTTCCCATAATTACAGGAAAATCATACAAGAAAATACTATAGCATATTTGAAATAGAAACGAAATTTACAAATTCTTCTACATCAGGCATTATCCAATAAATGTTTTTTTACACTTGATTTAAACATTCGGAGCGATAGTGATTTTGTTTGCGGTAGAAGCATATTAAAAAGTTTTATAGCTTGGTATTTTACAGATTGCTGAGTTAATACTAATCTATGGTAGGGAATTCTAAAGGATGTATCACCTCTTGTTTGATATTTGTGAATGTCTGAGTGGCATTCAAATTGCGTTTTGTTAATTTTAGTGAAAACTAAGCATTTGTAGATGTAGACTGAAGGAATTGTTAAAATGTTTAGTTTTTTAAAGAAGGGTTTGCAGTGTTCCCTATTATTTGCACCTATAATCGCTCTCACGTATTTCTTTTGGGGTTTCAACACCCTTTCAGTATGCGATGTACTACCCAAAAGGTTGATATTTTTTCTGAAGGAATCGTAGTCTACAGAACAAGAAGAAACTTTCTATACGACTACAATATTGTAAGACAGAAAGAAATGCCGCTTTTTTAATATAAACTTTCTTCATTTCCATTAATTCAATTTAAGAAAATCATTCAACAATATATCGCGGTTGTTTTGATGGATACATAAATTCGAATACGTTAAAACTATAAAAATATTATATTCGCGGAAATTCTTAGCAAAATTTTATTTACATATTTTTCATTTATATTTTCTACAATGAAATATCAAATTAAATGATAATCAAGTCCTGGTTATTATTCTCAATTTCCCACTTACAAAATAATTTTAAATTCTGTTTCCTTCCTTTTAAGTTATGCTCCAAATTCTTTTGTGATAAATCCCCTCCAGTCGTTTTTCTTAGCTTCTTTAGTTTATATTTCTTGGTTATTTTCTTCAAGATATTTCCTAGTTACTTTTAACAGTTTCTAATACTTTTAATATTGTTTTAAATAGAATTTCTAGATGAGTGGTCGAAAAATGTCAGTTGTCAGAAAAATTATTTTCTATCTGTCCACTTGCTTACTGGTTGTCACAGAAATGCAAGTCCAACGACTTGGTTACTTTTTGTGGTTGGTCTAACGATAATCATTGTGGATGCTGTAGATGGCGTTGTGAATTTTGTTGACTAGATTCCAAATAATGTGTGTTGTATATAAGTTTTGTGTGATTTTTACAAAAAATACCTTCAATATGTAAATTATTGAAAATAACTCGTGACTTTGATTATCCCTCAGAAAGTAACATTAATGGAGCCTTTTTTAAGAAATAAATAAACTAAGAATATGAATTATCAAAATGCCAGAATTCGAATACTAACTGAAAATAATTAGAATTCTGCAAATATCTAATCAAATTTTGATATTTAACGAATATTGAAAGTAAAATAATGAAAATTACTGAAGTGAGATGCACGCACTTTACCCTAATATCCCACTGTAATATCGCTGCAAGAATTGTAAGAAGTAAAAGTGTAGGGGTCAAACAACCAACTACAGATAAAACAAACAATACTGGAAATCAGATTGCTTTTACATCAATCACGTAAAATTGTTCTAAATGGTAGTCCATGGTTCCATTAACATCCACTTTGCACCATTCTTGAACTTTTACAAAATATAATTCAGATTATCTTGACCAGAGTATAGTGGTGCAGTACTCTCACTACATTATGTGCGTGTCACATGCGTGGATAATATTTGGACTAAGCATTGTTGTAGATTCTTTCAAGATGATACCGATGTGGTTTTTAAGAGTACCGTGTAAATAGAACTGACATCTCAAAAAATAAAAGCGCAGTTGTAACATAAATGTATTTCTTCTGCGTTACGATTTTGACCCAGATGATATCCTCCAGAAAGGTATCTCATACCACAAAAGCGAATAGGACTTGGTGTGTGGTTGTACTTTCTGATGGCGGAAAGCATTCAAGTTACGAAGATTACAATGAAAATGTTTGCAAGTTGTATAAAAACCGTGTAAATAATATAAAAATAACTTGTAACATACTACTTCACACTAAAATAATATTGGTCAAGAAATTGTGAATTTTGTAAACCTATGGAATTATTTTGAACTACCTTTGGAAGAGAATTAATAAACTTTTAATTTGGTATCGGTCTCATAGATTGCTTAGCTCAAGTTCGATATGAATTTGAATAATCAGTAGAATTGACCACGCGCGCCAACGGGCATCGGCGTTGTTTCGATTAGGCCTCGGGTTCCACTAGAGCTATTGGTGTAGATGTTTGCTGTCGTAAATACTTTCGCGTAGTTGTTAAATAAAAATAAAATAATACGTGCTCAAACACTTACCATTTTAAGAGTCCTCCGTGAAATCGCAAAGTGAATAATGTCTGTTAAATATCTGCAACATTAAATATGTTTCAACAGTTGTTTCGACAGACCGAGTGCGGCGCGAGGAAAAAATGTGTTTATATGCAGAGAACGAGCGTTCTATATCTAGTGACGTTATATTTGCGTAATTAAAATATTCTTTGAAACAACTTAACGGTTCTGTTGACGCACCTTCACAAATGTGTCTTAATGTGCCAAAATCAGAATCTTTCTCTAAAACACTTTCATATTTTTCTAAAACACAAACATTTTTTGCGTCTTCCATCGCGCATAGCTGTGCCTAAACATGTTGCACTATTTGCACAGATTCCACTAACGACACCGAAGGATCTTGTAACTTTTCTATTGCCTCCGCTAGTCCGAAGTAATTATTGTGAGTAATTTTTAAATCCGTTTTAACCCGACTATCTTGAAATTTCGACTGGCTTTTCTTGATAGCGGCAGCTTCCTTTGGATCGAATTGTAAAACCACGTCCTTAATATTCTCATAATATTTATGATAATAAAACGCAGCATTTAACCAAGTTCCCCAACGTGTAAGAATAGGTTCCGGTGGCTCAGGTATACGGGAGCACAGTCTGTGAAATTCGCGAATACGTTTCGGGGATTTGACAAACACTGCTTTTGTATGCGCTATTAAAGCATCTACCTCGGGATAACATTTTCTGATACCATCTGCCACAAGATTGAGAGCATGCATTTTACACGTAATATGTAACAAGTTAACAGAATGCTTTTTAAGAGACCGGCCTACAGAAACCATGTTTGCGGCACCATCACTCATAAATATCAACAGTTGGTTTGTTGAAAGTTCAAACTTTTCCAATGTATTTAACACTAACTTTACAATTACTTCGGCAGTATATTGTTGTATTCGTCTGGAAGCTAATAGAATTGAAGGTGACGATTGATGCGGTTCCATTTTACCCGCCATTATATTAGCGACCGAATGTTTTTTACGATCTGTCGTTTCGTTCACACATAACCAAATTTTTTTTTCTTTCAACTCCGATTTAATTCTTTTTTCAATATATTCACGAGCAAATGGCACTATTCTTCGTAACGATGTTCGACTTGGTAATTTGTACTCCGAATAGTTATTCCAAAACAAGACAAACGCTTCCTTGTCTAGTAAATTAAACGGTATATTACATACAATAAAAGTAACACATAAATTAAATATAAATTTTTCATAGTCTCGTGTGCAAGATTTTTTTGAAGCATGCTGTTCACTGTTTACGTGCCGTAGACAGTCCCTTTTGGACCAACTCATCAACGGGACATTACATACTACACATTCAATTTTAGCGCCATCATACGTTAAGTCAGGAATTTCGGCTAAAAATTCTCTAACTTTGTCCGCCTTAGGTCGTTTGCGCGACGTACGCAACATTTCTAAACAAGGCGTACCGCTCTAATGGCAGGTCGAAGCTACACTGAGGCTTGTATGTAACCGTATAGATACGACGCAGCTGCCTGTTGCCGCGCGTGGCCAACTCTAATAATCAGGTTTGCTTCGCAGTTAAGGAACTTGGTTGCCTTATAAGAGGAATAGTATTAAAAATCAATGGAAATACTGTGCTTGACACTTTCATTCCATGCCCCACATGAATTATAGTGGAAGCATGCACCGCGCTTGTCACTAACATCCTCCATAGTTTGAAGAGAGAAATCTAAATGTGATTCCAAACCGTGAATTTTAAAGCATATTTTATAATCAACCGTATAGGATTGCGACCTGGTGATCCACTAGGCCAGGGGTTCCCAACCTTTTTCTTACATCGGCCCCTTTTAAGGGAATGGTTTTCTTCATCGACCCGTTACACTTTTCTCCACAATATACAGCAACATAACCATAATACAAATAATTGCGCATAAATACGTTAAAGATAATAATTTGACTAAGAATATTAACAAAAAATGGTTTATTAGATTTATGTTTTATTATTTTTTGTAGGCGGATTATCTTGCTTGAGAGTTAAAGGTGTGAGGAAGACGAAGTCTTCATGCTGAAAAAGTACAGCATGACGGGCAAAAGTACTCCTATCAATTTTATGTGGGAGGAGGAGGAAGGGCTGGTGCTAGGACATCACTGTATATTGTTCTCGCATATGGTGCACATATTAGCATGTATGTAGCTATTCCCACACTCTTCACATACGATATGTGTATAAAAGCTAGTACAATCAATAAAATAAAACAGACAGTTTGCAGTGATTGCCGAACCATCATGATTGAAGTAAGTTCCCACATACAGAGAAGGTCACTTGTTGAATCAACAAAAACTTTTCTATTGAGATTTTTTGGTTGCATAAACAATAATATTTGTCAGTTTAACAATTTCAATGCATGGCAACATAAATCTAATTTTGATTTTTTTCCATCAACGCAATAGTGTTTTTTGTTGAAACGCACGATGACTTGATAATTTTTCTATTGTAACGTATTTTTCGTTGATGGAACTAAAATGTATCGTTAACATAACAAAAGTTAGTTTTCAATGCAATTACTATTTATACACGGCCAGCAAGAAGGGATAATATTTTGTCCAATAGCTGGTGATCATCTGATGATGCATCATCTTCGGTTTTACTTTGAGCCAGACGCATTTGTTCTTCTTCTTCGTTAATATGTGTTTTGTGTAAACGGTAAAATTTTTGACAATGTGAAACAATTGCTGCAAGAATAGGGATTAGGCAATCTAGTGCCCTCCTCTGAAGGTAAGTTTAGATTTACATTTAGTTAATTAGATCTTATTATGTGTATCATAGAGTAATATTTATATATTCCTACATTTGGGAAAATATTTTATAAATCATCTATGTATGTATATACTCTGTGTGAGTTCATTGGTAATAGTAAATAAAACAAGTCAACTCTCTCATAATAATTTTCCTATTAAAAGTCAATAGCCACGGGTTTCGTATAAAATACAAATCATCAATTAATGAGTACAAAACGGTCACAAAAAAGTAATATACGAGGAGCGCACTGTATATTTGTGAATATGGCAACACTGATAGTAATTGTCAAAAAAATTTGAAGTTAGCTTAATGTAGCAAATGTTTGTGAATAAGTCGCAGTTTATTTGAATTCGATATCTTTTTTCAAAAAGCTTACAGAATTTTTTGAAAAGTTAAACGGTCAGTGCGAAATGGAAGTGACCCGAGAACATTTTTGTGGAATGATTTTGTATGATTTTCGTTCAGGTTTAACCTTTAATGAATCATTTGCTCGTTTGCAAAATGCATTTCCTGGAGAAGCCCCAAGTCGGACGACCGTGTTTAACTGGTTCAAAGAATTCCAACGGCGAAGATCATCTCTTGAGGATGAAAATCGTGAAGGTCGTCCTGTTTCAGCAACAACTTCAAGTCACATTGATGCCGTTCGTCGCATGATTGAAGAAGATCGTCGGGTGACCTACAGTGAAATTCTGGAATTTGAGGCTGTTCGTTTGTTTGTTGGCATTTACGGCAATTCCCAAAATATCATTTAATGATCTGTACCATCTCTACGGTTGTATAAACTAACATAATGTATCCGAAAACCACAACCACTTGTTAGAACCTTGCGAGCGCATAGGAGTTGCGCGCGATGAGGTTGGCCGGTGGGGATAAATGCAAGTATGCCAGATCCCGCTACGTACAATATATCTCGCATCCCGGTGTGAGCTGAGCCTATGTGTATATTTAGGGTTTAATAATGAAACCACTGTTGCCATCGATACTTTTTTTTTGTTGCTTAATGCAGAACGCATGCATCAAATCAATAAAAATAGTTTAGCCTATTTTGTTAAAGAAAATGTTACGCCGTGTACAAACAAGACAACTTCTTACTGTACAAAAATTTTGTTGAATCAACAACTGACCTTCTGTCAGTGCATCTTTATTTTATAAAAAAAAACTAACTTCATCTTTTTTTAGAGGCTAAAAGTGACCGCTATAGGGCGAGGTGGCAAGAAAATCCTGTGGATTTTCGGTTTCTATTATGGGAAGAATTTTAAAAAGCACCGTTTCCATAGGTTGAACTCTATCGCAACCATATGTATACTTCTCGGATGTCCTATTCTTATGATAGCAAATGTAATTGTAAACGGCAATATTGCATTGTTTTTCGATGCATCCCTCTTTATAATTGGTGCGCTCCGGGTATGCTCCAAACTAATAATTCACTCTCTCAATTTTCCGAAGCTACACCGTTTGGAAAATTTATTGGACGAAAAGTATATTTTTAACATGCAGACCGTTGAGCAGGATCGATTCATTGCGACCGCAAAAGCTACTTATCAGAAAATTACAACAGCATTTTTTTATTCACTTACTGCAGTAATGGTCGTTTTTATCTTATGTCCGTTCGTAACGAAATACAATCTCTTTGTACCTATATGGATACCAAATTTGGGCCCAGATGAGAGGGACTTTGTTGGTTATATTAATATATCAATATTCGGAATAATTGGGTCGTGTATCTGTTCATCATTAGATGGCTTGTTCGTGGAATATACGTTCATTATACGTGCTCAATTTCAAATACTTAAAGATAATTTGAAGCATGCGACTGCTAGGGGTGTTAACGAAGATTCTGCGACTCAAGAACGTAAGATACAAGAACGTTTGAGAGCTTGTGTAATTTACGAGAACGCTATATTAGAGTAAGTAGCTTAACACATTATATATCGCGTGAATGACACTACCATTGCCAAAATGGTCTCGTCATTCTTATGAATGAGACGGTACGCAATGTGTAAACATTTTGCCAGTATATGAACCCTATCCCAGAAAAATTACACCACCCATCAGATGCAATTGAACGTCAGGGATGAAATGTAGGCAAATACTAATTTACCAATGAATAATTCAAAAAAATTTAACCCTGAAAGAACGATGTATTTGTGTGTTGTGCTGCAACTCCTATCAATATTGGCGCACTTCTTCTAATTACGATACTGCTCGCGTTGCTACTTGTGGTGTGTATGGGTGTGTGAATGTAGACTTACTGTTATGTTTACGAGCCACTTACCAGCTGTAGTTAGATACCTAAATCCACACTCATAATCAAAAGCAGATAATTAAAGTGAGTAAAATGCCTCATTATAATGTTACTAAGCTTTATTACAATTATGTCACCTTTTCACATCCGGTACGTGCTTTTTAATACATATTGTTATACCCCTTATTAAAAAGCTATCCCTAGATAATGGAAACTACGAGGGATGATCGTAAAATAAGGTTCCCAAAGCCCTACAGAAGCAATAAGACATGTTAGGCGAAATCCAACAGTGGCGTGTGCATCAACTCTCCCACTCTATATACGTACCACTCCCGTTTCGCCACGCCGCTCAGTGTTGGCCCAGCAGCCGCCCGAGATGGAACTTTCGATCGCCGCTACCGCCAGGTGCGAAATTCGCGCTGTGATAAGTTTTTTAAACGCGAAAGGGCTTTCACCTACAGATATTCATCGTCAATTAACCGAAGTTTATGGAGAAAAGTGTATAGCTGTTCAACACGTCCGCAAATGGTGTAGGGAATTCACTGGAGGTCGGACGGAAATTCACGATGAAGAGCGGAAGGCTATCAGTTTCAGAGAAAATCGTTGAAAAGGTCGAGAGCATACTGCTTGAAGATCGGAGGGTCGCCATTCGTCAACTCGCTCTTCGGATTCCCGAGATTTCTAATACCACAATTGAAAATATTCTTGAAAGGACTGGCGGCAGAATTTTACGACATGGGGATACAGATGTTGGAGCACCGTCTGCAAAAATGCTTGGATAGAAATGGCGATTATGTTAAAACGATGTGTAATGTTAAGGAAATAAAGAATGCTGTCTATTTTTAAAAAATATGGGAACCTTATTTTACGATCATCCCTCGTACAATAAATTATGTTACTACGTATGATTTTTCTCAAACCTGGTATTATCTATTTTTTTTTTGAGCGCAGGTACTTTTCTAAATGGGTTGCTTATTTTTTAGTGTTGTGGGTAGAGTCAAAGAAATTTTTTCTATACCTTGTTTCTACCAAATCTTATTTTCTGCGACTGAAATCTGTTCCTGTCTTTTGAAAGTTACTGTGGTAAGACAATTGTGAAATTGGATTAAACAACAAATATTAGAATTGTGTAACTTTAAGGTAAATACAACTACAAACACACTGCCAATGCTATTATATTCTTCTTGTGTTCTATTTCAAATATTTATAATATGTTGGCTTGGTCAGGAAATTAAGTCGGAGGTATGTACGTATATAGGAATGGAATGTAACGTCATGTTTGGACAAAAATAACTTACACTATAGTGAAGTGTATACAAAATTTAAGGCATAACTTTATTCTGAAGGCAACATAAATATTTTTTAGAGTTCGGAGATAATGGAAGCTTGTTATATGACTGATTGGTATACCTGCAGTACTTCAACCAGAAAGATGCTATTTATTATCATGGAAAACGCCAAACAACCGGTTGTGTTAAAAGCAGGCTATTTTTTTGAATTATCGTATGACACCTTTATAATGGTATCTATGTATAAATACGATCGCACATTTTACAGCCTTAAAGGAAATCAGGCATTCACGTTCGTCTTTTTTGCAGATACTTCGCACTGGTTATTCATATTACGCTGTACTAAGCCAGCTGTATTAGAATCAAAAACACTTTCCACAGCAAATTTTTATCTAATCACAACTATAAGAACATTGAAACACCTCAAAGAAGAATACTTACTTGTTAGCAATGAACGTAAATAATAACAAGTAGATAACAGATATATATGAACATCAACACACTTAACTCATAAGAAGCTAGTATGTGCAATACTCAATGTTTACTAACAATTAGCGCAATGGCGAATATGCAAGTCTTACAAACTTTCTGGAACCCTCCATAAACTACGTAATATAAGGCATGTTGCTATAGAAACTGCGATACCTATTTCAAAGTATCTCGTACGAATTGGAGATTTTGATGTTGGAGTGGATTTAAGCTGTATCATAGTGTAAATATGGAGGTACAAAAAGTATACGCTAATCTAAGGACTTTCAAAACTTATTCTTGGAAGACCGTACAATTGTTCCGAACATATGATCCAAAGTTTATAATGGTAACGTTTGGTTTTCGCCATCACCCATAGATAGAAATAACACCATAGCGATTAACCTGAACTTTTAACAAGAAATAATAGTCGTTCAATATATTGGTAGTTGATACACTGCAAATGATTGCTTTTAATTAAACATGCCACATGTTTCTATTATTACATAGGTTTCACATTAGGATGTAGAAAGTAAGTATTTGTTACTAGGTATTTTGTTTAGAATTTAAATGTACATATGTGTAGATATCAGCGTATGTGTAGATATCAATATATCAGCGAACGGAGATTTTCATAGATTTTGAGATGGTACTATGGGAGAAAAATTTATTCGCATCTTTCTCCTATAGTACCATCTCAAAATCTATCTCTTACAAAGAATGGGAGACGAGATACCAGTTAAACAGGTATGGGAAGCTAAAACAACAGACAAGAAGATACGAGGACGACCAAGAGAAACCTGGAACAATATAGTGGGAAAAATTCTACGAGAAAGGGGAAGACCATGGCAGGAGGCGGCAAATATGGCGAAAAACTGAAAAGAATATATATTGTTATGTGACAAATTTAATTAAAAGATTTGAATTGAGGAGATAATCTGTTTTTGTATTTATTTTAAGTATTTACTTACAATAGAAAAATGAATTTAATCTAATTACTTACAGTTATTGAGGCGTGTTTTTTTTAATGTGTGTGTGTGTGTGTAAAATCCTACTAATTGCTGGTTCCTTTTTCCCTCTTCTTCGTGAAATCCTCTTATTTTTTATTCCTCCTTCCCTCTGCTTCGTTGAGTCCCCTTGTTTGGAAGTCCTCTGATGGTTTTCGTCGGTTAAGTTTCTTCAAATGGTTTTTAAAAATTTCGTGACTGATTAAATATCGCTAAGAATCGTTGAATATCATTTATAGTTCACTTGAAATGTTTTTTATATATTTGCACTGGATACTTTCACGATGTTTTAACTTTCTTGTCTCAAACTTCCAAAAGTCAATCGGAAAGATGTTATTATCTGTCAGAATTGTTTTTGTTGCTGACTTCTCTTTTTTTTTCGTCGTCCCTAACATTACCAATCTAATGACTTGACAATATATATATATATATATATATATATATATATATATATATATATATATATATATATATATATATATATATATATATATACATATATATATATATATATATATATATATATACTATGGGAGAAGATCGAAGAAGCATTGTTGTTTGATGGAAATCTTTGCAATATTGTTGACCTTATTGACAAACTGCTGATACTTAATAACTACTTGGAACCTAAGATTTACATTGCCCAGGTAGCTATTGAATAAGATTGACCAATTGCCGCCAACTTATACAGGGCAATTCACGACCATGGTTACATAGATAAGAATAGGAAGTCACATCTGGAAGCGTTTTAACACCGTTTTGGCTCCCTCACGAATTATTGTCTCTCAAAATAATAACATCAAAGGTAAGTTTCTCAGTAAATATTGTGTGAAGAAATTGAGTGTGTTCCAATTCCATTATTTTAAAGATGGACAAACCCAGTACATCGGAACTTCAGGATACACAAACTCCCTACCGGTGGCCATGCAGGTATTAATCGAATGTACAATAATATAAGAAAATACTATTATTGCTTAAAGCTAAAAGATGACGTTTCCAATTTTGTACAAAGGTGTGATGATTAACGCTGGCCACGAGCGGTACCGCGCATCGGCCTAGAATCAGTTCGCACCGAGAGGAACGTTCGTTCTCTGCATATAAACGCATTTTTTCCTCATGCCGTACTAGTTTTGCCGAAACAACAGTTGAAACATATCTAATGTTGCAGATATTTAACAGACATTATTCACTTTGTGATTTCACGGAGGACTCTTAAAATGGTAAGTGTTTGAGCACGTGTTATTTAATTTTTATTTAAAAGATGAGCGAAATTATTTGCGGCAGCAAACATCTCTATTAGCAGAATAACTCTAGTGGAACGCGAGGCCTGGTCGACTCTACGCTACTGCGCGGTACCGCTCGTGGCCAGCTTTAGTGATCAATATATCCCGTGGGTGGTCGCTAGGTGCCAAGTACTATCAATTTTAGATTTGTGTGTTCTGCGGCGCAACATTCTATATGTTTATACTTTTGACGACAAAAATGCCTACGTAAACAATAATTTTGTTGATAACGTTAATACTGTCATTTGTTTGTCAATGTTCGCTAAAAAGTAATGTATCGTAGTTATTGTCATGTAAAAATAATTCTAAACTAATGATTTTATTATTCTAGATATACACTGTACATTTTGATGAAAAACTAAAATTTACGAAACATTTTGCGTTCGTTGTATATATCTTCGGTACTTTCTTGGCGAGCCTGTTGTCCTTTTTCAAAGCTTGAAGGAGGGGTACTCTTCGGGTTTCTTTGATTGTAGTTTCTCGCATTTGACATTGTTAATTTTTTAGGATAACAAACCCGAATAATTTCAATTCTATTACTATGTCAATTCGTCATGGTATTTAATTAGAACAATGATCATATAATAAATAAGCAAATATCGGACATTTGTTTGTATCCTATATTTCTAAGGTCGTAGCTATGAGATACGAACCGTTTTATTCTCTTTTTATTGCGTATTGGTGTGCTTGTTACGATGGTTAATAATAATTAATGAACAACTGCATAATTGTATGTATACAGAAGAAAATACTGCCGTGTGTATAGATACCTTACCAGATGTGTATTACTTGTAAGTGGAATACATAAGACAAAAGATATGGCATAATTACACCATGCAGTACATTTCTAGATAATATTATTAACTCTCCTACATTCATGTAGGTTGTCATCTTTTATTTATGCAGCCATTGCTAATATACAGAGCGAACCATTTAACTTAAGATGGCCATGTATCGGGGAGCCGATAAATTAGAAGAATTTGTAATAAACTTCTTTGATGTCGAGAATGAATCAAAATGGCCATATTACATTTGGAGCTTGATCCCGTTTTCAAATTCGCTTCGTAAACAACAATAATAATTTTATTAGTGCTAAAAATACAATTATGTACTTACACACGTCAAAAATAATATTTATATATACAGCTTGTGCCACTAAGAATGCGGACCGGCGATATCTTGGAAACTACAATAGTGATAGGAAAAACATTTTCATTACTAAAGTGGCAAAGAGAAATCCAATGAAAATATTTTCAAATTCGAAGTATGACCGCTAGGGGGCGCACTTGCTAGGGTCAACCGTAAATTTTAAATTAGCTGGTAAAAGTTCCAGGATTAACAATAATTTTAAATGCTCCATCAAAAAGCTTAGTTAATTACGGTCAATGGTCAAGGACGTTTTGTCATATTGTGAGTAATAAGTGTAGTAGGCGTTGCCGAGTCATGTAAAACTAAACCTATCATAATTTCTGTAGCTTTTACCCGAACTAAAGAAGTGCTTGAAAGGGCATTCAGCATTGTTTTAGACGTCGTAATTTGTGTGCTACCCGTTAATGTTCAAGAAACGTACCAGATGGCGTTATTCCCTACTGTATGAGTTTTTCTCAATTACCTCTAAAAATTCAAATTCAACAATATGCTTTTTTGTTGTGTTTGAAGAGTTTTGACAGACTAAAGTAATGGCGAAAACCGCATAGTGATATCTTTTTCCTTTTTCCAGATAATAACGAAAACAGGCCATTCTCAGTAATAATTTCCCTATTAGTTACAAATACCTACTTAATAATATCGAAATTTATCTTAGTTGGCCATGAAACAAAGGAATGATAACAATAACAAAATGTAGCAGTTACAAAATAAACAAATAAATGACAACAATGCAAAACTAAGACAGTACCAATAGCATATAATATAGTGTTACTTGAAATTAAAATAAACAATAACTTAAATTTATTTTAAATGTTTAAACTGTTTGCCGTCATTATTTATACGCAGATTTAGTCTACGACGAGTGCTAATAACGACTGCTTCGACCTCTACTCTTCGTAGGCTGGCGGTATCATTATGAATCGGTTGAATCAACTTTCATCGTAGGACGTATTTGGTAAACTAGATGTTTTATCCTTCCCCATAAATAAAAGTCAAACACAGTCAGATTTAGGGATCTACCTGGCTATGAAAAAACAGATCCTCTTCCAATCCACTGATATGGAAACGTATTATGAAGATAGTCACGGACGATTCGTAAACAATGAGCTAGACAGCCGTCATGCAGAAACCACCGTGTTTTTCGAGTTTCCAACGAAACATCTTCTAAAAGTATTGGTAATTCGTTAAGTGAAATGTTTAAGTATGTTCCGCTGTTTAAGTTGCCTTCAAAAATGCTATACTCCGCCTATGTTGAGGATCAACCTCTCTCATCCAATGAAGATTTTCTCTGGACCAGTAACGCATATTATACAAATTTACCGGCCCATAATTAGCAAAAGTAGCGTCATCAGTCCACAACACGCAGTGAAGGAAGACAGCATTTTTATGGTAGATATCTTTTAACAAATTACAATTATTGAGTCTATGATCAAAATCCGTATGAGTGTGACGGATTCTCTATTAGGGTGCGATGAATTGATGACTTACTTATACCTACAACGGAAGACATTTCTCTTCAACTTCAGCATACGCAAGGACATTTATCACATTAGCTTCAGTTCCAGCTACACGTGCTCTAGTATGATTTCCACGAGGCTGAATATACCCTGTTTCACGTAATCGTGTCGCAAAACGTTAGAATACTTCTCGGCTGAAATATTTCCTTTCTGGATACTTAACGGCATATTCACATTCAACAATACATGCGTTTTCAAAATATTGAAAATACACTGCAAGCATATCATACGCCTCTGCATTAGAAAACGACATTTTTTGTCATTCAACGGCTAAGCAGTAGTCTTTAAGGGCCAGTGTGCAGTAAAATTCTATGTACTTGTCACAATTGTCAAATAAATAATTGTTTCCATAGCATGCTAAATTCTGCTGTTGTATTTAAATCATACTAGATTTTGTTACCTTTATTTGAAAGTTATCAAAAACAAACAGTCATATTAAACTAATACCGATACAATTTTGTGTGTAAAAGACTAAAAGTTATCATTCCTTTGTTTCATGGCCAACTAAGATAGGTTTCAATATTATTAAGTAGGTATTTGTAACTGATAGGGAAATTATTACTGATAATGGGCTGTTTTCGTTATTATCTGGAAAAAGGAAAAATGTATTACTATGCGGTTTTCGCCACTACTCTAGTCTGTCAAAACTCTTTAAACACTTCAACATAAGAAAAGCATATTGTTACATTTGAATTATTAGAGATAATTGGGAAAAACTTACAGATGGCATTGTTCCTATGCCATCTGGTAGATTTCTTGAATATTAACGGGTGGCACAAATTACGACTAAAACAGCGATGAATGCCCTTTCAAACAAGTCCACATTTCTTTAATTCGGGTAAAAACTGCAGAAGTTATAGCAGGTTTAATTTTACATGATTCGGTAACGCCTACTACACTTATTATTCACGATATGACAAAACGTCTTTAACCAACGTGGTGCGTAATTATCTAAAAGTTTTTTGGATAATTACATGTTTGGAATTTAAAAATATTTTAATAACATTTCTCTTTGCCGCTTTAGTTATGAAAATGTTTTTCCCGTCACTATAGCTATTGTAGTTTCCAAGATATCGCCGGTCCCCACACTTAGTGGAACACGCTGTGTATATTGTTATGTTATGTTCAACGTTGTATCTACGACAACAACAACTTCTCTCGGTTGTCACTTCGGTACTGACCAAATGTCAGGCTGGCCATTCGTTGGTAGCTAAATATTCCTCTTGCGGGGATAATTGGAAATTTCTTCGTTACCATTCCCCCTCAACCAACCGTCTCTGTAGCGAGGACATTATATATAATATATAAGTCCAGATAATGACGAGTGTGGGGTATCATGGACAATTCTACTCATTTATCAATCTTCCTATTAAATTATTTCTTCCAAATTAATGTAAAAATCGTCTGGAATAAGCAACAGCATAAATTGCAAAGCACAACAGATAATATTTCATCAATTAAATCTTTATCTGAAAGGTTTCTATAAATAAGCAGTGGATTTTCTCGTTTAAAGCTTGTTGGTGATAGTTCGTACCACAGAATCATCAACATACAACCTCCTGGTTAAGTCACTGCATTCGTTCTCGTATGCTAATATCATTTGATTGAAAGTCATCGAAAAGTTAGTTTCTATTTGAGTTAAATTATCAACATTGGCCGTGAAAGAAAACAATCGCCGGTCTTTCGGGATTTAAAATAAAAGAAAGATGAACGACGCCATAAATTTTCATCAATCTTTATTCGGCCTTGGTTGAATCAAAGTTTGTCTTAAATCCAATCCAAAGATAAGTGTTCGTTGTGTATTCAAAGTCTTTATTAGAAAAGAGAAAAGGGTTAAATATCCAGAGCAGGCAGTTTCTGTAGTGGGTATATAAACAGAGGGTTTATATATAGTGGCATCGTTCGAAAGTTTCAAGGTTAGTTAAATTTCAAATCTTAAAATTCGTTAATTTGATTTTACTGAGTTGCAAATTCATTCTAAAATTGCCGTAAGGGTATCTAGGGATACCCCTGAACCTACAAGAATCATTTGTTAAAGTTAAATTAGAAAATTTAACAAAATTTGAGAAAAACCCCCGAGAAAGATATATATATATATATGTTACAAAGGTTAGAATGAAAATGTTTGCAAGCTGTATAAAAACTATACAAATCGCTTATCAAAGTGACTGCTTCTGAAAATATATTTGGGTCATTAAACTTGCTTCTTTTCACTGAAAGGCCGATATACTCAAGTTAACTAAATTTATTTTAAAGAAAATTTCCTGTAGATTTTGATTAGAGTGCCTATAATTTGATTATCTCACTTAATCGCGTCGCGCAGTGTAGGAATGAAATATAGCTTATAGGTTGGCAGTATAGAATTTATTTATCAAGATTTTGTTCTATGATAAAGACAAGTGTTGTTTTTTTAAGAAAAGAATAGGTGGTAATATTTTAAAATTGGT
Organism: Dynastes maya; assembly: GCA_029619315.2. Classification (NCBI taxonomy): domain Eukaryota; kingdom Metazoa; phylum Arthropoda; class Insecta; order Coleoptera; family Scarabaeidae; genus Dynastes; species Dynastes maya. Next base: position 73,765,122 of record JAROYE020000001.1, read on the forward strand.
ACACGACATGGAAGAAGAATAACTTGCAACATACCTATGGAATTGCTTTGAACTACTTTTGAAAGAGACTTAATAAACTTTTGGTATCAGTCTCATGCTTTACTTAGCTGAAGTTCGATACAAATTTGAATAATTAAAATTCTTTCTTTTACCTACAGCATTTTTTATACTGTCAGTAATTTGCTAAGATAGCGGGACCCTACTATGTTTGACACTTTCACTTCATGCTCCACTTAGATTATAGTGGAAGCATGCACCGCGCTTGTTTCTAACATCCTCTATAGTTTGAAGAGAGAAATGTAAATGCGATTCTAGACTGAATTTTAATGGATATTTGGACTAAATCGTACTTCTAGACGAGCTATCTTGATTGAAAGTTAAGCGTGCGAGGAAAACCAAGGAAGACGAAGTCTTTATACTGGAAAAGTACACCATGACGAGCGAAAGCATTCGTATCACCTTTGTGTGGAAGGAGGGGGAAAGGGTGATGCTAGGACATCACTGTATATTGTTCTTGCGTATGGTGTATACATATTAGCATGTAACTATTCCCACACTATTCGCATACAATATGTGTATAAAAGCTAGTGCAATCAATAGAATATAACAGACAGTTTACTTCAATTGTCGAACAATCATGACTGAAGTAAGTTGCCACATAGAGAGAAGGTCGCTTGTTGAATCAACAAAAACTTTTTTATTGAGATTTTTTGCTTGTACGAGCAACAATATTTGCCAGTTTAACAAAGCACTTACAGCAACATAAATTTAATTTTGATTTTTTTCATCAACACAACAGCGTTTTTGATTGGAAAAACAAATAACGCTCGACGACACGACAATTTTTCTATACTAACGTTTTTTTCGTTGATGGAACTAAAATGTATCGTTAGCATAACAAAAATAAATTTTCAAATCAGTTACTATTTATACACAACTGTGCCACGGTTTGCCACAAGGAGTAATATTTTGTTCAATAGCTGGTGGTGATATTAAGATGATGCACCATTTTCGGTTTTATTTGGAGCTATACTTATTTGCTAGCTTGTTCTTCTTCTTCATTAATATGTGTTTTGTGTAAACGGTAAAATGTGTGACAATGTGAAACAACTGCTGCAAGAATGGGGATTAGGCAATCTAGTGCCCTCCTCTGAAGGTAAGTTTAGATTTACATTTAGTTAATTAGATCTTATTATATCTATTATATAAACAAAATTAGTGATCTCGAAATTATTCTTCAAAACTCTATATAATTCCATGTAACGCCCTATTAGAAAAAAATATACATCTTATATTTATTTTTGTAATATTTTTATAAAACAAAAAAAAAATCGGTAGAAATACTACAGTTTCCTTAGCTTAAACTTCCTTATAAAACAAATATATTTGGAGCAGTAATAAGCTAATAAATAAAATTCAACGAAACGCCTGTATTGCACATATGTGGAAGGTTATTTTGTATGCTCTTGCTCTTTTTGGATTCCTGTTAAGCAACCAGCATTTTGCAATTATTTGGGGAAGCAAGAAGCAGAAAATGTAGTAAAAAACGCTAGAGTTAAAAACTAATTAGATAATAATGTAAATGTTTTTCTTGATACTTGAGAAGTATAAGATTTTTTTGAATATGAAGATCTCCTTGGAAACCAAGAAAAACGGATTCATTGATTGAGAGGAATATCTTGCGGACGTCCCGAAAGAATCCTCGCTTCACTGCCCGGCAAACTTATGAAGAAATTATTGGTCCTGGAATGCCAAATCTTTCTGTGGATACGGTAAAGCGTCGTCTCAGGGAAAGAGGACTAAATGGCCGTCGTCCTGTAAAAAAAACCTCTAATTTCTGCCAAGAACAAGAAGGCCAGAGTGCGATGGACCAAGGAATACCTCAACCGGACCCGCACTTAATGGGAATCTATTATATGGAGCGATAAAAGCAAGCATCTTCTGTTTGGAATGGATGGTGTATCTTGGATACGACGCCCCATAATCACTAGGCATGACCCTAAGTACCAACTGCTAACTGTAAATGATCTGGGGATGTTTTAGCGCGCTCTACATGGGACCTCTTGGATCCAGGCCAATATGGATAGATTCATGTACGAGGATATTCTTGAAAACCAGATGCTTCCATTTGCACGAAGAACTCACGGACGTGGCTTCATCGATCAGGACAACAATGATCCGAAATATCAATCAAGGCTAGTCTGCGACTGGTTCGCTCAGAAAAGAGTTCAGCGAATGGAGTGGCCCAGTCAATCCCCTGATCTAAATATTATTGGACACGTCTGGAATGAACTGGAGAGAAGGCTTACCGGCAAAAAAGCCACAAATGTAGCCGAAACATTTGCCCAATTAGAGAAAGAATTGAAGAAAATTGACCCTGTTTTCATTGCCAAACCAATAGTCTACTCCGCAGATATCAAGCTGTTATCGACGCAAATTGTGCTGCCACCAAATATTAGGTCTATTGTGAAATATTCATTCGTATTTAGTGTGTCTCAATCGTGTTTTCCTTTGTTATGACTAGTTAGGTTTATTCGTCAGATTTTCTGATTTGAGAAAATTCAAAAATATTGCTATTTTGTTAAAGAAGAATAAGTTTTTATTTAATAAATACTATTACAAAGAAGTGTATTCTTGTTCTGTAAATTTCACCGAGATCCGTTGGGTTTGAGGGAAATTACGGTCAAAAAAACCAAATTGTGATATCTTTTTGCACGGTACCGAATATTTAGGGTTTAATAACGAGATTACTTGTTTCCATTGATATTTTTTGTTGCTTGATGCAGAATGCATGCATTAAATCAATAAAAATAGCTCAGCCTATTTTGTTAAAGACAATGTTTCACTGTATGCAAAGAAGACAACTTGTTACCGTTACAAAAATGTTGTTGAATCAACAACTGACCTTCTGTCAGTGCATCTTTATTTTATAAAAAAAAAAACTAACTTCATCTTTTTTTAGAGGTTAAAAGTGACCGATATAGGGCGAGATGGCAAGAAAATCCTGTGGATTTTCGGTTTCTATTATGGGAGAAATTTTAAAAAGCACCGTTTCCATAGGTTGCACTCTATCGCAAGCATATGTATACTTCTCGGATGTCCTATTCTTATGATAGCAAATGTAATTGTAAACGGCAATATTGCATCCTTTTTCGATGCATCCCTCTTTATAATTGGTGGGCTCCGGGTATGCTCCAAACTAATAATTCACTCCCTCAATTTTCCGAAGCTACACCGTTTGGAAAATTTATTGGACGAAAAGTATATTTTTAACATACAAACCGTTGAGCAGGATCGATTCATTGTGACCGCAAAAGCTACTTATCAGAAAATTACAAGAATATTTTATTATGCACTTACTGCAGTAATGGTCGTTTTTATCTTATGTCCCTTCGTAACGAAATACAATCTCTTTGTACCTATATGGATACCAAATTCGAGCCCAGATGAGAGGGACTTTGTTGGTTATACTTATACATCATTATTCGGAATACTTGCGACGTGTATCTATCCATCATTAGATGGCATGATCGTGGAATATACGTTCATTATACGTGCTCAATTTCAAATACTTAAAGAGAATTTGAAGCATGCGACTGCTAGGGATGTTAACGAAGATTCTGCGACTCAAGAGCATAAGATACAAGAACGTTTGAGAGCTTGTGTAATTTACGAGAACGCTATATTAGAGTAAGTAGCTTAACACATTATATATCGCGTGAATGACACTACCATTGCCAAAATGGTCTCGTCATTCTTATGAATGAGACGGTACGCAATGTGTAAACATTTTGCCAGTATATGAACCCTATCCCAGAAAAATTACACCACCCATCAGATGCAATTGAGTGTCAGGGATGAAATGTAGACAAATACTAATTTACCAATGAATAATTATAAAAAATTTAATCCTGAAAAAACGATGTATTTGTGTGTTGTGCTGCAACTCCTATCAACATTTGTGCACTTCTTTTAATTACGATATTGCTCGCGTTGCTACTTGTGGTATGTATGGGTGTGTGAACGTTCTATTTAGATACCTAAATCCACACTCACAAAATACTTCATAATAAAAAGCAGATAATGAAAGTGAGTAATATGCCTCATTATAATGTTACTAAGCTTTATTACAATTATATCACCTTTTCACATCCGGTATGCGCTTTTTAATACATATTATTATACCTCTTATTAAAAAACCTAGCTGTCCCTAGATAATGGAAAGTACAATAAATTATGTTGCTACGTATGATTTTTCTCAAACCTGGTGTTATCTTTTTTCTTTTGAGTGCAGGTACTTTTCTAAACGGAGTGCTTATTTTTTAGTGTTGTGAGTAGAGTCAAAGAAATCTTTTCTATACCTTGGTTCTGTCAAATCTTATTTTCTGCGATTGAAATCTGTTCCTGTCTTTTGAAAGTTACTGTGGTAAGACAATTTTGAAATTGGATTAAACAACAATTAGAATTGTATAACTTTAAGATAAATACAACTACAAACACACTGCCAATGCTATTATATTCTTCTTGTGTTCTATTTCAAATATTTATAACATGTTGGCTTGGTCAGGAAATTAAGCTGGAGGTATGTATGTAACGTAATGCTTGGAAAAAAGTAACTTACACTATTAGTGAATTGTATACAAGATTTAGGGCATAACTATATTCAGAAGATAAAATGAATATTTTTTAGAGTTCGGGGATAATGGAAGCTTGTTATATGAGTGAATGGTATACCTGCAGTACTTCAACTAGAAAGATGCTATTTATTATCATGGAAAACGCCAAACAACCGGTTGTGTTAAAAGCGGGCTATTTCTTTGAATTGTCGTATGACACCTTTATAACGGTAACTACTGTACATTTTACAGTCTTAAAGGGAAAGGAGGTGTTCAGGTTCGTCTTTTTTGCAGATACTTCGCGCTGGTTATTCATATTACGCTGTACTAAGCCAGTTGTATTAGACACAGGACCACTCTCCACATTACCAAATCTATTTCAACAACAGCACTTTTACTAATCACAACTATGAGAATATTGAAAGTCTGCAGGGAAGAATACCTACCTACTTATTGTTGTCATTGCTAGCAATAAGCAGGTATTCTTCTCTGAAGACTTTCGTAAATAATAGCAAGCAGGTAACAGATATATATGAACATCAGCACACTTAACTCTCAACAAACTAGTATTCACGTTGCGACACTGAGCGGCTGTACATACGGGCTTTCAAGTGCAACAGTGGAATACTATGTACATATGTGCATCGTGGCGATTGTGATTCAGCGCCCGCATCCCCCATTCCGCATCCCCCTTCTACGGTTACACTCGTCTCACCCAGCAGCGTATGCCTTCAGTGCGTTAACAGAGGCAGTAGGCATAATTTTGTTGGGACAGAGAACGATTACGGAACTTACGTATTATGTATTCGCTAATTATGTTGAAAATGAGTTCTCATATATATGTTGTTGCTGCTAGGAGGCGTATACGAAACCAAAAAGTAATTCTAAATAAGAAGTGAAAAGTATTCTGATGAAATAAAAGAAAAGAAAAATAAATACCCTACATAATTATGTACAAAATAAATAAAAATTCTAAACCGTTCTACGACAACGCTACTAGCGGTATCTCCTCTCGCATCCGCTCTGGCTCTGTCGAACGAACTCGTGCTGGCGAATATAATCGATATATGCGTTGTTGTCGAACTGTGTTGTTTTCTTCATGTTGTATGTACAGCCGATCTGTGTCGCAACGTGTATGTACTACTCAATGCTTACTAATAATTAGTGCAGTGGTGAATTTGCAAATTTTACAAAGTTTCTGGAACCTTCCTTAAACTACACACAGAGAAATGGTTTCTTGTATCCAGAAAATAGAATTTCTTGCAAAAATCAGTCTCTATTCAAGAAAATATTTTTATTTCAAGACTAAAAATGTATCATATAAGAAAATCATTTTCTTAAAATTTTATTTGGATTAAATAAATGTTTTCTTAAGGTTAGAAAATCAAGAAAATCCAAGACAGAAAAATGTTTCTTCCAAGTAAATCATTTAATTTCAAGTTAAGAAAATATTCATATTAAAGGTAGAAATGAAAAAATGGTTCAGATCTCACAAAGTTCTATTGAGAAATTAGGCGACCAGTTTCGTGTTCAAAAAATACATCATCGGGTCAGCTACAAGGATATCCACTAAAAGAAAGATTACAATAATGAAGAAAAACCTAAAGTTAATAATTAAAATTAGGAACAAATGAATGAGCTAATGAAAAAGTTTTTTTTTGTATAGGTTACAGTATAATTAGGTTACTTCTTTAATAATCTAATTAAATAGAGATTATTCTTATGTAGTTTAATAATTCATGAGTTAATATTTAAGTTTATTTATCCCTTTTCTTCTTATTATTTATTGCATATTAAAAGAAAACTATAATTAAATTAGTACACGTGGTAAATATGTAGTAAAAAAAAAGAAAAAAAAATTACATTAACCAGTATCTTTTGAAAATGTTTATGAAACGAGAGATACAAGAGCAATGACGCCAAGAGCAAGAAACTATAATGCTTTTCTCTTCTCTGATTGTTTCTGCCAGTAGTGATTGCATCAATATCAAGAGCTATTAGCATTATCTTGGTTATTTTTTCTAGGCACTTTTTCCATGTGTACTTCTATATTAAGTTTACTTTTGTTTGAACATTATTCTGTAGATAACCTCTACCTTAATCTTTTTAAAATCACAAGCAATGTGAATAATTTACTGCATTATGAACGGATATGTCGTACTGTTTTAAACAAGGTAAACGTAATTAATAATGTGCATATGAATAAAATGCATTTCAAGAATTCTAAGTAAATAAATGCTTTATTTTAAGAAAATGAAACTATTGATTTATGAACAAAATACCTAAACGCTTTCTGGAATTAAGAAAATATTGTTTTGTGTTACAATGGCCATTTCCTTATACTAAGAATCGCTTTCCTCAAACTTTCTGCAAAGTTTTCTTGAAACAAGTTAATAAATGTCTTAAGCAAAGAAATACAATTATTTCATTACAAGTACATACTTCTCTTAAGCGGAGAAAGAAACGCTAAGAAAATATTTCTTTTGATTTAACAGTTATTGCATTCTGGATAATTGAAACAGTAATTGTCCTGAATTAAGGCGGACAGTTTTGATACAAGTAAACGTTTCTCTGCGTGTACGTAATATAAGGCATGTTAATGTAGAAATAACGGTCCCTAAGATTTAATGTTCTGCGATTTGAGAAATCAGTGGATTTAAACTGTATCGCAGCGTAGATATGGAGGTACGAAAAATATATGCTAATCTAAGGACTTTCAAAACTTGTTCTTGGAAGACTGTACAGTTGCTTCGGACATATGATGGAAAGTTTATATCGGTAGCGTTTGATTTTCGCCATCACTATTAGATAGAAATAACACCATAGCTGTTAACTTTTAAAATGAAATAATAGTGGTTCAATACATTTCTAGTTCAAACACTGCAAATGATTGCTTTTAATTAAAGATGACGCATGTTTCTATTACTACATAAGTTGTACATTAGAATGTAGAAGGTAAGTGTCTATTACTAGGTATTTTGTTTAGAATTTAAATTTACATATTTGTTCAAGATATCAGCGAATAATATTTATTATTGATAATTGCTTGAATTGCGCTTGCTATTTTACATATTAAGAATTTCTGGTCTGTATTGTTATATATTGTTGTTATATATTTAAACATTTATTGAAAGCGATTATTCTTTCACAGTTTGAATTATTTTAGTTCATGATAACTTGTACGCATGAGGAATATCTAATTAAGATATTCTCTTTTGTACATTTCGTCGAATTAATTGCTACAAACGCCGATTATGTTGTACGATTTAAAATATTGAAATGGCATTGCCTTCCACAGGACACATTGAGGAGCCGAAGACGGTGAAACGCGTCTATGTATGGTGGATAGGTGATGGATTTTTAAATTTCTATTTTAATTCATGTTTTTATCGAGGCGAAGCAATGTTGTTGCCCTCTTCCCTCGAAGTTCCCCAACTTCATTATTTTATCTTTGTCTTACACATTAAGATTTATGATATTTTCGTTAATAAGAAAGTCCAATGAACTACGTACTCAGTGACACACTAAATTTACTAAGGTAAAGAACCCGCAAATCGTACTTGCGTCCCTCCAAACATGTCCGTCATGATTGACTTACATAGCTGGTAATAGGAAAAGTATTTTAATTACCTTACTTTTAATGACTTTTAATTTCGTAGGAATATGTAACTATAGAAATCTAAAGAAAAGATTTGGAAAACGGAAATGGAAAGGTTTAAGAAGTATTCATGGCAGTGAATATCCAAAAAGTATTGTACATGAACTAGACTTACAATGAAGCTATAATCAGAATAAAAATCATCAATACATGATTTTCTAGTTTTCTTGCAATTAGATTAGTGTACATTGAACCAATAAGGAACCATGGGGTTGTCTTTTTTTCATTAACTTAAATAAATAGAAAGTACCAAAGAACAATTTAAAGCAAACATTACGCGATGATAATGATTAGAATGAAATTTAGAGTGATTTCTGTCTACTTTAGATTTAAAACTTAATAATAATGTTCTTTGTTAGAAGATACCAAGAATTTTCTACAATGTTGGCTCACATGCAGTGTTATTGTTTTACACATAATTAATTTAAATTCTGCATACATAGGGTTCTTAACGTTTAACAAATTCAAATAGCAGTAGCTAAGTTAAAGAATTTTAAAAACTCACCCATGTTCCAATTAGAACGTTATCAAAAGCAAAGATAAAATAATTAAACATAAAATAATAAACCCATAAAAAAGTTAAAAAGGTCAGTGATGCAATAAATATTGTTTGTACACAAAGGTAAGTGCCTCTACTTCTTAAGAAGTGAAATTACAAATTTTCATAATTCAGCGAGAGAAGCCAAAATATTAATTCATTAGTAGTCTGGGCAAACAGCGGTAACAGTCAGTGTAGTAGATATGTGGTGCGGAGTCGGCAATTATTTATTTCACATGTTCACAGCGTTAGTACTAAATCGATGCTGTATGCGAGTAGTTCTGTATACATGTAGACTGTCGTAACTTATTTCCTAATTGTACGGTTATATTTGCTTTAAAAATGTCGCAGTTAGATACGTCGTGAAAACGACCAATGGCAGACACAGTTAAAAACTTTATAGTGGACATGCCGGACTTAATTTTTGATGGCGCTAAAATTCAATGTGTAGTTTGTAAAATCCCTTTAATGTGTTGGTCCAGAAGCCATTGTCAACACCACATCGAAAGCAAACAGCATTCTTCTGCAAAAAGGGGCATACGAGACTAAGAGAAATTTACATTTGATTTATGTGTTACTCTTATTTTATCTAATCTATCGTTTCGTTTACTAGACGAAGAAGCATTTGTCTCCTTCTGGAATGAATATGCGGATTGTAAATTACCTAGTCGGACTTCGATGCGAAATGTAGTGCCATTTGCTCGTGAACATATAGAAAAAAGAATGAAAACGGAATTGAAAGATAAAAAACTGTGGCTGTGTGTGGACGAAACAACAGATCGTCAAAAACATTCTGGTGGTTAATGTAATGGTACGTACAATGGAACCACATCGACCGTCATCCTCCTTCTTATTTGCTTCCAAAAGAGATAAATTGTACTACCGATGAGATGTTAAAGGTGGTGTTGAACTCATTGAACAAATTTGACGTTTCAACTAAGCAACTTTTAATGTTTATGAATGATGGTGCCGCAAACATGCGTTCTTTGGGCCGATCTCTTTAAGAACACAGTGGTAACTTCTTACATGTAACGTGTAAAATCCATACTCTAAATCTTGCGGCACAAACTATTCCTAAATGTTTTCCACTAGTAAATGCATTGATTGCTAGTACAAATGCAGTGTTTCTAAAGTCCTCGAAACGTACCCGACTATTTCACAAACTGTGTCCTGATTTACCTGAACCACCACAGCCGATTGTCACACGCTGGGGAACATGGTTGCAAACTGCGTTTTACTACAACAAATATTTTGATCAAGTAAAGAAGGTAGTTTTAAAATTCAATGCGACAGAAACTGCAGCAATCAAGAAAAGCCAGGAAATATTTCAAGATAGTCAGGTTAAAAGAGATTTACAAACTATTCACAACAATTACTTCGGACTAGCAGAGAGAATAGAAAAGTTACAAAATGTTTCACGCACAGTTATGCGCTGTAGAAGGCGAAACAAATTGGTGTGTAATACGAAAATTTGAAAGTGTTTTAGAGAAAGACTCCGATTTTCTTATATTAAGACAAATTTGTGAAGGTGCGTGTGAAGATGCGTTAAGTTGTTTCAAGGATTATTTTAAATATGCAAATATAACATCGTTAGATGTCGAACGGTCGTTTTCGGCATTAAAAAACATTTATTCCGCACGTCGTACTCACTTGACTGAAACAGCTGTGGAAACATATCTAATGATTCAAATATTTAACAGATGTTACCCAGTTTGTGATTTCACGGATGACTTTTAAAGCGGTAAGTGTTTCAGCAGATTTTATAATTTATTTCTTACCTTCTATTTTATGTGTAAACTTTTATGCGCTCGCCACGCCTCTGGTTGTTACCGCATATTTGCCCAGGTTACTAATAATAATAATTTTTTAACGTTCAAGGTATATAATGGACGATGTTAAGGACACATTTTATTTATTTTATTCTGTAAATTTATAATTTTATTTGTTTTATTTTGTAGGTTCAAAATTTTACTTGTCTTATTTAGAAATTCAACATTTCCTTTGTTTTATTTTCTCATAAATTCGTATATTTCATATTTATATTCATTGAAAGTGTAGAGTGTATGCGTTTAATGTAAAAATAGATAAAAAGTCGGTAACGCACAAATTAAGAAACCACTAATAGTAATTTAAATATCTGTACGATGGAGCTACCGCTAACCCATGTATTGGGAAGGAGCGCTAGATAAGGAGTTACTACCGAGGGAGAAAGCGTAAGTACCACGATTGTCATCCGTCGCTCCTTCGCTTATGCATAACATAGCGTTTGCCCGTGGGAGGGGACAGCAGCAGGAGAATACTAGAGGAGATAAATACATGAAATAGCGGGAGCGTTTGGGTAGCTGTGAGTTGTATGGCATTTTTTCTGTGGCGATCTTCTGCTGTTGCCCGACCAGACGGTCGGGCTCCGGTTGGGTCTGGTGGTGGCCCTAGTATTACACATATGGACGTTGTGATACATACAAATGCGTACACGAATTATGTACAGATTTAAGGAAACCGAATCATGCAATTAATGTATACAATATTTATGTACTTGCATGTTTTTATGAGAAATAGCACATGTTTTTATTTTGTTTTCTATGTAACAAGGTAACTGTTTATTTAATAAATCTATTTTTTATACCCACATACTGTGTTTAATTTAGCGAGCAATAGAGTAAAGGGGTAAATATACAAGCATTATTCACATCTAAACATAAGCAATTGGCCCTACCTCTTCACAATGAAGGTACACCGAATCAGACGATTGGGAGAACGTAACAGATGAAATTATAAAATATAATCTATACAGCATTGAAGTATTCACTAAAAAAATATAATTCTAATTAGAAATCAATTCGCTAAATAGGTAGACGAATTTGGAATTCGGTATAAATATCTTAGTACCAATTGCATTGACCGGATTGGTTGTGGGCTCAATTGATTGAGCTATTCATCATAAACTTGCGTTCGGGTAACAATTATCTTTTTCCGTTCTTCTTATGTCGTTTTCCGTTATACATTATTACGCGCGAGGGCTCATTTTTGAAGAACTCACCCAATCATGTGCAGTTAAGAGTATTTTTCTATTGTACGTCCATCTGTTGTATAGGAATAAGAAAGGACATTAATTTAGAATTATATACACTTTTATAGTTACCCAATAACATTTTTTCAGATATATTGAACATGCAGAAGTGTATTTAATGATATGCAATGATTAATGAAGTACCTTCCTTCAATTTGTAATGGTTGGAAGGCTGGAACTCTTGAGCTTCCCATGAGAAGCCGCAACTGATCTAAGGCAATTTTATGATTTTAGTACGCATGTAGCATATGTACGGTTATTGTTCTCTTTTATACATAATTTATTATATTCTGTATACACACTTTTATTATTTCATAACTGGTAGATAACACTGACACTGACATTAAATGCCACCAAGTTATACTATGTTTACAATTGATAATGCGAGTTCGGAAATTGTTACACAACGACGCACCGTTTATAACTTATTCAATATATACAGAGATAACGAACCAAACAACTGTTAATTGTAGAAAATAAATGATCATAATTTTCTGCTAAAGATTAAAGTACTTGTTTAGTGCATACGGAACAATTTCTCTTCCTTTTTTAATGCAGTTTTTACAGTTTTGCAATTTCATTATTTTAACTTTAAATTAAGGAATAAAAACATTGCTTATTATTATTATCTAACAAGGAAAGATATCCAACCCGCACTTTCAGAATTTTGCAAAACAACCTATCATTTTTCACCTGTGAATCCTTATTGGAAACATTAACGCGTTTTAGATGAAATTTCTTCTTACATATCCCCTAACAGCAAATATGAGGGTGGGTCAATATGTCTGGTGACTTTTTGAATGAGAGATAGTTTCTTCGGCAAAAAACGTTTTAATTCTCAACATGACTATGTTTTTAGCTCAATACATTTCGTTCAACGTTTCTCCAAATTTTTGATCCCCTCCAAATAATAAGAGTTATCAAGGCTCTCAAAATAGGTGTTCGTTTAAGCGATGATTTCACCGTTGGAACCAAGTCTCTTTCCGCTGAGCCACTTCTTCAGATTTGGAAACAGGAAATAGTCACTGGGGGTTAAATGCGGAGAGTATGGCGGGTGGACGAACAATTAGTATCCCAATTCTTGAAATTTCGCCGTATGCACCCATGTATTGTCTTGATGGAATAGCACTTTCTTCTTGGACAAATGCGGTCGTGTTTTCTTCAAATCGTCATTGAACCTGTCCAATAAGTTGCCGTAATATTCGCCGCTGATTGTTTTTCCCTTCTGAAGGTAATCGATGTGGATTATGCCGCGTGCATCCCAAAAACCTGTCACCATGACCTTGTTGGCCGACGCCATGACCTTGGCCTTCTTCGGCGCCGATTCACCCGGAGAAATCTACTGTTTCAACTGCTGTTTGGTCTTTGATGTGTTGTGATGCATCCATATTTCGTCGACGGTTATGAAATGGCACGAAAACTCGTCCGGATTACGATTAAACAACGTCAAACATTCCTTCACACGGTCGCGTATGTGATTAATTGTGAGCAAACGTGGCACCCATCTTGCGGATAGCTTTCTCATACACAAGTGATCATTCAAAATCGAAACCACTGAGCCATGTGATATGCCTATGGCTCGCGTTCTTTCAATCTCCGATCGGCCAAGATCATATCGTGGACTTTTTCGATTGTTTCCGCGTGTAGTGATCTCAATTGGACGTCCAGAATGTTCGGCGTCATTAGAGCTTGTACGATAACAACGAAATTCAGTAAACAACTTCTTTATCATTGATTCTGATGGTGCAGAGTCCCCATAGTATTTATCAAGCTTAGCTTTGGTTTAACTGCTGGTTTATATCTGCAAAAATTAATGCTTTATGAGCACACGAAATTCACTTTTTCCATTTTTGCCAAAATGCACGACGTTGTCTGCTGTCAATGGCTGTCAAACTTTGATGCAGCCTTTTCAAACTTTGACAGTAGTGGTTGACGAGAGCAGTGTCGCTTTTCAATTTGCAACACGGGAAATTGACAGAACCACGGACATACTGACCCACCCTAGTATAGTGGGCGGAATGAGTAACCAATGCACACACCCCGCATCATTCGTCCATCGCATCGCTGTGATCGTCGAGATATAATACAGTAAATTCCTATCTCGGTTAATTTTTGTCCATTTTCTTTGAATATACAAAAGCATTCTTTGAACACGATTTTACCAGTTTAGATTGATAACATTTATAATAAATCAACAAAACTAGCACTACGAATCGGGGTATTTTTCACATTTTGCAGTCAAATTCAAAAGACATTAATCAGACAGTAATATCACTGTAAAAACAGTTAATGAAACAATTAGTCCTATAGCTAAAATAAAGCAATAATAGAGGTAACACGTGTATTACCTCTATTATTACTTTATTTTATTATTTTATGTTATTCTTACAATATTAGGTTTTATTATTACACCAACGGTTTTCTTTTTACCTATGAATGAATTTGCTGCCAAAGACTCTTCCACTTATTATTTCTTGCCGTCACTAATTTATTATCATCTTTCGGGCTTTATTAAACTACTTATATATAACAACAATTCGTTTTGACTGTTCCAAAAGGGTGTTTGCAGATCCCTGTCTGCGATTATCATTAATTACATGTCATTATTATATCTTAATTAAAGCAAGAGCGATGAGCGATGACACTGATGACCAAAATAATTTACAAACCGTACTTACGAGTTGTATACAAGGTTCAATCGTATGAATTTGTGTCTATAATACATTACAAAAAGTCATTTGAATAGGTTGATAATATCTTATCGACTTTCAGATATCCACTTGGTATTTATTGCATGCATTAAAGATTATAATAAGTATCTATGTATTTAACAAGAGGCGAGATAGTTATGTTTTGTAAAGGAATTGTGTTAATAAAGCAAGTTCATTATAGAGTTGATAAATTTTGAAAGGGAATAATTTTTAGCTGTCTTCTTCTGGTTTTATGTTTGGAAATGTTAAGAAGAATGTACAGAAAATTTAAGCGGCTACCGCAATTTCAAAATAATGATAGATCCAAAAGGCAAATGATTTATGTGGAATATTTCATTGTTCTTCTTCAACATTGGATTATTATAATTGAAATTTCTAAAACTACACGGATAAAATGTCAAAGGGAATACTGTACCCTTGCAAATTGTGATCGCAGAATATATTTTTAATCAATGCCCTTGATCTATCCAGACGGGAACATAATATTGGCATTTTTCAGTAGGACATGTTCTATTTCTATAAATGATTCACAGAAAATAAGCTTAACATGCGCTGGTGTGATTATTTGCTTCTTGACAGATTTTGAACAAAACAGCATTGTGCTTTATGTACTGAAAAATTACCTTGAAAACATGAACATATTATCGTTCCAGCGGATCTTTGCACTCACGTCATTATTTAACAGTACTAGCAGAGACAAAAGCTTTGTTCGTTTGTATTGTTCGCGTTAGTTCTAGAGTGTGATAGGATTATGATCACGTGGTCGTTTTGATTGCTCAGAACTATTCTAAATGGGTATAAACGAACAGTACAAATTGGTATTTATATAGTATACATAACCTAAAAGATTGAGAATGGTGGCAATTGGCAATCGCGATAGCATTAGAAAATCCATATTACTTGTCTCCGAATAATTTTTATTTGAAGAGTTTTTCTCTAAATTACGCAGAGAAGGAATTATCTCCCAATCACGTACGTACTTGGAGTCGCTGTATATTTGAAAATAACCAAAATTAGTCCCAATTTAAATTGATGGGAAGATACTTACAAGCTATTGCAATAATAGAAAGTGTATTAGCCAATGATTTTTTATGTAACATGCGAATGTATATCGTACATGTAGTAGATCTATTTAATTATGACTTGCATTTACACATTAAATAAGATGGATGACGGGAACTAAAAATAAACAGCCACTCTAAAATTTTAATTACGATGAATTTCCCTAGTGTTCGCCATCCATAATCTGATGTATAGCAAAGCCCATCATTGGATCTAAATCACTCTAAATCGATTCATATTTTTATCAAACATATAGGTATAATAATTTATGTAATATATCTTTATTGATGCTATACTACTATCCAATCATTATTTTCCACTCATGTGTTGTGTTTGAACGCGTTAGGAGGTGCTTTGAAAAATGACTTCGACCAACGTTCACATGCCAGATGGAAAAAAAGAAGGTATATATCATTGATACGTTTAAATGCAAATTATTCACCGAATTAATTTAATTTATTATTAATTATAATATTTATATGTTTATAGTAATGTTATTGCAACTTTTACTGTATTAAAATTTCGTCATTTGAAGTATCAATTCACAGAGTAGGTATAATAGGTTTCAAAGGTAGCTTTTTATGGTCGCTTGTTTGAATTCAACTCAATCGTTATTCTCAATTTTGGTGTGATAAATTGAGAAAATCAATAGCATTGCTTTCCAGCTTTTATTAGAGTTAATTACGATATATTTAATTAAATTATAGCCTGATATGTTATAATAATTTTTTCATAGTGAATGTATGGGTACAAATTAAATCTGTACACATCCGTTAAGGACACGATTTTTCACTAGAATAGATGTAGTGGAAGGTTATTCGTAATCTAATTGCACCAATTTAACATTCCGGTAATGCTTTCTTAAATAAGGAAGCTGCATGAAATGTTATTTCCTTTAGAAGTTGTATGTATAATTATCTAGAAATAGATAAATGATTTTTCAAGGAATTTTTATTCAAATTTCACTATTTTATGAAAAGTAACCTTTAAAATTTAAATTTTAATCACGTGCTTTTAAAAACGCCATTGATTGGTATGTTGTCATTCGGTCGCCAGTATGCATGCAGAGAAACGTTTACTTTCTTATTCGCTGCTACACATTTTTTGCCACTGTAGAGAATGGGGTTAAAAAAAATAATAGCAACGGTAAATAAATAAACAAACACATTGATTTGCACACGTTTGTGGAATTTTGTATGAACTAACACGAACGTTCTTTCCCGCGCAATATTTCAATCCCGTATTAAAGCGAGTACGTATAGTGGTTTTCCATTCAGCAACTGCAGTAGTTTCGAGCTGCTCAAGTACTTAACGCTCTGCAATACTTTCGCTATGATGGAAGAACACCGCAAGAACACAAGTCCTTCTTCGTCCTTCCCCTCGAGTATTATTTACATACCACACTTCGCGCCGCGACATATCTGATTACGCGCTAATTTCGATAAGTCAAATACGCTTAAATAATAAAATGTCAAATCAAAAATTGTGTAGATCATGGGTAGATTAGGCTAAGCACCACAATTGACGTTTGATGTAGCACTTTCATAACTTACTCCTTTCATGGAACAGATAATTTGCACGTTTTTCAATGTTATGATAAGAATGTACATAAAAAATTAAGGGTTTTGAAATACAGATCAGTCCGCTCAACTAGATACACCCCCGTGTTGCGAAATCATCCGACCGCACTCGACGAAAATCGACAAATTCCGAGTAGGTGCACGAATAGTTTTGAATTTGACAGTTCGTAATAATGACGTTAAAACTTTATATGTAATTGTTCAATTGTAACGTTTTATTCAAATTAGAGTCATTACTAGAGCAACGCAACTGCGCTGAAAGCCGGTGGCGGACGCATAAAAGTTTACACAAAATAAATTAAATGTGATACGTGCTCAAACACTTATCGTTTTAAGAGTCCTCCGTGAAATCACAAAGTGGATAATGTCTATTTAATATTTGTAACATTAGATATGTTTCTAAAATTGTTTCGGCAAAGTGAGTGCGGCGTGAAGAAAAAGTGTTTTTGTATGCCGAAAACGAACGTTCTACATCTAGTGACGTTATATTTGCGTAAGTAAAATAATCTTTCAAATAACTTAACGGTTCTGTTGACGCACCTTCTAAAACACAAACATTTCTTGCGTCTTCTATCGCAAATAGCTGTGCGTGAACATGTTGTACTATTTGCAAAGATTCCACTAACGACACCGAAGAATTTTGTAGTTTTTCTATCGCATCCGCTAGTCCCACGTAATTGTTCTGAATAATTACCAAATCTGTTTTAACTTGACTATCCTGAAATTTCAAGCGGCTTACCTTGACAGCCGCAGCTTCCTTTGGGTCGAATTCTAAAATCACGTTCTTTATATTCTCAAAATATTTAAGATAATAAAATGCAGCCTCTAACCATGTTCCCCAACGAGTAAGAATAGGTTATGGTGGTTCAGGAATACCGGGGCATAGTCTATGAAATTCCCGAATATGTTTTAGGGATTTTACAAAGACAGCTTTTGTATGTGCTATTAGAGCGTCTACCTCAGGATAACATTTGCTGATACTATTTGCTACGAGACTGAGAGTATGAATTTATGTATGTAACATGCAACAAGTTAGCACAATGTTTTTTAAGAGATCGACCTACAGCAAGCATGTTTGCGGCACCATCACTCATAAACATCAACAGTTGATTTGTTGAAAGTTCAAACTTTTCTAATGTATTTAACACCAACATTGAAATTACTTCGGCAGTGCATTGTTGTATTCGTCTGGAAACTAGTAAAATTGAGGGTGACGGTCGATGTGGTTCCATTGTGCGTACCATTACATTAACCACAGAATGTTTTTTACGATCTGTTGTTTCGTCCACACATAATCACAGTTGACGCAACAGTTGACGCAACTCCGATTTAATTCTTTTCTCGACATGCTCACGAGCAGACGGCACAACTCTCTGTAATGTTCTCTCACTTGGTAACTTAAAGTCCGAATATTCATTCCAAAACGAGACGTATGCTTTCTTCCTTAGTAAATGAAATGGTAAATTACATGCAATAAACACATAAATTAAATTTAAATTTGTCATAATCTCGTGTGGAATTTTTTTTCGAAACATGCCCTGCACTATTTACGTGCCGTAGACAATCACTTTTCGACCAACACATTAAATCTATTTTACACACTACACATTGAATTTTAGCGCTATCACACTTTAAATCAGGCATTTCTGCAATAAATTCTCTTATTGTATCCAACTTTGGTCGTTTTCGCGACGTAGGAAACATTTTCAAAACAAACGTAGAACTACGATATAGTATACGACAGCGTAGATGCATACACAACAGATCGGCTTTCGAGTCACAGTTATACTGACGCTTATACCGAATTGTCCCGGCCATGTTTATTTTGTGTAAACTTTTATGCGTCAGCCACTGGCTTTCAGCGCAGTTTGCGTTGCTCTAGTCATTACAGCTTGTTGTGAAAAATCGGTGTTTTCTATTTCAATGTTAACAAATATTCTCATACGCCGCTCCGTGTCGATATTGGGTGGCAAGCAAAGATATACTGGACACTTTCGGTTACATTTCATCAGTTCAGTTCACACTTAATTTCAATAAGTGTAAATTGCATGCAAGCCAGGTCGTCACAGAAATTCAAAAGTTATTTAATAATGCGTCTACCCGGCAATAAAATAAGTTTTGATACATACGGTTGTTTACCCCCGTGCAATCATAAGAGCCAAAATTCCGTAATACTGAAAAACAAGAATTACGAGAAATAGGAGTATGTGCTCTTGCAGAACAAGATTTTACTCAATCTAATTATTCTATTATCAAACAGTGTAAAATATCCCCGAGACGTAATAGTTTATTAATGCGCCAATATTTAAATAACAACGCATATTATTGTTGGAAAAATCGTTTTGTAGACGTATTGCAATACAACATTTATGATTAAATGCATTGAAGACTGGAGTTGCTCACTAGCGCCAACGGGCAGTAGCGGAGGTTCTATACAACCCTCAGTATAACTGCGAGTCTCAACCAGATCTGTTGTGTATACATGTACGCTGCCGTAAATACTATTTCGTAGTTCAACATTTGTTTTGAAAATGTTGCCTACGTCGCGAAAACGACCAATGTTGGAAAAAGTTACAGGATTTATAGCAGAAATGCCTGACCTAAATTATGATGGCGTTAAGATTCAATGCGTAGTTTGTAATATCCCTTTAATGTGTTGGTCCAAAAGGGATTGTCTACGTTACGTAAATAGTAAACAGCATTCTTAAAAAAAAAATTGCACACGACATTATGACAAATTTTAACTTAATTTATGTGTTACCTTTATTGCATGTAATCTACCGTTTAATTTACTAGACAAGGAAGCATATGTCTTCTTTTGGAATAAATATTCGGACTGCAAATTACCAAGTCGGGCATCGTTACAAAGAATTGTGCCATCTGCTCGTGAACATGTTGAAAAAATAATTAAATCGGAGTTGAAAGATAAAAAACTGTGGTTATGTGTGGACGAAACAACAGATCGTAAAAACAGTCTGTGGTTAATGTAATGGTACGTACAATGGAACCACATCAATCGTCACCTTCAATTCTATTAGCTTCCAGACGAATACAACAATGTACTGCCGAAGTAATTGTAAAGTTAGTATTAAATACATTGGAAAAGTTTTAACTTTCAACAAACAAACTGTTGATGTTTATGAGTGATGGTGCCGCAAACATGCTTTCTGTAGGCCGGTATCTTAAAAAACATTGTGCTAACTTGTTACATATTACGTGTAAAATTCATGCTTTCAGTCATGTGGCAGATAGTATTAGAAAAGGTTATCCTGATGTAGGCGCTTTAATAGCGTATACAAAAGCAGTGTTTGTCAAATCCCCAAAACCTACTCGCAAATTTCACAGACTGTGCCCCCGTCTACCTGAGCCACCAGAACCTATTCCTACACGTTGGGGAACATGGTTACAGGCCGAGTTTTATTATCATAAATATTTTGAGAATATTAAGAACGTGATTTTACAATTCGATCCAAAGGAAGCTGCGGCTATCAAGGAAAGCCAGTCAAAATTTCAAGAGAGTCAGGTTAAAACGGATTTAAAAACTATTCAGAACAATTACTTTGGACTAGTGGTGGCAATAGAAAAATTACAAAATCCTTCAGTTTCGTTAGTGAAATCTCTGCAAATAGTGCAACATGTTCACACACAGCTATACACGGTAGAAGACGCAAAAAATGTTTGTGTTCTAGAAAGATTTGAAAGTGTTTTAGAGAATTTTAGAGATTCTGATTTTGGCACATTAAGACAAATTTGTGAAAGTGCGTCAACAGAACCGTTAAGTTGTTCCAAAGATTATTTTAATTAAGTAAATATAACGTCACTATATGTAGAACGTTCGTTTTCTGCATATAAACACACTTTTTCCTCACGCGGCACTCGGTTTGCCGGAACAACTGTGGAAACATATCTAATGTTGCAGATATTTAACAGACATTATTCACTTTGTGATTTCACGGAAGACTCTTAAGACGGTAAGTGTTTGAGCACGTATTATATTTTATTTCTGACCATTTATTTTGTGTAAACTTTTATGCGCCCGCCACTGGCTGTTGGCGCAAATTGAGCAATTCTATTGATTGATTGATTGATTAGTCAATTTATAGCTGTAGCGCTTGCCATGGCCAGAGCAACTCTATTGAAGACTGTAGAAGAGAACGTCTTGTTATCTTGTCAGCCTGACTACATACAAATATGACGATTAAATAGGCCTTTGCTTGCCTTACCACCCAATATCGATACAGCGGGGCGTGTAAAATATTCGTTAGCATTGAAATAGAAAACTCTGATTCTTCAAAACAAGCTGTAATGACTCCAATTTAAATGTTTTACAATTAAACAATTACATACGTATCGTTAAAGTTTTGACGTCATTATTGCGAACTGTCAAATTCGAAACTGCTCGCGCACCTACTCGGAATTCGTCGGATGCAGCCGGATGATTTCGCAACAGGGGGGTGTATCTAGTTGGGCGGACTGAAACCACCAAATCTGTAATTTCAAACAGGTGAAATGCACGCGTTATTGGTCAGCCCATAGACAACCAAGGTTGGTAGAATACATTTACTCTTAAGGTGTGTCTATAGTGAAGCTGTGATAGTCGATAAGAGCGACGACAAGAGCTGTGATAAGAATGACGATAAAAGCGTCGAAAACTGTGCATCGCGGATGGCGTTTATGAAGCTACGACAAGCGCGTCACTTTTCTTTTTTGATTTGGGTGTTTTTGGTTCCGCATAGGGGACCTAAGACAAATTTCGCTTGTTAAATTCTCGATATCCATTAAATCTAGAAGTGATAAAAGCGGATAAAATTTAACAGTTCGATTATACAGATCATCAGTAAATGCTCTTATACCCTGACCACCATCTCTGTTCACAGATGGCGCATAGCTCCAATATAAACACCCGCATGCAAGGCAATGTATCCCATCGCTTCGCTATTATCGTCGCTCTTATCGGTCAGAGAATGGCTGCTCTATAATACGCCCCATACGCTGAAAACTCCACCACAGTCCTCAGACATTAATCCCATAAAACATATTTGGGATGAGCTCGATCGTCGTATTCGAAAATTCGAAATAACAAGTAGAGAAGAACTGAAGCGTATTTTAATTGCAGAATGGTCCAAATTTGATATGTCTGTTGCAAGTAACTTAGTATATTCGATGCCTAGACGATTACTAGCCGTTATAGACTCTAAAGGGTATCCCACAAAATATTAGTTTATTGTTTGTACTTTTTAGTTATGAAAATATGCAGACTGTACGAACACTTTTTTCCCGGTACCTTTTGTTAGTGGTAGACATATACATGTTTTTGTTATAAATATTGTTTTAATTTTAAGAGAAATACTAGTATTTCTTGAAAATAACTATACTTTACAACATTTCAGTGTACAACTTACAATTATTTTGTTCAATTTTCAAGCATTACTAATATATTAACGCTTATACTTTGTAATTTATGTTGGTGCACGAAGATTTATTTCGCTCACTGTAAATAAGAGTACCTGCTAATCTGTTAATTACAGTTACCAAAATTCTGCGCCACTACACGACACGAGCTACCTCTACCTCACACGCTGACACTAGGCGTCTAAAAAAATTTCGTCTTGGATACATAACTATATCAGCAATAACCAATAACAAACATTTTAACTCCTACGAAAAAAAAACAAACTAATAACAGTTGAAATTGTTGCTAGGGTAGAAAACAATTAAACCTCCTATTTGCTTTAGGATAATTTTTACTTGAAATCAGTAAGATGTCAAGAAAATAATTTACTACACACAAGAAAGTGCATTTACTTCCATGCAGTATGTTTTTTTGATTAAAATAAATATTTTCTTCCTGGAAATAAACCAAGCTACGAAAATATATTTTCTTGGATCAAGGAAACACCTTTCTGTGTGTATACAAAAATTTATCTAGACATATGTACTGTTATTCTCGGTTCATTAAAGGCTATTCAAGTAAACTAAACAATAAAATGCGAACAAAACAGCATGAACAGTTTAAACCATAAACCAATAACACCATCATCCAGAATAAACACCCGGAAACAAAGTGAAACCGGTGAAAGTGCTTACAAAATCGAAAATATCGTGAAGTCGGCAAGAACGACGAGTAACACCATCTTCATATTGACGCATGAAACTTTTTAGACTGTCGTCGTATCTTTGGATTTGGATAATATACTTTCAAAAGGGATCAAGACACCAAAAATCAGCTAAGTTAAAATTGAAAGTTTTGAAATTTTTGGAACGTTTTTTTAACTATTATATATCAAATTATTTTGACTGGTAACATTACAAAAAAGCTGACTAAAAGCGTGCGTGTTTCATTTAAATTTGATATAAAAGATCTATTTTTCAGTGTTTGTGATGGAAATAGTAATTTATTAGTTTCTCATATATAAAAATCCTTCGTTTTCTATGTACTTTGTCATTATCATGATATGGAAAAAGGTGTAAATTTTCTATTTCAACAGTAACATTTAATAATAAGGAAATATTATAGGTAATATCACATACTATAAATATACGTGCTCGTAAACTGTCTTAAGTGAAGATACGTTTTAAACCCAATAATTCAGGACTCGGCTTTGGTGGTGGTTTGATGAGAATGCGTAAGTTAATAGATAATTGTGGGTTTTTTTAGTTATAATTTTGAGATGTTAGCAATTTATTAAAAGTCATCTTTATTCAATCTGGTAAGTTTATAGAGAAAATTGTTTCGTGGTCTTTATATTTAGTCGGGTATGTAAGTGACTGCATTATAAATAAAGATGCCACCAGTTAGTGCTACAGCAGTGGTATTACATTCGGGGAAATTGCAGTGCTCTGCTGCGATTTGTGACTGGATCTATTGTTTTGTTCGTTGTGTCAGATTTTTCATTGTAACTAGGTAAGTGTTGTACATTATATAAATGATTATAACTTATACATACTGGCTTATCGACAGCGCCCCTATATTACAACGCTCACGTCAGCAGTTTTAATTATAAAACAATATCATTATTCTACAAAATGATCATAAAGAAACGTTATCGAGATGTACTTTTTAATTATTTTTTACACTGGTTACAACTATATCAGTTAAATTTTGCTTATATCATATCAAGATTGCAACTTCAAATTACGTTTGACATATTTGACATTTTCTGTTCAAAGCGTAAAATGACTAATGTCTAACTCAATAATAATAAAGCTAGCAGAAAACAAATATTTCCTAGTAAATGTGAAAGAAGAATTTATCAAACAATTATAGCTAATGCTCAAAGTGATCTCCTTCGGTTTCAATACAAATCTTTATTCGTCGAGCTGTTGAGGCGTTGTGTCACAAACATTCTGAATTGCTTCGGTAAATTCTTATATTGTGGATGGTGTATTTTTAAAAATTGAATTTTTTAGGCGTGGAAAAATAAAATAATCTAAAATAGTTAGATCAGGAAAACGTTTAGGAAAATCTACTACACAGTTATCAAAATATTCATCTAAGAGGTTCATTGTTTGCAATGTTTTATGAGCTATGGCATTGTCTTGTTGGAAGTATCCATCCGTTAGTTCATCATGTAATTGGTTTAGAAAAGATTGTGTGTTGGGGCGTTATCGTTTTACAAACATTTTGAATTGCTTCGATAAGTTCCTGTATTGTGTGTGATGTATTTTTAAAAACTGTATTTCTCTGGGGTGGAAAAATAAAAGAATCTAAGATAGTTAGAGTTTTATGAGCTGTGGCATTATCTTGTTGGAAGTATCCATCCTTTAGTTCGTAATCATGCAATTGGTTTAGAAAAGGTTGCAACAAGTTATTACGATATCTTCCTGCGTTTACCATTTCATGAAAAAATAATGGACCAATAATTCTTCTCCGTGAAGCTGCTCACCAAACACCAATACTTTCTGTATTTTTTTGTTAATATTCGTTCATGTGATTTTCAAACCAATTGTAGTATTGTACTCTCACTACGTGATCCATGAGCTTGAGTTCTTGCACAACACGAATTTTATAGGGATATTTTTCGAGATTTTTTCTAAGAATATGTTGACAAGTACCATGTGATATATTAGCTTCCTGTGAAAACATTTTAATTGACTTTTTAGGGTAATGATTTATAATCTATACGCCTCTTCACGTCCGTAATAGTTTCGGCAGTTCTTTTCTTGAGTCTACCACTACCGGGTTTACGACATGCTGCACCAACTTCATAAAATTTTGCAACGCAGCGAATAATTTGTTGATAAAAAGACGAAGACGAAATTTATCCATACATATAATAGCATAGAATAAGGTCATTTCCTATTCTGCTGCTCTTGACCATTAGGAAAATAGCTTTCAATGATAGAAGCTTGGCGATGTGTAGTAAACATAACAAACAACAGAGAGTATCGGCACACTCCTCACCACACAAAATATTATTAATTAATTCGGAACAGCTGTTTCAAAGGCTCACTGGGCCCCCATTTTCAACCGAGTTACCGAATAAATTTGAACGAAAAAAACTAAAAACTTTTACTTTAATTCTACCATGCATGTCTATCCCTCCTCTCGAGGAAAAAAGAAGGGTATATATGTACAAATGTGTCTAAACATGTAACTGTGTATATCTATTTCCGAATACCTACTTTTCTATCGCTTAACTCTAACATGCTGGGTATATGTGAAACGGCCAAGGGTCTTATCCCGCTCTCGTAGAAAAGAGCGAGACGAAAGGAAGGTTACTTCCCGCTAATTCTCTATCTACACTTGACGCTCCTGTTCGACCGAATCTATAGCATCTCATGTGTTCATTAAATCTAGTACCTATCGCTCGTTTCGTTTGTCCAATATAGGCTTTATCACAGTCGTTGCATGCAATTTTATAAATTCCCGACCTTTCTTTCATGTCCGGTTTGTCTTTTGGATTACCAAGAAGGTTCTTATGTGTATTTCGTGAACTAAAACATACGTTCATGTCTTGTCCCCTAAAAACTTTACTGACGCCTTTCGATATTCTATGGAAGGGGATACTCTCTGTTGTTTGTCATACTACCCCACAGTCCTTGCTATCATCATTGTAGTAAACATACTTTAAAATTTATAAGATAGGTCAATAAACATCAAATACATAAAAAAACATAAAAAACAATTAAAAAAACACGGCCTTCTCGATTACGGTTTTTTTTATAATTATATAATTGATTTACCTACGCACGACTAAAATTAACAACACGTCATGATAAGATGATTACCTGCATAGAGTATTTTATCAAGCAGCGTTGTTAGCATTGTTAACTTTCCTTTGATTGATTACAATCTTTATAGATGCAACACGATTCTATCTCCTTGGATCCGTCATATTCTCTTTATCAACAATCATGTGTCAATTGCGGAAAATTTAATATCACTCTAATTAAGTAAATCATATAGACTGCGTACGCGACATTAAGCGAGATTCTATGTAGATAGGTGCTTATGAACTTTTTGAAATATGCATAAGCGCTTCATAAGATTACCGTATAATATATTTTCAAAACTATACGTGTAATTCACTGAAGATCGTTATCGTGAGGAATTTGGTAATATTTAACAAATATTATCTCTAACGGAAAATTTTCGAGTTCCTGGATACCGTGTTATACATTGATATTACATGATTATGCAGGTTTATATCTGATAATACGGTATAATTTATAAATATCTTCCTGCTATGAAGATACCGTTTTCTGTATACAGATAGACAATGTGGAATAAAATAAATTTTGACATTTTACAGTTTTATGAGAAACGTTCGAATAGGTCAGTTTTTAACTTAAAAGATGCGCCTCCTAAATCAAATTTAAGATATGCAGGATGATTCATGTAAGTGCAGTACAAGATAGGTATTTTTTTAATGGAACATCCTGTACATTTTTATATTTTTGAAGTCTCTGATGGATTTCAACGAACTCTAACGCTTGTGACTTAAATGAGCAAATAATTATTTGCAAGGTGGTTAAAGTCGGAAATTCTTTAAGAAACTGAAACTTTTGCAAAAACGTAAAACTAAATGAATTGAAGATTCTTAAAACTTAAAGGATAATTAACTATTGAGTGGCCAATTAGATCACCAGATCTTACGCCATTGAACTTTTTTCTATGGGGCGCTAAAATATATGCAACAAAGCCAGATAACATTGATGATCTCAAAGAAAGAATACAAACGGAAGTTTTAAAGAAAGTTAGACTGCAGTTTTACTGCAGATGACGTTATTGCCAATAAGTAAATGGAGCACATTTAATACGTTAAACAGTAACATTAGTTTAAATAAAATATTTCTATAATCCACAGTCTTAATGCCTGTAATTAATCAATCAGTTAGATCATAAGGCCGCTTACAATAATTATATATCGAATATTGAAAATTAGCTCGTCCAAAATTCAATTAAATTTAGGTCTTTTGTCAATGAAAAACGGAGGCTTACACGCTGAGTACCCCCTCTGAAGTCATGACAGCTTTTGCTGACTATTTCAAACGCGTGTACACCGCATCTGATGGGCAAGAGTATAGCGATCTATTAGCTGAGGATGATGATACAGTGGGCGTTGTAGTAAATTGCATCACTGAGGATGAGGTCCTAGTGGCGTTGAAGAAATCTAGGATTAGCTTACTAATGGGCTTTGGTGGAGACCCAGGCTTACTTCTTCGAGATTGTGCTGATTGGTGTCGCCACATCTTACCCTATCCCTGTGAGGTATGGCGCAACACAGGGTAGTCATTTGGGACCAATTTTATTTTTGCTCTTTATTAATGACATCAAACACCGCCTAAATTATTCCAGATTTATCCTTTTCTCAGACGATCTAAAGTTGTTCTCTTCTATCCGTTCTACTTCTGACTGTTGTAATCTTCTGATTTTGACAGTATTTCCACTTGGTGCAAAGATAACAACATGTCGTTAAACATTACCTAATGTAAAACGATCACCTTCACCAGGAAAAAGAAGAACATAAGTAGTTATCCTTACACAATCAATGACACTACTCTTGATCGCGTAGACCATATAAAGGATCTAGGTATATTGTTCGATGTTTCTTTAAGATTCCATTTACACATCGACTATATTACTTGCAGAGCTTTTAAACTTTGCGGATTCATCACACGTCAAATTAGTGATTTCACAAACATTATTGGAATAATAATTGGACATTTTCAATTTAACAGATAATTTGTTACACGAATAAAATTGTTGAATTTGTAACATTAATTACTTACTTTTTAGGCTTTTTTTTGTATTATTAGTTATTAAGAGCATGTCTCACAAACACTACGCATGTATTTCTCTTTTGACCATTGTGGAAACTTACCTGTTGGTCTTTATTATTATAATAAATAAATAAATAAATTTTTTCACAAATCGATATGGAGTGACATTTCAAATAAATTACTCTGTTATAACGCTAAGGCCTCAAAATGAGAGACAAAAGAGATTTCATAGAGTCTGAGATGAGAGATTTAAAACATAAATCAAAGCAAGCAAGCGTTGCTTTTATTGACTCTTTACAAATCATGTTCGGCATTACAAGTAATTAGAGACTATTAGTGAGAATAATTGCTTTTTGCTTCCGGTTTTTTTTCTTTTTTTTTCTTTCATGTTGATTATGTGTTTTATAGTTGCTATTACTGTTATGAGAACTACAAAACACATAATCAATACAATAGTAAAAAAATATATCAGACAGATAAGTTCAATATAACAGTGACGTGTCACATGCCAATCCCCCCGCATAAACTTTTACGCTAGCAGTTTTAGAAAAAAAAGGTTTGTTTATATTTTTTGTGAACTTACCCATCTCAAATGAAATCTTCTGTATATTTTTATGTTTTTCGGAAACACAATCGAAAGACAGATCCAATGATACCACATACATATGTTATACTTTAGCTTAAGGAATATGTACTACGATATTCAGCAACAGATATTTTGATAATCTGTTTCTGTTATGCAAAGTTGGCAAGGAAAATCCCCCAAATTGTCTCCTGTGAACCCAAGTTGATCCAGTGAGCCCATCTTCTGAAGCCACAAATATTTTTAGGTTACGCGCTGATAGCAGTGATAGCTCTATGCGGATATATAGATTAACTTTGAATTTCACCTTTGTTTGGAGAATAAATGTATTTTGCCAAACCGTTGACTGACCCTGTATATACATATCCACACATGGTAAGAAGTAAGTGGAAAAATAAAATAGATATAAAATCGATTGAGCCGAGGAATGTATACAGGATACATTTATAAATTTATAGATAAAATAATATTCAAGGATAATTAGAGAGAAGTTATGCCAATCAAAAAGTTTATCCTTTCACTTAATCTTGGTAACATAAATCATCACATTCTCACATTTGATTAGAACGAATTAGGACAAGTAAACATTCGCTGAAGTCGTATTACGTCTTATAGGTAATTTTAACATTGAAAACCTTATTTTGCAGTTTCAACGATAGACAAGGTCTGCAAGATTCTGGTACTATGTCTCTCGGAAATGCTAGGAGTCGCATTACTGATGTTTTTCGGTTGTTTGGGATGCATACTCAACGTTTATCCAAATCCTACACACGTTTTCGCCGCATTTAATTTTGGCCTAGCAGTTGCTCTTGCAATACAAGTAATAAAATGGATTACTTTGATTTATATACTAAACCAAGCTTTTGTAGGTCGTAGTTCATATATCTGGCGCTCATTTAAATCCAGCTGTGAGTATAGCCGCTTGGATAATGGGAAAATTGGACTTGTACTTGGTTCCTCTTTACTCCATAGCTCAAATTATCGGAGGCGTGATAGGGTACGGCTTTATTATTGTAAGTATTTGTGAAAAAAAATAACTATACACAAATCTAACGTTCAGTTTTTGAAAATCTCTAAAAATGTTTCATGCAAACATTTAGTGGTGAGAAAATGATGTGATAAGTATATTTCCCTTTCCTTCAAAAGAAGTCCTACTAGGTATAATAATTTTTATAGAGAGAAGGTTATTTACTAATGATTAGTTGCTTGGGCCAAACTTACGTTGCCTGCAATTAGTTAACAATTACTTATGAGTTCAGCTTCCATATACGAGAAGTTTTAGGTAGCCGTTACAAATGCATAGAATATAAAGGTGTTTTTCTTAAAGTAAGCAACCACCACATTATACTAATAAGATACCAAATGCACATGGATTGATTACCATTGCCATGAATAGGCTTAGGATAATTATACACTAAAATATATAAATATGCATAAAACATCAACTTTTATAGTCTAAAGTTACCCCTAAAAACGCATTTTTCATCATAACTCCGGAACCGTGCAAGCTATTGGGATGAATGAAAAACCAAAATGTTCTACTTCAAAGGGGCTTTCAAATGGACCCTAGATGAATGCCCTCACCTCCTTAGTAGGGCAGGGGGAGAAAAATTTCACCACTTTTCCACCACCCTGGCTACAATTTTCGCCCTAGGCACGTCATAATTCTTTTCTTTGGTAGGTGGGACCTTTCTCTCTTTAATTCAGTGTCAAATAAATCAGCGTAGATCCGTCCCGTGATTGCCCTTCGCTTCTCCAAATAATCAATTAAGGTTATGCCTCGCGAACCCCAAAAAGTCGTCGTCATAACTTTTCCAGCTTGTGGAATCGTCTCCGCCTTCTTTGTTCGCCCGGAAAAAAACATATTAGCAATCTTTCCGGCGCCAACGATAGCATGAACTTTATTGATTATATCGTCCGTAGTCACCTTAATGGGACGACCTGGCCGCTTCTCATCAAACACGGATGTTTAGCCGTGCTTAACTTCATCAAATCAGTACCTACATTGAAGGTGCAAAGTCCATAAATTACATCCAACTTCTCTTTGATTTCTGCACACGTTTTCCCATCCAAAATAGAAATCGAATCACTGATCGCTTTCGTTCTTTTTCCATGATTCCACAAATACATAAACTTGCTCATTTTCAACAGCTCTCAAAGCAACACTACTCTCCGAAATTTTGACAGACGTCGATTAAAAGAAAACTATTGACACCCCTCCGGAATGAATAGTCGCTAGACATATGTGTATCCCATATGAGTGTGGGTGAAACGTCGGATGATGACATTGTGTCAAAATCGATAGCTAATTATTAAAATAAAACTTTACGTGATATTGAATTGAGTTTATATCCATTTATCCTTGATACTATTAATACCAACTTAAGTAATTTCATGAATATCTCACAACAAACCTGTATATTTTTTTCATTTAATCATCTATCTGTATCTGTAAAAATCTACACGGCGTTGTATTTTAAATAAAAGGTTACTATTACTCACGTTCAAGCCGGCAATGACATTAAATTGTGGTATAAGTGAAAAAAAAAACATAAATCAAAAATATAAATTGACATGTTCAGGCATTTTTCTCAAAAGAGGGTTACTAGAATTTATCGCATTTTTCCTTTCATCGTGAACACAGTGTATTCATACTGAGAATCACTAGCCAAAAATATAGATATGTAGAGATCATCCTGAATACTATTTTAGTAGAAATATGTGCACAATTATAAATACAGTAGGGACCTAAAGTACCCCCCTACTAACTTTTGAACAACTGCGGCTAACGTTTTCGAAAAAAATAAGTCGATTTTTATTTTTTAGGCTAACTTTTAGCACTATCGAAAGTTCAACTTCATTTCCGGTTTCACCGGAAGTGACGCCAATTTTTTTATTTTAAATAGAACATCCTGTATATTTTTACATTTTTAGAAAAGCAATAGAAAGACGAATTCAACCGTACCACATTTATTATACTTTAGCTTAAGAAATATTACGATATGGAGCAATAATGTTATAATAAATATTTTTTAATGAAAAGCATAGCGAGTGTGGTATCATTGAATTCGTCTTTCTATTGCTTTCCCAAAAGTGTAAAAATATACAGGGTGTTCTATTTAAAATAAAAAAGTTGACGTCACTTCCGGTGAAACCGGAAATGAAGTTGAACTCTCAATAATACCAAAAGTTAGCTTAGAACAAATAAATATCGACCTATTTTTTCCTTTTGAACAACTGAGGCTAGCGTCAGTTGTTCAAAAGTTAGTAGGGGGAGGGGGGGGGGATACTTTAGGTCCTCACTGTATAATATAAGTATATTAACTGCATTATAACATTTGCAGGCACTACTTCCTGAGACATACACTGATGGACTATGTGTCACAGTTCCCAATCCTTTAGTTACTGAAGTTCAAGTAGGTTTCAATGATTATATTTGTATTTGAATACTTGCTAAATCTCGAAAGGTACTCAATATCAGTGTTTTAGGCACTATTTCTAGAAATAATTGGTTCTACAGCATTGGTTCTTTTAGTCTGCACAGTATGGGATTCTAGAAATCACGGCCTTTACGACTCATTGGCTCTGAAACTTGGTCTAATGATTGCTACGATCTTCATAAGTATAGTAAGCATCCCAAACATTTCTTTATGCGCATTTACTTATAATTAGAGTTCGCCACGCGCACCAACGGGTAGCGGCGTTGTTTCGATTAGGCCTCGGGTTCCACTAGAGCTATTGTGTGTAGATGTTTGCTGTCGTAAATACTTTCGCCTAGTTGTTAAATAAAAATAAAATAATACGTGCTCAAACACTTACCATTTTAAGAGTCCTCCGTGAAATCGCAAAGTTAATAATGTCTGTTAAATATCTGCAACATTAGATATGTTTCAACAGTTGTTTCGACAGACCGAGTGCGGCGCGAGGAAAAAATGTTATCACATTACGTGTAAAATTCATGCTCTCAATCTTGTGGCAGATGGTAACAGAAAATATTATCCTGAGGTAGACGCTTTAATGGCGCATACAAAAGCAGTGTTTGTCAAATCCCCGAAACGTATTCGCGAATTTCATAGACTGTGCCCCCGTATACCTGAGCCACCAGAATCTATTCTTACACGTTGGGGAACTTGGTTAAATGCTGCGTTTTATTATCATAAATATTATGAGAATATTAAGAACGTGGTTTTACAATCCGATCCAAAGGAAGCTGCCGCTATCAAGAAAAGCCAGTCGAAATTTCAAGATAGTCGGGTTAAAACGGATTTAAAAATTATTCATAACAATTACTTCGGACTAGCGGAGGCAATAGAAAAGTTACAAGATCCTTCGGTGTCGTTAGTGGAATCTGTGCCAATAGTGCAACATGTTCACGCACAGCTATGCGCGATAGAAGACGCAAAAAGTGTTTGTGTTCTAGAAAAATATGAAAGTGTTTTAGAGAAAGATTCTGATTTCGGCACATTAAGACACATTTGTGAAGGTGCGCTAACAGAACCGTTAAATTGTTTCAAAGAATATTTTAATTACGCAAATATAACGTCACTAGATGTAGAACGTTCGTTCTCTGCATATAAACACATTTTTCCCTCGCGCCGCACTCGGTCAGTAGAAACAACTGTTGAAACATATCTAATGTTGCAGATATTTAACCGACATTATTCACTTTGCGATTTCACGGAGGACTCTTAAAATGGTAAGTGTTTGAGCACGCATTACTTTATTTTTATTTAGCAACTACGCGAAAGTATTTACGACAGCAAACATCTACACACAATAGCTCTAGTGGAACCCGAGGCCTAATCGAAACAACGCCGCTGCCCGTTGGCGCGCTTGGCCAACTCTACTTATAATTATTAGCTTTTATTCTATAATTAATTTTTGTCGTAGGGACCTTTCTCGGGGGGTGGGTTCAATCCTCCAAGAAGCTTTGCTCCTTCACTCTATCAGAATGTATGGACGTCCCATTGGGTAAGTAACTGTAGCTTTGGATTTTAACAAAATATAATTACCTTTTCAATTTTAGGTATTTTGGGTAGGTCCTTTAACTGGAGGAGTATTAGCACCACTAATCTATAGGTATACCTTCCTCGAAGGCCTCTCCAATGTGAAAAAAAGCATAGAATAATTTCTACTATGTTTTAATTATTTTGCAGCTGTTCTGTTGTTCTTGATATTTCAGTTTATAAAGTTAAAACTGCAATTTACTAAACCAAAGTTATTTTTCCTTGGTTTCTTTGGTTGGAAAGTTTCCGTGTGATATATTTTTATATCAAAGCAACGCATTCAAATTTTCTAACCGTAAAACAAAATGTTAAAATTCTTTTCTTTTTAATCGTTTGGGTGTTCTACAAACTGAAATACCGAAGCATAGAACTTCTGATACGTTGCATTTAATATGTACGTTTTAGGACGTATTAGTAACAAACTTTTAAATTGTACATAGTGATTAAGTATTAAGTGTTAAACATAAATCTCTTGTATATTAATTTAAGTTTGGTTAGTATTTACAACGTAAATATATCGTATTTGTTAGCAATAAAATAAGTTTTACGTCGATTTTCTATGATAACAATAAATAACAATAAAGTTATTTCTATTTCTTCTTGTTAACATGTGGTAAAAAGGAATCCTGTTGCCAGCTTCCTCTTCATTGCTAAATTTAAGGGAAGAACAATTTAAATTTAGTTGTTCCAAAAAAAATTCTTAAGAATTTGCTTGTGCCGAAGTAGCGAAAATACGGATAGTACTAGAATATTGGCAGGAGCAGAAGAACTGCGACAGAATGTAAACCAATTCAGCAAACAACGACAAATATATCATTTGAAAATAAATATCGAAAAAACGAAACGGTTGTTGAAAACTCATCTAAGTATTTACCAACATTGAAATAGTGAGACGGCGGATAATTCTATATTACCATATGGCTATAAATCTCGGACTCGCAACAAGAATAAAAATAAATTAGAGAGAACATATAAAAATAAAGATAGAAACGAGATGTTTTGAAAGAGTGTAACAATTAAGCAATATAATACGAGGGTAATCTGAAAAATTTCAAGCGTCAATATGAAGATGGCGTTGCTCGTCAAAAATATTCTGGTAATATAATTGCGGATGTGTTGAACGACACTTTTGAAAATTTCAGCGACGTTGGACGCTCAATTGTTGTTTAACGGTCGTTTGTGTAAGTCGATGTAAGTGTTTCTGTAAAAATTGAAAAAATCGAATTTCGAGCCATCATTAAATTCTTGCGTTTGAAAGGCAACACACCTACGCAAATTAAACCCGAGGAAGATACTGTTTACGGGGACTGTGCACCATCATTTACTACAGCGAAATTTTGGGCAGCTGAATTTAAACGTGGTCGTACCAGCTTATTGATGATGAACGTTTCGGTCGACCGAAAACTGCAACTACTACCGACAACATTGGAAAAATTCACCAAACGGTGCTAGACGACCGTCGAGTTAAGGTTAGAGAGACACCAGAGGCTGTGGGCATCTCTAAAGAACGCGTTTGTTTTTATTGACTAAAGATTTAGGAATGAAAAAGCTAGCCGCGCGTTGGGTGCTGCGCTTGCTCACTCAGCACCAAAAAGGCCTCTGAATGACCATTTCCAATGCCCCGTTGAAATAGCTTAAGCGAAATAAGTCGAAGTCCATTAACAACTGTAGATGAAACTTGGATATACCTAAAGTCAATGCACAGTCGGAACAGTGGACTGCGAAGAGTGAATCGTCTCTGAACAAGGCGAAGACTGTGCCATCGGTCGCATTTGTAGAAAAATAAAGTTTTGTTCCACCAAGACAACGCACCATCTCATACTTCAGTGGTCGCCATGGAAACAATTCACGAATTGAGGCTTGAATTGATAGACTACTCACTAGATTTATCAGATCTGGCCCCCAGCGACTTTTTTCTATTTCCTAGACTCAAAACTTCGTTCGGAGGGCAGAGATTTTCATCGGATGAAGAGGCCATTACATTAATTCGCCTATTTTGCAGAACAAGTATACAAACTACCCTTGCTTGTTCCTCCCCTGTGTTTTATTATTTCCTCAATCCTTTTTGGCATACTGCCAATGCAGCTTTTTATTGTTTTTTTAATTCCGTCGCTATTATGCCATACATCTTCAATATGCTGTTGTAATTCTTCCTTTGTAGTTGAGTTTCCTGTACTTGCAATGTTTTTCAAGACATTCCACACATTTTCAATTATATTTCAGAATTTTAATTTTATTTGTGTGCGTCTATCTTCGCGGTCAATTATTATCATAATGAGAAAGAAGAAGGATATAAACACGGAAAAAAGCACGAATTTCTGCTCTTCTAGAGACGGAAGAGTTCTCTCAACGTGAAGTTACACAAAAAGAGGGTGTACTACATCACACTGTTCTGAAAATCGCGAAATTAGTTAAGGAGAATATTCCTAGTACAAGTAGTGGCTATAGAACATCGTTTTTTATACACTAAAGGTGTTCATAAAATTCTTAGTGGGAAAGGTATACAAATATCAGCCCGAACAATCCGTAGACGTCTTCATGAAGCAGAGTTGAAATGCAGACGTCCGCCAAAGAAGCCAAGACTAAGATCTAAAATGAAAGTGACACGATTTCAATGGGCTAAAGAATATAAAAAATATAAAGATTGGGGAAAGGTAAGTTTCATTTATCATCTGTATTTTTGATCAAATTCATCCTCATAGTTCGCTTAATGGTTCTCTACATTTTTACTTTTTCCTAGATTATTTATAGCGACGAGAAGTGCCAACAGAGAGAAGCCAATTTGTTCGTCGACGTCCTTCAGAGCCTTATAAAGAAGCATGTACGATCAAATCTATTAAACACCCCCCATCTGTAATGGTTTGGTCGTGTATTACGACAGAAGAACCAAGACCACTATATTTCGTTAACGGAACAATGGAACAAAAACAATATAAAAAAGTTTTACAAAACCATTTAGTACATCATATTGGTTCATTGGATCCCACTCAAGAATCATATACTTTCATGCAAGACCGTGTCATAAGGCAAAAAGTGTAATGCGATACCCTAAATCTAAAAATCTGCCTGAACTACTTTGGCCAGGCAATCCACCAGGCATAAACCCAATTAAAAATGTGTGGAATGTCTTGAAAGACATCGTAAGTACACGGAACTCAATTACAAAGGAAGAATTACAACATATTGAAGATGTATAGCATAATAGCGACGAAATTAAAAAAGATACAATAAATAGCCGCATTGGCAGTATGCCAAAAAGGGTTGAGGAAATACTGCTACTACAACCGTTTTTTTTTAATTTTACCCCAAAATCATAATATAATATATATTAATGTTTACAATAGGCACTGATTGGTACGTAATGTATAGAAACGAACGTTTTGGCAACTTTTTAACTTCGTGGGAGTTTCAAAGTGATGATGAATGTATCGAGTGGGTTTCTCCTGGCCACATGCAGCAGAAGCAACTGTTTCACAACAATTGTATCCATTCAACTGTTACCGATAAAAAAAAAATAAATAAATCTCAAATCTAGTAATAAAATTATGTAGGACATGTAGTCAAAAGTTTATAATTACCAGTATAACTTATATTTTTCTAGTGGTCTGAACTATTCGCTCTGAGTAGTCATTTGGTTAGTTAGTTATGTAGATAAACATATGGGTAGTTTTATATCACCAAAATACCAATGAATATACAAGCAGGCGCACTCTTATTGGTTATGCATATAGAAAATTAGAGAATTATTTAAGTTAGAATTACAAAGATTATGATATATGTTCTAATGAATACGATTTTTTTTTTATTTGAAATAATAGTTTCTTTTATTAACATGGAATATCTAATTGTAAGTACTATAATGGTGTAATATGGAACGATATAATGTTATTTGAAGCTATGAAGTTAGATATGAGTTGTATTCTATAAAGACTTATATGTACATTTTTAATAGCCTTTGAAAATTTTCCAAATATTACTTATTTAAAAACAATAATAATCCACTTAAAATGTAAAACACACTAAAAAGGTGTTTTTCGTCGTTTACCGATAGCACTGAATATAGAAAAGGATAAGAGTTAAGTAATAGTCACTAATATTAGTACTTTTTCATACAATCAAATCGTATAAGTAATATGAAATAATTTGATTGTAAATCATGCGTTGAATTTGTCACAAATACGTATAATACTAACAAACAATAACAGTAGTGGGCGGCTCTCAACGTATCCGTACGACTCGATTATCGGTCCAGTTATGTTCATCATATACCTTAATGATCTACCGGACAACATAGGAGAAAGTAAGATTGTTTTGTACGTCGACGCTCTTAGTAAAGGGCAACAATGAAGAAATGAAGTATAAGAAAAAATCAGCTACTTCATCGACAGAAAAATGAATAAAACACAAACTCTTACCTTCTCTAGTACGCGTACGGAACAATCTGTGTGCTTCCTGGGTCTTTTCCTAGATGAGAAACTGGGTTGGAGACACCATATTGGCAAGCCATGCATTAAACTAAACTCTGCAATATATACAATTAGAAGAATTAAATCAGTCTCAACGTTTAACGTAGCAAAAATAATCTATTACGCCAACTTCCATAGCATAGATATGTATATGTCGAATCCTGGCCTGGGGCACGTCGACAAACCCTGATCATGTCTTTCTCCTTCAAAAACGCGCTACCATTTCGCTGTCTGATTTCCAACAGAGAGATAGTTGTCGTGTCATTCAAATTTCTGTAACTATTAAACTAAGGGCAAGGACGCTTTAACGATTCCACCGCAAAGACTTTCCGGTACGCAACAATCGCTTGACTACTGGGATCAAAAATTATATAACCATCTTCCAGAAAACATCAAAAGAATGAACTCAAAGAAGTTTACCGGCAGTGTAAAAGAACTCTTACTTTAAAAGTGTTTTTTACAAATTCGCTGAATTCATGTCTTTTACCTTTTAAAATATACAGCGTTTATACCATGAGCTATATATCAGCATTATCTCTTGGTTATTGTTTCTAGGCACTTTTTTATGTGTACTTCAACATTAAGTTCGCTTTTGTTTGAACATTATATTCTGTTACAAGCATGAGAATAATTTGCTGCACTATGTTCGGATATGTCGTACTACTTTAAGCAAGGTAAGTGCAATTAATAATGTGGATGTAAATAATATGCATGTTACCGTTACTTTGATAAATGAGGGTAGTATGCATAATAACCGGGTATTATACATAACACCAAGCGCTTCTGATTAATGTGATAAATATTTTATATTTTAAAGAATTAATCACATTAGCGAGTTATTATGAATAATATCCAGCACCCTCTGGTTAGTATGATAAATGTCACACTCATGCAGGTTTGAACTTGTCTATGTGCAAGTTTCAACCTGTCTTAGTTGCACGTGGCATCTGGTTGCTTGCTTTTATGACAGTCGAGGTTGAGTGTTCATTGAGTGCGTTATCTTGATATGGTTACCGGTTGTTTTAACACAATGGAGACTCGTTTTAATGAAAGTTTATTGAATGCTTTTAAGAATAAGAAGGAAAATAGTGGAATGATGAGTAAAGAAGGCTACCAGAACTTAATTGAGAAAGTGCTAGTGTCAAAATCTAAAACCAGTGGGAAAAAACCTGAGGATTATCAACGATTGAAGCGGTACGACATTATGAAGCTGGGTGATAGTGAAAAATTAATATATCCGGTGAATGACGAGTCATTATTAGTCCGTTATTATGTGCATGCAGAGCAGATCATATACATATTTTGTGTACGTACTTCTGTATATATTTGTATAAATG
This sequence comes from Dynastes maya, assembly GCA_029619315.2. Lineage (NCBI taxonomy): Eukaryota > Metazoa > Arthropoda > Insecta > Coleoptera > Scarabaeidae > Dynastes > Dynastes maya. The sequence continues at coordinate 73,804,975 of JAROYE020000001.1, forward strand.
TGTCTCAGTACATATTAAATCGCAACGTTTGTTTGTGTGTCTTAAATTCGCAACGTATATCTGCATATGTAATTGTAAACGCACCTAATACGAGTACGAGGCATTTTGCTTCCTTAAATGTACGAGGGCGTATTGATAACTAATGCCTCCAGGGCCATAATTTTTATAATGATGGGCCAGACAGTGCCAAAAGTGGTTTGCCATTTACCTTAACTCTTGGTACATAAGTCTCCCTAGTGGAGATTCTCAGCAACATGGCGTTTGCGCACGACAGTTCCAAAAATGGCGACCGACATGGACGTGCGGTTAAAGCAACGAGCTGTCATCGAATTTCTTACTGCGGAGGATGTAGCGCCAATTGGCAAATACAAAAACATCACTCAAGAACAGATAAAAATGTACTTGACATTATGTGAAACCTGTGATGTGCGTCCCATGATTTTTAAGGAGATGAACTCAAGATGTCAGGTTGATTTAATTGACATGCAGAGTCAGCCTGACTATGACTACAAATTCATCCTCGTTTACCAGAATTATGTTACGAAATTTGTACAGTTGCGGCCTTTGAAAAGTAAAAGAGCAGAGGAAGTTGCACATAACCTGCTTGATATTTTCACAATTTTGGGCGCTCCTAGCACACTGCAAATGATAATGGCCGTGAATTCTGCAATCACATCATTCAAGAAGTACGCGAAATGTGGACTGAATTGAAGATAGTTCATGGAAAGCCGAGAGATAGCCAATCGCAAGGTTCTGTGGAGCGCGCAAATCAGGACATTGAAAACATGCTGACGACTTGGACGGAAACAAACCAAACTCCACACGGGTCTGAGATTTTTTCAATTCATGAAGAATAGAGCCCATCATGAAGGCATAAATTGCAGCCCATATGAGGCCATGTTTGGGGTTCCAGCAAAAGTCGGTCTTACAACATCATCACTTTCTATTAATGTCATTAGAAACCTAGAATCTGAAGAAGATTGGAAACTTTAATCGACTCTTCTTCAGGTGCCTTAGTACGAGATGAAGATGGACAAACAGAGAATGGTGGCGAAGAAGATGGGAAAGGAACAGAGAATGGTGGCGAAGAAGATGGGGAAGTAATAAAGAATGGTGAAGAGGGAAAATATGATTTCAGACAAAATCAACATTGTTAAAAAGAAGAGGGAAAATGCCATAAGTGCATTGCAGTTCCAGGCAAAAAAGATGAGGCTAATGTCTGAATCGAAGTTTCTAAGAGGCAAGATTGGAGATACTGTAAAAATACGAGTTCCTGATGTCGACAGGGGTAGAAGTGACTCCAGGAACATTATTGGGGTCATTCTGCAGATGGATACCGATGGCAAGATATGAGATTGGCACTAAGGAAGGACGATTGGCTCAAAAGTACTCTAGGAACCAGTTTGACTTTTGTAAGGAGAATTTCATTTCACAAGAGGAAGTTCCAGATGTAATTGTGACTCTTCGTGAGTGTGTCAGGAAATCTTCAATCACAGGTGGTCAAGGTTTCAAGAGATGTAACTGCAAGGGAAAATGTATTTCACGAACGTGTAGCTGCAAGAAGCATGGGTTACTCTGTAATTCGAAATGCCATGACAGTTTGCCATGTTCTAACAAATGGTAAGAATAAAACATTTTTTCATTGAATAAAACATTGTCTTTTTATTTCACAAGCACTGATGAAAATTCCGTACTTCTTAAATATTGTAATTTATCACTTCAGCCAAGAGGGTTTGGGTTGTATGTAAAATAACCGGTTAAAATAATAAACTGCACACATATTATTACATTAACCACATTTATCAAAGTAACGATAACACACATAATTCTATATAACTTGAAAACAAAAATCAGAGTTGAGTTTGGAAACAACATCTAGCATAAAGATTTATCGTTCTATATATAAAGCATGCCCAGGATACCGTGATTTTTCAACAATATTTGTATTTTTAAATTTTCTGTACTAAATAGTTCGCATATGGATACGTTGATAGAGATATATGCTTTGATGGTTTAAACATCCGTTCTCGCTCCCAAATCGCAATGCAAAAAGTGTTAATAAGCCTCAGCTGTATGAATGGATTGTCGAATACCAAACAGTTTCTGAAAATGCCAGTCGATTATAACAACTCGGTAAAATAATAAATCATCCTAAACGTAGCTTATTTCCAGACTAGAAATTTAAATTACATTATTTATGGGAAAATAAATTTTTTTATTAGATTGAGAACCAGCTACATAAATGCAATTCCTTCGTTTCCAAGAAAAAACGCATTAAAAAATACAATAAAAGATTAATGACCTTGTTGAAAAGAAAGTATCAAATTGTATATTTTACTTGAACTTGCTCCTATACTTAGCCAGATTTGCTGCCAAATTTGCTTGCGTCTAACCATACCAAAATTAACAACCATTCACATGTGTTGTGTAAGCGCTAATCACGTGTTCAAAGAACATATAAAAATAGCACGTCAGACGGACGGGAAGACATCTAGAAATTGGGAGTTTTTGACGCATTTTTGTATCTGCATTTTGTATACGTAATAGCCCCCCACGTAACAGTATTTACATCGCTTGAGTACTTTATAACTGTTAAAGACAGATAATAGTTTTGAAAATGTAATAAAGTTTCTAAAGTGATAGTATACCTGTAACTTATTGTTAGTCTGTAGTAGCTTCTTATCATGTTTATGGGAGTTATATATGTATTTCTGTTTATATTAATCACTGGCAGCATCCGTGAACTAATACAAAAATATATGATATACAGACTGGTCCAGAATTTCCGTTGAGACATTAGGTAGCCGTGTCTTCCCGTGCTTTATGAATAAAAACCTAATGACAAAATTTGTCTCTGAGGCATAATTTTCTCATGTGGACCTTTCAAATACGACACCTATATATTCAGACAATAGCTGCGAATATTTACGGAATTAATTAACTTATCAATAGATAAAGTCTATTACAACCTGAGGTCTACATAAAATGATCGTCTAAAATATTAATATTTTAGACGAATTGGTAGAAATAAGAAATCTACATAAAACAAAAACTGTCAATCATGTCATTGGCAATTGATGAGAGAAAAAGTATTATAATTCCAAAGAATATTTTTAGTTTGTATTAATAAATTTTGTTTTTACACATATCAGACAATTAATTTAAACTGCTTTGTGTGTGTTGAACATAATTTAATTTATTTTATATTGAGACCCTTTTATTTTATTATTATTGTTATTTTGTTTATGCATCAAGTTATAGCAAGTTAATATTGTTATGTTAAATACTTAAATCGGAGATCAGCTGTCAGTTTAAAACGTATAGAAACATATAGAAAATCCCTCTCTAAAATATTTAAGTCCGGATAACGGCGAACTTGGTGGAACAAAGACAAAACCACTCTTCTTTTTATTCTCCTAATTTCGTAATTCTTCATAATTAATGTAAAATTCTCCTAAAACAAACAACAGGGTAAATTCAAAGGTATTTCTAACTTTATTTCGTACATTAAATGTTTCGTTAAGGTATCTTCATTTACGTCGGGAAGCTTTTGTATTTTTAGGATTTCTCTATCATAGAGTCGTCTAGTTGAGTCATCTAGTAGCGTCACCACTTTCATCCTCTCATTCTACGTCTATAAATAACTTTATTTATCAAAAATTCCTCGTGAGTTTATATTTGGGTAGAAATCATCAAAATTTGCTATTGAAAGAAACAATCGGCATCGCGATTAAAATAAAGGAGAATAGCGACGCCAATAAATTAATCAATCCTGGTTAAACTTTCTTCGAGTTAACTAATATTTTGGCTGCGATCCCACCTTAAGGTGTTCGATATAGAAATTAGAAATTCTATATGTCTGCAAAAAATGATGTTCTTTGTTTAGATTTAAGTATCTGTTGGACAATAAAGATGATTATGATTAAATTAGAAAGTAAATTCAAGGTAGAAGAAAGATTGGAGGTTTTAATAGCCAGATTCCAGTAAATGTCATAAGAAACATAGTGTTTATACGGCATCTTCTTAAAAATTAAGGTTAGTTTTCATTTTTCGTTATATATCGTGTATCGTATATCTATGCAACGGAAATACACGAGGTAATCGAAGCGTTGTAATTGACCTCACCACCAGTCTCCACTGGTCCAGTAACATGCTAGATGTTGATAAAAAATTTGTTTAACCTGTTTAAATTTCGAACTATTTTATATTACATTTTGTACTTTAGAATGCTTTTTGCTTGAACATTTGTGAGGCGGGTTGTATACACCCTTTGCTTTTACTATTTAATCGACAATGCAGTCGCACTGCGAGAAACACTCGCTAACTCTCATCGAGTAAATAAAGTGTACGCACTGCAGCCAATGCACCTTTAATTATAACTTTCCTGTCATCATTTTACTAAGTATTGGTTGTTGCTGTTTTAATTATACACATATAAGCAATTTGCGGTCGTTGTGCTTTATATCCAATATTGAGGAACCAACGCGCTAATTTTCTATAAACGTTTTATATCCACGCACATAACTCGTCATCGTAACCGACTTATAACACGGATTTATTACCAGTTTTCAATAAAATCGAAATTTATTTCATTCGACCTACGATCTCGCAACATAAAATAAGCAAAGTCGAAAATACTACGTGAAAGTTTATGTAGCTGTGTGTTTTACAACAATTCAATAGACCATTTCTGCTAGGGCTTACCGTGCATTACTCCTAACTACGAAAATTACACCAGCTTCAATCAATTCAATATTGTTTCCAAAAGCATTATTCTATCTAATTGATGTTTAGTATGTTCAATGTTATCATGGTATTAAGTTTTAACCACTTATTTATCTATTTCAACCGTATCATTAAAGTATTAGAGCGGTACGAAATAAGTCACATATAAAGGAGCAAGTGAATGAAGGATTTACTACAAAAACCTGTTCCTGAGTAAATTAGGTAGGGCTAGTTGGTATCTTTTATTGAATGATTATTTTCAAATACAGCTTGTTTGATTAGTAAGAAGAGGTTGTGGATTAATAATATACGGTCAACCATTTGAGTTTTCATGAAACTCATTCATTACAACAAAAAGTAGATTCTTAAAAAAATGTGACTTAACCCCTTTATCCACTTGCCCCTTCATATGTTGCTTGAATTCTAGTGTTTTAACGATTTATGTTATTAATTTTTTATTCTTAAAAAAAGGAGTCCAGTAAAATCAACCTGGAGGAAGTAATTGAAGTCACCAGTTATTTTCAAAAATTTACCCTGTGAGAACAATTTTTGTCAAAAAACATAATATTTAACACATCATCAAGTGGAATCAATGGAACCAAATCATTAAAGTTTATAACGCCATCTATATCAAGACAAACAATCATCAAAAAGGTCAGACATTTAAATATGGGTGTCCATGAATTGGTACCCATGTGGAGATGGATAAAAAAACAGACAGAAAAAGTATTTTACAGCAAAACAAGTTTTCGAGAAAAATAATCTTAAAAATTAACAGAAGAAATATTAAAAATCATTAAGAGATGAAGCAGTGTTAAAGTAATCTGAAAACAATTGGAAATTAAGAAAAATACAAGATTGAAAATTCAAAGAGGGACATATTACTATATACAATTACAGAAGATATTAGTAAATATAAAGAGAGACCAAAAAGGATTTTATAATACACACACACATTACACATAAGGGATAGTGTAAGCAAATTCATTAAAATGTCTACACAAACTCTTCAAAATAAAATGGACATATAATTTGTCCAAATTCATGCTATTATTACTATTATTTTTCTTTCAGATAAGTCAGTTCTAATAATTGGTGAGTTTAACGTTCCTTTGCTTGCAAATGCAAATGGTCCACACATTCATGGATTTTATGACTCAACTAGAACTGACATGCCAGTAAAATTAAGTTGTTTGTTTGAACATACACTTCTGTGAAAATTATTGCACTCTTTCTTTTAGTTGATTTTGCAACATTTCTACTGTCTATTTGAAATAGTCAAAATCGCAGATGTCATGATAAATTTAGTTATGTATGATAATGTAAGATATAGTGACCTGTAGGATAAATATTTTCAACTATTGACATTCTTGCCTGTAAGTACTATAGTTTAATAAATTGAAGTGTAATTGAAATTTTTAGTAAAAATGATATTCAGTCACAGATACATGCGAATCGTTACGACGTATATTAGTTGAAATAATTTACACACTTATTTACAATATAGAATACCACATAAAATTACAGGCAGTGATATAGTACTCAAACAGCTATATTTATTTTCATTTTAGTGGTTGGCAGTAAGCGTATTAAAGTTCATGTTCTGACAGTTCAAATATTTCCAGTAATAATGATATTCTGTTGACAATAGTAAATAAATACCATCTAGTCATCATCTATTTCAGCTGTTTATTTAATGTATTTAAGTAAAATATTTTGCGCGCGTATAAATAAGATCAAACTGTTGTATAAATAAAATATTAAACGTTTTCTTTTTAACCTTGGTACATATCTATTGGTTATTGAATACGCAAAGTATAACAAACGGTTTTACATTAATAGTTGATCAATTTTGAAAATTTAGGTACTATCTATTACTTGTTATTTTTATGAAGAACAGATACCCATACCTTATTTGATATGTAAATTACACTTGTATCAGGAAAATTAGCTTTATTTACCTTTAATAATGTCTTTGATTTGCCTTGTACGTGAAGCAATCAATCCCATTGTTAACGATCCAACATACCCAAGGTTTTTTCAATTTTAATAGTTAGGAATTTTCTTCTTAATATTATTTTCCAATACACAATTCAGTTGCTTGGAATTAAGTTTTGGTGCAACTAATGAATTTCTTTTAAAAAGATTGAATTACTATTCGTATAGAATCTACAGCAGTCAAAATTGAAGATGTTGCCAAAGATTTAAAACTAAAATGATATTGCGGGTGTTCCATTTAAGAAAAATTATAACGCGCATCTCATCAACACTCGAAGGGGTGGATACAATAACCAGGCAGCTCCGCTTTTTGTCAAAATTGGGTATTTAATTGGACGTGACGCAGAAAAACTAGACGGATTGTTTACTGCAAGAATCAGGCAGCCCCTATTACGGGCGCTAGCTATTTATTTGGAGCTGCTTCACTTTTTGTTTTCTGCAAGGATAAGACCTGTCTGGTCCTTGCTCTTAAAATGATACAAAATACCAGTAAGAAATTTTTCATTAAAGAACTTGTACAGGAGATGATTTTAAACTTCAAAGAAGAATTATAATATACTGTGGTGATATTCCTTTACATTATTAGAAATGAGAGTTTGTATCACTTTAGTTCATCGTTAGTTCGAGGCGAAGCAGTGTGTTGTTGCCTTCTTCCCTCGAAATTCCCCTACTTCATAATTTTATCTCTGTCTTACACAATAAGATGTAAGAGATTTTCATTAAAAAAATACAAACTGTTAAACACTACAGTTAATGGGTTTAAATCATCGTTTTCATGGCAATCACATTTATATTGCACTACCGTGCCTACAACATTAAACCAACGTAACCACGGAAGCGAATGAATTTTCTAATGGACATACAAGAGGCAAGCTTATTTATGAAAATATAGTCAACTGGGGCTTCAGAAAACAAAAAGAAGTCAGAGAGAAAATAAACAAGTTTCGACACACAACTAATTTTCAAATTCTTCGATAATTTCTACGAATATTTAAATATAAATGAAATTTTACTCTGAATAAGCTGCAGTACATGTCAACATGTCAAAAGCTTTTCGCAATTGTAATTTATAAATATCGAGACCCGAAGATCAAGCTTCTAGTCCACCTATTGAAGACCGGTTACGATCCAAAGGAAACAGATGCCGAAATAATACATCAGTGCACAGGTACCGAACATTACTAAAAAATTTGGGCAAATAAATAAAAATTTGAAACAAAATCCATTAATTTAATTATAAAATCCGATTTCAAAAATATAAAAATGTCAATTTAACAATTTAACTTATAAATAGCTATCGGGTTTGTTTTTTGTACAACTACTATTGTCCGAAAGAAATATAATTTATCTTGTTTTAAATTTATACCAAAATTAATATTAATAAATCACTGTCTCTCTTTAAAATTATTAAATCAATTCATCCAATTATTTTTATTAAACCGCTTCATTTTTCTATCAAATCTTTTATTTGCAAAAACATAATAAGTGAGATTTCCCACGTTTTACAACAAAAAGTAAACCCTGAGATCATTTAGCAAAATTTGTTTGATTTAATTTATAAAAATACAACTTTTAATTGATATTTACTCAAAAATATCGCTACAATATATAATATAAAAAATAATGAAGGCCAAAAATTTCAATTTCAAGATACAAAATAATAGAATTTAGAGAAGAACACAAAAAAAGTGTTATGTATTTGAAATAGCAAATGGTTTCGTGTCTGAATTATTTGATCTCCTAAAAGATCTGTAAAGCCTCTGTTTCTGAGCCCGAACGATAAACTGTATAATACCTCTCTGTCTCTCAAAAAAGAAAAGCTAAAGAATATAGAGCTGGTTACACAATATGTTGGAGAGGTTAAAATATGATATTACCAAAAACTGGTTACTGCAGAAACTGACGAAAGCCAAACATCGGGAACAAATGATAAAAACGAATAGTACCTTTTTTTAATACTACTTAGTTTTTTTTTAAGAAATTAATTTTTATTTGTATTTGTGTTTTTTAATTGTCTGAAATCAAATGTGTGAAATTTATAGTTTTTTTAAGCAAAAAGTAGGCAGCTGGGAAATCAAAAAAAAATTTCATCTCTATGAACCACATAAAACTGTTAATCTGTATGACTTGGGACATACCGCGTTAGTATGTTCCATAGTAAAGGGAACCGCTAAAATATATGGACAGTGTTGCAACGTTTACCCGCTATGAAAGTATAAGGTGGGGAGTACCGCGAAGTAATCTATCTCTATCAGTATGAATCCAATCGCCGTTAGGAGACAATCGCGCTAGACTCTAGCCATGCATTGTACCCGTAGTTTATTTCTATAATTGATCATCCTTGCCTTTCAACTTTTCTCCTTGGTTATTTTTGATTTGCATTGTTTGTGTCTCGAGATTAATACTGTGCAATACTTTTCTTTTTAATTACGTTCTTATAAAATAAGAAGTCATACAATAGTACCACATTAGGGATAGCATTGGAACTGACTGCTTATTTGAACATCTATTGTAATAATAGGTTCAACTGAATTTTTACGCATACAAATACGATTCATTTTGACATCAAATTCCATTAATTAGATTTACATGTTTTCGTTATAGAATTTGCCTTTGAAAGTTGATGTGTTTATTAGGCACTTGCTATCATTTAAACATTTAATACATTGGATATTTGAAAATGCAAAAATATAATCTAGTTATTTTATAATGAGAAGTTCTATTTAGTTTTTGAATTCGTAATTTTTCCTTTTACATTAAGAACGTTTTCTTTGTTTCATATACGACAATATTACATTTAAGTATTTATTTGGAAATAACTAACGATTAAAGTCCATGAATAGGATAAAAATCAAATAAGATGTATTACGTGTTTCCATAAATCTGTGTCGAGCAGTTACCTCACACGTACGCTAGGCGACTGACTTGTCTGTGGGGCAGTGTTGCCACCTTCGATTGTAACGAATTCGGTAGACGCTTCGTAAAAAATCGGTAGACACAAGGAGTTATTTTTAAAATAAAAGAAAATTGAATAATTTTATTTAAAAGGCAACTTTTATTTAAACATAGGAAAATCTTTACGTGCATACATTGATTGAAAAACATAATTTTTCACATGTCCCTATATTTCAATCTTAATCTTCATAACAGCTTTTTCCTTTTAGATTAGCATCAGACATTTTTGTGATGAGATTTTTTTCAACTGGAAAATTGTGGCACACATATTTTTGCATGTATTGTTTCGTATGCAACAAGCAAAGATATTGTTGTCGTTTCTAGGCGATTTCTCAGTTTTGTTTCAACAAATTGTACGTTGAAAAAATTCTTGCAATTTGCCGATGAATGTGTTAAACATAGGAATGCTTTTTGGGCATTCGCCGAGGGGTTTTACACGAAAGAGTTTCAGGAATTCCTATGAGTCGAAATTAATGTTTACTTAAGTTGTTAATAGATGGCAGAGGCAGTGAGAGTTTATATGGGTAAAAGTGTTCAATTTAATTTATAGTTTCCTTACTTAAATTCCCTGAAAACAATGAAAAAAACAAAAAAATTGTTTAAACTTAAAATTCTGTATAATTCAATATTATTTCGGTAGATCGGTAAATTTAAGAGAATATCGGTACAGGTGACAACACTGCTGTGGGGGATTGTCTAGGGACAGAGGAGTGAAGAGGGCATTCCTAGCAACATTATTCGCTTTATTTATGGGACCAGCGCTTATAAATGAATCCTTACGTACCCTAATATATTTTTAGCGAGGAACAAAAACCAACAAGTTTCTTTTTCAAAGAAGCAGAAGAATCGAGTTATAAAAGGCATGTAATAAATATCTGAGATTTTTCAACATTTTTTTTGATTTCCCACATATTTGCTAAACTGGAGCTGTCTGGTTCTTGTATCCACCCCTTCAATTCAAAATTACATAAGCACGTATGCATTAGGTCTCTTAAGGCCTGATCAAGGTACAAAAAATCACATTTAATGTCCACTTCCGGAGAAATAACGATTTCTGTAAATGTCAACTTAAAAAAAAACTTATAATTATAAAACCCTTAGTTTTAGGACAATGGCACCTTATTACATTTTGCCCAAGAATTTAACGAAAATTCCGAAATATAACAATAATCCATAAAAAAAAAATATCAAGTTATGAAACAGCCTGTAGGTTTCAATATAATTTTAAAACATAACCACAATAAGACCTCATAACAGGACAAAAACTATCCTGAAAAATCTTAATTCGCATAATATTCCGAGCCCGTGGAGATGTATGTATGAGGTATGGCAATTAAATAACGAGAAATTGTTTCGAACGCTCGAACTGACAACACTGGCGGGTATTCAACGACGTAGGCATAAACTTCCATAGTTTTACTAAATGCGTTTCAACTCGGTCGAGTGCTTTGCGTGTGAAGTAGTAGGTTTGTATGGTTGGTGTTGAAGCGTTGTACGTCGAAAAAATGTGTGATAAAAAACTCGAACAGAGAATTGTGATCAAATTTTACAGGGGATGAAAGCTGGGTCTTCCAGTATGACCCTGAGACTCGTTGGCAAATTAAACAGTAGGTTGAGATTAGAGGAGAGCGTCCTCAAAAAGCAAGAATGTCGCAGTCACAAATGGAGAGAATGCTCATTTGTTTCTTCGACATCGATGGCATTGTCCACAAAGAAACTGTTAATTCGGCCTTCTATGTTAAAGTTTTGAAGCGGCTGTGTACCAGGGTTCGCGGGTAATCTGGATAGATCCTTCATCACGACAACGCGCCCATTCGTTCCTTCTTGTTAGATAGTTTTTAGCGAAAAAAGTAATTCCAAACGCCGCCTGACCCCCCGTACAGCCCAGATCTGGCACCACTGGACTTCTGGCTGTTCCCAAAAATGAAAAGTTCCATGAAAAGACAACGGTTCGACTTTACAGAAAATATCCAGACGGAGACGACGACAGTTTTGCAAGGTCTAACTTTGGACGACTTTCAGAGGTGTTTCCAGAAGTGGGAAGAGAGATGGAATAAGTGCGTGTCACTCCAGGAGAGTTACTATGAAGGGATGAATGCGTGATTATGTTCAGTTTTTTTTTTTATAATAAAGCTTTAATAAAGAAATTCTCGTTATTTAATTGCCACACCTAGTATGTTCATCTCACATTTCCTCTCCTTTATGTTTGCATACTTTGTAGACAAAACTTAACATAAAACGGTTTGTAATTACAGTATTTTAATTAAAAGTAGCAATAAAAAATAATTCAGTCTGTTATATAAAATAAAGGATAATAACCCGTGAAAATTGCAAAAAATATTAAAACAAGAAATAAAGTTTTTGTAGAGTTACGAAGTAAACATAAACGTGTTTTAAATCAAAGATCACTAGACGTATTTGATTGATTAATAGTTTTAAAACTCTTTTACATTCATCGGTTTTTTTTTTACAACGAAAAAAGTAATTTTCATATTACATTCATTCAAACTTCTTAAACAAGTTTTGAGTATAGTGTACATTCTTGATTAGAAAGTGATAGATATAGCTACGGCAGCTAAGGCCTACTAATATGTTAAATATTGCGAAATATAATTAAATTAGATAGGACAGGTAACCGTTTAGTCATACCCCGGAATGAAAAATCATTTTAATGCTACCAGTTCATTCAGAAAGGCGCTACAGTCAGTGTCGCTCGGCCAGTCATTTTGAGCGTCCATAGTTCAAGTCTACAAACTTGGCAGTGCGCGTATTTTCAAAGAATGTAATGTTAGTCTGTGTCTCACCCACACTTCGGTTAAATGCACATTTAAAATAGAAAATTCGAACTTTCGGCGATATTTAGTTTTTGTGAACAATGCCTGGAGGTAGGACAGTAATTTTAGTTTTTCTGTCTTTATATTAAGTTTTTATTTCTTCCGCAAAGTTATCGCGTGCTGTTCCGATTCGCGTACCAATTTATGACACTTTTTCTTTTTTATGATTCTTTTTAGTGGCTTTTAATTTTCAATTTTATGATGATCATTTAAGTATAGTGGCTCTTTTAATAAATGAAATATTTTATAATTCTGTCGTTTACTTAATATATGACTATGTCGTTCTAAATATTTTCGACATAAAAATATTAATATATTGTTGCAAAACACTTAAATTGAGGGACAATATGAATGTAATGATATTTTTATCTTTGCTTAAAGTCCTGGCTAAGGTCAAGAATACAAAGTTAATATTAAGAAAGGATTTACAAACAAACGTTGACTCTTGAACTTCTCTTTACGTAATACATTTTAAAATATAATTTGTCCCTATACTGTAGTTAGTATTTTCTTTTTCTGTGATTGATAATATAAGATTTCTAAGCAATTATATTCAATATGGCTTTTCTAAAAATTTATTGTTTATATGAACGTTTTATAAACAAATGATTTCTGTGGTTAAATTCTATATTGAGTAATCTTAAATTTGTTAGTATAAAGAGATACTTTGATCCAAAATCTGATTGCTGTTATGTTATAAATAATGTTTATTATGTAAATAAAATTGTATTTCTCCATATTATTTGAGAGGTACAGCTTGCAATATTTGGAGGCTATTATTATTATTATTTTATACGGGCCATGGCACAGATGCTTTTAGTCACTGCGACCTTAATAGATCTATTGTAACAAAATGCCCCTGTGTGTGTTAGAATAGTTGGAGGCTTTCAATAAACCTTAGTACTATAGGATCTGCTTCCTTCAATTCAATAAGTGCAAGAAATGACCTACTGAAATGTGCGATTAATGGCAAGACATTTACACAGGATGTGTTCTTCCGTCCCCAGATCTTCTTGGCATAGGCGACAGATTTGATCTTCAGCTTTACCTAGTTTAAATAAGTGATATTTTAGGGCTACATGGCCTGTCAGAAATCCTGCCAGTAATCTAAGATCCCTTTTGCTGAACGATAGCGCTATTTTTGCTGTCTTTGGCGAGCCTGATATAAGTGCCTTTTCGCCTGTTTTTGTCCTGGAGCATTTTCCCAGTACGAGGACTTTCGATTGTCCTCCCATGCTATAATTGCTTGTTTTATGTGACTCTTTTGGGGACCACAGAAGGGGTTAGGACCAACGAAAGGCATGTTCGCTGCTTCTTTGGCCAACTTATCTGCCTTTTAATTTCCTTCGATCCCTTTGTGGCTTGGGACCCACCGCAAAGTAACGTGGTTATTGCGTCGCAGTTGCCTTAAATTGTGTACACATTCGTGTATCAGAGCAGATTCTTATGTGTAGCCCTTAATAGCCTTTAGAACTGCCCGACTGTCGCTGTATATATTTATAGTTGCGCCTCGTATCCTTTTCTCGAGGTTCTTTTTGGCGCACAGGTTTAAAGCAGAAATCTCTGCTTGAAATATGTTGGTGTGGGGACCTATAGGCATTTTTAGGTGGTAGTTAGGACCACTAATGTCTATACCTGTTCCGACACCTTCTATTCTCGAGCCGTCCGTGTACCATTCCAGGATACCTCTTAGAGACCAGTTCTGCACAGTATAAAATTATGCCCAACTGTGCAGGGTGTTCAGTTTCTACTGCAAACGTTACAAGTTTGGTTTCTTTAATGGAACATCCTATATATTATTACGTTTTTGAATGCTCCTCTTCAATTCATGTCAACTTTCTTCAATATTCCCCATAGTCATCTATCTCAGTTTTTGAGATAATTGATGTAATTTGAGATTTTTGCGAATTTCCGTTGTTTCTTTAACAGCCGATATCTCAAAACCTTGACACGCTAAAGCGACGATTCAAATTTTATTCGACTGAGTATTTCTTGGAGTCCTCGGCAGTACATCGAAAACACTTTTATATCAACTAAATTTGACTGAATTTGAAGATGGTAATCGAATCGTTGCCATGTTTGATTCATACTGTTTCGATTTTTCAAATGGGACATCTGTATATCTGTAGAGTATGATAGAGAAACTGATCTAAATTTTTTTGATTTTTTGTGGAAACGTTTTCTTTTTTGGTGCAATTCTAGCATCTACTCAAGCCAATCACCATTCCCAATACATACATCGTCTAGCAAGTTAACAAGCACGTATAAGTAATAAATAACGAAAATAAGCAGACAAATTGTGATTAGAGTTCAGCATAAAACGAATAGATTTATTTAAAGCATCGCACATTAAGTTTTTTCGGCAGTAAAAAAATATAAGATAAACACTGAAGGTTGTTTAAAAAATTTCGCAATTCAGCTAAATAGAAACGCTTACGAAAAAACTTTTTGGATGAATTTCTTACGGAAATGTGTAACGTGGACATTACGTAAAATATTACTTCCGAAGCGTTCGTAAATATTCTACAAAATGCAAAGAATTGCATTGCATTTGTATGAAAGGAAATGGTGCTCAGTCTAGAGCAACGCAAACTGCGCTGAAAGCCAGTGGCTGACGCATAAAAGTTTACACAAAATAAACACGGTCGAGACAATTCGGTAGAAGCGTCAGTATAACTGTGACTCGAAAGCTGATCTGTTGTGTATGCATCTACGCTGTCGTATACTATATCGTAGTTCTACGTTTGTTTTGAAAATGTTTCCTACGTCGCGAGAACGACCAAAGTTGGACACAATAAGAGAATTTATTGCAGAAATGCCTGATTTAAAGTGTGATGGCGCTAAAATTCAATGTGTAGTGTGTAAAATAGATTTAATGTGTTGTTCGAAAAGTGATTGTCTACGGCACGTAAATAGTGCAGGGCATGTTTCAAAAAAAAATTCCACACGAGATTATGACAAATTTAAATTTAATTTATGTGTCACCATTATTGCATGTAATTTACCATTTCATTTACTAAGGAAGAAAGCATACGTCTCGTTTTGGAATGAATATTCGGACTTTAATTTACCAAGTGAGAGAACATTACAGAGAGTTGTGCCGTCTGCTCGTGAGCATGCCGAGAAAAGAATCAAATCGGGGTTGCAAGATAAAAAACTGTGGTTATGTGTGGACGAAACAACAGATCGTAAAAAACATTCTGTGGTTAATGTAATGGTACGCACAATGGAACCACATCGACCGTCACCCTCAATTTTACTAGCTTCCAGACGAATGCAACAATGCACTGCCGAAGTAATTTCAATGTTGGTGTTAAATACATTGGAAAAGTTTGAACTTTCAACAAATCAACTGTTGGTGTTTATGAGTGATGGTGCCGCAAACATGCTTGCTGTAGGTCGATCTCTTAAAAAACATTGTGCTAACTTGTTGCATATTACATGTAAAATTCATACTCTCAGTCTCGTAGCAGATAGTATCAGAAAATGTTTTCCCGAGGTAGACGCTCTAATAGCACATACAAAAGCTGTGTTTGTAAAATCCCCAAAACGAATTCGGGAATTTCATAGACTATGCCCCAGTATTCCTGAACCACCACAATCTATTCTTACTCGTTGGGGAACATGGTTAAAGGCTGCATTTTATTATCTTAAATCAGGATAGTCAAGTTAAAACAGATTTGGAAATTATTCAGAACAATTACGTGGGACTAGCGGATGCGATAGAAAAACTACAAAATTCTTCGGTGTCGTTAGTGGAATCTTTGCAAATAGTGCAACATGTTTACGCACAGCTATGCGCGATAGAAGACGCAAGAAATGTTTGTGTTTTAGAAAGGTTTGAAAGTGTTTTAGATAAAGACTCTGATTTTGGCACATTAAGACAAATTTTGGGAAGGTGCGTCAACAGAACCGATAAGTTATTTGAAAGATTATTTTACTTACGCAAATATAACGTCACTAGATGTAGAACGTTCGTTTTCAGCATACAAAACCAACTGTGGAAACATATCTAATGTTACAAATATTAAATAGACATTATCCACTTTGTGATTTCACGGAGGACTCTTAAAAGTGTTTGAGCACGTATCACATTTAATTTATTTTGTGTAAACTTTTATGCGTCCGCCACTGGCTTTCAGCGCAGTTGCGTTGCTCTAGTGCTCACTTCGAATAGATGTTGAAATTGCCTGCATAAATTACATTTTACAGATTATTTTTAATGAATATTATAGTTTGTAGTATTTCGCCGCAGCATTCGATGCATTTTAGCAAAAAGTTGTCTGCATAACTTTATATTTACGAGGTAGGCGCCATAAATTCTCTGCCTGATACAGAAAAAATAAACTTGGTAAAATACAACAATTTTTATTTTTTAATATAATCTCCTCTAACTTCAATACATTTATTACAACGATCAATTAATTTTTGGATAGGAGATCTATAATAATAATCTTACTCATACCCAAATGGTTATGGAGAATTCGGCGAATACTTGTTTCTGAAATGTTAGACATCGCTGCTAATTCCTTCACTTTCAAATGGCGATCTGCTAATACCATTTCCTCAATAATTGAAATGTTTTGAGGCGTTATCAGTTCAATTGGCCGACTTCTCATCATCTTCAAGGGATTCTTTTCCCAAACGGAAACATTTTGCTCACTTTTTTATAGTGGAATATGAAGGAGATAAATTACCATAAATGCCGCCCTCCTTTTGTTAAGAATTTAATGACCGCGCGGTACTCAATTTTCGTTACCTGAGATATTTTCATGCACTAGCCACGTTGTCTGGCTGGCTACTAAAAACTACTACTCTCCGAGCCATTATATATATATAGTGTAGGCCTCGCGCATGTGCAACTATGACGCAACGGAAATTGAACTCGCTAGAACGAGAATTTATGGCGCCTACCTCGTAATTTACTAAGGAATGACACATTTTGGATATAGGGAAATGTTTATAAAAAAAATTCTAGAACAATTTCTCGATCAGATTCTTCAAAAACATACACGCTGTTCCATTTTC
This sequence comes from Dynastes maya, assembly GCA_029619315.2. Lineage (NCBI taxonomy): Eukaryota > Metazoa > Arthropoda > Insecta > Coleoptera > Scarabaeidae > Dynastes > Dynastes maya. The sequence goes on from JAROYE020000001.1 coordinate 73,822,515, forward strand.
AAGAAAGAAAAAGCATGAACTAGACATGGCAACGACTTCAATGTCCATATTGTAGGCGCTAGTTGTATTGTCGAAAACTCCAAGAAATACTCAATCCGATAAAATTTGAATCATTACTCTAGCATATAAGGCGTTTAACATATCAGACGTTAAAGAAACAGCGGCATTTCGAAAGAAACTCAAATTACATAAATTAGCTAAAAAATTAAGACAGATGGATGTAGAAAACATTGAATAAAATTGACATGAATCGAAGAGAGGCATCCAAAAACGTAATAATATAAAAGTGTTTCGTTTAGAAAATCAAACTTGTATCGTTTGTAGCAGAAATTGTACATGCTGTATATTTGGATAATTTTGTGTAGTGCAAAACTTGTTCCCAAATATTTTTTATTTGAAAACTTTTTCTCAGAATTACTCAAGAAATACGAGGTGTGGCAATTAAATAACCGGACTGGTGCTACAAAACATTTTATTGATCACCAATTACATTACAAAGTTTATCCCCTTCAATGTACTCTCCTTGCCGATCCCTACAACGCTCCATACGAATTTTCCACTGTCGAAAGCAGTGCTGGAAGTCCGTTTCTGTCAGCTTGTTGAGAACTTCCGTCGCTTTCGCTTTCACCGCTTCCACACTGTCAAATCTTGTCCCCTTAAGCTCCGCTTTTGCTTTAGGAAATAAAAAAAGTCACAGGGGGCCAGGTCGGGCGAGTACGGTGGGTGGTCCAACACAGTGATGCCAGATTTCGCAAAGAACGCCTTCACTGACAAGGTGGAATGGGCTAGCGCATTGTCTTGGTGGAGCATCTAGGATTTGCTCTTCCGCAAATCGGGTCTTCTCACTCGTTCACGAAGGGTAGTAAGAACCTCGTGTTTCACAAGAAACTTGAGGTTAACTCGTTGCTCGATCTGAACATTCTGCATTTTTCCGACGAGACGCTAACATAAGGACTTGAACGGACAATTGCTACAACGGGACTGAGCGACATACAACCGTACCCATCGAGCTCAGGATGGGGGAAGCACCTACAAGCACAGACATGTTCAAACCTGTCGTGGCGTGGTGGCTGTTTGTCGATAGTAGCACCAGTCCGGTTATTTAATTGCCACACCTCGTAAATTACCTTCCGCTCAGGTACTAGGTGTACATGCTGTATACTAATACTTGCGATTGTTGGTTTCATGTTCATGTTAAAATGAATTTCAAGAAAATTTTAACATTAAGTTAATGTAACAGGTATGGATACGAAAGCGCTGTATTTTCTTCCTGAAAGACAAGCTTGCAAGAAATACACAGGATCGTTCATGACGGTGACCTATTAGACATATCTCTGAAAGTAATTAAAATATTTTCTTGAAACTTTAGTGAACAATATTATCATTAACGATCTATTTCATTACGAATTTCATAAATAGGTATTTATAGTTATCAATAAATATTCAATAATATATATGAATTAATAGCCCAATAATTCATGAGAATAAACATTTTTGTTAATTTTCAAAAATAAGTGTTTCTGCGGTATACCATTTTGCATGTCTTTCAATAATTCGGTTTTATCACTAATATTTCTATTTCTATATACTAGGGTAAGTAAGGATTCATTTATGAGCGCTAGTCCCACACATGTAGCGAATAATGTTGTCGCTTGTGCTTGGAACGCCCTCTTAACTTCTCTGTCCCTAGCCAATGCCCCACAGTAGCAAGTCAGTCGCCTAGTGTACATGTTCGAGGTATCTGCTCGACACAGATTTATGGAAACACGTAATACATCTTATTTGATTTGTATCCCATTGGTGGACTTTAATCGTTAACTATTTCAAAATAAAAACTTGAATGTAATATTGTCGTATATGAAACAAAGAAAACGTTCTTAATTTAAAAGGAAAAATGACGAATTCCAAAACTAAATAGAACCTCTCATTATAAAATAACTAGATTACATTTTTGCATTTCCAAATATCCTATGTGTTAAATGTTTAAATGATAGTAAGTGCGTAACAAATGCATCAACTTTTAAAAGTAAATTACATGTTTTCTAAATCTAATTAATGGAATTTTATGTCAAAATGAATCGTATTTGTATGTGTAAAAATTCAGTTGGACCTACTATTATAATAAATGTTCAAATAAGCAGTCATTTCCAGTACTATCTCTAATGTGATACTATTTCACGACTTCTTAGTTTATAAGAACGTAATTAAAAAGAAACCTACTGCACAGTATAATTTCGAGACACAAACAAAGCAAATCGAAAATAACCAATAGCGCGATCATCTCCTGACGGCGATTGGATTCTTACAGATAGATACTCATAGCGGGCAAACGTTGCAACACTGTCCATATATTTTCGCGGTTCACTTTACTACGGAACTTACTAACGCGGTATATGTGTATAAATAACTTAGTGAAATTTGATTTTATGAATTATTGTAGTAATGCTAATCACAAATGAGATGCCTGTTGGATACAGAATCTACAATATATTGTGAATCAAGCCTAACACTTTAAGGTTACAACATTTTTTGGGCACATAAAACAAAGCCTGCTTTATTAATTTAGTTGCTTTTTTTGTCAAATAATTGAATACGCCCATTAATATGATTAATTGAAGAAAATCAATTTGTAAGATCTTGAGTTTTACCTATCTTTGAGTGTATGATGATATTAAGGCAATACATTTATTGCCATTATGTCACAAATACATATTGAACAAGAACAAAAGTTAATCAGTTAACTGAAATTACCAGCTGTACTGAATATCCAAGTAATTAAATGATAAACAGAATATTCTAAATCAGATGGTCGATTTATGCTTATATTATCCTTTCCTTTGTCGATTACCCGATCACCAACAATAAAGATATTTATCATATCAATATAAAATTGTGCACACACAACAAATTTACGTGCAAGTCATAAATTCGGTGACAAAGGTTGAACGAAATATTCCATACAAACGGGAATTACTCCAAGTTGTTGTGTTACCTATTCTATCGACCTATCGTAAACAGTTTTAGTTAATATACATATTTATAGAGGCATTTACATAAATACAATTAAAATTTGAATATTTTTGATATACGCGAAGCCAACTATTGTTATTTTTAATACATACTCTCTGAATCGGGTTCAGTTTTTGTTTTTCTTCTATCGCTGTAGCTGTAAACAATTGAAATGAGCGTGAATATTTCCCCCCCATAGAAATTGTGTCCAAGGGTAGGATATTTGTATAATCTGGGATATTATTATGATGGTAATATTACGATTATTTTTTTTTTAAATTAGTACATACAGGATGTTACAATCTTCTGTAATATATATTACTTCTGTATCGATCGTACAGGAAATTTTATTTATATCTCACACGTTGAAAGTAAAAGAAATATTTTTGCCGTTAAACGCGACTCCTGGATCTGCACATTGCATCCAAGTGGTTTCTGGTTTATTGTATTGTTTGGTTACCATGACAGCCGTAAACAAAACATACTGACGTTGCTGTCCTTAACTGATTGTATTTTACGTCTAAATGCATATTTGATATGATTTTACTGCCACGAAAATTTAGTAAACACTTCTAAATTGATTAGAAATCAAGTGAAGCAATTGTTATTTTTAAAAGAAATTCTAAAAGCAAAGCAAATATAAAAGATATATCCGTAATTTTGAATTTTATGGTTGTACTTGCCCCGAATGACTTGTATTTGAAAACCTAATTACTATTAAAAAGTGTCAGTGCAGTAGTACATACTTGCTTTTATCAAACTATTAATCAAAAATCTTAAGTGTCCTGATATATCGAGCTAGTAGTCGAACCCAGGTTTCCTACCGGTATAGTTCTATTATTTCATGTTTCAGATTGAATAGATTGATAAGCTATCCTGTGCGTATCTTCTTAACTGTATTACGAAGCTATATAGTTTATAAAGAACTATTTTTATTGACGAATTGTAATATGTTTTACAAATATGTAAGTGGTCTACAATTCAGATTTGTTTGAATAAATATAACGGGATTTATTTACAAAAGTTGATTATATTTCAATACACATTGTAAATATAAATGTGACACACATAGATTAAACGAATACATATAACACATATTTAATTTCAATCCCACTGCAATTCCCCTTGAAGGTAGTATTCCGTTTTCATGTTATATAATTGTAATTATGAGCAATTAACTACAATTTTGATGGATTTATATACAGGATGAAGACGTTTATAAGATAATTTACGTTACTTTGCGATAATAGTGGGATTTGGTTAAAGGAATATTAACTAGAAGCAGACAATGTCCAATTTGAATACAAAGAACTTCGTATGCATATGTATATAATTGACGAGTTTCTAGTAAAAGCGGCACTTGTCCATTTGTACCGAAATCAGTATTCTTACGCCACCTGTTAGAAAAATATGAAAATATGTTAGCTTACAAACTCGTTCTCATCAAAACTAGCATAAGTACCAACATGCATGGCTTTGAACATTTGGAGTATCTGTAAAAATCGCACACGTATACTCAGTTTCTTGTAAAAACCACACAAGTCCTGAACATGTGCTCTATTTACGAGCAAAATGCAGGTGCAAGTTCACATACGGCATCGCGGGGGTAAGGTAGGAATAGGAATTAAGAAAGTTCGCACAATGCAATTAAATACGACCGTTCACACAGCGATGTAAGGCAGAATTATTAATTGGTGTACGGCAATGAAATTTCGACTGGCTTTTCTTGATAGCGGTAGCTTCCTTTGGGTCGAATTCTAAAATCACGTTATCAATATTCTCATAATATTTATGATAATAAAACGCAGCATTTAACCAAGTTCCCCAACGTGTAAGAATTGGTTCTGGTGGCTCAGGTATACGGGGCCACAGTGTGTGAATAAGTTTCGGGGATTTGACAAACACTGCTTTTGTATGCGCTACTAAAGCGTCTACCTCAGGATAACATTTTCTGATACCATCTGCCACAAGATTGAGAGCATGAATTTTACACGTAATGTGTGACAAGTTAACAGAATGCTTTTTAAGAGACCGGCCTACAGAAACTATGTTTGCAGCACCATCACTCATAAACATCAACAGTTGGTTTGTTGAAAGTTCATACTTTTCCAATGTATTTAACACTAACTTTACAATTACTTCGGCAGTACATTGTTGTATTCGTCTGGAAGCTAATAGAATTGAAGGTGACGATTAATGCGGTTCCATTTTACGTGCCATTATATTAACGACCGAATGTTTTTTACGATCTGTCGTTTCGTCCACACATAACCACATTTTTTTTCTTTCAACTCCGATTTAACTCTTTTTTCAACAAATTCACGAGCAGATGGCACTATCCTTCGTAACGATGTCCGACTTGGTAATTTGTACTCCGAATAGTTATTCCAAAACAAGACAAACGCTTCCTTGTCTAGTAAATTAAACGGTATATTACATACAATAAAAGTAACACATAAATTAAATATAAATTTGTCATAGTCTCGTGAGCAGGTATTTTTTTTAAGCATGCCGTTCACTGTTTACGTGCCGTAGACAGTCCCTTTCGGACCAACTCATCAACGGGACATTACATACTACACATTCAATTTTAGCGCCATCATACGTTAAGTCAGGAATTTCGGCTAAAAATTCTCCAACTTGGTCCGCCTTGGGTCGTTTGCGCGACGTGCGCAACATTTCTAAACAACACGTACCGCGCTAATGGAAGGTCGAAGCTACACTGAGGCTTGTATGTAACCGTATAGATACGACGCAGTTGCCTGTTGGCGCGCGTGGTCAACTCTAATAATCAGTAAATTATATCATTGGCACAGCTTTGTTATATATGCTTACTTATTTAGTAACAATCTGCGTACATATTATATGGTAAAATACCTATTGGAATAATTGAATTATACAATGAATATAAGATTAATTGGAACCTATTATTAGATTGCATGATGTTGAAGAATTGAAAAATTATTTAAATATGAATATTTAAGAATTTCGCTTCATTTTATATAGAATTCCTTCTCCAAACCATGTAATTTCATTGGTATTACATATTTTAGTGCACCAGGTCAATCTTTAATTGAGCATTTACACTGTTTACAGAGACTTTTGGAATATTGAAGATTAACAAATAAATAGTTAATGAAAACATGCGTTTGATTGATGAGATGAAATTACTAATAATAATTAACCGTAAATAATAAATCTACAATCCAAAATTTGCCTCGGCGGAATGAGGGGATTTTCAAAGTGATTACAGTGCTGCTTATTAATACATTTATTCGGTTATTTAAGAATCCAATCAGAAGCATTCCATCTTTATTACACGGATAATGATTTAATTTCGGACAAAATAATTTATGGTACTGATAAGCTAATTGCGTAACTAATATGGAAATCTTCTCAGTGGATCTTATGACGTGAAATTAAAAATTTTGATATTATACGCAACTTAATCTAATTTCACCAGTTTTTACGTATTTCTAATACGCACTTGTTATATAACTACGTAGGAATGTCATAAATTTTGTAGATCATCCTTATACTTTCTTTCGCTGTTTATTTTTAGTTTTGTAATACGAAGATCTAAAGCAATGCCGGCTTTACCTACGAATGAATGCGTGCAGATCTGGGGGCTCGTCTTTCTATTTTTAAATGATAACACACGTCAAAATACCAATCTCCATTTACTTATACAATGTTTGCATGTATGTATAATGTATACAACATACGTACGTTTACTTATTTACTTATGTACACATACGTACAAGTGGAAAATATATTTACAGACATTTCTTGCATTCTGTTGAGTATACTTAGATGTAATAGCAATTAAATTGCATAAAACTCTGACAATAGTCGCAAGGTCCGATGCCAACGTGTTATTATCGACCTTGTATTTAAATATGTGGGTATATTAATGCTTCACATTAATATATTCAAGGCATATCATTTTCACTGTTACGTAAAATCTTGGAGGTGTGTACTGTAAAGCGTTGGGTATTAAATAGTTTATAACATTCATAAACTCTTTACTATGATGCAAATATCAGGACAAAAATGATCCAAAGGTGGATGTTGCACGCAGTGTACAAAAGCACTGTGGATATGGATGTTTCAAAAAAGTGTGGAGAAACCAAGATTAGGTTTTTTAAATTGAATACTCTCTATATTGATCATTTTTGAATTCTATGTGAGCAATGGGCCTAACACATGGGCTGAAAAGTCCCGGGCCTAACACATAGATGGCGCTAGTTTTATTGCATTCACCTGTTTTGCAGTTAGTACTAACCTTAAAAAGACAGCTGTTAAAATTTCATGATATTCTATTCATTAGTTTGTGAGTTATTGTGCTAAGAGTGACGCTACTTTTGTTATTTCCAAAACAATGGATCAAAAACAATTTCGTGTTTTAATTTTACACTGCTTCTTGATGGGAAAAAATACCGTTCAAGCGAAGCAATGGCTTGAAAAGTGTTATGGGGACTCCGCTTCATCAGAAACAACAATAAAACGTTGGTTTGCTGACTTCAAACGTGGTCGTAGAGACACCGATGATGCAGAACGCAGTGGACGTCCAAATGAGGCGGTAACACCAGAAAACATCAAAAAAATCCACAAAATCGTTTTGAATGATCGAAAAGTGAAGTTGCGTGAGTTAGCTGACATCGTAAAGATATCAAAAGAACGTGTTGGCTTTATATTGCATGAGCATTTGACTATGAGAAAGCTCTGTTCAAAATGGGTGCCGCGTTTGCTCACTGTTGACCAAAAACAAGAACGTGTTGATGCTTCTGAGCAGTGTTTGGCCATGTTTAAACGTAACAAACCGGAATTTTTGCGTCGATATGTGACAACGGATGAAACATGGATCCATCACTTCACTCCGGAATTAAAACGATCGTCATCTGAGTGGACAGCAACTGGTGAACCTCGTCCAAAGCGCCCGAAAGCACAACAATCGGCTGGAAAGGTTATGGCCTCGGTATTTTGGGATGTGCGTGGTGTAATATTCATCGACTATCTTGAGAAGGGAAATACCATCAACAGTGAATATTATATAGCGTTACTGGAGCGTCTGAAGGCCGAAATTGCAAAGCAACGTCCGCATATGGCGAAGAAAAAAATTTTGTTTCATCAAGACAACGCACCGTATCACAAGTCAATCAAAACAATGGCAAAACTACATGAATTGAACGTCGAATTGCTCCCACATCCACCGTATTCGCCAGATTTGACTCCCAGCAACTACTTGCTGTTCGCAGACCTAAAAAAAATGCTCGCCGGTAAGAAATTTCGCTCGAATGAAGAGGTTATCGCTGAAACTGAGGCATATTTTGAGGCAAAAGATAAATCCTTTTACAAAAGTGGTATTGAAATGTTAGAGCGGCGCTGGAATGATTGCGTTGTTCTTGATGGAAATTACGTTGATGAATAAAGCTAATTTTGAACAAAAAAAAACGTGTTTTCTTTGTCAGGCCCGGGACTTTTCAGCCCATGTGTTATATTTGTCAAAATTCGCTATATCTATCTCTGACAGTTCGTACAGGTTCGTAAAAAACTGAATGTCGTTGGAATAGATTAATTTAAATAGGTCGGAATTTATTTATAAATTACGAATTGTTTAAAGTATTTGCTGCCACACTTTCTAGTATTGAATATTATACTGGGTGTTCAAGAAGCTACAGCACATTATTGTTAGCTGCAATAATGTTTTGACTGGAAAGTCTAGGATCACTTTGTAGAATTACCTATATCTATATATATATATAGTCAACTGTTTTCGATATATGTATTTAGTGAAAATGGTTTTTACAATGCTCTGTTGAAATAACTATCCATGATATTTGATATTTTGTTTCCCACTTTATTTGTTTGGGTATTGATTAACCCATATATTTAAGAATATTTTCTTCTTCGCTGTTACTCTAAATAAGACGCCTGTATATTTCTTATTTTGTGAGTTTCTGATGACATTTTTCATTAATTATGTAAAGCATTGCCTATTGTCTCGACTCGGGGTAATTAGACAGCAAAAATTTCCAATTCAACACAATCGCATTTCTCTCCATCTATTATCTCTTCAAACATATACTATAGAGCTGTTTTAGCAGTTTCTAAGAGTGTAATATTCCTTTAGTCCTACACAGAGAAAAAAAGTTCTTGAATCAAACAAATATATATCTTTGAAATTATTCATTTAATTCAACAAAGGTTTATTTGAGTGAAAGCGCATTTTTTTAAGAACAATAGATTGAATTTGTTTGAATGTACAAATGTTTCTATTTGACATCATTTTGTTGAGTCAAACAAATATACATATGTTAGAATCGTGCGCTTCGCCCGTCGTCGGCAATTTTCTTTGCGTGAACACAGTGAAATCGCAAACGTAGTCCTAGTTTAAGTTATGTAAGATGGTGGTTCGTAAGCAGTGAGATGTAAATTAAGAAAATAATAGGTAAGTAAGATAATAGATTTAATAACGTCTACATGTTTATATTAGAAATATGCATGTGATTAATCGCTAACAGTCTTAATCAAATCGATTAAATAAATGTGTAAATATCTATGAGTTGGTGTTTGAAAGCGTTGTTGTAACTGTGTGTTAATTGATGTAATTGTCGAATTTGTACCTGTACTTACTTATCACATATTCGTAGTTATAAACAGAAGAAAGAATAATATATTTTTACCATTGGATAACAAACGTCAAAATTTCCATATAAAAAAAATAATGAAATAGTTGCCACAGATTGTTGAATATCAGAATTCCTGTTTCTATTAGGGATTAGTGAAAATTACAAAAATCTCACCGGTATCGTTTTCAATACCAGTAACACCAATGTTAGCAGTTTAAATAAATAGCGATTCAATTCACCACACATTTAGCAATGCTTTGAGCTTTCCGTTTTCATATTTCGTAACTATAATTGTTGGTATATTTCCTCCCCTTTTTTTTGATATATCAGGTATTTCAGCAAAGGCAAGTGATAAGAATTCTTGCATGCATAACTCCGTTGAGGTATCTGCTGTTCCCTGTCCTACCCTTTTTATCATAATACCTAGCACCCTTCTAGCACCTAACCATACAGTTATCCCTGTCATTCGTTCGCGACTTCCAGGATTCCTACGAGATTACCGAGATAGTAAGTTCTAATATTCTTTGTAAACGAAAGTAGCACAAATATCACTTCATCTTTATATATCTGCACACACAACACTCAAATTATTTTGTGGTTATATAATCTTTATCAAAATAATTTTGTACCTATATAATTACAAAATTACATATACACATATTGTTAAAAAACTGTTTAAAGTTATCGGCGCAGTACACCTAACTTTGAGATTATTAATATTGTTAAAATCAGGTTACAACTTCGACATCGAGACCTAACCTAACCTAACCACTTTATACAACTTTATATAACTTCACTTTATAGGTTCTTGGAAAATGTGAATAATCTGGAAGAAACTTGAAGGAAATCTGTAAGATTTAAGGTTCACCGTTTTTGTTTGGGACTACGTAGATCTTTAGGAAGGCCTTGATATCACCTTAACGTAATGGAGGAAGTTAGTGGTATTTTAGGGAGCTGGGGTTTATTTACAAGAATAAAAGCACCACGTCACTACAAAATGGAGATTAATTTCCGGCATTATACTTATTCTTTATGTACTTTTGTTAGTTTATCTACAATGTTAATAAAGTTTTTCAAAAGATTGTGTATTTTTAACACATTGTTATCCTATGTGCTCAAAAATAGATGCTTTCTTCGCTAGAAAGAAGAAAGCATCTATCGTACTAACCATTTCAATGGAGTAATAACACCAACGGAATAATATATTTGTCAAAGTAACAGCATAGTTTAAACCACAGAAATATTTTGTTAAGCAAATAGATATTTATCTAACCTATTAATGGTGAATGTTTCCAAAATTGGAACATACTGAAAAAATTGAATTTTTATTGAATTAATCACATTATTTGCATAAAATTTTTTAATTTACAATTAGAAAAATTTAAATCTATGTATATTTTAAAACATACAAATTTTATGCAGATAATATTCAATAAAAATTCGATTTTTTAGTATGTAACCATTTTGGGAACGTTCACCATTAAAACGTGAAGTCAAATAAATAGTAAAGAAAAATATATTTGTTTCGAACTGACGAAGTTCTTTAAAAAAAGAACTGTATTGTTAAATCAAACAAATTACGTATATTAAATCAAACAGATATATTTTCAAATCAAACTTGGGGTTATTTGTTTCAGGAGATCATATGTTTGAATCAAATAATGATGTCAAAAAAATTATTTTTTTAAATTAAAGAAATATATCATTGCCGCCATTTAAAATTACAATTTGGTTGACTGAATGCATATTTGTTTGTGTCAAGAACTTTTTTTCTCTGTAAAATTATTTATTGCCAATGGATAATGTTACATATTTGTTGAACTTGGAAATCATAGTTCAGTAGTGTTAACATTGTTTTTTGTTGTTTCGGATGCGATGGACTAATTACTAGAGCAACGCGAACTGCGCTGAAAGCCAGTGGCGGACGCATAAAAGTTTACACAAAATAAATTAAATGTGATACGTGCTCAAACAGTTACCGTTTTAAGAGTCCTCCGTGAAATCACAAAGTGGATAATGTCCATTTAATATTTGTAACAATAGATATGTTTCCAAAGTTGTGAAGAAAAAGTGTTTTTGTATGCCGAAAACGAACGTTCTACACCTAGTGACGTTATATTTGCGTAAGTAAAATAATCTTTCAAATAACTTAACGGTCCTGTTGACGCACCTTCACAAATTTGTCTTAATGTGCCAAAATCAGAGTCTTTATCTAAAACACTTTCAAACCTCTCTAAAACACAAACATTTCTTGCGTCTTCTATCGCGCAAAGCTGTGCGTGAACATGTTGCACTATTTGCAAAGATTCCACTAAGGACACCTAAGAATTTTGTAGTTTTTCTATCGCATCCGCTAGTCCCACGTAATTGTTCTGAATAATTTCCAAATCTGTTTTAACTTGACTATTCTGAAATTTCAAGCGGCTTTACGATAATAAAATACAGCCTCTAACCATGTTCCTCAACGAATAAGAATAGGTTGTGGTGGTTCAGGAATACCGGGGCATAGTCTATGAAATTCTCGAATACGTTTTGGGGATTTTACAAACACAGCTTTTGTATGTGCTATTAGAGCATCTACCTCAGGATAACATTTTCTGATACTATCTGCTACGAGACTGAGAGTATGAATTTTACATGTAATATGCAACAAGTTAGCACAATGCTTTTTAAGAGACCGGCCTACAGAAACCATGCTTGCGGCACCATCACTCATAAACATCAACAGTTGATTTGTTTAAAGTTCAAACTTTTCCAATGTATTTAACACCAACATTGAAATTACTTCGGCAGTGCATTGTTGCATTCGTCTGGAAGCTAGTAAAATTGAGGGTGACGGTCGATGTGGTTCCATTGTACGTACCATTACATTAACCACAGAATGTTTTTTACGATCTGTTGTTTCGTCCACACATAACCACAGTTTTTTATCTTACAACTCCGATTTAATTCTTTTCTCGACATGCTCACGAGCAGACGGCACAACTCTCTGTAATGTTCTCTCACTTGGTAACTTAAAGTCCGAATATTCATTCCAAAACGAGACGTATGCTTTCTTCCTTAGTAAATGAAATGGTAAATTACATGCAATGATGGTGACACATAAATTAAATTTAAATTTGTCATAATCTCGTGTGGAATTTTTTCTTGAAACATGCCCTGCACTATTTACGTGCCGTAGACAATCACTTTTCGACCGACACATTAAAACTATTTTACACGCTACACATTGAATTTTAACACCATCACACTTTAAATCAAGCATTTCTGCAATAAATTCTCTTATTGTGTCCAACTTTGGTCGTTTTCACGACGTAGGAAACATTTTCAAAACAAACGTAGAACTACGATATAGTATACGACAGCGTAGATGCATACACAACAGATCGGCTTTCGAGTCGCAGTTATACTGACGCTTATACCGAATTGTCCCGGCCGTGTTTATTTTGTGTAAACCTTTATGCGTCCGCCACTGGCTTTCAGCGCAGTTTGCGTTGCTCTACTAATTACAAAGCAAATGTCCATATAAATATTGTACGTACCCGATCAAGTAGTTTATTTCCATATGCGGTACGCTTGGAAGAAATGGTGTCTTAACGATCTTAGTCCTTTTTGGGCTAGAACTAGTTGGATTGTTATGCCCTACAAAGAAGTATAAATCCATACAAAAAAAGGTCTCTGAGACTACTTGAGATGCGTTTTCACGTTGTCTTCAGTAACGATTTTTACCTAAAAACAGCTTATTTTTTGACAAATAAGAAGGCATGTCATAATCTTCCGCAAAGTGTACACTGTATCATTTATTATTCAATTCATTGCAAATTTTGTAGTAAAAGCTGAGGTATCAAGTCTAAAGAAATAAAAAGTATTTAGTATTAAATAAGCTCCTGGACAAAATTAACGCACCACTTTATTAAACTTAAATAATTACGTTAATAAAAGTAAAATTAAACTAAATTATAATGAAAACTTTGAAATTGGGTTTATACAATCATTTGAGCAAGAAATCAGCGAAACATGACTCGATTTTAAATCATTAAATACTTCTTTTGTTGAAAATGATTGAAATAGGAAAACGAAAATCAAAATGAAAAACATTTAGAAAATCGAAAGCGATAGAATTAATAAATCCAATATGACATTAGTACCTTATAGGTCCTCCTCTACTCCTAATTAACACATTCATACGCCTTAGCTTGCAAGCGATTAAATTTCAGTGGTATTCTGTGGAATATTCTCCCGTTCTTCAATTACTGCAACCACCAGTTGATTGTGATTGGCAGTTGGGAGTCTACGGCCTTGGACCTTTTTTTTAAGATGGTCCCATAAATGTTCAGTGGAGTTAATGAGGTCGGGATTATTAGGTGGCCATTCCATTAACGGAATATTAACAGCATGCAAGTAGTCAATAAGCTGTCCAGTCACGTTGGGAAGCGCATTGTCTCGCATGCATAAAAAATTCAGACCCACAAAAGGAGCAAATGGTATTACGTGTTCAAGTACGAAGTGTCCCAGGTAATAATCCGCATTCATGGACATCACACGTATAGGGGCTAACTCAATATGAGCACCGAAGCAGATGCCACCACTAAACGAGACTCTTGGAGAAGTGTTGCAACTTGCAAATCTCTTTCCTTCCCTTCGTCAGACACGCTCACGTCCATCAGGAAATTTTAAGCTAATCATCGTTTCGTCATAGAATAAAACCTTTTGCCAATCATTAAAAGACCAATGTTGATGATTTTTGGTAAAACGCAATCTTTGAACTTTGTGTTCTCTGGTAAGTAATGGTTTTTGCCGGTCTTCTGCTCCTTAATTCGGCTTCATTTAATCTTCTTCTGATTGTTCGAAGCGATATTACGACGATTTACTACGAACCGCTGATAACTCATTTTTTAACACATTACTAGTGATTATCCGGTTTCTAAGAGCGGATTGTCTCAGAAAACGGTCATCCCTTTGATTTGTACATCGTTTTCGCCATTGTCCCGGCCTTCGAATGTGAGATCCTATTTCGTTAAATCGCTAAGCATGCAACTTATGCTGGAATGGTTTCTTCCTAACACACGGGCAACGTAACGCATCGAATACCCCACATCCAGCAGAATTGGTGTCCGTGCTACCTCCTCCGCCCATAAATTTCTTTGATGATTCATTTTTCTACTTTGAAACACTCGTAGATGATCTTTAAAACACGTATCTGATACAACCGATAACAAGAATTAGCTTAATAAGTTGTCTTAATTAGCAGTTTCTCAATGGATTTTAACTCAATTGTGGTCAAACGTGACACATTGACAATTTTAAAACAAAACAGTATGTGCTTGAAATATCAGAGAAAGCCCAAAGCCTACTTATAAGACAGTTAGCAGATTAAAAGTTATTATCTCTGAATGTTTAAAAAAATTTTTTGTGGTGCGTTAATTTTGTCCAGAAGTTTAGATACAAATATGTACTTGTTATAATTCCCATCGTAAATTTACCATTATTTTATTCATACATTATTTTAGTAATTTTTAAAATCGGAATTTTTCTAACGTATATATGAATTGTTTGTTACAGCAAAGAAAATAGTTTTATTTGATAACACAACGATCATCGACAAATGCGTACTCTTCGGAGCGGAATTCTTCGGAACGTTTATTCTAGTCTTCCTTGGTTGTTTAGGTTGCGTCCCTAATATAAAGGGAGCTGCTCCACC
Organism: Dynastes maya; assembly: GCA_029619315.2. Lineage (NCBI taxonomy): Eukaryota > Metazoa > Arthropoda > Insecta > Coleoptera > Scarabaeidae > Dynastes > Dynastes maya. The sequence continues at coordinate 73,837,857 of JAROYE020000001.1, forward strand.
TCATCAACAAATCGCCCTTACATTTGGATTGGCTGTCATGCTCGCAATTCAAGTAAGTGCACGTAATAGTTATTTTCTGTTTTAAATTTGTAACAATGGAAACTTTTAATTTTAACATGCGGACGGTAAACACGTATTTTTAACAAAAGATTGTCCAAAGATTTTTGAAAGAGATCCCAGATTTATTTTTAACACATATTATTGGAATACATAAAATTATGGATGACGTGGATGCATGTTTCAATTTTAAAGAACTTTGCAACGGCGCTTAGGCTTGTCTTTAAGTAGGTTTTGCCAAATGAACATTAACCATGTACACGGAATGTCTTTTGATTTTGCGCCAAAAGAATGTGCGTGAAAGAAAAACCTTGTTAACAATGTATTTATATTAATAAGTTACATAAACGTTAAACAGGGACGGTGAGGTTGTAATTAGCTTTATCTCGTCTATGCAATGAATAGAGTTGGCCACACGCGCCAACGGGCAGCGGCGTTGTTTCGATTAGGTCTCTTGGTTCCACTAGAGCTATTGTGTGTAGATGTTTGCTGTCGTAAATACTTTCGCGTAGTTGTTAAATAAAAATCAAATAATGCGTGCTCAAACACTTACCATTTAAAGAGTCCTCCGTGAAATCGCAAAGTGAATAATGTCTGTTAAATATCTGCAACATTAGATATGTTTCAACAGTTGTTTCGACAGACCGAGTGCGGCGCGAGGAAAAATGTGTTTATATGCAGAGAACGAACGTTCTACATCTAGTGACGTTATATTTGCGTAATTAAAATATTCTTTGAAACAACTTAACGGTTCTGTTGACGCACCTTCACAAATATGTCTTAATGTGCCAAAATCAAAATCTTTCTCAAAAAACACTTTCGTATTTTTCTAGAACACAAACATTTTTTGCGTCTTCTATCGCGCATAACTGTACGTGAACATCTTGTACTATTTGCACAAATTCCACTAACGACCCCGAAGGATCTTGTAACTTTTCTATTGCCTCCGCTAGTCCGAAGTAATTGTTGTGAATAATTTTTAAATCCGTTTTAACCCGATTATCTTGAAATTTCGTCTGGCTTTTCTTGATAGCGGCAGCTTCCTTTGGATCGAATTGTAAAACCACGTTCTTAATATTCTCATAATATTTATGATAATAAAACGCAGCATTTAACCAAGTTCCCCAACGTGTAAGAATAGGTTCTGGTGGCTCAGGTATGCACAGTCTGTGAAATTCCCGAATACGTTTCGGGGATTTGACAAACACTGCTTTCTACCTCAGGATAACATTTTCTGATACCATCTGCCACAAGATTGAGAGCATGAATTTTACACGTAATGTGTAACAAGTTAACAGAATGCTTTTTAAGAGACCGGCCTACAGAAACCATGTTTGCGGCACCATCACTCATAAATTATGAGTGATGGTGCAGCAAACATGGTTAAATGCTGCGTTTTATTATCATAAATATTATGAGAATATTAAGAACGTAGTTTTACAATTCTATCCGGAGGAAGCTGCCGCTATCAAGAAAAGCCAGTCGAAATTTCAAGATAGTCGGGTTAAAACGGATTTAAAAATTATTCACAACAATTACTTCGGACTAGCGGAGGCAATAGAAAAGTTACAAGATCCTTCGGTGTCGTTAGTGGAATCTGTGCAAATAGTGCAACATGTTCACACACAGCTATGCGCGATAAGTGCGCAAAAAGTGTTTGTGTTCTAGAAAAATATGAAAGTGTTTTAGAGAAAGATTCTGATTTTGGCACATTAAGACACATTTGTGAAGGTGCGTCAACAGAACCGTTAAGTTGTTTCAAAGAATATTTTAATTACGCAAATATAACGTCACTAGATGTAGAACGTTCGTTCTCTGCATATAAACACATTTTTTCCTCGCGCCGCACTCGGTCTGTCGAAACAACTGTTGAAACATATCTAATGTTGCAGATATTTAACAGACATTATTCATTTTGCGATTTCACGGAAGGCTCTTAAAATGGTAAGTGTTTGAGCACGCATTATCTTATTTTTATTTAACAACTACGCGAAAGTATTTACGACAGCAAACATCTACACACACTAGCTCTAGTGGAGCCCGAGGCCTAATCGAAACAACGCCACTGCCCATTGGCGCGCGTGGCCAACTCTAACAATGAAACAATAATAGTTGAATAACAAGTTGCAAACTCTGCATAAAACCGAAACTCGGACGCAATTTATTTATGTAAAACTACTGCCAAGAGAACAAAGCAACTGCATGCAGTAATCATTTTTTGGACAAGCCCGATTTATTAAAAATAAAGGCTTATAATTAATCCGCAGTCTACTTATAAAGATCGTCATGAACAAATACTCACGCTGAGAAAATTACAAAAATGTTATTCAAATATTAGATATTCAAATAAGAGTGTTTGATGAATTCGTTTGTGTTTTAGCTAAAATAACTAACTTATTTAAACAAGATACAAATATTAAAAAAGATATATGGCAGCAAACGAAAACGGCCTCTTGACAAATAAAATTACAAGTAGAAATTCAGATATAATTCGTTATAAATTTCTTAATATTCCGAATGGGTCAAAACACTATCCTATTAATTAAGTGATGCCGAAGTGCTTCTTCCATCAAACTGTAATTAAGGCTGTATAAGAAATTGGAATTATTAAAAAAAATATTATAGGAAATAATAATTTTGTAATATTGATGATTTGTGATGCAAACTCTGCGCTAGTTGTGGATACTGTTTCTATGTTGAATTCTTTTCAAACGTGTGAAGTGGCGAATGTGTACGGTCGTACATTGGGATCTTGTCTTGTGTAATTTCACTGATACTGAGTGGTAGGATAAAAATATACTGTAAATAGCATAGATCTGATATTAAAAGGTAATATAATTATAACAAAGTTTACTAAATCGTGATAAAGCTTATTAAAATCATTTTTATTATCTATTTTTTTATGTGGTTGCACAGAAACGCAATAAATATTCCCCGTGGTTTTTCTCGGCTGCTGTTAAAGTTTTGAACGACTAAAATACAACAAAAAATGTAAGCAGATCACCAATCGCAATTCGCTATGGAAACGTACTTAATTGATTACCAGACAGAACTTCAGACGATACGGAAAACGCAATAAAACAAGACCCTAAGCAATTTTGGAAATATATATATAGAAATAAAAAAACAAACGCGTACCGTCAATTATTTGTTTTGATATTCAGACTATAGCTGCTGATGATCAATCAACTTGTAACCTTTCTGCTAAATATTTCGAAACTGTGTTACCCAAAGATGCTGTTATCAATGATAATTACTTTAACAGTTTAGCTTCTCTTGAAAATGATGTTTCTCAGTTGTAGACTACTTCACACAAATTGGCTTAGTACGCGGGTGTATCAAATATAAACGGAACTGATTTTCTTAAAAATCCCGGAGGGTTTCTAGATCTGGAAGGGGTTGATGCGCAAGTAAGGAGAGGGAAGAACCGACCGCAACTCTCTCGGGTCCCTTTGGTATCAAAAGAAACCATGAGCAAGAAAGAAGTGCATGTCTCCGTGGAGCAGCGGATTATCATCAAGTTTTTAGCCAAGGAGAGGGTGAACCCAAAATTTTGCGGCGATTACAAACACAGTTCGGGAACAACACCCTGTCAAGAACCCATGTGTTTGCATGGCACAAAGAAATTTCTGGAGGGCGTGAAAACGGCGAGAACGAGAGCCATGATCGCCGCCCAAGGGCAAATGTGACCGACGCCAACATCGAGGCATTATTGTGAAGTACTGGATGCCGCGAAATTGTTATTTCGAAGATAAAGGAAGAAGCAATCGGCCAGAAGTGTCATTCTTCTGCATGACAACGACAGGCCTCATGTGGCTAGCACCACAATCCAATAAGTGGATACATTAAGATGGAAAACGCTGAAACATCCACCCTATAGTCCAGGCTTGTTACCTTGTGACTTCCATCTTTTTGGATCCCTCAAAGAAGCGCTTGGAGGCCAACGTTGCGACGACAACGAAGCGGTGGAAGGGTTTATGCTCCAATGGCTACACGAACGTCCGAAGAGTTTTTACGATGGAATAAAAAAGCTCCCAATCCGATGGGAAAAATGTATTTCTAGGGCGGAAGAGTATGTAGAAAAATAATATATATTTGTAAGCTTAGTTAAATAAAGTTAGAATTTTTTAAGAAATGAGTCCCATTTATATTCGATACACCCTCGTATGCAGATTGTTTCGTTCGCACCCCTGTTGATTTCTACTCCGATTTTGGGCGCCGACAATCGCCGATTTCGTTTGTTTAGCACTCTTACTACTATTCAGTAAATAAACAATCCGCGTTATAATTCTGAATTTTCACGTGATGTGTTTCTTCGCGTAAATTTGTTGTAAATTCGTTAGCACATAAACTTGAGAAAAGGGAAGCAATGAAAAAAATGGTTACGATCACCATCGAAGTGAAAAAAGAGATTGTTGAAAAGTATAAAGAGTTTGTAACATTTGTAAAGGCTGGCGGTTATGTTTTGCAACAAGTTTTAATTGTAACGAAACTGGCCTGTTTTGGAAGAAGATGTCTAACAGATCCTATATTATACAAGAAAAGAAGGCATTGCCAAGGCACAAGCCAATGAATGAGAAGCTTACTCTCTTGTTCTGTGGCAATGCAAGTAGATATTGAAAAAGTGAAGCCTCTATCGATCTACCACTCTGACGAGCAGGCAAAAGCAATGTTCTTTGGACAAATCTTTAGTAAAGGCCAGACCTGGTCCAAGTCAGGACCTCAACCAGGTCGAAGTCAGAACCTGACAGAAGCAGGAAGCAGGAAAGAGAAAAATAAATTTGATAAATTTTTATTCAAGTGCAGTATACATACTTTCACCTACTGCATTTGTATTTTAGTATTAAACGGTGTTAACAATAAAAGGATTTTTTTGGAAGAACGGATTATTTATTTTCCCCTTATTTCTTATTAGAAAAGTTTATTTGGTATGTGGCCAGCTTGGTACAAGCCCAAGGAGCTGGAAAGGGATTAATGAGGTATACCGAGTTACCACTGTATTTCATGGATCTCTTAGAAATATCGGGGTCGTTTCGCGTTCATTGCATCAACAACGTTATGGCACCTTCCTGTTGGATATTTAAGCTGCCCTTAATATCTAATGTCTAATGTCTAATGTGTGGAAACTGAATTACCTACGTACACATATACTGCATTGCATAGAAAAAGCGTCACCCAGAGGGAGAGGCGGTAGGTCAATGAAATTTGGTGAAAATATTTATTGATAAGTCAGTAGTAAATGATTACAGTTTCAAAAAAAATCTCTTAAATTTACTAAGAAAAATTAATAATCTGTGGAACTCCCTCGCTACCGTATACACTCTAGTATTCGCCTGGGCATGCTTCTGATGAGGTGATCAATGTCCTCCTGAGGAATAGAGTCCCACGCAACTTGAATCTCGTGTCGCAAAGCTTCGACAATTGCAGGCGGATGGTTTAGACTATTGATTCTCCGACCCATATTATCTCACACATGTTGAATGGGTGAAAGGTCGGGACTCCTTGGGGGCCATGTAAGTATTGTAACCTCGGATTCGTCTAGGAAGTCCATAGTCCTGCGTGCAATATGCAGACGAGCATTATCCTGTTGAAAAATGAGCCCTGATGTAAGGTACTGCATGTGGGCGTAAAACGTCATTGACATAGCACTCAGCTGTCATAGTGCCCAGAATGAATACTAGGGGGAACCTGCTTTCAACACTGATGGCACACCATACCATCAACCCTAGAGTACGCGCAACAGAACGTTCTACAGAATGTTGTAAGGTACGCCTCTCACCATGACGTCTTCTGACCCTCTGTCGTCCATCATTGGCTCCCAAACAAAATCGTGATTCGTCACTGAAAATAACTAAGCCCCAATCGTGATCCCATTGTATTCGGTCACGACACCATTACAAACGCTGAAGTATATGTTCCAATGTTAAAGGAAGCACTAAGGTATGAATGTAGCCCAAAAGACCGAATCCTACGATATATGGTTGATATCGACACTTGCCTTCTCATTACATCGAACCAAGCATCCGCTATTCTCCTTGACATAAATCGCTCTCGAAGCGCAGATAGTCGAAGAAACCGATCTTGCCGTTCTGTGGTTCTTCTTTGGGGTCCAATGCCGCGACGACATCGTTGTCGACCTTCCTCTGCCCACACACGATAATCTACTGATCGTTGACATATTCCTCTCCAATCTTCTGGCAATTTCCCGAAACGAAATTCAGATGTTCATAATAGGTTCGTTCCAACACACCAACAAACCAGTTTGTGAATCGCCGGGTACATGCGCAAAGCAAATTAGGCGTTCCAACATAACTTCTGACTGAAATGTGTACGTGTAGTCGGATGTTCCAACATAAAATTTGACGATGACCGAATCGTTCACTGAACGGTCGAACCGATCCGCAGATTTTTGTGGAACCGCTAGTCAGAGACATGCGCAGAATGTAATTAGCTTGTCTGATTTTCGTATGTGTAATAGATGACTGCAGTTTATAACCTGCAAATAACGTAATTATTTACTATGAGTATTTATTTAAGAAATCCGTTAAAATGAGGGATTTGAAAGGATTCTCCGATTTCTTAAATAGTTCTCCCAGTGATGATGATGATTTAGACGTTTAGTTAGTGGTTCTCAAAAGAAATAATGAAATAGTTTTCATTATTTCTTTTGGGAACTATATAGTTGTAAGTAAACTTAAAGTGACAGACAGATTCAAATTCAGTAAATGTCCATAAGCCGTTCCAACACATCATGATACGGAATCGGTCGGAAAGTAATACATTTTTTACGCATGCGTAGAGAACGGCTCATGAGCTGATCCATGTATCGTACATGTACGATACACAAACTGCGTGTTGGAACGAACCTAATATTACGACCAGATTTAGGGGTTTGATTTCTCCACCATCTTTTAAGTCAGGTCTGTTTATGCGCTCCTTTTCTTTCAATATGTATAACAAGTATAATAGTATTAGTGATACTCTTAAATCATTACCCCCAAAATCTCTCAGAAAGAAGTTAAAATATTGTTGCTCAATGCTCAAACTTGAGAGCACTAGTGTGGTATGTGTTTGTGTCGCTGTCTCCAACTACTTTTATATGTGAAATTTTTTATAAGAGCTGCAATGATTATTTACGTGTGCACATTATTTTAAATGTTATCATTTTATACAACGTCCTTTTAGTTGTATGCAATAAAGATAGAAATAAAAAGTAAAATAAAATAAAAATTCCAGCTTCGTGAAGCCCAACAATCCTTCCTCTTTCAAATTCTGTTAATTGTCGAAATTGTCGATGACTTCTTATTCTAGGCATTGTAAATGCTAGATAATTGTCACCAGTAATCGATACGAATAACATGAAAATGACAAGATTTAAAACAACAAGCAGTCCCAGAACACCTGATTCTGTTCATCTTTTTTTTCGAAACTGTAATCATTTACTACTGACTTTTCAATAAATATTTTCACCAAATTTCATTGACCTACTCCTTCTGGGTGATGCTTTTTCTATGTAATGCAGTATATTATGTCCTAAAAAATAATGTTCTTTATTTAATATTATTGTAAAATGTCTGTTCACCTATTATTAAGACATTTGAGTCCTGCTGGGGGTAATCGTATAAATAAATAAGTAAACAAAAATAAATAAATATAAAATATCTAAATATAAAAACGTAAAACAATATTAGACTATAATTTGTTGTTGAAGTATTGTGATTGAGGATATTACCCATTTATTGTAATACATGCTAGCTTTGATTTCGATTTCTATACATAGACCATAATGCCAACTAGATATCTATATCTACTGCGTTTCTTTATTACGATTGGGCTGCGAATCTTTTCAAGGAAAATCAATCCATGCGAACGCATTTATGTAACAGTTGCGTATGTGCTACTAATTATGGCAACCGTATTTGTATTAACAAGTTTCGCATAATGATATAAATAACTTTGAAGCCGATTGTGAAAAGTAATTAATATAATTATTATCAAATACTACAGCAGATTCTAATTACATGATGTAGGTGTTACAACGTAGCTAATAACGACGTACGTTTCAAACAAGTAATTTAAGTTATAGGTTTGCTGGAATATTTTAATTGCTATCCTAGACAAATGATATGCAGTATCACTTAACTTGTATTTAAGAGGGTATTAACATTTTGAGAAGATATTCTAATTACCTGTTTTTTTTTATACATGCACATGCATAATAGACCATCGTTTTGTAGTTATTGTTAAAAGGTAAGAATGAATTTATTTAACACGTTTTGTGTATTAAAGTAGGCAATTTTTTCAATTCTGGCGTGTATTGATCAAGTAACAACCTTGATTTCGAATACTTGAGTAATGCAGGGATAATTATGTACATGCACATCTGTCATTAATGCAGTCATCATCCTAACATTAGACTTTTTGCAACATGCAAAGAAAATCGTTTTTTAGACATTATAATGTTTTTCTGTCAATGTACAGTGCCAGTATTATATTATGTCTCCCCCTTGCGACGACTAAATATCAATACTACCTTCCGCACGCTAGACCTAGTACTTCGATTCGGCTCGGATTCACAGGTGGAAGAAGAGCAGGGAAGTGCATTGTCATTATTTATTTGTGGCGATTTACATAAAATTATATTTATATATGTATTTATGTAGATGTTCCTGAATCAGATCTTTAATATTATTTGTGTAGACTAAGAACGCGTATAGAAAATCGGGGTTATTATATTAAATATTAGCATAAATTGAATTTATGTTATTTTGACTTGTTTTATTTTATTGATCGTTGTGGTTTTTGTTTTCTTATATTCTTTTACTTAGTTAAAAATCAATTTTTGTTTGTTTTTTTATAAGTTGCCCGCTTAGAATTTGTTATTTATTTATGTGGAATTTGTTTATCTATTTAGAATTTTTCTTTTTATTAAAATCAATTTTATCGGGCTTTTAAATACATTTAAATAAATTAATTCTGGATTAATTTCTACCTCGATATTTACACCTCCTCGTCCGCTTCCTTTTATGTTATAAAATGGATACATTTTTGCATACCAATATCTATTAAGACTACATACTACATAAATCTCCCAGCTAAAATTTATTTGTGTATGTTTGTGATCACACGTTACATTAATTTTACCGCTAAGCAGGGCCATTCTGTATTCCACTTCCGGCCATTGAAGTTAGGACAACTAGTGAGTTTGCAAAAGTGAATAAAAACGGTAATAATGCAAAAGAAAATAAAAATTTATTGCCTCCTTTGGTTTGCAATACTCCCCGGGCCACTCGTGGCATGCGTTCTGTTAGTTTGGTTAGAGTTTCACCGGAAATGTTCCACTCGGTTTATAGAAGTGGCCACAGGTGCTCTTCCAAAGTAGAACAGACTTCTGTTGTCTGTCGAGCTTATCCCACAGTAATTCGATGGGGTTCAAATCCGGACTCTGCGGCGGCCAGGGCATGATTTGCAAAACGTTCTCTTCTGCTTCAGACGTTAGATAATTTTTATAGATCCGTGCAGTAGTTTTCCCCAATTAATCGCAATCCGAATGTCACAGCGTTACCTTCTAGTATTCGTCTATAATTTTCTTCGCGCATAGTACCGTCGATTTTTACAAGATCTCCAATCCCCGCACTGCTAAAATAATCCCAAACCATCACTGAGCCACCACCGTGTTTTGCTATGGGAACGACACAATCGCGCAACTTCCTTTCGTCTTTCGTTCGTCTAACGAGAACTCTGAGCTTCAAACACTTCGAACTTGGATTCATCAGTCCAAAAAACGTTTCTTCATTTTTCTTCTATCCAATTCCTATAGTTTTCGACCCACTGTAGTTGTTTTTGGCGGTTTCCACGATGTAACAACGGTTTTCTTACCGCAACCCGACGGTAAAGGCCGGGCTTCTCTTAAGCGGCGTTTAGTGGTGTCTTAAATACTTTCTTGTTATCCCAACTTTGTTGTAGAAGTAATACTAAGGGTATTGGATATTGAAAAAATTCGATCTTTTAACATTCTAATAGTTGTCCTAACTTTTGCCGGCAGTGTAAGTGTCAAGAAACGATAGGTAACTCAAATTAGTGCCAATACTTTTATTGCTACATTATTAGCAATTAGGTAGATAAAATGTCCGAAACATGTAACTGGAATTAGTTTATAAATAACATTTAACAAGAGCACAGCACTAATTTTATTGGAAATACCATTTATGAATTGTAAACTAAAACTACAATACCTAAATGCAAAATGTAAATCATACCTGCGAATCCGAAAATAACACGGTTTATAGCGTGCGGTAGAAAGTATAAATACATCATTGCAAGGGGGAGACATAATATAATGCTGGCACTGTACACAGATTGTATTTTGCTTAAAGTTGCACTCAAAATTACAAAAGAAAAATAATTACGCAATACTATAAAACTTGTTTCCTTTTACATTTTTCAACAACTATTTATTCACAAAGTAGGGTTAAACAATAAAAAATATTACGACATAAATTTAACAAAATACTCGTTTTAGCTGGATATGCAAGCAATAATAGTAATAGTTAGAGAAGTATTCGTTATAAAACCGGATTCATTCTATAGAATTACATCAGCTGTAGTTATCAATATTTTTTTTTGTATTAGAGATATTGAAAGTAATAAAAGCGTATCAACTGGATCATTAATAATTACTAGAGTAACCAAAACTTGCGGACTCGCATAGGCGTCGGTATTACGGGTTAATATAAGAATACGAAAAATTCATAAATAAACTTACTTGCTAATTATTCAACAAATTAGAGGCATCAGGATGTGAACTACTGTAAACTTGCATCATTGCATATGTTTCCACAGTTACTTCTTTAAACCTTGTGCGTCGACAAGAAAAAATATTCTTATACATAGAAAACGATCTCTCCACATCTAAGGAAGATACATTTGCATGTAGAAACTGTTTTTCAAAATCACTTCAAAGTTCACTATTCTTACACTTATTATAAACGACCTCTAAAGTATTAAAATCGGGATTTTTCCTTAAAACATCTGCCAACTTTTGACTAGCGCATAATCCTGGCGTATCATTTAATGTGTGTAATTTATTTTTTACACTCTCCACTATGTCTAATGATTCCTGCAATGACAATTCAATACATTGTAGTTTTCTGATGGCATCTAGTAATACTGTATAATTGGTACATATTGTTGTTAAATCTTCTAGAAGTTGAGGAATTTGAAATTCTCTTTGATTTTCTCTAATTGCTTTGGATTCATTCCGACTAAATCGCATTATAACTGATTGAATTTGTTGAAAATGGATCAAATAGTAAGAAGCTGTTGTTAGCCAAGTACCCCATCGCGTTAAAATTGGTTCAGGAGGTTCTGGAATACCTGGACAAAATTTACGAAATTCTTTTAAACGTTTAGGAGATTTACGAAACACTGCTTTAGTACTTCCAATCATCCGATCAACGTTTCCGTAATGTTGTCGAACAACTTCACCAACTAAATGCAAAGCATGCAGCACGCAGGTTATATGTATTAAGTTAGGAAATATATGTTTTAAGGATCGCCCAACACTTAACATCGTTGCTGCACTATCTGTCGCAATCATCACAACTTGATCTTGGGCAATTTTAAATTTTTTCAAAGCGTTCATTATCACTTTTTGAATATTTTCCGCGGTACATTGTTGAACACGTTTGCAAGCTAACAAATATCGAGATGCTGTGTTCTCGCTAGATAAAACGCGAGCTATTACATTCACAATACTGTTTTTCTTTTATATCGGTCGTCTTATCCACGGTAATCCATATTTTTTTGGAACACAAATCACGTTTACACACATTTTCTAGCATCTCTTTCATTCGCGGCAAATGATTCTGTAATTGTGTTTGCGAGGGTAATGGGTACTTTGGAACGTATTGTCGCCAAAACGTTTTAAAAGCTGCTTTTCTGACCAACGACAACGGAAGATTACAAGAGGTAAACATAATTAATAAATGTGTGAGGAATAGTGTATAAGGTATTTCAGTTCTTGCATTTCTCATATGCTTAATACCATTGACATGCCTCTGGCAATCAGTTCTGTCCAATGCAGCCAAACGAACATTGCATATTAAGCAAAAAACTGCACTACCGTCATATTTTAAATGGGGAAAAAGTGACACATACTTATGTACATTAGTAGCAAATCTATTACGAGGCATTGTTTTCTTACGTATGTAAATATTAGTTCCATATGAAACGATACACTAATTATGTACTTGGTATAATACTACAACACACAAAAAACACCAGCTATATTTTCAAAAGCGACACGTAAGTACATAACCTTGACCGTTCGACTAATCTCTGCAACAGCTCAACCGGTACTAAAACGAAATCTCTCTCAGCGCAGTTTAACATGATTTATATTCAAGGTCGACACTACATGCCTGCTTCTCTACCGGTATAGTTTATTTATGAATTTTTCGTATTCTTATATTAACCCGTAATACCGACGCCTATGCGAGTCCGCAAGTTTAGGTTATTCTAATAATTACAATACCTTCCCCTTCAATTCCAATTCCGCATTTTACTCCAGAAGACATTTGAACAAACCTAAATTGCGCCTTATTTAATGACAGTCCTAGCAGTCTAAAATTCAATAATAAATCCCATTTATGAATTGCACCAAAATCAATTCTGACCACCAGTTCATTACCTGAATTGTGCCCCAAATAAATTACAAATTCAGAAGGAAATATAAATTCAATAATGTTTCTGTTGACAACATGTCTTTGAGAGTATTTATTGAAAAATACGCTTTTTGCAGCCTAGTACACACATAATTAATTTGATCCTCCAGGCAAGACTGCAGTCAAGGAAAGTACCCAGTATATTACATTGGTTTGAGTATTAAAGACAAAATGTCTTTCAAATTTATTATAAAATTCAGTGAGAGTTGTTTTTTTTATTATTAATAACCAATTGATTTTTGCAACATCAATAGGAAAAACTTATCGTGTCGGTGTTTACCTTTAAATTATGAGATTTAATGTTTCTATTAGATACAATAATGCTAAAATCATCAGCATACAGAAAGATCTTCCATAAGAAATACGCTCCGGAAGGTCGTTTAGAAATAGTAAAAAAAATTAAAGGCCCAAAACGCTATCTTGTAATGTGCCTGTATCAGTATTGAATTCCAGTGATTTGACATTCCTGACTCTAACAATTAATCTTCTATGATGTAAAAAAAAACATTATCCAATCATTAATTTTATCCTTATATTCAACACACTCCACAGTTTACGTTTGTTGAAAATCCTTGCCTAAACCCATGTTGAGTCCATGTAGTCACATTATGTTTGTTTACCAAAGAATAAATTTGATTAGCAGCAATTCTTTCAAAAACCATGTGTATGAGTCCTCGATACAGTCTTTTGAACCGTTTTGAAGGAACAATTAAAACACCATATGAAATGATTAAAAACTTCAAACAAAACATCCACATTATACTCTACAGTTTGATCCGTGTCAAAGTTATTTAACAAGTCTTTAAATTCATTAATTCATTGATCATCCTTCTTCTGTAAATAAAATTAAAAATTTCGTTAACGATGTTATTGAAAATATTTCTAGAAAAGTTCATAATTTGACAAAAATAACATTAGTTATGACATAATCCATTGAACTATAACTGATGTATGGCTTGTCATATGAGATCAGGGGTCCTGCATTATCATTCGTTAATAGTTTTTTAACATCTAGGTATCAAGCTGTAGAAATTAGTGTCGAAATTCCAAATTAAAACATGTTGAATATGGGGTACCACAAAGATCACTACTGGGCCAAATTCTGTTTATTATTTAGATTAATGATATCAACAAATATGCTGAGTGTAAGAACATAGTGTATGCCTATAACACTACATTGTTGAAAACGGGTAAGCACTTGGATGGGTTAGGCGATGTTCTGCGCGAGTCAATTTCCCGGGCTGAGAGTTATATTAACAGTATAAGATTAACTTTAAACGTTGAGAAATTCCAGGTATTGACGTTTTCCCTCGATTCACATATAAAGTTGAATGATAATTCACCGATAAAATGTTCGTGGTTAATGCACGAGTCGAAGCTGACCTGGGAAGTCCACATTGATACGCTGTCCAATAAATTATCAACGTGTATATTCATGCCAAAAAATGTGAGGTTATTTATGGACCGATCTGCTTTATTAATGGCATATCACTAGAGCGGGCCAAGAGCGCCACGCGCCAGGTTCGCAATCAGGCTGCCGGGCGCATATATGTATGTAAACATAGGTAATTTAAATATGTAATTATTAGGACGAAGACCAAAACCACTGTCTATTACGTCGTGAAGACGCGCAAATATACACCTGCAGTTTGGGTGTTCGTTGATAAATAGGGCGTTGTTCACAGTGGGCCACTACAAAAAAAAAGTTCATTCATCGACGGCTACGAACTAACAGCGCGCTTATTCATTTACGGATGACGCGCTCTATTCATCAACAAATGACGAGTCTGCAGATGTTACGTTTGCACCACTTCGTGGCATACTAGAAACAAGCGTCAGTGTGCTCGCTTTAGTGATTATGTCTAACGTAACTATTAAAAATAAACGGCCATTACCTACGAAAGTTAATAAATTTCTTAGTGAATTTGTGGATTTACACTACAATGGGAGTACAATTTTCTGTAAAGTTTGTAAAAAGAAACTACTGTGCTGGAGCAAACGTGATTGTGAAAGACATATAAATATCGCACACCACAGAAATAAAAGAAATGGTGTGTCACAACAACGTCAATTTCAATTAGAATTGCTTTTAACGTTTATGGTATGTGGTCTACCACTTCGTATACTTGATAAAAAAGCATTTCGAAAATTCTGGGGTACATACAATACCGAGTGGATACTACCATCTCGGACAGCGTTACGGAGAGATATTCCACGAATACGTGAGGACATTGAAAATCGAATTAAAGCCGAATTAAAAGATAAACAGCTGTGGCTATGTCTTGATGAGACGACAGATTGCAAAAAAAAATCTATTTTGAATATAATAGTGCGCGTATTAGATCCTATTAAACCAAATTTTGCAATTCTATTAGCCAGCAGAAGATTAAAACAGTGTACTAATAAAGCAATTACGGCCGTAGTTCTCGAAACGTTACAAAAATTTCAAGTGTCAACCAGTCAACTGTTGTTGTTCATGAGCGATGGTGCAGCAACAATGTGTAGTGTAGGCCGTTCCCTTAAAGAAAAGTGTGAAGGACTTTTACATGTTACGTGTAAAGTCCATGCTTTACATCTTGTGGCACAAACTATTCGAGAGTGTTACCCGGAGGTGGATGCATTAATAGCAAACACAAAAAAAGTGTTTCTCAAAAGTCCTAAGAGGACTAGGGCATTCCACAGGTTATGCCCTGGTATTCGAGAACCACCACAGCCCATTCTTACGCGTTGGGGAACGTGGTTAAAAGCCGCTTTTTATTATAATGAACATTTTCAAGAAGTCAAATCCGTTATTTTGCAATTCGTCCCTGCCGAAGCTAGAGCTATTAGGATGAGCCAGAAGGGATTTCTCGATATTTCTGTTGAAACACATCTAAAGAATATTAGCAGCAATTACAAAGGGTTAGTAGACGCGATAGAAAATTTGCAAAATTCTGGATTGTCGTTGGTAGAATCAGTGCAAGTCGTGGACGAAGTTAGTACATTGTTACACAGTATAAACGACGCAACAAGTGGACGAGTTTTAGCTAAGTTCGATAGTGTTTTAAAAAAGAATCCGGACTACACGAGATTAAGACAAATGTGCGATGGGGCATCTGCAGATTCCTTGACTAAGTCTAAAGATTATTTTAATTACGCCTGTCTTACTTCGGTAGACGTGGAACGGTCGTTTTCGAAATATAAGAACATTTTTTCGTCTCGGCGAACATCCTTCACCGAGGCAAATGTGGAAACTTATCTGATGGTGCAACTTTTTAAACAAGCCTATCCGCATTATTAAGAAGGATAGAATTTATTATTATATCTTTATTTACAGTTACATTATTAAGTACAACAGAATAAAAAAAGCGTTCAGTTTCTCAGTTATTTCCTTATTATATCCCATTTACAACGCATACCGTTTTCAATCAAATAAAAAATCATAATGAAAATAAAAACTCCTCAGCGTGTACATATATATATATATATATATATATCCGCTCTAATTACTAAACATTATTATTGCGTCAGCTTTTATTTTTTTACTCTTGTGTATTAATTTCGAAATATCACATATACGCTATTTACAATAAGCGGCCGTTGCGCCTGATTCCGATTCTGTTGGATGGCGCAATTTGGCCCGCTCTACATATCACGCATTGTTCCATAACACAATATGCTATGGAATTTTGGTGTAAGGAGGTTCCGCACATATGGATAGAATTTTAGTGTTGTACAAAAGAGCAATAAGGACAATAATGAGTAGAACTGTGCTTGATTCCTGCAAACCTCGCGCTGTTTGAACATTTAAGGATATTGACTTCCGTTGCTCATTATATTTTTGAATGAATTATGTATGCTAGACAGAACTTAGATTTATTCATTTAACAAACCGGATATAATACCAGACACGAACATTTTGTACAGCTTCCGTCTTACCAAAAACATCAATTCCTTCAGATAGTATTCAATAAAGTTTTATAGTCTGTTACCTAGAACTTTGAAAAAGCAAATTAACAAATCATTCGCAGCTGCAGTTATGAATTTTTTGAAAGAGAACCCGATATACAGTATTCAGAAGTTTGTTGATATAGCGAGTGATGTCTTGTCATAACATATCTTATGTGTCTTATACTGTAATTTTATTTTTGACATGTATGCACAAGTTCTACTTGTCTAACACGAAATATATTACAATGAACATTCGATATAATCACCTTGTGTTTTTGCCTCTGAACATGGCCCCTTACCTACAACCACTGGATCAGTACATCATTAAATCTCTTAAAGTACGTTATCGCAAGAATTTGTTAGCAACATTAGCATCTCAGAATGAAGATATAGACTGCGTTAAACAGCATTGTGCTGAAAGAAGTAGCATACATGGCAGTAGAGTCTTGGAACGAAGTTCCACAGAGTGTAGTTGTCAATGCTTCCAAGATATATTCATCACATGAAGATGATAATGCCACTCTACTAATTGGTCATTTCACAGAGGAGGATAGTATGCGTGTTGCTACTTTATTTAACTCAGTAGTAAGAGGCAATGTTACAAGTAACTCTAAAATAATGGCATGGGCGGAAAGACAAAATGAAGTTACAGATGTTCTTGATTTGGATTCAGTTATGAACGTGTCTATCAACCATGTTCAAGAAAACGTAGATGAGAACAATAGTCAAATATTTAACATTGATGAAGTTATCAGCTCTTTCAATTTGGCTTAGGATATTCTACTTTCAAGAAAAATTCAAGATTCGAAATTTGTTATTACTAAATATGTTTGTTCATTTGTTAACGATAATTAATAAGATTTGTTATGGTTCAGTAAAGATTTAATTTCTTTTTTTTTTTAATTACTTATCTAAATATAATATGTATTATTTTTAAAATATTGACTACCCATTTTGATATAATCAGCATTTGTTAAAAGCAACTTTTTTAAAATTCTGTTTCCAGTCGGTGACTATATCGAATGTTCACTGTATTATTATTATTATTATTATTATTATTATTATTATTATGTGCAATTTGCTAATACACGAGTAACGTCAGAGACTAGGTTTGTTAGACCAAAAGAAAGGAACACTGCATTTAAAATTTCATATTCCATATTATTATTTAACCTATTTATATTTAGGTCACCGCATATGATAAATATGATAATACTCTAAAACTCTTTTAGTGTGATAGAAATTATTCACGACAATTGTATACAAAAAACTTCAAAATTCTCTGTATTTTTAGTAGGAGGCCTATAAATGCTTACCAAACATAACTCCTTTTCGAAAAGAACATCCTAACGTTCGACTACCATCTCAGGCAACAGTCGGTTAATACTATTTAAAGATTTAGATGGTTTAATCGAGTGATTATAAACAAATATGGCAGAACTACCTTGAGTACGATTAACACGACAAAAATGTGACAATAATTTGAAGTTTTTAAAAAATATGGAATTTAGCTGTATTTCAGATAACCAATGCTCACGTCTCATTAAAAATGAGAAATCATATTTAGTTGTTTAAAATTGGAACCTGTGAAAATGTTAATACCTTATTGGAAATGCATGCAAGCGCTATAAATCTTAGGTAATTTCACAATACTTATTGTTAATCTATTCTAGACTTATGTAGTTCACCACATCCCACACTTCATGCCTATTTTAGTGTTCTATGTGACAAATGAGGTCATAAAGATAATCACCATAAATCCTAAAGACAGAATAAAGATTATAAATCAGGATGTAAGCATATATAGACGTAAGACAGTCGTCATGACGCCATGATTTATCAAGTAATAAATTATCCGTACTGTATACAAGTGTGGCTTGTCTTGATTAAAAGAGATGTTTTCCTGAAGCGTTTTGTTGCGAAAATTAAAATTTGATTCAATTTTGTTTCAGTGCTTCGGACACATATCAGGAGGTCACATCAATCCAATAGTAACGGTTGCAGCTGCAGTTTTAGGTCATATTGCATTGATTCAAGTGCCCATATATTTCGTAGCTCAATTTTTAGGAGCACTAGCTGGTTACGGTACAGTAAAGGTAAGTAATTCTCTGCGTCGAATGCTATAAAACGTCTAAACAAATATTTTAAATTGAGATGGAACGATATTATACAGGCTGTTTATTAAACATAATTTTTGACAAAACCAACATTTTATTACCAAAAATTACATTTAAAGTTTCTTAATCTACAAGAACTGTTGAAAATGACTACCTCTAGCTAGGATGCAAGAATCCAATCTTCTCCTCATTGACTGCCGAACTCAAAAACACCAGGGTCGTTTCTTATTGAGTTACACCCAGCAATTATCCGATTTCTTAAATCTTCCACGTTTTCCACTCGAGTAGAATAAACTAATGACTTTAGATGGCCCCATAGGAGTGAGGTCCACCTCGACCAATAAAACGATCTTCTATCATTGCCAAATTAGATTCGTGTTATTTAAATTTGTTTAATGGAACACCCTGTATATTTTTCCGGAATGTTATACAGAAGCTCTTCTAGAATTTTCCTTATAAACATTTCCCTATATCCAAAATGCGTCCTTCTTTAGTAGTAAATTAAATAAGCTATGCAGATAAGTTTTTCGTTCCAAAACAGAGTTCTACGACGGAATACTATAAATGTTTGTTTCGCTAAAGACATTCGTTAAAACAAATGTGTAAACCTTGTTGTTTTTGGTATAATTCCAGCGTCTACTTGAAATAACCAGCTTCCTATATATTGCAAATTAACATACATACGTGTATAAATAATAAATAATGAACGTTGGGGAACTTGGTTAAATGCTGCGTTTTATTATCATAAATGAGAATATTAAGAACGTGGTTTTACAATTCGATTCAAAGGAAGCTGCCGCTATCAAGAAAAGTCAGTCGAAATTTCAAGATAGTCGGATTAAAACGGATTTAAAAATTATTCACAACAATTACTTCGGACTAGCGGAGGCAATAGAAAAGTTACAAGATCCTTCGGTGTCGTTAGTGGAATCTGTGCAAATAGTGCAACATGTTCACGCACAGCTATACGCGATAGAAGACGCAAAAAATATTTGTGTTCTAGAAAGATTTGAAAGTGTTTTAGAGAAACAGAACCGTTAAGTTGTTTCAAAGAATATTTTAATTACGCAAATATAACGTCACTAGATGTAGAACGTTCGTTCTCTGCATATAAACACATTTTTCCTCGCGCCGCACTCGGTCTCTCGAAACAACTGCTGAAACATATCTAATGTTGCAGATATTTAACAGACATTATTCACTTTGCGATTTTACGAAGGACTCTTAAAATGGTAAGTGTTTGAGCACGCATTATTTTATTTTTATTTAACTATGCGAAAGTATTTACGACAGCAAACATCTACACACAATAGCTCTAGTGGAACCCGAGGCCTAATCGATACAACGCCGATGCCCGTTGGCGCGCGTGGCCAACTCTAGTTATTATGCCATACATCTTCAGTATAATTCTTCCTTTGTAGCTGAGTTTCGTGTACTGACGATGTTTTTCAAGACATTCCACACATTTTCAATTGGGTTTATGTCTAGTGAATTGCCTGGCCAAGGTAGTACACGCAGATCTTTAGATTCAAGGTAAGGCATTACACTTTTTGTTTGTGACGCGGTGCATTGTCATGCATGGAAGTATATGGTCCTTAAGTCGGATCCAATGAAACGATATAAGTTATTAAATAGTTTTGTAAAACTTGTTTATATTGTTTTTGTTCAATTGATCCCTTAACGAAATATAGTGGTCCCGGTCCTTCAGTCGTAATACACTACCAAACCGTTAGAAATGGAGGGTGTTTAATAGATTTGATCGTACATGCTTCTTTATAACGCTCTGAAGGACGTCGACGAATAAATTGGCTTCTCTCCGTTAGCACTTCTAGCCGTGATTCGTCGCTATAAATAATCTAGAAAAAAGTAAAAAATGTAGAGAACTATGGGGATGAAATTCAACTGTATATTTTTTATATTCTTTAGCCCATTGAAATCGTGTCACTTTCATTTTAGATGTTAGTCTTTGCTTCTTTGCCGGGCGTTTGCATTTCAAGCCTGCTTCATGAAGTCGTTTACGGACTGTTCGGGCTGATATTTGTATACCTTCCGCACTAAGAATTTTATGAACACCTTTAGTGAATAAAAACCGATCTTCTGCAGCCACTTTTACTATACGACGATCACCTCTTACAGTTTTACGTTTTCCAGCACAATATGTTCTGCTACTACTTGTAGTAGGAATGTTCTCCGTAATTAATTTCGCGATTCTCAGAATAGTTTGATGTGATGCACCCTCTTTTTGCGGAACTTCAGGTTGAGAGAACTCTCCCGTCTTTAGAAGAGCAGAAATTCGTGCTTTTCTCTTTGTGGTTATATCCTTCTTCTTTCCCATGATGATAATAATTGACCGCGAAAATAGACGCACACAAATAAAATTAAAACTCTTTGAAATATAAGTGAAAATGTCCTACAAATGAAGAATTACAACTTATTGAACATGCATGGCATAATAGCGACGAAATTAAAAAAAAAACAATAAAAAGTTTCATTGGCAGTATGCCAAAAAGAACTGAAGAGATAATAAAACACAGAGGAGGAACAAGCAAATATTAGTAACTATATGTTCAAATTATACTTACATACTTGCATGTTATATGTAATTAAATAATAATATTGGTAACGTTACCAACTGTTTTTTTTTTAATTTTACCCCAAAATCATAATATTATTAAGTGGCTCTAATTCGAAGGCCAGGGACCGTATATGACATGTTAAAAGCTGTTGGTATAATTATAAGATTCTCTGAATTGCTTTTGGGAGAAAGAAATAATATCCCGTACTAAATGCAATCAAAGTATATATATATATATTTATTTTCAGGGAATTGTTCCTCCGGAGTACATGACAACCCCTGGAGGAGTATGCTCACCCGGAGGTTGGTTACAAGGTGGCTTGGAATCCATGGCAATGGAATTTGTCCTTTCTTTTATTTTGGTTCTGATATGTGGAGCTATATGGGATTGGAAAAACTTGGACAAACATGATTCTGTTACCATTCGTCTCGGTTTGGCGGTAGCTGTATTAGCCATGGCGGGCGTAAGTTGATACTTTTATTCTAATGGAAATAATCAAATAATAAGTACAGGGATTACATTAAACACGTATTTTCTCTAGGGCTCCTTCTCCGGTTCCAACATGAACCCAGCGAGAAGCTTTGCACCAGCATTGATAAATGGGAATTGGAAGAATCATTGGGTAAATTCAGAGTTCATTGATTTAAATAAACGTATTCAATGTGAATAAATTTTTTCAGGCATATTGGGTAGGACCATTGTTAGCTGGAGTGTTAGGTGGCGCTTTATATAGATTTGTATTTACGAAAGAACAACCAAAGAAGGCAAATGGTCCTGAAAGCATTCCTCTAAACGAGAAGGCATAACTTCGTTCTTTCGTAGAGCATGTTAGTGTTATATACATGGTACTGTACGTAAGCTTCCGCAATATTTTGCTTAACACTTACAATGACTTCATAATCAACTTTGACAATGAATCGAAATGAAATGTTATCCTGGTGCGTTGCGTATATGATCATTGTTATCAAAAGACTTTTTATTTTTTACCATTGGAAAATGACTTTTTTACCAAGCTATTATATGAATTAAAATAGCAGGGGCGGAAGCTTTAGTACAAAAGTCCATGTAATTCTGTTGTCATTACTTTGTTATTTAAGAATAATACCGTTATTTGACATAGCCAAAAAATAAGTACAAAGGATCTCATCAATCAACGCTAGTTTTGAGAAAATCTACGCTTTCACCCGTGTAAATAAATTGAATACAGGAAGTTCTACTTTTTATAAAGGTGTAAATTTCGTATCGTAATTGATATACATAGTGTAGCCTAAGATGTCTATACTATACTTAGCTAAGCGTTTAATAAATTCTCAGTAAAACATGTTATGTACATAAATAAATTGTTTTAAAAGTTACTGTTAGTATTATTCCCTAAAACAAAAAAAATCTAATAACTGCTTGTCCAAAATGAAATCACTACAATGTAAGGTCTAAATTAATTCAAAAATAAATTCAATGCCAGTTTTTATAGGTAATTTGAAGTGATATATCATGTGGGATTTTTTTTATTGCTTGTTCGTAACACATGGTGTCCATAAAGTATGGAATAAATTCCTTATTTTTAACATATTTTGGAAAAATCCTCCAAGTCGATTAAATCATTTACGGACCTTACCTTTTATCTTTTTTTGGCTATCGTGTCTCTGTACATATCTTTTATTTTTAAATTCAACACCGATACACCATACTTTAGGTCTAAAATTCTAGTGGCTAAAATGTTATTTTAAAATAAATATTTTCGACAACGTTGATCATATTGATTGCGATTTTGATATTTTTAAATTAGGATATTAGCCACAGCGAGAATTGCAGTGCAAACATTTGATATAAATTGTTTTTATTATTTATTACTATTTCTTTAATTACACGGAAAAAATGTTATAAAGAATCAAACAATTGTAGGACAATTTACCACACTTTATTTGAGAATATACGACTGGCTACAACTTGCCCAAATACCTATTACTTGATTGTGGTTAACGTTTTGTATTTCTATTAAATACATTACCGTTGTAAAAATATTGTCAAATTTAGTCAAAGGTTGCTACAATAGTGAACAAGTTTTAATTACACACTATGCAAAAAAGAATGCAACAATATTGTTGTAAAGATTGTATTGCGTAATGCAATATGTATGCAGAGTTCTTACAATTATAATGGTCGAAAGAATAAATAAAACAATAACAATAACTATCCTTGTTTTCGTATCTCCAACAGCTTCCCAATTTACAGGTAGCGATGGTTAGCCACGAAAATGTTACTAAAATCTGTGCTGTTTCACAGGTAGTTTATGTGATCATCCTTCCAAACATTCGACAAATTTGGAGTAAAAGGATAAACCACGGACTTTATTTCGATCGAATTGTGAACCCAATGAAAATGATTTTTGAGTATATAAAACCCGATGATTTAGTAGAAAAAAATTAAGTTTTAGTTGCGACATCTATTGGTGAATAACCAATAGGATCTTGGTCTAATCCTAAGGCAGGAAACACTAGGTTCATGCATTTAGCTATGCCTCGATAATAAAATTGTCTGTACAGATAAGTGATGAATGTGATGATTTATTCATAAACTCGCTCATTTTCTATTATTTATTTTGAAAAAATTAGATAAAATTAGTTTTATATCAGAAATTGCCACAATCTTGTTCTGCGCGTCTCGACACAAAGATTATTGGAAAAAATAATACATTTAATAATAATAATAATAATTTATTTCCAACGACTTACAAAAATATAGGAAATGGTCCAAAGACACACACACACAAACACGAATACAACACTAATAACACTAAAAAAGACATTAAGTAAGCCTACTATTACAAAGGCAATAATAAAAGGTAATTGGGCGAAGCGCTTACACGTTAAAGCATTAACAGAATTAGATACAAATAAAATCAAGTAACATTACTTGTTAAAAATTCTTGTATCGAATAAAAGCCGTTGCTACGCAACATATGTTGGACTTGCTGTTTAAATTTAGTTAAATTGAACTTCTTCCAGTGTGAAGGAAACTTGTTGCAGATCTTAATAGCTAGAATTTCTGGCGACTGCTGATACATAGTCAACCTGGATTTTGAAGTAAAGAGATCCTCCCCGAATCTAGTTTGATAGTCCTGAAAATCTCGATGTGTTCTATAATTCTGCCTATTTATATGAACATACATCGCTAATTCTTGAATGAATATGCAAGGTAATGTCAGGATATCATAGCTAACAAAAGAATTCCTACAAGAATCTGTAGGTTTAATCCCAGCAATACAACAGATAATCTTCTTTTTGTTTATAAAAATAGTATTTGCCAGTGTTGAGTTTCCCCAAAAGCTTTATGTGAAACAATACAGTAGAAACTTGACCATAACTTTAAAGTATTATTGTAACAACAACTTGTAATAATTAACAAAAATCTGCGGTCGGGTTACATAATTGTGTTAATGACTGCTACAATATTTTTCCTACAATATCGCAATACATTCTATCAAGTGATTTTTTTCAGTGTAAGCTAAATATTATTTGTCATTCGCATTTCAAAATAGAGCATAATGAATGAGCATAAGACGGAATCAAAAATGGAAATATCTTTAATTTGACAAATAATAAATATTATCACATTCATTTACCTCAATTTGTTTCTCATTAGAAAACTGCAAAGTTTCAATTCGCACTAATTTCTGTGTAATTGGTAGTGAGGTAATAGAATTTTAGTAGTAATATTGACGACAATTCAGGTGATTAATGGGATTAAAAGTAAGTATTACATTGTTTTAGTGTTAATTTTTTGTGGGTTATCCACAAAATAAGTACCATACAATGGAATTTAGATGTTTAAGAATACTAATAAATTCTATTGTCCGTTTATGCAATAACCTGAAGAATTTTCTGCAAAGAAATTTACATAAAAAATTTACAATTTTTAATTGGTTTTAATCCATTAAACTGTTTGTAACGAAGCAAGATTTTAGTATAATATTGCATAAAATGTTTTGAGGCATACCCACAATTATTGTTAGTAATATTGGGACTGTAACCATGTTTTTAGCTCGGATATGTTGGCAGCACGTAGTTTCTTTTTTGATTAATAAAACTTCTAACTTATGAAAATTTGTCAACAAATATAAATTGTTTTCCGCACCGATTTACGCGCAGAATTTACAATAAATTGCACATTCGCCATGTTACAATTTTCTGTCAATAATGTGCAACTTCTTGCATTCTTACAAACGGATCTAACACAGATATAGTACACGAACAAAAAAAAAAACAAATCGATGGAGTTTAACAACACTGCTTCTTAAAAAAATGCAAAGAAAGTTCCTAAATTAATGGTAATAATCACTATTATAATCTTATGTACAACAGTTTTCAATGGTGCATAAAAAGTTGCCTATACCTTGAATAAGAGAATTTGAAAAGTATTTTTACTACTAAGTACAGATCCTGCCATCTGTTAGGGTATTCATGTTATGGATTTTGATAAAGTAGCACGCGTGTTCGCTGTTTTTATCATGGAGGTAACAATATCACAGATAAAGAGCTTTATTTATAGCCAGTGTATATGGCAAAGTTGGTAAAATGTATGTATTCTTAGAGTAAATGTATTCTAACAACCTTGTGTATGGCGCATTTGGATACACATTTTGATAACTTATTTAAAGCGTAAAGGATGGTGGAATAATGCCTAATCGTTATTTTTCGTTTCTTTCGTAATAAGTGTGATTTTACCTGTCTAGGGGGCGCCTCCGGCATTAGCGTTGTAGTTTGTATGCTCCGATTTTAAAAGTGGATTTGAGTGGATTCTACGCATTATTAACCAAACTTCTAAAAGAAATTGATTTTGTGCACAGATTAAAATGTATTCTTTGTCTAACTCACACATGATAAATGCAGAAATCTAGAAATGCAGACATCTATAACCTTAGAAATCTAGACATACAGTGCCCCGTTCATCAATGCCTTACCTTGAAACTAAAGCATTTTCGTCTCCAAAAATGTGTGTTTAAATAATGGGCCTGGGGATTGGCTATCTATGAAGTTCCTGTATTTGTGTTAACTGATAAATGATAATATACCAAAGCTGCAATGTGGTAACTGAATATGGCCGCTGCAATCTATAGGCGCTCATAATCTTGTAAAGGGTTTTTATTTATGCATATTATTAATACCATTTATTCAAAGTATTTAAAAAACTGCATTTAAAATTATTAGTGATATATAAATAAGCAAAAATACTTATTAAATAATAATTCGAGAGGTGATATAAAACTAATTTTAATAAACATTAATAACTGTATATTTCTTTTATTACAATAATGAGAATTCACGTTTTCACTAAAAAAATCTTTCGGACATACCTTTTTAATTAAGAACACGATTAAAACAACACATCCACATAAAACGCCTCAGTGTCCATTCAAGATAATCAGCTTTGTATAAAAACTTCTAATTTTTTGGCTGTTATACATTTCATATAACATCATGCATCCGTATACTTAAGTAACAAGTAATTAGAGTTTTCATCAACAATAACAAATGATTTGGAATGGGATTCGTGTTATACATTTGGTGACTAAAATATTTTTGTTATAAGCTGGGTTTAAGTTATGTTTATTGTAGATAATGCACTTTTCCTGAAATACACAATGTTACAACAATTGAAGATCTAAACTGAGGAGATGGTGGATATATTTTATTTGGTGCAGGAACTTCTTTAATTGTTGAATTCTAAAAAGGAACATTCTCTCCTAAAATATATGATGGTTTTAAGAACTTGTCCAAGCAATTTTTCTGAAAATGTAATGAGTGTATAAAGCAATTTTTTGCTAGGTTATCAATAGAGTAACCTAAACTTGCGGGCTCGCATAGGCGTCGGTATTACGGGTTAATATAAGAATACGAAAAATTCATAAGTAAACTAAACCGGTAAAGAAGCAGGCATGTAGTGTCTACCTTGAATATAAATCACGTTAAACCGCGCTGAGAGAGATTTCGTTTCAGTACCGGTTGAGCTGTTGCAGAGATTAGTCGAACGGTCAAGGTTATGTACTTACGTGTCGCTTTTGAAAATATAGCTGGTGTTTTTTGTGTGTTGTAGTATTATACTAAGTACATAATTAGTGTATCGTTTCATATAGAACTAATATTTACATACCTAAGAAAACAAAGCCTCGTAATAGATCTGCTACTAATGTACATAAGTATGTGTCACTTTTTCCCCATTTAAAATATGACGGTACTGCAGTTTTTTGCTTAATATGCAATGTTCGTTTGGCTGCATTGGACAGAACTGATTGCCAGAGGCATGTCAATGGTATTAAGCATATGAGAAATGCAAGAACTGAAATACCTTATACACTATTCCTCATACATTTATTAATTATGTTTACCTCTTATAATCTTCCGTTGTCGTTGGTGAGAAAAGCAGCTTTTAAAACGTTTTGGCGACAATACGTTCCAAAGTACCCATTACCCTCACAAACACAATTACAGAATCATTTGCCGCGAATGAAAGAGATGCTAGAAAATGTGTGTAAACGTGATTTGTGTTCCAAAAAAATATGGATTACCGTGGATAAGACGACCGATATAAGGAAAAACAGTATTGTGAATGTAATAGCTCGCGTTTTATCTAGCGAGAACACAGCATCTCGATATTTGTTAGCTTGCAAACGTGTTCAACAATGTACCGCGGAAAATATTCAAAAAGTGATAATGAACGCTTTGAAAAAATTTAAAATTGCCCAAGATCAAGTTGTGATGATTGTGACAGATAGTGCAGCAACGATGTTAAGTGTTGGGCGATCCTTAAAACATATATTTCCTAACTTAATACATATAACCTGCGTGCTGCATGCTTTGCATGTAGTTGGTGAAGTTGTTCGACAACATTACGGAAACGTTGATCGGATGATTGGAAGTACTAAAGCAGTGTTTCGTAAATCTCCTAAACGTTTAAAAGAATTTCGTAAATTTTGTCCAAATATTCCAGAACCTCCTCCACCAATTTTAACGCGATGGGGTACTTGGCTAACAGCAGCTTCTTACTATTTGATCCATTTTCAACAAATTCAATCAGTTATAATGCGATTTAATCGGAATGAATCCAAAGCAATTAGAGAAAGTCAAAGAGAATTTCAAATTCCTCAACTTTTAGAAGATTTAACAACAATATGTAATATTATACAATATTACTAGATGCCATTAGAAAACTACAATGTACTGAATTGTCATTGCAGGAATCATTAGACATAGTGGAGAGTGTAAAAAATAAATGACACACATTAAATGATACGCCAGGATTATGCGCTAGTCAAAAGTTGGCAGATGTTTTAAGGAAAAATCCCGATTTTAATACTTTAGAGGCCGTTTATAATAAGTGTAAGAATAGTGAACTTTTAAGTGATTTTGAAAAACAGTTTCTACATGCAAATGTAACTTCCTTAGATGTGGAGAGATCGTTTTCTATGTATAAGAATATTTTTTCTTGTCGACGCACAAGGTTTAAAGAAGTAACTGTGGAAACATATGCAATGATGCAAGTTTACAGTAGTTCACATCCTGATGCCTCTAATTTGTTGAATAATTAGCAAGTAAGTTTATTTATGAATTTTTCGTATTCTTATATTAACCCGTAATACCGACGCCTATGCGAGTCCACAGGTTTTGGTTACTCTAGTTATCAGTTAGATCTGCCGACAAATTAGACCCATGCTTTCCTTGTAACCGGATTTATAGGAAATCTGTAAAAAAACTTCTATTCAATTAATCGACAATTAACAATTGTGTTTGCCGTTTTCAAACGCCCACAAACCATGACGCAATTTACCATTTAGATCCGCCTAAATCACAATTGTAGAAGTGAATGTATCACTGCTATTATCATTTCTAAGGACTACACCCCTTTCACTGATAAAATGTAGTATGATGTCCCCACTATAATAAAGTTAATACGAATTAATCGATAATAATCAATGTTTGGTGGCACACTACCGGAAAACAACAAAGCGCCATGTTGATATAATGGGAATAAGTGATTTCGCGGCACCCTATGTGAACACAGCCATAACCGTGATGATGTGAGTGATACTGAATGATTTGGCACTCTTTTTAATAAATAAAGAAATAAATGAACCCACCACATTGCAAATTATCTACAGAGTATTGTTAGAGGAATTCAAATCTTAATTTTTTTACAAAAACATCCGTTGGGACAAAGAGATACCCAAAGTAATTAATTTTTTTCTGACGCTACGTTGTGTTTAGTTTTGTTTCAATGGAAGTCTTAAAACGCTTTTTGTGAGTTACTTATCTAACCTAGACTGTAATCATAACATTGCGCAATTAAAAAACATTTTTTATTGCTGTGGTTTAAAATGGTGGATTTTCAACCATCCGAAGAGCATATTCGTCATTGTATGATGTTTAATTTTCATGCCGGAATGAATGCAACAGTTGCAACTAAAAATATTTGCGATATTTATGGTGATGTTTTTAAAGTAAACAAATGTCAAAGTTGGTTCAAACAATTTGCATCAGGTGATTTTGATCTCTCTGATAGATTTCGTAGTGGTAGACTTGTGGAATTTGATAATGAGGCTTTAAAAGCACTAGTCAAGGCTGATCCAAAATTAAGCGTACAGGAATTAGCGGATACACTAGGCTCTACATGGTCGACAGTGCAAAGACACCTCCATGAAATTGGAGACAAGGCAAATGGGTTCCACACCAACTGTCGGATGCGAACAAGGATCAACGTCGCACAATTTGCAGTTCACTGTTAACTAGACTAAGAAATAATCCATTCCTTAGCAGGGTTGTAACTGGAGATGAAGGGTAGATTCTTTATTCCAATCCCCATCGCTCCAGACAGTGGCTCTCTGTAAATCAACCACCAGTTCCAACTCCTAAACCCACGTTAACGCTGAAAAAAGTCCTACTGTGCGGTTGGTGGAATTCCAATGGCGTAATTTTTTATGAACTTTTATAACCTGGTGAAACAATTATTGCTGACATTTGTTGTCAACAACTGCAAAGATTAAATGTTGAATTGCTGAAAAGGAGGCCTGCTCTGGTTAATAGAAAGAACGTGTTGCTTCAACATGATAATGCAGGACTTCACCCATCAAGAGTGACTCAAGAAAAAATCGCGCAGTTGGATTGGGAAGTCTTACCTCACCCCCGTATTCACCAGATATCGCCCCATCCGATTATCATTTATTCAGATCTCTAGATCATACACTAAGAAATACAAATTTTCGATCAATTGATAATGTTTGATGCCTCCTTGAACACTATTTTCACCTCAGCCTGCGCAGTTCTACAAAAGCGGAATTGAAAATTTGCAAAAAAGATGACTTATGTAATGATGGCGATTATATCTTAGATTGATAAATAAAACATTTTTTGAAAACTTAAAATTTATATCTTATTGCAAAATAATTGATTACTTATATTACCCCTGATATGTAACATACATATATTCCATATTTTTTACGTATTTCATAATCTTTAAGAATTTGATTGTTAACATAAAAGAACGCAGCATTGTTGTAAAAAGTCGAAAAATTAGTGTCAATTTCTAATCACCTGCATCAGCATATAGATATTAGCTTGTGTTAACTCATTACTAGCTTCTCTGTCCACATTTACACAAAAACGTCTGTTACTGTAACAACATCAAGCACAAATCCATTAGTTTTGCCTTTAATTTGAAGTTTGTACTTATGTGCGATTGATGCCAATTAATGTAAACAAGCAGATATAACCCAATTTGCATGCAAACGTCTATTCCCACTTGCTCCTTTCCTATTTTCAAATCCATCGGTCCAGAGAGCTGATGAATTCGATGGTTCGACGATCGTCGATGAAAATAAGGACGCAGCAGTGATTTCCATCGTAAAAGCGCTGAACCAATAGATGAATTTCTGTTTAAAGCGTATGAGCCATCGATGGATAAAAGAACTCGGCTAATAACAAATGAAGAAATTTACGAAAATAGGTAAAATCTCAATAGCGCCATCTAGTGGTCGTTTATAAGAACTTAAGAGGTTACAATATTACCAGAGTTAGTGAAAAATATGTGCTACGTCAGAAAAGTAGCCCCACCACTTTTTAATCTTCCGCCCATTCCGCATTGAAATAGTGGAGCGCATTAGCGTTCAATATGCCGCTGAGACACAACATCCAGCAAGAACGCGTTCACGTATTTAATGAATTATTTGCGTAAATAATCATTAATTTGTCGACATTCTCTTTTGTAAAACGGCATCGTTTTGATGAGAAAAAATCTCTAAATTGTGAAAACGTTCTTTCAACATCTGCACTACTTAGCGGAGGATGATGAAAATATTGTTTAAATTCATTTTCACCGGTATTTTTAACAAATTCTTTCAATTTATCGATATCAGGATTTTTTTGAAATGTTACTATTTTTTGTTTTAATTCAGTGCTAATCTCATGGGGAATATTTAACGTTTGAATATAGGATTCTAATTTAGGAATAACATCACTTAAAGATAAATTTTCGTTTTCAAAATATTTTATTGTCGATGGTAAATGAAGGAAATATTTTTCGATATATTGTAGTTCTCGATATAAATTCGGATTTTCGAGAATTTGTTTACACTCGACAATATTGCGAGCATCGTTTTTTAAAATAAAGACCTTTTTTACATCTTCAATATTTTTTGTATAAAATGAAGCCGCTTCTAACCATGTACCCCATCGTGTGATGGTAGGTATAGGAGGTAATTGAAGATGTGGACACATTTCTTTATATATGGCTACTCTCTGGGGTGATTTTAAAAATATTTTCTTCATTGAGCTTATCAAAGCGTCCACATCAGAAAACTGTTCCCTAATAAATTCGCATATGCGATGCAAAGCATGAGAAACGCAGGTAATATGTAACATATTTTTATATTTTTGTTTTAATAATTTCCCTGTTTTTACCATGTAAGGGGCTGCATCGCTTACAAATAAAAGAACCGTTATATTTGTTTTGAACAGTATCAAATATTGTATTTAAGCTGTCATCGATAATAGAAGACACAACGTTACTATTAATTTTGTCTGTTACGCAACATTTTATTAAATACGGTTTGTATGGCATAGTTGGATGTAATATTCCGATGACGACATTCACAATGCAACGTCCTAATGTATCAACGGTTTCATCTGCCGATATCCAGATGTTATTATTACTAATATTGCTTTTTATAGTATTCATTATACGTGAATAACATTTGGGAATATAAATTTGACGCAACGAATATTCGCGAGGAATATGCCTGTTTGTGTACTTCTCTAAACATTTTTTAAAAGCAGGGTTTTCAAGCTTATTTAACGGAATGTTTGCCGAACAAAATGCTTCGCATAATTCCATATAGAAATCACCTGTGATCGGTTGATTTTGCGCATTTAAATGTTTTTTTTTGTATTCACATGTTGTGACACACGGGATTTTCTGTCGCATTTTATATTTACATTGCAGATATTACAATGTATGATAGTACCTTCCACAATTGTAGAAGAATCAAAAAAAGACTGCCAAAATATAAATCGAAAATGCACTAGCGGTAGCTCTATCATACAGATATTTAAATGACTATTAAAGGTATTTTTAAATTGTGCGTTGACGAATTTCAAATTATAAGAAATTATAAGAAATTAAATTAATTTTTACATTAAATGCGTACACGTAAGTTTCAATTAATATAAATATGAAATATATCAATTTATACAAAATAGGACAAATGAAATATTGAATTTATAAGAAAATAAAACAAACGAAATGTTGGAATTTATAAATAAGACACATAAAATGTTGAATTTACAAAATTAGGTGAAAATAAAACGTTGAATTTACAAAATAATAATTAAATGTCAGGTGTTCTTAACAGTACTTTTTTCCCAATTGGTTAAAAAGGGAATATCGGAATTTTGAAACAAGGATCAAAAGAACATTTACGATGCGTCCAACCTAATAGCACAGGCTTCTCTCATTTCGCGAACCATCTTGTCGCGAATAACCACCAATTTAACGTGAATTTTTTTTCTATATGTTCACGAGCAAATGGCACTACATTTCGTATCGATGTCCGACTAGGTAATTTACAGTCCGCATATTTATATTACATAAAATAAGAGTAACACATAAATCAAATGTAAATTTTTCTTGGTCTCGTATGCCACTTTTTGCAGAAGAATGCTATTTGCTTTCGATGTGACGTTGACAATGGCTTCTGGACCAACACAGTAAAGGGATTTTACAAACTAGACATTGAATTTTAGCGCCATCAAAAATTAAGTCCGGCATGTCCACTATAAAGTTTTTAACTGTGTCTGCCGTTGGTCGTTTTCACGACGTACCTAACTGTGACATTTTTAAAGCAAACATAAGCGTACAATTACGAAATAAGTTACGACAGCCTACATATACACAGAACTACTCGCATACAGCATCGATTTAGTGCTGACGCTGTGAACGCGTGAAATAGGGTTAGGTTAATATCGTTTACCAATTTTCTTTTTGGTTAATAGTAAATAGTAAACATTTTTCATCGTCATCGACACTGTTCTCCCATGGTAATTTGCTCGGTAACATATTGAACGTAACTGATAAAGAGAATTTTAGAAAACCGCAGATATTCAATTACATAGCTTCAGTGCGGCCATTTCATTTACCATACGTAGTGAACGTAGCGAATAGAAGTAAGTAGCATGGATAGCGTAGCGCTCTGCATTACACAGATGTATACAGGATATTTGGCGAAACTCGTTAGCTAAAAGTTTTGGTGATGTCATTATGAATCGAACTCTGACATTTTGGTATAGGTAGCTATAGCATAGGACCTATTATTGTAATTTAAAATATTTTCGCCAACGAAACACTTCCAGTTCAACCGGAAGTGGTTCCCAACTTTCTTATTTTAAATATGATGGTATATGTTTTTATCAACTTAATCGATTGAATGCGTCGCATGTAAATAATTTGTATTTATTGGCACTTTACCCCTAAAGTCGACTATTTTCGGGATATTAATAATTATGTTAGCATTTGCACTGCTCTTGTTGAAATTAAATGCTTAAGAATGTCATGAAGATTCAGGTATTTACTTTTGTAGGAGCGAAATAGAAGGCCATGCGTACCACACCTTAACGTTATCGTTACTAAATTTTATACAGGCTGTTCATAAACTGTTTCTAAATATAGATATTTTCAAACCGAAAAAACTCTTTTTTTTTAAATAGACCGTGGTATTTTGAATTACATTATTGGATTGGAAAGGACATTCCACATCGATTCATATTAGGGTTTGATATGCCTATTTTTAGTAGTTTTCAAGATATTAACGATTTTTTCTCTAAACTGCATATAATGGGTTAATGTTTTACAATAATGTGCCATGAAATTGAGTGACATTATAATATTTGAATATCAATATCTGTCAAGTAATTATAAAATAGCGCGACCTTTCAAGTATAATTACAGACTGAATGCTACACCACTCATTGCCTGGCACACCACAAAAACATTAACCCATTATATGCAGTTTAAAGAAAGAACTGTTAATATCTTGAAAATTATTAAAAATAGGTATATCAAACCTTAATATGAATTGATGTAGAATTTCCTTTCCAATCCAATAGTGTAGTCAAAGTTACAACGGTCCATTTGAAAAAACGAAGTTTTTCAGTTTGAAAAATATCTATATTTGGAAACAGTTTGTGACCACTCTGTATAAAATTTAGTAGCGATAACGCATGACCATCCATTTCGTTCCTACAAAAGTAAAAACCTTAATCTTCATGACATTCTCAAATATTTAATTTCAACAAGAGCGGTGCAAAGTTTCAATATGATCGTAAATATCACCAAAACAGTTGACTTGGGGGTAAGGTTGACAGGGGTAAGGTATCCTAATTCAAATTATTTACGTGCGATGTGTACACGTATACGTGATTAAGCTGATAAAAAGTCTATCATTGTATCTAAAATAAGAAAGTTGGTAACCGCTTCTGGTTGAACCGGAAGTGTTTCGTAGGCGAAAACATTTTAAATTAATAGGTCCGATGCTATAACTACCTATTCCAAAATTTCAGAGTTCCATTCATAATATCATTAAAACTTCTAACTAACAAGTTTGGTGAAATAGCCTGTACAATATTTTGCAGAATGAAAGCAAATGAAAAAACATCTTTTTTTCAATTCAAGCTAGGTTTTCGAAAAAGCGAGCCACAGATTTTCGTTCGCGTTGTGTAATTTCGACACTGTTGAAAGATGCGATTGCCCACGTACTTCCAGAAGACCATCGCATCATTCTATATTCTTCAATGCGGTTTGCACAACTGGTTGTTTGTGTTTACGTTAACCTCAGCCACAATACAAAGTAAAACAAATGTATTATAACTAAGGTTCGACAAACGCGTGCTACGGTAGAAGCGCCGAGAGGGGATTTAGGTCCATGCGAAGCCAGTGGAGTGAATGGTTGTTCGATAATTATTTTGTAGTATTTTGTCGTAATGGACATAACAACGTCAATAAAAGGAAAGAATATATTATTTTTTAATAATACTGTATATCACGTACCCACTTTTGCGCGATACGCCTCTGACGTTGCATTCGTTTGTCGAGCCTTAATTATAACTAGAGTAACCTAAACTTGCGGACTCGCGTAGGCGTCGGTATTACGGGTTAATATAAGAATACGAAAAATTCATAAATAAACTAAACCGGTAGAGAAGCAGGCATGTAGTGTCGACCTTGAATATAAATCATGTTAAACCGCGCTGGGAGAGATTTCGTTTTAGTACCGGTTGAGCTGTTGCAGAGATTAGTCGAACGGTCAAGGTTATGTACTTACGTGTCGCTTTTGAAAATATAGCTGGTGTTTTTTGTGTGTTGTAGTATTATACCAAGTACATAATTAGTGTATCGTTTCATATAGAACTAATATTTACATACCTAAGAAAATAATGCCTCGTAATAGATCTGCTACTAATGTACATAAGTATGTGTCACTTTTTCCCCATTTAAAAAATGACGGTAGTACAGTTTTTTGCTTAATATGCAATGTTCGTTTGGCTGCATTGGACAGAACTGATTGCCAGAGGCATGTCAATGGTATTAAGCATATGAGAAATGCAAGAACTGAAATACCTTATACACTATTCCTCCTACATTTATTAATTATGTTTACCTCTTGTAATCTTCCGTTGTCGTTGGTGAGAAAAGCAGCTTTTAAAACGTTTTGGCGACAATACGTTCCAAAGTACCCATTACCCTCACAAACACAATTACAGAATCATTTGCCGCGAATGAAAGAGATGCTAGAAAATGTGTGTAAACGTGATTTGTGTTCCAAAAAAATGTGGATTACCGTGGATGAGACGACCGATATAAAGAAAAACAGTATTGTGAATGTAATAGCTCGCGTTTTATCTAGCGAGAACACAGCATCTCGATATTTGTTAGCTTGCAAACGTGTTCAACAATGTACCGCGGAAAATATTCAAAAAGTGATAATGAACGCTTTGAAAAAATTTAAAATTGCCCAAGATCAAGTTGTGATGATTGTGACAGATAGTGCAGCAACGATGTTAAGTGTTGGGCGATCCTTAAAACATATTTCCTAACTTAATACATATAACCTGCGTGTTACATGCTTTGCATTTAGTTGGTGAAGTTGTTCGACAACATTACGGAAACGTTGATCGGATGATTGGAAGTACTAAAGCAGTGTTTCGTAAATCTCCTAAAAGTTTAAAAGAATTTCGTAAATTTTGTCCAGGTATTCCAGAACCTCCTCAACCAATTTTAACGCGATGGGGTACTTGGCTAACAGCAGCTTCTTACTATTTGATCCATTTTCAACAAATTCAATCAGTTATAATGCGATTTAATCGGAATGAATCCAAAGCAATTAGAGAAAGTCAAAGAGAATTTCAAATTCCTCAACCTTTAGAAG
This sequence comes from Dynastes maya, assembly GCA_029619315.2. Taxonomy (NCBI): domain Eukaryota; kingdom Metazoa; phylum Arthropoda; class Insecta; order Coleoptera; family Scarabaeidae; genus Dynastes; species Dynastes maya. Next base: position 73,875,229 of record JAROYE020000001.1, read on the forward strand.
ATTTAACAACAATATGTACCAATTATACAGTATTAATAGATGCGATCAGAAAACTACAATGTACTGAATTGTCATTGCAGGAATCATTAGACATAGTGGAGAGTGTAAAAAATAAATTACACACATTAAATGATACGCCAGGATTATGCGCCAGTCAAAAGTTGGCAGATGTTTTAAGGAAAAATCCCGATTTTAATACTATAGAGGCCGTTTATAATAAGTGTAAGAATAGTGAACTTTTAAGTGATTTTGAAAAACAGCTTCTACATGCAAATGTAACTTCCTTAGATATGGAGAGATCGTTTTCTATGTATAAGAATATTTTTTCTTGTCGACGCACAAGGTTTAAAGAAGTAACTGTGGAAACATATGCAATGATGCAAGTTTACAGTAGTTCACATCCTGATGCCTCTAATTTGTTGAATAATTAGCAAGTAAGTTTATTTATGAATTTTTCGTATTCTTATATTAATCCGTAATACCGACGCCTATGCGAGTCCGCAAGTTTTGGTTACTGTAATTATAACAATACATTATAAAGTGAAATAAGTTGGGAAGATAGGCAATTTATTACTGTATTACAGTGGTCGTTTTATAGTAACGCATAAAACCAACTAAAATACAAGAAATACGTGATCCAGATGTTAAAAAAGTATATAAGGTCTGCAACTACCTATCATATGTATTTTAATAATGTGTTAATTAACCTTTGCAATATACAATCAAAAGAAAATGCCTCAAACCAATATAAAAGCAAGTTTCACGGAAATTTTAATAGATTTAGTGCAAATTGCGCTGATGCAATACGGAAATAACTTTTAAAAACTGCGTATTATAATTTTTTTCATGTACATATTATTTGTATCTGTTTCGATCATTAGGATTTTTAAGGAATAGCAAAACTGCAATATTCTTTTTTATATTTCAGACAATTCAAATTCATAAAAATAAAATAAAAAATCTACGTGAAGCTATACAAAATACTGTACTCTCATTGGTAGCCGCGTGAGAAAAATATTCGTTTGTGATTGGCTAGTCGCTCGCTAGCTCGCTCGCGAGTTATCAAAAATTTTTGTCCAAGCATTTATTTAATATTCGAATTTTGAATTTAAAATCCGAACTTCGAATTCGAAATTCCCCTTTTTTGCAGTAAGAATTCAATACTTCAAATTGAGAAAAATTCGAAATCCGAAAATTCGGATATTACCAACAGCGCTAATTTCAATTAGCAACTGCTTACGTGCTTCTCTTGCCACAATACAAGATATAATAGAGTGTAGATAATAATTACAGCTATAAGATAGTTAAAAAGCACAAGAAACAATAGTGGAAAGTGGGGGACGTATGCACTTGTCAAAACGCAGCCACTCGGAAACCTCCAAAGCGGTTTAAATTTACCGCGCCGAGTATTGATTCATCTGGTGAGCCATTCCTCTTCTGCATTCGTATCAAAACAAAATAGAAACAGTTCGCTTCGGGATGGCGTATTGAGTGCGTGTTGTCCGACCGGTTCTCTTGCCCGCAAATAACCAATATCATTCAAAATTTCGCGATTGTGACACTTTGCATCCACAATTTATCCACGTCGAATACTTATTTAATTAAACATTTAAAGGTAAGTCCTAGCAATTAGAACTCTTCTTTCTGATTAATGAAAATTATGGGTTCTTTTACCTGGATTTTTCTCTTTTAGTGCATGTTGTGTTGACGGTGTCAAATTTGAAGCGACCAACTAACAATAACTAAGCTATTACAAGATGACACTGGTTTTGCTGTATGACAATATGTAGCATGATATATTTTAACGAAACAAAGAAAAATAAAAACATGTTATATTGATATCGTAAAATTCACTGATAATTGCAATACTTTTTAAAATTGTCTTAAAACCGGATTGCTTTGTCCTTGAATGTGTTATTTATTGGTTGAGGTCGCTATATCAAATTATTCCACATTAATAGAGTAATCATAAAAAAAGATAAACGGATAAATAAGTTATTTTAATGTAAGCAAATATATCTAATTTTATTTAAAGACATTTAAGAATTGTTTAACTTGTAACACTATACTAAGACGGTTAACAATTTACACGCTTAAACATTGTTGCCCTTTAACTTATGAACGTTAAAATTTAATGTTAATAACCAGCTGTATCAAATGAAGTAAAAAATGGATCGAATATATTGTATTATCAGCAAGAAATAGAATCTTGTTTACATTTACGGTATGTCAAAGTTTTCGAACTTCGTAACAACGAAAAGCAATTAGGAATATTTAGTAATAATTTGTGGAATTTTCCAAGAATGTTAGTGAGATATACATATAAATAGTATACAGCGTGTCCACCTAGTGCCTGGGTGGCAGATAATTCCTTCCTGAGTAATTTAGAGTAAAAGTTTTCAAGTAAAACATATTCGGGAATAAGTGCTGTACAACATAAATTATACTCAAGTATACAGGATGTTCAGTTTCCACAGCGTATGATGCAAGTTTACTTTTTAAATAGAACATCTGTATATTACTATTATCCAAATAGCGACCACAAACATTTATTATTTTGATGATAATAATCAACGGGTAAATGTTCGACTTTTACATTTTTAAATGCCATGGGATTCTTGGATTTTCCAACAACAGCTAACCTGACTTTATGTGTTCCTGATGCATTAGCACAGCATAATACTGTTATCCGATCTTTGCTGACTTTGTAACCTGAACTAAACAAAAGGTTTTAATCCAAATATTTTTTAAAATGCGCAGAAATAAGACCTGGAGCACTACTTTCTGCGCTGCCACGAGTGTTCTTTTGGGCATGGCTTTCCAGTATAATCCAGTTTCGTCGGCATTATACACCTGTTCGTGTCTTAAGTCGTGCTCTTTTATAATATTTTCCAAGTTGTAGCAAAATTCTACCATAGCTACATCATCAGCACTCAATTTCTCCCCATGAATGGCCAATTCTCTTATTCCATGGCGCTTTTTAAATCTGTACAGCCAACCAGAAGATGCAGAAAAGTTTCCTTCAATTTTCAACTGTTCATGAAACTTTTGTGCTTGATTAGCACACATCGGTCCCGATATGGGAACTCCTTCGGCTCTTTTATGTAAGAACCAGTTGGACATTACGTCGTCTTCTTCGAAAGTAGATTTTTTTACGGTATTTCTGTCGGAAATAGCTCTTACACTGTCCACTCTAGCTACAAAACTCTGCAATTCAGTTTTTTTCTTCATAATGTCACGTACGGTTTGCTTTCCAATATTATACTGTTTAGCTAGCTCAGAAACACCTGTGCCCTTTTCAAATTGTTGAATAATATTGATTTTTTGTTCTATATTCAAAACATTGCGCTTACGCTTTTGATTCGCACCACTTCGCTGCATTTTGTCAACTATACTACGTATGTATGTTGTACTATTTTAAGCTCTGTATAATTGAATATATTCAATGGAAACCTTAAGTAGCCACTAGTGTAAATATTTATCCCAGAAGAAGATACGTAAACGTTACATGTACATATTCAGTTTGTGACACGGATGTTAAAAGAGATTTATTCCCCCGAAACGTGCTTGGGACTTCCCCAAAACTAACCGTTCAAACGGCAGTGTAGGCAGCCACGCTGCTGTTTTTGCCGGTGAATACCAGTATTAACCGTCGATCCTCCAGCCATGGTTAATCCGCGCACGGTTGACTGAACTTAAAGTGATGCACGGAAAATCGACCGACCGGATTAGCCGCGCACGGTTAATCGGGGTTCTACTGTATTCGCATTCGCCTTTCAGTCAGCCAACAAAGATGGCTAGAATAGTTAAAATAACCAAAAGATTGTATCGTAGAATAGTTTTTAATGTTTTGTTTGATAAAACAAAACCAAAAAAAAAGAAAAAAAATTTAAAATGTTGTGTTAGTTGACAATGTTTTATTGTAAGTTCAAAAAACAAAAAGGCAAACAAAGAACCGTATTACTAAAAACGAATTATTTGACTTGACGACTTGAAGACAATAAAATTTGCCGAAACGTAAAATGTTAAGTTTTAATTAATTCAAACAATAATATACTTAGTAATTAAGCCGCTAAAATCAAGGAAAAAAAAAGGATTTTTATATTATATTTTATTCTATCCTAATCAAAGTCATAATTAAATAAATGTGCCTAATTAGCACAAGTTATGTCATTTGTAGTATTGTATATACATACTAATTTGTATTAAGTACGTTTGCGTATTTTAGATTTCATAATATTTATTAAAATATATATGCCTAACCTAATTGTCATGTCATCAATCAGGAATACCAACTATAAATAATAAAATGTTGCGTGTCGTAATGACGTTCATTGCGCGTGGAAAATTACGTATGCAAAATAGTCCTTTTTTGCAGCTGAACGGTTCACACTGAGCTCATGGAGTTCAGAATGTTTTAGAAAATTAAACGACAAAGGATAGGGGTTTCTTAATAAAAGCGGCCTCACTTGGAATTATTTTTTATAAACTTATTTCGATTTGTGAAAGGTTGCAATAAAAGAAAACAGGATTTCTTTTGGTTTGTATTTATGTTTTCGTTTTTATAGACATTTTTTATACTCTGAATATTGGTGTCCCTTACTAGAAGGGTTTGTATTTTTTACGTTTATTAACTTTCACTAAAAAAACTTGTTATTTAAAAAAATACGTCGTATAAACTAAAAATAAAGACTTGATATTATTTTTGATCACACTCGCAGAACAGCAAACGTTATTTGTTTATTTATACTATGAGCGCAAGCGCGTACCACCGTAATTTATATAATGCAAGCTGATGTATGATCTTGAAAATTATAATGGTCTTTTTGATAAATTGGAGTCTTGGGTTAACGATCTTCACTTGTTCATTAAGAACACTAATGTGTATCAATACGCCGAAGATATCTTTCCTTACTTTAATTGCCATCTCGTGAAGATCTATCAAAAACTGTTAATACAGCGGCAACTGAAAGTATGATTCATGTAATGCTTTAAATTTGAATATCAATGAAACGACTTTTCTTGTGTGCACTAAAACAAAAAAATTTTGTATCTAAATTGTAATGGGAAATTGTTTTTGCAATCCAGGAACTCGCAGCTTTCAGGGATTACCATAGATGAATGCTTGATTTCGAAACAACATGTGGTTTATTTAAATAAAAGGTTCAGCAGTTCTTTTTGTGCCATAAAACATTTACAAAACAGTGTTGACTTACCTGTCTTAAAAAAGTTATATTTCGCGTACAGCTACGGACAAACTGAAATAAAATAATATTTGATTTGTGAATAAAGTTATTGCGTTGCACATTAGATATGGCATTGCATGTTTCTGCGTTGAAGATCTTCTCATCGCAATTTGTTCTTGTTTTGTTATTTGTTTGTGGTCACTGTTCATATTTTGTATTATTTCTGTATAATTCAGTAGGTTGGTGTTGGTGAACTATTAACCTCTTGAGCGCCTTGATATGTTCTTCGTCATAAGCAAAGAGGTGCCACAAATTTTTTACAAGGTATACCGTCTAGGAAATTATTTTTTATCGGTGCCTAACGCAATGTATTAAACGTACGTAGTTATAGGATTGTAACCGCAGTGCTGCGCCCCTTCTGTCACCATATTCGTCAGTTCATAAGTTCAATTGTGATCGGCATACAAGCCAGTTGTGATTAGTTGTGGTACCGAGTCTATCGTAATGCTTTATTCCAGTTCGAGAGCCAAGAATATGTTTATTCTTATAATTCACATAACAGTGAAAATCTGAGTTCAATTAATAAAGGAATTAACTTAAAATATCTACGAATCATAAAATAACTGTATTCTGCTAAAGAATCTTACCGCCTAAAAGAAAAAAACTTACAGGTTTGAAGTAAAAACACAGAGCATATTCTAAAATAAAAGGTAAAATTTAAACCGAACTGTATCGTTCACCCAATAAAAACAATAGCTAGAACTATTATTATGAACAACCAATAAATAACAAAGAAAAATTTGCTTCATACACAAAACTAAAATCTCTAAGGGATGATTTATATCAATAAATTAAATCAAATACTCAAAAATTCTCCCGTTTTTTGTTGATATTGCGTTAGTCACCGAAAAAATTTTATTTTCTAGGTGGTATATTCATCATAAGCAGTATTCATTAATTACAGTAAGGTAAAGTTTTCAGAAAAAAGTATGAAGTTCCGAAAACGTCAATATTTGTTACAACACTTTCGGGAAATTCTATTCGGAAAGTTCTGAATATTCACGAAGTAGTGCAGCATAAGTTAAAGCAACTAACAAAATTGGAAACTGGAGGGAACATACATACATAGATAGTTTGATCACAGATTTCTGACTGGCTGTCCCCTAATACCTGCTTACCAAATGTAACGTGCTCGAAAAGTCGGAAATTGATTTAAGACGACTCGTAGTTGGAAGCTATACAACTGAAGCAGCGTGACGTCGGATAAGGCATGTTGTTCATGTATGTCACAAAACTTATTTTATGTCTGGTATAAATAGAGCATTGAAATTGAGAAATTTACGATTTCCTGATTTTACAACCGTCATCATTCATGACCGTAGTACTTACATATTTAATATTTTGGTAGAAGTAGATAGCAGTGGCGGTTCGTGGTCAAATTTACGAGGTTGTCATATTGGCAAAAAAGTAAATGAACTTCAGAGCAATACTTCCTTCTTTTGAAATAGTTCGAATATATATTGCACAAAAAGCATAATCACAAACCCAATCATACATAAATTTACAGAAATGAGGATGCACTTCTTTGTTTTTGTCTTTACTAATTTGCGTAATTTTAAGTCCTGGCAAAGAGCAACCAGTTCTTTTCAGTTCTAAGCGTTTCTCAAAATTGAGTACATTAATACCCAGTTTACAGAAAATGAATTAAATATTTAATTACGGATTAGCACGTTAATCTCTGATTAACTTAATTTTGTAATATCACTAATCACGATTAAACAATTTTAACCATCGATTAAATTAATTCGTGTTTTAAGACCAAATATCACTTTAATATTCACCAATATTAATGAGGAAAACAGGAAAATACCAAAAAAAGAACTGTTATTTTCATAAATCTAACAAGAATTTCTTTAAAATAAATAGAATAGATAATCATCTAAGTATAGTCATTCTAATTCTAATGAGCTAATCATGAATTAAACCAGTTCAAAATGTATATGTTAACAGTAATTAATTTAATCTCTAATTAAATTTTAACTGGAGATTAACTTAATTCAGAATTAGAAAGTGTTGTGTAAATCGGGGGTTACATTCCTTATTCTTTAATTTTTTTCTACAACTAATATTATTTTTAATAATATTAGTCACCCAACAAAATAAAAATTAATAAGTACTTAAAATACAAAATCTTTGAAATGATCAAAAATATATAAAAAAATATAGATCAAAATTTATAAAAAAAACAACTAAAAAGTAACTAAACTTATATGCTACAAAATTGCAAATAACCATTTTTTAAGAATCTGACTACAATTACAAAAGTAAATGTAATAATACATCCATCAAATTACAAATTTTAAAGAAATAAGTAATACCTGCTAGCTACATTGGTTTTTAAATGATCTCGCTTTACTTTTACTTAGTGCATTTTTATATTGCGGTATCTTTAAAAAAATGTTTCAATTGTTAATAGTAGTTATTATTTAATCCAAAAAATACATGTAATTTACGTGAAATCCAAAGTAGGCTATGACATCGAAATTAATAATTTATAAACCAAGTCAAGTGCAGGCTGTGACATTGACAGTTACCGCATAATTGTTCATTAACGTCATCGATAGTTGAGTGATTGCAAACTAGGTTTGATAATTGTTGAATTAAATCTGAATAAGAAATTGCATTTGTTTACTTTTTAATTGCTTTTTTTTTATAAATTTTGATATACCTTGGTCAGTAAATGTAAGAAGCGGATTTATGAAATAATGCACTGTAATGTTTGAAAGATTTTTCATAACTTTTTTATTAATACATATATTTGAATGAAATTTTAGTTACTACCATGTTAGGACTGAATTCTGAATTCAGTGGTGTAGTCAGATTTATAATAAAAAAATCTTTAATAAAATTTTGCTATTTTCGACCTCGAAAGATAATCATAACGAGTCTTAAAAATTTAGATGAACTTCTGAAATTATGTGTGGAAGTAGATTTTTGACCCACTATATATTAAAAAAATTGTTTCATTTTAGTGTAAAATATAGGCTCTACAGAAGTGCTTCCATTTCAAATCGGTCACACCGTATATTTAGTGTATCGTTTTACTCTTTCTTAATAAATTATAATTTTTGTCAGTTTGGAAATATTTTGGTGAGGTCATTGACCCGTTGATTTAATGTAGAAGCCGCCGCTGGTACATAGTATTATCTTGATAAATGTAAAGGATCCAGCCACTTAAGCAAGTGAAAAACTCGCCAACTGTTTCCCTAAATTGGTCTTCATTCAAAATACACAAATACAATTTCGGGCCCTTAACATTACAATTATTTCTCTCTAAAATTATGAGAGACATTGGAATAAAGTGAAGTAAAGCACATAAAGACCTGTATGCTAGACAACGTAATCACATCAATTGTCATTCTGTCAATAGTACTTAAATCTCAATTATAAAAACGGTAATTTATTGTTATTAAATCTTGTGTTTCTCATGTTTTCGTTTTTTTATCTTGTTTTTATACGAGGGTGTATCAAATTTAAACGGGACTTGTTTTAAAAAAAATTCTAACTTTATTTAACTAAGCTTATAAGTATATATATTTTTTCTACATACTCTCCCGTCCTAGAAATACATTTTTCCCATCGGACTGGGAGTTCTTTTTATTCTCCATCATCGTAAAAATTCTTCGGACGTTCTTGTAGCCATTGGAGCACAAACGCTTCCACCGCTTCGTTGTCGTCGAAACGCCAGCCTCCAAGCGCTTCTTTGAGGGGTTCAAAAATATGGAAGTCACAAGGTGACAAGTCTGGACTATAGGGTGGATGTTCCAGCGTCTCCCATCCTAATGCTTCCACTTTTTGCATCGTGGCGTTAGCCACATGAGGCCTGGCGTTGTCATGCAGAAGAATGATACTTCTGACTGATTGCTTCTTCCTTTTTCTTCGAAATGTCAATTTCGCGGCACCCAGTACTTCACAATAATATTGCGCATTAATTGTGCGTCGATCGTGGAGAAAATCAACGTGGAAAGTACCTTGCCGATCAAAAAAACTGTTGCCATTACCTTCCCGGCTGACAACCGCGTCTTTGCCTTCACCGATACCCTCTCGCCGCTCTTTCTCCACTCCATACTGCCATGCAAACATACGGGTTTTTGACAGGGTGTTGTCCTCGAACTGTGTCTGTAATCGCCTCAAAATGTCGGTTGGGTTCACCCCCTTCTTGGTTAAAAACTTGATGGCTAAGGGGACCCAAGAGAGTTGCGACCGGTTCTCCCCTCTCCCTAATCGTACAGGCTACCTGCGCATCAACCCCTTCCAGGTCTAGAAGCCCTCCAGAATTTTTAAGAAAATCAGTCCCGTTTATATTTGATACACCCTCGTAAGTTCGTTGCAGCACATTATGCTTATTTTTCAATCTCTCATGTAGTCGCCTTACGCTTTTCGGCCCACGCACGAACCATGCTAAATAATTTTGAGACAATTTCCACAATCCCATCCCAAAATGGGAACCAGGATATTGCTGTGGATTGTCAATTTTGCTTCAACAATCCTGTTAACTCTGTAATTGAAAAGACGATAGTGAAATTTCGATTTACTCGTACATGCTGGTGACTGAACTCTTTAAAACCGTAACAGTATATGCGATTCTTTTTAAATAGTTGCAAATATTTATATAAAGCTTAGGTTTGCTGTTGCTTGAGATTAATTCGCGAAACTTTGGTTGTTATGAAAAGTATGAAGTTCTAGTGCTTATTTGGATATTGGGACTCTTGCCAGTAAGTTAACTATTCATTCATATCCATCATGATACAGTTTAAAATTGGAAACGAGTAAATAAAGTAAAAGGCTCTAATCACCTAATAAACATGTACATGACATTACTTTCTGTTTGTATCTGTAATATAACAGATTAGGATGAATATTTTATACCTAATTCATCAACGTTCTGGGTTAACCCTTTTTACCGGTAGCGTATTTCGGGAGCATCGGCGTAATTAAACTGTATTATAAAAATAGGTTACCCTAAATAAATGGTACAGTCAATTATGTATATGTATATAAGAGCTGGAAATTTTTTAACTTATGTTATTCGAATAGCAATTTGGAAATTTATTCGGATATTCGAATTATTAGAATATTCGAATATTATCAAATTATTGGATTATTCGAATAGTATTGATATTTATTAGGATATTTATATATTAATTTATTATATGTAATGCGAAGATTATTACCTAAATAATGGATTGTTGCATTAAAGAAATATATTTCTTTTAATTGTATATATGTATACCGGGTGTCCAGAATAACATGAAGTACATGGGTATCTTGGAAACCGTTAGAGATTCAAGGTCGGTTAAATGGGGAAAAAGTTGCGAACTTATACGGCTAAGTACAATCCGGGATTACATTTTTAAAAATCCATTCCGTTACCGAGATACAGGGTGAAAACCAAAAGTGTGCGTTTTCTAAAAAGTTTAATATTTACTTTATTATAAAAAAATACAGTTATCAAATTTTCAGCATAGGGGTAGTTAGTAATGAGGACAAAAATTTAATTAGAAAAATTCTAGGCTCACTGGGTTCTTTACGTTTGTACCCAACTTTTCTTTTTTTTAAGGGCGCCGTATAGGATTTTTACATTTTTGAAATGGTAATAGAAAATGCTTTTCAACCGTGTATAACACCCCTATGTTCAATAAAGAAAAACTGTGAAAAATAGCAAAATTACGATTTGACCGTGGTAAGTTGGCACCTATCCATACATTTATTAAACAATCGCAATGGTTCTAAATTTTCTAGCTGTCAAACAGTCTTTGTGGTGTAATAAGTCGGTGATTTGTGATTTTAAAATGAATCGTTTTTCGAACAGAGGTATATATGTTGGAGTGTTTTATTCTCTGGCGGAGAAATGATGAGATGGCCGCAGGAATGTATTTCGAAAAATACCTAGAAAGACTTCAGCCAGGTAGAAGTATATTTCAGCGATTACGTGAGAATTTAATAAATCACGGAAGTATCGTTAAGTCGAAGAGAAATAAGCACACATACGAAAATAAAGAAAGTATGGCCCTTCAAGCCGTAGTTGAGAAACTCCGTACTTCTTTACGCGAAATTGAAAATACCATAGGCGTTGCCCGATCATCAGCCAGTAGAATTTTAAAACTTTACAAATACCATCCCTATCGTGAGCGACCCTGCCAAGGGCTTCAAAACGGTGACGAAATAAGAAGAATAGAATTTTGTCAATGATTCATCAGAAAACGTAATGGGATCAAAAATTTTACTATGGTTAGACGAGAGACGCTTCACCAACTGCGGATTATTTATCGCAAAAATACTGTTTTTTGATCCAATGAAAATCTACATCTAATTCGTGGGATCAGGCAGCAAGTGCAAGGGGGGTTTAATGTATGGATATGTATTATTAGCACCCACATTGTTGGCCCTATCTTTTATAATGAAAACTTAAACTCGGCTAGATATTTAAACATTTAAACAATTTAAAAATTTTTATCACAGCAAATGGATTAAGACTAGAAATATAATGCATTACAATGAATTTAAACGAATTAGAAAGTTAATCAAAACGCAAATTAAGAATAGTTACGTTCACTATCTTGGAAATATTGAAGATTCTATAAAAACCTCACCTTCTCATCTATGGCAGTTTCTTCATGCTAAAAGGCGTTCCACAAGGATACCGGGCAGACTATGTGACGACCACGGAAATGATTTTACTGATCCCGATGATATTGTTAATGCTTTCGCTGATATGTTTTCTTCAGTGTATAGCTCAGAGGATAGCATGTCTTGGTCTCATTCTGATTACAATCTCCTACCTTACTCCTTTCCATTGGTTAGCGAAGATGAACTTGTTGCACTAATGGCTACTTTTCCCAACAAATGTACCGCAGGTGATGATATGTTACCCAGTTTTTTGATACGTGACTGTAGATTTGTTTTTGCATTTCCTCTAAAAATCATTATCAATCTTTCAATTTCATCTTGTACTTTCCCTGAACGTTGGAAAATAGCCAAAATTGTCCCAGTGCACAAAAAGGGCAATCGTGAACTTCTATCTAATTACAGGCCCATTTCCATAATACCCAATTTTGCTAAACTTTATGAGAAGGTATTATATGTTAGCATTTATAATAGCACTCGCTCTTTTATTGCTTTAAATCAACATGGCTTTATCCCCGGGAGATCTACAGTTACGAATTTGGCGAGCATGTCCCAATTTATTAGTGAAGTCTTGGATAGACGTGGTCAAGTTGATGTGATTTATACAGACCTGTCCAAGGCTTTTGACATGATCAATCATGAAATTTTGTTAGTGAAGCTGAGCTCCTTCGGTTTTGTTCCTTCGGCGATAAGTCTCCTCGAATCCTACCTGAAACAGAGAAAGTGTTATGTAACTTATAACGGATATTGCTCTCGTAACTTTGTTCTTTCCTCTGGCGTCCCCCAGGGATCAAATCTGGGACCGTTACTGTTTGTGCTTTATATTAACGACCTGCTTTTGAAAATTGACCTTCCCACACTTGCTTATGCAGACGATATTAAAATCTTCTCGGAAATATCTTCCGTTGATGACATGAGGAAATTGCAAAATGGTCTTGTTATGTTAGTAGAATGGTGTGAGCTTTTTGGGCTCAAGTTAAATGTTGATAAATGCTGTGTACTTACCTACTCGCGTTCTTGTTCACCGTACTTATTGTCCTACCAAATCAGAGGTACCAATTTGTCACGTAACCTTGAGTTTAAGGATTTGGGTGTACACTTCGATACCACTCTCACATTTAAAGCTCACATTAACAGTATCTGTTCTGAAGCCATGAAATCTCTGGGGTTTGTGATGCGTGTCTCTAAATACTTCAATGATCCTTCTTTATTAAAGTCGTTATACTTTGCCTTTGTACTCAGTAAACTGGAGTATGCCGCTCTAATTTGGTATCCCTTATATGCTTGTGACCTTCTAAATCTAGATCGTATCCATCGGAAATTTTTAAAATTCCTGTCATTTAAGATTGATGGAAGTTACCCTGAGAGAGGTACTCCACAGGATGGACTTCTGTTAAGGCACGACATGCTGGCTTTGAGTACGAGGAGGGATGGCATCTGCGAGAAATTTCTACAGAAATTGCTTAGAAATGACATAGATTGTCCATACATACTGGAACGAATGAATTTTCTTGTGCCACGTTTGAATTCAAGATCTGATAGTGGCTTCATTCTTCCATTCGCAAGGACTAACACAATGAGACGAGCGCCGACGTATACTTTGTCCAGGGCGGCTAATACACGTGACTTATTTGAGTAAAACATGTGGAAATTTACTCTTTATTTTTTTTTTCATGTGTTGCATTGTGTTTTTATTTTGTGTATATACTTACCCACATTTCTCCTGTTATTGGGCAATATGCCTGTTGGGAAAATAAATGTTTATTATTATTATTATTATTATTATTAAACCTCTTGCAAATAAATGTAGCAGAATGAATTATGGAACTAAAGACGTTTTGTCATATTGTGAATAGTAAGTGTAGTACGCGTTTCCGAATCATGTAAAACTAAACCTGCTATAACTTCTACACTTTTTACACGAATTAAAGAAATGTGGACTTGTTTGAAAGGGCATTCAGCGTTGTTTTAGACGTCGTAATTTGTCACCCGTTAATATTCAAGAAATGTATCAGATGGCGTTATTCCCAACTACGAGTTTTTCTAAATTATCTATAAAAATTCAAATACAACAATATGCTTTTCTTACGTTGTGTTTGAGGAGTTTCGACAGACTAAAGTAGTGGCGAAAATCGCGTAGTGATATATTTTTCATTTTTCCAGATAATAACGAAAACAGACCAAGTATTTAATATCATAGTTAATCCTGGAACTTTTACCGACTAATTTAAAATTTATTGTTGACCCTAGCAACTGTGCCCCCTAGCGCTCACGTTTGGAATTTAAAAATATTTAAAAAAATTTCTCTTGTCACTTTAGTTATGAAATTTTTTTTGCCATCGCTATAGCTATTGTAATTTCCAAGATATCTCCGGCCCCCATTCTTAGTGGCACACGCTGTATATATATAATATAAAAATAAAAAATACATATATGTATTGTAATGTTCAATATTTACAACATCAGCTGTCAATCTAGAATGATTAGGTTGTTCAGGGTAGCCACCCGAGTGCGATGAAAGTCCCTCTAGCGGGTAAAAAGGTAACTTTTCGTAGCCAAAATTTCCCCTAGACTGACTGGCCTGGGAGCAGGGGTATTACAAATAATATATAAGTCCAGATAACGACGATCTTAGAGTAACGTAGATAAAACTCCATTTTCTGTGCAATTTCGCCATTTGTAAATCGTCAAAATTAATGTAAAATTCTTCTAAAACAGACAACAGGGTATATTCAAAGGTATTTCCAACATCATTCCTTAAATTAAATCTCTGTTCTAATGTTATTAAGTAAATCGTCAGTAAAGTTCGTTATATTTATGTTGACAGTGATTCTTTTAAGCATAGAGTCGTCTAATGTCATCTGGTAGCGTCACCCCATTCATTCTCGCATGCTATTGCTATAAATAACTTCTTTCATCAGAATTCTTGATGAAATTTATATTTGGGCGAAAATCATCAACATTTGCTGTGGAATGGAACAATCACTATCGCGATTAAAGAAAGGAGTAGAAGGACGCCAGCAATTTCATCAATTCCGATTCAGCTTTAGTCGAATCAACTTGTGTTTTGACTGCGGGCTCAGTTTAAAGTGTAGAATAGAGAAATTAGAGTATAATTTTAAAGAAGAAAGGGTTCGAGGTTAGATCAAGCAGATTTCCTGCAAACGTCCTATAAACATAGTGTTTATATGACATCAGCTTCATAAAATCAAGGTCAGTTTGTATTTTTAATTCTAAAATTCATTGATTTCCATTAGTTTATTTCAAAATTCAAAACAACAATTGCCAAAAGAGTATCCAGGAATACTCCTGATCCCACAAAGAATTTAAAAATTTAAATTAATTTAGAAAATTCAAATTTTTCACAAACTTACCCTAAGAAACACATTTCAAACTTGGCACCCAACGTAGGGCCAAGCTTGTTGAGTATATTTAGGAATAGTAAAAATAAAAAAGAACAATAGAGATAGAAAATACATCTACTTAAAAGACATACATGAAATAACAATTTATTTCCTATAAAGATGTAAGAGAAAACAAACAAAATGCATCAAGTAAAGCAAAAGGAAGGAATTAAAGACTCAAATTAATTATTTTCTTACAGATTTTGATTTAAAAAACCAATTTTCTTAACACTTTCCTTTTAAACATGAGCGTTTTACAATGACAATATTCAGTCGAGAAATGAGATTTTTTGATATTACCGACAATTCGCTTGTAAAATTACCTTTAAACTGGTACCAATAACATAACACTTATTTCCAGTATTTTCGAAGAAATTGCCCTTTTTGGGGAAATACGTCTGTAATAATCGATATGCGGCACATACAGCTAGATGGCCATAATTTTCAAACAAAAACTACTATCTAACGAAACATTAAGTCCCTGCATAAAGTTGTCTTTCGTAGTTTCTCTTTGCTGTCTTTGGTTTTTAGTTGTGTTTTAGTCTTCGTTATAATTTTATTGGGGCTGGTTTATTGCAATTTGAATTATTTATATGTTCACTATTAGTTACTACGTACTGCTTTAATCTTGTTGTTATTTTTTACTAACTGTCATTAACTGAAAATGAATTTCTCTTAAGAAGAGTTCATAGACATGAAAGTTGTTCTTGGCGTTTGCAACAGAAATCCATTCTTAGCAAGATTGTCAGCGGAATACACCTGGTGATGTTTACACGACACCCCCTGGAATGGCAGGAAACATGTAGCAGTGAATAAGAAACGCCTTTCTTCAGTTAAACGTGGACAACTTGGCTTAAAATGTAAGCTAGTCCGTATAGAGACGGTTGAGAATGCAGAGCAGAATGGAGATATATTTGAGCACCTTCTGAATTAAAATTATGTTATAATGAAAAACTCTAAAAGTGTACTTTTTTAGAAACTGAAAATAGTAATAGTTTTGTATTAAGTACGGTTTCTTATCACTTGAACAGAATCCAAGCAATTTGCGTAAAAAAGAACAATTGAGTGGAGGTAAATGGTTCCGTTTTTATTATCTCACAATATTAATTTAGTTGCAGAAATGTGGTACTTAATTATTGCTTTCTACACTATATGGTGATGCATATTAGAATTGTGCTACCTTAGAAGATATTGAGAATAAATATAACAATGAAATATTTTTATGGTAGGTAAGACGATAAATGCGCGTAATATCAAAGACATCATTTCATTTTTGATTTTGTTTGAAAATCATGGCCATCTAGCTGTATTAGATGCCCACATATCGGATATTATAAACGTATTTCCCATAAAAGTGCAATATCTTCGAAAATGCTGGATATAAGTATTACGTTATTGGTACCATTTTGAAGGTAATTTTACAAGAAAATTGCCGGTAATATCAAAAAATATAGGTTCTATTTAAGAAAATCAAAAAAAAATCGTTTGAATTTCGATAAATGTTGCACGACATATTTCACACCTCGTATATATTTTTTCACTATACTACCTTGAAACGTATAAAGCGTTAGCCCCTAAATTGACAGCAAAAGAGTAACTCGCGACTTTATATATGTTTTCAGGTCTTAAAATGTTAGTCTGTAACTGTCAAAATTTTAATAAAATTTGCAATATAGCCAAAAGTAATTATCGAAAGTGCACATAATCATATATCATTGCAAAGGTAATTTAAGTATATCTTGTATATTTATAGACAAATTTACAAAATGCGCCGTAGTATGCTACATACGCACAATAAATCTCATTTCTCCATCTTTGGTAGTTTTCATGCTAAACTCCGCCGACAAATTAATGGCGCACCCGGTATACATATTTTATTGTTTATGAATTGTTATCGTGCTTACAGGGCAGCTAACGTTCTTAGACCAGCTCCAGACCTTACTACGTACGCCTTATAAAGAAGTCCCCTATGGTTTTAACTGTGTAGAAAAGAAAATCAGAATTTATTTTGCATATTTTACTATGAGAAATACGAAATGATTATTTATATCATTTTGGGAAATAAGGCCTTATGGTTGTATTTTTATGTGACTTTTTTGTACTAGTCGTATGGTTAACTTATAAATCTGTGACGTAAATGAGTTTTAAAGACCATAAAATGTGGTAAAATATTATATATAAAATGGAAATGTTTGTTACCTACCCGGGAGATAATGCTGTAATATGTAGTGTAGTAACTAACCACCATTAAACTTTAACAAACGGCGCACACATAAAGTACACTTACATTGCAGCCACCATAAATTTACGTAAGAGTTCGTACATCTAGATATTATTATTCTAATATTTGAAATATTTCGCCTGGTGTTTTCCTTTCTTGTTCAAAATTTATTGGATTATGTATTATATTTTGTATTCTCCTAGTTAGTACTTATCTGTAAAATAGTGGTGTACATACATACATCTGCAGACAGAAGTCTTTATTTACAGCAGTAACTTTAAAGGCGAATCATTAATTAGTGAGCCTAGACAAGAAAATACAAACTTTTTGGCAAAAAATTGTTTTATTTTGGTGTTCAGGATAGTCACCCGATTGTAATGAAAAGTCCCTCTAGCGGGTAAAAAGCTACTTTTTCGTAGCCAAAATTCCCCCCAGGCCGACTGGCCTAGGAGCAAGGGTATTAGAAATAATATATAAGTCCAGATAACGACGATCTTAGGGTAACGTAGATAAAACTCCATCTTCTGTGCAATTTCTTCATTTGTAATTGGTCAAAATTAATGTAAAATTCTTCTAAAACAGACAATAGGCTATATTCAAAGGTATTTCAAACATCATTCCGTAATTTAAATCTTTGTCCTAATGTTATTAAGTAAATCGTTAGTAAAATTTTATATTTAAACCTTGTCAGTCGGAATTTAGGTCATAGAGTTGTCTAATTTCAGTCATCTGGTAGCGTCACCGCTTTCATTCTCGCATGCCATTTGTACAAATAATTTCCTTTCATCGAAATGCATCATAAAATTTATATTTGGACAAAATTCATCAAAATTAGTTGTGGAAGTAAACAATTGCTATCGCGATTAAATAAAGGAGTAGAGGGGCGCCAGAAAATTCATCAATTCTAGTTAAGTTAACTAGTGTTTTGGCTATGGTCTCAATTTATAGTGAAATTAAAGTATGATTTCAAAGAAGGAAAGGTTCGAGGTTAGAGCAGGCAAATTCCTGTAAATGTCATTGAAAACATAGGGTTTAGATGACAGCTGCATAGAAAAATCAAGGTTTGTTTGTATTTTTAATTTTAAAATTCGTTGATTTCCATTAATTTAATTCAAAAATTCACAAGAAAATTGCTCAAAGAGTATCCAGGAATACTCCCGATCCCACAAAGAATTTAAAAATGTAAATTAATTTAGAAAATTCAAATTTTTCACAAATCTACCCTGAGAAACATAATTCAATAGGTACCTCAAGTACCTGAGCAAAATGATCACTTAAAGCTGGTTTCAGTACAAACGATTTAAAATTATTAGTTTCGAAGTTGATAAAAGTATTGTCAATACAATTGTTAAATCTTATATTGACGTACATTGTTCGAACAAATCCGAAAGAGCAAAACGTCGCAAAGTGAATTTGTGTAATTATTATTCGAACTGAAACTAACGTTGAAATCTCCACATATTACCATATTTTTACTAAAACAATCATCCAAAATGGATTCAACAATATTCATAAATATGTTAGTGTTCCGTTAGGAGATTTGTATAAATAAATAATGATTATCTCGCAATCAGTCAAATGAATTGCTGCCATTTCGCAATACCTTTCTTGAGAGTGTACTATAAGTTTATGATTAATTTTAAATTTAACGCCTGTACGTACCATAATCATTGCACCTCCACACCTGCGTACCGTTCTATAAAAAATATCAACTACTAAGAATTCGTCAAATGTTGCGGTTTCAAAATTCCTTTTAGTTAACCAGTGCTCCGTAAGACATATAGCATTAAACGTTAAGTAGTAACTTATTGGACGCGTTTTTAACTTAGTGAGTTAAAAACGCGTCCAATAAATTAATCTTATTAAAAGTACTTTGTATATTAATGTGAAATACAAGGAAATTTTGTACGTGACTAGAATTTTTGCTGAAATCTTTATCAATTTTCGAGTTTACATTTCTAGAACATTTCACCTCCAGCCCAATTTTTTGCACGAAAAATTTAAAACGTTTAACTAAAATATTTTTAGGCCAATAGACCGGATAATAAACAATATTTTTAAGTGCAATGTTAACACCAATTTCAAATGATGCGTCTTTGCCTTTATCATCTAGCTTTGTAATATCGAAGTCATAGTCCGGCGATTGTTTATTTAAGCAAGTTTTGATGTGTTCTGCCGTCGTGCTTACCCTACAGCGCCCCATGTATTTTTCAATGCATTCGCAATTGCCAGATTATTTTTGACAAGCAACGCCATCTGAGGCTTGGCATTTTTCAGACTATCCTCGTATATAATAGGATAATAATTCGCACACCCCGTATAACGTAACGTATGTACTATGAGTAATATCATCAATACATCCTTTACTAAATATCCTGACATCCTCTACCAAGCTTCATTTGTATGCAAAGTATTTTTCGGAAAATCGTTTATGCGCGTAAAAGAAACTCTTCTTATGGATCCAATATTCTTGGCGTCTGCATAGTATTTGTATCATAAATTTTCGTAGACGATCTTTTGAACGGTAAAGTGTGGAAAATTGTTCTGGATATCTCGGTCCTTGGATTGCATACTCAATACAAACTTGAATACTTTATCGTCGACGTTCATTCAAAGTTTGTGCATCATTTACGCGGCAATATGTATTTGTAGCTTTTGACATTTGCAAGCGTCGATGCAGTTATCGGATTATTGAAAGCAATAAATATTACAGCCGTGTTCCCTTTATGATACGTAAAGTTTAAAAATACGTAGGTGTTGGAATAAATGACGTAATTTGTTCGTTTTTCGCAATCGTCTATCATTTTCGCTTTTGATACTATTCGTTTGAATCAGAAAATATTCGACTATCAATAGAAGTAAATCTTTCGATTTCAACCGACGGATTTCTTATGAGCTTATTAGAAGTACTACTGAATATAGGGATGGGTGGAGCACAGAGGTACTAGAGGGTACAAAGGGCCTGTCCATATATTAATTAACTAAATATGTTATCTATCGTGTATAATAGCTGAAATCTACTGCAGCGACACCTATAACTACCAGTAGTAACACAGAAATGTAGCCTTCACCTTAAAAATCAATGCCAACAAAACAAAGATAATGGTAACAAATAAATAACGTTTACAAGCAAGTTAATCTGACGAATAAGTTAACAAATTTGAGTGTCTGGGCGTAATATTAGGTAGTATAGGCAATCAAAAAACGCATCTGTAAGACAGTGGTAAAAAAAAAGAAATATAAAGGAAAAGAAATGCGTAAAACAATCTTTCAGCTCATTCAGCGAAACATAAATTCTGACAAATACAAAATAACCATAAAAGAACGTGATCGAGAGGGCCATGTTGTTTGCTACAACATCTGACAGTTAAATCTTAGTACTTAAATCATATCAAGATTGAAACTTCAAATTACGTTTGACATATTTGACAGTAATGATGCAAATGGATACAAACAAGTTTTTGTTTAAAACGTAAATGACCACTGTGATAATCTAAGTCAATAATAATAAAGCCAGCAGGATAGAAAAATATTTCCTAGTAAAAGTAAAAGAAAGCAAACAATTATGGCGAATGCTCAAAGTGATAGCCTTGATTTTCAATACAAATCGTTACTCGTCGTTTCATGTTATTAAGTGCTTTGACGAGGTGTTGAGGCGTTTTCGTGTCACAAACATTTTGACATTTTGAATTGCTTTGGTAAGTTCTTGTATTGTGTATGAAGTATTTTCAAAAACTGTATCTTTTATGTGGAAAAATAAAATAATCTAAAACAGTTAGATCAGGAGAACGTGGAGGAAAGTCACACGGTTAACAAAATATTCATGCACGCAAATGATTTCTTGCATGAAGAAAATAATTTTCTTGCAAAAATCAATCTGTATTCAAGAAAATATTTTTATTTCAAGACTATAAAAATGTATAATATAAGGAAATAATTTACTTAAAATTCTATTTGGATTAAATAAATATTTTCTTAGGGTTAGAAAATCAAGAAAATCCAACACAAAAAAATGATACTTGGAAGAAACATTTTTTTGTGTTGGATTGAAGTCATTGAGTTTTAAATTAAGAAAATATTCATATTAAAAGTAGGTATGAAAAAATGGCTCACATCTCACAAAGTTCAATTGAGAAATGAGGCGACCAGTTTCATCATCAGTAACCTGGGCAAATATGCGGTAACAGCCAGAGGCGTGGCGAGCGCATAAATGTTTACACATAAAATAGAAGGTAAGAAATAAATTATAAAACGTGCTGAAACACTTACCGTTATAAAAGTCTTCCGTGAAATCACAAATTGGGTAACATCTGTTAAATATTTGAATCATTAGATATGTTTCTACAGCTGTATCAATCAAGTGAGTACGACGTGCGGAATAAATGTTTTTTGCCGTTAGTGATTCCATCAGTGCCAGGAGCTATTTAATTAGCATTATCTTAGTTATTGTTTCTAGGCACTTTTTTCATATGTACTTCTACATTAAGTTCCCTTTTGTTGAACATTATTCCGTAGATAACTTTGGCCTTTTTATCTAAAATCACAAGCAATGTGAATAATATGCTGCATCATGTACGGATATGTCGTACTGTTTTAAACAAAGTAAACGTAATTAACAATGTGCATATGAATAAAATGCATTTTAAGAATTTTAAGTAAAAAATGCTTTATTTTAAGAAAATGAAACTATTGATTTATGAACAATACCTAAACGCTTTCTGGAACTAAGAAAGCTATTTACTATTCTTAAGAAAATATTGTTTCGTTTTATAACGGCCATTTACTTATACTAAGAATCGCTTCCTTCAAATTTTCTGCAAGATTTTCTTGGATCAAGTTAATAAATGTCTGAAGCAAAGAAATACAATTATTTCATTACAAGTATATACTTCTCTTAAAGAGAAAGAAACGTTAAGAAAATATTTCTTTCGATTTAAAACAGTTATTGTATTGCGAATAATTGAAACAGCAATTGTCTTTTAAGGCGGACAGCTTAGATACAAGTAAACGTTTCTCTGCGTGTGTAAGAAGTTCATTGTTGATAGTATTTTATGAGCATTGCCTTGTTGGAAGTATCCATCCCTTAGTTCGTAATCATGCAGTTGGTTTAGAAAACTTTCTATTTGACTTTTTAGGCGAATGATCTTTAATCTGTACGCCTCCTCATGTCCGCAACAGTTTTGGCGGTGCTTTCCTTGAGTCTACCACTATCGGATTTGTGATTTACTTTAGCAGTTTCACGAAGTTTAGCAACGCAGCGAACAATTTGTTGATATAAATCAAGAAATGATACTGCAAAATTAATTCATCCATACGTAGTTACATAGAATAAGACCATTCTCCTTTCCATTGCTTTTGTCCATTACTAAAATAACGTTCAATGATAAATCTTTGGAGATCTGTAGTTAACAATCTTTAAAATTTATAAGATACGTCGATAAACATCAAATGTAATTTGAATTGTCAAACTTGTCAGTAAATGTCAAACGTAATTTGAAGTTTCAAAGTTAAGTGACAGATGTAGTTGTAACCAACATAAATAGTAATTGAAAGAAAACATGGCCCTCTTGTAGTACAAAGTATACTATGCAAGGTAAAAGAAGTAACACAGAGATCGTTTAAGGAACAAAGAAATAACTGAAGAACCAGAAATTAAAGCAGCTCCTGAAACAGTGGAGTTGGTTGGTGGTAAGCCAGTTACAGAGATATGGACAGTTAGAATACCAAAGAAGAGGCGCGGAAGCAGACCCCAAGAAACACCAGACAACATTATTTGATGTAAAAGAGAAAAGGATGAATTGCGGAGAAACAAATGTAGTAAGCTCAACAAAAAAGAAAGGCAGAAGTTGGTGCATAGTCCGTAGATTAAAATCCTTGATACCACATGGTATAAGGGAAGTGACTAAATTATCAATAAATTCATTCAATGTAGACGTAATTTACATTTTAATCCTATACAGCAACGATATTGTAAAATTTAAATGTAGGGATTGCCCTGTTACGAAGTACCATTCTGTAAGGCGGATTTGAAGTTACACTAAATCTGTGGCACTGGAATACTGACACATTCCACTGTCACTCTTACCACATTACTTCATTAACACTGTACACTGGGTTAGTGATAATTTTACTGCTGAAAATAATAGCTTTAAAAGCATCAAAATAGTGAAGTGTTTCATAGAAGTTACATGTTCAATGTTCTGCTACTGTGTTTATAAGTTCAGTAAAATTAACTTATTGTTAGTAGAACTGTGCTTAATGATCGGTAGAAAAGAGAAAATAATAGATAGGATTTGGTTTTCCAATTGTCGGTGTTTGAAAAAGTAGTGAACAAGTTGTTTCCCTCGACCCCATCTATACACTGAGAGAAAGGAGTTGTTTCATCCAACAAATCACGAAGTGTTGCACATTTATGTGTTCATTCAACTAAAAATATGTTTATTCAACACTAGCGAGTCATTCCAATCACCTTGCAACTTAACAGAACACACTAACTGTTGTTTTAAACCATACGGAATGTTGAGTACATTTAACAAACAAATTGGTTGAGTCAACCAATTTTTGGTTGGCTCAACCAATCTTTTCTCTCAGTGTAGGAAGAAAACAAACACTAATAGATACATTATGACCGATTCTAGCCAGTGTGGACAACACAAAATTGCCGTGATTAGTTTCTTAATTAATAGATTGGTGAAATTCTCTTTGAGTAAAAATAGGTACAATAAAGAGCTTAAATTCATAAAAAATGTAGCTATTACAATGGTTACCCTTCTATAGATATCGATCGCATTCTTAAGAAAGTCCAACATAACATTTTGTAGGAAATTCCACGACATTAACCTCGACAGAAACCCGCGGTAAGAAATTTATGAAGCTTCCTTTCCACAGAATGTCGAAAGGTATTAGTAAAGTTTTTAGGGGACAAGATATGAACGTATGTTTCAGTTCGCGAAATACATTCAAAAACCTTCTTGGCAAACTGAAAGATAAACCGGACATGAAAGAAAGGTCGGGAATTTATAAAATTGCATGTAATGACTGTGATAAAGCCTATATGTACTAGATTCAATGAACACAGGTGCTGCAGGTACCGGAAGATAGAAGCGTCAAGTGTAGCACAACATATAAACGAAACCGGGCATAATATTAAATTAGAACGTAACTTGCCTGCGGGAATTAGACGCTTCCGAAACTATTACATAAAAAAGAATACACATTTGATGAATAGAAAGAACGAACTGTTCCTTACTCTAGTCTTTTTGATTTATTAGGGTAAGGACGGACACATGGTTTATCTTTCGTGCAACAATAACAAGAGACCATTTTATCTATTTTTCCGTATGTTTCGCATGGTTTAGTTTCAGGGTGTATAAGCGGCAAAATCAGGTATTTTAAAATATTTTTCTCGAGAGTAGGGATAAAACAGACATGTTAGAATTAGAGTTTCTCCTCACATTATTTGGTCATACGGTTGAAGATGGGAACCCACGAGTCCTTGAAACTTCTGTCCCGAATTAATTAATAATTTGTGTGGTGCGGAGTGTGCCGATACTTTGGTGTTGTTTGCCATACTACCCCACAGTCCTTGTAATCATTATTTATTATTTGTTTATTGTTAAACATATATATTGTAGCAAAAACAAGTTTTTGATTTAGTGTCTTAAATACAAGAACGAATCAATACTTGCATTAAAAATTTATATATAGCGTTGTAGTGGGGTAACTTGCAAAACAAACATTAGCAGATTAAATTCATTAATCACTTTGAAAGAAGACGATTTAGTACAATACAGGAGGAAGTTTTCTTTTGGGAAACTAATCTGTTTTCTTCTGTCCCTCTTTTTTCAGATTTTATGCACGAACATGTGCTATAAGAAAGTTAAGCATAGAAATATATTATGCAATTAGAAAAAGTTAGGTAACTGTAATCTACTTTTCCCAGGTATAAGCGGCGCCGTTAACTTTTCCTCGGTGCTCTGGCTCTAAAAAAACACCTACATCCTAGTTAACTCTCGAATTTACTACGGAAACATTTCCACACACTGCAGGTATAATAAAAATATCTATAACAAAAGGCAGTTAGCGTTTGGACGCAGGAAATTGCCTCATTACAAATTAAAATTAACGTTCTTATTTGCATGGTGCAACAAACAAGATCCTCTTTATCTCTTCTTCTTCATCACTTACCGTCGTATGATGTTGTGTTCGTTGTCTGTTGCCAGCGGTGATCCGTAATTTGTTTTTTTCCCCTGTTTTTTTTTTTCGTTCGAATGAACACGCTAATTAAACGTAAAAGTAGGCGAAGCGACGCATTTATAAATATAGTCAGAAAAAATGATGATGCAATTCGTACAGCATGTGTTTGAATTTATTGGAAAATAGCCATGCGATACTAGGACATCGATATACATAGATTTACCTAAATTTATGTACCAGTCTTGAAAATAAATACATGCAGAAATAAACCATGATTTTTTTTAGAAAATAACAACTACGGGGTAGTCCGAAAAGTTGCAGGCCTCAATATGAAGATAGCGTTACTCGCCAAAAATATTCTGGTAGTATAATTGCGTATGCGTTGAAAGATACTTTTGAAAATTTCAGCCATGTTGGACGTTCAGTTGCTGTTTAAAACTGAAATTGCAAATTAAAACTGAGATGGACGCTGTTTACGGGAATTCTGCACCATCACTTGCCACAGTGAAATTCTGGCCAGCTGCATTTAAACGTGGTCGTATCAGTTTGGTAACATCGGAAAAGTTCACCAAACGATGTTAAACGATGTTAAACGACCATCGAATTAAGGCTAGTGAAATAGCAGGCGCTGTGGGTATGTCGAAAGAACGTGTTTGGGCATGAAAAAGCTAACCGCGCGCGTTCACTCAGGACCAAAAACGCATTCGAATGAACATTTCGAAAACCCTGTTGAATGAGCTTAAGCGAAATAAGTCGAGATTTTGGCGTCGATTAATAACTGGATGAAACTTGAGTACACCACAGCCTTGAAGCCACAGCACATTCGAAACAATGGACTGCGAAGGCTGAATCAGCTTCTAAAAAAACGAACATTGTCCCATCGCCCGGGAAAGTGATGGCGACTGTTTTTAGGGATAGTCATTGAGTAGTGTTAATCGACTATCTTGAAAAAGGAAAAACAATAACGGAGGCCTACTACGCATAATTATTTAACAAGCTAAAGGCAGAAATTGCGAAAAATTGACCGCATTTGAAGAAAAAGAAAGTTTTGTTCCACCAGGACAACCCGCCGTCTCACACTTCAGTGGACGCCATTGTAAAAATGCATGAGTTGGGGTTCGAATTGATAGACCACCCTAGTTACCAGATCTGACCCCCAGCGACTTTTGTCTGTTGCCTAGGCTCAAAGTTTCGCTCGGAGGACAGAGATTTTCAACGGAATGAGAGAGGTCATCATATGTGTAAGCGCCTATTTTACAAAACAAGATGCCAGCTACTATACCTTCTTAAATATTTTAGTCACCAGGACAGACCCCCTGGGTGTGAAGTGTGTATCCTTGTGTACTCCTTTCCGGCGTTTTTATTCTGCTTTTCTCATTATTTTGTTCCTATCTATTTGTTCTGTTCCTATCTGAATTGATTGATGAAATCCAGAGATTGTGCAATTCGTCGTTTCCACAAAACAGGCAATCCCACGCATTATACTTATTACAAATCTCTCAAAAACGAAGTTAATAGAGCGATCAAACGTAAAAAATCTGTATACTTTGCTTATCAATGTTCTACAAATTCTAGAGATAGCAAAAATCTGTGTAAAGAGATTGGTAAACTTAATTTAAGTGGTACTAAATGTGCTGAGATTCCTGGCAGATTACGAGATGTGGAGGCCGTTAATCAGCATTTCCTTTCGTCTGTATCGGTTCCCTTACGAAGTTTCCCAGATTTCAACGTTTTTAGTGTCCCGCATACAGCTTCAAAGTTCACGTTCAGGTAGTAATGATGTCCTCAAGTTATTGAAACGACTCCGTAGTGATGCAGTTGACTCTGATGACATAAACGGACCTATTCTGAAGTTATGTGTACCTTTGCTTATTGACTACGTGGTTCACATCTTCAATTTCTGCATTGAAAATTATATTTTCCCCTCGGCGCGGAAGACCTCGATTATCATCCCCTTACCTAAAACAAAGAATACTGAAAGTTTCAAGGATCTTCGTCCAATCAGCATTCTTCCTGCGTTGGGTAAAATCTTTGAAAGGTGCATTGAGCGCCAGCTACATCAGTTCGTACACCAGATTTTACCCCAGTTCCAGTCTGGTTTTAGACCTGGCTGCGGGAATGCATCAGCAATCGCTCATATTGTTGACGATATTCTGCGCGCGAATGACGAGGGAAAAGCAACTATTTTAGTCCTGTTGGATTTTAGTAGGGCTTTTGAGACCATTCACGACGGTGTTCTTTTAAACGTTCTCACTATGAGCCACGGTCAATTGGCTGTTTCTCTAATTGGATCATACTTATTTGGTAGATCTCAACGTGTCCTACTGGATTCTGTTTATTCTTCCTCTTTGAGTATTTTTCATGGCCTCCCTTAAGAAGCAATTCTTAGTCCTCTCCTATTCTCAACATACATCTCGGGCTTACCTCGCAATATTTGGCATTGTCAGCATCACTTTTATGCCGACGATACTCAGATATACATCTCCTTCAGCCTGAAGATCTATAGTTGCCCAGGAATCATTAAATGATGATATCGAGAGAATATGTAAATTTTCACAAGATTTCCAATTACGAATTAATGCAGCTAAAACCCAGTTGATTGTCTTTGGTCCTTAAAGATCTCGCGAACTTGTTAAATCAGTTTTGGATGTAAAAGTGATGTCGCAGTGTATAGTTCCTAGTGGGGAGGTTAAAAAACTTGGTGTGTACATGGACAGCACGCTCAAATTTCGCTTAAATACTTCG
Organism: Dynastes maya; assembly: GCA_029619315.2. NCBI lineage: Eukaryota > Metazoa > Arthropoda > Insecta > Coleoptera > Scarabaeidae > Dynastes > Dynastes maya. The sequence continues at coordinate 73,903,668 of JAROYE020000001.1, forward strand.
AAGATGATTCTAAAAGCATTCATTGCTCTCAAAGCCATTTTCGTTAACTGTAGCTTTTTCGACCGCTCCACGAGATTACTGCTCTGCGACTGGTTAGTCCTATCTAATTTTAATTACGGTTACATCATTTATTCTCCTTGCATTAGTAAAGAAGACTCCAAACGAATTCAGCGAGTTCGAAACTGTTGCATGAGATTGGTTCATGGGATCCGAAGGTGTGGACATATATCATACATTTATAGGGACTCGCGTACTTTGAACATGGAAAATAGACGTACTCTCCACTTGGTTCTGTTTTATATTAACGTACTGCGGAATAACAAGCCGTTTATCTTTTCTCATTGGCATTTTCTTGGCACATCTGCCATATCGGGTTGTAGCTGTTTCTTTCTTTAAGAAGGCAGGGATCAAAAACAGAAAATCAAAACCCTAATCGAGTACTAATATTGTATTTATAAGGCAAAAGCTAAAACGTGCTTCTTCCTGCATTATTCGTGATTTTTTAATTTTATAGACACAGTTTGTTCCAATTTATTTCATTACACCCGTGTTTTTAAGTGGAGGCTTTAGCGTTAATTTGTTTCTGGAAGAATCGGTAACGATTTTTTTAATGGCATTAGTTAGACGTTCAAGTAACTCGAGCGATCCAATTAAATGATCGTTAAGGATATTAGCTAATCAGGTTAACAGTGAATCTGTGTTGGAAATGAGCCAACCTTGTTAAACGAAGATTATCCATGCTTCATTCGTGTAAATTATGGAAATCAGGGATCTCATTTATTGCTAATGTTGCTTATCAATCCACACAATAGGTATTCGGTAGAGTATCCGGACTATTGTTAATCAAATTACAATACATCAAAATTATTAACTTTATCCCGTTTACTGTTAATCTTCGTGTAAACTTCTTGACCACGATTAAACAGTTCTGCATTCAATTAAATACCGCTGTAAATTTTAGGAATACTTAATTGAGGGATGGTTTCGATGGTGCTGCGTTATTACTTTATTCATGTTCTAATGTTTTGCATGGCGCCTAAGCACCGCGTATCTACACCTTTAAACGATTCCTACAGGCTTACCCTGATGTGTTAAAAATACACATGAAAAGATTGCCTAGTAACAATAACCAAAAAATTGATGCTATTATAGCTCATGGTATTGGTGGAATTATTCCCGGCAAAAAACTATTTTCTAGACGGTATGACTATGTTTCTCTAGACGGTACGACTATGTTTCTCGACGCTAGGTGGCATGGGAAGATCTATCTTGATGCTGTTCGTGGAGAATAGCAACATATACTCGAGAGGTGAAAAACAATAGCGAGGGAAGGACACGTATGGAACCGCGCTGATGACGCTGGGTAGGCAGAAACATGTTCGCGGGTTTACGCTGTCCCTTTCCTCGCTTTGTTTTTTGCCGGGAATGATTCCACCAATACCATGAGCTATATTAGTATTAATTTTTTGGTTATCAAATCTGTCATCTATGCCAAGAAGATCTGGAAACGGCAGAACAAGTTCTATAGGAACATACATACTTCTCACGCCTACTGAACTGAAGATCTTAGGGTAGTACTAAGGTTCGTTAAAAGCCCCCATTTAACACACACAAGGGCATTTTGTTGCAATAGATCTATTAAGGTCACAGTGACTAAAGGCATCTGTGCCGTGGCCCAACTATAATAATAATAATAATAATAATGATAATGATAATAATAATAATAACATTGAAGTGCTGGAATAAATTCGCCGTCGAATACTATCCCACTAGAGTGCATTTAAGGAGAATACTATACCAAAAAATCCTTACTAAAACGGAAGTAGCCATCAGAATGCTATCTAATGTCAAAGTAGAGTGCTCAGGAAATCCAAATGACCAATGAGGAACATCACAAAAATTGAAGAAGCTGTACCAGAAAACCTAAAGCCAGATAATAGTATAACGATCCCACGTGTAAAATAGTAAAACTGGTGAAAATGTGTATAAAAAATCGTAATTAAACAACCTCATTAAGAAGAAGCTTCTATCCGAAATATGTGGAGTAGTTAAAGTGTATAAAGAATGTATGTATACCTTTGAGACCTGTTGTTAATAGTATAGTACGAGGGGTGGCCCAAAATTTTACGAAATAGTAGGAAAGGGAGAGAAGTAAATCAATTCGCTTACCATGGTATTAAGTCGGAACTCAATATGGATGCCAATACGCCAAATATCAACTCGACTACGTCAGCCTCTTACGAGATATCACTTTATAAACACCTCAATCGCGAAGGAAAATGCAACCATGTAGCATACGGTCTTCAAATTTTCGTCGCGTTCAAAACAAAAGGGCGAGGAAAATTGACAAAAGGTGTATTTTTTTTGCAAGACAACGCACCGGCCCAGGAAAGCAAAATTGCGATTGCTGCTCTACATAAGTGTGGCTTTGAATTGCCGGTCGTCCACCCTATAGCGCAGACCTAACCCCCAGCGATTATTATTTATTTCCAAATTTAAAAAGAAAACAATCGAGAGGAAAATTCAAATAAGTGAAAAAGTGAAGGAGGTAATTTCGAGTCATTTTGAAGGCAACGATAATTAACGTTTTGTTTAATTTAAAAACCCTCCATTCTGCAAAAATTTGGACCTTCTTTCATATATATCCCCAAATCACGAATGGTCAGAACTTTTGGTAGCAGTATCCTGTATACGGGAAGAAAAACTTTTGTAAAACTGGTGGATAAAACCCAGAAAACATCATTGTTAGCTTGGATGTCTCTTCATTAACGTGCTAGTATAGAATGCCACCCGACCTAAACGTACCGAATAATATACAAAAGATGATGAAATTCTATTAAACCATAATGCATTTCTTATGCGATGGCAAATATGAATATAGATACGGGACAAATATGGGACGTCCTTTATCACCAGCAATTGTCAGTTTATTTAGTGAAAACCTGAAAAAAAAGTTCAACAAGGACTGGACTAATCGAAATATTGACTATAATGTATAGATGACATGTTGGTCATATGGCAACATAAAAATATTCCATATTACAACCCATTTTTCTAATATCATTAATATGCAGGAAAAATAATGGTTCTGTATGGAACCTTGCGGAATTTCTAAGGAAATCTTTTGGATTTCAAATATCCGATCTGAAACAGAGTTATCCGTAACACTTCACTTAAATGATCTTATGTTCAATACTTACTATAAAAAAATTATACATTTCCCAAATCTTTGATGAACAAAATGTAGTGAAAAAATGCAAGCGCTGTTCTTTTCAAACTCTTGTCACATTTATATGAAGACCTGAACAATCGAAAATTCATTTTGACGTTATTCATTGATTTATCCAATGCCTTCAACTGTGCTAATCACAACTATCTTCTGTATAAGTTGAAGAAGATGGATATCCGTGGAACAGTTGGGCATAAACTAGTTTTGTAATAGATAGAGAATTCCTTGCGAATGTATTTTCTGATTTAGTAACTCAAGGTTCAGTTCTTGGACCAACGGTCTTTCTAGTGCTTATAGTGACATATTAATAGACCTGTCGTTAATCCAACAAATACAAAGTATATCCTGTTTTCTAAGTCTTATATCTGTTGTTTCTGACTTATTTCTTTTTCTAAGTTATTATCACTTACAAGGGAACACCGGTAAATGATACTCACCGATTCAAATCAAACTTTCTGAGTTTATAGATCAATTTAGTGTAAGAACAGTGGTAATTTTTCTAGGTGCCTAATCGCTCGTTTTCAAGGTGTAGAGTACCCTAAATGCAGCACAGACCCTCGCTATTTGCGTGAATATTTCTGAAACTATGGGGGATATTAAAAAATACTTTGCTACTACCAGTTTGCGGGGACAACTCCAACCCCTATTTTTTCATATGTAATAATTTTTATTGTTATTAAATAGAAAATTTCACAAATTAGTAAACTATAGTCGGAAGCGGTAGACATTTCAAGATATTTTGACTCAATTTGTAATGTGCCAATTTTTTAATATTTCTTCAATTCGTACCTTTCCAGATATTGATGGTGCCGGTGGGGACACTCTGTGTAGTACAAGAATTATTCACACTGCTATGACATGAAGAATTTTTCATGTTTTGTGATCTTCCATGACGCATACAGGTGCTGCGTCGAGAATAACAAACATCTACACCGCAATATATGAATTAATCCTTACCAAAAAATTTGAAACGTAATTTACTACGTAGATACGACTTTTCAATTGTTGTTTTGCAAAAAGCATTAATAGAAAATTCGTTCCCATAAGCTTGGTTGTTTTACAAAGTTTACTTAATATTTAGAAAGGGTATTAAACTTTGTTCATCTAGGCAAGTAAAATAAATTACTTTCTGAGTATGCATCTGCATTTGCAAACAGCTGCAAATTTAACTATCTTTTGTTGTTCATAAGCAGGCATGCACCCCGACAACAATTTATAACCTTTGCATCGTTAATTACTTGGTAAATGCGTTGGTAAGCACTACAAACCGTGTGTCCATTAAACACAAGCGTATTTATCATTTCTTCTTCTCTACAATGTATATGTATGTAGGTATTCAGGTAGATCCAACTCTGGAAATAATGAGAATGGCAAAACAATAAGGAAGTTGCATAAAATTTTACTTGCTTCAGAAGTTGTGTGTAATTATTTAGAGATGCAGATAAACGATTTTCAAGAAATGTTCATTCAAACATTAATATTTTAAAAATCCTTGAAATTGAAATGTTTTTAAAAGCACCACGATGACGTTATTCGGTTATTCGTCACAATAAGTCGAAGACGAAGGGTGGACCGGCTTTGGAAAAGGCGAAGACTGTTCAATCGGCCGGGAAAGTGATAGCGATTTCGGATAACCATGGAGTTGTGTTAATCGACTACCTTAAAAATGGAAAAACAATAACGGGGACATACTACGCGTCATTACTTGACAAGCAGAAATTGCGGGAAAACGCCCGCATTTAAAGAAAAATAAACCTTTGTCCGCCAAGACAACGCACCCGTCTCACACTTCAGTGATCGCCATGGAAAAAAAATTCACAAATTGGGGTTCGAATTGATAGATCTCCCACCTTATTCACCAGATCTGGCCCCCAGCTACTATTTTCTGCTTCCCAGACTCAAAGTTTTGCTCGGAGGATACAGATTTTCAACGAAGGAAGAGGCCATCACATTCGTAAATGCATATTTTGCCGAACAAGATGCCAACTACTGTTTGGACGGATTAAAGAAATAGGAGCATCGCTGAGAAAGGTGTATAGTGAAATGTTTTTATCTCGGGGAAATTGTTCAAAAATTGGAGTTTTCTAATTTAATTAAATCTTTAACTGTACTGTGGGATTCGGGAGTATTCTTTCACACTCTTTCGGCAATTTTTTGAATGAATTTTGATATCAAATAAATGGACATTAACGAATGTAGAAATTGAAAAATGCAAACTCACCTTGATTTTTCGAAGATGTCTTATAAACTCTATGTTCCTTATGACATTCACAGGAAATCTGCCTATTCTAACTTACAACCTTCTCTTCTACCTTGAATTTATTCTCTAATTTCAATATCGGACACTTTAATCTGGGAGCGCAGCCAAAATACGAGATAACTCGATGAAAGCTTAACCAGAAATGATTAATTTATTGGCGTCTCTCTCTTCTTCTTTATTTTAATCGCGATGGCGATTGTTTCTATCCACAGCAAATTTTGATGATTTCTATCCAAATGTAATATTGTGATGAATTTCGATGAATAAAGTTATTTTTAGTAGTATGAGAAAATGAAAGCAGTGACGCTACTAGATGACTCAAACTAGACGACTCTGATAGACAAACCCTCACGACAACCCTAAAATACAAAAACTTCCTGACGTAAATGAAGATACCTTAACGAAACATATTTAATATACGAAATAATGTTTGAAATACCTTTGAATTTATGCTGTTTGTTGTTTTAAGGAAATTTTACATTAAATTTGAGGATTTACGAAATGAAGAGAATAAAAAGAAGAGTAGTTTCATCTCCAGTTCACTAAGACCGTCATTGGCTGGAGTTAAATAAATTATTTAGTACCTATGCTCCAAGACCAGTCAATCTGAGGAAATTGTGGCTTCTGAAAAATAGCTTTTATCCGCCAGAGGGAATTTCATATCAATCGGCTGGCTATACTGAATACCCTATACGTTTTAGAGTGCTGGGAGACAGGTGGGCTTTCCAATGTAAATATTTAACATAACAATAGACTTAGAAGGAGGCTATGTTGAAACATAAAACTGAATTTGACAAAAAAATACTTGTTTGTGATAGGCTGGAAACTTTTCACACCACTACACTGTCCGCTTCAATACAAGACAATTATCGTTTTGATTATCCATAATAGAATTACTGTTTAAAATCTAAAGAAATATTTTCTTTGCGTTTCTTTCTCCGCTTAAGAGAAGTATATACTTATAATGAAATAATTGTATATCTTTGTTTAAGACATTTGATAACTTGTTTATCAGTTTATTCCACTAATCTCCAAAAACAGCACTGAAATATTTCCTGGCGCCACCTAGTGCCAAGAGATGTAGTAATGCCGTCCTGGAAAGTAGTGACAGAAACCGGAATGCAAATGCTATACTCATCCACACAATGATATAAACCTTTAACGTACAACGTTTCATAATCATTTTCAAAAGATACCGGATAATGTAATATGAATATTTTCTTAAGACAAGACTATATGAAAAATTTATCAGTCTTGGGTTTTTTTTGGTTTTATAACCCCCCAAAAAATATGTATTTAATACAAATAAAATTTCAAGAAATTATTTTCTTCTGTTAAACATTTTTAGTTTTCAAATAAAAATATTTTCTTGAATAGAGACTGATTTTTACAAGAAAATCTAATTTCTTGATGCAAGAAACCATTTCTCTGTGTATACCCTCGTATATGGATTGTTAATAAAATGACACTCTCACTAGATCGATGATATTTGCTGAAGATAGCTGCTAATAGCAAAAGAAAACAAAGAAACCGATATGTGATTCAATATATTGAAAGGTTCACAAACATTGTAAAGTAAATGGGAAAATATCAGGTTACTCAAAAATAGAAAATATTTGGTTATAACGTGATACGATACATAAGATCTACATATATACTTCCTTCCTATCTCGTGCGAAAATAATCTACTATATTGCTTCACATCAAATTTTATTATGTTATACATATATACTTAGATTCTCATGTGTGCCGTTAATTTATATTGCAACAGGAATCAATGCGAGAATACGGCTATATACGAAATTCTGAAGGTTCCGTATAAGATTTTAACGTGAAACGTGATACGTTACATGTAGATTTTCAATTAAATCCAAACCCAGTATTCTGCGTATGTTTTTCGAAACTTGGGCATTAGACTTCTGGCTATTATTAATATTAGGAGGCGTTACAAATCTTTTTCTGTTTTTTTTTTCTCAAGAGATATGTACACTTTTGTTTATTTTCTAAGTAGATAAAAATATGTGTATACGTAGAGAAATGGTTTTTTGATCAAGAAGACAGATTTTCTTGCAAAAAGCAGTCTCTATTAAAAAAATATTTTTATTTCAAAACTATACAAATCTATAATATAAGAAAATAATGTTCTTGGAAATTTTATTCGGATTAAATAAATATTTTCTTTGAGTTAGAAAATCAAGTAAATCCAAGACAAAAAAAAGTTTCTTCCAAGTAAATCATTTAGTTTTAAGTTGAAAAAAAAAATTCATATTAAAGGTAGGAATGAAGAAATGGTCCAGATCTCACAAAGTTTTATTGAGAAATTAGGCGACCGGTTTCGTGATCAAAAAACACCAGATTAGCTACAAGGATATCCAATAAACGAAAAATTACAATAATAGAAAAAAAAACCTAAAGTTAATACTTAAAATTAGGAGCAAATGAATGAACTAATGAAAAAGTATTTTTTTATATGTTACAGTATAATTAAATTATTCCTTTAATAATGTGATTAAATAGGGATTATTTTTATGTAGTTATATGTAGTTAAATTAGTACACGTGGTAGGTAACCTTTTGAAAATGTTTAGGAAACGTTGTAAGGTTATGTCATTGTATGTGTAAGTGGCATCTAAATTCCGGTTTCTACTATCTAGGACGACATGACTATAACTACTGGAACTAGGTGGCGCCAGGAAACATTTCAGTTGCTGTTTTTGAAGATTAATGGCATAAATTGAGAGATGTAAGAGCAATATTGCCAAGAGCAAGAAGCTTTAATGCTTTTTTCTTCTCATATTATTTTTGCCGGTAGTGATTTCAGGCACTTTTTTCATGTGTACTTCTACATTAAAGTTCACTTTTGTTTGAACATTGTTCTGTAGATAATCTCTTTAACCTTTTTAAAATCACAAGCAGTGTAAATAATTTGCTGCATTATGTATGGCTTTGTCGTACTGTTTTAAACAAGGTAAGCGCAATTAATAATGTGCATATAAATAATATGCATTTCAAGAATTCTAAGTAAAAAATGCTTTATTTTAAGAAAATGAAGCTATTGATTTATGAACAATGCCTAAACGGTTTTTACTATTCTTAAAGAAATATTATTTTGTGTTATAACGTCCATTTACTTATACTAAGAATCGCTTTCTTCAAATTTTCTTGAATCAAGTTAACAAATGTCAAACAAAGAAATATAATTATGTCATTACAAGTATATACTGAAACGTAACGAATTTTGAGAAAAATTTGAATTTTCTAAATTTTATTAAATTCCTAAATTATTTGAGGAGTCGGGAGTATTCCTGAATACTCTTTGACCAATTTTATTGCGAATTTTGAGTTAATAAATTGAAATTAACGAATTTTAGAATTAAAGTTATAAACTAACCTTGAATTCAAATGAAGCTGATGCCATATAAACACTATGTTTACAATAACCTCTACAGGAATCTGCCTGCTCTAACTTTTAGCCTTTTTTTCTTTGAAATTGTACTTTAATTTCACTATCGAACACTTTAAATTAGTAATATAGTCAAGACACAAGTTGATTCGACGAAAGCTGAATCAGAATTGATAACTTTTCTGGCGTCCCTATCTTCCTTTGTTTTAATCGCGAAAGGCGATTGTTTACTCCCATAGCTAATTTTGATGATTTAAATCCAAATATAAATTTTCTGATGCCTTTCGAAGAAAGGAAGTTATTTGCAAAAATAGTATAGAAGAATGCATGCGGTAACGCTACCAGCTGACAGAAATTAGGCGACACTCTATGACCAAAATTCTGACTGACAAGGTTGAAACGTGAAACTTTACTAACGATTTACTTAATAACGTTCGGACAAAGATTTAATTTATGAAATAATGTTTGAAATACCTTTCAATTTACCCAGTTGTCTGTTTTAGATGACTTTTACATTAAATTTGAGGATTTACGAGATTAGGAGAATAGACAGAAGAGTGATTCTGTCAGTGTTACTCTACGATCGTCGTTATCTGGACTTATATTTATTATATAATATCCGCACTCCAAGGCCAGTTGGCGTGGGGGAAATGGTGACTTGGAAAATTACATTTTTACCCGCAAGAGGGACTTTCCATTACCAACGGGTGGCTAACCTGAATACCCTATACGTTCCGAGATTGACAGTTGATGTTGTCGTTGTAAATATTGAGCATTACAATACTTCTCTTAAGAGGAGAAAGAAACGCTAAGAAAATATTTCCTTTAATTTAAACAAATTATTGTATTGCGGATAATTAAAACAATAATTGCCTTGAATTAAGACATTTCTCTGCGTGTATGTTCAAGCTTCGATAATATTTAACATTTATTTCTAAATTACGAAAAGCTTTCGACGAACTGTTCTATAACAAACAATAAATGGTAAATCCACTTATCAGCGTAAGTACAGAGAATTCGTACGTTCTTCAGTGTCATGATAATAACAACGCATATAGAAAACGAAGAAATTTGTTATATGATAAACTGATATTTAATCACCACTTCTTATCCTAGAAATTGAAAGCAAATCTCTCAGTTCAAACGTAGCTTTTAGTGGTCATTTTTGCGACGTCATCCGGTCGAAATAGTCAACCACTTCATTTAACGTTGGCAACAGTGTAGTTATATTGTCATTTATGATATTCAAAACGGATTTACGAAATAAAATGAAGGGCATTACACAGTGGAAATTATCAACATATAAAATAAATTTATTAATCATTCAAATGTTGAAACTGCTTTTTTTTGTGTAAAATTCGAAATTCATTTTCTCTGTGATATAATATACCAAAATGATGGTAGGCACATCTCTATTACATATACAACCTACTACACCCTGCTAAATCTCAAATCCTACTTTTCATGTAGCTGAACTTCTATGAGTTCACTGTGAGTTAGCATATCCGCCTCTAATTTATGAGGTTCTCGTGTGGGACAGAGCAACAGAAATAAATTTTGAGTTCATCCTGCAAAAACGAATCATCATTGACAACAAAACTTTCACGAAAAAAATTAAGAGCAAGTGAATGAACTAATGAAAGGGTTTTTTTTTATATTACGGTATGATTAAATGATTTCTTTAATAATGTAATTAAATAGGAATTATTTTTACGTAGTTTAATAATTAATGAGTTATTATTTAAGTTTATTCATCTTTTTTGTTTATTATTATTTATTATATATTTAGTTAAGCAAATAGTAATAAAAGGAAAAAAAATTACATTAACCGGTATCTTTTGAAAATGTTTATGAAACGTTGTGTTTTGTATGGGTAAGTGGCATCTGTATTTCGGTTTCCACTATCTAGGACGGCATGACTATAACTACTCCAATAAGGTGGCGCTAGGAAACATTTCAGTTGCTGTATTTGAAAATATAAGCATAAGCTGAGAGATGTAAAAGCAATGCGAGTATTAATAAAAAGCAATAGCGTTTATTTTTCTTTCAACATTGGTTTTTTGACAGTAGTGATTCCATCAATACGCGGGCTATATATATTTGTTCGCATTATTCTGATTATTGTCTCTATGCACTTTTTTGATGTGTACTTCTACAGTAAGTTCTCTTTTATTTGAACATTATTGTTATACAAGCAAGAGAATAATTTATTGCAGTTAACAGAGTGGAAAGGCCAGCTTTCTCCACCAATGCAGATCAAGTGCGGGGTTCCACAAGGTCTATTCTCGGCCCCCTTTTATTTATCATTTATATCAATGATTTTCCAAGTAGCGTGGATGGAACAGAGATATGTATGTATGCGGACGATACTTCTCCACTGCTGCATTATGACCATATCGATTTGCTACGCAAGAGATCCAACAAAGCAATCGCCGATGGCGAAAATTGGTTTTCTGCAGATAAATTAAAAATCAACAATAACAAGACGCAAAGTCTCCTATTCTGTACCACAAACACTTGCACAAAATCGGCAATCAATTTCCTTGGTGTTGTAGATACTAACTTGAAGACACATAGAAGAACTTGCAAAAAGACTGTCGTCGGCTCTTTATGCTATAAGGAGATTAAAGCATATTGCAACACATGGAGCAGCAAAAACCGCATACTTTACAAACTTTGACTCTCTTCTCTGCTATGGGATACTCTTCTGGGGCACATCGGTTGAGGTTCACAGAATCTTTGTCCTACAAAAACGTGCTCTACGATTCCTATGTAACCTACAATACACAGAGAGCTGCAAAAGACACTTTGCAAAAGAAAAAATACTCACCCTACCATCTGTGTTCATTATGGCAGCAGTTACTTTTGTTCAACAGAATAAAGCAGCATTTCCCCTTAATGGAAGTCATCATACATATTCTACACGTTCTCGTCACGAAATCAGAGGTCCGTACCACCGTCTTACAAGCTCACAAAAAGCGCTTGATTATTGGGGAGTTAAACTATACAATAAATTAGCAGAAGAATGGAAAGACCTTCCTTCTACCAATTTTAAAAGAGAGGTGAAGAAAATGCTGCTGGAAAGAAAGTGCTACAGTATCGAGGAGTTCTAGTCATAGTATTTTTTTTTATGTTTTGTCTTTTATTTATTACATTGTCTGTTTTATACATCCTTTTCTGTAACTTTTAGATTTTATTTATACTTTTATTATTCACTTTTATTTATACACGTTGACAATTACATGTAAAAAAAAATAAACCGAATTGACTTTTTCTGTAATGGTTTGATTACAAAAAATTAATTATTATTATTATTATTATGTCGTACTGCTTTCGAACAAGGATAGTGTAATTAACAATGCGTGCGGTAATGAGTATATTTTGTAGTCATACTTTTTAACAACAATTTTACTACAAGTGTATGGTAATTAATTACATTTTTGTAGCACTTTTTACCATAGTTTTTAGAGCTGCTTACACTTTTGGGGTACTATTTTTACTATAAATGTGGAGTACAGGCAGCCACTTCAAAAGACTACAATAACAGGGTATTTTCTACTCACTTCGATGGTTGTCACTATAGTAACCGTCGATTCTGGTAGGATATACTACAATTGTGGTACAATTTACTATTATATACATTTCTCTCGGTGCAGGAACAGGAAACATAATTTGAACAAACTAAATCCTCGACACACTAATGGGTATAAATAAGGAACAGATTATGTATGCATGTGTTTTTCTCAAATGTTATATTTAAGTACAGTCATGTCCCAAGTAGTATTTACTAAGAAAACGAACATAAAAGCTAGTTCTATTTGCGCTATATAAAAATCACGAATTTTAAAAAATCATTCAAAGTGGATTTATTCGATTTTGCTACAAAGCTCCCCACTTGTAAAAAATGCTCCTGTACCCTATTGCACCAGTAGTACGTAAATCTTAATTCTTAATAGGATTTAAATGCGAGGCCATTAAAAAGTAAATCGCCTTAACAGTACCAGGATTAAGAAATTTATTGCTGCGCTTGTTTGACGTTTGAAAAACTATTTACATCAAATGTCATTTAGATACACGTAGTTTTGTTAATACGATAGCTTGTTTGGTTCGAAATTTATCTACGTCGACTTATATTGCCTCTATTTCTTCAGCGAAACGAATTCTTATGCTATATTCTGCCCCTTCTAAAAGCTGAAGTGTGGGGGGTTCGCTATCGGGTCAATCTATCCATTTATTGATTTCAGATTAAAAGTTTAAACTCGAGGCCGTCGGATTTGAATCTAGATCTTCCAGCAAATAAATTACGTACACACGACTACTAGCGTGCCACCGAAGAGTGGTAATACTATTATTACACCATCATTTTCCGAGTGCTACCACCCTCTGTTCGCATTGTCGTTGTGGCAATAAGCTATGAGTGTATCGAAGAGTTTATCAGATTTTCCGGCAACGAAAGTGTCGAAAGCGTTCGTTCGGGAAGTATCCTCGCATTTGAACGTGTTATAGCGTGGAACTTTCCCAGCAAATCGTCCTTATTTATTGCCCTTTAACGTTTAGTGAAAATTTAAATAACCCGTAATCTGCAGACTTTCCTAGTAATAATAGTGTGATTGTATCATTAACATAACAGTCTAAATGTTATCTTGCTAATCTCTAAACGCGGTTGTAAAATAAATGTGTCTGAAACATTTACTACGTCCAACCATTTTCTCCAAGCATCTAAACCTGCTTTGACATATTCAACAACGTGTTTGCGGCGTACTTTCATTTAATAATAGATTATTCGAATTCGTCTGTTTCGAAATTAAATAAACCACTAGAGTGGGTGACTGGGTACTTTCGCGAAGGATTATTGTGTTCGGACGACGAACACAATAATCGGTCCGAACTGATTCTACGCCGATGCGCGGTACCGCTCGTGGCCAGCGTTACTTATTAGTGAGAATAGTTGCTTTTTGGCTCTGTTTTTTTTTTCTTTTATGTTGACTGTGTGTTTACATATACAATACAATTCTCAAAAAAATCGCACCGTAACAGTGGAGGTGCCCCATCAGTTACGATGTAAAGTTTAAGATCGTCGATAACCTTGTTATATTCCATCTTAACAATAATATATTCTATCGGTTCAATTTTATTTCCTATATCACTGATTAAACATTTATCATTTTTATGAACAGGCAAGTTTTTAAACATCTTTTTCTTAAACATCAGAAATAACAAATACTGCTGCTCCAGTGTCAATCTCAAAAGTTTATTTCCCGATTATTTACTTTGCAAGTTAACGAAATAGGATTATTACTATCGCTCATTTTTAAATTAAACATACTTTGAGATTTACTCTGTTCAGTGTCAAAATTTTTCTCATTCAGATAATTATGATTGGATTTTTTATTTTTGCGTTTACAAACAATCATAAGATGACCCTTACTACCACATTAATTGCAAGTAAAGTTTTTATATTTACATATGTTTTGATGGTGCCCATTCTTACCGCATACACTACACTGCACTCTTTTCGCTTGTGCACCACCAGATTGCGTCGTCGTCACTTCAGTTACTCTTCCCCTTCCCATTGATGGAGTGGAGGTATTTCCGGTTCTGTTTACGGATGGAGTGCTGAGACGATACACTTCATGTTCTACTGGCTCTTGCTTTACCTTCGGAGATAGGTCAAAATTATGACGGGTTGCTTCTTTAGTAACGGCAATTTCTACCGCTTTATCGAATTCTGATTTGCTAACACCTTCTTCAAACAGTCGACTCACTATTCGTCCTTTTTCCAAACCCATAATGAAGCGATCTCTAATGACTACTTTTAATTTATTTCCGAAACAATATTTCGACGTTAAATTTTGAACTCTCGCTGCCCATATGGTTTCGTTTTTATTTTTAAAAGCATTATAAAATTTATATCGTTCAGCAATGTATACTGGCTTCGGCGAATAATATCAAAGAATATCTAAGAACACACAAATTACACAAAGTTCGGTAACTTTCTTCATTACAAGAATTTAATAAAAGTGCCATTGATCAGGAAAAGCTGTTGTAATTGTGCTAAATACACTGTCCATTCACATTCTCGTGGATGTAATTCCCTTAAATGTCCTGCAAAACTAGTTCCGGCAGCCATTTTGCACGTGGTTCCTTTTCGCGTAATAATAAAACTAACATTATGTACCGAATTTTAACACATTCAACAACTCGTCGCCATTGTTATGTTTGATTAATAAAAGTCCGGATAAACTTAACAAATCACTTTATTATTTAACAAACACCCACTGAATAGTACATAATGCAACTGCATTACTGCAATCTCAAAATCATACTGGAAAAGTACTGATACGTATATGCATAACAGGGAGAGCACAAAAAAGCGAATACAAGAAATAAACTAAATATAATATTTTTATTACTGCATATACATAACACAAGCAATAAGCCAACAGTTACTGAAATTGAGTTTTAATCAACTTTGCAAATGTTAGTATGGAAAACAGATACGTGGGGGTTCCAAATGTACACAACGCTGTCGGTTGAATTGGTTAGAAATGTTTACCGAATCTATAAATAATGATGAGTTACGGTAAACTATTAAAGTTCAAACGCGCTACATACAACATACATCCATGTACATACAGGAATTGGCTATCTGGAACTCACACATCATTTTGTTTTCAGAAAATCGAAACCATTATACGTTTTATAATTTTAAATACCTATTTTTATATAAGGGGAAAAAGGATTTTCGAATGAAAAATTTAACGTTGTTTGTAAGTAACACCTCAATGGCTCAGTGGTAAGAATGTCTGCTCCTCATTGTTGCAAGGTTAGGAGTCGTGCGTTCGAGTAATGTTAGGGTTAATGCTAGATTTTGCTGGTGGTATTATTCTTGGCAATATTTACCTAAAAAACTCATCAAAAAATATTCTGTAATTATTACACAATCGGTTAATACTGTTTAAGTTTTTTTTTCATGTTTTTTTTTTTTACTTTTTTTTATTTGTTGATCCGCTTCACCTCATTGTATAAGATAAAGCGGACCAACTAACTAAATTAAATAAAAATGCTTCAAAGAAGCAGACTATACTCAGATATAACATGTTTAGAGTCAGTTTTGCGAGAATTGTTGTTTTTTTTCAATTTGCATTTGGAAATGTCTTTGACTACACACCTACCTCTTCCGACAACATGTCCAACAACATTTTTTTTACTATTTGAGTATTTTTATAACGGTTATGTTAGGAACGTCCGGGTATACAAGAAAAACGTCCTTATTATTTGATGTCTTTTTTCATGTGTTAATAGTAAACTCATCATCATCATTTGAAGGGACTGGTAGCGCGGTGCCTAGCGCGCCGGGGTACCGGGTTCGAATCCCGGGCCCGTCACTCTCAGAGTAAGGTTTTCCATAGTTTTCTTTACTCCAAAATTTGGCGTATGCTGAGGATGAACATCTTAAAACGCTCTACGGGCGCAGGCGTAATACTATCTCATGGCTGGCCGATGCCCCCTGTAATTGGCGAAAGCTGTTGGGGGATGTGAAGGCATGAATTATTATTTTGGTTGTCGCGTTGGCCTATTTTCTTTCTATAGACACGTGACATATCAAAAAGGACAGTTATCTACTTTACGATAAACTTCATGTGATCCGCTCTGCTCCGTAAAGTAACATTTTTCAAAGAAAAAATTCCTATTAAAAAAAGCATTGTATTCAAACGAAGATAGGTGCGATATGTATGATGGAAACTGTCAAACACAATACATATACTTTTTGATGAAACGTTTAAATACTTTTTATTCCTCTGTGGAACAGTTTGTGTTATATTTGGTAAAATAGTTAATATTTCCAATCAATTTTATTAATTAGGTTACAAAACACCTGCCCGCCCTCAAACAAATCTTTCACTACTTAAACAATAACTAAACACTGCTGAGCAATCGGGGCAAGCCGTTGACGTCACGCTGTTTAGGGGATGTGTCGCCATGTATAATATTAGCCAAAGCGGTAAAGGAATCGTTTTTTGCATTTCTTTTTTTTTGTTTTGAAGGGCTTCCGGTTTAAAGAGGATGTCAGTCGTCAACTGAGCCCTTCGCATCCCATTCGATTTTATTTTGTAAAAACGAACTTTCAAAGCAAAAACCAAGTTTTATCGCTTATACAACACTAGAAAAACATTGTAGCTATCACCAACAAAGTACGGAAATACCACTACACAGTATTTTTTTTTAATAAAACGAATATAATTTGGATAAACCAATTAAAAACGCAGAAACGGTCTGAGTGTGTAAACGCGTTTATGGTCTACGTCAAAATACGTCACAGCCTGCTGACATTAAAGCCGTTAAACCTTGTATTAGCGGTAGTAACGGGCAAGCGCTCAAGACACTCGCAATCAGTGGCGTAACATTTGCACAACATCAAAATTAAGTGAATATCGTAACCTTTGTCCGCTTGACCTCATCTAATTCGTTCCACCCCATTTGACGGTACTTTACAGTTGTCTATACTTTTTAAGGTCATAAAGTTGGGCTTTAGAACACGAACTCGCATGTAATATATTTTTAGAGAAAGAAAATTCAATTGAATTTTAATTGAAATATTGTATATTCGAAACGTATACCCTAATTGGCGGTGATGTTTGACAAATGCTATCCGGAACAAAGGAGTGAGGGGAAAAGACGACAATCTGGTGGCGATTTGAACTAAAGTGTAAGTCTTAAATGTTTTATTTTCCTAGCGATTCCAAGAAGGTTAGTTCAAGTTTTGAGTATTCAAAGGTACGCGGGATTTCAGTGCGTGACGCGTTACTATAGAGAGTTCACGTAACGTCAAAGTTTGAGGTTAGTTTTACTCTTTCAATTAAATTCTCGTAAAACGTTATTATTCGCTGTTAATTTCTAGTGATAGAAAAAAGTGAATTAATTAACTTAGAAAACAATTTCTCTTGTTGTGAAGAACATTATAAGATGATAATATTTAATTACAGATTTACCTACACGATTTTTTTAATTCTCTTAAATAGAGGCAAAGTATCCTGCTGTTCAAACAAAATCATAATTTTTGAACATTGGATGTTCAAGTTAAAGAAAACTGCATTATTTCGGAAACTTGGTTTATCAAATCAAAGAAATATATTGTTATGATGAAATTTTAAATCATCGAACGCAGCTGTTAATCGTGGACGTATAGTGTATTCAGTATGGCCACTCGATAGATATGAAATTCCCTCTTAGTTCTGTTCCGTAGCCACAATTTCCCCCCAGACCGACTGGCCTTGGAGTGGGAGTACTACAAACTTATTTTAAGTCCAGATAACGACAAACGTGGAGGAACGGTGAAGCTATTTCTCTGTAGTTCATCTTCCTATATTCGTAACTCTTCAAAATTAATGTAAAATTCTCTTAAAAAAAACAACAGCATAAATTCGGAGGTATTTCTAGCTTTAATTTATGTTTCGTTAAGGTATCGTCATTTATGTCAGGAATATTTAATATCGTCGTCTAGTTTGAGTCATCTAGTAGCGTCCCTACAGTTATTCTATAATTCTACCTCTAAAAATAACTTTATTCATCAAAATTCTTCGTTAAATTATATTTGGATAGAAGTCATCAAAATTTGCTGTGGATAGAAACAATCACCATCGCGATTATCCGTTTATTTTACATCAAAATTCGTTTAAAATTGCGAAAAGAGTGTGTAAATATACTCCCCAATCCCACAGTTCATTTAAAAATTTAATTAAGTAACAAAAATTTCAATTTTTGAACAATTTCCCTAAGATAAAACATTTCCATATGTTTCTTAGGAAATCCTTTCTATCAATGCACAGAGAGCAAAAACCAGAAGAACCGATCTAATAATAATTGTTGACAAAAATTTAAGGAAGGCCAACAATTCTCTCTTTAAATGGATAATATTGAAATATGATCTTTGCAATTTTGTTAGACATATTAAATTTAATGAGTTAAACAAATAATTACATATAAGGATCTTGTATTCATTCACAGTTATCTAAAGAGTAAATAGAAAGTCTATCATCATGTTAAATTGAAAGATTAGATGTAATGGATGATGTACGTAATTGCAACAGAAACATAAATAATGATCTAACGTCTTATTCACGAAAATTTTTGCAACTGAATATGAAAATATTACGCTGCAAATTGAAATAGTATTTTTTTGTAAATAAATACATACACCAATAGTTTGGTTATTGCATATTGTTTTTTTTCTTTTCGTTTTTCAATTTATTTAAAAAAAAATTAGTTTTAAGCTTTAGGTGCATATAATGGGTGTCTTTTTAAGCCCGATAGAATTTAAAATTATAAAAAATAGTAGGAAAAATTAAATTCTAATGAAATTTTTGATACGATTCGAAAGATTTATTTATGGCATTAACTTTTGAAAATGATTTCGGACATATAGCCATCACGACTGTTCTTAACGAAGCGTATTTTGGACGTCCAATTTTAGGCTACTTTTTCGAGCACTGCCGGCCGTATGTCACGAATAACCCAAACAACGTTGGCTTGCAAGGCGTCGATTGTTGCTGGTTTATTGACATAATCCCAGAGATGCCAAATCGCAAGACCTAGAACGCCAATTGACAGGTCCATCCCTCGAAATTAACTTATCGTAAAACTTTGATTTCAATAAGTCGATGATTGCCATCGCCGTATGACACGTCGCGCTGTTTTATTGAAACCACATCTCGTCCGAATCAATGCCCTCCATATTTTCAAACAAAGAATTACTAATTATGGTGCGGTAACGATCTCCATTGACGGAAACGTGAGCTCCGGCCTCATTTTTGAAGAAATAAGGGCCAATAATACCATCGGCGTGTAAACCGCACCAAAGAGTGCATTTTTCTGGATTTAATGGGATTTGTAAGGTCACTTGTGTATTGGTCCCACTCTATATGCGGCAATTTTGTTTATTCACAAACTCGTTAAGCCAAAAATGAACCTCATTGCCGAACACAATTTTGCGATAAAACAACGGGTCAGCTCTTGAGTCCCAATCGACGAAAGAACGACGCAGATGGCTTCAATTCTTATGCTAGCTGGATCTTATGCAGATGTAGGCTAAGATCTCTGCGCAAAATTTTCCACGTAGTGGACAGACAGAGCTCAATACCTGTATAAATTGAGATCTTCCACACTGTCGTACAGCAGTGATATTCTCTTCAGCACGCACATTCCTTCGACATGTTGGTGTTATTGCATCATGTAAAGAGTACGTGGTGTGAAATTTAGCCACCGTTTGACCGATAACCTGCTCAGAAGGACGATTATGTGGGCCTCAAAAATTACAAAGTCGTCTCTAAGTTGCGCGAATCGATTTTCAAAATAAATTTGAATAATTTGGTAGCGTTGCTCAAGCGTGAGTCTATTCATGATGACTTGCCGGAGTATGCGGACCATAAATGTCAAAAAATGAACGCAGCATAACAGCTTGTTTGATAGTTAACTTTTTCGTAAGTTCTATCTAAGTAAAAAACACCCGTTTTTATAAATAACCATAACCATACACACGACTACTTTATTTATCGCAAATTATTTTTTCTTTAGTATCTACCTACGCGTTTTTCAATTTAATTGCAAAAGTTCTGATGAAAAGGAACAGTTTGCCATTTATAATTAGGGTTGGTAATTTTTTTAATTTCGCGGAGAATTTAAGTTCATAGTTCAACCAATAAAGGACATATTCGTCTGTATTACGTTAAGCAATTGGCGAATATGTCCTTTATTGCCAGAACTACCAACTTAACGCGGTGACGTACACTCGTGCCCATTAACTATTGCGAACAATTAACGATATGACGTCTATAGCCGGCTTGTCATCAATGTGTTAAATCATCTGCGAAATTTAAAAAATGCTAACTCTTTTTATAATGAATAAATGGGAATAAAAACTAATGGACCGCTGATGTCGTCACGAGCGACTTGACCTTGAGTAGACAAATCGGCCCCATTGAGCAATCCTTGTAACATTCACTATCCTTGGCAGTTTAGATCAAGCGAAACTATCTCCATTCTTCCACTGAAAATATTGAATAAAAAAAAAAAAATTAACGCAATTGCCAAGAATTTCTTAGGCAGAAAGAATGCTTAAAAACGAACTAAATTTAATTCTGTGACATACACTACCGCTCATAAGTATTTGGGCACCCCAAATTTTAGGGTAGATCATTAAACATATTTAAATGAAAATATTAAAACATGTATTTGGTATTTAAGTATGCACAAATATACAACTTTAACAATTAAAAGTATTTATTTGACCTAAATTTCAGATTCGTCTATGTGACCTCCTTTACTTTTAATGATTGCGTCGCATAATCGGGTCATTCTTGCAATTAATTTGAATAATGTTTCCGGAGTTATTCGAACCCATGCTGCCTGTATTATGTTCCACATGTCATCTACTGAAGTTGGAGCAGTTTTTCTTACTTCCCGATCAAGTTTTTCCCATAATAACTTGATGGTATTTTAAGTCCGGGCTTTGGGGTGGCCATTTCATGATTGTTAGTGTCCCTTCCTGTTTCAACTACTCTAAATATTGGTTACATAATTTTGAAGTGTGTTTTGGGTCATTGTCTTGTTCGAATAGAAAATTCTGACCCAAAATTCTTACACCAGAGGGTATTGCATTTTCCTCTAAGATGCGTTTGTATTGCTCTTTTCTCATTATACCTTGAATTTTTACGAGATCACCTGCAGATGTACCAGCAAAACAATTCCAAATCATTACCGAACCACCGCCGTGTTTGACGGTAGAGACTGTGCTCTAGTGCACGTTCCACAATGCCTTGCTCCAATTTTCTACCGTCCAATTTCGATGTTCACGTGCCCATTGTAACCTCTTTTTCTTATTAATTTGGCGAATCGCAATTCGTCCGTGAAGACCAGCTTTTTGCAGAGAACATTTAACCGTGAACACGCTAACCGGCTTCGGAAGTGTAGTATTGATTTCTGCCGTTTCTGGAGCTGTTTTTCTTCTATTTCGCTTGCTGGACACCATGATTGGTATACAATATCTTGTTGTCGCCCTTAGCCTACCACTTCTTACTTTATTTAGAAAACTGCCACTTTCACTGGATTTTTTGATGTTATAATCAACAGTAGATGGATGTAAATGTAATTTTCTAACAAATTGACGATTGCTTATGTCTAAGTTATGTTGTGCTACTATCAGAGCACCCGTTTCAACACTAATTTCTTTCCTTTTCGGCATGTTTTAAAATTTTAAACGAAATTATAAACACTATTCGTTAAGAGATGTTATCGCTACTAATATGAAATGATAACTGACCGTAATTTAAAAATATTACTTCAAATGGCTTTATTATAGCTTCATGATTCATAGTAAAATTACATTTTTCCTAGAATTTCAAGAAATACGCTCTTTGTTGTTGCTACTACTTGCGCTTTTATGACGGTATTATAATAATAATCTTACTGATTATTAGCATACTATTCAATAATAATAATAATAATAATAAAGAGCTTTATTTCGAGCACATACACAACACGTAGCATAGATACTATACGTACAAAGTATGATCAAAACAAGTCGAGCAACAAACAAAGTATGATATAAATTCTTAAAACTATATACTTAGAGTTCAAGGTAATAATTAATAAGAAAACGATCCATCTAATAATTTAAGTAGTCTTCGATTGAGTAATAAAGATTTCACTTTAAATTTAACTAATGAAAATCTGTGAATCGTTTTGATTTCATCTGGGAGTTTATTAAACAGTTTACAACACATAAACAATAAATTCTTTTGAAAATGAGTTGTAGTATGTGGTGCAGGAAGTAAATAAGCAACAGATCTGATGCTGTGATCGTGAGAAGCATAATAAATACATTCTTTGTATGAAAAAATCTAAAATCCGAAGGTGCCCAAATACTTAAGAGCGGTAGTGTACATCTAAAGCAAATGGAAGCAAACATAGAATCACGCATGTATATTAATTTAAGAAAACTACTTAGAATTGGATATTTACATTTAATGTAATATTGTATTGATGAACTTTATAATTCTGTTACTTTTTAAACGCCTTAAAGAACACAAATTGCTAAAAGTTTCAAATAGAACGCAATGATTTTTTTTTCATTTTCACTTATAACAACCGCTATTATTTGAAAATAATTGCACAATATTTTCTTTTATCAATATATCTCGAGTAATTGTCACCCTTAGTCCCTTGAGGTAATTCGACGTTGATTTAATTTCAGTGGCTTTATTCTGACGGCATCTCGATTAATTTTTCCCTTTCCTTCAACGGCGCTAGCCGAAAAATGTCCCGGAAGCGGTTCATTAAAGTCAGTTTTGTCTTCGTACGGTAATCATTCTGAAAAGTTTTTTAATTTTATTTGAAAGACGTGGATTAAAGCGCCCTTTGGCCGATTCGAGAATCTTTGATTATGAGAGCGGCCGGGAACCGAGGCGGTCGGCGTAATTTGCCAAAGATAACTCTGCAAACTTTCGCCAAGTTTTCGGAATATGCTTTTAGTACATTTACCGGCTTGTCGAATAACCAAATTTGCCCCGCCACACTTCAATTCGTTCGCCGTTTGTATTTTGTTTTGCGTTGGTTTATTGACACAATTAGCTTGTGTATTTTGTGTTGGGTGTGCGGTTAATATTGCGAAATTGTTTGCTTTTCTTGTTTACACGTAATACTCG
Organism: Dynastes maya; assembly: GCA_029619315.2. Taxonomy (NCBI): domain Eukaryota; kingdom Metazoa; phylum Arthropoda; class Insecta; order Coleoptera; family Scarabaeidae; genus Dynastes; species Dynastes maya. The sequence goes on from JAROYE020000001.1 coordinate 73,927,261, forward strand.
GAATGGTAGAAGCTAATTATTATAAATTGAATAGAACAACATATCGTTTACTCACTGACAAAGGGATAAATTCGGATGTATTAAATGTACAAAATGTGCAAAATTATTTGCTCACTATGGGTAAGTCTATTATTGGCGTTTCGACGTCAACTAAATTTGAGAAATTGGTAGCATTTTTTTCTCTTATTTGTAATAATAAAATACTGAAAAACAATTCAACGTTTTATTTATAAGAATCAATATGTAGTTAGTTCGTCGATTATGGCAGTCTTGTGACCATTTTTGATGCATGCGAATCAAATCGGCACTGTAGTCAATTGATGTGTTAGGAAATTGAACCAAATGTAAAGTTTAATGTGGTTGGTGGCTTTGTATACAATCCTAACCTAAAAGTTAAGTATTGAAATGTGAATAAATGTAAAATTAATTTTTCTAGAGAATTTTATATGCCAGATATACACTCAATCTACAATTTATTCTCAAAAAAAAAAACGATATAGGTAAAGAAAAATGGTTTATTATTTTCTTAGTTAACTGGCTTCATATCAAAATAAAACAGAGAGAGGGTCGTTTTTTAGTTACTTTTAGATAATAATAAACAAAACTAAAACAAATAGCTCACGGTAAATTTATTTTAAAGTAATGGGCGAAATTACGATGCTATATTATACATATTAAATACAAACACTGCAAAATAGTACAAAGTACGATACAATAGCATCCATTTCATTTGAAGAAGTTCTACGTGCTTTATTTATCACCACGCTATGATATGGTGTGTTATCCTCAACAAACAGAGAAGGTTCTTCGGTAAGACTTATCAATAGAGCCCGGTAACAGGGAGCCGTTCCATAGCCGTACCTGCCTAGTATATAAAAACAATAGTAAGAAAATAGAAAAAAAATAACAGAACTAATACAAATTATAATATGTGAAAAGTAGTGAAACACTAACCCTTTTAAGCAGCCTTGGCTACGGAACAGTAAAACTAGAAGCACCATTATCATTATTGACATCATATTGATAAGAGTGGCAAAAAGTTGACACCATTAGATGTGTTTCCACAGTTGTCTCGGTGAACGATGTTCGCCGTGGTGAGAAAATGAGTTTATATTTTGAAAAAGAGCGTTCAACATCTACCGATGTTATACATGCATGATTAAAATACTCTTTGTACTTAGTCAGTGGATTATTCGATACACCATCACAAATTTGTTTTAGTGTGCTAAAATCAGGATCTTTCTGTAAGTTCTCTCGAACTTTTCTAAAACGCGATTATATTTTGCGTCATGTATAGTCAGTAGCTGTGTATGCACTCCGTCCATAATTTGCAGAGACTCCAATATTGATAACGATCTATTTTGTAATTGGTCTATTGCCTCAGCTAATCCTTTATAGTAGCTACGAATATTTTTTAAATCTGTTTCAACGGAAATATCTTGAAATTTCGACTGGCTCTCCTTAATAGCTGCAGCTTCGGCAGGATTGAATTGTGCAACAACAGCTTTTACTATTTTGAAATGTTCAGCATAATAAAAAGCTGCCTGCAACCATGTTCCCCAACGTGTAAGAATTGGCTCCGGTGGTTGACGAATACCAGGACACTTTGTGTGAAACGATCGCAGGCGTTTGTGAGATTTCAAAAATACTTTTTTGTGCTTGCTATTAATGCATCTACCTTGGGAGAGCATTGTCGAATGGTTTCTGCCACAAGATGTAAAGCATGCACTTTACACGTAACATGTAAATACTTGCAACCATGTTCAAGAAGAGAACGGCCTACCGAACACATTATCGTTGCGCCATCGCTCATAAACATCAACACTTTATCTTTTGAAATTTGAAATTTTTCCAACGTACTAAGTACAACCTCCGTAATTGTTGCAGCAGTACACTCTTGTAGTCTTCGGCTAGCTAGTAACAGTGGTAATGTAGGTTTACTAGGGTCTAGTATGCGTACCATAATATTTACAATTGAATTTTTTTTACAGTCTGTTGTTTCGTCAACACATAACCAAAGAAACTGTTTTTTCAATATGCGTTTCATTTTCTTTTCCGCATCATCGCGTACAAATGCAACATGCTTATGTGTCATTTTCTCTGTTGGCAACTGCAACCGGGGATTGTATTTGTACCAAAAGTCCTTAAACGGTTGTTTATCGAGTAAACCTAGTGGCAAATTACAGTTTATCAACATAAGAATTACATAAAAAAAAAATGCACTTCTCGGTGGCATGCCCAATTTTCGTTTTCTATGCTGTACGGAATTTACGTGTCTTGTACACAGTTCCACTTCTTATTTGACATCAAATGTATTTTGCACACTTTACAAACTATCTTACTCCCGTTATAAAACAAATCGGGAATGTCAGAAATAAATTATTATTATTATTTACTATGTCTTGAAAGGGCCGTTTTTTAGCCTTCGACATGTTCACTAAAAACTACAATTAATAACTACGTCTGTATCAATAAAATCAACACGCCCTATCCGCTATCCAGTGCTAAACTGACCTGAGTGATGTGATTATGATTTGTCGTGTCGTATAATAATCGACTAGCTCTCCCCGCCCACCTAAAGACAGCCACACCGCCGCTGCGATTGCTCTCCAGTTACCGGGCTCTACTTATCAAATAAATGTAGGCTGTAATATTCTCAGGTGTTGTAATTGTTTTAACAATAAGAGAGAAGTATGTAGAAAACAAATGAATAAAAACAAAAAAGACATACAAGAACACGATAATAATAATACTTTATTGTCTATTAGACCAAAAAAAATCGGTATAAGACAAGTCAAGACTACAAAGAAATTGAGTTAAGAAAATAAAGCAACAATATAACAGAAAAAAAGTAGAAATCAATTTTTTTAGCCATATAACAAACCTCAGAGCCTATAACCTAACTTAACTGTCAAAATAACACCGGATGTTTGTATTGTATGTACACCAGACCAAGTTATCAAGCACACAGTATACTTATTTATCTCATTTTATCTTACTCAATACTTATAAAGCGTATTTGGTATCCTAAAATGACAAGCAAGCTTGCGACATGTCCAGAACAATGAAAGAAACAACAACGTCATTTTCTTGGAAGTGCCTCATGAACGAACAACTTTAGTCGGATTTGGTTTATCTGGGATCATCCAAACAGTTGATTATTGCTTAGTTTCCGGCATGTAATAATAATAATAATATGTATTTTTTATCGAACAGTAATACCAATAACAGAGTAAATATAAAGAAAAATAAAAATAATGCATGCAATATACAAATATAGTAGTAACATGAGTTTACAATAATTAGCAATAATTAATAAAACACGTCATCAAAAATAATGTTTGCATTCCTACACATGATTGTCACAGGTGCATGCCTCAATATATCCGTTCTTGGGCCGACCGGATAAAACGTTGAAGCATATCTTGATGTAGCTCGCGCAACAGAAAAGCACACACGGGAAAGCTAGTACGGAGCATTAATTCTATTATGTATTAAATCGCGCAGAAATTTGGCACTACTAAGTTCCCGTCTAGATGCTAATGAATACATCGCGTGGCGTTCAAGTAAAAGGTACTGGTCACATCCCCTCTCCAGGTAAATACCATCCAATCGGAAAGGTAAATACTTCAAAAAACGTCGATGAATACGATCCAGCTGCATGCAGTGACAAACTCGATACGGGTACCAAATCAAATTCGCATATCCCAATGTTGATGTCACATACGCATGATACAACGATTTAATCATATTTGCATCGCCAAAGAGTCTACAAGTACGCACAATAAAGCCAGCCATTCTACTTGCTTCTTCACATACATTGGAAATATATTCCGAAAGGTTACGATTACTCGAGAAGAGGACCCCAAGATCTTTAACTTTCTGGTTTCTATTAAGTTCGATTCCTCTCATTCTGTAAGATGCCATAGGTGGCTGTAATATACGAGTATAAGTGACAACGTAACACTTTTCAATGTTGATCTTAAGTCCACACATATCGCACCATTGGACCATTCTATCGATGCTACGTTGAAGAACATCAGCATCATCTGCCGTTCCTACAGCAGTGTACAACTTAATATCATCCGCATATGTTAAGACTTCACAGGAAAAACACGAAAGTAGATTATTGATGAATAATATGAAAAATAGTGGCTCCAAATTAGACCCTTGTGGCACTCCAGATTTTGCAATAAGTTCATGAGATCTGAAGCCGTTGTAATACACATAGCTTATGCGATTGTCCAAGTAGGATTTCATAGGGTTAAGGAATGTAGGATTAACTCCAAAATCAAACAACGTATGGCATAGCAGGCGATGATTCACAGCATCGTAGGCCCGAGAGATATCTGTGTAGACCACATCCACTTGACCACGTCCATCAACAACTTCAGAGATATATTGCGTGACAGACGCTAAGGTAGTAACAGTTGATCGTGCGGGTACAAATCCGTTTTGATTTGTAAGAATATACCCCAGTTTCTTCACCTGTTACGATGTTGTATACGAATTTTGAAGTTTCTCTGTCGAATTTTTTGGGCATTTTCTTACACCAATTGAGACGAGCCTTGTTAGTGCTTGAGTCAATGGATACGGAATCCATCGGGAACAGATCTTTTTCACATCTAAATATTTATACAAAATCGAACGTACTGCAATCTTCGATATGCCTAAGCATGTGTCTATCTCCCGGTAAGTCATATGCCAATCCTCCTCAATCATATTGCGCCCAGCATCGATGTTTTTTGGAACAACAACCGATTTTGGTCGACCTTCACCAAGTTCATCACCGACGGGAGCATGACCACGATCAAATTCTGCAAACCAGTTGTAAACAGTCTTTTCTAATAATGCTTAATTACCAAAAGTTGAACGAAGCGATTCGAGCCATTGTTGTTGCGTTAGGCCTTTACAAAAATCTTAAAGAATCATCCAACTCAAACCTTCACGTGAAATTTCCATTGAAATTTGATTATTACTAAAGTATCTGATAATAATTGTGGACAGTCGCGGTGGTCGAACGGTTGTCTTTCGATCCGAACGGCACGGGTTCATATCCCGGTCGAGACGATTGCCTTTTAATTACGGATAAAAATCGATGTATGTCTTCTCGGATAAGGAAGTAAAATCGTAGGCCCTGTGTCAATACGATGTTCAGCACGTTAAAAATCCCTACCAAAAGTTGGAACACCGGATTCGGCAAAATTCTAGTGGGGTCGGCTAATGATCATAGTAATCGATGCTTAGAAGTACTATGTGTATTCCGTAACCCGACGCTTCGCCCAATACAACAACAACAATAATTATGGATAAAGTTTAGTAGCATTCTGCTTTATTTGCTTGACTTGAATGAAATTATTATTATTGGACCGAACCATGACACTGATGCCTTTAGTCATTTCGAACAGAGCAGACCTATTGTAACGATGCCCTTGCGTATATTAGAATAGTTTGAGGCTTTTCATGAACCTTAATACTAACCTTCAGTTCAGTAGGTATTAGGAATGGCCTACTGAAATATTGATATCATTTGTAACTAGTGCCAACACATTTGTACATCGGGCCCCAGATCTTGACATAGACGATAGAGTTGATCATCAGCGTTTCCTAATTTGTAAAAATAATATTTGGGCGCTAATGCGATTTGGTAAAAAATAGCATTGTCTTTGCTCTCTTTGGCGATCTTGATATGAATAATATCTCCTGATTTTGCCGCGGTATGCTTTTCTGGTACAAGGCCTTTTGATTTTCCTCCCACTTCTCAATTTTCTGTTTTAGGTGACTCTTTTGTAGGTCACAGTAAAGGTTTCTGTACACATTCACGCGGTTGTACGTTGTATTCCTTTCGCGAGGTTCTCTCAGACGCACAAGATTAAAGCAATAATATCTGCTTGGAATATGTTAGTTTGGAGTCCGATCGACACGTTTAGATGGAAGTTGGGACCACTTCCAAATCCTTCTATTCTAGAATAGTCTGTATACTATTCGTTCGTCTTTTAAGTGAAGGTCCGCTGACCGTCTATTCAGTACAGCTTTCAGTTACCACCTTATAAGGCAGATCAAAATTGTGTGCAGTATGTATCAAGTAATTAATGTTGGGAAAATCAAGGATTTTGAGCCGTCCTTTAAGATTCCCTGATTACAGTTTCTTTGCTCTATTAAGACGGATGGCATCCCCAGCAAAACTTGCAGCGCACAGGTTCACATCACACCTATAATGTTGAAACATGCAAGCCTCTGGATTTGTTAAAGCTTTCTGGGGATATCAAGATAATGATCTATAACTATATTACATATTATGTAGATATGTGCCATTGTTATGAGAATCTTTTTAGAGGTGCAGAGAATGAAGTTGAATGCAATAAGTAGCATTTAATTAGTACCGACATCATGTATTTGAAAGACATGCGCAATGTGGGTCTTATTACTGTACAAGAAAGGAGACCGAGGAAGCAGAGCGTTGTATATGCTCTACAACTAAAAATAAAGACCTTAATAGCAATATTGTAGAGAATTTTAATAGCATAGTTGCTAAATTTGTGTGGAGCAAAAGAATTAATTATTCGTTTAGAGGCTTTTACGGGGCATGCAGCTGTCGTACCTGTCAACACAATTAATGAGAAGAAATAGAAAACGACAGCATAATGAAATTGACAAAGGTCGAAAAGGCTATAGAGGAAAGTGTCAAAACCATATATGGACAAAGAAATATTCGGGTAGGCAAAAAAAAATTCTCAAAAATTTGGTAAAAGGTGAGGAGGAGAAGCAAAACAGTAAAACGAGCAGAATATGGAGAATGGCTTGAGTATAGAAGAAAACGTAGTAGTATCCAACTTTTATAGTGTTTGTTCCAGAAGGGAAACTACAGCAAAAACCAAAGCCATTCTCCAAGGAAAACTGAATGGCGCTGAAGCACTCTCCAAATTAGAATAAGAACTCGTCATTAAAATTGAAAAATGTGGTCCATTTTTAGATGGAAATCTGCAATTTTTGGGAGCAACACCGGATGGTATTATAGATCAGAATGTTATCGTTGAAGTCAAATGTCCTTATTCAGCGTTTGGTATGAATCCGGAGGATGCTGTAAAAGCCCAAAAAATTAAATTTTGGAATTATGATGGTATTTATTTTTATTAATAAAAAGAATGCTTGGTGGTATCCGATTCAATGACAACGAAATCACTTTTTAATACCTAGATATTAAAAAATGATTTCGTTTCTGGCATAAAACTCCGTGGTGTAGTGGTCAGCACGCCTGTCGGGTCGAGATGTCAGGTTCGATTCCTTATCGGGAAGAGATTTTTTTCAAATATTTAATTACGCCGGAAATACCAGGGAAATCATGGATTTTCACATTTCACTGAAGGAACCCAGTACATTAGGGTTTGATATTTAATACTTCTATTAAAAAATTTTGTGAATACGTTAGCAAATTCACAAATATGGGGCTCATTAAAAAAAAAACGATCATTACTTTTTCAAAAAGTCTATTACAATAGGTATAATAATAATAATAATAATAATAATAATAATGTTTATTGTCCAACAGGTAAACCCAATTACAGGACAAATATACACATTGTGAACACTACATATTGATTTAAAAACATGACATAACTATACAAAAAACTATTATGTTTCGTGTATCATGGCACCAACTCTCCGGTGAAAATATCACTAAATATCTTCTCAGCGTTCCTGATCATGTGATAGATTGGCGACCGCAAACGAAGATTGGTCCTCGGTGTCGGCATAGTAAAGGTTGGAGCATAATGAGATGCTATTCGAGGTACGTTGAATCCTATGTGGGAGACCAGCTGCATACAGTCGATCCTATCATTTAATAATTTGTGTAAAAATCGGGCGCTATGGTAATCACGACGGGATGACAATGAACGAAATTGATGCGATTCGAGAAGGGTGTTGTAAGAAGTATGCCAAGGCGGATATTCGCCATTAACTTTGAACGACAAGAATTTGAGGAATCGACGCTGAACACGTTCAATTGGAGCTTAATGGGACATATAGAAAGGATACCAAACAATAGAGGCATACTCCAATTTCGAGAGTACAAATGCAAAATAAAGGGATTTTAGCACTAGTGCGTCATTGAAGTATTTGCACGTTCTCATAAGAAAACCCATCATTTTAGAGGCAGATGAACAAATTTGTTCAATATGTATGTTAAACGATAAAGTTGGATCAAAAGTGACACCTAGATCTTTAAGATTGGTAATCTTGTCGATGGAAATATCGTTGATTTGATAAGTGGAGATATATGGATTTGTTTTTCCCGTGAAGCACATAAAATTACATTTACTAGAATTTAATGTCAGTGTATTGGATTTTGACCACTCGGTCAGTATATTAATGCTCGTCTGAAGACTCTCGATATCTTGTTGGCAGTTAATATTACAAAACAGTTTAACATCGTCGGCATAAGCGAGGACATGGCAAGATAAGGATGTTAAGAGGTCGTTTATGTATAGAATGAACATCAATGGACCAAGATTGGATCCTTGTGAGATACCGCTGCTAGATACAAATTCAAACGAATTAAATCCATTATAAAATACATAGTTAGTTCTTTTTACCAAGTAAGATTTAATTAACAAGGAGAAGTTGGGAGCTAAACCAAACGAGTCCAGTTTATATAGAAGTAATTCATGACTGAGAGTATCAAATGCATGTGAGAAGTCGGTAAAGATAACGTCAACTTGTCCGCAGTCATCTAAAGTTTCGCTTATAAATTGTGTGAAACAGGCCAGGTTTGTTACTGTCGAGCGTCCCTTCACAAAGCCGTGTTGGCAAGTTGCGATATGTGAGCGAGTATTCCTGTATATCGTAGTATATATAATATGTTCAAAAATCTTCGCAAAGTTTTTAAGTATAGCGATGGGCCTATAATTTCGAATTTGAGTAGAATCTCCCTTCTTGAAGACAGGTACAATTCGTGCACGTTTCCATCTATCCGGAAAAGTGGAGATCCTGATGGCAATGTATGGGTATGTATGTATGTACATATGCAACTGTTTCTACGTTTAATTTTGGAATCAATGTATTTGGTGGCAATGCAATGTATCCCATCCCCGTTTTTCATTACAAAATTATATCTGCACGCATATTTCAAAATAACCGACGACTTTTTCAATTACCACACGCCCTGGCTTGACATTAGATCGTAAATGTGCCAAATCGTTTTCTGTCTCCTGCTGGGAGAGACAAGTGCGCTGCTCTTTTAATTTACACCGACTTTTGCGGCAAGTCCCATTTTATGATTACCTAGAACGGCGATGTTTGGATGTGCAAATGAATACTTTTATTGGCCGATCATAAATTAAAAGGGGACGGTAATGGGATTTAACGCGTGATTTTTATAAAGGCTGGACGGTGCTAAATTGTATATAGCGAGCTATTGTCGAGTCGCTAATTACATATAAAGATGTTAGCCGTAGGTTTATAGTACAACGAACGTGTCAGCATAAAACTATTAGGTCACATTTGTATAACGTCTACAAATTTAATCGCTTTATGATCGTCCTCAATCTGTAATTTCATATTAAAGCAATGTTATGGTTATAGTTATTTTAGTTAGCTTTAAATTGATTACGTAACTTGCAAAATTTAATTTCTAATCATTCCATTGTTGATCACAACTCCCCGTTGGCTGCACTTAAACAATTGCACCTCCGCACTACAGCTTTTGTAATTAGATATTGAATCCTGTAGACTTATAAGTTTTGGACAGTTTAGTTTAGTTTTTGTTAGAATTAAATAATTTTGTTTTAGAATATTTCTAAAAAATACCTTGCGTATTCTTTACTTTTCCGCTAGTAAAACAAATAATAGGTGTACTCATTCATGCATGTAAATCTACAATAATTTTGGAAGCTTTGAAGGATAAAACGTAATTCTGGAAGGGTCACTGCGCGTATATGTTACGTAAAACCTCTCTTGCGCTTATCTCTTCCGCTGTTTGCGTTTGTAATGTCCACTGCAGGGATAAACCTTCTGAGTATTGCAGTATTCCAGTCAGACGATGATATACATACATACATATATTCATATATTACTGATTAATAGAGTAAGATAATCGTTCGTCGCGCCATAGGCGTGCTGTTTCTTCAATATTTATAATACCGAAAAAGAAGTAATAAAACGAATAATAATAAAAAAACTAATCAAGTATTATAATATATGTAAGGCTGTGAAACACTCACCCTCTTAAGCAGCGTAATCAAGTAAGCTGGCGGATTGCATTGGAATTACTGAACATGAGAAGTAGAAGCACCATCATCAGTATTATAATCCAGTGGATAAGAATCGTAAAAAAATGATAGCATTAGATATGTTTCAATAGTTGTCTCGTGGAACCGTGTTCGCAGTGAAAAAATGTGTTTATATTTGGACAAAGATCGTTCGACATCTACCGATGTAATACATGTATGATTAAAATAATCTTTGAACTCAATTAATGGATTAGTCGAAGTACCATTACAAATTTGTTGTAATGTGATGAAATTGGAATCTTTCTCTAACACACTCTCTAACTTTTTTAAAACGCGAATGCTTTTTGTGTCACCTATAGTGTGTAGCAGGAGTATGTACTTCGTTCACTATTTGCAGTGACTTCACTAACGACACCGCTCTATATTGTAAATGTTCCAGTGCGTCATGTAAGCATTTATAGTAGCTATGAATACTTTGTAAATCTGTTTCAACAGAAGTATCTTGAAATTTTGGCCGGCTCTCCTTAATAGCTGCAGCTTCGGCAGGATTGAATTGTAGAATAACACCTTTTACTTTTTTGAAATGTTCAGCATAATAAAAAGATGCCTGCAAACAGGTTCCCCAACGTGTAAGAATCGGCTGTGGTGGTTCACGAATACCGGGACACTGTGCGTGAAATGTTCGAAGACGTTTTGGAGATTTGAGAAACACTTTTTTTGTACTTGATATTAATGCATCTACCTCGAAATAACATTGTCTAATAGTTTGTGCCACAAGATGTAAAGCATGCACTTTACAAGTTACATGTGAACAGTCGCAACCGTGTTCAAGAAGAGAACGGCCTACCGCACGCATTGTCGCTGCACCATCGCTCATAAACATCAACACTTGACGTGTTGAGACTTGAAAGTTTTTTAACGTAGTAAGTATCACAATCGTAATTGCTGCACTGGTACACCCTTGTAATCTTTTGCTAGCTAGTAACAGTAGAAATGTCGGTTTATGTTGATCCAGTACACGTACTGTAACATGTATAATAGATTTTTTTTTACAATCTGTTGTCTCGTCAACACACAACCAAAGCAACTGATTTTTTAATGTAGATATGATTTTATTTTCCACCTCTTTGCGTACAAATAAAACATGCTTACGTGCTGTTGCCGTAGTTGGCAACTTCAACTCCGGATTGGATTTGTTCCAAAAGTTCTTAAACGATTTCTTATCCAGTATGTTAAGTGACAAATTACACATGTTATCATCATGACAAGTAAATCGAAAATAAAGTCATTTCTATTTAACGCGCCGTTTTTTCTATTTCTGTGTTTTGCACTATTTACATGCTTCCTGCAGTCATTCTTTTGCCAGCACATCAAAGTTTTCTCGCACACTTTACAAACTATTTTAGCACCGTCGTATAACAAATCTGGAAACTCACAGATAAAGTTTTTTACTTTATCAGCAAAGGGTCGCTGTTTAGCCTTGCGCACACTGTACATTTTTGATTAAAAATTTTCTTGAAAAACTAGTATTCCGCTCGTCTGATTTAATTCACACGCACACGCCGCGCTAGTGATGATAAATGTGTGCGAATTTGAACTGCTTTGCCACCGGGCAGATGTTTACGCATCGCATCCGACAGGCGCGCGCCCAGTTCCGTTGGCTGCTCCATCTGTTACGGCTATGCTGGGACGACACGATTATCTTACCTTACTGATTAACTTGAGCTATGGTTTACTTGACTAAAAATCCCGTTTTCTTTTTGTTTCAAAATTTCAGTGTCAATAGCAGTGGCGGTTCATAACTTTTTGCACGGAGAAAAAAAAAGTTCTTAACTCAAACAAGTATGCATATATAATATATAAGTATGCATATATAATCTCTTGAAACAAGTAACCTCAACGGTTTGATTTGAAAATATGTGTATATGTGTGATTTAATACACGTAATATGTTTGATTCAACAATATAGTTCCTTCTTTTAAAGAACTTCGTCAGTTTGAAACAAATATATTTTTCGTTACCATTTATTTGACACAAGTAAATATACTAATGCAGGTTATAATAACAATAAATAACAAGAATAATTTACAATTTTGGAATTGAGATTTGACAGTTTGGCAATTGTTATGATTTCCTTGTTTAGCAACGAGCTCTTTAGATCAGTCTGGTGTCACAACAAACATTTTGGCGCTCTTTTCTAGCCAACTTTGCGTAACAATGAAAACAGATTACCAAAAATTATATTGCTGCATATCGTCATATTTCTTAATTTAAAATATAACATATGTGGTATCGTTGGATTTGTCTCTCAATTACCTTTCCAAAAACGAAAAAATATGCAGGATGTTCTATTTTAAAAAAGAAAGTTGACCACTTCCGGTAAAACCGGAAATACAATTAAAATGCTGATAACGGCAAAAGTTAGTTTACAAGAAATAGAAATTGACCTATTTTTTCTAAAAACGCTAGTTTCTGTCGTTCAAAAGTTAGCATGGGGGGGGGGGATACTTTAGACCCCCACTGTACACACAACATTAACCACGGAAGTTGGAAGTCACAGAATATTAAAACTGTATTGTCGCGATATAAATTTGAATAATTTTGTTTATGAACTGAATTTAATTTTTGAACGGTCTTATGGACACACCTCTCGTGGCCAATAATAGTATAAGGATTGTGTTCAAATCTGGCAACATACGAGGGACGTTCTGTAATTAAAGAGACAAGCTGCGTTAACCGGAAAAATACTGAATATTATTAGATGAAACTTTCTGTGGGTCGGGTTAGCAACCTTGGGGATAAATTAAGTTAGCTATTTGAAAGAAATAAAGCAAACATAACCTCTTTTGTTCATTTCAATATCTCGGCTCCTCTCGAAACGTGTACGGTGTACGTTCAGTGATAAGATTTTTGTTATCCGAAGGTGTGAAGTCGGCCGAAATTTTCTCGAGAATGTTAAAACTGTATGGTGAAAAGTGCTTAAGCCGCGGAAACGTGTGAGTAGACTGAATAGTTTAAATCGGGCAGAACAAGTGACACCGATATTCATTGCTCCGGACGACTGGTTGAAGTGTCCCCCATACTGCCCAGAAAACGCGAGAGATAATCGAAAATTTGGGTTGGGAGGTGTTGCGACATCCTCCTTACAGTCCCGACCTCACACCGTCCGATTTTGATCTGTTTGGCCCGCTCGAAGAGTTTTTACGCGGCACCAAGTTCGAAGACAACGAAGCGGTCAAACAAGCTGTACACAAGTGGCTCGGACGCCAAGGTCAAGAATTCTTCAGCACTGGAATTAGAAAGCTCACAAAGCGATGAGAGAAGTGCCTAAATGTTGGTGGATACTACGCTGAAAAGTTGTGTAAATTTCATTGTCATTAAATAAATTGTTTGTTTTTCCACAGCCATTTGTCTCGTTAATTACAGAACGTCCCTCGTACAATGACTACGTCATCCACAGCGTCAGCAAATGTCCAATTATTGCGTTTAAACGATGAAAACATACCATAAGAAAATGAAACTCATGAACTAATATAAATTATATTTATAGAAAAAATAACATAAAAACATTATCATTAGCTTAAAAGGCAGATTTTTTAATTATGTTTCTTTTATTTTTAGGGTCCTGCAATCCGTCATATCGTTCCTAAGAAAGAATTGGTAAGTAGTAGAAAATATGAGGTGCATGGTTTCAAAAGTAATTTTGCCCATTTAAGAAAAATAATAATAGGAATTATTAGGGCTGTACTTAATTAATTAATTGCAAGATAAATATGTATGGGACTGTTCATTGATAGAAAGCTTAAAATTAAATTTGAAAAGTTAACATATTATTGGTATTTCAATAATTCTCTTGCAACAACTGTATGTCAAAAATAATACTAATTTTGAAAAAGTAGTCTGTGGATTTTTAGATTCATACTAACTTGTACACGACATAATCGGACCTGATTGTTAAAGGTACGTGGTTAAAATATCGGTAAAGTATTGTCCGAATAGGTAGACTTTCTTTGAAATTAAACTATGGATAGATAAAGGTCCTCCAATCTTAGATATCTTTTTTATGTTTCTAACTAAATAATAATAATAATTGGATAAGACACTCTTTGGAATGATCTTCCTCATAAAAGAGGTTTATCAATTTTAATTGTATTTATTGAATATTAATTAAAAGCTATTCTGGAGGGGGATAGGACGTTTCGCCGTCGCCATTTCGCTGTCGTCGGTTCGGCGTAGGACCAGTTCGCCGTCGACCCGATTCAAAATTGTGATTTGTCAGATATTACAGCAAAATTTATTACAATTTGAATGCTAAAAATAATAATTAGATTACAACTTAAAGATAAATATGTGTATTATTTTGCACGTCTGAAATGATTAACGATCAGCCCTAATAAACCTCTTAATCACTGTTAGCAATGGCAAAGCGGGTAATTGCAAACCAATTGATGAGTCACAAAAACTCTGCAGGTAAAGCATATGTGAGAATATTAATAATCCATTTTTGCAATTGGCACAAACGCCAAAGAAGTTAGCATCCTGGCGTTCAAAGCAAATTGTGGATCGTTACTACACGCAGAGAAATGTTTAGCGTTCAGGACTGTCTGCCTTACTTTAAGACAATTATCATTTTAATTATCCACGATAGAATTACTGTTTAAAACAAAGGAAATATTTTCTTTGTGTTTTTTTCTCCGCTTTCGAAAAGCACATATATTTGCAATGAAATAGTTGTATTTCTTTGTTCAAGAAATTTGTTAACTTGATTCAAGAAAATCCATGTTTTATTATTACGTTGGCTATCTATCTCTCTTATTATAATAAAAGGCATGGACACATTGCATAAATTTATATTGCGTTTGTATTTATATAATATGAGAATAATGTTGATTTACATACAGTTACTCTCATAAGTATTTGGACAGGGTAAAAAAAACCTTGGTATTATTTTATTTAAGCGTATTTCGATATTTTTTTGCTCAAATAATGTAGATATGATATACTATTAGATTAATCTTCAGAAAATATAAATTAAAAGCTGAAATTCTTGTAAACTACATACATAAAAAAAATCAAAACATAAATTGCACATATTCATGTACTCAAAAGTATTTGGACAAAATACAGAGACACAAAGGATAAGAAGGATTTCTTTAATTTAGTATTTAGTTGGGTACCCCTTAGATTGTATAACACATTTTAGTCTATTTGGCATTGACTCCACTAATTTACTTGTAAATTCAGGACTAATTTGGTTCCATTCTTGGTTTAAAGCGTCTCTTAAGTCTTGTCTCTTTGAAATCGTATGTTTACATATTCTAGATTTAATTCAGCCCACAAATGCTCAATGGGATTGAGGTCCGGTGATTGTGGGGGTGTATTTAAACATTTACGGGTATTGAACAAGAACCATTGTCGAACAACGAACGCCGTGTGTAGGGTCGTTGTCATGCCGGAAGATGTAATTGTCTCTTATACCCATTTTTTCAGCATTTTGATGCATATTTTGTTGTACAATTTTTAAATATGTAAATTTGTTCATAATACCATCTATTACATGTAACGAACCTACACCATTCGCCGCCATACACACCCAAACCATCACCGAACCACCCCCATGCTTCACTGTGACACGAAGATTTTCTTTGTTTAGCGCTGTACACGGTTGTCGCCACACTTTCACTTGACCATCGCTCCCAAAAAGATTTATTTTTGTTTTGTCCGAGAAAATGATACAGTTCCAGAAGTCAGAAGGGTATTTTACATATTCCTCTGCGAACTTTAAACGCTTTTGACGATTTACCTTACTAACATAGGGTTTCTTCCTAGCAACTCGTCCATGGAAATTATGTCCTCTTAAGGCCCTTCGTACCGTTTCACAACCTACAGATTTGTTAAGTGTTTCTTTTATGTCTACCACTATTTTAGGATCACTCATAAATGGATCTTTCTTTGTTATCCGCACAATTTGCGCCAAGTCCCTTTCGCATAGCTTACGTGGATGTCCAGATCTCGGTTTATTTTCAATTATATTCTCGGTTTTGAACTTTTTTATTATATAACCCACAGTTGAATGGCTCCTGTTCACTAATTCGGCTATTTCGCGGCAGGTTTTTACCTTCCTTTGCAGGTTTATTATTATTTCGCGCTCTGAAACAGTAGTTTCTTTACCTTTCATTTTGAAACACTGTTGTTGTTCCAGAGACTGCAGAGGTATTGATATGAGCAGAGATATTTACAGTAAACGTGGGAGTATCCACCTAATGCGAGTGTAGGAGATTTACCGCACATTCTATTATGAATTAATACTCTGTCCAAATACTTATGAGCGTTCGCTGCTGCTATTATCTTTTTCTATTATTTTTCCAGGGCACATGCAATTATTTCTAAAATATTTGATACGCGTTTCCTAAAGAGTAAAATATAATCTACAAAATTATTATGATTCAAAATAATTATGTGAAACCATATATTTTTTACATAAACAATTGAGTGTATGTAGAGCCTGTCCAAATACTTATGGGAGTAACTGTATACTTATTACTTAATTTCAATTACATTCACACATACCCATATAATGATCTAACCTTTAACGTAACCCGTTTCATGAACATTTTCAAAAGATACCGGTTAATGTAATATCTTTTGTAGGTACCCACATTCTTATAAAAGTAATGTTAAATGTGTATTCATCAATTAATTTACAAATTAAATGATTTTCATTAATTGTAATACCTACTGAATATTTTCTTAACTTAAGACTTAATGATTTAGTTCCAAGAAACACCTTTCTGTCTTGGATTTTGTATTTTCTAACCCCAAGAAAATATTTATTTGATACAAATAACAGTATTTTCTTATATTAAACATCTTTTTAGTCTTGAAGTTAAAATGTTTTTTTGAATAGAGACTGATTTTTGCAAGAAAATATAGCTTCTTGATCCAAGGAAATATTTCTGTTCGCCAACATAAATTACAGGCTTTGCCGCTGCTGACAAGGATCAAGGAATTAATTAAGGCTGAACGCTAATTAGTTCAGATCTGCAAAATAAATATATATTTCTTATTTAAATTGTAATTTATCAATTATTATTTATTAGCATTTAGGTTGTAATAAATTTTGCAGTAATATCTGTTAAATCAACATTTTGAATGGAAACTAATACCCGTTCGCGCCATGTGGAGCAGCAGTTGCGCGACGAGCCGCCGAGTGGTTTTCTCGTGACGCAGTAATCTATCAGCTGTCAACGTACGAGATTTGGTTGAGTTGTCTACAATAATATCGCGTCAGTGTGAGTTTGAAATGTTTAAGACACTCGATAATACCGCCAGTTGTGAAGTGCGGTCTGTAATAAGATTCCTGATCGCCAGAAATGTGAAGCCATGTGACATTCGCAGTCAAATTCAAGAAGTGTACGGCAACGATGCGATGGACGCATCATCGGTTCGGCGATGGTGTCGCAATTTCAATGCGGGGAGAGACAACGTTCACGATGAAGAGCGTCCAGGGCGTCCGTCCGTCATTACTGATGCGTTGCTGCGTGCAGTCGACGACTTCATACAGCAGGATCGGCGTGTCACACTTAATGACATCAGTGCACGTTTTCCACGGATTTCGCGCACCATAACGCATGAAATCGTCAAAGATCATCTATATTTTAAAAAAAATTGTGCAAGGTAGGTGCCGCGCATGCTTTCAGAGGAACACAAAAACAAGCGTATGGGTGCGGCCTTGAATGTTTTGGAGCGTTACGCAAATGGAGGTGATAAATTCTTGTCACATTGTTACGGGCGATGAAACATGGGTTCCTTACTCAACACCCGAAAGCAAACGCCAGTCTATGGAATGGCATCACTCTCATTCACCGACCAGACCCAAAAAGTTGAAGACAGCAGAGTCGACTCGCAAACTCATGGCAACCGTCTTCTGGGACAGACATGGTCTCTTGCTTTTGGACTTCATGCCTCGAGGGGCCACCATTAATGCGGAAGGATATTGTGCCACGCTATAGAAGTTGCGGCGGGCAATTCAAAATCGGCGGCGAGGCCTGTTGTCGTCGGGCATTGTGTTGCCGCACGACAATGCCCGTCCCCATGTTACTGCAACAACACGCCAATTGCTCCAACAGTTTTGCTGGAAAGTCTTCGATCACTTATCCTACAGCCCAGATTACCACCTTTTTACAAAATTGAAAGATTTTCTAGGCGGAAAACATTTCCGCAGCGATGACGCCCTCAAAGCAGCGGTCACTACATTTCTCGCCACACTGGCGGTAGAGGATTACGACGTCGGCATAAAAAATCTCATCCCACGATACGACAAGTGTCTTAATTTACGAGGAGATTATGTAGAAAAGTAATGTATACATGTATATGTCTAATAAAAAGTTTGCTCAGATATCTCTATTGGTTGCGATTTAATTGGCAAATGGGTACTAGTTTCCGGATGAGCCTCGTAAATGGTTAGGATACGTTGTTGGCTTATACGATTACACATGCTATTTTTTTCCTGCTTCCCAAAAATCCATTTAGTACGTTTGCTATATATACGGAAATATAACCTACTGATACAAAATCAATACGCGTGGACAATATTCGTTTACAATGAAAGCTTGAAATGAGTTTTAATTCTACTAATGGAAGATACAATTTTTATTCAACCAGTATAAATGAAGTCTTGATGAAATTATCATGATGTGAAGGTTTGTGTATATGTACGTGTAGTGAACATGAATAACAAGAACAACCCTAATGTTTGATATTCTGTTCTTCATTCGATTCAATATCAGAGCAAAATTGAGTATGGAGCAGAGGATCGACAATAATTCTAAAGCAGAAACGGTTAGCTTCGCCTATCTACCATACGTTACCGAAGTAAGGGACAGAGTAAAGAATGTTTTGAAGAAGAACAACAATGAAAAAAATAAGATGCAACAGAGCAATGAAGGTTGAACAGTTTGAAGAAGAACTAGTTACCTAAGTTACAAACTCAAGGGATATATGAATTACAGTTGCGATGTGGCATATCACATATTGAAGAACACTTTCTTTACCAAATGGGACAGCTATGAAAACGTTAAGATACTTGCTAAGAGCAATCACTACTACCAGCAAATT
This sequence comes from Dynastes maya, assembly GCA_029619315.2. Classification (NCBI taxonomy): domain Eukaryota; kingdom Metazoa; phylum Arthropoda; class Insecta; order Coleoptera; family Scarabaeidae; genus Dynastes; species Dynastes maya. The sequence continues at coordinate 73,946,607 of JAROYE020000001.1, forward strand.
ATCCGAGAGTCACTAGAAAAAAATGAAGAATACCGACAACTTCAATAGGGAAAACGATTACAGACTAAGCAACACATTGAGGTTGGTAATACACAATAGCAAACCAGGACGAGTCTACAGTAAACACCACCCAAATAGTAACAAATACGGTCCACCAGACCCGAACGGATACGGTTCAACGGAGCGAGACAACAACACCAGTCCTTAGAAAAACTGAAGAAGTTGACAGTAGATTTAGCGAAACGTCAATTACATTAGTGCCACAAATACGGCAAAACCCAAAAGACACTGTTCCGAAAGAGTACACTCAACCGTACAGTTGTTTAAACACTTGAATAAAAATACGTGCATCTAATGATGCCAAACTTATCCACAACAAAATGTAACAAAATCTAATACAAAAACAAGAATACATTCTACATATTTAAAAATATTTCGTCTTTCAACACTTCTTCGTTAAAATTAATATCTCTTAATCCGTTGATGGTCTTTTGAAGACCATGTCTCCATCTGTAGAGGCTGTTGAAAAAGGTTAGAGTAACCCTTAGGGCAGTATCGCAACAGTCCTGGAAAATTGATGAAGTTTTGTTAATAGGTACTGGTTATTACTAGTTGTAGTTTTGATTTTCGTTTGTTGTTACGAGTTATATACTGTATTAAGTTATTACCATAAATACCAACTTATTTTGCTTACGTCCTTTTTATAAAGCAATTCTTCGGTTAATGAAACAGAATTTGTTTTTCTTTTCCTTATGCCATGTGTACCCTCCAGATCCTTTTCGAGATTTGTTCTTGAAAAAATAGTCCTTAGACGAATCTACCACAAATAATAGGATTTGTCGAACTCAGGCAAAACAAGCCTCTGTTTGACCTTATCATTTGAAATGAACCGCTTTTCGCCAAGCCATTTTCTGAAGTTTGAAAAAAGAAAGAAGTCACAAGGAGCCAAATCTGACGAATATGGTGTATCGGGCACCAATTTCTACCGTAATTGGACTAACTTTACTGTCACAATAGCCGATGAGTGGGCCGGGGCGTTATCATTATGGTAGAGAATTTTTTTCTTCGCTAGGTGGGACCTTTTCCTCTTTAGTTCAGCGTCGAATCGATCCCCAAATCAATTAAGGTTATGTATTGCGAATCTCAAAAAATCTTCGCCATAACTTTTCCGGCTGATGGAATCGTCATCGCCTTCTCTAGTGCACATTCGCCGGGAAAAAACCCATTTTGGCAACTGACCTTTGGTCTGTAGCTTGTAGTGATGTATCCATGTCTCATCTATAGGCACATAACGCCACAGAAACTCACTCATATTGCGCTTAAACATGTCTAAATATTGCTTTGATGTCCACGCGATTCCGTTTTTGGTCAGTCGTCAGCAGACGCGGCACCCATCTCGCCGATAGCTTTCTCATGCTGTGTTTTTCGTGAAGAATGTTTTGCACACATTCAATTGGGATGGTTACCGTATTAGCAATCTCTCGAATTTTCACCCAGCGGTCTACTAACCGATATCATGGACTTTATTGATCATATTGTCCGTAGTCACCTCAGTGCGACGACCTGGCCTCTCCTCGTCAAAGACGGATGTTCGGCCACGCTTAAACTCATTAAACCAGTATCTGATGGTAGTCATCGAAGGTGTATGGTCCTTATAAACTGAATGCAGCTTCTCTTTGATTTCTGCGCACGTCTTCCCATCCAAAAGAGAAATCGAATCACTGACTGGTATTTTTTTTCTTTTTCCATGATTCCACAAATACACAAACTTGCTCACTTTCAGCAGCGCTCAAAACAAAACTACTTGATGAATCGCTCCACAATTTTAAGAGACCTCGACTAAAGAATAACACTCACAGCCTATAATGCAGATTTTGACACAAAGCGCCATCTCTCTCTAACTACGGGTACTTCTAATACCATTTTCTTAATTTACTATGAAAAAAAGTGTCTGTGATCCACGTCATTTTTTGGGGCGCAGTTTGGAATGTGGTTGAAAAATATGAGCAAACTAGATCATGCATATCGACTGCTTATCAATTGCAGCAAGTGAGCATTCCGAAAGATTTGCAGCTGTATAAAACGCAATCCTTGCAAAGTAACTTTTTGGTGGGCTTTCTGATCTACAGGCATAATTTAACACTGTTACAGTCAATAGTATTCGCTGTCGAAGCGTAACAAGAGATTCTTTAAATGGCAGTTAATAGATGCTTTCTTTCTTATGTGTATCTGAGAAGTTAAGTCTACAAGAGAAGATAAGACAGAAAATAGTATAGAACCTGCTTCGTGATTGGAAATTTTAACAAACGGATTACAACCATTTGCATAGATATTGTGATGAAGCAAACTAAAAGAATGAACAAAAATGTTGATGATTTTCCAAAACGCTCTTGTGGAAGTCTAGATTGAATCACCCACTATAAGCATTTAATATTTATCTTTATGCACTGTATTTTCGTTATATTTTATTGATAAGTTTATCTATTTAGCCTGTAAGGAAACCCTTTGGTCTTGTAGGTCTTTTTTTGGATTCCAAGTCGATTGGATACGATCTCCAGTTTTCATTGCCCCACCTATGCACATACATGCTGACGATACCCATATTTCTCATAATAATAATCAGGCAATTCTCAACGCCACGTTGTTTATAGTCTAGACGTATGTTGCCCATCATATTTACTCGTCACCTGCTCTTGTACTCATCATAAGCAGAATCCGTCGCTACGAACAGAGGTTGTTTTTATAAACTAAGTTAGTGAATGCGCTGTTTTATGTGTGTGCTCGTTTAGATATCGAGCTGTAAAGGCAAACACTAAAAGGTTAAAGGTGAACATCAACAAAGCTGATACGGACAACTGTTTTTCAACGCTTTATGCTGATTTATAGCAACGTTTCATTGACAGAAGTGTTAGTGTATATGAAATTTAAATATGAATAACATAAATTAAAAACTTGGAAAGTACAAGATTTAATACGTTTAATATTTTTTTATTATATAACATTCCTGTATTACTATGCATTTTTAAAATACCAGAGAGTGTCAGAGATACTAGGTATGGAAGAATAGCTGTTAAAATAATTTATGAAGGAAAGTATGAACAATGTATGTATGTTAATACGAGGGTAGAAAAGTTTCAAGCTTCAAACATGAAGATGGCGTCACTTGTCAAAAATATTCTGGTAATATAATTGCCCATGCGTTGAAAGACTCTTAAAATTTTCAGTCATGTTGGATGCTCAGCTGCTGTTTAACTGTCATTTGTATCAGTGGATGTTAGTATTTCTGTAAAATGGAAAAAATCGAATATTTAGCCGGCATTAAATTCTTGCATTCGGAAAGCAATACGCCTACGCAAATTAAATCCGAGGTGAACGGTGTTTCCGGGGACTCGGCATCATCATTAGCCAGAGTGAAATGTTGGACGGTTGAATTTAAACGTGGTCGTTTCAGCTTGGTTTGCCGATGATTTCGAAAAAATTCACCAAATGTTGTTAGACGACCGTCGAATTGAGGTTATTGAGGTAGCAGAGGCTGTGAAAGAACGTGTTCGTCATATATTGACTGAAGATTTGGGCATGAAAAAGCTGACCGCGCGTTGGGTGTCGCGCGACATCAAAAACGCATTCGAATGAACTTTTCCAAAACCCTGTCGAAGCAGTTTAAGCGAAATAAGTTGGAATTTTGGCGTCGATTAATAACCGTAAATGAAACTTGGATACACGAGTACACTCCTGAAATCAAGGCACAGTCGAAGCAGTTGAATGCGAAGCATGAATCGACTCCGAAAAAGACTGTTCCATCGACCGCGAAAGTGATGGCGACTGTTTTTCGGGATAGTTATGGAATTGGGTTAATCGACTATCTTGAAAAGGAAAAACAATAACGGGGGCGTACTACGCATAATTCCTTGACAAGCTGAAGGCGGTGCTTACGGAAGAATAGCCGCATTTGTAGAAAAAGAAAGTGTTGTTGCACCACGACAACACGCTGTGTCTCACTTCGTTGCCATGGCAAAAATTCAGAAATTTTGGGGTTCGAATTGATAGAAGATCCCATCTCATTCACCAGATCTGACCCCCCAGCGATTTTTTTCTGTTTCCTAGGCTCAAAGTTTCGCTCGGAGGACAGAGATTTTCATCGAATGGGGAAGTCATCACATTCGTAAAGGCTTATTTTACAGAGCAAGATGCCAACTACTATTTGGACGGATTAAAAAGATGGGAACATTGCTGGGAAATGTGTATAGACTTAGAAGTAGACTATGTTGGGAAATAATTGAATTTGACAACAAAAGTACTTGTTTCTGTGTTAGACTGGAAACTTTTCAAACTACCCTCATATACAGGAATATTCTTACAGAATGTCTACATACATATTATACAAGGGTAAATTGAAAAGTTTCCGGAATCACAATTAAAACAAAGTAATTCGGATTCAAGTTATATTTTATTTTTCAATGTAAAGCTCGAAGCTCGACACCCTTGGTCCAACGTTTCTCTAGCTTCTCGATTCCCTCCTTACCGGAAGTGATTTTCTTCAAGGTTCCCAAAATAATCGTTTACAGCCTCTATCAGTTCTTCATTCGACCAAAATCTCTTTCCACCCAGAAATGATTTGAGTTTCGGGAACAGGTGGAAGTCCGACGGAGCCAAATCAGGCGATTACGGCGGATGTGGAAGGATTTCGAACTTCAATTCTGTCAATTTTTGCTGAGCGATTGCACTTGAATGACCGGGCGCATTGTCGTGGTGAAACAACACTTTTTTCTTTACCATTCCCGGGCGTTTTTCCTGAATTGCTGCTTTCACTTTGTCCAAAAGTGTTGTGTAATATTGGCCAGTAACAGTTTTTCCGCAGTGCAACATTCAACTATAGCATTCGAGTGGTTTCCGACCAGCCGGTATAGCGAAGAAAAGGAAATCAGGTAAAACGATTCGATGTTTTTGCTACTCGAATTGTGAAGTTAGTGAAAAGGACATTTCTTTACATTTTTTGTGTCTGTTTGTGTACAACGTGAACGGAAGATAATTCGCTGAATTACTACACGGCCGTTTCGCTCTGTAGTCACGTTCAATACCGTTGGGACGCGTTTGACTATAGCTGGTTCCTTTCGGCTACGTTCGGTTATATTCGATTTTGCTAGATTCCGTTTAGCTACGTTCATCTATATTTAATTTTATTCTATTTCGTCTGGTTATATTCGGTTCCATTCCGCTATGTTCCGCTATATTTGGTCGGTCCCGTCCGGCTTCGTTCGACTATATTCGATTTTGTTCGGTTACGTTCAGTTGTGTTCGGTTATATTCGATTCCATTTGGTTACGTTTGGCTACAGTCGATTTTGTTCAGTTCCGTTCGGCTGTATTCGATTTTATTCGGTTCCATTTGGCTACGTTTGGCTATATTCGATTCCGTTTAGTCGTGTTCAATTATGACCAGTTTCAATCGGTACCGTTGTCTCTGTTTGATCTGATTCGATTTCTTTCAACTTTCGGTTTTGGCCGATTTCACATACAAAGATCACTAAACGTACTGTACGTTCTACACAAACACGTTATACATAAATACATACTTTTGTGTACATAGTATAGTACGTTATGTTTCCCTTTCTATCTCTTCTACGCGTTTATACTGTACTGAATATCGTTTCCGTAGATACATACGCATACGTTGTAGATTATAGAAGAGTATCCGTTTTTCTTAGGTACGGTACGTAATTGTACCGTTTGTTTTCTTTCTCTGCTCACAAGACGTTGTGGCAAATGTCGAATGTTTGGAAAACCCTAATTTTTTGATTCTCGCATCTTTTATCAAAATACTTTAAGCGACCTGTTAGTGATCTACTAAATTTTCACATTTCTCCGATTTATATTTTTGTAGATATCAATACGTTGCAGTTACCAACAAGATAGCCTATATTTACTTGACGCAAAGGAATGCCACAATGTGCGAGATCTATCGTACTAAAACATTAATATTGATCTTCCTAGGGTTCCTATAAATTACATACAAAAGACATTGATGCAGATAAGCATTGCAATCTCCTGGATGTGGTATGGACTTGAAGAACATCCTTCGTATTTTCTGAAATTACGATATCTACACTTACGCAGACAACGTTCATAATAAACAGATTTGTAAAATGATATAATTTAGATAATAGATATCCAGACGCTATCTATTTTGATTGCAACGATACTTTATTACAAATTTTTTAAAACACCATAAAAATAACGAAATTTCGTTTCATCAAAAACTAAGCTCATAACATCAAAGTGCTGCATAATCTAGACTTACTTATACGTCGCATCCGCACAACGTCGTTATCCGTCAATACTACGGTGTTTGGCAATTTCCCGACATCGCTCGTTCTGTCAACTTTCAAATATCGGCTACTCAGCCGAATTTCATAAAATCGCAGCGCGGATGATGCAGGTCATATTAGCATAACGGTTACGCTGGGGGGAATTAAGATGCAAATCACATTCGTGAATATATTTGCACATACAAGCAGCTACGGTTCGACAAATTTGCTGTATAAATCACGATCGAGGAAATTGGGACAACAATGAACGCCCCCGTGCACGTTCTGAATACATTCATCTGCCTGTACCGACATACACTTTTACTTTTTAGATTTTTTTTTGAACTAATCCCGTTTCATTAGATATACTATTCGATATCTACTACAGAATTCCTGCTTCCTCAGTAAATGCGTGGTATATGACGAATGAAACCAAACAACTCATTGAAGTGATCTTCAAAACTGGGATGATATATAAAATACATGCTTTTATCTTACGATTATATTCAAAGTGTTTACTACATTAACTCTATCTTAGTTGACATGACTACAAAAGAAAATATTTCTTTTAATTTAAAACAGTTATTGTATTGTGGATAATTGAGACAGTAATTATCTTGAATTAAGGCGGACAGCCTTGATACAAGTAAACGTTTCTGTCTGTAACACTGTTTGTTTAACAACAATATTGTAGTGTATGTAGCTACAGTAAGTAAATATATTGTGCAGATATATTGTTCTTTTCACTACAATGTCACTCAATGTCATACCGCGTATTGGCCAAATCTACTAAAACTTGAACTATAAAAGAATAGTATATGTTACGTTTATTGTAGTAAGATCTACGTATATGTTTGTTGCGAGAACCATAAATAAGCTGGATATTACCACAACACGTTAACTACAAATATATTGTATGCCTTACCACTACATTTCTCTCAGTGTGGTTCCATTGTGTACCAAAATCTCATTAACACTCATGTATATGCCAAATCCATTCTCACTTCTTAAACTTAATAGTTTTGTAAATATTGGCTTTATAGTTATAGAGTTATATATAAATAGGCAATAAAGAAAGAACTTTTTAACATTATTGTCATTAATAGTACTAACGGTTCGTCACTTTTTGATGATGGGAGTGTGATTGTTGAAAAATATGATAAAATTGGTGACAGATTATCAAATACCCGCACTGCACTGGTGGACATAATAGTGAATATAACGTGCACAAGGATATTTATGTTTAATGTGTGTCTGAACGGCCGGCGCCCATCCTTGATTCGTTTAAATCCCCAAAGGTGTTCATAAATTCCGCCATTAGATATATCTAAATGTAATTACCATCTGGCATCAATTTGTTGCACATGTAGTTTCATTACAGAATAAATCGGAATTTTTAATTTGACTTGAGATTTCTGTTCTACAAACAGCAAACATAGAATCTAAAATTTTATTTTCGATTGTATTTGAGGTTCCTTTAAAAACACTAGCATTATTTAAATGTTATCGAAGTGTCAAATCAAAATTAGCAGAAAAATCGATTAATTCCCATGATAATCTGATTTTGCGTTGTCGTCATGATTCTAAGAGCCAGTTCAAAAGCACAATAAAATTTAATATAACATATTAAACGTTATATACTGGCCCGTCGGACACAACCCGAACGCTATGGTTGACCATTGCACTGCGAGACCGCCAGACACAGCATGTTTTTTCTGTTTAGATGTTAGCAAAAAAAAACCATTATTCGAACTAATGATTGACTGAATTGAAAATTTCAGACCAGTTCTAGCCCAACTGAAATCTGACGATCCAAACGCAGTATTATAGAACAACACACACGAAAAACAATATAATAAATTCCAAACTTCATATCCACACATATATTTATTTTTTTTATAAATTACCATGGAAAATCGTCGTGTAGACGTTCTGTTTTCAGCTCTTCTTCCATTATTTGTTCCAGTTTTAATTGAGGTTATGGCCTACCTGACTCTTTTATGTATTTTATTTTTATATTTCCTCCGTAGGAAGTCTATTACAGACACTTTTTAATGTTACACTATAATTCTGTTAATTTTTAAGGTTATAAATACAGGCACTTGTCACTATGTAAAAAACACGAGAACATTCTATACTAAACACACTTCATCTCGTAGCTGAAAGCTCTGTCTCTGTTTTCAATGACGTCATCGATATTTTTTTTAATGGCTAACCCCAATTTTTTTGCATTTTTGGATAGATTATGGAATTCCAATTTCAGCAATGCAAAACATTATGCCCTTCGGACCAATACTTTTTGAGATATTAATGTTTTAAGTTCGGAAAAAAGGTCTAGTAAATTGATTCTTCATCAAATAAACAAATTTTTATTGCACCAACGATACTAAACTGAGTAAACAATGTTCTTAAAAAAAATCTAAATATTTTACAGGAAATATTCAAAATGAAGACCATTTTGTTCTTGGCAGAACGCCAATCGTGCTCAAAAATTAGAATAAACATCACGCAAAGTTTCTGATTGTATTGCATAATGTTATACATTGCTGAAATGCAAAAATGCAAAAAAAATTAAGGTTAGCCATTAAAAAAAATATCGATGACGTCATTGCCTGAAAACGAACAGAGTTGGAAAATTAAAAATAATCGCAAATTGGTTCTAATGTAAAAAATCAATTTGACGTGTCAAATAGTTTTTCGACTATTCTGACAATAAAGAAGAAAATTTCATTATCCCATACTTTTGGCGCGCACTGTATAATAAACAATAATAAAAAAAGAGATGAATAAATTTAAATACTAACTCGTTAATTATTAAATTGAATATTCCATAACGACTCAAGTGTGAGTTTTGGGATAATAGAGGTAAGAATAAAACGCAAGTCCACGTATCTCACAATAGTTCTATTTGTATATAGGGCGACCGGTTTCCTGTCTAAAATTGACACATCAGGCCAGCTAGAGGACCTCAAATTAAAAACAAATTAAGTATAATATAACCGTGACCCAAAAAAATATATGAAAATAGCGTATAGTAATATCCGAACATTAAATTAGTCGTCAACAAATTATAATTAAATTATAAAATGTGAGTTGTAATAAGTATAATGTATAATAAATGTGTAAAATAGTAATTATCAACTCCCGTCGTTATCTCGTAAAGTTTGAAAAAGTTATGTATATTTACTCATTAAAACGAAAATGTTTTTATACTTACAATTCAGTTTAGTCAGCAGGAGGATGTCAAATGGTTAGAATTAAATATCCCTTAATTGTGCAAGGCAACATTTAGTATGTAGTATATTATAAGTAGAGTAACCTAAACTTGCGGACTCGCATAGGCGTCGGTATTACAGGTTAATATAAGAATACGAAAAATTCATAAATAAACTAAACCGGTAGAGAAGCAGGCATGTAGTGTCGACCTTGAATATAAATCATGTTAAACCGCGCTGAGAGAGATTTCGTTTTAGTACCGGTTGAGCTGTTGTAGAGATTAGTCGAACGGTCAAGGTTATGTACTTACGTGTCGCTTTTGAAAATATAGCTGGTGTTTTTTGTGTGTTGTAGTATTATACCAAGTACATAATTAGTGTATCGTTTCATATAGAACTAATATTTACATACCTAAGAAAACAATGCCTCGTAATAGATTTGCTACTAATGTACATAAGTATGTGTTACTTTTTCCCCATTTAAAATATGACGGTAGTGGAGTTTTTTGCTTAATATGCAATGTTCGTTTGGCTGCATTGGACAGAACTGATTGCCAGAGGCATGTCAATGGTATTAAGCATATGAGAAATGCAAGAACTGAAATACCTTATACACTATTCCTCATACATTTATTAATTATGTTTACCTCTTGTAATCTTCCGTTGTCGTTGGTGAGAAAAGCAGCTTTTAAAACGTTTTGGCGACAATACGTTCCAAAGTACCCATTACCCTCACAAACACAATTACAGAATCATTTGCCGCGAATGAAAGAGATGCTAGAAAATGTGTGTAAACGTGATTTGTGTTCCAAAAAAATATGGATTACCGTGGATGAGACGACCAATATAAAGAAAAACAGTATTGTGAATGTAATAGCTCGCGTTTTATCTAGCGAGAACACAGCATCTCGATATTTGTTAGCTTACAAACGTGTTCAACAATGTACCGCGGAAAATATTCAAAAAGTGATAACGAACGCTTTGAAAAAATTTAAAATTGCCCAAGATCAAGTTGTGATGATTGTGACAGATAGTGCAGCAACGATGTTAAGTGTTGGGCGATCCTTAAAACATATATTCCCTAACTTAATACATATAACCTGCGTGCTGCATGCTTTGCATTTAGTTGGTGAAGTTGTTCGACAACATTACGGAAACGTTGATCGGATGATTGGAAGTACTAAAGCAGTGTTTCGTAAATCTCCTAAACGTTTAAAAGAATTTCGTAAATTTTGTCCAGGTATTCCAGAACCTCCTGAACCAATTTTAACGCGATGGGGTACTTGGCTAACAGCAGCTTCTTACTATTTGATCCGTTTTCAACAAATTCAATCAGTTATAATGCGATTTAATCGGAATGAATCCAAAGCAATTAGAGAAAGTCAAAGAGAATTTTAAATTCCTTAACTTTTAGAAGATTTAACAACAATATATACCAATTATACAGTATTACTAGATGCCATCAGAAAACTACAATGTACTGAATTGTCATTGCAGGAATCATTAGACATAGTGGAGAGTGTAAAAAATTACACACATTAAATGATACGCCAGGATTATGCGCTAGTCAAAAGTTGGCAGATGTTTCAAGGAAAAATCCCGATTTTAATATTTTAGAGGCCGTTTATAATAAGTGTAAGAATAGTGAACTTTCAAGTGATTTTGAAAAACAGTTTCTACATGCAAGAAAACTGAAGATATTGCCATGGCGAGGCATACTTTTTAACGACAATTTTACTATAAATGTATGGTAATTAACCAACAATTTTGTAGTACTTTTTTTTACCATAATTTTATAGAACTATTTACAATCTTGGTATTATTTTTACTATAAATATGGAGTACAGGCAGCCACTTCAAAAAACTACAATTAATAGGGTAGTTTCTATTTACTTCGATGGTTGTCACTATAGTAACCGTCGATTCTGGTAGGATACACTGCAACTGTGGTATAATTTACTATACATTTCTCTCCGTGTAGCCTCTGTAGCTTCGAATTTCTTAAATTTGCATAAATGCGTTTTTCGGTTTCCGTACACAATATTTCTGCAGCATTATTGTTGCAGGAATGGCACTTCTTATAAATATCGTCTCCTGTAATTTTGGAGGTCGCATATGCCTTATCTGTAAAATTAAATATCTTTGACAATAAATATGTTTTATAGAGTAGTTATGATAAAATTATCGTCCTGTAGATCCAGTTGTTCAATATTTAATTAATACCTTTTCAAACTCCCCATGTCGCCTTCTCCTCATGTTAACTTAATATCAAGACACTCTTCGTAAGAAATGGTTCAAACGCATAGACAGAAAATTACAGGAATTGCAAATATTTTCAATTCAATTAAATTTAAATAAGATTTTTGTTTTCACGCCGTTTACCGAAACCTATCTCCCGTAACTAATGGTAATTGCCGTAAGTCCGAAAGCAACCGACTGTCTATATCTGCTAAAACGGAGTTTCTTATTCTCTCATTTAATGCATCGTTAAATCGGCACAACAAACATCCAATGAGATACGGCTGTTACGCGATATACCGAGAAGCCTCCGGAACGATTGGCTTTTGCGAAAATAACGGCTTCATGGAAGACTCCAGAATGTTTATGTCTAATTACGGTAATTGAATGAAAATCGCGCAGCGTGTATACGCATTTGTACGTAAGTAGATTGGAATACATATTGACGGTTCGCCTCCTTGGTAAATTAGGTCTCAATTCTATCCTGCGGCAAATGACAACCGCCCTCTTCATATGATGAGCGCAGAAATCGTATTTGCAATGTTAATGGAAACACATCGGAACTTAATTTAAACGCGTAGTCTTCAATTTATCGTATAGCAATATCCCTGGAAAATACGTAACGAATAACCAGTATTTTCAGTAAACTTTTGGAATTGATTACTTTTAAAATTATACGACAAATAGTAAAACAAGATAAATTGCACAGAAGAAAACTGAGTTTAAATTCAACTTCTTATTGATACATACGAAGTATTAACTATTGAATTTAACATGAAATGCGAGATGTACCTACTATATTTGTAGTTTCCTTTAGTGACGCCAGCTTCTACTTATATAGTTTTTTGTAAACTTGCATTTTAGTAGAAATAAAGAACATTATTATTATTACTTCCTGGCAACTGCTCTGTTTTTGGAGCGTATCTGAGGAGAAGTAAGATTGTCAGCTACTAAAGGACTAAAGTATTTAAATTGCTTTAGAATTATGAGATCTTTATACAGTAGTGATCGGCTAAAACGAACCCGCTTAAATCGAACTACCGGTTGTTGCGTACCAAAACCGAGGGTCCCGTTATATTTGCCATAAAAATAATATAAAAAAATACCTTTTATTGCGAACCCACTTATGACGAACTTCCGTATAATATGAACCAATTTTAGAGTCTTAACAGAAATGGTTTCTGTTTAAAGCGAACTTGGTTAGATACAACAATTACATAATATTCGGAAAGTCCGGCCAACACCGACAAGAAGCTTTTAAAAGATGAATTAACCTTATTTCTGTGCGCTGATTTAACGGGAAGTGAAAAAAGAAAATTGCTAGTGATAGGCAAATCATAAAATCCACGATGTTTCAAACACATCAAACAAATTCCTGTGAATCAATCAAATTAAAAAAACAAGGATGACTGGCGATTTGCTTATAGAAAAACTGGGAGTGCGAGATGAAGAGTTATTACTGAAGAATAGAAAAACTATTCTATTAGTTGACAACTGCAGATCCTCCAGTGAAAGGTTTGCGTAATATTAAATTAGTGTTCATGCCACTAAACACTAGCTCCAAGCAAGCTTCAGCTTATGGACCATGCATATAAATATAATACACGCATTTAAAAGCTACTGTCGAAATTTTTTTTAAACTTAATTAGTTCAATTGACGAAGGTAAATCTGGGTCTATAAATTTATACTGGATGCAATAAATTTTAGCCATAAAGCATGGCAAAAAGTTACGGAGAAAACTATCAGTAATTGTTTTAAACTTGCGGGTTTCTGCACTTCTTTTGGCTCTGATAACGAATTATCACTTTCACAATGGTTGAAGAAGCAAAAATCATCTTTAACAACTATTGATTTGTCTGTCGTTGATAATGAAATCGTAAAAAGTGTTATGCAGAATATCAATTTTAACGAATTCGTTCATGTAGATGATCAATCGCCGAATTCTTAACTCACGATGACATAATCAGCAGCGTACTCAACGAATCTGTAGACGATTTCAGTAGTGATGAAAATAACACATCCCTACTAATAAAAAAGCGCTGCTATGTGTTAGGAAGCTTCGCTACTTTTTACAATCACATAATACCCCAAAAGATGCTTTTGATATATTTGCCAACATTAACTGAGTTCGGGTATTCATTCGGAACAGATCAAGAGTACAAAACACGTGGACTGGATCAGGAGTAGAGCAAGAATGGATCACTCATGCCATACTTCTAAACGAATGGATGGAGTAACTCTACAACATTTCCGAACCTTAAAGAGTGCGAGTAGGGTACTTGGAGTAAGTGGAGTTACTCTGAACGAATACCTGAGCTCGCCTATTGAGGATAATATTGAACAAATTTGCGCTGGCGCGAAATTGAAAAAGTCAGAAATTACAGACTTGTAATATTAAAATATATGTATGCAGTATTTCTCAAAATTCGTACTCTTATCTAAATAAATATCGTTTGAATGATGTAGTTATTAATTTTTTAATTTGTCAAATGTATTTCATCCGGTTTGTTTATTACGAACTCCTCATATAGCGAACTGAATTTCTCGATTTCTTGCGGATTTTTGAGGTTATTGTTTGAAGATAAAACTATTTTGCGGTCAACTTTAGAAAAGATTTCCTGAAGATCTTTCATATAACTTGGATAAAAGTGTAGTTTAACATATTTCTTTTTAGCACTGTCAATGCGTTCAAGTATGCTTATATTTCTAACTCTTAATCTATTCTTATGTTTCCTAATAGTATTTTGAATCACGTCTTCAGAGAATCCGTTAAAGTTAGCAACCTATCTTTAGTTAAAGGGAAATTGAGTAAACAATGTACCAAAAACTTTGTGTTCCCATGAGTGATTACTGATAAAATCCTATAAGATAAATCTATTATTACTAGTAGGTTTTCTACGTATACGTCTATTTCTAACTTATTTTTATTTCTTATTACTGACATATCGAGGAATGGAATCCTGTTGTCTTTTTCTTCTTCATAAATAAATTTAATAGACGGAAATTTTGAGTTAAGTTATTCTAGGAAATCAGTTATTGAACATTCGCTGGTGTCAAAAACGCAAAAAATGTCATCGACGTATCTCATCCAAAGCCGAGGAAAATAGGCCAAAGTATTCTTAAGGTCGGTTTCAAATTTACCCATAATGAGGTTAGCCATTAAACAGGGGTAAGCTGCTAACCCATTGCCGTTCCTTTCGTTTGTTGATAAAAGGTGTTTCAAATTGTTTCATAGAAAGTCTTACCAAAGAAATTAAACTAACAAATTCTCTATCCATTTGGTTATCTAACAAAAGTTTTTCTAAATATTCTAAAGTTAAACCGACCGGAACACTAGGAAACAGTGAATTTACCTCAAATGAGACGAAAATTTCTTTGTCAGTAAGCTCAATATCCATAATTTTTTCAATGAACACATAAGAAATTTTAATAGTCAAATCGGGAATCTGTACAGGTAACTGATTCAATTTGTCAGATTCTAGTGATGTAGGAATAAAAAAGAAAAATTATACTGTTAATACACATTTTCAGCGAAAGAAAGTAAGGAAAATAATATTTTATTAAAAGCTTATACAGACTAACGATAAACGATGTAAACAACAGATGTATATAGCTATAAATTTAAAATCAAAACAAAAAAAACTAAGCTTTAAATCTTAATAACATGCATACACTACGAACAAACATAATAACGTTTATTGTAATTTTTATTACAATGATTAATAAGTATCTATAGTTTATTTCAAATTATAAGAATATAACTGTAGACTTACAAGGCCTTTAATACTTTTATTGCACCTTCTGTGACGATAATAACATAGCAATGCATATTGAATCTAGGGGCCGAATTGACTATAAATTACGGCCCTATAAGGTAATTATATGTTTATGTATATATATTTTAAAAACAGTATAAATTTACATAGTAAGCAATTCGATGTTACAAGTAATTAAAGAATTTACATATTAAATGAGATTTAAATGTACAAACAGGTAGTTATGCATATCGCAAATCATAATTCCATTTCTATTCAATTCACTTAAATTTTGTCATTACGGTCCTCAGCAGTTTGTTTGCGTATCCAGGTAGTTATTACCGCAGGTGGTGCAATAACAGCATTTAAGCCGTTCAAAGTTATATTCTTATAATTTGAAATAAACTATACTTATTTATCTATCCGCAATGGACTCGAAATTCCTTGCTTCTATCTCGGTACGTTTCCACAATCGTGTGTAAAAACTGCTCTTCACTTTTTTACCATGTTAATTGTTGGACACCGGAATACTTGCGTCATCCTTAACTTACATAAAATGAAGTTCATTTTGTAATCAACAGTTTAGGAACGGCAGCGTCAGTTTGTTTTGTTTATTGTCGTTATGCTAACCAAACAATACCAGCTGCATGCAATATCCAAACGCAAGACTCGTCGCTTTTGACTGCAAATATCTCTTTTACTTTGTATATTGAATATATACATTGTTATATGAAAACGTTAAATAAATTTCTTACACAATGGATACAGAAAATATACGGTGCTATTTAAAAAATTACATTTCCAGTGTTCCGACACCATGTCTAAATAGAACCAGGTATGTGATTTAACTTCGTAAAAATTAAATTGAGTACAAAATTTTAAATATCTCGAAATCTACTAGAAATAAACCTGCGGAATTTTTGTTACATTAATTTATTTTTAAATGATAAAACAAAAAATAATAATTTACAAGCCGTTCCTTTTAAAATAACAAATTATAGGTGTCTGGCCTTACAAAGGTCTTGCCTGCATACATGGAAATATTTTTGAAAGATGGTTAGCTATGATGTCTGTGTAATTGTACTTTCTACCATTTAGCTAAAAGGAGTAATTCTACTAATTTAGAAGGTTGGACAGCCTGTATATGCAAATTTGTTTTCAGTGTCGGGCGTTTAAATTCGATCATAAATACGAAGTAAAAGTCAAGTTGGTGGTTTAAAAAATACGCTAGGTTCCAATACGTAACGTATCAACATAGAGTTTACATTGGAACGTCTCAATTCCAGGGTAGTTTTCTCTTTTCAAGTTTAAATATTAGTAAAATTTCATTAATTGATATCTAGTTTAATTTAAATTGCCGAAAGAGTGTCAAAGAACACTCCCGAACCTTTAGACCGCACAATTAATTAGTTAATTTTGAAAATTTTTTTATAGTTTCCCACGTTTAAAACATTACAGTATATATTATCTATCAGGAAATATTTAATGTGTATTTTTATGAGATTCTTTTATAAATCGCACTGAAATAGTTGAAGTAACACGCTTCCTCATTCTTTCGTCATTTCACCGCGTCTTTTATACTATTATATTAGCTGACATACAGTTCTGTCCTTCGACTTCATCTCCGTTCATGCTTTCCGTTCAATTTATCCGCTGCGATTTATCGACTCGGACAAACTATCCGATCTATAAAAAGAACCATCTCTCTTCTCTCAACCGAATTAACTAGACATTGGTTATTGATAAATTTTTGCGCTTCGCTGATGATTAGAAATCGGGCGTGCGTTCTTCTTTGCTCGTCGTAACCGGAATTGATGTCCCCCCACTTTTTGCTTTCACTCACTACGACGCGAAGCAAGAACACACCGCATCGTACACTATTCAACGTTCGAGTTCCTTCGAGCACGACGGTGAACGGTAGATGCGTACAGTTTAAAAGTCGTCGTCTGAAGAGCGGTAGGCATAGACTTTGTTTTCGAATGGAATTGTTTACTCGTATTTTTCCGGTTCTCACGGTACCCGTGCGAATGCGGGTCATACGCTGAAACAAAAACATTTCCGTAAACAACAATTGGTATTTTGTGTGGTGAAGTTCTTGATTTATACGTTATTGGTTAGTCGCCGGTTCTGTTTATGTGCTTGTTATAAATTTGTACGAAAACACTCCATCTATTTGTTGAACTTTCAATCCGAACAAGTTTAGTGTAAGTAAAGATGTGTTGTATCAATAATACAGGCTGTCCCAATCTTCTGTAATTGAAGAATGGTGTCTACTGTGTATATTGTAGAATGTCAAAATGTTCAGACGATGTAAAACTAATTAAAACGCCTTCGAATTATATAGGGTGTTCAGTACTGAACACCAAATTTTGCCAAATTCATACACTAGAAACGTCACTTTTTTAAATGGTGCTATATATTTTGCGGTAACCACTGTATAGAAATTTTATATCTCATTTTTGTATAGCGATGCATATGTCTAATATTGAAAGTAAAAGATTTTTTGCCAAGGATAGTCGGAAAAACTATCCATAGTCCTTTCGACAGTATTTACTATCGATAGTCCCCGTACCATAGTAATATTGATAGTTAAATTATAAATATTCTCTAGGAGGAAACGTCAGAGATTTTCATTATTTTATTGATTTGTCTGTTTTAGCAATTGCTTCGACTTATTCTACAGTCCAAACATTTATTTAATACTTTTAAATTATATTTATTTTATGCTTTATTTTATTTATTTTTATGATGATATCCATATTTGTTTTGTAAACATAAAATACCTGTTAACCGTTTCTGTGCTTTTACCTATCTATCTGTCGTTAAATCGCAATTTTTTCACTTTTTAATATCAAATTTTTAATGACTAATATACTTTGATCTAAAAGGACATTTTTCAGTCTATTTTCACGTTACACAACGCAGTACTGAAAACTACATCTTATGAAAAAATAAGTCAAATAAGGCAAGTTACAAGTAAATAAACAAAATCGTTTCATTACAAATGCAATTTAACCTGAGGATTCTACAAATTCTGTTTGCATAGTACTATCGACATTATCGATAATGCCCACCACTAGGGATAACGTTAGCATTCACGAGTACAACACAACAAAAATTACAACAAAGTTTCCTTTGTTCCTTTTCACTAAAACCGTGCAATTAATACTATAATTTTTTTCTACATCGGTGCTACATCCAGTAGCACCAAATCTTAGTTCTAATTTGACAAATATTCTCGGTTATGAATAACGCTGGCCACGAGCGGTACCGCGCATCGGCGTAGAATCGGTAGTATTAGTTCGTCTGCGGAGCAGTACGGACATTTTCGCTGCCGGTCATTTGCGCAATTGTTTATCTGTCCTAGAAAAATTATGATTTCATCAGCAAAACGACCGTGGGCGGACAAACTTCGAAAATTTATTGCAGAAATTCCAGACTTAATATATGAAGGTGCTAAAATTAAATGTGTAATCTGTAAAATCCCGTTAATGTGTTGGTCCAGACAACATTGTCTACGACACGTAAATAGTGAAAAGCATGTCTTAAAAAGAAATTGCGCACGAGACAATGAAAAATTTATATTTAATTTATGCGTTACGTTTATCGCATGTAATATACCGTTTAATTTACTAGACAAGGAACCATTTATCTGCTTTTGGAATAACTATTCGGAGTGTAAATTAACAAGTCGAACATCGTTACGAAGAATTGTGCCATCTGCGCGCGAACATATTGAACAAAAAATAAAATCGGAGTTGAAAGATCAAAAATTGTGATTATGTGTCGACGAAACAATAGATCGCAAGAAACATTCTGTTCTTAATGCAATGGCACGCAAATTGGAACCTCATCAATCGGCACCTTCAATTCTATTAGTCTCCAAACGAATACAACAGTGTACTGCCGAAGTAATTTCAAAATTAGTGTTAAATACATTGGACAAGTTTGAACTTTCAACAAACCAACTCTTGATGTTAGTGAGTGATGGTGCTGCAAACATGCTTTCTGTAGGCCGGTCTCTAATTCTGCTAATTTGTTACACATTACGTGTAAAATTCATGCTCTCAATCTTGTGGCGGATTGTATCATCTTATTTAAAAGATGAGAGAAATTATTTGCGGCAGCAAACATCTCTATTAGCAAAATAATTCTAGTGGAACGCGAGGCCTGGTCGACTCTACGCTACTGCGCGGTACCGCTCGTGGCCAGCTTTAGTTATGAACATCGTTCGTCAGGCTAGCGCAGCTTATACATGCTACTAGCCAAAATATACTATTTCTTTCACTTGTTCCTAATACACGCAGAGAAAGGTTTACTTACATCAAAGCTGTCCGCCTTAATTCAAGACAATTACTGTTTCAATTATCCGCAATACAATAGGAACTGTTTTAAATCAAAAGAAATATTTTCTTAGCGTTTCTTTCTCTTTTTGAGAGAAGTATATATTTGTAATGAAACAATTGTATTTCTTTGTTTAAGACATTTGTTAACTTGATTCAGGAAAATTTTGAAGAAAGCGATTCTTAGTATGAGTAAATGGCCATTATAACACGAAACAATATTTTCTTAAGAATAATAATAGTTTTCTTTATTCCAGAAAGCGTTTAGGTAATGTTCTTAAATCAATAGTTTCATTTTCTTAAAATAAAGCATTCTTTTCTTAGAATTCTTGAAATACATATTATTTATATGCACATTGGTAATTGCTCTTACTTTGTTTAAAACAGTACGACATATCCGTAGGTAATGCAGTAAATTATTCACATTGCTCGTGATTTTAAAAGGACTAGAAGTAGAGGTTATTTATAGAATAATGTTCAATCAAAAGTAAACTTAATGTAGAAGTACACATGAAAAAAGTGCCTAGAAACAATAACCAAGACAACGCTAGCTAATAAATAGCTTCTGGTATTGACGAAAAAACAATATGAGAAGAGAAAAGCATTAAAGCTTCTTGCTCCTGGCCACATTGCTCTTACATCTCTCAGTTTATGCCACTAATCTTCAAAAACAGCAACTGAAATATTTCCTGGCGCCACCTAATGCCAGTAGTTATAATGATGCCGTCTTAGACAGTTACGACGGAACTGGAATACAGATACCATACTTACCCATACAATGATATAACGTTTAACCTACAACGTTTCATCAACATTTTCAAAAGATACCGGTTAATGTCATACTTTTTTTTCTTTTTATTACTATTTACCACGTGTACTATTTAAATATAGTTTATTTTTAATATATAACAAATAATAAAAAAGGGATAAATAAACTTAAATATTAACTCATTCATTATTAAACTATATAAAAATAATCCCTATGTAATTACATTATTAAAGAAATAACTTAATTATACTGTAACCTATAAAAATTTCTTTTTTCATTAGCTCATTCACTTGCTCTCATGCATTTCTTTTGGAATTTGAACACCCTTTCAGCATGCGGTGTATGTACTACTCCAAAGTAGTATAGTGTTGTTGACATTGCTGTAGAAATTGGAATAGTATATCAATTTAGCCGTCTCAACATCCGCTGCTTCTGCTATTCTTCTAATTTGGTAAACTGTGGTACTTAATTTGTCACATGGCCAATTTATATGTATATTCCAGCTTAAATTGGAATCAAGGTATATTCCTAAAAGCTTGACTGTTTGTGTGTTTTGCGGTCTCGTTTCAAACAATATATTTTGGCATTTTTCCATGTGTAATTTCATTCTGTTCGCAAGGAAGTACAAAACTGGTAAGTTTTGTACTTCCAGCGTACTGAGTTCTTTTGTTTCTTTCAATTCATCAAGTGTATCGGCTCTGGGTATGAGGGTTGTATCATCAGCAAACATTGTTGTATCGCACATCGTGGTCGGTTAGCACTCAGAACGTTTACATAAACGAGGAATAAAATTGGACCTAATTTTGAGCCTTGTGGTACCCCGTATTTTAAGTAACTTTCGTTAGACCTACGATGTTCTACTATCACTATTTGTTTTCTGTCTGAGAAGTGGGATTCCATTAATTTCAGAGGATCTCCCCTTATGCCATAAAATTCTAATTTATTAAGCAAGATTGTGTGGAAGACACAATCGGAAGCTTTTGACAGATCTAATAGAGTAGCGGATGTTTTATGTAATTCGTCAAATCCAGCAATCACGCTGTCAACCGATTTACAAATCGCATCTGTAGCTGACTTGTTCTTTAGGTAGCCATATTGATGTTGAGAGAAAAAAAAAGCAACATACCGTTAAAGCAGTCAGATAGTCGGTTTCTTAGCACTTCTTCAAATATTTTGGAAAAATGAATAGGTTTGATGTGTTTTTTGAACATAAAACTGATCACCTAATTTCTCAATAGAACTTTGTGAGATCTGGACCATTGTTTCATTCCTACCTGTAATATGAATATTTTCTTAATTTAAAACTAAATGATTTACTTAGAAGAAAACATTTTTCTCTCTTAGATTTTCTTAATTTTCAAACCCTAAGAAAATATTTAATCTAAATAAAATTTCAAGAAAAATATTTTCTTATACATTTTTATAGTCTTGAAATAAAAATATTTTCTTGAATAGAGACTGATTTTTGCAAGAAAATCTATTTTCTTGATGGAAGAAACCATGTCACTTTTTACTGTTCGAAATTTTTAATCACTCTATCGTCAATGTCAGTAAGTTTAGTTTACTCTTGTCATGGTAGCCAAACTGTATTAACATTAAAACCATTTGAGTGTAATTTGCAAATGCAAGAATACTCACCTTTAACTAGTAGTTACTACTTGGGTTCAAATTTTGAATCATAGATTAAAAACGCCAACTTCGGTATCTTTTGTTTGCTGTCGTAATGGTAACCAAACAATACTAATACCGAGAATCACTTGGTTGCAATATCTGAATGTACAACTCAAATTCTAAATATCTTATATACTTTCAATATTAGAGATACGCAACATTAAAACGCAATTTATATCTCTAACAAAAAAGTTTGAGATATAAATTATCTATACGGAGGATACAGACAAAAATATGGCGCTATTTGAAAAAAAAAACGTTTCTGGTGTTTTAATTTGGCAAACTTGGTGTTCAATATTGAACATCCTGTATGTTTCGAAGGCGTTTTAATACCATGTCCAGTCAAGTATGAAATTTGATCTCGTAAAAATTTATCCTACAATGAATTTACATTTTAAATATTTTTAAGAAGATAGATAGATATACATATCTACATTTAGGCGACTGAAGACAAAGTTATAAATATCTCGAAATCTAATAGAAAGAGACATATTAAACCTACATTGTGTTGATTTATTTGTAGATGGAGAAACCAAAAACGGTTTCGCTATTTACTGAACCGGCCTGTCACTTATATTTATTCCATGGAGTTTACTATCCATTAGATGAAACACCAGCAATGAAAAATTCTACAGAATATCAAATTGAAATACTAGAAAGGAAAATACGAAAAGTAAAAAGAAAATAAGAAAGATGCACTTATAATTCCTTTAAGAACGAAATTTTCGTATTTTTTCCTAACATTCAAGCTAAAGAATACAATCACTTTGGGAATAAGAATGTGTTTTAATATAAAATATCAGATCAAAGTTAATGTTCGTGCAAATGGCTTGTGAAGATAAAATTATAAGTAGGATGCATGGCTAAGTGCATCATTATGTTTAAGGTTGACATTGAAAAATTGGTTATCAACTCGTCATTCAGTATATCAGACGAAAACCAACCCACATTGTTTGAATAATGGAATTCTCTCTTTGGTAGAACAAACTTTTTTTTATTTAAATATCACGCGGTATAAAAAATTCAATAATTCTTATTGAATTGTATGTAATTTTTACACAGATACATACAAAGAGTAAGGTAACATTTAAATTTCCATTCTATATAGGATTTCACGCTTAACTTTATTGGACGATTGGATTTATGATTTTTGCAAAATTTTTGAAAACAAACATTTTATTAATTAATTTTACTTTAATTTATTCAACACTTTTTCCGTATTCCCTTGCATCCACCTCTTTCTGGTGTCGAAGTACATACATGGTGTTACAGTGTTTAACTTTAAAAAGTGTTAGTACTTAACTCAGAAGTAATGAATTTGTAATCGTTGTGGTGGTTATTTTTATTCTTTAGGAGTTACGAGCGTAGTCTGAAAATATTCAAACATGGACATGAAGATGGCGTTACCCGTTAAAAATACTTTGGTAATATAATTGCGCATGCGTTGAAAGATATTTTTGAAAATTTCAGCCTTATTAGATGCTTAGTTATTGTTTAACGGTCATTTGTATCAGTCGATGTTAGTATTTCTGTAAAAATGGAAAAATCTAATATCCAGCCGTCATTAAATTCTTACATTTGAAAGGCAATACGCCTACGCAAATTAAAGCCAAGATAGATACTGTTTATGGACACTGTAAACCATCATTTGCCACAGTGAAATGTTGGGCAGCTAAATGTAAATGCAGTCGCACCAGCTTGGTTGATGATGAACGTTCGGGGCGGCCAAAAACTACAACCACTACCGATAACATCGTAAAGGTTCACCAGATGGTACCAGACAACCATCGAAGTAAGGTTAGAAAGATAACAGATGCTGTGGACATCTCGAAAGAACATGTTTCTCATATATTAACTGAAGATTTGCGCATGAAAAAGCTAACCGCGCGTTGGGTGCCGCTCTTGTTCACTCAGGACCAAAAACGCGTTCGAATAAACATTTTCAAAGCCCTGTTGAAATAGTTTAATCGAAATAAGTCAGAGTTTTGTCGTCAAATAGTAACTGTAGATGAAACTTGCATACACCAGCGCATTCCTGAAGACAAGGCACAGTCGAAACAGTGGTTTGCGAAGGGTGAATCGGCGCCGAGAACGGCGAAGACTGTTCCATTGACTGGGAAAGTAATGGCGACTGTTTTTGGGATACCCGTATACCTTCTTTCAAAATACTTTTGCGTAGAACTAATTATTCATCATAGAAAATCGGAGATAATTAATAATTTAAGAAGGATTGATTGTGAGGTGAAGTCATTATGACGATAATAAAGAATAATTTTGCTCTGATTTTTTGTAATTGACGTCTTCGCCAGAACAAACATTAATGTTACATTATTAACAATAAATTGTAATACAAATGCTTTATGAAAGGTTTCAATTTCAATTATTAATTAATTTGCTAAAGGTTGTACGAAGTAAAGTCACTGGATATATAAAGTACCGCAATAGATAGTGAACTTGTGTTAGAGAAGAGAAGCACAGTTTGGATCCAAAATGGTTGTTATGACATCTAACAAACAACTACTAACAATTCCATACTTTTGTATTTATCCTCCTTTTTTTTTACGATAACAGAATAGAGGCACCTATTTCCTTATTGTTTAACATAACTGTACAGTGTATATGCTCTACGTTTCCCGACATGCCATTATGTAAAGGCAAAAATGCACTCATATAATCTCGATGAATAAGTACGTAATATTCTAAGCATTTCACAAATTAACAACGATGCATTCCACCTTGATTTATGGATTATCGAGTACAGGTTACATCGTGTCAGTTTCAAGGTTTCTCCTTTCTGTTAGAATTTGTTTTTTTTTAAGACTGCGTTACCTACGACATGTATGTATATGATGCTAGTCATAAACAAAGACGGAACTTTTAATGTAACGACTAATGACCCACTTTCGGAACGTTATGCAGATGTAAAACAAAGTGTAATCGTATTTTGCTGATATTCAATAGGTCCCTCATAAAGCACTGCGACGAATACTTTGTGAGGGATTTCTTTAAATCAAATATGAGTAGTCGTCAACTGAAATACGTGTATTACAAAATCAATCAAAAATGTTAACGTTAGTTATCCGGTTGTAAAAATATATAAATCCATTATCGTACTTACCTATTATTTTCTTTATTTACATCTCACCGCTTACGAACCACCATCTCATATAACCTAAACTAGGACTAGGATTGTGATTGCACTTCGTTCGAACAACGGAAATTGCCGACGACGCGCGAAGCGCACGATTCTAACATAAATTTGTTTGACTCAATGAAATGATGTGAAATGAAAACGTTTGTATATTCAAACAAATTCAATCTGCTTTTAAAAAGTGTGCTTTCATTTAAATAAATGTTTGTTGAATTAAATAAATAATTTCAAAGATATGTATTTATTTGATTCAAGAACTTTTTTCTCTGTGCAGCTAACCCATACTAACCTATAATTGACACGTAGGAAGATTACCCGAACATCGTAAGTCGCTTTTTAAAACTAGTTGCTGTCAACTTGTTCAAACAGGTAGCAATCTGCTCGAATAAAATTTGTTCGAATCTAAAGTGCAATTCAAACACAGACAAGGAATTAATTGTGTCGAATATTGGCAGATAAATCGCGATCACTTGTCTAAGTAGAAAGCCGATTTCGAGAACATACAAGTTGGCCAAACCCGTGTTGTCAGGGCCGTGCCGCGCTATGATACAGAGAGGCGGCCGCATCAAGTGGCACCGTAAGGGGGCGGCATACGCAGCGAAATCAAAATACATTTTGAACCATTTAATAAAATTTAAAATCTTTGAGCAATGCTTTTCTATACTGGTCTATGTCACTGCCTAAGCATTTCGTTTTATGTGGTTTGGGCATGTCATTCTTTAAACCTAGTTGTGGATGAAGTTTTCTTCTACAGAAGCAACAACTTTTCTTTTATTGCACAAGAACTTTACACTTTTCTTATGATTCTACAAAGTGTTGGGAAGTACTACAAAATATGTTCTATAATTAACTTTAATACCATTGAGTGCTACTGGGAGGTCAAGCAGAGTAGATGAGTTAAAACCTTTACGATTTCAACTTTGCGAAATTTATGATGTATAAAACAATAGACTAATAAATAATAATAAACAATAGAATAATAATAATATAAACAATAGAAGACATCAACACAGATGCAGAAACTACAGTTCAACTAAAGGGGTTACCAAAAAATATTAAAAATTGCAAGTTTATATCCGGTGTAATTCTTTGGCATAATATTTTATTTATTGCAATCTGTAACTATAAATTTGCCAGTTTGTGTAAAGATGTTATCAGAAACCATGCAAAAAGTGAAAAGTTATAGACAATCTGAATATGATCAGATGAAAACTGCTGCTTATGAGATTGTAGGGAATTTTGAATGCAGCACACAATATTTCCTGCCGAAACTGAAGTTAGAGTCAGAAGGAAGAAGCGTCAGTTTGAGTATGAAGAAGCTGTTGATGAACCCTTAACAGAGAAAAACAAATTTAAAATAAACTTTTTAATTATATTGTGGACCTTTATCTTTAATTCACTGAATGAAAAATTCATACTTCTGGAAGCCCATAGCAAAAATGTTCAGTTCTTATATGACATTTTAAAACTCAAGGATATAAATGACAAAACGCAAGAAAATTATTGTACCAGTCTCCAGTCAATACTTTCAATCGAAAATGAATCAAATGAATAAATGCAAATAATGTTCAAGAAGAATCACTTGATTTATCCTGAATGCTACCAAATTAAAATTAATAAAACACTACTTAAGAAATTCAATAAGCCAAACAAAGCCTAGAAACCTGTCATTAATTTCTATTGAAAGTACAATAGCTGCTACTCTAGACTACACATCCCTAATTAATGAATTTGCTACAGTTGAAGTAAGAAGGGTAAAACTGTAGTAGATTGTTGTAGTTGATATCATATTCGTACATTTTGTGCAGGCGTTTCGAAGAATTGCATCATACTGAGAAAATCCACCGTACGACCCTGCGAGCTGTACAATATTAACATTCTTGAAATAAACGTATCCAGCTAAAGGGGGATTAATTTAAAGCAAAAAAAACATCTTCACCAAAGATATTGTTTTGATACTCTCTCCACATGTTGCATCTATATTATTGCAACAAGGGTTCCGTTGACGCATGTGTTGTCTCAACTAGATGAAACAAAAACATACTACGTTACACGGTTTGCGCAGTTTTGTGTCTTCCGATTTTACTTGAACCCTGTATGGGTATTTCGAATAGTATGATGCTGTACCACACACGATTCGTCCTACGACTGCATGCCTCAAATGCTTGGAATATTACGATGAATGATTAATAAATAAACGACGTCGGTTAGTCTTTTTTTACATTAATTTGCTGCATTAGGCATTCTAATTTGAACCGTTTAAAAAATGCTGTAATATTCTTCATTAATAGAGAAATAAGAAATTTATTATCAAATCCGGTTTTTCTTTTTTCTTTTTTTTAATCTACACGCAGAGAAACGTTCACTTATATCGAAGCTGTCCGCCTTAATTCAAGGCAATTACTGTTTCAATTATTCGCAATACAATAGTAACTGTTTTAAATCAAAAGAAATATTTTCTTAGCGTTTCTTTCTCCGCTTATGAGAAGTATATACTTGTAATGAAATAATTGTATTTCTTTGCTTAAGACATTTGTTAACTTGATTCAGGAAAATCTTCAAGAAAGCGATTCTTAGTATGAGTAAATGGCCATTATAACACGAAACAATATTTTCTTAAGAATAATAATAGTTTTCTTTATTCCAGAAAGCATTTAGGTAATGTTCATAAATCAATAGTTTCATTTTCTTAAAAAAAAGCATTCATTACTTAGAATTCTTGAAATGCATATTATTTATATGCACATTGGTAATTGCGCTTACTTTGTTTAAAACAGTACGACATATCCGTACGTAATGCAGTAAATTACACATTGCTCGTGATTTTAAAAGGACTAAAAGTAGAGAGACGAAAAAAGAGAGAGATGAAAAAAGTGCCCAGAAACAATAACCAAGACAACGCTAGCTAATAAATAGCTCCTGGCATCGACGGAAAAACAATATGAGAAGAGAAAAGCATTAAAGCTTCTTGCTCCTGGCCACATAGCTTTTACATCTCTCAGTTTATGCCACTAATCTTCAAAAACAACAACTGAAATACTTTCTGGCGCCACGTAGTGCCTGTAGTTACAGTCATGCCGTCCTAGAGACAGTATACATACACTACCGTTCATGGAAGTTGGGGCAAGCAAAAAAATGTACGGAAGTCAAAGAAAATAAGAGAAATATTAAATGGCCATGTATTTAATACTTACTACTGATTTTACATATTTTCAAACACAAATTTATTAAAAAGAAAAAGTTAATGTAATACAAATAATTTAAATCCGATTTTCATCGAAGAATCCACCTTTTGCCTTTAGGACTGCTGCCACTATTCTCGGCATCCGATTCACTAATTTTGCTAATGTTTTATTGGGCAAGCTTGTCCATACCTCCTGGAGAATGATCCACAAATGTTCCTTCGATTTTGGACACTTTTTCCTAACACATCGGTCTAATTCTTCCCATAACAACTCTATCGGGTTCAGATCGGGGGACTGTGGCGGCCATTCCATAATTTTTAGGGTTCTTTCATTTTCTTCTTGCTGCAGGTAATCTGTGCACAATTTAGATTTATGTTTGGGGTCATTGTCCTGCATAAATTCAAATCCACGGCCAATTAATCGGACTCCTAACGGTATGGCATTTTCCTCCAGGATTTTCCGATATTCTTCTTTTTTCATTATGCCCTCAATTTTGAGCAAGTCCCTGTTCCGATTAAGGAAAAACAACCCCAAACCATTAAAGATCCGCCTCCATGCTTCACCGTAGGAACTATACACTCCCGTAACATTCTTTCCCCTCTTGATCTGCGTACGAAAACTCTCCGTCTATTTCCAAAAACCTCAAACTTGGATTCGTCAGTCCACAAAACGTTTTTAAAATCGTCCACTGTCCAATCTCTATGAGCTTGTGCCCATTTCACTCGTTTCAGCCTATTTCCTCTTCGGAGTAATGGTTTTCGTCAATCCACTCGCCCGTGCAACCCAGTCTCTTTCAGCCGACGTTTCACAGTACTCACAGAAACTTTGTAATCTCGCTCATTATTGAATTCTGCAGCAATTTCTGATGCTGTTAGTCTTCTATTGCGCTTACTAATTATTTTTATTCGTAAATCTTCGGCAGGAGTCGTTTTTCTTGACGGTCCTGGCCTATTACGATCTTGCACGTCACCGGTTATCTTAAATCGTACTATAGTATCATGTATTGTAGATTTATTTTTAATTTATCCGCAATCCGTCTTTCTGCGTACCCTTCCTGATGCAAGGTAATAATAGCAGATCGTTTTGGAACAGCTAGAGGCGTTTCACGGGGCATTTTAAGCAGTCAAACCGAAATTATTTTATTTTTCACTTGCACAACCACAGATACTTTCACAATAGCAATCTCTTCAGAACTACCGCGTTTACAAATGTTATAATACTTTATAAAGGGTATACGAATATTTCCAGGTAACACGAGTGAAACAGCTAACCTTCTTAGGGATTATTATAAACCTTTATTGTCACTGTAATTATTGGTGATTTCCATCATAATTATATATTTTATGATAACGGTCTTATAATAGACACCTACCTGGAAATTGGTAAAAGGCATCCAGAAAAGGTTAGTTTTAATAATTCCTCACAGAAATGTATATTATATAATTTTTTCCTAAACAGTTAATATAATTTGTCAGCTTGCCCGAAACGGTACTGTATATGAATACTCTTTACTAGAGAGTAGCGAATATAGAAACCGAAATATAGATGGCATATTTACCTATGTAATGATATAATCTTTAACGTAGGACGTTTCATGAACGTTTTCAAAAGATATCGGTTAATGTAATATTCTTTTCTTTTTATTACTATTTAGCACGTGTACTAATTTAACTATAGTTTTTTAAAATATATAATAATAATAAAATAAGGGATAAATACACTTAAATATTAATTCATTAATTATTAAACTATATAAAAATAATCCCTATTAATTACATTATTAAAGAAATAATTTAATTACACTGTAACGTATTAAAAAAAAAAAACTTTCTGATAAACTCATTCACTTCCTCCTAATTTTAATTATTAACTTTAGGTTTTTTTCCATTATTGTATTTTCTTTTATTGGATATCCTTGTAGCTGGCTCGATGATGTGTTTTTTGAACACGAAACTGGTCGCCTAATTTCTCAATAGAATTTTGCGAGATCTGCACCATTTGTTTATTCCCACCTAAATATTATCTTAACTTAGAACTAACTGATTTACTTGGAAGAAACAGTTTTCTGTCTTGGATTTTCTAACCCTAAGGAAATATTTATTTAATCCAAATAAAATCTCAAGAAAATTATTTTCTTATATTATATATTTTTATTTTCTTGAAATAAAAATATTTTCTTGAATAGAGACTGATTTTTGCAAGAAAATTTATTTTCTTGGTGCAAGGAATTATATATTTCTCTGCGTGTACAACAGAATACCTATGTATATGTTACATACGTCAATTACTAGAATACTTTTAACTCGATCATGTATCATCTAAGGCGATGTGAAATGTGTTGCTAATAGTCAATTACAATGGTAGCTCGGCTAACAGAATAAATTGGTTCCAAAAAACATATCGTAATCCGTAATAAACTTGTATTTCAAACCCTATAATTAAATTGTCATAAATTAAATGTATATATACAGCAAAGTATCGATTAAATAAATCATTATTTAATGCGATATACCTCTACACGTAATACGTAATTTGATATCCTATAGGTAATTTCTTGAACTTTTCTATACGGTTCATTTCCGCCGATGCGTTCTTAGAAAATTGTCCACCTGTCGTTACTGTTAACGCAAGCAAGAAATGTCGACTAGCCAGATAATCCTAAATATTAAATTAAATGACAATTAAATTCCGTTTATTTCCAACTACTTACAGATTAATTTAGAATGATTCACTTACATTGATCTGCACCCAGAGAAACGTTTACTTGTATCAAAGCTGTCCGCCTTAATTCAAGATTCAGTTATCTGCACTACAGTAACTGTTTTAAATTAAAAGAAATATTTTCCGGGCGTTTCTTTCTCCGCTTAAGAGAAGTATATATACATATACTTGTAATGAAATAATTGTATTCCTTTGTTTAAGACATTTGTTAACTTGATTCAAGAAAATCTTGCAGGAAATTTGAAGAAAACGATTCTTAGTATAAGTAAACAGCCATTATAACACAAAACAATATAGTCTTAAGGATAGTAAAAGCGTTTAGGTCTTGTTCATAAATCAATAGTTTCATTTTCTTAAAATAAAGCATTTTTTACTTTAAAATCTTGAAGTGCATTTTTATATGCACATTATTAATTGCGCTTACCTTATTTAAAACAACTCGACTTGTCCGTACATATTCCAGTAAATTATTTACATTGCTTGTGATTTTAAAAAGGCTAAAAGTAGGGGTTATCTACAAAATAATGTGCAGCAGTAATTTTACTGTAATCAAATTTATTATATATTTTGAGAAAGTATTCTGTTAATTGAGTTAATTGTTGCATACAATTGCATGTTTGGGAGACGAAGCATGGTTGGTGGCCCTTCCCTCGAAATTTTCCTAACTTCTTTTTATATCTCTGCCTTACACAATATTGAAAGCGTGCTTTTACTGTTAAAGAAGAGCCTAATCAACAACAAATATCGTGTAAAACAAAATGTCACTATCGTCTGACGTAATTATATTGCTTCGAATAAAACTTATTAAATACATTTAGTGTTTGTTCAAGTATTTCTGTGACATACATTGTTTGGAACTTTAAATTAAAATGGAAACTATGGTATTTTTACCGTAATTAAAAAATGACCTTTGTTGTTGTGGACACGAAATCTTTTCGGTGTCCGAATTATGGTAGTTACCTTATTTAATTGAACAGTGGACATTGAATTTGAGAAATAAGCAAAAATAAAAGAAATTGTGATTTTTTTTGGCAAAAAGTAAACAATCAAAATTTATAAAATATGACTTAGATCGAAAGTTTCACTGAAATAAGCGAAATAGTATTCATCGATAAAACAGAAGTGTTTTTGAATTTTTTATATTTAAAAGTTTATATTAACTACGAAGAAAATACATCAATTTTGAGCAGATTTCGCAGTATTCCGAGGATTGAAGCTCAGAAAGGATCTCTTCCATTAAACTTATTTTGAAAAGACTGCTGTAAGTGGAAGATGTAATATAAAATTTAAAAAAACAGTTAATATAATAATTTTAAAATTTAGCTATGGACAGGCCTTAAATTAGGCGATTGTTTAAAATTTAAAGTTTTGTAGAAGCATTGTAATTAGTTATTTGTGTAATAAATGTTTATATTCTTTTGGCACTCAAATTTTGTTTCTTTTGGCTTTATTAATTTTAATATCTAGTATGTAACTACAAATTTTTGTAAGATCCCACTTATTTAATTTTATATTACAATTTCCCTTGAGAAAGAAACAAAAGATTCATTAGAATTTTTAGTGCTTTTCTCTGTCTTGCAATATTGCGTAAGACAGAGCTACAGAAATAAGGGAAGCTTCGAGGGAAGGGCTAGCAAGAATGCACGCCGAAGTCTATAATACAAAATTCTAAAACTGTGGAGCTTTTTTTCCAAAAGTTTAAATAAGTGAGCCTTTCGGAAATGGGAATTTTGTTTAAAAGAAGCATCTTGATATCAACTTCTAAATGTCCGCGTGACCAAATATTTTAAGTGAGTTAGCTTCACTGGTGTTGGCAATCTACTGAAATTTAAGATTTTTCTAATTCATACGTGTATAAATATCGCAGTATAAAATGGGATACCCTCTATACTTTTAAGACTATCTGGTATTAGTTTTTAATTGCTAACGAAGATTATGGTAAAGTAGCTTCTCGAAGAAGTAACCAAAGCTACATATATACAAATTTTGTTTGATTGAGATCCGGGACATATAAATTCAAATATTTTGATTACCTATATTGCTTCGTGAAACGAGTCTATGAATTCAATTCAGATGTAGACAATAAAAACACTTCTACGTAAAAAAACACGCCAATTATTTATTATATGTACACTCTTCGCGGCCTTGGTCTCATAATTAATCAGCAGTTGAATATTGACACATTTTTGAGAAATCGTGATAAAAGCAAGAATTAATAAAAGCAAGAATTAATAATAATAACATTAACTATAATCTAAACAATAAAATGAATTTATACAGAGATCATTCAATTTCATTTTCAATAAAATATATTAGGCATTTGGGAAGATCGAATTCATTTATTATAATTTTCTAAATTCACAAAACATTTCAACAAAGAAATCTAATCGATTTCCACTAGCTGTAAAGTTTGAAACTATTAATTTAACTGAACAAATATTGTCTAAAATGTATTTAAATTTTTGTATATGGGAACAAATGCGGGCGATGAATATGTATATATATATATAGAGGCGTACAAACTATTAATCCGGTCAGTGCTCTGAGATAAACCAAGGAAAAATCAATGAATAGGTTTCTTAAGGAACTTCAATAAATATCATCACATCAATCCAATATTAGAACAACAAATTTGTATTTACATATATATACATTCTACAAATTTTAGTTTCTCCATATGAATTTTGCGGTATTTGTACAGTTTGGTCAAAATAAACACTTGTATCTAACACTGAAACAGTTCACTAAAACCCTTACCACAACACTTAATTCGGGTAAGGGTTTTAGTGAACTGTTTCAGTGTTCCAGTGCCACAGTTTTAGAGTATCCGTTTACTTGTATCTAATATATTAAATTATTTCATCATTGTTTTTTTTTAATTTGTTTTACTTTTTAATTGTATTTACCACATTTAAGGTCATTTCTTTTATCAATGGCATAGCTTTTATATTTGAAATAATTCTTGCTGGTTACCATGTAAAAGTATATCTGAAATGTATTTTTAAATTAGTAGCAAATTATTAAAACTTATCCGTGTTTGACGACGATTAAATGCCAATATAAAAACAAAGTGCTTGAAGAACCGACGTGCTTAATAATTAATATGCAGCAAAATTGTAAATGACATTACTTGGAAATTTCAAATACGTTTTTTATGGTCTCCAAAAAAAACTTCATGAGACAAAGAAGTG
Source organism: Dynastes maya (assembly GCA_029619315.2). Taxonomy (NCBI): domain Eukaryota; kingdom Metazoa; phylum Arthropoda; class Insecta; order Coleoptera; family Scarabaeidae; genus Dynastes; species Dynastes maya. The sequence continues at coordinate 73,981,151 of JAROYE020000001.1, forward strand.
ATAATACAAAGATCGCCTAGATTTGAGAATGCCAAGGAGACTACAAGAAGTATAATTTAAGTACACGTATTATAATAATAATCAATACAATAGCAATTTGTCGTTAATAGTACGTTTTCTATTGTGATATGAGGATGGCAACAGATATCCATGACAAAGTGTTAGCAAAGTCAATTATGCTTTTATAGACAAAACTTCAAATATATACTTTGTTGAAAAGCCCCTTAGTTATGTGGCCGCTAAAATACATAGGTAGTATACAACAGTACTACATTTAAACATTTATTTGTAAATAATCAACGATCGTTTGAGTCTGTTAGTAGGATAAAAATTTTTCAAATAAGGTACATGTATTTGATAAAATCTGCACTAATGTCGAGGACGGAGAGTAGTCGACCGATTGCAATTTATAAGTGTGTTAGGTTATCTACGGAAAATTGAGGGAGTGGGTACCTAACACGAGTGGCAACGTTATTCGTTATACGAGGATGGTATCATAAATACCTGTATTAAGAAAGACAACGCAATCGTTTCGCATTTAGCAAATTTATTTCTCGATATAATCTCCTTGCAGCTCTGTACACTTAGACCAGCGACGTTTTAGTTTTTTAAGCCATCCAAATAATAGGATTTCTCGAACTCTGCAAACTAGGCCTCTGTTTCGGCAATTACTTCTTCATTTGGCGTGAACCGCTTTCTACCAAACAATTTTTTCAAGTTTGGAAAAAGGAAAAAAAGAAAGTCACAGGTGCCAAATCTGGCGAATGTGGTGGATTGTATGAAGTACCAATTCGTACCATAACTACACTAGTTTTGCTGTCACAATTGCCGATGGTAGAACATTTTTCTCTTCGCTAGGTGAGGCTTTTTTCACTTTAGTTCAACGTCGAATCAGTCCAATAAATCAGCATAGTACTGTCTCGTGTTCGTCCTTCCCTTATTCAAATAATCAATTAAGATTATGCCCGGCGCATCCCATGCTGATGGAATCGTCTTCGCCTTCTTTGATGCACGTTCGCCTGGGAAAATCTATTTTGTCGACTAGCCTTCGATTTCATATCCAAATATTGCTTTGAAATTAGCACGCGAATTTGTTTTTGATTAATCGTCAGCAGACGCGACACCTACCTCGCCTGCTTTCTCATAGTAAATGAAGGATATTTTGCACGCATTCAATTGAGATGTTTACCGTATTAGAAATCTCTCAAATCTTCATCCGGCGATCTCATATACTTCATTATCATATCGTCCGCAGTCACCTCAATAGGACGACCTGGCAGCTCCTCATCAAAGACGGATGTTTGGCCACACTTAAATTAATTGAACCAGTATCTAATGGTAGTCATCGGAGGTGTAGAGGTAACTTTTCTTTGATTTGTGCACACGTTTTCCCGTCCAAAAAAAAAAAGAAATCGAATCACTGACCGGTATTGTTATTTTTCCATATTCCTCAAAACAACACTACTCGATGAATCTCTCCAGAATTTTGACAGACGTCGACTAAAGAATAGTACTCACAGTCAGTAATGCAGATTTTGTCACAAAGCACCATCTGTCTCCACACACGGGCACTTCTCATACCATCCTCGTATGTATGGGAAGAGCGCTTCGCCATGAATACTTGGTATGTGCCATAAAATGTTAACATTTTCTGAAATGCGGGGAAAACAATGTGTTTAAACTACTGAGTTAATAAAAAGCACGTTGCGATGCATGTACACAGAGCAATGACCTATTTAAACAAAAGTGAGTCTTGTAGCAACACCCTTACATCCAGTAGCTAGGAAACCATATCGAGTTTCATTTAATAGATTATTATTGAGAAAATAATGAAGTAATGTTTAACCAATTATGGACTCCATAAATTTTAGGGTATACATATGTTAGGTAAACTAACAAGTGTGTAATGCGTTGCCGGATGGTTGCCAGATCTGCATGCATAAAAAGTAGGTACTTAAAGAAACCCAATACTGTGCATGGTTGCAAACTTACGTACACGTATTAGTAAAGGTATTGTGACTAATATTGAATGTTGTATAAGCTTTTCTTTCATTGTTCATTGTTTCTGTGTTACTCTGCAGGGACATAATTGTATACATACATACATACATACACATCCATCTTAATGATAATGATATCTTTGTCTATAAGAAGGGAAAAATGTATTTTAATGATTTTGTGGAATGTGTATAGAGGTTCATTTCGTCAGGATGGAAAAGGAATGCAGCAAACCCTCATTGTCATGATATCAGTAAAAGACTAAAAGCGTTCGAACGAACCTGTTTAAAAGAAGAGTTAGCTTTTGTTTAAAGATATGATGTTTATTTTTGAGCATCACTGGCTGCAGGCTCTTAATATTATTGCGTAGTACTTATAATGCTTAAGGACGTGAAAATTTATTATTCGAAATCCATCGACTTGCATCGGTTTATTTATTACATTCTTTTACATTTTAACGTATAAAGTGGCTACAATAAACTAAGGCGATAAACGACAATTTATTCATAGAGTCAAGATTTCTGTCATTATGACTTATGCGTATCTATAAAACTTTCTAAACTATTTTCTTTTTTGTATCCTTATTTATTCGAAATCGCAAGAAATTAAAATATGCTTATGTGGAGAAATTAATTTTTTTATCATCTTTGGAAATTACCCATGCAATTATCACGTTGTGAAATAGAAACCTTTTGCTTCTTTATTATAACGTTGATGTATTTTCTGTTGACATTCAAGGTTTTTAATGTTCTATCAAGTTGTTTGCAACTAAATTTTAAGCCATTAACCAAGATTAGAGCTGAACTCATTTGAACCATATTAAAAACAACATTGTTTTAATGATATTAACCTTGTATGGTGTAATAACTTCCGAAAATGTGTAATTATGCTTTGATTTGCTTGCATCAAGAATATGAGTTAGATGTCTATTACTCATTAACGGCACATTACGAGCTAGACGTCATAAACTCTCGACCCTAACTTAAAAAATAAACTTGGTAAAATATAAAAATTTTGATTTTTCAATATAATCTCTCCTAACTTTAATACACCTATTACAACGATCAATTAATAATTATATACCTTTTTGAAAATAATCTAAAGTTTTTCCCTCAAAATGTTGTATTACAGCTGCTTGCAACTCAGTATCGTCCTTAAAACAACGTCCACTTGGATAGAGGATCATAATACAGAACCATTGTTTCATCCCCTGCGTGACAATGGATTTCAAAATCGGTTTCGGGTCACCTCCACACAAAACGGAGGGCCCACATTCGACCCAATGTTCACTTTCAAGCGGCTATCTGCTAATACCATTTCTTCAATAATTGAAATGTTGTTGACATTATCAGTTCAATTGGCTAACCTCATCATTTTCGAGGGATTCTTGCCCCAAACGGAAACATTTTACCCACTTTTTTACAGTGGAATATGAAGGAGATAAATCACTATAAACGTCATCTAAACATTGTTTCATGTGATTAGGCGTATGGCCTTCTTTTGTTAAAAATTTAATGACCGCGCGGTACTCAATTTTCGTTACCTAAGACATTTTCATGCACTGGTCACGTTGTCCGACTGGCTACTATAAACTACTACTCTTCGAGCTGTAATATACATAGTGTAGGCCTCGCACATGTGCCACTATTAACGGTGCAACGGAGTGTGCACACGCTCGAACCTCTATAAGCCTGTCAGGCCAAGAATTTATGGCGCCTACTTCGTACGTTCTTAATGCCATAGTTTTGTTTTTAAGATTGCCCATAAAAATGTATAACATATACGGGGTATGTCGCGATGAGCGTCGGTTAAAAGTATATGGGGAAGAGACTAAAATAGAAATTTGAAAATTAACATAGAGAAATTATCCTTTAAAACTAACTCAGCCATAATATTTTCAACTGCCGGTATCTCTCTCTTATACCGGAAGTAGCCATCAACTTCCCTATTTTAAATAGAACAGTACCATTTTTATGTCAAATTTGGATTCTGTGTTGAATTTTAAAATTACCCTATGCAACATACGCTATCCTAGAATTCACTCTTAAAGAGATATTGCAACTTTTCGAAAAAGTTTAACAGATGTGGTGCAACATAGGCTTTAAAATAACTTACAAATTGTAATACGCCAAGAAATTTTTCAGCTTTCTGGTAATGTTCATGAAACGATATATCCATAGATAGAACAGATAAATTTGCTAAATTATACAGGATGTGCCGTAGGGAGAGGACAATGTTAGAGATATTTAAACTGAGAAATCTCGGTTTTTTTAAATAGCAACGCCTAACTTTCTAAGCGGTATTAGATTCTGCGTCAAAAAGTAAAGCGAAAATAGTTTAGGAGATATTTTGTAAAAACCTCCTTAATCTTAAATTTCGCATTGTTTAATGTCAATTTCAGTTTGCCATGGTTAAATATTTGAAGGCAGCTGCCAAATGTACCGTCAACAGTAGTAAACACAGTAGTGGCCTTCAGTACTAATTAATCAATATGATTCACTCTCAATTATTCATACTACAGTATAATTATTCCAAAAATAGAACTTTCAAAAATCGATTTTTTTTTTATTAATAAACGGAAAAAAGCATTAAACAAACAAAATGTACAAATGACAAAATAAAATTGAATACGTATTTCATTATTATAATAAATGCTCGAAAACACCACCATTTTGTTCCATGCATGCTGTTACTCTTCGTTATTTCTTGATAAGTATCACGTAGAATAGATCTTGCAGCCACTTCGTTGAATGTTCTTCTTATTCTGTCAATCATGTCATCTGTATACAACGTTTTTAATATAACCCCACAAGAAAAAATCTAATGGGGTTAAATCTGGAGATCGTGGTGGATACTTAACGGACCGTTTTTAGCGATCCATCGATCGTCAAACATTTCAGTAAAAAATAGTGGATATGCCACGTGTGTTATGTAAGGAAATGGGGTCCATTTGTTTCCATGTACTCCGCCCTTCTTCTTCCGGTCGAAGACGTAATGATTCGCGGATAACCTTATGTAAAATGTCCTCATAACTCAATCCATTTGAATTGTATTCATAAAAATAAACAGACAGAATTCTATTGTTCTTCAAAGCGCAGAGTATACGTTAAAACTCCAAGAATTTTGAAAATTTCTTCTTTTACCAGGTGCGGGTTTTCTGAAGCCACAAAATGGAAATTTTTACAGTTATGGGTTCCGTTTCTGGAAAATTTCGCTTCATCGCTACAAACAATATTATCAAAAAATCATCTTCTTGTCTTCGAACCAAGTGCTTGTGTTAAAATAACCCAATGCCGTGGTTTCCGAATGCTCGTCGTCTACTAGAGGTTAGTTACTAGGGTTCTTTTTGGGGTTTCCGTAAACGAACCACAATCTTTACAGTTTATTAATGCTTCGAGTAAGTTTTGGTATATCAGGATATCTCTCCATGAAAATTCGGCACGTTCTATCGATAATGCCATCGCATTCGCGGTAAATTATAATTAAATTTGAATAATTTTCGTTTCAAAATCGTAAGCGAGACATTTTCGTTAAACTAAGAAATACGTGCAATTATGAATAATTGTACTACAACTGCGTTTATTACTGTTGACAGTACATTTGACAGCTACCTTCTATTTATTTTGCCATAGCAAACTGAAACTGATATTAAACAGTGCAATATTTAGGATGAAGGAGGTTTTTACAAAATATCTCCTAAACTATTAACTTTAGCAATAGCACTTGCTATAAATTTTTGCATTATTTTTTGACGTACAATCTAACACGCTTAGAAAATTAGAAATTGCTATTAAAAAAAAAAAAACAAGATTTCCCAGTTTAAATATCTCTGATATTGTCCCCTCCCTATAATTTAGCACATCTGTCAAACTTTTTCGAAAAGTCTCTTTAAAAGTGAATTCTAGGGATAGGGTATGTTACATAAAATAATTTTAAAATTTAACACAGAATCCATTTTTTTTATTTAACAATTCGAACTTACCCATGCATACCCCACTAGAGCGACAACTGTAAGTGCTTATATATCAGGATCAAGATCTAATTTGACGATAGTCCAGAAAAATGTTGTTTTGCGATTAAGATTTATAATTATACAGCGTGTCCCAGGATTGATGTTACGGAAAGGGCACTTTATCTGCAATGAAGTTGGCAAATAATGGATTTTATTAAAGTAGGTCTATCATTCAGAAAATTTGCATAACGCCATAATTTTTTCTGAACAACTTTTCTTAGTAACATTTTAGCATACTGTGGACGAAAAAGGAACTTTACCTGAAACGAAAATAGGTTTTGCTCAACTGTTAAGGCATACTTGATTTCAAGAAATCGAAAGTAAACTAAAAATAAGTTTCAAACTAAGCAGGGCATAAGATGGAGATCTACAAAGATGAGCCCTTATGTAGACTTTGCAATGAGGAAGAGGAAACAGCCCCTCATATTATTTTCGAATGTGCAGTGTTAGCTCAACGCAGATTCGCTACGCGAAGCACAATTGAACTACCAATGGAGAAAGATTTACTACATAGGCTCTTAAACCTGATTGCGGGAACTAACCTGTTCGAGTAAAACAAAACCGAAGCAGGAATAATACAATAAGCTACTAAGCTTCAGTGTTAGGGATGTAAAGACCAGCCCTGCTTTGGTAGAAAAATCAATCAATCAATCAAGCAAGGCTTAATTCCAGAAGGTCAAATTAGGATTCCAAAATTTTTAGTTCCTCACACCTCTTGTAACAACAATCCTGGGACACGTTGTATACCCCCTAGCATTACGCCTTTTGAATAACTGACAGTTTAAGTACAAATTAGAATTAATATTATACAAACATTCTTTTTACAGCTTAAAAGATTTTTTCAATTGTGAGATGTTATTGGAATAGCTCTCCATTGTTTTATTATATTTTTATTTTTTGTTTTGTGGTGTACATGTATTATCTTTTTGTATATATTTGACGTGTTTTATACTATTAAGTATCATAGAAACGAATAAAGAACTAAACTAAACTAAACTAATTTGAGATAAAAATAGTAGTTCCATTTAAAATAGGGACGATGATGGCTACTCCGGTATAAGAGAGAGATACTGGCAGTTGAAAATATTTTGACTGAGCTAGCTTTAAAGGATAACTTCTGCACGTAAATTTTCAAATTTCTATTTTACTCTCTTCCCCACATACTTTTAACCGACGCTCATAGTGACATACCCTGTATAGAGTATTCCGAAACTCTGACACAAAGCTGGTGTTATTATTTCAGTGAAATAAACATGTTTCATCAAAATTATTGAAAAAATTATCTCTACAAGGTTGAGTTCAGATTTTGCTAGTATTAAATTTAAAACCTTAAGAACCTTCATTAGGTTTACGACGTCTCAATAAAAAACTGAACTTTGGAAAAAAGAAATTATGCGCCGTCTAGTTTACCTTGTTTATTTTTTACTAAATAATAAGCTCCCTAGAAAACTAATTTCAAGAAATTACGTTACTTCAGAAGTAAAAATCGCCTGAAGTTTTTCAATTATCTTTACAATGCCATCATATTTCGCTCCGTGTGAAAGTAAGCATAGTCTAACGAGCGAAATATCTTCAAGCATGTTCCTTTGTCAAAAGCAAAGTAATTTCATTAGATTTTCAAGTTGTAAATTAAATCGTCGCGAATTAAGACAATCGCTAGAATTAATTAATTAATTAATTAATTCTTAATGCTCTCATCGTTTATTGCCCATTATCAATTAAAATTAGCTTCCTGGTAAATTAAATAATCTTTAATGAAAATAATTTCGTGGAATGAGACGATTAAAGTGGTGTAGTACGAAAATGGAAACGAAAACAAGGCGGCAATTTTGAAAAGACAGGCCACGTTTGATGTCGGTACGACAAACAACTTTGAAGCACCAACAATCGCTTTGTTTGAAAGCATGTTGGGTTGGGACCGGGACATACTCAAGTTACTGACGGCATCGCGCGACATAAAGCCGGCAGTAAATATTTACAGATATGTGTTACATTTCTATGGTTGTTGGTGCTGTTTGTTTAGTGTCGAGCGGAATTGTCGAGTTTCCAATATTTCCCTTATAAAGGAGCTAAAATCACTTTGTAACTCGATGCAGAAGACCTACAAAGTTTGGAATCGTTACAAAATATTTCAGTTTAATAAAAGTGATATTGGAATCCGGAATCGTAGCGGTGATTGTTATAACTTTTGTGAACAGCATCTTTCGATCTTACTGCACCGTTCATAAAGTTGGAAATATAACAGGTTCTGTAAATATAATGTTGCACTCACGACTTTGAGTGCCCGTGCTTTAATCAGATATCTAACGCTTAAAAATTGAAAACCGGAAAATACAAAATGAATATTCACGATATTGATCATGTATTATATATACTGGCCGCCATAAATAAATGAACACCCACTATACTTTGATAAATTTTGATGAAATTTTCAGGAAAGTCGTATTTACATCATACTAAGAAACGATAAAAATTTCGACATCATACAATTACAACAATTTGTATTAACACTAATAATCAAGTTGACAATCGACAACTACTAAAAATTGTTATTTATGACATTGCGTCCTGCAAATTTTCATCAATTAACAGAATTTGAACGCGGAAGAATAATCGGCCTACGAAAAGCCGGATTATCCATTCGTGTTGTTGCTGATCGTGTAGGACGTAGTGTTGCTACAATCCTACAATTGCTATATGTTGGCGAAGATGGACAGAAAACAATGAAGAACGACCACGTCCGCGGCCTGGGCGTCCGAGGTGCACCACTGTTCGTGAAGACCGTGCTCTTTGGGACCGTTTTTCGTCATCCAGAGAAATTGGTGATAGATGGAGAGGTTTAATTAACCAACAAATCTCTGTACGTTTATATCGTTTGGGCTTAAATCGTATAGACCATTGCTTTGTTTACCTCTAACTCCTATCCATAGAGGTTCGCGATTAGAGTGGTGTAACGAAAGGTTACATTGGAATGACGAATGGAATCGCGTCGTATTTTCTGATGAATCTCGATTTTATTTATGGGCTCACGATGGTCGCAAAATGGTTGGAAGACTTCGTGGAGAAAGACGACATCTACAGTTTTCTATACAACGGCATACGGCTCTTACTCAAGGTGTGATGGTGTGGGATGCTATCTGCCATGGAAGTAAAAGTCCTCTAGTGGTTATTCCGGAAACATTAAATGCAATTCGTTACATCAATAACGCGTTAGAAGCAGTGTTACTGTCATTTTTTCAAGAACTGCAAAATCTCAGCGTGCCCACATACTGCTAGGATTACTGTGGAGTTTTTAAATAATGCTAATGTTGATACGCTTCCATAGCGTTTTGGTTCGCCGGATCTATCACCAATTGAACACGTGTGGGATATGATAGGACGGTACTTTACAACCACCTGCAAACAGTGTAGATGTTCTCCAAAAGTGGATTTTAGAATCTTGGGAGAGTATACCGCAGGCTAGTATCGATTCGCTAATTTCAAGTATGCCCAATCGAGTAGCTGAATGTGAAAGAAGCAGAGGAGGGTCTACGCATTGTTAGTGTTAATACAAATTGTTGTAATTGTATGATGTTGAGATTTTCATCGTTTCTTAGCACTAAATAAACGCAACTTTTCTGAAAGTTTTATCAAAATTTATCAAAGTATACTGGGTGTTCATTTATTTATGACGGCCAGTATATATGTATAGCTATAATGGTTGTAAAAATAATTTCTTATATTCGAAATTCTGTTTATTGTATCAACCTTGAAATTCACGAATAACATCAAGTAATAATTTTCTCGTGATCCTTTTACATTTACAAGATTAATTTCAAATTACAATTACTTCTTAAAATTGAGGTATGTCTTGTAATCTTATAATCGGAATTTTAGTAGTGAAGCAGTCTGGATTGTCTCACCGTCCTTTCGATCATCTGTTATCGATAGCATTCATTAATTTAATTTTCGACCAATAATAATTTACGATATAGTTTCTATTTTAAAAATGTTTAATAATAATAATTCATGCCTTTACATTCCGCAACAGCTTTCGTCAATTATGGGGGGTATCGGCCAGCCATGAGTTATTACGAGGGGTATTTTTTAAATAAGGTCCGTTTTTTAATAAGAAAAATACTGTAAATATCATTAAAATATATTTTCTCCCATATTCTACATACTTTTATCTACTTTTCTACATGATTTCCATTTTTGTTCAAACATTTGTCATACCGATCACCAAGTTTTTTAATTCCAACGTCAAAGAAATCTGTCACCAAGGAACTCCTTTAAGTACCGAAACAAGTGAAAATCACTGGTTACAAGGTCTGGACTGTTAAGTGGATGATCCAATTGTTCCGACCCAAAAGACTTGATTAGACCTCGTGTTTGCGCAAAAACATGCGGCCTTACTTTGTCATAGAGCATCACACCGGAAGACAGTAGGCCACGCCGGTTGTTTTGTATGGCACGCTGGGGTTTTTTCAAGGTCACACAATACGCATCAGAATTGATTGTTGTGCCTCTCGGTATAAAATCCGCTAACAAAATCCCTTTCCTGTCCCAAAAGACAGTAGCCTTTCTTTCGTGCTGAAATTGTCTGTTTGGCTTTCACATTGGTTGGCGAAGATGCGTGTCGCCATTCCATTGACTGTTGCTTGAACTCAGGAGTCATGTGAAACACCTGCAACGATTGTATTGTATTGTACGTAGTCAAAATAAATAAATAAAGTTTGGGACTGTTTGCCAGTCAGCGGGTTTTTATGAAGTAGCTATAAGACCACTGGTGTAACTGCATTTATACCAATTTAATCTTAAATTAAGAGCAATAAAAACAAAGCATGATAATAACTAAAATCGTTATAATAATAAACGAAAATTTTCGTCCCGAACTTGATCAAAACGATAACTATAAGCGGATGATAACATTAACCGCGACCAAATGATATTGGAGTTTCTTCAGATATTTGTTGCCTCCTTTAGAAATAATTCTGCTTGATTAGGTAGAAAGTAACCCCTGGTAATCATTGGACATAATTATGAAAAACAAACTAGCACATGAAGAATATCTATTCTTCATCATCATAATTCCCCAAAATTTATATCAATGATTTCCATTCTAATTTAGGTTCATATTCTTTTTCATTTTTTCTTCGAAAAAATAAGCAAGTTATCATTGCCTCAACATAACATGCCCCGCAGAATAAATAAATAAAGATTTGCCTTCTGTTTAGCAGTTGTTTAAGTTATATACTGCATATAAGGTTTGCAAACACCACAAATCATTATCACAGATGCTATTTTTAATTATTTTGATATTCCTCGGTTTACATTCAAGATAAAGAGGTAAATTTCAGATTCCAAACGTTGCCACAATTTCCGTTGATACTTTTGCCGCATTTATTTGTTGCTTCTGTATATACGTAGTAGGCGCCATAAATTCTCGGCCTGATATAGATAAAATAAACTTGGTAAGATATAACAATTTTTATTTGTCAATATAATCTGGCCTAATTTCAATATATTTATTATAACTATCAATTAATAATAAGTTTTTCCCTCAAAATGTCTTTCTGGGACGAGATCCATCGGGTCGCCGCCATTCCATCGATTCCTTTTTGGATAGAGGATCATAATACAGAGCCATTGTTTCATCTCCTGTGACAATGGACTCCAAAATCGGTTTCAGGTCGTCTCCACACATATTTAAAAACGAACGCACACATTCGATCCGACGTTCACGTTGGAGAGCAGAAAGAAGATGCGGTACCCATCTTGCACTAATTTTATTCATACCCAAATGGTTATAGACAATTCGGCGAATACTTGTTTCAGAAATGTTAGACATCCTTCGCTTCCAAACGGCGATCTGCTATTACCATTTCTTTAATAATTGAAATGTTTTGAGGCGTTATCAGTTCAATTGGCGGCCCGGGGCCGCTCATCCTCTTCAAAGGATTCTTGCCCCAAACGAAAACATTTTGCTCATTTTTTTTACAGTGCAATATGAAGGAATAAATCACTATGAACGCCGGCTAAACGTTGTTTAATGTGATTGGGTGTATGCCCTTCTTTTGTTAAAAATTTAATGACCGCGCGGTACTCAATTTTCGTTAGCTGAGACATTTTCATGCACTAGTCACGTTCTTTGGCTCGCTACTAAAAACTACTATTTTTCGAGCCGTAGTATGTGTAATGTATGCTTCACACATGTGCAACTATGGCGCAACGGAGTTTGAACACGCTCAAGCCTGTATAAGTCTATCAGGTCGAGAATTTATGGCGCCTACCTCGTATAATCCTTAAAAATAAATGTCTTTATTTTCTTATATTATTTAATGGAGTAATTCATTCCACACCTGCTCTATTTCCTTTAATTTCATAACTGTAGGCGATAATTGCAATGAAACTATTTACGTTGCAGTGAATAAAACAACAAAATTATCGGGAAAACGATTACACATTGTGTGAATAATCAACTTTCCCCAGACATAGCACGGTAGTTATGGTACGAAACGAATATAACCATAACGAAAAATAATTGGAAGCCCATATTTCATCATCCGTCATTTACATTTTGAGCGTGTGAGTATATAGTTAGTAAAAGCTGCGTAGCTTCTACTACAGTTTAATAATTAAATTTTGATAGGTAACATGAATTCTTGATATATTCACTTGGCAGTCCAGGCAATCTACAGCTGGAAAATGAAAATCCAAAAAGGAAATAATAGTATTTAAGATAAGGTAAAAGGAATTAAAAAAAAACCAGTCAGTAAATTAAGCTAAAAATTAAATTTCGCATTTACCTAACTAAGACTAAAGGTACTCTTACACAGGGAGTTCCAGAATTTCTATTAAAGCTTCAGATAACACTGTTTTTCTATACTTTCCGAACAAAGAACGTAACTATATAATAAATATCTGATAAGAAATAAAAGCTACATACAGTACCGTTCATGGATGTTTGGGCAAGCTGACAAATTATATTAACTGTTTAGGAAAAAATTTTAAAATTATATGATATACATTTCTGTGAGGAATTATTAAAACTAACCTTTTCTTGAAGCCTTTTACCAATTTCCAGGTAGTATTTGCCTATTATAAGACCGTTATCATAAAATACATAATTATGTTGGAAATCCCCAATAATTACAGTGACAATAAAGCTTTATAATAATCCCTAGGAGGGTTAGCTGATTCACGTGTTACCTGGAAACATTCGTCTACGCTTAAAGTATTATAACATTTGTAAACGCAGTAGTTCTGAAGAGATTGTTATTGTGAAAGTATCTGTGGTTGTGCAAGTGAAAAATAAAATAATTTCGGTTTGACTGCTTAAAATGCCCGTGGAAAGCCTCTAGCTGTTTCAAAACGATCTGCTATTATTACCTTGCATCAGGAAGGGTACGCAGAAAGGCGGATTGCGGATAAATTAAAAATAAAAAAATCGACAGTACGTGATACTATAGTTCCTGCAGCAAGAAGAAAATGAAAGAACCCTAAAAATTATGGGATGGCCGCCACAGTCCCCCGATCTGAACCCGATAGAGTTGTTATGGGAAGAATTAGACCGATGTGTTAGGAAAAAGTGTTCAAAATCGAAGGAACATTTGTGGACCATTCTCTAGGAGGTATGGACAAGCTTGCCCAATGAAACATTAGCAAAATTAGTGAATCGGATGCCGAGAATAGTAGCAACAGTCCTAAAGTCGAAAGGTGGATTTTTCGATGAAAATCGGATTTAAATTATTTGTATTACATTAACTTTTTCTTTTTAATAAATTTGTGTTTTAAAATATGTAAAATCATGTAAGTAAGTATTAAATACATGGCTATTTAATATTTCTCTTATTTTTTTTGACTACCGTAAATTTTTTTGCTTGCCCGAACTTCCATGAACGGTAGTGTATACAAAATGATTAACTTCCCACTAAATGAGACGATATTTTGGAAGAACTGTCTGAAGCAAAAAGTATTTAAAAAATTAATAGTTATTTATGTCACAAGAGACGCAAGTGCAAAAGCACTTACGGTGCGAGTGTCATATTGTATTCTTCTTGCTACATACATACCGGCCCAAAATTTCGAATTGTGAAAGTGTCAAGTCAGTTTTTGTTATGTATTGATACCTAGATTATCTATATTAATTCTATCACGTTCCAATATTCCAGTACGTTCTACGTAAAGAGCATAAAAATCTAGGACAAGCGAGGTTACCCATTTTAAACCTGTCTTTTTGTAAACTATGAAAAAATATGCCAAATTGTCTGTCAGTGTCGTAAATAGACAAGTCATTGTCACAAGATTGAAAAAACGTCAAAATGAGATCATAAAGGTGCGTTCACATAGGGTAGCGTGAAATTATCGTTAAGATTAGCGGGAAATTATTTGCAATATTCTGCGGTAATTCTCAAAATAATTGCGGGGGATAATGACAACTGACATCGCGGTTTACTTTGTCGTATCATAACCTTAATTTATCTGTTAATTTTGTCTTTTGTAATGAATGGACACAGAAACGTTATATACTGTTATATTAATAGTTTCTACAATAACCATGACGAACAAATTTAAAAAACAAATGTAAAAAGAGAGCAGGTTGGCGGGTACGTCCCATCAACACTCAAAAGAAACAAGTGGACTATTTAAATTTGATTCAGGAAATCTTAAATCATGATTCCGATTCCTTTTTCTTATATGCAGGAATGAATGTTGATTTATTTGAAAATTTATTGAAAATAGTAGAAGCAAATCAAAGGTCTGTTAAATATTTCGAAAAACATTTGAAGCGCCGTGGACTGTACTATAGCCTATCTACTACTTACCAACAAGAGGCAGCCTTCTAATTGTATAGGTCCAATAAAAGGCATGCACATTCATATAAAACAACCTAATAGTTCTGGCTCTTTATATTACAATTATAAGAAAACTTAGAATTTTATTTGCTGGGATGCAAATTATAAATCTGTATGTGTGGATACAGCTGCCTATGAATCTTCAAGTGATGGACGAATGAATAATAAAAAAAAATCAAAGAAAATTAAACCAAGCTACATAAATGATAACGATATAAAGAAAGCATTTTAAGTATGATTTTTGTTTTATAGCAAATTATCATAGAAAGGAATAGAAATGAAATAAATGCAATACAGTTTATTTAAATTTTGTTTTATTCATTCATAAAAGAATAAATGGAAGTTGCAATAGAAACGACGTTTATCAAAAAAGAATAACACTATGTACATACGTAATTAGAAAGTCAAATCAAGGAGATATCAAAGAATTATAACATTTTGTTCTTTCTTAAATTATATTGTTAGCAAATATTTCTATAGACTCGCCCCTATAACGTTCCTTATAAATTTAATTCTTACCGTTACATCTCCGTATACTTTGATAGTTCCTTAGTAAAATGCATAATACAACCTACATACTAAGGCTATTATCATGTACGAATATGCCTGAAATTATTTTATATCAGATAA
This sequence comes from Dynastes maya, assembly GCA_029619315.2. Classification (NCBI taxonomy): domain Eukaryota; kingdom Metazoa; phylum Arthropoda; class Insecta; order Coleoptera; family Scarabaeidae; genus Dynastes; species Dynastes maya. The sequence continues at coordinate 73,996,628 of JAROYE020000001.1, forward strand.
CCAAATATGTATGCACTTGTTTGGAAAAAAAAGAAAATAATTCTACAAACTATATATTTGAAACAAATCAAAAATTACAAATGTCTTGAAGTGGCAGTCTTCGCATCCTTTTCTTTTGGAATGTTAACACTCTTTTAATAAATTTTAATTGATAGAAAATTCTCGAATATCCAGATATCCGAATATCCGGATAAATCGGATTTGTTGCCAGCACTAGAGAAGACAGCGATTGTTTGGATAAGGGTCGCCTCACTTCTATGTCCTAAGATTAAACAGTTCCAGTAGCTATTTTACGTTCGCTGCATTTAATTTACTTCAACTCAAGTTATTCTCTGCTCAAACCATTAATTTACCATACTCTACTACACCTTAAACAGTAGCAACTTGTTGAGGAGCATATGCTTAGCAGCGTGAAACAGTTAATTGATGTGCGAGCCATCAAATGCACTGAAACTGATGCAGGAGATTTTGAAAAGAGGGACATTATGGTCAGGAAATCGTTCAATGTACAACCGTCTAGCTTCTAATGAATTGCCATCAGCAAGTCCATAAATGAAATGCATGTCAGTCATCTCGGCGTTCGTATAGCGACTCATGATAGAGGACTTCACTAACAAAAGTTTAAGTATTAAAAGATGGAAAATACACGTCAATCAGTCTCAACAAATTTGACACATACAAAATGATCAGTCACGAAACGTATTTAAATGAAATCCACGTTTTAACTGATTTACTTTTCTATGTCTGCACTTGCCTATTGTTAGTGGGTAAAACAGCCGTTCCTTGTAATCGGACTGTTGTTAAAAGATAACAACGCGTTTTTACAATTTTGTTATACTCGGTAAGTCCAGTGTTGTGCGCCATATTTTTATTTCGGCTACATTAATAATTTCAAAAATATCAAAATTGGTTTTGTGGAAAATTTTTCTCGCCCTGTATCTTCGAAACAAAGGGGCTTTCCAAAAATCATAAAAGTACAAAATATTCTTAGAATAGTTCATGGAATAACCCCTTGAATTTTTGCCGTATGTTTAATAAACAGCCTGTATACTGAGACACATTTATACAAATGTAGATAGAAATACGCCCACAAAATATGTACACAAACAAGTAAGGAAACCGTATTATAATATATATACATATATACAATATTAAGGTATATGCATATTTTTTAATTTCAATTATTTCTCTTGATTTTAGCGGCTATTAATAATATATATTAAGTTAATTAAAATGCACCATAACGTTTCGACAAAATTTTTATTGTCTTCTTCAGAAAATTCTTTTTAATTATTATTTTGGATATATTTATACATTATTTTAATAATTAAAAAGAATTTTCTGAAGAAGACAGTGATAATGTTGTCGAAACGTTATGGTGCATTTTAATTAACTTAACATACCTATATTACTAATATATAGTAATACCTTTGCATATTTTTTATATATTACAAGAGGGAACCCTCACATTTTTTTATATTTTTTTATGTAATAATAAGAGGACTGTTTTAATAAATTTACTTTTATACATACGTACTGTTTCATTTCGAGAGGTACTGAGCTATCGAACAAATAAGCACATATTTTATACACCTAAGCAAAGTAATTGGTCCTCCCTCCCGAAAGGCGAATAACAACGGTGAAAAAGGGATTGTACTCGGAACGACGCTGATGACGCCGGGTAGGCAGAAACATGTTCGTTGGCTAACACTCTCTTCTCACATTGTTTTTGCCGGGAGTGATTCGACCAATGCCATTACTTTTAGCATTAATTTTGAAATTCGTGGAAGTTAACATTTAACTGTAGGCGTGTTCGTTGAATCGAACTCCAATTGTATACTTAGCGAACAGATTTATAAATGCTAATTAGCTATATTTCATTGTTTCCAAGAGTCCAAGAATAATTCCTGAAAACCTGTACATATGTACATAAACCGCGGTATTGAATAAAAACAGATAACTGGCTTTGTTATTATATGTGCGTTGCCTTGTGTAGTCTTGATTTCTCCCGATGATATGCATTTACTATAGAAATATGTAAATAAAAGATATTGTCTCGTAGTACTTATTGTAATTCATGGAAATGTATATTATGCTAATGTACAGAAGGTTCCTATTCATAGAAATTATGTTCAATCTCAGAAATTAAATCATAGCAATTTGCATTTTATACATCAGGTAAACGTGTACGAATGCAAATCATGTACCGATTTAAATATCATATGGAGTGAAATAGGTGAACGACGCTTCTTGAACCAGCATGAATTCTTTTTAATAAGCTCGGTTATATCGTGAAATTTATGTGTTTCCGAGCGGATACTGCTTTTTATGACGACATTCCGACGACAGACCAATGTTCCTCCAGTACCCTTTACCTTTTTGGAATCCGTAACGTTTCTTTTTATGGATGGACGCATCAAAGACTTGTTTTCCTTTATACGAAGTAGGGAAATTATTACAATATTTTATTTTATCTCGTATATCGTATATAATTTACATTGACTTTGAAATGCTATTTATGTTTGTCGGTAGCATGTTTTTAGAAGTAAATAGGCTTTCCATGGATTAAAATAAATATCAAACTATTGCAAAAATTAGAGAGAAATGATTTACCGCGCATTAATATTTTTCAAAATATTAAGAACTTCACAATTACTCTGTATAATCCTGTGGTGTCGTGTGATAAGCGGACACAGTTGCAATCAAATGCAACTACGAGAAGTTGTCCCAAGTAAAACATAAGATTGGCAGTAGGTCGTTTATATATTGGCTAAATATAGTTACATTGAAAAAGGAGGACGTAATAAAGGCACGTAGGCGCGTCAACTGCTGACAAAAACTTAAAACACTATAGGCATAACTTATATGGTAGTTAAACCAACTACTAAACAATGGAAAGATAAGAAATCTCAAGACTGGTAGAAGAGTACTCCAGGTCAGAGACAGGCCAAACAATTTCTAATTGGACACAGGCCTAAATTTATAGCAGCCCTATTAAACAGGGACAGAAAGTCCCTGAATAATAGACCTGTTAATTGTAAGCTCAAGAAATACATGAGCAACCTAGGCCTGACAGAGGAAGCAGCATGTAGATTCTGCCAGGCGGAAGAAGAGACTGCCGTCCAGGTGCTGTGTGATTGTACAGCACTGACAGGAATACGGCTCTCAGAGATGGGTGCGGAATATCGAAAAGCCGAAAGCCACGTAGAGGGATCACTCACAAGGCTGCTAGGTCTGGTGAAAAAGGCAAAGCTGGCGTAATTGATTTAATAACAGAGGAACCACAATAGATTTGAAAAGGTCGCAGTGGGATAGGTCAAGAATCACCTCGAATACAAATCTACTCTAATCTAAAGCACAATATTTCCAAATATTGTAATCGTAGTATGCAATGAATCTCTAGTGCGGTATCCCTTTTACCTTAACTAGAGGAGAAGGACTGGAGTGGATCAGAGGAAACTCGCTAAGTTTTTATGGTTTAAGCAAGATCGTGTTTATTCACCTAGAAACTTTGATCATTCGTTGATTCGGTTTAACATCTTTACAATTCAGAAGAATAAAGCACGGGTGACCGACTCTTAATAAAAGTAATTTTAGTTGGGATTATTTTTTATAAATTCATTTCAATTTCTCAAGGGTTACAACTAAAATAAAACCATATTTTTTTTGGTTTGTGTTTATACTTTAGTTTTTATAGATTCTTTTTATACTTCGAATATTGAGACGGTGTGCACTACCAGAAAGGTTTGTATTTTTTACATTTATTCAACTTTTATTAAAAATCAGTATATTTTATGAAAAATACGAGAGTGTATCAAGTGTTAACGAGACTAATTTTTTTGGAAATTCTTGAGTGGTCTTTGAGGAGTTGATTTTCAAGTAGCCTGGACGCTTAGTAAGAGGGTAGACACGACCTTCATTCCCGCAGGTCCTTTTAGTTTTAAAGAAATCATGAGGAATAAAGAGGTGCCTCTCTTCGCGAAGCAACGGATTATTATCATGCTTCTGGGCAAGAATCTAACCGAAATTTTGCGGAGATTACAGGCACAGTTCGGGCGCAACACACTATCAAAAACCCGTGTCTTTAAACCGAACAAATATTTTTCTGAAGAGCGTGAGAAGCAGAACCACGAGGGTTTTTTTTTTATTTATGAGGTACTTTTCACGTCGATTTTCTCCGCGATCGGCGCCTTCTGGATTCCGCAAAATTGTCATTTCAAAGGAAAAGAAAGACGCAATCTGTCAGAAATGTCATTCTTCTCCATGATAACACTAGGCTTCATTCAGCAATCTCTACGAGGCAAAAATTAGACAGATTAGCCTGGGAAAGTTATTTTTCTCGGTTTGACTGTTTCCCAAAACCTAAACTGGAAGAAGCATGTAACAGAGTATCGCAATGTGGGGACATTCTCGGAACATCCATGATGTACTAGTATGATGTACTAGTACCTACAACAACACCATTTCAAGAAACACAAAATACTCACCCTTCCCTGTATCCCTAACAAACAAAATAACATTCTATACGGAGAGCTACAGAACTACAACACAGGGATCGCACGGAATCTGGTCTTGCTGTACCACAGGGTCAACAAAGCGCAAATTACTATGGAGCAAAGCTTTACAATAAGATTGCACCAGATTTAGGAGCGATTAATGAAAGCCATTTTAAAACACTTGTGTTAATGGAGCTGGTGTTTGCTGGAGACTTGTTGGTGGAAATTTCAATTCTATCGTTTATCGCAACATTTTAAATGATGTTATGTTGCCGTCGGTTCAGGAAATATACGGCGACAATAACTTCATTTTTCAACAGGATCCACACGGCAATTGAAAATTTACCGTAGTCATCTAATAGCCCTGACTTAAACCCAATAGAAAATGTTTGGGGTTGGATGGTCAAAAAAATGTCAAAAAAATTTTCGACCATGGAATAGGGAGGAATTGTGAGAAGCCATTGAAAATACTTGGGGAGATCTTCATTTGAATGACTTTTTTTCAAAATTTAATTGGACGTATGCCCAGAAGACTGCGCAAAGTTTTGGAAAAGGATGGGGCCAGGATTAATTATTAGTTTATTCCTTATTTCTTATCAGACTTCTCACTGGCTATATTTAACTTTCTTGTTGTTGTCATATTTTGTTATTACAGACTTTTACAATGATTTAGTAATTGATTCATTTTGTATGCCTGATTATCTGCAACCAGCAAACTACAAAAATTAGAAATGAAATGCCAGTTACACATAAATTAAAAATTGCAAAATCGACCTTCAGCCCTTGTAGGCTTTTTCTCTGAACAGAAGTGTACATACAGACCTTCCATACGTTGACGCGTTTTTTTTTATAATTAAACATAGGGGCATTTAGCATGGCGAATACCTACTGGGATTATTATAGAAAATAGAACACAAATACGTCAATTACACGACAATTACATCAATTAACACACAGTTACAACAACGCTTTAAACACTAACTTACAGATACCTGCGAATTCATTTAATCGATTTGATTAAGTCTGTTAGCGATTAATCAAATTCTTATTTCTAATATGAGCATTAAAAAAAATGATTAAATAGGATAATGGATTTATCCTATTTAACTATTATTTTCTTCATTTACATCTCACCGCTTACGAACCACCATCTCACATAACCTAAACTAGGACTACGATTGCGATTTCACTGCGTTCACGCAACGGAAATTGCCGACGATGCGCGTTGCGCACGATTCTAACATACATTTGTTTGACTCAATAAAATGATGTCAAATAAAAACGTTTGTACATTCAAACAAATTCAGTCTGTTCTTAATAGATGTGCTTGTTACGTGATAATCCCGCGAAAAATTTGAATTTCGTAGAGAGGGGATGACGGGTGGGGAGTGTAACAAATGAAACAAATTCTTGAGACATACAAGTACTGTTGTTGTTATAGCGGTTAAGACCCAATAAATAACTTAGAGTTGTGTATTCTTTCTATTATTTAAAGAACATAACTGCCAGTGCTTTCACTCAAATAAATCTTTGTTGAATTAATTCAATAATTTCAGAAATATATAATTGCTTGATTCAAAAACATTTTTTCTCTGTGTAGGTGTAATACAAAGACTAAGTTCTCATTTAAGATCAGAAAGAAAATCAAATTTAAAATCTCGGAATTATTGATAGATATAAAACGAAAACAATTTCTAATTAAGAGCTCGAATTTGATCAATTTTAAATTGATCAAATAAAATCGGCTTAATATCGTTCGAAAATCAGTAGGCTTTAAAAATGTTCGAAACAATGGCAAAAATCAAAGCTCGCTGCTATGTAACGGACTATTTTGAAAATTAGCATGAAACTAATGTAGGCATGTTGAGGTTTCCAGTACCTGTTGTCAAATTTGTAAGCATAAATCGCATCCACTGGTGCGGCCAACAAATTAGATCAAAGTAAATGTCGCGCCCTGTCGGGATAGATAGATAGACCTCCTTTCTAAAGTTTATGCAAATGAATTGGAATAAAGAAGGAGGTCGATAGTTAGCGCGGTAATTTAAAGTTCCAGGCACGTACTTCACCTCAGTCCAACGTTATCTATTATATTATTATGCAGGCCTGTCTAGCAATCAAATTTTAGCGCAAAGGATGTCGTCTCTCGCATAATTGTTGCACTATATTTTACGCCAAAGAGTATAAATTACGGTTTTATTATAATCTTTCACTTTTTATATACAGCTTGATTCAAAATAAAGGCGCACCATTATTATTAATTATATAAAATAGTTCAAATTTATGAAGTAATAATGCTTTTCACGCTGATTAATACGAAATTAACCCTTTCACGCATGAATTTACAAAGATGATAAATTATGAAAGTACATTTGAAAATGATGTAGATAACTTTATTAAAAGTTAAAACAAACTACGAGGTAGGCGCCATAAATTCTCGGCCTAATGTAGAAAAAATAAACTTGGTAAAATATAACAATTTTGATTTTTCAATATAATCCCCCCTAACTTCAATACATTTATTACAACGATCAATTAATAATTCTATACCCTTGTAAAAATAATCTAAAGTTTTTGCTTCAAAATGTATTACAGCTGCTTGCAACTTACTATCGTCCTTAAAGCGACGTCCCCTAAGGTCTTTCTTTAAATGAGAAAATAAATAATAATCACTTCAATCAATTATTGAAAGTCGCATTCGCGGATGGCAGCTTCAGTATGGACGGGTGCATTGTCGTGCAATAATCGAACACCTTTTGTCAATTTTCCTCGATGTTTTGCACGAATATTGTCCCTCAATTTATACAATAAAGTCGCATAATATGTCCTGTTGACAGTTGTATTGCGCTCTTTAAAGTTAATGAGTAAAATACCCTCACAATCCCAACGATTTTCGCCTTTCTGGGACGAGGTTCATCGAGTCGCCGCCTTTCCATCGATTCCTTTTTGGATAGAGGATCATAATACAGAACCACTGTTTCATTTCCTGTGGCAATGGACTCCAAAATCGGTTTCGGGTCGCCTCCGCACATGTGTTTTTAAACATGTGCGCGCACGTTCGACTCGACGTCCACGTTGGAGGACAGAAAGAAGATGTGGTACCCATCTTACACTAATCTTAAATACAAGTATTACATTTTTTCAAAATAAATTTAAAAATACTTTGGTACACTTCAGAGGACGTCATGTATGTATGACACTTTAATTTTTAATATAATCTGTTACAGCATACGCTAGGCATGGAAGGGTTGACAGAGAGAAACAACTTTTAAGAAAATTCCAAGTTTATTTTTTTTAACTGTATATTTTCAACAATTTGTGATATAAAAGTTTTATTATACATTTTAGGGACACATTTTATTAAAGTTTTAAATCAGAAATTAAATTATCTTTCAAAATTCCTCAAAATACACAAGGTGTTCCATTAAAAAAACTACCAACAATCAGATTATTTTTTAACTATGCGTTACCGTTATGATATTATCGTTTTTTTGTTGATTGTATGATAATCGGCATTAAAGTCAACACTTCCTTGCTAATTTATCCTATACTTTGTAATATTTATAATAACGGAAAGAGCGATGATGCGCACTTAATTTGGATCAAGCTGTACAACTACAGAATGATTTTAAACTTGTCAAAGCAAAATATTACGATATACGTAATGTTTGTTAGATTTATGTGCAAACGATGCTGCATTCTGTACAATTAAAGGTTAATAGTGTTAACCCCTATCTATCTGTGGGAATGAGATTATGTGTCATTCGACTTTCATAAAGTGAAATAGGCTCCGACTATTTAAGAACTTGCTTATTTTATGTTGTATGCATTTATGTATTTTAAGCATACCAAAGGAACATTTTATATTTCTATCAATTGTAATTATACAAGGTGATTAAAATTAAGGGGTTACCTACTAGGTATTGCCATCTCGTATAATTTTCTTTGTTACTAGACATATTATACATAATATACCTCAATTAGTTTAGGTACAGTTTTTCTAATAGCAACAATGAATTATAGTAAGACATGAGACACACGAGGTAGGTGCCATAAATTCTCCGCCTAGGAGGCTTATACAGGTTTTAGCACGTTCAAACTCCGTTGTGTCATAGTTGCACATGTCCGAGGCCTATACTATATACAGTAAGAGCGAGCGTACTAGTCTCACCCGATTTTACCCGAACTCAGCGCATCTAAACGTGTACTGTACAAGCAAAATGACTGCTTGTTAAAATTACGAGAAGGCAAATTCAGCACTTTGTTCACAAGAATGCCGATTACGCAAGGTGATTATTGCATGCTCGCTAGTACGGTATATTATTAATCTACAACCCCTTCTTACTAATCAGCAACCGCATTTGAAAATAATCATTCTTATGTTATTATTAGAGTTTGTTACAAAGATGGTACCGGCAGTGGCGCACCGCTTAAAAGTAGGTATGTAATATACAATATTAGTGAAAAATAATATTGTTATCTTTTCCTGTCGTCTTGATGTCCACTGTGGCAATTGGCAACCGCCCTGGTAAGCTGCGTAGATTTGCAACATCAGCAACGCTTCCATTGTCGATTCATTCAGCCGTCGACGGTGTTGTGAATGCGTTGTCGAATACTTCGAAAATGATCGTTCGACATCCAGTGAAGTAAGATTTGCAAATGCCAGATATTCCTTTTCCTCATCTAGGCACTTTTGATTTTCAGTTATAGACCGAACCTTTTGTAAATCGGGATTTTTCGTTAAAATTGCACCAAATTTTTGAGCAACATCGACTCCTATAGTGTTCGTCAAGTTTTCTAGAGCGGCTTGTAAATTGTTTATGCAATTTAATGCGTCTCGTGCAGATAAGTGGCTGTTTTCTAATTGCTCAATAGCTTGTGCAACTTCAGAATAGTTCACGGAAATTTCTTCTATTTGTTGTTGAAGTCCTAATTGGAAAAATGTTGCTGACTATCTCGAACTGCTGCAGAATCATTTGAATCAAGTTTCAAGATGGCATTTTTCACTTGTGAAAAATATTTCTTATAGTAAGATACTGCCTGGAGCCATGTTCCCCATCGCGTCATTACAGGCTGAGGTGGTGGTAGTAATTTCGGACATAGTTGTCTGAATACACGGATGTGTTTGGGAGATTTGATGAACACTTTTTTGGTAGATGCTATTAACTTATCCACCATCGGATACTTCTTTCGAATGGTTTCTGCTACGAGGTGACATGTGTATGAGGCATGTTATCTGAAGAAGAGTCGGCAAGCATATTTTCAACATCCTACCAACTCTCAGCATTGTTGCGGCTCCGTCAGTAACGAACAATGTGATTTGAGTTCCTGTGATACAAAATTCTCTCAACGAATCTTTTATTATCTTGACAACGGTTTCAGGATTAGTTTTCTGAATCCTTTTACTGGATAACAACAATGAAGCTGGTGGACCATCACGTTTTAAAGGACGCGCTACAACATGAATGACGCTGTGTTTCTGAGCATCAGTTGTTTCATCCACACATAGGCAGATTTTCTTATTTCTCAACTCGTCTTTTATACATTCCTTTACTGTACCTTGCACATGTGGCAAATTGTATCGTAATTGCATAGATGTTGGTAGCTTCCATGAGGGAACGTACGTATCCCAAAAAAGACGAATGTGTTCATTAGATACTAGATGTTGTGGGATGTTGCACACACTTAACATAAGAATTAAATCATATAAAAATTGCCAGTATGGAATACTGTTTCTTAAATTCAATACATAACGTTCACTTTTACAATGTTTTCTACATTAAAACCTATCGCGACTTAGCAATCCGCTATTGCATATTGTGCAATAAGTGTGCGGACTTCTATATTCTAATCCAGGGAAATGCCTGAGATATGTATTCACATTCGAAGGGAACGTTACACCTTTTGGGCGTCCCATCTCCGCGTACTTATTTGGCGTGCAGTGTGCAACGTACTGTCGCTTTAAACTCTCTGGCGGTACTATCGAGATCGACTACGAGTTGAAAATTACCCCTACCCACGCCGCTACCGCTACGCTACTGCCATCCGGTACCACCTTTTTAACAAACTCTAGTTATTATGTTAATACTAAATACGATAAAATGACATTTGTGTGTACTGTGTTGAATGTTATTTGCTTGTCAAAATTAGGTAAACGCAAATTCAATTCTGCAACTTAATTGTTAGATACATCGCATCGGCTACTAACGTAGCAAGCCTCGACTTCGCTCCCGCATTTCCGAAAAATGCCGATTACGCTAGGTGAGCATAGCACGCTCGCTCGTACGGTATATTGCATTACGGCTCGAAGAGTAGTAGTTTTTAGTAGCCGGCCAGACAACGTGACTAGTGCATGAAGATGTCTCAGGTAACGAAAATTGAGTAAAGAGAAAATTGAGTGAACTTTCGGCCAAGTGAACTGATAACGCCCCAAAACCTTTCAATAATTGAAGAAATGGTATTAGCAGATCGCCATTTGAAAGAGAAGGAATAGTATGGAATTGGGTATGCATAAGATTAGTGCAAGATGGGTACCGCATCTTCTTTCTACCCTCCAACGTGAACGTAGGATAGAATATGCGCGCTCGTTTTTAAACATGTGCGGAGATCAGAAACCGATTTTGGAATCCATTGTCACAGGAGAAGAAACAATAGTTCTGTATTATGATCCTTTATCCAAAAACGAATCGATGGAATGGCGGCGACCCGATGAACCTCATCCCAGAAAGGCGAAAGTCGTTCAATCAACGAAAAAGGTAGTGGCCACAATATTCTGGGATTGCGAGGGTATTTTATTTATTGACTTTAAAGAACGCAATACAACTGTCAACAACACATGTTATGCATCTTTGTTGCATGAATTGAAGGACAATATTCGTGCGAAACGTCGAGGAAAATTGATAAAACGTGTTCGATTATTGCACGGCAATACACCCGTTCATACTTCCGCCATTTCACAAGCTGCCATCCGCTAGTGCGACTTTCAGGAATTGGAACATCCACAGTATAGTCCAGATATGGCTCCAAGTGATTATTATTTATTTTCTCATTTAAAGAAAAACCTTAGAGGACGACATTTTAAGGACGACAGTGAGTTGCAAGCAGCTGTAATACAACATTTTGAGGGAAAAACTTTACAAGTGTATTATGTATATTAAAAAACAAAAATTGTTATACTTTACCAAGTTTATTTTTTCTATATCAGGCCGAGAATTTATGACGTCTACCTCGTAGTAACAATTAAAAATAATTGGACATAGTTACTAAGTAAATTACCTTGTAGAAAGAGAACAATGCGATCCTCTACATAGAAATAAGACAAAAATTTCCGTCAATAACTGATAACTCTAGAAATGCTCAGTTGTATCTGATGTGGAACAAAATTCGTGCCAATACTAAGAATAATAGAACATTTCGTTGCACACTATAAAATTTTAAAGAATATCTTTCGAGATCGGGAAGCGAAATATTAAACAAGAACTCGGTGAAACTGAAAGAGACGAGTAAATGAAGCGAGAAAATTTACTTTTCGTATGTAGGACACGGAAAAGGCATTAGTGAAAACGACGGGTAGATTCGATAAAAGAGAAAAAAGTTTCGTACCATTTTACATTTGTACTGAATGAGGAAAACTTTGTAGTTAAATAATTTTTATTTCCTAAATGTAGAATCTCGAAGTTATATTTCATGCCGGCCTTTCAGAGAATATTAGCATAACAACACACAGATCGCAAGAAAGGTATACTTTCTGAGATTATTTTAAAACATTTTAGATATTGCATTTAAAGTCAGAAGTAGTTAAATGAATACACCCAGGTTTCGCAAAATACGTTTTATTATTTGTTTTGTTTAATCTGTTTAATGGATGGAATACAAATCAATGTTTTATGCTAGTTAAGAATTTTTCTAAATTGTTCATAAGGTGGAATTTTGGTAGTAACTCTTTAGTAACAAATATACATACATTAAAGAACACTAACTGCAGATGTTGTACCATGAATGTAGCAGACGGTTCTTTGTCATAAGAATATGTTAACATATTTTTTTTAATCATATAATGCAATAACAGATCTGCATACATTTATTTTTAAATAAGTATAGTACTACAAAATCTACTTGTTTAGTAACTCTTTAGCATTAATTTCTAAAGATTGAAATGTGCTTTATTGAAATATACCCCTTTGCATGATATTGTATGTTTAACTGCAAGCTCAATGTTTGTTCTTCACTACATAATACGTGATTTGCTAAATTACCCCTCAAAAATGACAATTTTCAATATCGTTTTACGACTACAGCATTTAAACTTTATCGAACATCAATTTCTTCATATATTGGAATTGGTTATCGTTATACTTTTAACGGTAGTAAAAAAATATTGCCATTCAGGCCAGATACAGCATATCTGAAGTAATTTTAAAACTAGCTGTTGTAAGTATTAGCGTCTTCTTCAAATCCTAATTCTTTTACGAATTTGTATCACTGTCGAGATCATAGTTAATTTTGGTTAGTGATGGGTAAGGTACAGGAAATGACTACCTTTCTGCAACGACTAAACAGACTCGTGTTTTGTAGGCTCTCGGGGAAACCGGTAAGCAACACGAACCTCTCTCGTGAGACGAATACAGAGTCAGTCGCTGCAATTGGTCATTCCCCTACCTTGCCCATTACTGATTTTGATCACATTCAATCATCCTAAAACAAAGAATGACCATGAAATTTTAAAAAAATTAGCAAAAATTGCTTTAAGCTAATTTTTATAAAAAGTACGCCGGCCGTAAAAGCCAATATCAATACCGTGTACAGTTTAATCTGAAGGAAGTTAAATATTTAGGGAGCCAGCAATGCGCACTTCTACTATACAATCGATGTGAAACTTGGCAGAGATTATTTTCTTATAAATTGATAACATTTTGATGCGAACCATGGAAAAAAAGCTCTAAAGAAGAAAAATCAGGGCCAACCTGGTATATACACACATATAGACGCATAATTAACTACGTATAAACATTCCTAAACCTATTATTGAAACCGCATCATCCCTTACAACTGAACGTATTTCGATTCTTCACAGGAACACGGGTTGATTTTGATTTACGATAAAATTCCATGGTTTCCTCTTGATTTTGAGTTTGATATAATGCACATAAGCAAAAATAATTACACAATCACTAAATACCAGTGATGGGCAAGGTAAGGGAAATTACTAAGGAAAGGTAATCGTGTCGTCCCAGTATAGCCGTAACAGCTGAAGCAGCCAATGGAACTCGGCGCGCGCCTGTCTGATGCGATGCGTAAACATCTGCCGGGTGGCAAAGCAGTCCAAATTCGTACACATGCATCATCACTAGCGCGGCGTGTGCGTGTGAATTAAATCAGGCGAGCGGAATAACTAGTTATTCAACAAAATGTTTAATTAAAAATGTCGAGTGTGCGCAAGGCTAAACAACGACCCTTTGCTGATAAAGTAAAAAACTTTATCTGTGAGTTTCCAGATTTGTTGTACGACTGTGTTAAAATAGTTTGTAAAGTGTGCGAGAAAACTTTGATGTGCTGGCAAAAGAACGACTGTAGGAAGCATGTAAATAGTGTAAAACACAGAAATAGAAAAAACGGCGCGTCAAATAGAAATTACTTTATTTTTGATTTACATGTCATGATGATAACATAACTTTTGGAACAAATACAACCCGGAGATGAAGTTGCCAACTACGGCAACAGCACGTAAGCATTTTTTATTTGTACCCAAAGAGGTGGAAAATAAAATCATATCTACATTAAAAAATCAATTGCTTTGGTTGTGTGTTGACGAGACAGCAGATTGTAAAAAAAAATCTACTATACATGTTATAGTTCGTGTACTGGATCAACACAAACCGACTAATCCATTAATTGAATTCAAAGATTATTTTAATCATACATGTATTACATCAGTAGATGTCGAACGATCTTTCTCCAAATATAAACACATTTTTTCACCACTGCGAACACGGTTCCACGAGACAACTATTGAAACATATCTAATGCTATCAATTTTTTACGATTCTTATCCACCGGGTTATAATACTGATGATGGTGCTTCTACTTCTCATGTTCAGTAATTCCAATGCAATCTGCCAGCCTACTTGATTACGCCGCTTAAGAGGGTTTCACAGCCTTACAGATATAATTCTTGATTAATTTTTTTTATTATTATTCGCTTTATTACTTCTTTTTCGGTATTATAAATATTGAAGAAAACGCACGCCTATGACGCAACGAACGATTATCTTACTCTAGAAATGACTACATTTTTGCAGCAACTAGACACACTCGTGTTTATTCGTCTCATGAGAAGAGGTCCGTGTTACCTACCGGTTTCCCCGAGGAGAGTGGACAAAACACGGGTCTATTTAGTCGCTGCAAAAAAGTAGTAATTTCCCCCACCTTGCCCGCCACTGCTAAATATATACAATGTGTCCCCGTATGGTGTATCCCACTCTTGTAAGCTTTCTTATTTTTGATTTTTTTTTATCATTCTTATTCAACAATTTTGCTTATTTTGGGATGTTGAATACAATACTCCAACTTGTGATAAAACATATAGGACGTTATAAAAATAAAAAACTAATTTGTATTTAAAAAATTAATTTGTATTTAAAATGTTATTAAAGAAGGTTGATCCTAATCTGATGAAAAGCTTAACTAAACTACTGAGTTTAAAGAAAAACTAACGTGAATAATTCTTCATAGAAATAAGTTAAAATGCGCAATCCTCGGTAAATTAAAGATAATTTAATAATAACAACTATGGATATAATTAAGTCTTATTAACCATTTTGTAAATGTTAAAATAAGAATCGTGATAAATCACATTTTTAAATGCCATTTTAGATAAAAAATAATTAATGATGATGCTCTGATAAGAGTTGATTTCACATTTTAAAATTTTTATAACTCCCTGTACCTTTTTTCGCAAGTTTCACCACTGTATCTAACATCCCAAAAGAAGAATTAATTTTTTCAAAAAAATTAAAATAAAATTTTCACGAATGGGATCCATTCGGGGACACTTACGATAATTTTCATAAAAAGCGATATAATTAATTTCGATTTGCACGTTGTCGACAGGTTGTGTTATTACAATAATGTGTAAGAAAAGGATACAAAAATAAATAAGCACATTAGAGTGAAAAGTCACCAACATTGCTTCTTCCCGCAAATTTGCAACTGTAAGCAACAAAAATGTAAACAATAGTGAAGTTAAATATCCAAATATTTTCGTATAAGTTATTCCGGCAGAATAAAACCATAACAATACATTAGTTTTTCTTTGTAATATTGTGAAATAAGCAAGTGTTCGTCTATAATGTTTCATTTGCTTAACTGTACCTAATATAGCTTGTATATCTATACTACAGTGGACAATAAACAATTACGTTTCTGATAGTTAGTTTTCCTATTGAAATTTTATATCTAATTAGTAAGATTCGCAAATCCACGGTTCCCGATCGTAGGTGTCCGACTGAGAAATGCGTAACTTTGTTTAGGTAAGAATTTATGACATATTTTATAATTAACATAATACATATTGAGAAACACTTACCTAGTAAATATTAAAATTTCGAATTTGTTCAACTAAATATCCGAATCAAGGCCTACGTCTGCATTGCCACTTCCTTGAGCCTTGTTCGCAGCGATGAAGAAATATGTTTATATATGTAATGATTAGAGTAACCAAAACTTGCGGACTCGCATAGGCGTCGGTATTACGGGTTAATATAAGAATACGAAAAATTCATAAATAAACTTACTTGCTAATTATTCAACAAATTAGAGGCATCAGGATGTGAACTACTGTAAACTTGCATCATTGCATATGTTTCCACAGTTACTTCTTTAAACCTTGTGCGTCGACAAGAAAAAATATTCTTATACATAGAAAACGATCTCTCCACATCTAAGGAAGTCACATTTGCATGTAGAAACTGTTTTTCAAAATCACTTAAAAGTTCACTATTCTTACACTTATTATAAACGGCCTCTAAAGTATTAAAATCGGGATTTTTCCTTAAAACATCTGCCAACTTTTGACTAGCGCATAATCCTGGCGTCATTTAATGTGTGTAATTTATTTTTTACACTCTCCACTATGTCTAATGATTCCTGCAATGACAATTCAGTACATTGTAGTTTTCTGATGGCATCTAGTAATACTGTATAATTGGTACATATTGTTGTTAAATTTTCTAAAAGTTGAGGAATTTGAAATTCTCTTTGACTTTCTCTAATTGCTTTGGATTCATTCCGATTAAATCGCATTATAACTGATTGAATTTGTTGAAAATGGATCAAATAGTAAGAAGCTGCTGTTAGCCAAGTACCCCATCGCGTTAAAATTGGTTCAGGAGGTTCTGGAATACCTGGACAAAATTTACGAAATTCTTTTAAACGTTTAGGAGATTTACGAAACACTGCTTTAGTACTTCCAATCATCCGATGATCAACGTTTCCGTAATGTTGTCGAACAACTTCACCAACTAAATGCAAAGCATGCAGCACGCAGGTTATATATATTAAGTTAGGAAATATATGTTTTAAGGATCGCCCAACACTTAACATCGTTGCTGCACTATCTGTCACAATCATCACAACTTGATCTTGGGCAATTTTAAATTTTTTCAAAGCGTTCATTATCACTTTTTGAATATTTTCCGCGGTACATTGTTGAACACGTTTGCAAGCTAACAAATATCGAGATGCTGTGTTCTCGCTAGATAAAACGCGAGCTATTACATTCACAATACTGTTTTTCTTTATATCGGTCGTCTCATCCACGGTAATCCATATTTTTTTGGAACACAAATCACGTTTACACACATTTTCTAGCATCTCTTTCATTCGCGGCAAATGATTCTGTAATTGTGTTTGTGAGGGTAATGGGTACTTTGGAACGTATTGTCGCCAAAACGTTTTAAAAGCTGCTTTTCTCACCAACGACAACGGAAGATTACAAGAGGTAAACATAATTAATAAATGTATGAGGAATAGTGTATAAGGTATTTCAGTTCTTGCATTTCTCATATGCTTAATACCATTGACATGCCTCTGGCAATCAGTTCTGTCCAATGTAGCCAAACGAACATTGCATATTAAGCAAAAAACTGCACTACCGTCATATTTTAAATGGGGTAAGAGTGACACATACTTATGTACATTAGTAGCAAATCTATTACGAGGCATTGTTTTCTTAGGTATGTAAATATTAGTTCTATATGAAACGATGCACTAATTATGTACTTGGTATAATACTACAACACACAAAAAACACCAGCTATATTTTCAAAAGCGACACGTAAGTACATAACCTTGACCGTTCGACTAATCTCTGCAACAGCTCAACCGGTACTAAAACGAAATCTCTCTCAGCGCGGTTTAACATGATTTATATTCAAGGTCGACACTACATGCCTGCTTCTCTACCGGTTTAGTTTATTTATCAATTTTTCGTATTCTTATATTAACCCGTAATACCGACGCCTATGCGAGTCCGCAAGTTTAGGTTACTCTAGTAATGATAAATGTTTGCGTAATTGTAATGGTATTTGAAACAAGTAAATCTCTAGGAGCAGTATTATTATAAATCTGCCTTAATCTAGACAAATCTGTATTTTTTATGCTACGCTATTACATTTGACTCTAACACAGACACCTTTCTCATCATTTAAGGTTTCTAGCCCTCTTTGTACATTGCCTACTATTTGTAAGAATTCGACCAACGAAAATGAAGACCTTTGCAATGCTATGGCATTCGTTATTGCTTACTAGTTATTGAAAATCGTTTATAAATCAGTTTCAACTTGGTAGTCTTGAAATTTCAATTGACTTTCCTTGATGGCAGCAGTTTCTTTTGTTGTTGTAACATTAGGGACCGGAGTGGAAATGTTGAAAATAACAAAACCCAGCTTCCAATCACGTTCCCCATCGAGTCAAAACTAGTTGTGGGAGTTATGGGATATTAGGGCACTGTTCATGAAATTGCCGAATTCGTTTGGGAGATTTGAGAAATTCTGCTTTAGTGTGTGCTATTATTTCATTTACATCTGGATAGCAGTGGTGAATAATTTCGTCTCTGAGATGTAACGCATGCAGTATACACGTTACATGTAACAAATTCAGAAAAGAAAGGTTTAAGCCAGTAGTCGAGGGCTGCTGTCGCCTCAGAATTTAGAACAATATTATTTGTTCAGTTCTGAAGAGGCATTTTCAGCAATTATCTCGACAAAAATGTACAAATGGGGATATCTTAATTAGATTTCCTCATGCGTACACGTAAACATTCAGGAAAGTAAGTTTAAGCAAGTGGCCAGCACGAAGCATAGCTGATCCGCTATCAGCCACAACAACTAACCAAATGTTAAAATAAAACACAAATCCTCTTTACTCCTTACAAAATTTTGTCAGTTGTTTGGAAATACTATTGAGTACAGTTGAGCTAATGGAGAAGTCACCGCTGATAATTATGTACCGATGAGTTTTTCTTTAACTTCCATTGATTCATCTACGGTCATTTTTTACCACATTTCACCCTGAATTATATCGCCTATTCTTTCACGTACACATGGTAAATAATTTCGCAATATTTATTCACTTTGCAATATCCAGTCGGAGTTGTATTTGTCTTAAAACTTACGAAACTATTCTTTTTGGATGTTATTAAATGGAATGTTACAAACACTCATCATAAATATTAAATCCTTTACAAATTCGTCACAGGGTTTTTGACTGCGCCTTTTCCATTTGTGGTTTGCACTATTGGCATATTTTTCGCATCCTGAAAAGCAATAAATCCCTATTGCACGTTAAACATTTTACACGAGATCCGTTGTATTTGACAAATTATTTCTTCATTCGTATTTGCTACTATAACACGATAAAGTCAAACGAACTGAAATGATATCGGCAGACTGATATTTAGAGCAACGCAAACTGCGCTGAAAGCCTGTGGCTGACGCATAAAAGTTTACACAAAATAAACACGGCCGGGACAATTCGGTATAAGCGTCAGTATAACTGCGACTCGAAGGCCGATCTGTTGTGTATGCATCTACGCTGTCGTATACTATATCGTAGTTCTACGTTTGTTTTGAAAATGTTTCCTACGTCGCGAAAACGACCAAAGTTGGACACAATAAGAGAATTTATTGCAGAAATGCCTGATTTAAAGTGTGATGGCGCTAAAATTCAATGTGTAGTGTGTAAAATAGATTTAATGTGTTGGTCGAAAAGTGATTGTCTACGGCACGTAAATAGTGCAGGGCATATTTTAAAAAAAAATTCCACAAGAGATTGACAAATTTAAATTTAATTTATGTGTTTATTGCATGTAATTTACCATTTCATTTACTAAGGAAGAAAGCATACGTCTCGTTTTGGAATGAATACTCGGACTTTAAGTTACCAACAGAGAACATTACAGAGAGTTGTGCCGTCTGCTCGTGAGCATGTCGAGAAAAGAATTAAATCGGAGTTGCAAGATAAAAAACTGTGGTTATGCGTGGACGAAACAACAGATCGTAAAAAACATTCTGTGGTTAATGTAATGGTACGCACAATGGAACCACATCGACCGTTACCCTCAATTTTACTAGCTTCCAGACGAATACAACAATGCACTGCCGAAGTAATTTCAATGTTGGTGTTAAATACATTGGAAAAGTTTGAACTTTCAGCATATCAACTGTTGATGTTTATGAGTGATGGTGCCGCAAACATGCTTGCTGTAGGTCGATCTCTTAAAAAACATTGTGCTAACTTGTTGCATATTACATGTAAAATTCATACTCTCAGTCTCGTAGCAGATAGTATCAGAAAATGTTATCCCGAGGTAGACGCTCTAATAGCACATACAAAACTATGTTTGTAAAAACCCCAAAATGTATTCGGGAATTTCATAGACTATGCCCCGGTATTCCTGAACCACCACAACCTATTCTTACTCGTTGGGGAACATGGTTAGAGGCTGCATTTTATTGTCTTAAATATTTTGAGAACATAAAGAACGTGATTTTAGAATTCGACCCAAAGGAAGCTGCGGCTGTGAAGATAAGCTGCTTGAAATTTCAGGATAGTCAAGTTAAAACAGATTTGGAAATTATCCAGAACAATTACGTGGGACTAGCGGATGCGATAGAAAAACTACAAAATTCTTCGGTGTCGTTAGTGGAATCTTTGCAAATAGTGCAACATGTTCACGCACAGCTATGCGCGATGGAAGACGCAAGGAATGTTTGTGTTTTAGAAAGATTCGAAAGTGTTTTAGATAAAGACTCTGATTTTGGCACATTAAGACAAATTTGTGAAGGTGCGTCAACAGAACTGTTAAGTTATTTGAAAGATTATTTTACTTACGCAAATATAACGTCACTAGATGTAGAACGTTCGTTTTCGGCATACAAAAACACTTTTTCTTCACGCCGCACTCACTTTGCCGAAACAACTTTGGAAACATATCTAATGTTCCAAATATTAAATAGACATTATCCACTTTGTGATTTCACGGAGGGCTCTTAAAACGGTAAGTGTTTGAGCACGTATCACATTTAATTTATTTTGTGTAAACTTTTATGCGTCCGCCACTGGCTTTCAGCGCAGTTGCGTTGCTTTACTGATATTCTTTACGTTATTAAATTTCTCCCTTCTGTATGCGTGTAATAAATGTTTTTATTCGTACGGCACATGGTATTACCGGAATATCACCTGCCTCTCTACACACCCGTGGTCTAGCACCGGCTTTGCGAACACTTTGTTTTCCTCTTCTCTTGTAGAAACTATTCAACATGAAAATACTAATGATGTATCGAACCATGGAGAGGTTTCAGAAAACAATTCCAAAACTATCTTATTTTTTATAAATGCAAAACCATGTGAAATTTTATTTTTGCCTAGGGCTTCAATTGCTGACTGTAAATCTGAAAACCCATTTATGTATAATACCTGGCTGCAGTAATGACGGTTTTTGTAGTTATAAACCTATGTATGGTAGAACGCTAACAATTAACGTATTCAGCGTGAAATGCATTTTCACCATACCCGTACATGCGGTTAAATTTTTTTCGTAACGAAACAATTATCGAAAGAGTTGACTTGGAAATTTTCCAGGTGATTCTATTTTCGTATGCATATTTTCTATTATTGTATTATGTATGTATGACAATGTTTTACAAAGCACTTCACATGCAAATGCTTTTGTATATGCTTCTGACAGACCGTTTTAACATAAACACATAAACCAGAACCAAGAATGTTCTCCCTAAAAGTATAAAATTTTATGTTTCTTGCAAACAATAGTTTGTTATACTATATAATACACATGCAAATGTTGCTTAAATGCAAGTGTACCTTTGTAATGGTGTATCATTAATCATTGCTACTGCAATTACGTCAATAAAGGTTATGGCAAAATAAAAATAAAATGTATACAACTTATATTGAGATTATTTTACATGACAGTTTATTAATAATATCGTCGACTGTTTGCGTTGTGAATATCTTCTATTTGCTGATGATTTAAAGATCTTCTATAGAATAAACAGCAGAAGTGATTGTTCTTTACTTCAAAACGATCTCAACAGCATAGGAACCTGGTGTCAAAAGAATTATTTATACCTTAATGTTAGCAAGTGTAAAATTACAACATACACAAAGAAGTTGAAACCATTGCACTTTGACTATGTTTTCGACGGGGAGGTGCTTGTGAGATGCAGTGAAGTGAAAGATCTTGGAGTTACATTTGATAGCAAACTTACATTCATCTCTCACATCAACAACATGGTTGCGTCAGCTTACCGCATGTATGGTTTTATATATAGAAATTGTCGCGACTTCAGGAATATGGGTTGCTTGATTTCATTGTATAACGCCTTTATACGATCCAAACTAGAGTATGGAGCATTAATATGGTACCCGATCTATCAAACGCACATAAGAAACATTGAAAATATTCAGAGGCGGTACTTGAAGTTTTTGATTTTCCTATCAGACGGTACATATCCGGAGAGAGGCTATGACTATGGAATTATGCTAAATCATTTCGACATGGTATCCCTACAGCTACGAAGGAAGGTCATAAGCATAAAATTTCTTTATGGCATCTTGAATAATCAAATTGATTGCCCTTTGCTGCTTAATCAAATAAGTTTCAACATACCCCGTCTGGAATCGCGGAATCACTCTACCTTCTATGTTCAAGCAAGTAGAACTAATATAATGCTAAAATCACCCATAAACATTATGCGTACAAATTATAACTCTATTTCTGTCAGTGCTGATATAAATTTTGATTCCTTAACAGATATACTGTGGCAACTGAAATAGCGGAAGAGGTGGTATCAAGAATATGTTATCTATTTAGTTATTTTTTTCCTTTTCATTGTTTTACACGTTTATACGTTTATTTGTTTTTTTTTATTTGCATACATTAAACAATTATAACATTTTCTGTACTTGGGTTCATCCTGTAGAAAATAAAGTATTATTATTATTATTATTATTATTATAAATAATCAGGAAACTAACAAGTTAATTTAAAAAGTTAGAGGTCGGTTTGAAATAACAGGGTGTGCCAGAATGGACTACATTTTACAGGTTAAACAAATAAACGGCAAACGTTTATATTTTTCAATGTTACATATTATAAGGTTTTATCTACCTACGTTTTGAAAATAATATCGTCCATATGGCGGCCCTCACGGGCAAAACACATACGAAGTCGCTCTAAGAAGTTCTGCATAACTCTCTCTTGTACATTTCGAGAAATAGCGGCGATTTCCTGTCGTATTGTGTCCTTGAGTTGGTTAAGAGTTTGAGGCCGATGTCTGTAAATCTTACCTTTGAGGTAGCATCAGAAAGTCGCAGGGGCTCAGATCAGGGGATCGAGCTGGAAAGTCAATATCGCCTCGTAATGAAATCAAATGTCCAGGAAATATTTCCTGCAATATGGTAAGGGAACGGCGAGTGGTATGAGACGTGGCACCATCTTACTGGAACCATCGTGCTCTTCGAATTGTGCCAATTGGGGCCGGAAAAACTTTTCCAGCATGTCACAGTACCGGAGAGAATTCACAGTTACGGCAACGCCATCCTCTTAAAAAAAAATAAGGCCCCACAATGCCCAATCTAGAAATCGCGCACCATACGGTGACTTTTGGGGCTATGAAGAGGTTTTAGGTGAAGCTCTCGAGGTAACCCAGTACCGGGTCACTGTACCACAAATATGGAAATGAGTTTCATCGCTGCTCCACATAACAGCTTCGGGACGCACATTTGTAAGGATTTCTTGACACAAATGTCTGCGCCTTTCCAAGTTATGCGCACTCAATTCCTAGACTATCATTTTATACGGGTGAAAATGTAGCTCGCCGTGAAAATAAGCCTTACAGATCGATCAGAAATCCCAAGCGCAGCCGCATGTTTTCGAGCAGAACGCTTTGCAGACTGCTCTACAGACGCTCTAACGGCAATAATGTTCTCAGGTGTTCTAATGCTCCTAGGCCAGATGGTTTCTATGGTAACGTAGAATCAGCTGCCCTTAGATTTGCGACCCATTTCAGTATTGTTTTCTGATAATAATAATAATAATAATATTAATCATAATAAATGACTTTATTGTGCATATTATGGTTGCCTCAGAATTACAAAAATAGAACACATATGGGCTTGTAGCAATATGCACAATCTCAGGACGAGGTCCAGTAACATAGAAGCTATGCTGCTGCTCTACCTAATACTGTATTGTTGACGTGACAATTCTAACATATAAAAAATGCCTAAAATTAATTAATTCTGTGTGTGCCCAAATAAAACAAAGAAACAATACATATTGAATACATAGTTTGCATAGTTACCAACTACGAATAAAAATAGAATCTATAGCTACACACTCTTTCTCTATGTGGAAAACAAAGAAAAATATATAAAATTCATCATCAAGGGAGAAGCATAAATCGTAATTTGAATTTGAATTTTTTAATATTAGTGCATTCTTTTTACTCCGGTGAAAGACCATTGTACCTGGTATATATACAAAAAGAAAATGATCTTTCAAAGAGAGCCGTTCTGTGGAAGGGTGGGGATATCAAACCTCGGTACCCTGTTGTAATATTATGAATGTCTGTTCTAAATGTTATTTTATTATATAGATATGGAGGATTTTTTTGTTGTTAATATTTTATGGTACAGCGTAAGCATTTGTAGCTCCCTGCGGTTATTCATATTCAACCACCCAGTTTCTATTAACTTGTATGATACTTGTTGATATTTTCTTATACCATGAATGTACCTCAGACATGAATTTTGTACTTTTTGTATTTTGTTTCCTGTTAAGTGGTCTAAGCAAGGATGAAATACTTCAGAGCAGTAAGTAAAATTAGAGAGAGCTGAAGGCAGAAAATGCGGAAAAACTGCCGCATTTGAAAGGTTTGTGCCACCAGGACAACACACTTCAGAGGTTTCAATAGTAAAAATTCACGAATTGGGTTCGAATTGATAGACCACCACCCTATTCAGCAGATCTAGCCTCTAGCGACTCCTTTCTGTTTCTTAAGCCGAAAGTTTTGCTCGGAGGACAGAGATTTTCATCGAATGAGGAGGTGATCACATTCGTAGGCGCCTATTTTAGAAAATAAGATGCCAACTACTATCTGGATGGAATAAAGTTTTCAGATTACCCTCGTATTTCGGCTACATCAGAGATTGCTCGTTTCATTTAATTTAGGCTGCCCATAAGTATTGACAAAACCATACTTCTCCTTTGGGTCCAGCAAAACAATTTTATCTAATAGGCAGGCAGGCCAACAAAAAAAAAGAAAAGCCTATATACGACAGATCTCAGAAGCCAGCCGTAATCTTTGTTATTGTTTATTTGTATAATGTATGTAAATTCCTCCATTCATAGGTGTCCCAATTCCTGTAGCAGTATTTTCCTATAGATACTGCATCCTAAAAGCATATAATTCGGGTCACCATCTGCATTGTCACACTGAAATACGAGTGATTTTACCATTTATAAGCTGTGTGATCTGTAAAGCTGGCCACGAGCGGTACCGCGCAGTAGCGTAGAGTCGACCAGGCCTCGCGTTCCACTGGAGTTATTCTGCTAATAGAGATGTTTACTGCCGCAAATAATTTCGCTCATCTTTTAAATAAAAATTAAATAACACGTGCTCAAACACTTACCATCTTAAGAGTCCTCCGTGGAATCACAAAGTGAATAATGTCTGTTAAATATCTGCAACATTAGATATGTTTCAATTGTTGTTTCGGCAAAACTAGTACGGCATGAGGAAAAAATGCGTTTATATGCAGAGAACGAACGTTCTACATCTAGTGACGTAATATTTGCGTAAGTAAAATAATCTTTCAAATAACTTAACGATTCTGTTGACGCACCTTCACAAATGTGTCTTAATGTGCTAAAATCAGAATTTTTCTTAAAAACACTTTCAAATTTTTCTAGAACAGAAACATTTTTTGCGTCTTCAATCGCGCATAGCTGTGCGTGAACATGTTGCACTATTTGTAGAGATTCTTCTAACGGCACCGCAGGATTTTGTAATTTTTCTATTGGCCAGCCTACAGAAAGCATGTTTACAGCACCATCACTCACTAACATCAAGAGTTGGTTTGTTGAAAGTTCAAACTTGTCCAATGTATTTAACACTAACTTTGAAATGACTTCGGCAGTACACTGTTGTATTTGTTTGGAGACTAATAGAATTGAAGGTGCCGATTGATAAGGTTCCAATTTGCGTGCCATTACATTAAGAACAGAATGTTTCTTCCGATCTGTTGTTTCGTCGACACATAACCACAATTTTTGATCTTTCAACTCCGATTTTATTTTTTGTTCAATATCTTCGCGCGCAGATGGCACAATTCTTCGTAACGATGTTCGACTTGGTAATTTGCACTCCGAATAGTTATTCCAAAAGCAGATAAATGGTTCCTTGTCTAGTAAATTAAACGGTATATTACATGCGATAAACGTAACGCATAAATTAAATATTAATTTTTCATTGTCTCGTGCGCAATTTCTTTTTGAGACATGCTTTTCACTATTTACGTGTCGTAGACATTGTTGTCTGGACCAACACATTAACGGGATTTTACAGATTACACATTTAATTTTAGCACCTTCATATATTAAGTCTGAAATTTCTGCAATAAATTTTCGAAGTTTGTCCGACCGCGGTCGTTTTGCTGACGAAATCATAATTTTTCTAGGACAGATAAACAATTGCACAAATGACCGGCAGCGAAAATGTCCGTACTGCTCCGCAGACGAAGTAATACTACCGTTCCTCTTGGTCCGAACTGATTCTACGCCGATGCGCGGTACCGCTCGTTCTTGATCTGTACCCCAATGGATTAAATAGTACTGTATAGGTCTTTCAGCATTGTATTTCTGCCAACGATTTTGGAGAGATCTCGTTCCATAATAGCTCCGTAATCACTTCGTTAGGCGATATGATTGAATGTTCCTTATCCCAATAGAAAAGTAATTAATTACCATTTTGTTCCAACTGAATAGATTTACTTATTATGTTCAAAACAATGAGATACAAGCTTTAGCAATGCAACTATCGACAACCTTCACAATGACTTCTGCTTCATTAGAAGAAGTTGATAAATGTTTTGAGTTAGAACTTGTTTTTGAAATAAAGGTAGCACAATCACGTTCATTGTCAATTTTTGATGTGCAAACACTCTAGATCTCATAACTCCATAAGTGTGAAAATATACTTGATAACCGTGCGCAATATTAAGTACATACTTTATAATTATTGACACGTAAACAATGCGTATAGTGTTACACACTTCTAATTGATTGACCGCTTCATGAATATTAATTACATGCACGTAGTTTAAACACATGTTCCAGCTGTGATAAGTGATTAATTACATTTTTGTCGTTATTCGTCGACAGCTAATTTCAATTACCGTAGGTAAAATCGTTAAACCTTTGCATCTAATGTTTGCTTTAAAACTAACAAATAAAATTATAGCAATCAGCGTTCTAATTCTGCCAGCGAAGAAGACTAAAATAGTTTCAGTTATTGCGGATAAAGAGCAGAGAAAGAAAGATACAAAATATTTCCCCTTTAAATCATAACTTTGCAAATTATGCGCGCACATTCGACCCGACGTTCACGTTGGAGAGCAGAAAGAAGATGTGGGTGGTACTCATCTTGCACTAATCTTATTCATACCCAAATGGTTATGGAGAATTCGGCGAATACTTGTTTCAGAAGTGTTAGACATCAATGCTAATTCCTTCCCTTTCAAACCGCGATCTGCTAATACCATTTCTTCAATAATTGAAATGTTTTGAGGCGTTATCAGATCAATTGGCCGACCGGCGCTCATCATTTTCAAGGGATTCTTGCCCCAATCACCATAAACGCCGACTAAATATTGTTTAATGTGATTAGGCGTATGCCCTTCTTTTGTTAAAAATTTAATGACCACGCGGTACTCAATTTTCGTTACCTGAGACATTTTCATGCACTAGTCACGTTGTGTGGCCGGCTACTGAAAACTACTACCCTTCGAGCCATAATATATATAGTGTAGGCCTCGCACGTGCGCAATTATGACGTAACGAAGCTTAAACAAGCTCGAACCTGTGTAGGCCTGTCAGGCCGTGAATTTATAGCGCCTACCTCGTAAGTGCTACGAAATATAAAAAAATCTCGATTCAAATTTGGACGAATGTACCACGTAGAAATACAATTTCTGGTTAACAAAAGTGGTTAAGGTACCCTTACGCCTATTACTAACAAGGGTACACAGGGAAGTGTCCCTCACCGATTTAAATGAAACTTGGTAGGCTTGTAGACTGATGCAGTGTAAGAACAACGGTATCTTTCATAGATGCTAAATCGCCCGTTTTCGGGGATGGGGCGGCCTACAGCCAACGCTACCTTTCGCTATTTGCTTTAATATCTCCAAAACTATAAGACATATCAAAAAATAGTTAAGACAAATATATAACTGTTTTATGAGTACTAAAGGATAGCGACAATAGTTTGCCTGTCATAGTTCTTGTCTTCCAGAAACAACCCCCACCCCTCGTATTTTTTTTAAATTTTAAAATTTTTATTTGCTGGAAAAATACACAAAGTTATGCAGAATTCACCCATATATATTAAACATGCTATAAAATAACTCAATTAAAAAAAAAACAATAACATATGAATTGAGTAGGTATACCTCCGTATGTACATATGTATGTAGGTATATATGTAAATAATATTACTTATTGTTATTGATGTGAACAAATCGTAGAGATACTTATCTAAAGTATCTGTCTAAATACCTTTAATACTTTTTAGATCATTTATACCTTATCAGCATTACATTCCATTATTTATTTTTAAAAGTATTCGTTTAGTGTATTATCCGTTATACTTATAAAATTCCTCATTGAAACTTCAAGTGCTGATTTTCACCAGTGCATTTGGCATTACTTCTTGTAATTTGACAATAAGACCAGATCGATGTCCTGTCATAGCCTTGGCGCCATCGGTGCATATAGCAACGCCTTTCGACCAGTCAATATTGTACTTATCAGTACTTTGCATAAAAGTGTCAAATAAACATTTTTCGGTCGTATAGGTCTCTAATGGCGTACAAAATAAAATATCCTCTGTAATACCATTTTTCGTATCGTATCTTACGAATGCTACAAACTGGGCACAGTTAGAAACATCTGTAGATTCGTCCATCTGTAGGGAGAAGTACGTGCACTTCTTAATATTTTCAACAATTTGTGTTCGAATATCTTCAGCCATGTCACTTATTCTTCTTTGGATAGTACTGTTGGACAGCGGTATTGTTTTTAACTTTGCAGCCTCTTTTTCACCAACCATTATTTGCACTATTTCAACAGCTGCTGGTAAGATCAGATCTTCAGCAATTGTTTGTGGCTTACTCGATTTTACAATGCGAAATGCAACTCGATAACTTGCTAGTAATCTTTGTTCATTATGAGTGGTTGTTGATTTAAAAATGGCTTGCTCCTTGTGCAGGGAGTTTAACTTTCTTTCAAAAAATTCCACGGGCTTCTCTTTTTTGTCTGGATGTTTGCTATTTAAATGTCAAAGTAGCTTTGATGGCTTCATACTTTCTTTTGACAAGACTTCTCCACCTACAACACACTGTGGTTTATTGGAAATAACGGTAAAACCATATTTAACATATTCATCGTTGTACAATCTATTTTTCTTTTTATATTTGTCACTTCTAGGCGTAGATGGTTGTAATGACCTTTTTAAAAATTTATCCATATTTAACAAACCAATAAATTTCAAAATAACCGATATTGCACTCAGTAGCTAACAACACAGCACACAAGTTGGAAATGATGCCTCGTCGCGGTTCGTTGCTTATATAAAGCCAATCTGAAACTCCCAGAAAGCTCCAGTGCTATCTAGCACTCTCTCGAGTATGGTGGAGATTTCCGTAAAACGCGAAGAACAAAGAAGAAATTGTGCCACTTGGTGATAGATGGCGCAGGTAGCAGACAGTCGCTAGAAATATTGTTAGACATAAAGTTTGAATCTTTCTATTTTACATTGGTTGATCTTTTTAACATTGATTTTCAAATATAATTATATATTCAAATATATGCCAAGATATAAAAACAGAAAGA
This sequence comes from Dynastes maya, assembly GCA_029619315.2. Lineage (NCBI taxonomy): Eukaryota > Metazoa > Arthropoda > Insecta > Coleoptera > Scarabaeidae > Dynastes > Dynastes maya. Next base: position 74,026,811 of record JAROYE020000001.1, read on the forward strand.
TTTTTATATTTTTAAACTTGGTGCTTTACGACTAGGAGAAAAATGCCAGTAACAGTGGCGTAACCCCTAACAGTCGCCGTTTTATTATGAGGGGGACTCGAACAAAATTCTTGCCTTAAGGGGGGCCCTTTGAAGAAAAAAGTTTGAGAACCGCTGTTCTAGAGGTATAATATTTATTTTGACTTAGAATCTGGATAGTCTACTAAGATTTTTACAAAATGAATGTGTAAGTTTCAAATAAACTAAAATACGCTTTCATTATTCGTTTCAGCAGCATACTTTATTAAAATTTTCATATCATAGGTTAAATTATCTTAATGTGTAGGATTTTCCACTAAAAACATACAAACATTGAAATTTTCTTGAAAATGTATTATTTAATTACTAGTATGGATGAGAGTATCTAATTAAAGTTACTCTAATCACTGAAAATGTCGAAATTAGTAACTATATGGACCTCTACAGAAGTGACCAACTCGTAATGCTCCACTTTTCTTTGAGGGTAGCAGCTCGACTGATGGCTAGAGCGGGCCAAGAGCGCCACGCGCCAGGTTCGCAATCAGGCTGCCGGGCGCATATATGTATGTAAACATAGGTAATTTAAATATGTAATTATTAGGACGAGGACCAAAACCACCGTCTATTACGTCGTGAAGACGCGCAAATATACACCTGCAGTTTGGGTGTTCGTTGATAAATAGGGCGTTGTTCACAGTGGGCCACTACAAAAAAAAAGTTCATTCATCGACGGCTACGAACTAACAACGCGCTTATTCATTTACGGATGACGCGCTCTATTCATCAACAAATGACGAGTCTGCAGATGTTACGTTTGCACCACTTCGTGGCATACTAGAAACAAGCGTCGGTGTGCTCGCTTTAGTGATTATGTCTAACGTAACTATTAAAAATAAACGGCCATTACCTACAAAAGTTAATAAATTTCTTAGTGAATTTGTGGATTTACACTACAATGGGAGTACAATTTTCTGTAAAGTTTGTAAAAAGAAACTACTGTGCTGGAGCAAACGTGATTGTGAAAGACATATAAATAGCGCACACCACAGAAATAAAAGAAATGGTGTGTCACAACAACGTCAATTTCAATTAGAATTGCTTTTAAACGTTTATGGTATGTGGTCTACCACTTCGTATACTTGATAAAAAAGCATTTCGAAAATTCTGGGGAACATACAATACCGAGTGGATACTACCATCTCGGACAGCGTTACGGAGAGATATTCCACGAATACGTGAGGACATTGAAAATCGAATTAAAGCCGAATTAAAAGATAAACAGCTGTGACTATGTCTTGGTGAGACGACAGATTGCAAAAAAAAAACTATTTTGAATATAATAGTGCGCGTATTAGATCCTATTAAACCAAATTTTGCAATTCTATTAGCCAGCAGAAGATTAAAACAGTGTACTAGTAAAGCAATTACGGCCGTAGTTCTCGAAACGTTACAAAAATTTCAAGTGTCAACCAGTCAACTGTTGTTGTTCATGAGCGATGGTGCAGCAACAATGTGTAGTGTAGGCCGTTCCCTTAAAGAAAAGTGTGAAGGACTTTTACATGTTACGTGTAAAGTCCATGCTTTACATCTTGTGGCACAAACTATTCGAGAGTGTTACCCGGAGGTGGATGTATTAATAGCAAACACAAAAAAAGTGTTTCTCAAAAGTCCTAAGAGGACTAGGGCATTCCACAGGTTATGCCCTGGTATTCGACAACTACCACAGCCCATTCTTACGCGTTGGGGAACGTGGTTAAAAGCCGCTTTTTATTATAATGAACATTTTCAAGAAGTCAAATCCGTTATTTTGCAATTCGTCCCTGCCGAAGCAGGAGCTATTAGGATGAGCCAGAAGGGATTTCTCGATATTTCTGTTGAAACACATCTAAAGAATATTAGCAACAATTACAAAGGGTTAGTAGACGCGATAGAAAATTTGCAAAATTCTGGATTGTCGTTGGTAGAATCAGTGCAAGTCGTGGACGAAGTTAGTACATTGTTACACAGTATAAACGATGCAACAAGTGGACGAGTTTTAGCTAAGTTCGATAGTGTTTTAAAAAAGAATCCGGACTACACGAGATTAAGACAAATGTGCGATGGGGCATCTGCAGATTCCTTGACTAAGTCTAAAGATTATTTTAATTACGCCTGTCTTACTTCGGTAGACGTGGAACGGTCGTTTTCGAAATATAAGAACATTTTTTCGTCTCGGCGAACATCCTTCACCGAGGCAAATGTGGAAACTTATCTGATGGTGCAACTTTTTAAACAAGCCTATCCGCATTATTAAGAAGGATAGAATTTATTTATTATATCTTTATTTACAGTTACATTATTAAGTACAACAGAATAAAAAAAAACGTTCAGTTTCTCAGTTATTTCCTTATTACATCCCATTTACAACGCATACCGTTTTCAATCAAATAAAAAATCATAATGAAAATAAAAACACCTCAGCGTGTATATATATATATATATATATATATATATACTTGTAAACAGTACGTTAATGAGCCCGATATATTGTCGGGTCGCTGATGATCCCGGCCTTAAACGATGAGATAGAAGAGTATACCTCAGCTCCCTCTTTAATTCTATTTGATATAAACCAGCGCACCAAGAGAGGGGTAAAAAATTCTTATAAATTAAAAAGTTAGGTATGAACATGTCCTTATGGAACCCAGATATAACAACGGTATTATTTGGAACCCGACTGTATATTTGTTTATATCTTAGGTACGTTATGGAGCCCCGCAACGTTGCCAAACCTCCAATCTGTGTTTCTTTTTTTCTTTTAAGCTACGATCTATCTTATGCAGCGTCCGCAAGTGGAATGCGCAACTGACTTGCGCTGTAAATGTGATTTACTTGCAATGCGTTTATTATTGAATATTTATATGTATCATTGTTGTTATGTGATATAGAAAGGTGAAATAAGGAAAACCAGAAAGAAATACAGGAAAACCAGAAAGAAGCAAGGCCAATGCCTTGCTTCTATACGGAATGAACTAAGATAGTGAATTACTGTTACAGTTTGTTACCTTAAAAAGAGGAAAAACCGGGAGTACTTTAAAAATTTCAATTAGAAATCATTTGAAGAAAGTACATGGGAAATGTATAGGTTGAAACAAAGCCAGATTTGATAGTTGTAATTTATGAAGTCGATTTTTCCCAAATTTCCCGCCGTACATTTTCACATAATGCCTTTGAATAATTTTGCGCCAGCTAATGTGATACAGTACCTATTAACAGACTACCTTGCTTTTTGGAAAATGTCTAATAGCTGTTATTTTTCTTGGCTGCTGTTTTTCCTTGAATTTATCATGTGTTAAACAATTTTGCACAGTGCAAAACGAATGATTAGTCCCTTCAGCACACATTGTTTCCTATCGCTATTTCGTGTCGCACATTTAGTCTCCGTCACTGTTACTCCTCGATTCCGAATAGTCTTGTAATAGTTGTAACATTCTCCCATGTTTTTCTGGATTTTCCTGTTTTTGTTTTCATTGGCCTCCCATATTTTTTTTTTCTGTTTGTCTATTTGTAAGAGATGATTCCACCAATCTATAATTAATGATTATAGAATATATTGCATTCATCGCTAACCACTTTGATATTCCATCCTTACACAAACAAGTCAATACGAGCAATTGACTAATGTTACATTTGTAGTCCATATTTTTTAGGGAAAAGACACAGAAAATAAATATTAAAAAACTGCATTCATTAAAAAGCTGAAATTTTTTTCACGCCTTTCTCCAGAGGAAGACGTTACATAACCTATACAAAAAGAGCAAGCGACACATTTCATTTTTATCACCTCAATATATGGTATATGTTTGATGTATGGTATGGTATTAAGTTATACGCCATAACAATTTAGCTTAATGTTAAATTTATATCTAGTCCTTCTACATCCGTATTTCGTTTTGTCTTTTCTTGTAATTCCAAAGAGTTGTTTCCAAAGATTCTAGTTTACTCTTCATGGTTTTTATTGGTATCCCTGTGGCTACTATAAGTTAGTATTGCTCTACAAATAGTATCAAACAGTATCATTTTAGTTGTCGCGGAAATTTTTATTTGCTTATCAACGTTCTATTCCATCGCATGATAAGTTTTCACAGTATTCCCAACTATTTTTTGAATTTTCCTTTTTCAGTGGTTAACGTTACGTTTATCTTTCGGGTATTAACTCTCATTTCATGTGGTACCTTATCATATGTATTAAAATTTTGACTTCCTGTCATAATCATGATATCATCTGAACAGGCACATTCAGACACCTTGACACAAATTGATAAAGGCAAAATATGCTCAGTAAGGTCTTTTGCATTTCCCTAAGTTCAAATGTGTCGTCAAATATTCTAACCCTTTTTAGGGCCGCTCGACTCTCGTCTAACCCTTGGCAATTGGCTCCCTTTCCATGTTAATTTAGATGCTGCAAATAACTTTCTGCTGTCACTTTATTATAGCTTGATATTTTCCCATTTTTGTACACCGCCTTCTTTACTTCCCCCTCTTCCATGTTGTTATCCTTACTTCCTGACAACCTCCCATACTCTGGTCTGTTTTTTTGCAGTGTAGTTATTTTTGTTGGCATTGTTTTCCGCTCTGCATTGTTTCATCATGCGTTTGCGCATCATTCGTAATAATTTATCTTATCTTACTCTTCGTATACATATTCCGGCTTGTTTATGCTTTCCAGTGTTTTTGGGCCGTTTTCTACTATCCTTTCTTTACTTTCGTATGAAATTGCTTCCTTGATTTTTCTAACCATATTTTTCAATTTCGTTTTTTATCCCTTCTATATTTCCTTTCATATTTTGATATTATTCTTTCACTCAAGTATTGCTTCCATCTTATTTTGTTTATTTTTGTTTGTTTGTTAACTTCTTTAACTATAATGTTTGTTGCTTTATAGAATTTGTTTTTAGGAACTCACATGTTCCTCTGGCAGCTTTCAGAAGATTCTCTATACTTATATTTTCCTTTTCTAGCATTTCTACGTTGGTCTCCGGTACTTCTATGAAGCTATATACTCTTTTCTCCTTCCCCAATCTATATGTTCATCACTTTCACTCGCTCTTTTAGATTCCTCTTTATCTTTACGCTTTTTAATTTTTGCCATGAGCATGTAGTGATCGGGAAATGTCTCTGGTCTTCTCTTAATCTTCACGTCACACGCTTGCCTTTTTCTTTATTAAACTGTGACTTGCTATGCTTCTTCTGTAATTGATGTTTGTCGAGTAATCGTATAGATTTCTTTATGATGGAAATAGGTGTTTATCTCTAGGTTGTTCAGAAGGTAATATTCCATTAATTTTATACAGTTACTATTTATCTTTTCCTCCTTCTGTTGACCAACCATCATCTGCTTTTTCATTTCTCACCCTACAATTCAAATCACCAGAAACATGAATATTAATTCTTTCAGATATCAAACTCCATCCATTTTCACATTACATACCCATTTGGTACCGTCAATAATAATTTTATTCTAACACATCGTCACTCGTTTAAAAAAATTATTCATTCCTTCCACATGTAATTCTTTAGTTATCATGTTGTTTTATTTATTTTCTACGGTTCCCACTTATATTCGATATAGAGAGATGACATGTATAAAACTAAGAGCTTATGGAAAAAAATATGTTGGTGTGTAGGTTATCTAAATTGAAATAACACAAGAATTACGCAAATCTTATAGACCTTGCAGAAAAAGGTATAACTTTGATATAACACACAACTATTCAAATATAAATCACTGAGGAAGTTAAATTGTTGAAATTTGTACGGTCAAAGAAACTGACAAAATAAACAGTTTACACTATCTGATTCCACTTACCAGGGTAATAGAAATCAACTATTTCGGCCTAACAAGTTTTTTAATTTATGATTACAGCGTCTATATGAAACAATCATTTGCTGAATTTACCAGAAAACTGTGTTATAATTTTATTAGGAGGTAAGCTAACGATTAGTTATATTAATACAGATAGTAAAATATCGAGACCAATAACATTCAGGTTAATGATACTTATAGAGTAGGAAGTCCACCGCGATATATAAATCCGCTACCAACATACAGTTATATATCAATGGTATGTTATGGAACCCAACGCAGTTGTTGCCAAATTTCGGGCTCAACAACGTCATGTTGATCTATTTGTGTATACCGTATATAAAATTTGATCAGGGCGCCCCCTACATGGTCCTCCCCGGAACTATTTTGTCTATTTAATTATAGGGATAGTACGCTGTTGAGCCCCCCGCGAAATTTGAAGTTTTAGGGTCTACTGACTATTTCCAGCCATTTAAAGCTGAGATACGCCTCGATACGTTATTGAGCCCGACCCCGGGCTCAATAACGTAATTTTGGGCTCCACAGCGACCGAATTATACATTCAACGGGCTCATCAATGACTGTTTATATGTCTATATATATATATATATATATATCCGCTCTAATTACTAAACATTATTATTGCGTCAGCTTTTATTTTTTTACTCTTGTGTATTAATTTCGAAATATCACATATCTGCTGTGACTCACATATACGCTATTTACAATAAGCGGCCGTTGCGCCTGATTCCGATTCTGTTGGATGGCGCAATTTGGCCCGCTCTACTGATGGCTTAACCCACCAGAGGTAATTAAATAATAATTAAACCAACTACCAGCAACCAATAACACAATTAAGCCACTAGACAAAATTATAACTCTATCCATCTAATAAATGTCATAAAATAAATTATTATTACAAAAGCAATACCACCTTGATACCTTAACTTACTTTGCTGAATAAATAAAAACAGAGATAGCAATGGTATGCACTTAATTTGGATTATCCTGTAAACTACATTTGAAACTGTGTTGTAAATTTATTTAATACCATTGTTACATTGTAATGACAAAACGAAATAATTATGGACATTTTCACTATATTTTAATTTCCTTTTAGCATTAAAACATAAGTAGCCATTTTACATGTTTTTACTATATAGCAAAAAAGTGATAAATTCCAGAAAGATCCTTTATTTCAGTTCTAAATTTTGCGGTTAATTTTATCCATAACTTTCTCTGCGAATAAAAAGAAATCTACGTTGTCTCATCGCTGCACATGCAATGTGCATCGTAAATGTCTTAAGCAAAACTAAATAAGCATTATACCAGAGCAAACAATATCTTAATTAACATTTTAGAACACAATGAATTATGTTTACAAAGATAAAATATTCTTGCGTCTTATTTCTGTTTAATTTCATCGTCTGCCGCATAACATTAACCTGATTTTCTAACAATGTAATTTCTTATTGTTGATACAATACAAAAGTAGTACGATAAATAATGTACAGAATAGCAAAAGAAAAGTCTCAACGCTTGGTTGTGCATTTCATGCGGAAGCCGACCATAATGTTAAGTAGCGGATAGTAATCGCTATTTTGAAGTAGCTACTAGTTCTTATGCGCATTCTTGGCGAAAAGCGATTATATATACAGATGTACGAGGATTGTATGATGAACACCTGTGTTAAGGAAGACAACGCAATTGTTTTGCATTTAATAAAGTTATTTCTCGACATAACCTCGTTGCAGCTCTATACACTTAGCCCAGCGATGTTCCAACTTTCTTAAGCCATCCAAATATGTAATAGAATTTGTCGAACTCTGCAAAATAGGCCTCTGTTTCGGCGATAACTTCCTCATTTAACATGAGCTGCTTTCCGCCGAGCCATTTTTTCAAGTTTGAACAAAGAAAGAAGTCATGGGGAGCCAAATCTGGCGAATATGGTGGATGTGGTGCTAATTCGTACTGAACTAGATTTACTGTCGCAATTGCCGATAAGTAGGCCGACAGAATCGATAAAAAAAAGTTAAGGAATCGCAATTAAAGGGAGAACACCTTCAAGAACGAGTTCATTGATGAATGTTCCCCACTTGTAAAGCAACACATGTTGGAGGACAGGAAAACTGCAAACTACTGTGCTGTTATTGTTGATTCTACGCCAGATTCATCCTATGTTGAACAAACAACATTTCTTTTGTGTTATGTAATATTACATGAAAAACAATATGAAATTGTAGAAAGATTTTTACAATTTGTTAATACAGGCTATAAAATATGATATGACATAGCATATATGCTAGTAGAAACATTTAAATACTTGAGCAATACGAAAGAACTTTATTTTCGCCATATGGATGCCACACACTTAATTTGTGTAGAAATGATGCTGCAGGTTACATTCCTGAAGCCATAACATCAAATTAGCATTAGAAAATCTCTTGGTGTTGAACCTAACTGCCAAAACGAGAATAGAAATTAATGGAACTTTGTCACATCCTTCGTTTGTGTAATAATGTTTGTTGTATAGTCCAGAGTATTAGTTCCAGTTGATATCTGCAACAAGATTATTCAGTCCAGAAATGCAACATTGGATGTCGAAATGTCCAACTTAAAAGGCTTGATTTGAAAACTGACAAAGCTTCGAAACAGCTGGAAAAGTATGTGGGACGAAGCTAAGCATGTTGCTCCTTATTTGTGCATAGAAATGAAACTCTCTAGAACTCGGAATGAAGCAAAACGCAAAAAGAAATAAGTTCCATGATGTAAGTGCTACAGAAGAAACAGATTTATCACAAGAAAAAAATTGATGAATCCCCCGAGGAAGCATATTTCAGAAAATCTGTCTTTAATGCAGTATCGGATAATGTTATTGGTGCACTGACTGTTCGTTTCATTGCTGCAGAAACCTTTCAAAGAAGTTTCGCTTCCTTTGGAAGTACCTATCAATTCCTCAAGATGAATTGAAATAAAAATCAAAGTTACTGGAAGGACTCTTTCCAAATATATGTGTTTGTTTCTATATTATGTTAACAATTCCCGACACTGTCGGTTTTGCAGAGCGCTCATTCAGCAAAGTAAAGCTGATAAAAAAAAATTATGTAAGATTGACTATGTCACAAGAGCCACTAGTAGATTGACCAAGACTCAGTATTGAGTCTGATCTTGCAAAAACGATTGATTTTGATGATGTGATTCGCAATTTTGCCAGGAAAAAAGCTAGGAAAGCATCCTTGTTTAGCAAAATATAAATTACATTACATCTCAACTGCAATAACTTGTATGTTATGACTTGTAATCAATCTAGTATTAAAAATTCATTGCATATTGTTTATATACAACACTAATACTGCGTATTATTACCATTATATTTTGACTGATTTTGCAAGCTTATATTTTCCGAACGTCATGAAGTATTAAGATGAAGTTTTCATCATTGAGTTTTATATCAGTCCAAGTTTTTTTATGACTTGTATGAATACGTTATTGCTTCTATAAAAACCGAAATGAAAATGGGATAATTTGGCATAGGTTTCAGGAAGCAAGAAAAATCTCGAGCAGTACTGTTGTAGGCACAGACCAGGTGGTTAATTCAAACAAGACGAAGTTTTAGAACACAAATTAATAAAAATCCGCCGATTGCAAATGCCATAAAAGCTTGGCATAACAAATTTCGAGAGACTGTATCAGTTTCTAGGAAGAAGAGAACCCTCGATCTTAACTTATTTTTAAATCCGATTTTAGCTGTATATGAACTGATTCAAAGGAACCGAATGTTAATCTGAAAAATGGCATCCCACCTAGAGTTGGATAAAACTCAGATTTTCAGGATACTGAATGCACTAAAACTTCAACCATATAAACTTCAACGTTTGCAAAAACTTAAGGAAACGGACTACCTAAACAGAATGTTGATGTGCGAAACACTAACAATCGACATGTGGCGATGGTTATTTTAGATGAGGCTACATTTCATTTGAACGCTAGAGTAGATCGTCATAAATGCAGGATTTGGAGTCAAGAAAACCCGAGATTATTTAAGGAGCACGAAAGAGATTCTCCCAAAGTTAATGTTTGGCGCGGTATTTCTCGCGAAAATATTTTACCGCAAAAACAGTTTTCGGCAATAATTACACGGCCATGTTAGAAAACTTATTTTATCCACAATTAGAACAAGATGGCGTTTTAGGGAACCCCTATTTTTTTCTTTCAACAAGATGCGGTTTCTCCCCATTTCTTTAATATCGCTACAGAATCTGTAAAATTTGCAAAATTAGTTATGGAAAAAAACTTATAGTCCACTTCCTGAAAACATCTCTGATCTAAAACGCAATATTCAGAATGTTATTGAAAACAGCAGGCACATTGAACATTTGTTATAGAGATGTACATACCTCTTAAGTGTTTTTGGTTAATTGTAGTGTACCATTACGTTGTAAGTGAATGTAATGTGAATTCTAAGTATATTTATTCTTCTGTCAGTCATGGCACGCTAGAGTCTTGTTGTTTCCATTGCGGATTTTACAGTGATATCTTCATAAAACGTTTACCTCTGTTATTTCTCGTATCGGGTCTGCCAAATTATGCCATTTTCATTTCGGTTTTTATAGAAGTAATGACATATTCATAAAATTCTTAAAAAAACTTGGACTGATATAAAACTCAATGATGAAAACCGCATCTTAGTACTGCATGTCGTTCGGAAAATATAAGTTTGCAAAATCAGTCGAAATGTAATGAGACACCTGTATTTACAAATATGTTTGAATGTAATTAATAAACGTACAATTATGAAATTATTGACTTATGTGTCCATGGTGAGGCACTAAATAACCTTCTCGGCGGCCCTGCTCATCCTTATTGGTATTAGATAGTGAATACGAATCAAAAGTTGTTCTAGAATAAATTTGTTGATGTCGTGATAGATTTAATAATCTTTCTGTCTGTATATGTTAGTGCGGATTGTAAAAGAAATAAATGTTCCAAACCACGTCGGACATGACTAGTTTCATGAATACATGCATATATATACGTTCATACATAAATACATTCATGCATATATGAAAATCATGAGCGATCAGAGATAATGTCGGAATATAAGATTTTAATGGACAGTAAATTAGAAAACAGTATAAAGGCATTGTGCCTGCGGGCAATCAGTTTATTACTGTCGGTCCGACGAATAACAATCAGCTGTATACACAAATTTCAGCTAGCCATTGCCTACGCACTAGCCGGTATTCATCATCATCATCGTATTCCGTGATTTGCATTTCGCCGTAATTACAAATTACAACAATAAATCATATTTATTGTAGACAGTACGATGCATATGTAACATCCATTCAACATGAAAAGTTAAACTAATACGTATGTTTATCGGATAATATACGAGCGAAATTATATATGTCCCTAACAAACATGCACGAATAACCTGCTTGAATGAGAAATATATCACTTTTTATGCTTTCGTCTTGTAGTAATCCATATTATGAGAACGTTTTAAATCATATTCATAACTATAATGCTGCGCTCATCTAACAATCGACCTTCTACTTGTTACTTTTATACCCACATACAAATTATTCACATACATTTTGGCTATACAACCTGACAATCAACGATTAAATTGGTTTTAAATTTTGAAACTGTTACGGCTATGGTCTGTCGGAGTCTGGCTCATTTTCTTTATAATAAATGGGCTCATAAGATTTTATGTTCATGTCAACACCTCCAGCAATATATTGATTGCAGGACCCCGTTAAACTTAAATTGAAACTAAACTTTGTATCTCTACATACATTGTCTTTTAATGCTGGCTATCACAGCTATGAAATAAATTGGTACTGTCGATAATGGTGTAATAATACATTACGGGGAAAGCAACACTCACTTAGCATATATAACAATCATGGCGAATAATATCCATGGCAAAAGTATGTCACGATATTTCCTATACTACTTAAGCGGTACAATTTACTGCTTTTTTGTTGTGCTTTTTTGTCATTTTTACGCAAACTCCAGCCACTCTGACTGATTGAACACTTACGGTCTAGAATTGATAAATGTCAATGTATAACGTAAAACTCACATATTAATTTAAATTCTTGTATGCTGATAAAACTTTTACAATATTTACATGATATACAGGACGAGATAGGATTCAATTATTAAAGAAATGGTGTCAGTGCAAGATGGGTACTATATCTTCTGCTTTCCAACGTCAACGTCGGGTCGAATATGCGCGCTCGTTTTTAAACATGTGTGGAGACGACCCGAAACCGATTTTGGAGTCCATTGTCATAGGAGATGAAACAATGGTTCTGTATTATGATGCTCTATCCAAACAGGATTTGATGGAATGGCGACGACCCGATAAATCTCGTCCCTGAAAGGCGAAAGTCGTCCGATCAACGAAAAAGATGATGGCCATTATATTCTGGGATTGTGAGGGTATTTTACTCATTGACTTAAGAGAGTGCAATACAACTGTCAAAAGCACATATTATGCGTTTTTGTTGCATGAATTAAGGAACAATATTCACGCAAAACCTCGAGGAAAAAACAAGTGTTCGATTATTGCACGATAATTCATACTGCCGCCATTTCATAAGCTATCATGCGTGAATGCGATTTTCAAGAATTGGAACATCCACCGTATAGTCCGGACATGGCTCCAAGTGATTATTTAAGGACGATAGCGAGTTGCAAGCAGCTGCAATACAATATTTTGAGGGAAAAACTTTAGATTATTTTTACAAGGATATAGAATTATGAATTGATCGTTGTAATAAATGTATTGAAGTTAGAGAAGATTATATTGAAGAATAAAAGATGTTATATTTTACCAAAGTTTATTTTATAAGTTACCAAATTATGATATTTTATACCGGACATTGTTTTCGACGGACTTCCGCAAATTTTCCAGCCAATGCAGGAGCTGACTTATTAACTCTTAAAAGGCACGGAGGGTGGAAGTCTTCTACAGTGGCAGAACACTATCTCGACGAATCGGTTGCTCAAAAAATATTCACGTCAAGAAAAATTTTGGCAGATGTAAATTCAAATGAAAGGCCTGGAACTTCCACTGCACTTAACTCTGACGAAAGCAGAGTCAACTTTCCTTCTTTAAGTGTTCATCACATTAGTAATAGTACAATTAACATTTATAGTACAATTAACATTTATGTAAATGAATTATCTAAGCAATAATTTTTTTTTTCAAAATTTAGGGGAATTGATAAAATATTGTAATGATACACGTGAATAAAGAAATTTTATCCAGTCAAAAACATTATCGCATTCGGCTTCGCTTCGTGCGCTAATAGTAATTTACATTACGTGTTCGGGAACAGTAGTTTTGCAGATGAGTGCGACGGTTTGTGCGCGAGTGCGCTGTGCGCACGAGCGATGCATGTCGCAGGAATCAGGCAAAACTGTTCACGAACGAAGAATATATAACGTTTTTTGCACGGATTATTGAATTAAAAATTAGCATTTTTTTTAATTCAAATGACAACTTCACAAGATTCACAATTCAGAGCGCTGCCTACATTATCGGCTAGATAGACAGCAGATATCATAAATTGCTAATAAGTGGCGCCGTAATAATTTAATTTTAAATAATTTGTGTAGGACACATTTTAGTCGTATTAATATAAAAAATGTTGTAAAACGCATTTTTTGTTTATAATATTGATCTTTGTCAGAACACATTAATTTTAAAGCACTTCTTAGAGAAGAAAAATTCCTGTGCTTTTTCCCGCACTAGTGCGGGAACAAACGTCAGCGCATGAAAATTTGACGTTTCCAGTCGTTCAAAGTGGTGACATACATGACAACATCAAATTTAATTTGTATTCTCAAACTTGTCAATAAATGTCAAACGTAATTTGAAGTTTCAATCCCAGATTTATTTGTAACCAGTACAAAAAAATAATTCAAAAAAAGACATGACCCTCTCGATTACTTTTTTAACGATCATATTGTGCTTATTGTTAGACGCGCACAGTCTACCACATATTAATGCTCGCAGAATCTAAATTACAAACGTTGTAGTAATTACAAAAGCTGTAACAAACAGATTCTAATGTTTATGTAAAGTTACAAATTACGATTGCTGCGGTTTAGTGCAGATGCAGATGGTGTAGTTAATTGATTTCAGTATCGAAATTTGCTGATGGTCGTAGCGAAAGTCCTCATCAAACAATTTGTTCTATAAAATTAACAACATCCATTGAAATTTAGAACAAGTGCGTAGTAGCCAATGGCCTGACAATTAGTAAAACGCGATTGAGGCAGGGGAACAGCACGAATTGTTCGAGTACAGACATGCACTTGATTTGAATATGTATGCATTTGTTATCGAACATACATCGCTTAAGTAAATTGGGTGATATAGATTTTATATTCAGTTGGAATATTGAACATTTGATAAAGCTTCCTCTTGCAATATTGATATTGCACTGATTTAGAGCTATTGTTGTTAATTAAAATACGAAATTATCACATTTCATATTTATTGAATTACAAATTGTATATTTAAACGTGTATTCTGTGTCTTGTTATTAAATTAATTAAATTAAACATCAATGTTATATCCAAATATTAATAATAAATAAAATGTAAGTACTGGCTGTATAACGTTAGGACAAGCGGAAACGAAAATGAAAAAATTACTGGGGGCACTATTTTAAAAATATTCGGTTTCGCATATTTATCGATGCTTCTTCAGAGGATAACAACTGAAAATTGCGAAACTGGGAACCGAATGCAAATCAATTACAAAACTACTTATAATCGGTACGAAATTTGTTGAGCCAGAATTCCTAGAAGGCCGCTGCGTCATTTCTTGGAACAAACCGCACTCGACATCCGAGTAGGATACACATAGACGGCGCGGCGTTCACTGTAGTAGGGTGCGGTTAGCCTTTAAGTACATATCGTGGTTTTTTTTACAAAAAGTCGACGTTGGATTATTCGCTTCATTTCTCGTGATCTAATTTCTCGCAACAAAGAAAACTTGCTGAAAATCCGTTCAATAGTTTCTTAAGTATTCACCAAAAAGGAAATAACGACAAAAATTGTAACGCACGACACTGCTTGTAAATCTCTAATCGCGGCAGACCCCTGCATCGAGTGCGGTTTATTCCAAGAAATGACGTAGCGGCCTTCTAGGAATTCTGGCTCAACAAATTTCGTACCGACTATACATGGAAAATAAAATTTCCAGCAAACAAGAAAACCTAATTACAAAGCCACTTAATTAAATGTTACATTAGAATTGTTAAAATTATAAAATTTTTAATAAAAATTACATGCGGTCATTAAACTTTTAACGAAAGAAGGGCATACGGCTAATCACATTAAACAACGTTTAGACGGCGTTTATGGCGATTTATCTCGTTCATATTCCATTGTAAAAAAATGAGCAAAATGTTTCCGTTTGGGTGAAGAATCTATTGAAGATGATGAGCGCAATTGTTGAAGAAATGGCAATTACTATATCGCCGTTTGAGAGTGAAGGAATTAGCAGTGATGTCTAACATTTCTGAAGCAAGTATTCGCTGAATTTTCCATAATCATTTGGGTATGAATAAGATTAGTGCAAGATGGGTACCGCATCTTCTTCCTGCTCTCCAACGTGAACGTCGGGTCGAATGTGCGCGCTGGTGTGGACATGTGTGGAGACGACCTGAAACCAATTTTGGAGTCCATTGTCACAGGAGATGAAACAATGATTATTGTATTATGATGTTTTTATTCTATTGCGATACTATGTCCAAAAGGGATAGAGTTTTAAAGACGATAGTGAGTTGCAAGCAGCTGTAATACAACATTTTGAGGGAAAAACCTTAGGATATTTTTACAAGGGTATAGAATTATTAATTGATCGTTGTAATAAATGTATTGAAGTTAGAGAAGATTATATTGAAGAATAAAAGTTGTTATATTTTACCAAGTTTATTTTTTCTATATCACGCCGAGAATTTATGGCGCCTGCCTCGTGTATCGCTAGGTTTATTGATGTCGTCTCTAAAATTAACGGTGTTATTAATAGAGTTGCTCACTAGCGCCAACGGGCAGTGGCGGAGGTTCGATACAACCCACAGTATAACTGCGAGTCTCAATCAGATTTGTTGTGTATACATGTACGCTGCCGTAAATACTATTTTGTAGTTCTACGTTTATTTTAAAAATGCTGTCTACGTCGCGAAAACGGCCAATGTTGGACAAAGTTATAGAATTTATAGCAGAAATGCCTGACCTAAATTATGATGGCGTTAAAATTCAATGTGTAGTTTGCAATATCCCTTTAATGTGTTGGTCCAAAAGGGATTGTCTATGTGACGTAAATAGTAAACAGAATTCTTAAAAAAAAAAATGCACACGGCACTATAACAAATTTAATTTATGTGTTACCTTTATTGCATGTAATCTACCGTTTAATTTACTAGACAAGGAAGCATATGTCTTCTTTTGGAATAAATATTCTGAATGCAGATTACCAAGTCGGGCATCGTTACAAAGAATTGTCCCATCTGCTCGTGAACATGTTGAAAAAAGAATTAAATCGGAGTTGAAAGATAAAAAACTATGGTTATGTGTGGACGAAACAACAGATCGTAAAAGACATTCTGTGGTTAATGTAATGGTACGTAAATGGAACCACATCAATCGTCACCTTCAATTCTATTAGCTTCCAGACGAGTACAACAATGTACTGCCGAAGTAATTTCAAAGTTAGTGTTAAATACATTGGAAAAGTTTGAACTATCAACAAACCAACTATTGATGTTTATGAGTGATGGTGCCGCAAACATGGTTTCTGTAGGCCGGTCTCTTAAAAAGCATTCTGTTAACTTGTTACATATTACGTGTAAAATTCATGCTCTCAATCTTGTGGCAGATGGTATCAGAAAATGTTATCCTGAGGTAGACGCTTTAATAGCGCATACAAAAGCAGTGTTTGTCAAATCCCCGAAACGTATTCGCGAATTTCACAGACTGTGTCCCCGTATACCTGAGCCACCAGAACCTATTCTTACACGTTGAGGAACTTGGTTAAATGCTGCGTTTTATTATCATAAATATTATGAGAATATTAAGAACGTGGTTTTACAATTCGATTCAAAGGAAGCTGCCGCTATCAAGAAAAGCCAGTCGAAATTTCAAAATAGTCGGGTTAAAACGGATTTAAAAATTATTCACAACAATCACTTCGGACTAGCGGAGGCAATAGAAAAGTTACAAGATCCTTCGGTGTCGTTAGTGGAATCTGTGCAAATAGTGCAACATGTTCACGTACAGCTATGCGCGATAGGAGACGCAAAAAATGTTTGTGTTCTAGAAAAATTTGAAAGTGTTTTAGAGAAAGATTCTGATTTTGGCACATTAAGACACATTTGTGAAGGTGCGTCAACAGAACCGTTAAGTTGTTTCAGAGAATATTTTAATTACGCAAATATAACGTCACTAGATGTAGAACGTTCGTTCTCTGCATATAAACATACTTTTTCCTCACGCCGCACTCGGTTTGCCGAAACAACTATGGAAACATATCTAATGTTGCAGATATTTAACAGACATTATTCACTTTGTGATTTCACGGAAGATCTTAAGACGGAAAGTGTTTAAGCACGTATTATATTTTATTTCTGACCATTTATTTTGTGGAAACTTTTATGCGCCCGCCACTGGCTGTTGGCGCAAATTGAGCAAGTCTAATTATTACACAGAATTTTAACGTTATCGAAGTCAAAACAATGGTTAAATTCGCTGATATGTAAAAAGAGAGCTTTACTATTAACTGAATCGCGTTTATGTTGAGACATTTTGTTTTTTAACCATTGACTGGTGGTTCCATAAACTTTATCACACGGAAACTAAACTGTTGCTAAACTGGAACTGGAAAATAAGCATAATAATAAACCAATTAATTAATCCGAACAAAGTGAAGTAATAACAATTAGTAAAACAGGTAAAAATAAGTTGAACAAGGAACGAAAAGATGAAAAACGCAGCATATGCATAATAACAATAATAATAGTAAAATTATTCTTTTAGAATTGAGATTTGAAAGTTTGACAATTGTTGTGTTTATTTTGCCTAGCAAAGAACTCAATTTTGCATAACAACAAAACTTGGCCAAAACATTCATTGCTGCATATCGTAATATTTCTTAAGCGAAGCCGTAACATGTGGTATCACTGAATGCGCTTTTCGATTGCATTTCCAAAAATGTAAAAATATGTAGGGTATTCTATTTAAAACAAGAAAGTTGACGTCACTTTCGGTGACACCGGAAATGCAATTAAACTGCCGATAACGCTGGAAATTAGTGCAAAATAGAAATCGACCTGTTTTTCTTTTCTGGAAACGCCAGTTCAAAAGTTAGCATGGGGAGAACACTTTGGGTCCTAATGTATTCTTCCCATGCTAACTTATTTCTTCAGTGAGATCCTAAAGTTTCAAACTTTACTTCGACTATCGTCTAACACCATTTGGTGAACTTTTCTGATGTTAGCGGTTTTCAGTTTTCGGCCATCCCGAACGTTCATCATCGACCAAGCTGATACAACCACGTTTGAATTCAGCTGCCCAAAATTTTGCTGTGGCTAAATGATGGTACAGAGCCCTCGTGAGCAGCGTTCATCACAGCTTTAGTTCGACACTAGATTTTTTCTATTTTTACAGAAACACTAACATCGACTGACACAAACGACTGTTAAACAACAACTGACAGTCCGACATGGCTAAAATTTTCAAAAATATCTTTCAACGCATGCGCAATTATATTACCAACATATTTTTGATGAGTAACGCCATCTTCATACTATGGCTTGAAACTTTTCAGACTATCCTCGTAACATTATACATGACATATCAAGTATGAGCTAATCAATTACGTTACTTATTAGAGCGATGTAGCTAGTATATAATGATGAAATAATATTCATTATTCAGTACTAAAATATGCATGAATTTGAAATTATTTAAGATGCAATTCCTATTTCTATAAAACCCTCAATGTTTATTTATTACACATTTTATTATTTCGAAAGGAAAGAAAGTTACCCTTGCTGGTAGTAGAAACAAAATAGGCACACGTGAAAAATTCAGTAAATATCAAACAATTTATTTACGACATTTATTTGACGTACTTTATGGATTTTAAGACTTCTCGTATTCTACAATGAAAACCGTAACATAGATTTTACCACGCAACCTTGATGTTAACAACGCTAGTTAAGCGAGAGAAGCCTGATAAGGTAACTCCTCCGGTGTTGAAAGTAAATATCTCGAAAGAGAACGACTCCGTTCTGCCGTTGAATTTCAGGCACGTCTACGTTATAAAAATGTCGGAAAACTGCTATAGAGTTTACGGCTACGTGATTTTTTCCATTTCGCATGAATATTGTTAATTTTCAGTGAACTAGATTAAAATAAATATCGTGGTGTGCGTCCACGACACCGCAGGGGATTTATGCCAAAGTTAGAAATACTAGAGTTTAGTTACGTAAGATCTCCAGTCCGGTGCAGTCCGCCTCTAGCGTCAATCCCTCGCATTCGCTGGTTATTATTAATTAAATTTGAGGACTATCCCCGAGAGACGACGACTTCGCTCTAGCGCTACGTGCTACTGCTCCGAGGAACAGTTTTTTTTTTAAATTTACGAATGACGACGGTGGGTTTCACCGACAGTACATTTGCATAATTTTATAATTTTGACAGTGATTGTTTCAAATGAAGCGATTACCAGACAAAGAAATAACACAAATGGCAAAAGTATGCTAAACGTTCTTTTCTTTTTTTTTTCAGGCTATTCATCCAAGCAACATCATCCATTACGCCAACTTCATTGTGACAGCTTATGCATTGAAAAGGTGCGTTTACTGACTATAGCTGCTGTTTGATTTTTTGTTGCATTATGAATTAATCCAAGTAAATATAAGAAAATACCGATACTGTTGTTTCGATTGGAGTAAAAAAATATTGATACTTTGGAGTCAATACATTAATTCACATTGGAAAAAAGTGTTGATATCGGAGCTGTGGTAGAAAATGAAAATTAACTTGATTACGCAACATATTTCATAGAAAGGATTACTTTCGAAAACAGCGAAATCAGCAGCAAGACTGAACTGAGTTCAGTCTTGCTGCTGATGATGATAGCTTGGCTATCGAAACGTGCGTCCAGTACGAATTAAGTGTTGTGGTAAGGGTTTTAGTGAACTGTTTCAGTGTTCCAGTGCCACAGTTTTAGAGCATCCGTTTAACTGCACAGTTCTGAGCATAAGGCTGATTCTTAAAAGATTACTAAAAGCTGTGTTACGTGGAATGAGCACATCAAAAAAGCAAAAAATATTCCTTAGACAGGGAAGCTAACAACGATAATGATCCATTTTGTTTTCAGTCGATCTTCAAAAGGTTGTAATGCTTTCGCGGGTAGAGATGCTTAAAAAAGTTATTTTTGCTCAGAGGCTAATAACTTATAACGAGAGTTTTGTGCCCATTGGAAAAATAACAAGACATTTTCACCTTGCTGTTCTTTGGCATGAATAATAAGCATTTAATGCATTTTTTGCTCATAATAGAGATGTGAAGCATTTTATTTTATGGCTAGACAATTGCTCTAGACCAGAGGTTCCCAAACTTTTTTTTCTCGTAGACCACTTTCAAAATTTTACTGGTTTCGGTGGACCCCCTGCTGCTACATTTCTACCATATTCCCAAAACTCGTCAAAAAATGTGAAAATTAAATCTAACGATCTAACGGTTCAGTCTTGCTGCTGATGATGATAGCTTGGCTATCGAAACGTGCGTCCAGTACGAATTAAGTGTTGTGGTAAGGGTTTTAGTGAACTGTTTCAGTCTAACGATGGAAATTTGCGTCGTGGCTGAGTTCCAACCCTAAATTCGGAGTGGTAAAAATAATAAGAAAAATAGTATATTTTCTTGTGTTCTATTTATTAAAGTAATATGATTACAAACTTAATAGAATTAAAATTAAACATGAATAACGTAACGTAACTTCAACAATGCAAATCAATAATTAAAAAAAAATAATTTTAATGGAAGGGATGTACTTGATGGATTGACAGCAAATTATCAATATTAGGCTTCAGTTTTGTGAGGAATAACCGCAAATCTCCCCATTCTGTGATCAATCTGCTCCTTTTTTTTGTTAATAGGTTTGTAACGACACTAAAACTTTTTTCGACAAGGTATGACGAGGGAAACGCTATCAAACGTTTTCTCGCAATTTCCCACAGCCCAGGATATTTTTCGGGTATTTCTGCCTGCAGCCAAAATGTTTGATAGCCTTTTTTAAATTTCACCTTCAGCTCCTCGTTGGTGCTAAGCTCGAGTAGCTCCTCTTGTAATACCACATTCGCCACTTCCGTTTCATCAAATGGATTTATGATTCATGGTGGTATTTCCATCGTCAGAATATCTTCAAATCTATTTTTGAAGTCAACATGCACGGCATTTAAATGTTGAACGTATGTCTAAATATCCTCATCAAGACATTCTGCTTGTGACAAGTTTGGAAACTGGGAGAATTCGCGCCGACTAATATTTTGCTTCATAAATTTCAATTTTCCAAGGAAAGCCGAAATTATGTTTCTTCTGTTTCTTAGGTTTTTTTTGAGTTGTCACCTTTATGATGGCTTCGGCACGAACCATGCAACATTGCCGGGTCAATTTTAATATTATGTAAATGTGGCAACAATTATCACCTTATTTGCCATGCTTGCCCAACAAATTATACAATAATTTAAATCATATTATCTTCTATTAAAGCAGTTCGCCCCGTAAATTTTATACTGTCTATCTTTACTTAGCGCAAAGTTCGAATATTTCCGCCTGTACAAGGATTATGTTCATTATGTTCCACTTCCTGTGCTAATTGTTGCCAAATTCACCGAATATTAAAATTAGTTTCTTATGTTTATCTTACGTGGCCCATGCGGAGGCGATTATAAAATCAACATAAAAAACAAACTGAAGCACATTGCCTATCAAAAACTATCAAATTTAAACACACCTACCATAATTAATTAATTCCAATAAAATTCGATAAATACAAGAAGAAACAACAATTAATAAAACAAGTTAAAATGAGACAAAATAATAACGAGCACAAAGAACGAAAGTATGACAAATGCAGGTAATAACAATAAACAACAAGAATAATTTACGCTTTTGAAATCAAGATTTGTCAGTTTGGCAATTGTTATGATTACTTTGCTTAGCAATGAGCTCTTTATTTCAGTCTGGCGTCAGAAGAAACAATTTGGCGCTCTTTCCTAGCAAACTTTGCGTAACAACAAAAACAGATTACCAAAACCTTTATTGCTGTATATCGTCATATTGCTTAAGCTGAAGTATAACGTATCGTTGGATACGTTGGTATCGTTGGATTCGCATTTCGATTACCTTTCCAAAAGCATAAAATATGCAGGGTATTCTATTTAAAATAAAAAAGTTGACGTCACTTCCGGTGTCACTGGAAATGTAATTGAACTGCCGATAACGGAAAAAGTTGGCTCACAAAAAATATTAATCGACGTAATTTTTCTAAAAACGCTAGCTTCTGTCGTTCAAAAGTTAATATGGAGGTGATACTTTAGAACCTTTCTGTATATATTTCTACAATAAATATAATGCTCTATTTTGAAAACATTAAATCTTAATTTTTTTAACATTATGCGTAATTTGCACCATTCAAATCCTCAAATTACTTAAATATGTAGACGAGATAACATTTATTCTATTCAGTTTCATTAGGTATATTCTCTATAACACTTGACTATAACTAATTATTACTACACAGCCAACAGATTTTACACAAGTATTTTCGCATTTATCTGCATCTCAGCAGCCTTGGTTTTTATGTGATGGTGATGGCTCCTGGTTAAAATCGTAAATTATAAATTGCTGTGGTTAGTAGTTCCACGGCAGTAATAAAACATGTATCATTAGATTAGCAGCGAAATGGCAGCAAACGTACGATATAATATAATAGTCAGAAGTAATTTAAACACATGACGAACTCTGTTCATTTAGTTTATACACCCGTGTGTTCTTTTAGTGTAATGAATGTATTGAAGGATAAAATCGCGCTAAAATATTTTTATTGGCGATATATGTACTTTACTCTGAATAAGTACAACGTTCTACCACAAACGCGTCTGCATCAAAACGTGGCCGTAAAAAATATAGCCCCATACCTTTTTGCGTGATAGCATATTAAAAATAATTACACACCTTTTAATCCCCAGGGCTCTAATGATTTCATTTGTTTTCTTTTTGTTAAAAGAATTAAAAATTCGTGGTATATTCACGATCATACGTAAAAATACAAAAAGGTACAAATGAACTGAACCTGCTAGCAATAAAAAGACTGCAGAGGTAATTATCATTTACATTTTTACAGATGCTAAGGTTTTAAATTGTTGTCACATTAAAATATCTTTTGCGTTCACTCTTTTTTTTTTAATACGCGTTTAAGTTTATGATTGGATACGTTTGCTTTACACTTCAGCATTTTTGATCGTAAAAGAAGTGGATTTTAGGGGCCACTGGAATATACAGCGTGTCCACCCAGTGCGTGGACGAAAGCTAATACCCTTCCTGAGCAATTTAAAGGAAAAGTTTTCAAATAAAAAAATAGTCGGAGACAAATGCTGTACAACATAAAATTATATCCAAGTATACAGGGTGTTCAGTTTCCGCAGCGCACGATACAAGTTTGATTTTTTTAAATTTCAACTTTCATGAATATTCCCTATATCTATCTATCTTAGTTTTTGAAATAATTGACATAATTTGAGATTTTTGTGAAATCCCCCTACTTCTTTAACGGCCAATATTTTAAACGCTTTACGTGCTAGAGCGGTGGTTCAAACTTTATTCGATTGAGAACTTCATGGAGTTTTCACCAATATATCGAAAAGTTTTTTATATCAACTAGCCTCTACAAGATGGCCAACGAAATCGTTGCCATATTTGATTCAGACTATTTAATTTTTTTTAATGGAACATCCTGTATATTTTCGATGATCTGATAGAGAAACTGTTATAGATTTTTTCCTATAAACATTTCCCTAAACCTAAAATGAATCGTTTTTTAATAAATTAAGTATAAAGCTACGCAGATAAGTTTTTTGCCGAAATGCATAGAGTGCTACGACGAAATATTATAAACTTTTGTTTTTCTAAAGATATTCGTTAAAAATAAACTGTCAAATTTAATGTATGTATATAATTGCAACATACAGATGTCCCAACCTTCTGGAATTGAATTGCACCTATACTATAAATACTAGGAAGTTAAAATTTTCTGATGGCATATTAGACATCTCAGAGTATCTTCTAAAAGTATTCTTGCATATACAAGGTGATCGACAATACGAAATACAAGAATACGAAAAATTCATAAATAAACTTACTTGATAATTATTCAACAAATTAGAGGCATCAGGATGTGAACTACTCTAAACTTGCATCATTGCATATGTTTCCACAGTTACTTCTTTAAACCTTGTGCGTCGACAAGAAAAAATATTCTTATACATAGAAAACGATCTCTCCACATCTAAGGAAGTTACATTTGCATGTAGAAACTGTTTTTCAAAATCACTTAAAAGTTCACTATTCTTACACTTATTATAAACGGCCTCTAAAATGTTAAAATCGGGATTTTTCCTTAAAACATTTGCTAACTTTTGACTAGCGCATAATCCTGGCGTACCACTTAATGTGTGTAATTTATTTTTTACACTCTCCACTATGTCTAATGATTCCTGCAATGACAATTCAGTACATTGTAGTTTTCTGATGGCATCTAGTAATACTGTATAATTGGTATATATTGTTGTTAAATCTTCTAAAAGTTGAGGAATTTGAAATTCTCTTTGACTTTCTCTAATTGCTTTGGATTCATTCCGATTAAATCACATTATAACTGATTGAATTTGTTGAAAATGGATCAAATAGTAAGAAGCTGCTGTTAGCCAAGTACCCCATCGCGTTAAAATTGGTTCAGGAGGTTCTGGAATACCTGGACAAAATTTACGAAATTCTTTTAAACGTTTAGGAGATTTACGAAACACTGCTTTAGTACTTCCAATCATCCGATCAACGTTTCCGGAATGTTGTCGAACAACTTCACCAACTAAATGCAAAGCATGCAGCACGCAGGTTATATGTATTAAGTTAGGAAATATATGTTTTAAGGATCGCCCAACACTTAACATCGTTGCTGCACTATCTGTCACAATCATCACAACTTGATCTTGGGCAATTTTAAATTTTTTCAAAGCGTTCATTATCACTTTTTGAATATTTTCCGCGGTACATTGTTGAACACGTTTGCAAGCTAACAAATATCGAGATGCTGTGTTCTCGCTAGATAAAACGCGAGCTATTACATTCACAATACTGTTTTTCTTTATATCAGTCGTCTCATCCACGGTAATCCATATTTTTTTGGAACACAAATCACGTTTACACACATTTTCTAGCATCTCTTTCATTCGCGGCAAATGATTCTGTAATTGTGTTTGTGAGGATAATGGGTACTTTGGAACGTATTGTCGCCAAAACGTTTTAAAAGCTGCTTTTCTCACCAACGACAACGGAAGATTACAAGAGGTAAACATAATTAATAAATGTATGAGGAATAGTGTATAAGATATTTCAGTTCTTGCATTTCTCATATGCTTAATACCATTGACATGCATCTGGCAATCAGTTCTGTCCAATGCAGCCAAACGAACATTGCATATTAAGCAAAAAACTGCAGTACCGTCATATTTTAAATGGGGAAAAAGTGACACATACTTACGTACATTAGTAGCAAATCTATTACGAGGCATTGTTTTCTTAGGTATGTAAATATTAGTTCTATATGAAACGATACACTAATTATGTACTTGGTATAATACTATAACACACAAAAAACACCAGCTGTATTTTCAAAAGCGACACGTAAGTATATAACCGGTACTAAAACGAAATCTCTCTCAGCGCGGTTTAACATGATTTATATTCAAGGTCGACACTACATGCCTGCTTCTCTACCGGTTTAGTTTATTTATGAATTTTTCGTATTCTTATATTAACCCGTAGTATCGACGCCGATGCGAGTCCGCAAGTTTAGGTTACTCTAATAATTACGACTAACGCTGCGAAGGGTTAATGAGAAACTATTGCAATAAACCAATAATTTCATTCGCGGAGGTAGCACGTGCCGATTCATCTGCATACATAGATCGCGTCGTAGGCGCGGCAACCTCACTTCTAACCTGGCGCGACGCTCTCTGCGCCCGGCCTAATTAAGAACGATTGTATTATCTGAACATTTAATGAATATCCGTTTTGAAAGTGCAAATAGGAATATCCACTGGAAATGCTATTTCCTATCTCCGGTGGAGATATATTGTATAGGTAATTATTAGGTATCTCCCTAACATCCCTAGTAGATATTTACAATTATACATCTAGTTGATATCCACATTGCTTCCTAGTTATACGTACAATCATTGGAAAATAAATTGATATCCCCTGGATGTGGTATGTTCGTGTTGTATGGGTAGTTTAACAGAAAATGATCAAATTCGCCTGCTGAACATGTTAACTTAGTTCTAATATATCTGACAGCCAGTAAAATATTCTTAAGATAATAAACTTTATGTTTGAGTACATCAGTGAAATTAAAAAGCGGATGGAAAACATAACGTTGGTCGATTAGTAGCATTCCATCATTACGCTAAAGCTAAACACACACTAATTATCCTATATTTGTTTTATCAATATTATTAGCATCAGCTTATTCAACTCAACGTAAACTACGTAGGCATACATAATGTATGCATGTAATCTTCTATAACATAACATTACAGCTGTTTTTGCATCGGATATTATGTAGCGGTTGAATTGCACAATTCAGACAACATGTATAGCTAATTAACTTGTCTACATCCTGTTCTCAATGTCCTCTCGCTTGTTAACGAAATTATTGTGAGCCTATTTGAATAACCTTGTTAAAAGGTTATATTCAAAATAGTTCAATGGCATTTTACAATAAATAAACCGTAGCAATGCTATTTGCATGAAACTCCCTGATTTGTTAGCTAAACTAAAGCGGAAAGTAAAACTGCTAATGAAAGTATAAACTTATTTCGTAGCTTTATATTTAATTAGATATTTTAGGCTAAAAGTATTTAAATGGACAAGTGTGGCTACTGGAAGAATACTTGTTCTTTTCTTGATAATTTGTATGCTCTTCCAGTGCTATAATTATGAAACGGTCAAAGATTAAAAAGACACAATAAGGAATGATACCTGTTTCCAAAACCAGAAGTTAAAATTTATCTACGAGATAGGCGCCATAAATTCTCGGCGCGTTCAAACTCCATTGCTTCTTAGTTGTACATGTGCGAGGCCTACACTATACATATGTATTACGGCTCGAAGAATAATAGTTTTTAGTAGCCAGCCAGACAACGTGACTAGTGCATGAAAATGTTTCAGGTAACGAAAATTGGGCACCGCGCGGACATTAGATTTTTAATAAAAGAAGGGCATACGCCTAATCACATTAAACAACGTTTAGACGGCGTTTATGGTGATTTATCTCCTTAATATTCCACTGTAAAAAAATGGACAAACTGTTTCCGTTTGGGGCAAGAATTCCTTGATGGTGATAAGCGCCACGGTCGGCCAATTGAACTGATAACGCCTCAAAACATTTCAATTATTGAAGAAATGGTATTAGCAAATCGTCGTTTTAAAATTAAGTAATTAGCAGTGCTGTCTAACATTTCTGAAACAAGTATTCGACAATTCTCCATAACCATTTGGGTATGAATCAGATTAGTGAAAGATGGGTACCGTATCTTCTTTCTGCTCTCCAACGTGAACGTCGGGTCGAATGTGCGCGCTTGTTTTTAAACATGTGTGGAGACAACCCAACACCGATTTTGGAGTCCATTGTCGCAGGAGATGAATCTGTATTATGATCCTCTATCCAAGGGGCCGTCGTTTTAAGGACAATAGTTGAAATGCAGCTGTAATACAACATTTTGAGGGAAAAACTTACAAGTTAGGTGAGATTATATTGAAAAATAAAAATTGTTATACTTTATCAAGTGTATTTTTTCTACATCAGGCCGAGAATTTATGGCGTTTACCTTGTACGTAAAATAATGATGTCATATCTTAACACATAACTGTTGTTGTTAAATAAAATAACGTTATAGTATCTTTTTAAGATGGAGGTTTTATTTTAGATTGCTGTTAATTGATTGCAATATCTCGAATATTGAGTGGAAACAATGAATTTTTCTCCTAAAGATTGCACTAGTCATCCATTCTGGATAATCTATTTAGTACATTATAAGCGGCAACTCATCGAGGGTGGAATTCGTGATGAACTAAAATATTTTAAGAAACATTTCATTTGTTTTTAATTCTTTTATAATTTCTAGATATTAAGTAAATTATCGAATAATAGAACCACTTTAATACCTATTGTTTCTTATTACATATTATAACTTCGTCCGACACACGCATATGGAGTATAAAGCTACCACTATAAGCACAATTGGCTTGCCATGTCCAATATACCAACTGGTTGGAAACAACCCGAACACTATAGTTAAATGCTGGTCTGCGAGACTGGCACACGTAAACGTAACGGAGTTATGAAAAAACTTTTATTAACTAATGATTGATTGACTAGGAATTGTTTCCTAATTTAATAAATAAATTATGTGACTGTGAAAACCACGTAATTTCTCTTGCGTCCTCGGTTATAGATCGGTCTTCCGTAGACGCGAAAGAGACGGGAAAGAGCGTCAAAAGGAAGCAAATTGTACGGGACTTGCGGAAAAGAGGGAACCAGCTAAAGGGTTGCAATCTAGTTGGGTAAAAAGAGCGCAATTTTTCTATAAAATAGGCGTAATTTCGTTCGAAACGGCCGCCCGCAAGCATATTAACGGGGCTTTTGTATTTTCAAAATTTACCGACGTAAGGAAAAATGAAACGTGGAACGAGGTATTGCGGTTGTCGAGACGTTTGATTTATGATATCGGAGAGTAGACATAGACAAACAAATACCTTTGTGTATCATAAGCATAGGTCAGTAAGAGAGTGGAATAGCCTGTTTAATACGCGTTTTAGATAGGTATAGCAAAGAGCCAACGCCAGTAACCGTCTCGAAATTCGCCGGCGACTGGCAAAGGTATCGTATGTATCACTTTATTGCATTCCTCAAATTTAAATAATCTTCGTTCGTATAACTTAAACGTGTTGTACTTAATACCGTAAATTTATGAATAACTATAGGTGTGTTGTGAAAGACACTTTTGTTTGATAAATAAAAGTTGACAAATACAGTTTTATTAATGTTTACTCTTATATCATTAGCAGCAAACCATTCAATAAATTTATCTAAAGTATTGAGATATTTTGAAACAATTAATAGTATTAAATTGAGTGACAATCTGTTCCGTTTATTATTTCAAGTACTTTACTTACGAAGACAACTTTTTTTTATATACTTACAGTTATTCGTGTGTGTAGTGTATGTATAGTTTTGTTCCTCTTCTGAATCCTGATCTGCTTTTCAAATAAAAACTTGATAACCTCTTGAATAGACCTCTCCAATCCTCTTTTATGACTTGTTTGGTTAGATATTGCGTTCTACTCCTTCAAACTATTTTTTATGAAAACACTAGCTTTTGTGGTTCAAAAGTTAGCATGGGGGGTCACTTTAGGATCTCATTATATATCGATGATTTACTGCACTATTGATTCTTAGATGATAACTTTCTACAGACTAATCTAAACAAAATTCACTCCTTGTGTTACACAACAATTTAAAATTAATAAATGTAGGTAAATGTTTTCTCTCTTTCACTAAAAGAATATACATAGTCAATTCACACTATAATATAAATGAAAGAAATTGACTTCTTACTGTTGCGCAATACGAGCCATTACTCCTATTTTAACAAATAAATATGAAATCAATAAATAAATGATTAATAAATAATCTATCTTAGTAATGTCATGTAAAAAAATACTTATTATATATTACTTATAGCAATGCTTATTTGCCTACCCTTTGAAGACACTCATGTGTGAAATGTTAAGAATAGAAAGATTTGAAAGTATCAACTGAAATACCTGACAGTGCAACTGAAAAAATTACTGTAAGTAGAAAAACAATTAAGTTAATTTCTGATATATCTACTTTGATACTGAATCACACCATACGCAGACATAAACTACCAATTATATGCTTTCATAATTAGCTTTCATCATCAAAGCTATGTGTTGCTAACATAGCTTTGATGATGAAAGCTTGTGGCAACCAGATAATTGCATGAGGTACATTTGAGATTCACATATTTTACAGCTGTATAACACTAGGCGACTTACAGGGGGTTACAACGGAAATTAGTGCTACATACTAGAACTTCTATCGATGTTTAATAGTCATACTTTTAACGATCTTCCAATATTAAAACTCAACCCGATGTGGAAAATAAAAGAAGAAAACCGAAAGTCTAAGGCGAAAGTAAAAAGTTGTTTGAATACATTAAAAGGTGTGCTGAAAGTAAATTCAGAAAGAAAACTCTTTCCGAAGCATTCATTCCGAGGCTTAATGCGGAAATTTTCTTTTGCAAAGTGCGTCTTTATGTACCCCTTTGCATATAAAAACGAAAACTGCGCAGTAAACATTTCAACATTGGTTATTTGAAATTCGTGGCAAATTGAGTGGATATAATACGTATACAAGGGGTGAATTTATTTGTAAATATTGTTCTACGTACAATCTACACACCTTGCCCAACTGTTGCTAAATTTGTTACTATTAAAGCTGCATAGTTGATTAAATCAACGATTGGATGAAATGTATTCTTTGGATTAAAATGGTGGATAATAGAAAAGTTATTGCAAAGAATAGTGGAATTCGTTTCTCCGACAACGTAAACAGTACGTGTCCATTAACAGTAAGGAAAACAATAAACTGTATATGTCACCTCATCTCCTTTTTTGAACAACGATATCGGCGTGCCACAGGGCTTGGTTTTGGGACCAATTCTGTTTCTTTGATACGTTAATGACGTTGATAGTCCTCCACTAATACCCATATTACATTATACGTCGATGATACGTCAGTTGTAATTTCAGATAAGAATAAATATATACTGGAAAACAGATGCAACAGTTTTCTAAGTAAATTTGGCAACTTTCTCGGCCGTCTAGGTCTCTATTTCAACACTAGTAAGACGCAGTATCTTTTCGACAACAATCAAAGACGTCGTGATGTTCCGAAGTTAACTGTCTGCTCTAATGCCATAGATAATGCACCCGATTTTTGGGATTGCACGTGGATCAGCATTTCTCCTGGAAGCAACACTGCACTGAACTCGTAATCAAATTGAACTATATTAATTTTCTTTTTGAAAATCTCCATTACATCTTAATACCGGTACAAATGATTGGTTTATACCATGCTTAGGTCGTATCGAGATAGTCTTACCGTAGGTCTTATTATGTCTATGGGGTTGGTCATCATTGTCATACGAAGTTTTTATTTGTCAAAAGGAATTTTATGACAATTGCTGACGTTCCCATTACTCACAGTTGTAGACCGCTGATTAAAAATTTCGTGTTTATGTATTTTTTAATGAAAACAAATTCGTTACCAATGGCGAGAAGCACAACTTAAATACTCGGAAAGGATTATTATATGAGTAATTACAATTATGAACCAAACTGGTGGGGCCATGTGGTGAGAATGCCAGAAAGTAGAATGGCGAAGGCAGTGCAGGATGTAAAAACGAAGAAGAAGGGAAGATGTAGCCCAAAGAAGACGTGGGATGAGGAAGTAGCGAAAGTGTTGGAATCTAGAGGCATAAGGTGGAATGACGCAAGAGAAATGGCAGAGAACAGGAAACAGTGGAAGAATTTTGTTAGAGAAAGAAATTAAAACGCAACCCATTATCCCAATACCGAAAGATAGCAGGGGTTACGGATAAGAAGAACAAAGAAACATTGGTATGATATTTCCAAACACAATGGGAGTAAAAGTACGTAATAAATTATCAAATTCAATTAAAGAAACTAGCAATATTAATAGGTTTAAATCTGATCTGAAAAAGTATTTAATAGATCTGTCCGTTTACACAATGGGCGAATATCTAAAGCTTTGATGTAATTGAGAACCCTGCTACAAGAACGACGCAGCTCTATATCAATTAATATTGCATAAAATCTAAATAACCATTTTTAAACATAATTTCCCAGGTAACAAAAGAATATGTTTTAAGAATTGTAAACACCGGGTGTTTATTATTTTAACAATGAAAAAGGGTGGCAGGAAGTTGATTTCTATTGGAACCACACGTTTTCAACAAAAAATGGAACTGCATCGTTCTTGCAGCAAGGTCGTCAATTTCTTTGTAATGTATCCATTTATTGTTATTACTGTTATGTTTGTTAACACTAGTATCACCATTCGAATTAAGAAACCTTTCGTTTATGGATACAAGTAAAGAGAACTGTGCAGATTTTCCAGAAAAGTCTGACAGTGGTGTACTAGATGGCTTAGATGATGCTGTGAGAGAAGAAAATATAAATGAACTGTTACATACTGCTGAAAATGGAAGAGCCAGCAGTAATTGAAGTAAATTTATGGGAGAGACTAAAAACCATTAGGAACTAGAGCATCTTTTTTGTTCATTCGTGTGTACATCGGTGAAACAAAGCGATCAGTCAGCACTCGTGTTACTGAGCATGAGCGTTGTTGCATGTAGCCGGGTTCGCACTGGCAGAGCATATAGACTGGAAACTTTCCACCAAATCCAATTTAAGTCTACCCGCATCTTACCTCGCAATTCTCACTATTATAGTAGAAAAATCCTTAAATCAACAAAGATTTTCAAACATCCCAACAATTCAAATCCACTTACGTCACACATGGAAATCTCAATTGATTAAACCTCCTAGCAACCGCCACGCTTCATTGATATAACATTCCCGCTCCATTGACCCAAAACAAGCCCTATAAACACCCCTCCGGAATGAATACTCCCCAGTCAGTGTGTAGTAACAGCCCTGAAAATGTCCTATAAGAATCTGGACGAAACGTTAGCAAAAGCTACGACAACGACGCGGTTCCAACCCGGAAACCAAGAGTATAGTATTGTTGACGACCGCGGAAACCTAAGAAGCAGATCAATACTGCATATTCATTAAATTGTAATAGATTTTTTGTTAAATTTGAAATTCGAAAAACAAACGATAAGGTTTATGCATGTACTTACAGTTGTCTATCATGAGTAATTATTATTATTAATACGTTTATCGCTAAAATTTGATTTGTTTTTAAGGCGCATACCTCACACAATAATAGACGAAGTTAATAAACTCGATACTAGAAAAGGCAAGAACCACTACATTTGTCAAAGAAGAAAAATTTTAAATGTTTATGTTAATGTTTTATGGCTGCGTGACCTATTCTGGGTAGTGACATTCCGTTGAGCGTAGGAGTTTTTATTATTGGTATATATTGGTAAAGACATTAAACCGTGTAATAAATAATTTCTCTCGTCATAACTGCAATCCCATAACATATTTTAGATATCAGCTGCTGACGAAAATCTTGTCCGTACGTACAGAGAAATAAATAGTAGTAAAATTAGTAAAAATTGGAATATATTCAAGTAGTGTTCGCGAATTTTACCCCTGTATTTATTAGATACTGGGATGTCTGTCTCTCGAGGCGTGCGGCATCATTATCATCCGGCATTTAAAACCACTCATGTGGTATTACTTTATTATTTTCGGCAATTCTTACTGCACAGTAAAGGTACTATCGCTTTCATAAAAATCTGGTATAACTCCTGTGTGATTTTGACGTTTTTTTGAGTGTTATGACAATGACTTTAAAAATTACAATATTTTGTATTTAACCTAAAAGTTATACGTTATATTCGTTTATTTTTAAAATTGTGGGGGTATTGGAATCCAATGAGAAAACTGTTTTTGGCCCTCTCATAGACATACCGCAACTAACCTATATCTATCTCTTTGATAATTGGTTTGTAACTAGGGTTTCGAAGCTTGTGACAAGTTTGGATGTTTGTAACGCGATATTAAGTAAGTTTTAATGCACGTCATAAGTGACGCTGATATGACGTCGCATTGCCAATATAAATGTACAAATTTTATACAAAAATAAAAATGTTTGTATTTTCGTTTGTATTTTCGTGTTTCGAGCATATTTTTAATATAGAATGCCAAAAGCAAGATGCTTGTAGCATCTGTTATCCAGTTCTTCATAAAAGAAAACGATAATGGAGCTCCACATGTACCGTTAAACGCTGTTAATGAGGGAAACTATAGATTATTTTCATAAAATATATATTTAATACATCATTATGATTTCAGCGTGTAGCTCAAGCTATGCCAATCAATACAGTTACTGTCAGTAAAATTCGACAAAGCGTTCAAACCAACAAGGAATTAGAGAGTCCGAAAAGAAAAAAACAGCGAAAGAAACCTGTAACTAATATTACTAGATCTGACGAAGCATCTATACGTAATGCAATTTGTCAAATGTACGCAACAAAGAAATACGTTACATTAACATCCACTTTGAAAAATTTAAAAGACTGTAATATATACAATGGGAGTATATATTTTTTAAGGATAATTTTAAAACGAATTGGTTTTTCTTGGAAAAAAGATAATCCGAGAATAGGATTCATGGAATTACCACATGTTGTTTTGGCTCGATTTACTTTTCTTTAGACATACGTTAAAAACAAGCACACACAATTTTATGAGTTTGTGTACCTAGATGAGACATGGGTGTTCGAGAATGGGACTGTTAACAGATCTTGGCAAGACAACACTAAACATAGTGTTAAATCTATAAAATCGGAAGGCCCCAGATACGTCGTACAAAATGCTGACACTAAAAATGGATTTGTACTAGGAGCTTCTAAAATATTTACCTCAAAAACAAAAGATTTAGATTACCATGGTGAAATGAACCAGAATAATTTTTTAATATGGTTCGAAAAACAATTACTTAAAAATTTAAGCGAATCATCGATGATAATTATGGATAATGCAAGTTATCACTCTACGTTGGAAAATAAATTACCAAATTCTTCCTCAAACAAAGCACAAATCAAACAATGGCTTACAAGTCAGAATATTCTATTCGAAGAGAATGCATACAAGAAGCAATTATTGCAATTGGTTGCTATGAACAAGGGACCAAAAATGTATATTGCCGATACTCTTGCTGGAAAGTATGGCCATCTAGTTTTACGTTTACCACCTTACCACTGCATTTTCAACCCAATTGAGCATATATGGGGCATAACCAAAAATTATTACAACAGACACATAGGTAGGGATGGACATGGAAGAGCAAAGTGTATAGAGATATGGGAAGAAGCACATGGCACTATAACGTCTGAAGTGTGTATGAAAGTAGTTCATCATACTGAAAAGGTTATTGAGGACTGGTGAAAAAGGGAAGTTGGTTTCGAGAGAGAGGAAATTCTAGAACTAATTAATTTGAACCAAGATTCATTTGATGAATACAGTTGTAGTAACACAGACTGTGAATAACAGCTTATTTTTTAAATGCACTATTTCATATATAAATTAATAAGAAGGTGAATGTTGTAAAGAGTGAAGTTTAATTTATTTGCCGTATATTTGATGATCGCAGTTCTAAATTTATGTGAAAGAAAAGTTTTATTTTGTGCCTTTTATAGGTTTTTATCTATTTTCCTTCCATACGTGTAATTGAACATTGTATTGTATTCTTAAATAAACATGAAACACGATTCGATATGTATAATATTCATATTAGTTATAATCTTTCTTGGTCCAAATATCATATATTTATAAAAGTAATATCTAACGACTTTCACGAATTCCTAACCTTTATTCAAACTTAACCTAAAAACGCTCCAATCATATGGATATACAGTAGCACCAAGCTCAGAAAAACCTCGGAAAATATGCGAACTAATTTCAATATCAAACAACATCGACCAATAAGAAGCGTAATTTTCGTTTAGTACAGTAACTGACACAAGTTTTTTTAATTTCGTACGCTTGGTTCATATTTTTGCAAATTTACTTTTATTTTCCTGTTCCTACTTGTTTGACTAAAAAATTGTAGTTTTTAAGACACCTGTAGTCGTATATTTACATAATTTAGGTAAGTAAATTATTTTCAAGGATATATAAATCATTCAAACTGTAAATTTTTAGGTTAGGAATTTCTAAGTGTATTGTAATATTTGTTTATAAATGTGATCGAGCTGGTCAGAGACATATTATAGTGCATGCAGGAAGTTCTAATGGCTTTGTCGAGAATGCTTTGCTAATTTTTAAATCAAAAAGTAAATCAGGTGATTACCACGATGATATGAACCACTTAAATTTTATGCAATGGTTAGAAAAACAACTTATTCCAAACTTGCCTCCACATAGCATTGTTGTTATGGACAATGCACCATATCACAGCATGCAAATAAATAAACCACCTACACAAAACAATCGAAAAGATGATATTCGATCATGGCTAGA
Organism: Dynastes maya; assembly: GCA_029619315.2. Taxonomy (NCBI): domain Eukaryota; kingdom Metazoa; phylum Arthropoda; class Insecta; order Coleoptera; family Scarabaeidae; genus Dynastes; species Dynastes maya. Next base: position 74,063,322 of record JAROYE020000001.1, read on the forward strand.
AGGAAATAGAATTGCAACAACTCCAGAAATGCGAAAAGCAGAGCTTTTAATGTTGGTAAGACAATATTCTATAAGTAAAACTTATTATGTTGATGAACTTTTAAAAAAGCATGGCCATACTGTTTTACGTTTGCCTCCTTACCATTGTGAGTTGAATCCAATAGAATTAATTTGGAGCATGGCGAAAAGAAAAGTTGCTATGAATAATATGTTGCACTCTAGCCATGACATCGAGCAATTAGTTAGAACTGCAATTTCAGAAATCACGCAAGCTGATTGGGAAAAGGAGTGTAACCATGTAAGACATGTTGCAGAAGAAATGTGGAAGGCCGATGGTTTAACTGATGAAATTGTGGAAAATTTAAGTTTCACAGTAAATACAGGTTCTTCAGATGAAGATTGGATCAGCGAGGACAGAATATCAGATGATGAATTTGATTACTAAGGCTAATGATCGCATTGTAATCTATAATGTAAAACATTTTGCAACTAAATTATATTTGAAGTTGAAATAAACGTTTGCTTTAATTAAAATTAGAAAAACATTCAAAAACTCTTTATTTTTCTTAATTCCTAAGTTTTTCACACGTCATTGGGCATTTGTTTATAGGAGCTACTACTTTAGTTTAATTTAAATATCCCGCGGAAAAGATCATGGATGAGAGTGTACCTTGTTAACTTGTAGCGCCCTCGGACACACCCACTCAGGGCTTTTCTGAGCTTGGTGGCACTGTAGACCAGATGTAAACTGTGAGCATAATAGTGACAACTGCACGTAATATGACGTCACTGTTTATTAATGACGTGCATTAAAAGTTACAGAAATCGGAGTATATATTATGTATTATGTATAATATGTCTAGTAACAAAGAAAATTAGAGGAGATCGCAATACTTAGTAGGTAACCCGTTAATTTTAATCACCTTGTATAATTACAATTGATAGAAATATAAAATGTTCCTTTGGTATGCTTAAAATACATAAATGCATACAACATAAAATAAGCAAGTTCTTAAATAGTCGGAGCTTATTTCACTTTATGAAAGTCGAATGACACATAATCTCATACCCACAGCTAGATAAGGGTTAACACTATTAACCTTTAATTGTACAGAATGCAGCATCGTTTGCACATAAATCTAACAAACATTACATATATCGTAATATTTTGCTTTGACAAGTTTAAAATCATTCTGTAGTTGTACAGCTTGATCCAAATTAAGTGCGCATCATCGCTCTTTCCGTTGTTATCAATATTACAAAGTATAGGTTAAATTAGCAAGGAAATGTTGACTTTAATGCTGATTATCATACAATCAACAAAAAAACGATAATATCATAACGGTAACGCATAGTTAAAAAAAAATCTGATTGTTGGTAGTTTTTTTAATGGAACACCTTGTGTATTTTGAGGAATTTTGAAAGATAATTTAATTTCTGATATAAAACTTTAATAAAATGTGTCCCTAAAATGTATAATAAAACTTTTATATCACAAATTGTTGACAATTTTATAAGAATCGGTTTAATCAGTTGACATATCTGATAGTGAGGATGATGAAGATTAACCTGGTAAATGTATAATAAATTGGGCCATCCTGCATTTTGTCCAATTTCCATATATCTTTTTCTAAAGTCAAGTACAAACCATCAGAAAACAGGTGATAAACATATGGTAAAACATTATACCTTTCATAACATGTCTGATATAATTTTGTCAGTTCTCAATTGTAACATTTTGATATTCTTGATCCATAAGGGTAGGTTTCTCATTTATTTTAAAGCTTGTTTTATAGTGCTTTATACAGTTTTTCACATGCTCCGATATAATCTCAACCGGGTTTACACATAATAATAAAGTGACAAACATAGAATAAATATGTCGCATTTCAATAGCTGCTTCATCGAGTATATATTTGTTATACTTATGTTTTTCTGTAGAAACAATGTTTAAGAGATCACGTTTTAACTTCTTTGAACAGGAATATTTTTTCTCTTAACCAAAGGAATGTAATTTTTTTTTGGTAGCTGTGGTAGGAATCCGTTCTTCTTGCGCATTATCGATAACTACTACTGCGTTTGCTGTAGGTTTGGTAGTAACTGATTGAACAACCAATCTTCATACTTTCCAGCATAAGCGTCGTCCTGAGTATCTGCAGTATTTTTCTTGCACATAGAATGGTCAAAAAACGTCAGAGCTATAATTTCACGATTTTTAGGTTGATCATTATTCATAATTCTTACTACTTACAGTAATAGATAGCACTATAAGATGCAGTAGTTTTTATAAAGAACTAATTTCCTTATTTATCGAAGAAATGTGAAAATAAAACCTTGAAACTGACATTGAATATTACCGACCAGCTGATCAGTAATCTACCTAGGAGAAATACCGCCGAAAGGCGAGGCAACAGCGCTGGTTCCAGACAAGGATAGTTTTATACAAATTATTGTAAACTAGCAAAAGAGGGTTATACTCCATAAGACCCAATACTTCGAAACCAGGGTGAAACGCTCTATACCTCCCTTAGAATTATCTCAACACTTTTTCATTTCCCTGATTAAAACTTGAAATGGCAAGGTGTTGTGTAAAGAATTGTACTAATAGTGCCCCAAAAGGAGGTTTCACGACAAGGTGGGAGAAAATTACTTCGATGATATTCTAGAGCAAAATTTAAATGATGAAACAATGTTAAAAGAAAACCGACTTTTGACAAAGACATTTCTGTACCTAAAAAGTTTCTAAAGATGATGACGGAAGTGAACTAAAGAAATTAGAAACCAGAAGTATTCGTAAGTGGAACATATTACATTAAAAGGTATATAGAAGAAATCGTTTACCTATATTTCTCCATATACAGTGCACGAAAACGCAGATGTTTTAAATGAAACAACAAGCGATATGTCTATTGATGACAACCAAGACGAAATTGAGGAGTGGGACATGTTGGAGATAATGGAAAGGTCAGCGAAGGATATGGTTTCTTTAGTTGCCGATTTAAAACAAAAACTAAAAGCAGCCTAGCAAAAGTGCCGTGGATTAGAAACAAAATTACAACAAAAAGGTTCAAATAATTTAGGAAACATTTTCAATGCAGATCATTTAAAATATCTTAAAACATATAATAGGAGAGGATCTCCATGGTCTGATGATACAATTACAAAAGCATTGAAGCTATGTATGGTCTTACCACAGGCCATACGTAGCTGCTTAGAAAATTTCCATCCATGTTTCTAGATAAAATCACTGCTTTATTCATTTGATACCAAAGAACAAATTGTTAGAGAATCAGTCAATGTATTGCTTCTTTTACGTTTTATAGTTCCCGCAATTTTTTGTCCCAAAATGGCGGATATATATCTAGTAACTTTAGGCCTACATCCATGGCCAGAGTTGCCTTTTTAGTGTGTTATTCTGTGACGTATACGTAGAGTTGACGCATACGTTGTTTTGGAATTGTACAAACCTGGTCCAGCAACAAGGTTATGTTTGGTAATATGATTTTTGGGTTAAAACCATGTTGAAACGTACTACGTAATGATAATGATTGAGATGAGGTGGATTGTGTTAGGTTTATATTTGAACAGTTTGAATATATGAGGGACACCCTATATATTTTGAGATGCCACAAAAGTAGAGAAGTTAGAGCTGGCAACACTGCATTTCTAAGTACCACCATCCTTAAGTAGTAAACTCTGACTGTCAGTTGAGTCGCTGCTGTCATAGAGTAAACGTGGTAGGTACGATTTGTCATCGAAACATGGACTTGTCAAGAGAGCATGTACGCGCAATGATTTACTACGATTTTAAGGTCGGTTTAAGTGAACAACAAAGTTTTGAACGATTGCAACTCGCATTTGGTGATGAAAGTCCTTCACGTGCAACTGTGTTTCGCTAGTATAGCGAATTTAAAAGAGGACGGATATCGCTTGGTGATGAGGAACGTACCGGTAGGTCCTGTTCTTCAGTTACCGCTGGAAACATTGAGAGTGTGAGACGTATGATCGACGAAGATCCAAGATGCACCGCACCTATCAAGTGATTGAGGCAACTCTTGGTGTTGGATCCGCAACAGTAAATTCAATTTTACATGATCATCTTCGGATGAAAAAATTGTTACTCGTTGGGTGCCACACACGCTTACCGATTTCCAAAAAGCAGAGCGAGTAAGAATCGCTCGGGAAACATTGGAAATGTTAAATAATGGTGGACATCGCATTCTATCAAAAATAGTAACAGGTGATGAAACTTACATCCCATTTTACGAAATTCCTACCCGCCAGGAGAGCCGCGTGTGGATCCACGAAGATGCACCAACACCAACACCAACAATGGCCAAAAGGCAAAGGGCTGTCAAGAAAGTTATGTACGCAGTTTTCTTCCGTAGTACCGGATTAGTAAAAGTAATGAAGCTGGAAAATCAACGTACAGTCACAGCAAACTGGTACACCACAAAATGTTTACCTGCAATTCTTGAGTCAGCCAACATTCGCGGGTTAATGTTGTATCACGACAATGCATCGTCACACAGTGCACAGCAGACAGTTGCATTTTTACGTGAAAATAAGGTAAAAGTCATTGAACATCCACCCTATTCGCCTGATTTGGCCACGTGTGATTTCTGGTTGTTCTTCAACCGAAAGAAACATTTACGTGGTCGACGTTTCACGACGGAGGATGAGATAGATGAAGCAATTCATCTATTTTTTGAGAGCATTCCAAGAGATAACTGGCTTCACGCTTTTACGTTGTGGAAACTTCGGTTACAAAAGTACATTGATGCAGGAGGAGATTATTCTGAACATAAATAAAATCATTTTCGTAAAAAGACTTGTATCAATCGTTTCCATATGCCTCCTAACCCGGTCGATAATATAGCTACTTTACATTATCGAATTAATTATAATGATCAATGTAGTTAATAGAGGACGCAGGAGATAGATAGAGGAATGCAGATTAATTTAAATTGGTGCATGCTGCATTATAAAATCGTAAATAACTGTTAATTGGCTTGCAAGATTGCAAGTATAAGTTAGAGGTTGTGAATGTAGCTTAAAAAATAAGACCGAGTAGAGTCAGCTAAATATTTTAGGAGTAACACATTTACTCTGCATCAATGTAAGTACATACATAGTTGAACAGAGTTTTATGAAACCCGAAAAAAAGTTACGTGAAGCTTTCGCATAAATTATTCCGTATTTCTCATGTTTAAGTTTATGAAATATAGCGTGTTTGCACCTTTGTAAGTTATTAGTGGTAAATATAATTGGTATCTGGGGTAAGTAACTATATTATGTACATATGTACTATTATAGCATTAATTGGCTTATGTGTATTTGCTTATATGTTGCGATAATTTATAGATATAACCTATAGTCGTCCAGATTGTAACTTACAGGAAAAACGTTTCGCTGTATTTTTTGTTTTTATACCGTGCCAAAGCGTGTAACCGCTCTTTAATTCTAATAGTAGCTAGAAAATATATTTATTTGTTAATATAAATAAATACATTTTAATAGCTAATGCGTTTAATTTATTTCTCCCGCAATAAATTCTACAAACTACAGTCCCTGGCAATTCGAATTAGGACCACTTAAAAACAATATAATTTTGGGGTAAAATTAAAAAAAAAACGGTTGGTAATATTGGCAATATTATTATTTAATTACACATAACATGCAAGTAAGTATAATTTGAACATATATTTACTAATATTTGCTTG